>OX183137.1:33264937-34549319 GCA_945261195.1 Cryptosula pallasiana | reverse complement strand
TATTTAAGCAGAGATCTATATATAGAGTGGAACAGAGCCATAGAATGAGGTATTTAAGCAGAGATCGATATATTGGGTGGAAAAGAGCAATAGAATGAGGTATTTAAGCATAGATCTATATATTGGGTGGATCAGAGCCATAGAATGAGGTATTTAAGCAGAGATCTATATATTGGGTGGAACAGAGCCATAGAATGAGGTATTTAAGCAGTGATCTATATATTGGGTGGAACAGAGCAATAGAATGAGGTATTTAAGCATAGATCTATATATTGGGTAGATCAGAGCCATAGAATGAGGTATTTAAGCAGAGATCTATATATTGGGTGGATCAGAGCCATAGAATGAGGTATTTAAGCATAGATCGATATATTGGGTAGATCAGAGCCATAGAATGAGGTATTTAAGCAGAGATCTATATATAGAGTGGAACAGAGCCATAGAATGAGGTATTTAAGCATAGATCGATATATTGGGTGGAACAGAGCCATAGAATGAGGTATTTAAGCAGAGATCGATATATTGGGTGGATCAGAGCCATAGAATGAGGTATTTGAGCAACTCACTTCTGACTGTATTGTATTACGTAGGAGAGACAGGCAACGCAAACATGATTGCTTTTTAGTGCCTCTGCTGAATAAAAGGACAGCAATTGTATTCAATATTATAGAAGTAAAATGTACAAAATGACTTTCTTCTGGAACAAGGAAGCAAACATCAAACTATACCCACTAAACTGATTGCTGGCAAGACAAAATGTTCAACGCTTTTTGTCGAAGCCAGAAGCTTATTAAAAACAAGACAAAACTAAAATATTCCTACAAAATTCCATTCAAATAAATTTTGCGTGTACGCCATTAAAAACACACTTTTGTTAACATCTTTGCCAGGTGGCCATCAATGCCAAGGTCAAATAGATTTGAGATTCTAATTTGTGGTTGCTGACCATAGGCTAATATAAGCAGTCCATAAACTAAGGATACACAAAACACTGTCTGATATGGACAAAGTATTGCGATATAACATAACACTAACAAACGAGGAATCATCTTCTACTACCCCCCATTGAAGAAGTTATCGCTACCTGCACTAGTAAATAGACGAGACAACTCCTCACAAAACTCTCTATACCATGATAGTAGTTCTTCTCTGCGTCTCTTTTTGTAGGTCAAGGTCAGCTGCTCCTCATTGGCTAGAACCTTCAGTAGCTGAGACCAGTGCTTTATATATATAACTGGAGCTTTGTATTGTTTTAGAAGCCTGAAACATGCAGAACAACACTGTCCACATGCTTGTCTAATAACACTAACGGTCTGCTGCTCCTTGTAAGGAGTAACTAAGGAGTTGCCTGCTCCTTGTAAAGTGAAACAGACCACACAATGTTACCTGTAAGGTGTTGGTGAACAGTTTTCATTTACAACGATGTCTTCTAGAACTGGCACTGAGCCAACACTCATGGCCTCATAGATCCTGTAGCTCTCAGAGTTCATTCCAACTGGACAAAGAGTCAAGTCACTAGACTTGAGCACATTTAAGTAAGAACTTAACCCTTGCTCAGTCTCCACTGGCTTCCAACTGTAACATTCAACAAAAACTGGTGGTATATGCCAAATATATATAAAAAGCTTATGTAATACACTGTAAGTATCTGCATCTGTTGCTTGCTGTCAGTTTTAATAAAACCCGGGAATTCGTTTTTAGTTTTCAAAATCATCTGAGAACTACCGCCACCAAAAGAGGCAATATTCTAAAATAACACAATTGTTTGTAAAACATACGATTGTTAAATAAACTCATTTTTCATAAATATTTTAGCAATTGGATGAAAGATCAGACTATTACATAAATATTTTTTGTTCTGACAAAGCAGGTAATGATAATTAAAGAAAACCACAACTGAATCACCTCAAACAGGAAATGACATTTTTCAACCATATGTCCAGCATTGTTGGGTTACAACTATAACAGGAAGTACTTACGTGTATCTCACTCCTAGATAGCACCTGCGATTGGTTTGAGCAGTGACAATATTCAGGTACTTCACTAGAATCTCCCTGGAAGAGTTAGGGTAGACAGTTCCCATAAAGTTACATCGATACTTCCTTTCTCCAGCTACGACCAGGTCAGGAAATGAAGGCAGAGGAAACCCTCTGTATCTGCCATTTTTGAATAAGCGAACAACTCAGAGTCAAAATGTCAAAACAAGTTTCACTTCTGCTGACAAAATACTCGTTTTATCTTCTATTTATCAATATTGATAAAAGACCAGTCCAGATAACTCCAAAACTACTTTCAGGCAAAAAACTTCATTCAAAAACTGTAATATCAAAAAATCTACCGCTAATGACTAATTTACAGTAAATGTGCTCTGCCAATTTAGTTCTACGTGTGGTAGTTCAACTTCTTTCAGTTACACATTAAAGGGCTTAGGTCGGGCTTTGCAAGACGCACTTCGTATGTAGAGCTGTTCTTTCATCAAGCATTGTAAAACTATTGAGAAAACTCACTTGCGACAACAAAAGTGCAATGGGTTGGTAGAGGTCTATGGAGGTCTATGACAACGCTATCAACAGAAGAGGCTATCTTCGAGCGGCAGTTCCATTTTGATATTATATAGTACATTGATCAAGTTATTATTATTTAGTGCTTTTTAATCATTTTGTTAAAAAAGATGTCCAGTGTTTCAGATTTAATTATTATCGTTGTTGTGACAAAAATAAAGTTGGAATTTCAGAAATGTTTTTTTCTATCTCATGTTATTGTCTAGTTATACCAATATTATTGTTTAATTAATTTTTCACTCAAAAATATGATTTTGATATAAATCTTCCGGAAATTTATTTTTACTTTTATCACAAACGCTGTCACATGAAGGCTAGTGTGTACATAATGGCGGCTTTACAAAAGATGAAAAAAAGTGCCGACTCGAGACAAACAGCTCTAAACAATTTAAAATTTATTCCTATCTACTTTTGCAATCGCAAGAGTCTCTGAACAAAGTCAATGTTTCTTCTATACAAGCAAGCCAAAATTTTGAAAATCTGCTTAATAGCTCTATATAACTTGTTGCATCTTCGGGAAAAGATTTGCGACTTGGCAAGTGCTTACTGTGTTTATAGGAATCGTCTTACTGGTGAGAGGGCAACTCCAGATAATTTTTCTGAACACATTTCAACATCAAAAAGTTTAAATTAAATCAAATCCTCCCCAAATTAGGTCTCCTAAGCCCTCCAAGTTTAACAAAAACATATTGATATAGTTTTTGTTCTCCATTTCACTCATACAATTATATATAACAAGTCTCAGGTAGGTACGATAAAGATGCAGAATAACTCTACGGACTCAAACAACACTGACATAGACATAGAGATAAGTAACTTATGTAGCAACTCCAAGAGGAAACTGGTATATGGTTTTACCATCCACCACTGGACTGTCATACACAATGAACACAAACTTGGGAGAGGTTGCATTGTCTCTTCTCAAATAGGGTACCAGCCAATCATTAGCGCCCATCTCGTCACCAATCAGTATCAAACCTACATTCTGAACAATAAAAAACAGAATAATTTCATGGTGAAATGCTATCGTTAAAACAATTACACATTTCTATCAAAATACAAGATGGTGGCTCGTCAAGACAGTGAAAAATAGTAGAAAAGGTTGGAAAATAACAAATTGACCATCTACAGGAAGAGACCTTAATAATGAATGGAGATTAAATCATTAACTAGATTAATCTTGATTAGATATATTCTAAATAGCCAATTGACCACAGCTCCACCTCGGATCATAAAGTCACCAATAAAAAACAAAGGAAAGTGACTGACAAGTAAAATGGACCTGCAAGGCATCTAACTCTGCCAGTCCATCCAGCCAGACCTTGGAGGTGAAAGCAGTTTCATTTCATCATCCATTTAACACCAGTATTGTATTCTCTGTAGTATCTGGTAGGTAGCCTACACTCAGGCTATCTCCACCCTTGTACCTGCACACACATCAAATTTCATACATGAATTGCACCAGTATAGCCAGAAGACCAAGCCGGATGTAGTTGAAATTGTTCTTGTTTTATCAACATAGACTAATAGGCCTGTCACACAGGCTATAACATCACCCGTATTCCTTGATCCTTCCCACAGAGTAGTACATCCAGTGCAAGATGAAGCAGATTGAACATGATCGATTTTTTTCCTATACGCTGCCCTGTGAGTGGTAGGTTTCAAAATGCAAAGCGGTTGCATGTGACGAAAGTGCTTAAGGTCAAGGTTATCTTGTTCCTACGCCATACTTTAAAAGATTATACACTAATAACAATGTGATTGTTGGGTGTTTATCCCAATTACCATGGGGCAGATAACTTCTGAAAAAAATTATTATTTTCATGATAATACTTTCAAATAAATAATTTAAAAGCATAACAGTTTAAGTAATAATAAACTATAGGTCTAATAATAATGTTATTGACTTGAACAATAATAATTAACATACATAAAATTATTAAGCGCTGAAAAGCAAATATTATAAAATATTATCAGAAATAGGAGGCCAACTGGATACACCAAATACTTTACCCATTTTATTTGCTCAGTCAACCAGTCATGCTCATTTGGCAGTCTGTTTGTCGCCAATTTCAACCGCACTTCGGTTTCAAGTACAGAAACGGATTCTGTTGGCAAGCCTGTCATAGTGGAAAAATGCACTAGCGCAGATGGTGATCATTGATGTATTTGGTCCTAAGTTTGGGCATCAACAAATTTTAATGTACAAACTTGTTACCTTTGCTCAAACTACACACACAATAGTAGATTTATAGCTGCTTGTAGTGTCAACGTCTATGCTTTAGCCTCACGCAATGCTAAGCCTAGAAATTGCGAAAAAAATAGACCGTCATGACAACTCCCACAAATAGCTACATTTGAATCATGATTAAAGTTATGTGAAGTGGCTGCAGCTAGCAATCCTGGTGTACTTAATCAACGATCAAAATCTCAGAGCTGGGTGAACAGACTGTGGAAAACTTTTAATAGAAGTTTTCTGTCCTTGTACAACCTGTATTAATTTAGTGAAAATATCAAAAGTCCATTTTATGTTACTTTTGCTATACTAGATAAATGGCATAAATCATTTCCACCAGCAAGAGTTGATAATTTCTAAATGTTTAAAACCAAACTTTATGATTCAACTCAACATGGAACCAATCTAGCGAAAGGCAGTAAATGATGCACCAAAACATATATTTGGTTCCACAACCAAGCATTTAAGATGTCAAGAGTGGATAACTCTAGTTGGTACCTAACACAACTAATATACATGTGTGTAGTAAACCAGTATCATAGTTCTATTCTAACTTTAACAAATAACAATGAACATAAATTATTTGTTTAATTTTTAGCAAATTATGATGAGTATGCATGCATGCTGAGCAAATTGGCTGGGTGCCAGTAACAACTCCTGATGAACCAGCAAAGACACCAACTGCATCTGCTAGGTCTTTTAATTTAGACACTCCATGAGTGCTAATGTTATTGTGAATCGCTTTAATGTACGTGCTATGTACAATACACAAATATATATTGTTATAAAACCTTTCAAAACGATGGATAGTAACTAGTCATAAAACAAATGTTCTTTATCTAATATATAAATGACTTTAACAAGTTACGAAAGTTGCAATTTCATTGGTTGCCTTTGATAACTGTCCAAGATAAACTAAGACTGTATGTGAATGTGAACCATGTGTACAGATAGTCCCAGACAGTCTTAGGATGTCTTATCTTAAAATACTTAGGCTACTCACTTCTATGGAAACCAAGAGTCTGAGACTGGTTGATTGCCATTGTTTACTTCTGGTGCTACTTGTAGAGAGGCTCGGTGGTTGGTTGACTGGCTTGGAAGTTGGTCTAGTAGACTAAAGCTTTTGCTGAGTGACTAGAGTTTTGGTCGAATGCCGGAAAAACAAGGAAATAAGCAAAACTGAGCAAACCACTTCCTTCCTGTATTGTGCTAAACATTCCGTGCCTTAACCCAGTTGTACAAATGGCTGGAATCCTTAACACTACTATGTTGTATTATTGCTGATGTCAGTCACAGCAGTGGTTACTAGAAATATAGATAAGATTGTTAGAACTGAATTTTGCCGTCACATGTTTGGCTCCACAGATGATTTTAAATGAAGATTCTTCGCAGTGAATCAATTTTTAAAGGAAACAAAAATGGTAGTTTAAATGATATAAACTGGGCGGAGTTAGTGGCGCTTCGCTATCAAACACCCACACCACAGTTTATAGAAATGGCCTCATGTATGGGGAATTGTCTTCTCTAACTATTTTCCTCTTTTTCTCTTACTCAGAAGTTCCTTTATGTCCTAAAATTATGCTCAATAAATGTATTTTGATGGTTATGATGCTATGAATTGGGTCTGATGTTTGGCAAATAACTCAGAGTTGACAAACGGATGATTGCTCTATAACACCATTGTGTTCCACTGTCGTCCATATTTTCCTCAGGGCGGGTAACCATAATAGACCACGATTCGTATTACACAAAATGTTTATCGCTATGTCTAGTGTAGTGGTTGGATTGTTTGCTTATAAACGTTATCCCCGAGCTGTTAGTGGCGTTAGTACAAAGAGGGTAAATCTCTTTGGTTAGTAGTAATTAGTAGAACTAGTACATGTTGTCACGGTGAGTGAATCAGTTTAGATTTTTTTCTTGATTATAGTAAATAATACTAATAAAGATAATAATTTATTAATTAATTATTTTTATTAACGAGTTGCAGTTCAGATCCAGCTAAGCTAGCGATGGTGCAACAGCACAATAACGTCGTTGAATGATGACCTGAAGCATACATCGTTGCATTTTGTGGTCTGGCATTTGCATTCTGTGGTCGTAGAAATTAATGGAATGTTGAATTGTTGTTGTTTTACTAACTCACGCTGCTCAAGCAAGGACACAGGTCAGATATGCTACCCGCAACATGCGGACTAGGTTCGTGGTACTTAGTCTACTTCAATGATTGTCTCCTCATGTTTTGATGTATTTGCGAGAAGACAACTCAGGCAAATACTACCCCATTTCTATAAACTGTGGTGTGGGTGTTTGATAGCGAAGCGCCACTAACTCCGCCCAGTTTATATCATTTAAACTACAAAAATGGGTGAGCTCAGAGTTTGATGTCACACAGTGTACATATACTTGGCATTATTGTCATTCTTTACATAACAATTAAGACTGGGAACTGTTAGTAGTAATATATGAGCAGATCTCCCTACCAAGTGTTTTTTTGTGGATCTGGTCTTGGGGGTTATGCAATGAGTTACGACGTTGGGTGAATTCGCCGAGTTTATATTGTATTTCATTTGAGGGGTACTTGAGTGGCATTTGAGTGGCATTTAAGTGGCATTTGAGTTTTGATTATTCTTTTACTTAATTTGAACTCATATGGCAGCTAAATTTTGAATGTATGGCATTCAAGTTTTTGATAATTTTTTTACATAATTATATACATAATTCTAACTCATAGGGTATATATGTTGGAAAATCGCCAAATTAGATCTCTAGATGGTTAAAATCTACAGTATTTGGTAATTTTGACTCATATGATATCTTGAGAGAGAGGAGAGAGGGAAAGAGGAGAGAGGAGAAAGGGTAGCATTAGCTCTCTAGATGATTAAAATTTACAGTAAATTTTGTGTAATACAAAGTACTCGACTCATTATATCTACATTGAATAAATACAGTAATTAAAAATGAAACAATATGTGAATATATACATTTATTGTGCAATAAGTAGGGAAAATTTCATATAATATAGCTAGAGTCAGTAAATATTAAATAATGCCAAACACTACAACTTGTAATGACAATCAATGCATAAGCTTTTACTAAAAACTATCTTGAAAACCTTCAAAACATGATTCCAAATGGAAAAAAATGGATAAAGTTAGATATTCATCTATTTGTTTACATCTACAAAAAAGAGGTATTTGGTGAAATATTTTTTCGATTTATTCAATTTTCATTAATTTTTTACAAAAAACAAATCATCCTCTAAATGGCTAAATTTCATCTAATTGTACAAATTTACAAAAAAACAGGGTATTTGGTAAAATATTCTTTCATTTCATTAAATGTTCATTATTTTTTTGCAAAAAAGAAATCACCCTTTAAATGGTTAAATTTTATCTGTTTGTATATCTTTACAAAAAAAACAGGGTATTTGGTAAAATATTTCCTTTATTCTTATCAATTTTCATTAATTTTTTCAATAATTGCTTAAATATACATTATTCACTATTTTCTTATTCTAATTGTACAAATTTACAAAAAAAACAAGGTATTTGGTAAAATATTCTTTCATTTCATTAAATCTTCATTATTTTTTTTGCAAAAAAGAAATCATCCTTTAAATGGTTAAATTTTATCTGTTTGTATATCTTTACAAAAAAACAGACTATTTGGTAAAATATTTCCTTTATTCTATTCAATTTTCATTAATTCTTTCAATAATTGCTTAAATATAAATTATTCATTATTTTCTTATTATTAGGTGAGCAACCTATCATACAAAATTAGTTTCTTGAGTGAGGGTTTTATCTTGCATTTTCCTTTTTTCAAAAAACAATCATTTATATATACAATTTCCATTATTTTTTTAAACAGAACAATCCCTATCTCTGAGAGGTTGGAGATATTGGGGTAGAAAACTTAGACATGATGATGAGAAGGCTATGGATTTTCCCGTTTAAGAACAAACCATTTTCGATGGCAATTTCAATTCGGAAAACTAAAACAATGCAATTTGTTTTTCAAAATGCAATCATCAGAAAGCTTTTGTCATGATGAGGAGGAGGAGGCTATGGATTTACCCATTCAAGAACAAACCATTTTCGATGGCGACTTCAATTCTAAAAACGAATTAGAACTGAAGCATGTAGTATTACGTAATCATTTTTTTTAAAGAAGAACAATCCATTTTTGATAGCAACTTTAATTCTAAAAACTAAATCAATGTAACTTTTTTATTCTTTGTCTCCCATGAAATTGTTCAAAACGAATTAGAACTGAAGTATGCGGTATTACATGATAATTTTTTAAAAAAACACATCAAAATCGACAAATTACTTCTATAGATAGTTCAAGTTTACAATATTTGAGAATTAATCACAATAGAAACATTAAGCCTACTTGATAAAAAAGAATTTGACTGTTAAATTTAACTAATTGATTCAATGTTATTATTTGGATCTTTTGAAATAAACATTTCAATGAAAACATCATATTTAGTCTTTGACACACTTGAAACCATTTTCCAGTAAATTTCACCAACAATATTTCAGAAATTTTTACTAGATATTTACAAGAAAAATGAGGTATTTTGGTAAAATATTCTTTTATTACATTCCTTTTTTAATTTTTTATGTTTTAAAACAGGGTTTTATTACAAAGTTTTTTTTGTTTTTTCAACTTTTTAAAAAAATAATCATTATAATATATAGTTTTCGATATTGTTTTTAAAAAAATAAATATTTATAGAGATTTTCACTTTATATTCTTTTATTCCATTCAATTTTCAATAATTTTTTGAGTGAGGATTTTATCCTACACCTTTCTTTTTAAATTTTTTTATTTTTTTAAAAAATAATCATTGAAATATATAGTTTTCGATATTATTTTAAAAACAATGTATATATATATAGAGTTTTTCACTTTATATTTACAAACCTTTGGTATTTGGGAAAATATTTTTTTATTTCATTCAATTTTCAATAATTTTTTGAGTGAGAATTTTATCCTACACAATCCTTTTAAATTTTTTATGTTTCAAAACAGAGCTTTATTACATTTTTTGAACTTTTTAAAAAATAATCATTGAAATATATAGTTTTCGATATTTTTTTGATTTTTTTGTACTTTTTAACTTTTTTAAAAACTGTCAAAAAATCACCAAATTACCTCTCTAGATGAATAAAATTTACTTTTTTAAAAAATAATCATTGAAATATATAGTTTTCGATATTTTTTGATTTTTTTTGTACTTCTTAACTTTTTTAAAAACTGTCAAAAAATCACCAAATTACCTCTCTAGATGAATAAAATTTACAAGTAAATAATTGTAATAGAAAATACCATATCTAGTTTTTACATTCATAAAACTGTTTTATAGTAAATTTTCTGTAATACAAACTACTATAGCTTACGATATCAATGGTTACAAAGTGCTTTTCTTGAACAATGTCTTCTTTGATGTTCTTCTGGTATATTATTAGACCCAGGGAGGAACTCTTGTATTCCGTATTCTCTGTGATCCAATAATTGACTAAAATACAAAAGTTAATCATTATATAAATAAATTTTACCGAATTTAAATTTTACTCTTAGCTACATTAGATAGTTTACATTTACATTATATATAACAGGAAAATAACTCACTGAGTTACATCATTCAGCTCAATATTTCTTAGGGAAAGTTCTTTACTCTGTTTTCTTTTTACGATATAATGGACTAAAATAAAAAATGATGTATTAGTATAGTATGATTAAAATTAATGTAAAATAAATATAAACTTTTGTTATTTTTTCAACTTCTATGTAAAAGAAATACACTGATTACACATTTTTTCAACTTCTAGCGAAAAAAAATACACTGATTACACAAAAAAAAACTTTTTTTAATTCGAAATATATATAATTTAAAAATGTTTTACAAAAAATGTTTATCAATTGATCATTTATGTGAAAAACTAAACATTTTTGTAAAATAATTATAACCTTTTGTTACTTTTTAAACTTTTATGTAAAAAAAATACACTGATTGCACAAAAAAGTACACTGATTGCACAAAAAAGCACACTGATTGCACAAAAAGTCCTTTTTTTAATCCGAAATATATATAATTTAAAAATGTTTTACAAAAAATGTTTATCAATTGATCATTTATGTGAAAAACTAAACATTTTTGTAAAATAATTATAACCTTTTGTTATTTTTTAAACTTTTATGTAAAAAAAATACACTGATTGCACAAAAAAGTCCTTTTTTTAATCCGAAATATATATAATTTAAAAATGTTTTACAAAAAATATTTATGAATTTATCATTTATGTGAAAGACTAAACATTTTTGCAAAATAATTATAACCTTTTGTTATTTTTTAAACTTTTATGTAAAAAAATACACTGATTAGGTTTTTCATTGTAAGAATACACAAAATTTTCACAAATCAACTTTTTTAAAATTATGGTAAAAATTAATAAAACTTACCTATAGTGATATGAATCCCTTGAGTTATAGATTAGCTTCTCGAGAGTTTGTTCTCCACAGCTTTCTTTTTCAGCATCATCGAAGTGGTTGAGAAAATCCTCAGATTTTGGATTATCAGCCAGTTCCGAGGCTTGGACGAAGGCTTGATGAGCTGCGAGTACACTGATGTTGTAGAAAATTGAATTGTCTGCGTTTCGACTCAGACCCTTGAACAGAATAACTCCAAATCTCTCCGATGTCACAGCAGAAGCTATTTGATGAGGAATGCGCATATCTCCGATCAGTAATTCTTCATCTACAACACTTCTGTATTGAACTAGAAGAGTCTCTTCATTTCCATTCCATCGTCTGTCAGACTTTGTTATAACTTCAGGGTTTTGGAAACATATGACACTATCTGTTGGGAAATCCTGAAGATTAGCTACCTCGAAATAAGCATTGATTTGTCGCATACTTTTTTCTGGTAATACATCAAACACATTCTTACACCTCAAAGTAGTTCCTGTTTCTGTAGCAGCACGAAAAATTGCTTTTCCAGTCTTTTCAACACCCATGTAGATCAAAACCAGTGGTCTTATTTGCGAAGCTTCATTGACAAGTAATCCCGCCGCTAATGGAATAGTGCTCTTCACTCTAACTACCTTTCCATCCTTTTTATAGTTGTATATGATGGTACAGTTCGTTTCATCATGGAGCTCAACGGTTAACACCTGCATAACTGTAGGTATTGGTAAATCTTCAACTTTGACTATGTTTTCAATGTTTCTTCTGGAAGCCGGAGATAGAGTACTTAACAGAGAGGCGCTTTTGATGATGAGAGTTGCCAGAGTATTCAGACTGGCGCTTTGAAAGGGGATCATAGTGCGTTGAAGAAGTACATTGTCATCAATCACCTTATCTTGTGAAGGTTTTGGTTCTTTATTCTTCAGTTGTTTTGATATGATTTGTGTCGACATTCTAAAAGATAAAGTAAAAATCCATGTTATGATTTCTTTTTCAAACCAATTTGAAGATATATATATACATATATATATATTTACTCAATATCATACCACTGTTAGTATCTAAATCGATAAAAATTAAATTTATACTCAATCAAGTTGACTTACCTCCAAACAGAAAAGTCCTTCTAGCAGTTGTAGTAGATGATGTTGTAGTAGATCTTGCTCCTTCAGTTGCTAATGTCGAAGTGACTGCTTTCTGTGTAAAAACAGTGCTTCTTATATAGCTGAAATCATGCCATTTATCATAAGGTTAAATTAATGAAACATTGTTTCTACGGAAGAACACCAATGCTTTCGCGGGAATAAATAATTTATTTTCACGCGAATACAAACCAATGCTTTCGCGGGAATAAACATTTTATTTTCACGCGAATGGAAACTGTTGCTTTCGCGGGAATGAATACTTTATTTTCACGCGAATACAAACCAATGCTTTCGCGGGAATAAACATTTAATTTTCACGCGAATGGAAACTGTTGCTTTCGCGGGAATGAATACTTTATTTTCACGCGAATACAAACCAATGCTTTCGCGGGAATAAACATTTAATTTTCACACGAATGGAAACTGTTGCTTTCGCGGGAATGAATACTTTATTTTCCCGCGAATACGAACCAATGCTTTCGCGGGAATAAACATTTAATTTTCACGCGAATGGAAACTGTTGCTTTCGCGGGAATAAATACTTTATTTTCACGCGAATACAAACCAATGCTTTCGCGGGAATAAACATTTTATTTTCACGCGAATGGAAACTGTTGTGTTCGCGGGAATGAATACTTTATTTTCACGCGAATACAAACCAATGCTTTCGCGGGAATAAACATTTAATTTTCACGCGAATGGAAACTGTTGCTTTCGCGGGAATGAATACTTTATTTTCACGCGAATACAAACCAATGCTTTCGCGGGAATAAACATTTTATTTTCACGCGAATGGAAACTGTTGCTTTCGCGGGAATGAATACTTTATTTTCACGCGAATACAAACCAATGCTTTCGCGGGAATAAACATTTAATTTTCACGCGAATGGAAACTGTTTCTTTCGCGGGAATGAATACTTTATTTTCACGCGAATACAAACCAATGCTTTCGCGGGAATAAACATTTAATTTTCACGCGAATGGAAACTGTTGCTTTCGCGGGAATAAATACTTTATTTTCACGCGAATACAAACCAATGCTTTCGCGGGAATAAACATTTAATTTTCACGCGAATGGAAACTGTTGCTTTCGCGGGAATGAATACTTTATTTTCACGCGAATACAAACCAATGCTTTCGCGGGAATAAACATTTTATTTTCACGCGAATGGAAACTGTTGCTTTCGCGGGAATGAATACTTTATTTTCACGCGAATACAAACCAATGCTTTCGCGGGAATAAACATTTAATTTTCACGCGAATGGAAACTGTTGCTTTCGCGGGAATGAATACTTTATTTTCACGCGAATACAAACCAATGCTTTCGCGGGAATAAACATTTTATTTTCACGCGAATGGAAACTGTTGCTTTCGCGGGAATGAATACTTTATTTTCACGCGAATACAAACCAATGCTTTCGCGGGAATAAACATTTAATTTTCACGCGAATGGAAACTGTTGCTTTCGCGGGAATGAATACTTTATTTTCACGCGAATACAAACCAATGCTTTCGCGGGAATAAACATTTTATTTTCACGCGAATGGAACCCATTGCTTTCGCGGGAATAAACAATTTATTTTCACGCGAATACAAACCAATGCTTTCGCGGGAATGAAAGATTTATTTTCACACATTCACCTATATAAGAGACAACGGTTTCAGACAGAAAGCATCCAGTTCAACAACAGTGAGCAAAGGAGCAACATCTATCTACTACATCTTCCATTGCAACTACTAAGAGTTCTCTCTTCATAAAGGTAAAACTTAAACTCAAATATTTCCGCTAGCTAACACAACTATCTGAAGGCTTTATGACATATCTATCTTTAAATTGGTTATAAAGAATTGAATCAATTTTTTCTGTTTTTTTCAGAATGAATACTCAAGTCGTAGAAAGTCAACCATTGTATCTAAAGTCGGAATCTCAGCCTGATGAAAAGGTAAGAATTAATAAAAAATACTATTTAACACCTGTTGAACACCTTTAATTATTTTAGTTATCTAATTATCGCTTGTATTTTAGAACAACGCAACAACAAAACCAATCTACTTAAAGGACTTCCTTCCAGAAATGTATCATAACTATGTGATAAATAACGATGTTGTTGAAAAAAAAGCTGTAGAACGTTTGACATTTCAAGTTATAATATTCTGTATAACTCAACACATGATGAGTATGGGGATGTGTTGTAAGAAACGTGATATATCTACAGAACGTTTTGATGACATTATAAAAAACGGTTTCGAAATCGTTTTGTCAATGGTGGAAGTCGTTAATATTAATAATTTTTTAAAAGAAATTGAAAGAAGTGCTTGGAATCAAATAGTTTTCAAAAAATTATACAACATGACATGGAACAAAAAAACTTTTTATAAATTCAGAAAGCATATTTATAATTATGTCCAAATAGATAAAGCTCTATCCTCTTCTGTAGGTATTTTAGAATTAATGTTGGAAGCGTTTCATACATATTTATGAAAAATTTTTAGTTGTTTTTTATTATTTTACAATATTTTTATTTTGTTCAAACTATTATATTTTATTTCTTACCAATTTAGATGTTAAAAGCGGTATGATATTAAGTAAATACATATATATATATTTGAATGCATCCTTTGTTGTCTGTCTCCACATCCCAATAGTTTAATAAGCACATTCTCAATCTACCATAACTCTATGTTCTTAACTGCTTTTGGCATAAATACATATATATATATATATATAAGACACTCTAAGTAATAAATACACTCTTAGCCACTCATGCAAATATTACCCTTTTATTTTTAGAATGTTATGGATGCTCTTTCTGAAGAGCTCCTTAGCACAGATCCATATCCAACAGAAAATAAAATGAAAAACGGCAAAACAACTCCTAAGAGAAGGAAAACTGCTCCAAAAAAGCCAATAGTAAGGAAACGAAAACAAACAGTGAGAAAACAAACTACTTCCGTTGATAAGCAAACAATGGAGAGTGCAGCTATAACTCATTTAACAGTTGAATGTCTCAACGAAAGGAGAGCTAGGAAATTAGAAAAGTCTAAAGGTTCTCAAGTGATTGACTCACCAAAAGTTCCGATTTGCAAAACATTTGAAGATCTTCCTATCCCAAGCATTATGCGAGTGACTGGTGTGATACATCCATCAAGTAAGGAGAAGTGTAGATATTCTCAAGTACACTACCATGATCCTTCAGATATAAATGAACTCGAACCCAAAATACTCCTCTGTCCAGTTGAAATAGCTAAAAACTTCAACTGTGATAATTACCCCCCTCCGTTTAACGTTGTATATTTGGGTAGAAAGGGAAAACCAAAAAATAAAAACGTTCTTTGGTATGATGTCAGACGTGTTAGCAGACATCCTCTAAGCAAAAAGAAAACTGAAGAGGAATCACTATATTTTAGTACATTGACTAAATGTCAGCTCAAACGCTTCTTGAACATCAACACCCTCAATAGTTTTCAACCCGGTGCTATTTTTCCTTACCAAGATGTTGTTGATAGATTCGTTCCTCATCGATTTAAAGGAGGTCAGTCGAATGTAATTTGTATCCGTTATAGCATTGAACAATGTGGAGAAACGCTGTTGAAGACGCTCGCCATACCAGACAAATATGCTTCAGAAGCTAACAAATATACTCCAGGTGTGATGATCTACAGAGGAAAAACAACCCACGGAAAATTTAAGACAGAATACGATCTTTCATTTTGCTCTCCATACCGTCTCGGTCAAATGTATTGGAAACAATATTGTGATCAAGCAAAGCACAACAAAACAATATTAGAAATTGATGATGATGATGATGAACTTGAAGATTTTCTATGTGGAGACTTTGATGATTTTGAGACAGGATATGTTGCTGAAAAAAAATGATGAGTGTTTTAGCGATGGATAGTCTCTAATTCAAAAAACAAGTTGGACAATGTGACTTGGTGAGCTATTTCCCTTTTCTATATAATGTAAACTATCCAATGTAACTAAAGCTATAATTCAATTTCATGTAATTATTTTAAATTTTTTCCCTACTTATTACACAATAAATGTATATATTCACATATTGTTTCATTTTTAATCACTGTATTTATTCAATGTAGATATATCTCCTCTCTCCTCTCTCCTCTTTTTATCTCTCCTCTCTCTCAACATACTCTCTCCTCTACCAAATACTCCTCTCTCCTCTCTTGCAGTTATTTCCCAAATACTGTAGATTTTAACCATCTAGAGGTCTAATTTGGTAATTTTCCAACATATTTTATAGCATTTAATATACTTATTATGTAATAAATGTATATTATTCAATGTAAATGTAAATATATCCATAAATATGTACATAATTATCCATATATACATAAATGTATAAAAAACTAAAAAAAAATCTCTCCTCTCTCTCCTCTCTCATCTCTCCTCTCCCCTCTCTCCAGAAGATTTTCCCTACTTATTATGTAATCAGGTATATAAACATATAATTTTCATTTTTGATCAATATATTTGTTCAATGTAGATATATCTCCTCTCTCTATGTAGATATAAATATAGCCATAAATATGTACATAACTAACCATATATACATGAATGTATAGAAAACTAAAAAACTCTCTCCTCTCTCTCCTCTCTCATCTCCCATCTCTCCTCTCTCCTCTCCCCTCTCTCTCAAGATACCATATGAGTTCGAGTTATGTAAAAAAGTTATCAAAACTTGAATGCCATACATTCAAAATCTATATGCCATATAAGTTCAAATTAAGTAAAAAACTAATCAAAACTCAAATGCCACTCAAATGCCACTCAAGTACCCCTCAAGTAAAATACAATATAAACTCGGCGAATTCATCCAACGTCGTAACCCATTGCCTAAACTCCAAGGTCAGATCCACAAAAAAACACTTGGTAGGGAGATCTGCTCATATATTACTACTACTGTTTAATAAAGGCTTTATAGTTAGGTGTGGGCTACCGGTTCCTAAGGTGTCAAGGTATTACATTAAAGCTGGGAATTGTTTAATAAATGTTTTGTAGTTAAGTGCGGGCTGCTGGTTCTTAAGACAGCATCTCAAAACAGCTGTCAACTAACCAACTGTCAACTAACCAGCTGTCCAGGGTTACCTCAACAGACAATTCATACTTTGTAACAAGTTGGGCTCATTACAAATCCTTCTTTCGTCATTTTTGTTGCTGGAAAAAGCAATAGTGATACTAATTTTTCATCTACAAACTTGCTAATCAGATTTCAGATTTGTCTGCTCATTGCATGAGCAGAGAAAATATATAGCATTTTATTGGTTATTCACTCAGTGTAATATCTTTGACTGCAGAGAGTTGACTTACTATATTGGTTATTCACTCAGTGTAATATCTTTGACTGCAGAGAGTTGACTTACTATATTGTGTGTAAAACTAATCAATTGATAATCTCTTTTGTCTTTTACACTATTAGCTTTTTTATTTCGGATTATCAACCTGGAATCCCAATGGATTAAAAAGTCACAGTGGGCTCGTCAACAAATTTCTGATCGGCCATTTACAATCGAAGATGAAAGGATAACTTCAATTAGCATCATCGATTCCCCTTCGAGTACTATCTGACGAGTCACCAATTGTTGGTTTGTACACGACTCGAAAATAATTTGATACCGTATAAAAACAGGCGTGGTGTAGTGAACAACGATCATGTAGTGAATGTTATCTACAACGAAGATGCGGGTGAAAAAACATTCAAAACACCTTTGATAAGGCTAAAACTCCTCATGACAGGAAGACGATATTTCACCCAAAAACAATTTGTTGTTATTACAACAATTTTTTCCCCATCGCTAACGCGATAATTTACATCATTGCAACTTATCCGGACAACCATTGTAGTTCACTATCATTGAAATTACAAAAAACAATGGCAGAGCTTCCCCCACAGGAATTTTTCAAGTACATTTACGATGATCTCTCTTTTTATGAAAGAGAGAGTCTCATGCTCGATGAGAATTATCGAAGAAGATCATTTCTAACCGACTGGTCACATATAGGTAGACTCTGAGGTAAAAATATGGCAAAGTCTGGATTATACAACGACGGGAAGGACAATAGCGTTCAGTGCGCGTTTTGCAGATGGAAATGATTAAAGTAGAGGAGCGAAGACGAGCATCTGATGACAGGACACGCTAGAAATTGCCCATTTTGTTAAAGAGTTGTCAACTCAGAATCGAGAGTACAGAGCTAAGTAGCTGACGGAGAAAGAATTGAAAAACATTTCTGTTGTCAACAGCTATATGATTGAAGAAAAAAGAAATAAACGGAGAATGGGTTTGGGAGCGGAAGTTTTATCCCTGGGCATTTCGATTGATAGCGCTGGAGCAACCAGATTCACTCCTGAATCGGCAAGAGAAGAAACTCTCAAACAGTGGAAGGGTAAAGTTCCTGTGAAAGTCGTTTCTGAAGCCGGCTATTACTACACAGGTTTTGGCGACAGCGTAATATGTTTCTTTTGGTCGGGGGAGATTGAGGATTGGAATGAGGGTGATATATAGAGGGAGATACACTGTCATTGGTTTCCAGACTGCTCCTTTTTACTTATGGGTGAGGGGAAAAATATGTCGATGAAGTTCATGAACGAACAGAAGAGTAAAAAAAACACGAGCAAGAGATTGAGTCACATTGATTGAAAATAAGAAATTTTTAGCTCAGTTGGATAAAAAAGAAATGATGAAACTTTTCTGTTAAAAAATAGGTCATAGTCAAGCCGATATAGAAAAATTCTTGTCGCTGAACGAAAAGCCTTTCAAACAAATAGGATTGATGATTGAGGCTTTACACGCTTTAGAAAACGAAAGATCTTTCGATAAGAATTCGCTAAAAATTTTACCAGCGGTGAAACAGCTGTTTTGGGCAACAGTAAAATAAATAGCAAACTGTGTGGGATCAAAGGTTTGTTGGATGCTAGGAAAAATGGAGACGAGATGAAAAAAAGCAACTCGAAACAACGCGAACTTTCTCAATGTCTATATGAATACCACAAAAGGAAAATCTCTACCGATCATGAAAGGAAAATCCCTGCCAATCATATCTGTCCTCCGTGAGGTCACCTCATTTACTGAGACAAGTGTAAAGAAAGAACATTTGCCATATGTCAAACGATGCTGAGACGCTGCCTGATATACGAGTGTCAAGTGGAGATAAAATGTTTTGTAAAAGTCTTTCTGAGCTAAAACAATATTTATAACGCTTGACCTCAAAAAGGAGAAAAAAAATAAATAAAAATGTTTAAAGATTATATGCATATCCTGGTTTAACAATACATCATTCGCGTTTTACAGCTCATTAGAATAACAATAAAACATGTTGTGCATTAAAGACTGCTCACCAGGAAGCTTCCAAGATTATAGGAGCTAAAACCTTTCAGGCTGAAGTTTCCGATGAAACGCTGAGGATTTTCTTTTGCGGAAGAATGCGTGTACTGTGTACTGGGAGGTAGGTTTTACAAACAAACGACACATCTTTCGCTACTAAACTGTCACTGTTCACACCACAATATCCAATGTTCCGTTTATAACAGATACCCTGAGATGTTAAAAGGTGTTTCACCTACCAAACAAGAACTATTGGATGCCATAGACTTGATCGAGAGGAACAGTTTTAAAAACTACTAAAATTTGATTGTTAGTGAACAATAAATGGATAGACGCATTTTTTTAACGTTAAAAAATTTAAAAACGATTTAAAAACTCCTTTTATGTTGAAAAATTTCTCGTGAGATTAAATCCCGATCTACCACCCGCATCTCAAAACAAACTATCTTACCAGCGTTTAAAAGATAGATTACTCGCTATAGCTGATGGCTATCCCTACCTACCCACTCAGTCTTGACGATGGCGACTCAACCAACTCAACGATTGAGGATGACTCAGCAGACGCCTTGGACTCATAAAAGAAACTACACAAAAATTCTACATCATTTATCATTGCTCACTGAAAAAAGTATGAGTGGCAGGAAACGATGTCTCAAGCCAATCGTGACGCTGGGTAATTTTGTTCCCAAATTCAAAAAGACCCACTTTGAGCACGTTCCTTTGAAACGCTTGGATTCTATTTTTGCCAAACTCGTCACCAAAGAAGCATTCTACTTGGTGTTAGATCTCAAAAGCGTGTTCTGTTGAATGTTTCAACCGCTGTAGATCCAAAAGTCTGTTGTTCCGAGGACAAGATGATAGATTTTGCGGAGCTAAAAAAAGCGATCAAATGATTGATGTAAAACAATGTTTGGAAGACGCTGAGCTCGGTGATTTGGTGGATATTTTAATTTGAAAAGGATTATGTGTGTTTTGGTGGACATACTCGCATTTCCTATTGTCTCAGTCGCAGATAGAGCCATACTTACATTTAGCCGACCACTCTGATTGGATTGTCTCGCACCTCTTAAAACAGATGAATGACACTAACAAACCAATCGCCATTTACGTATAAATGTTGCACCAGCCATCAAGTAAAAGCATATAAATAACGATGCCAAAAACGCAAGCACTTTGGAGACAAGTTCCACATTCGTATTGCTATTGCCGGTTTTATTTTCTCAACACCAATGGAATCTTTTACACCGACAACATTGATGAATGCATCGATGGGGCTGCGAAAGAGATGACATCTAACACTTAGCTACTTTTGAAAGGAGGATAGGGTACACGAAGGCAGATGATAATAAGTGCTTGAGAATCTACCCCTCCGACTTCTTGTATTGCAGATTATTCGTACCTCAAAATGCATTTTAGATTTGCAAAAGCCAAAAATCAGTAAAAGTATAATTGTGTAATACTCCGTCAAAATACAGTCAAAATGAGAAGGATTGTATGCTGGGAGTTAAAAATGATACAGAGGGAATTACCAAAAACACAAAACTGTTTCAAAACGGAAAATTGTGTGCATTTGACTACGAAGCCTCGTATATGATCTGCCCAATGATGCAAGAATTTGAAAATTTTGACTTTGCATGTGCAAGATGCAATGCTCAAGCTACACTGAACCAAACACTATCATTGCTGATGTCGACGATGTCAAAGGCGTGAATTAGTCGTTTTCGAGTTCTGAAAGTCTAAAGACCATTGAAAACGAGATCGTTTTCTGAATCAAACTTTAAGATACCGAATGCTCTCATTAATATGCGCTATGCCTCCTAACGAAATCCTATCAATTTGCTCCAGAACCGAAACGATGGACGAATACTAATTGGTTTGCAAACCCAATGAAGCTTTAGCATACATCATGTAGACCGATCAAGAATTACGGCTTGGAAAAGAACAACAACAACGACTCCGACAACAACAACACCACCACCAATTATGGATCCATCACTTCCCTCCTTTTTTTCTCTAACTACAGATGACTGCTCTGAAGGAACTCTTGGTTACCTGAACATTCGACTATTAATGCGCATTTTGAATCGTTCTTTGAAAAACAACTTTCTCAGCTTTTCATGCGTTGTAAACCCTATCGACAGAAAATGCATTCCCACATCCGATGATTACAATTACATATGCAAAACCAACTTCCAGTATAATCAAATAACAAATCAAAAAATATCTGACAGGTCTGTGCAATTGTCAACTATCATTTACATTACCTTTCAAACATACGTTTACATACCTATATAGTAATTATACTGTAACAGGTCTGTAAAAATATTCATACTAAAAAGCAACAATGTTACATGTTAGCACATCCGTTTTCTTATGCAGATGCATATTACACTAACAAAAATCATGTAAAAACTAACAAGTACATGAATCACAGGTCTGTAACCAATCCAGCAAATTTAGAACATAAAATATTGATATGTTGGCAGGTCTGTTTAATGCAGATCTGCTCCTATTACGGTGCAGAGTTGTAACTTTTATGACAAAGGCCTCCACAAATGTTTGTATTCTCAAACATTACGGTGGTAATACCCTGAAAAATGTTGCACCAGCAGTGACCATCTCTTGGACTAACACTGACTCCACCTACACTTGTGATACTGAACATTACTGTACCTGCAGTGACCATCTCTTGGACTAACCCTGACATTGTCTCCACCTACACTTGTGATACTGAACATTACTGTACCTGCAGTGACCATCTCTTGGACTAACCCTGACATTGTCTCCACCTACACTTGTGATACTGAACATTACTGTACCTGCAGTGACCATCTCTTGGACTAACACTGACATTGTCTCCACCTACACTTGTGATACTGAACATTACTGTACCTGCAGTGACCATCTCTTGGACTAACCCTGACATTGTCTCCACCTACACTTGTGACACTGAACATTACTGTACCTGCAGTGACCATCTCTTGGACTAACACTGACATTGTCTCCACCTACACTTGTGATACTGAACATTACTGTACCTGCAGTGACCATCTCTTGGACTAACACTGACATTGTCTCCACCTACACTTGTGGTACTGAACATTACTGTACCTGCAGTGACCATCTCTTGGACTAACCCTGACATTGTCTCCACCTACACTTGTGATACTGAACATTACTGTACTTGCAGTGACCATCTCTTGGACTAACACTGACATTGTCTCCACCTACACTTGTGATACTGAACATTACTGTACCTGCAGTGACCATCTCTTGGACTAACACTAACATTGTCTCCACCTACACTTGTGATACTGAACATTACTGTACCTGCAGTGACCATCTCTTGGACTAACACTGACATTTTCTCCACCTACACCTGTGATACTGAACATTACTGTACCTGCAGTGACCATCTCTTGGACTGACACTGAAATTGTCTCCACCTACACCTGTGATACTGAACATTACTGTACCTGCAGTGACCATCTCTTGGATTAACACTGACATTGTCCCCCTTACACTTGTCGTATGGTGAAATAGACAAACTGTTTCAGTCAGTCAATAATTGATGTCGAGCCTTCAGTCCCTGCGGAGGTATTACGTAACATTGTTGAGATTTACACAGCAGAGGTTTACATCAATAATCAATAGTTTTTTCCAAGGCCCTGCTCAAAAAATTATCCACAATCATTTCCCAGTGTTAACTCCCCCATTTAAGTTTTGTGGACAATAAAAAAATATCGGTTTTTACAAATAAACAGATTTAAAATGTTTACTGATAAAAACCATACAAAGAGGAATGTTGCTGGTTTAAGTTTAGTTTGCAAAAGTTTTTTAATTTTAATAAAATTATTTTTCAATCTTTAGTTAATAGACAACCATTAACTGGAGATTAATCTGACAAAAGGCATTATAATTTAAAGTAACCTAACCAGCTTCTGGATCAACAATTGAAAGCTAGTAACATTAATCTTGAAGATTAATTCAATAATGGAGAGCATTTCAAACAACTAAAGTTAATCAATAACCAATAATAAAAAGTATATAATTTACCACAAACAATAATTAGACCATTGAGGGTAAAACATTACCCAGTCTACACAAGAATAATTTACTAAATATAAAATATTTTTAATTGCTTGAATTAATTCTTTTATCTTCTGTGGCTGTATAAAATTCTAGGTAATTATTTTATACAGAATATTTAATTTGTAGTGAAATCTGTAGCTTTGTCTTCTCATTTCATATTCAGTTGGTAGAACAGAACTTGTTCACCGTTCCACTTGGGTACGACTAGGGTGGTACCGGATACCCACAAACCTGGCACTCCATCACCATCTATAGCATCAGCAGCTAGCTCAGATACTAGGCTACCTGTAATATTATATAATCAATTACTATAAACTGTAAGTAACAGATATTATCAGACTTCAACATGAGGTCATTGACCCATCAAATAGTTCACTTTTGTACAAATAGTGAGTTTAGAGAACAAAAGTAGAATATAAAAGCTTTAGTGCTCTTCTCTGACATGAAACATTGGTATCGTGGTGTGAGGAATGTTTGCACTTTTATACAGATGTTTTATCTCATTGCATGAGATTTAATGGGAATGTAACGAGTTTGAAACAAATTTAATCGAATATTAAGATCAATTCTAAATTTGAATATATTTAATCCCAATTAATCAGTAAATATTGAGATCAAGAACCAATAAATATTACACAGTTATAAAATAATTGATTTTGTATAACTGAATAACAAACAGTTCAATAATACTATATTGGTCTATCAGGATTTATCAGACAATTTTTGTTTACCTCAACAAAATTTTGTTCGTTTTGTTTTTGTTTTGTTATTCTCGGAAAATAGTCAACAATCAAAACTTTCCGACTCAATAATTCTTGGCACATTACCAAACAGTAATTATTGCACCATAGGGACAGCGGTGAACAAAAGTAACTAATAACTAACCTGTGGGGGTATCTAGTATGTAGATTGTATTGTTGTTGTATTCAGCTAGTAAGATATAACTTCCATAGCATACCAGACCTCTTGGGTAGTTCACATCGGAGAGAGTCCACATCACCTCCCCAGTTGTCATGTTCACTCTAAATACTTTAGATGTGCCCCAGTTACATATAACAACAGAAGTATTGTCTACAGCACACAAAGTGGTAATGGTCTTACTTAGCAGAGGGCAGGGAATGTGACGTAGAGACTCGCCGGTGAGAGAATATACGGTTATTCTCTGGTTTGGTGGATCTGCTATAACTACCTGATCAGCTATTACAGTCAGCATGTTAGAGTAAGAACAATGGTAGGGGTGATTCCAGCTTGTAATATGTCCACCTGTCATATCATAGACATTTACTACGTGAGGGTCGGCATATGATAATGTATACAACTTGTCCTTATATACAGTGATAGATTCTACTTGACCAGAGGTGGAGATAAAAGAGTTATGTAATTGGTAGTTGTTGTCTATTCTAGTAACTGTATTGTCCCATAACCCTACATAAGTACTCCCTTTGTACTGGCAGACTGAGAGAGGTTCAGCAGGTAGTTGGACAGAATTCAGCAGTGTCAGTGATTGAGGGGGAGGTGGGAGGGGGGTCAGTCCATGCTCGCTGTCAATAACAATGTCATCAGAAGGGATCATCTCCAATTCCATCTCTCTATTCACATCTACATAATACAGAGATTATATAATATGGTAACATGAGATAAACAAATGAATACATATATACTTACTACTTTGTACAATACAACAAGTAATATATACTATATAACATATACAACATACAGTTATATATGTTATAGTATCAAGTCTAACATATAATTCATGTCACTCACCCAATTTCTTCAGTTCCACCTCATCCTTGAGTTGTAGTTTAGGTATTTCTTCTTCAACAAACTTTTGTATTTCATCCTTCAACTCATTCAATCCCTGCACAACATCTACCTAGAAATAGAGTTAATACTGAGTGTAATAAATAGAGTTATACATAGCTAATGCAACCAACACTAATTCACTTGCTATAAGAACTTGAAGGAACTAATGATCTGTTGTTACACAACTAAATTTTTCTGCATCAGAATAATTAAATCTTTTAAAGAGCAAATAAAATCCCATCAGTTGGTGTCAGTTTACTGGTATTGGATAAATCAAAGAGAAACTGTGTGTGATAACAACATGACCACCAGAGGGAGTGGTACTCAGGCCAACATAACTAGCATATAGATAACAGAGGCACCCATAACAACTGCAGAGCTAACTGATAAGATATATGACATGTGACAGTTGGTTCTAGAATATTCTAGCAGGTACTTGACTGATAAGAATAAAGCCTACATACAGAAAGTAACATACTGCTATCAGCCTACAAACCACAAATACTATATAGTATACATACAATGAATGTTAGAATATATAATAACTCGATTAAATTGTATTCAAAAGTGAAGACAAGAATGTTTTAGAGAATAAAAACAAAAATGATGTTTTGTGAGATGTGAACCCGGCACAAAGTTGGGGACACCATACACTCCACTAACTACACCACCCACCACACACTACACTAACTACACCATCCACCACACTTCACTACCTACACCACCCACCACACACTCCACTAACTACACCACCCACCACACTAACTACACCACCCACCACACACTCCGCTAACTACTCCACCCACCACACACTCCACTAACTAGACCACCCACCACACACTCCACTAACTGTACCACCCACCACACACTCCACTAACTACACCACCCACCACACACTCCACTAACTACACCACCCACCACACACTCCACTAACTACACCACCCACCACACACTACACTAACTACACCACCCACCACACACTCCACTAACTACATCACCCACTCCACTAACTACACCACCCACCACACACTCCACTAACTACACCACCCACCACACACTCCACTAACTACACCACCCACCACACACTCCACTAACTACACCACCCACCACACTCTCCACTAACTACACCACCCACCACACACTCCACTAACTACACCACACACTCCACTAACTACACCACACACTACACTAACTACACCACCCACCACACACTCCACTAACTACACCACCCACCACACACTCCACTAACTACACCACCCACCACACACTCCACTAACTACTCCACCCACCACACACTCCACTAACTAGACCACCCACCACACACTCCACTAACTGTACCACCCACCACACACTCCACTAACTACACCACCCACCACACACTCCACTAACTACACCACCCACCACACACTCCACTAACTACACCACCCACCACACACTCCACTAACTACACCACCCACCACACACTCCACTAACTACACCACCCACCACACACTACACTAACTACACAACCCACCACACACTCCACTAACTACACCAACCACCACACACTACACTAACTACATCACCCGCCACACATTACACTAACTACACCACCCACCACACACTCCACTAACTACACCACCCACCACACACTCCACTAACTACACCACCCACCACACACTACACTAACTACACAACCCACCACACACTCCACTAACTACACCAACCACCACACACTACACTAACTACATCACCCGCCACACATTACACTAACTACACCACCCACCACACACTCCACTAACTACACCACCCACCACACACTCCACTAACTACACCACCCACCACGCACTCCACTAACTACACCACCAACCACACACTCCACTAACTACACCACCCACCACACACTACACTGACTACACCACCCACCACACACTCCACTAACTACACCACCCACCATACACTCCACTAACTACACCACCCACCATACACTCCACTAACTACTCCACCCACCACACACTCCACTAACTACATCACCCACCACACACTACACTAACTACACCACCCACCACGCACTCTACTAACTACACCACCCACCACACACTCCACTAACTACATCACCCTCCACACTCCACTAACTACATCACCCACCACACACTCCACTAACTACATCACCCACCACACACTACACTAACTACACCACCCACCACACACTCCACTAACTACACAACCCACCACACACTACACTAACTATACCACCCACCACACACTACACTAACTGTACCACCCACCACACACTACACTAACTACACCATCCACCACACTTCACTACCTACACCACCCACCACACACTCCACTAACTACACCACCCACCACACTAACTACACCACCCACCACACACTCCGCTAACTACTCCACCCACCACACACTCTACTAACTAGACCACCCACCACACACTCCACTAACTACACCACCCACCACACACTCCACTAACTACACCACACACTCCACTAACTACACTACCCACCACACACTCCACTAACTACACCACCCACCACACACTCCACTAACTACACCACACACTACACACTCCACTAACTACACCACCCACCACACACTCCACTAACTACACCACCCACCACACACTCCACTAACTACACCACACACCACACACTACACCAACTACACCACCCACCATACACTCCACTAACTACACCACCCACCACACACTACACTAACTACATCACCCACCACACACTCCACTAACTACACCACCCACCATACACTCCACTAACTACACCACCCACCACACACTACACTAACTACATCACCCACCACACACTCCACTAACTACACTACCCACCACACACTCCACTAACTACACCACCCACCACACACTCCACTAACTACACCACCCACCACATACTCCACTAACTACATCACCCACCACACACTCCACTAACTACACCACCCACCACACACTCCACTAACTACACCACACACTCCACTAACTACACCACCCACCACACACTCCACTAACTACACCACCCACCACACACTCCACTAACTACACCACCCACCACACACTACACTAACTACACCACCCACCACACACTCCACTAACTACACCACCCACCACACTCTCCACTAACTACACAACCCACCACACACTCCACTAACTACACCACCCACCACACACTACACTAACTACACAACCCACCACACACTCCACTAACTACACCAACCACCACACACTCCACTAACTACACCACCCACCACACACTCCACTAACTACACCACCCACCACACACTCCACTAACTACACAACCCACCACACACTCCACTAACTACACCACCCACCACACACTACACTAACTACACAACCCACCACACACTCCACTAACTACACCAACCACCACACACTCCACTAACTACACCACCCACCACGCACTCCACTAACTACACCACCAACCACACACTCCACTAACTACACCACCCACCACACACTCCACTAACTACACCACCCACCAAACACTCCACTAACTACACAACCCACCACACACTCCACTAACTACACCACCCACCACACACTCCACTAACTACTCCACCCACCACACACTCCACTAACTACACCACCCACCACACACTCCACTAACTACACCACCCACTACACACTACACTGACTACACCACCCACCACACACTCCACTAACTACACCACCCACCACGCACTCTACTAACTACACCACCCACCACACACTCCACTAACTACATCACCCACCACACTCCACTAACTACATCACCCACCACACACTCCACTAACTACATCACCCACCACACACTACACTAACTACACCACCCACCACACACTCCACTAACTACACTACCCACCACACACTACACTAACTACACAACCCACCACACACTACACTAACTACACCACACACTACACTAACTACACCACCCATCACACACTACACTAACTACACTACCCACCACACACTACACTAACTACACAACCCACCACACACTACACTAACTACACCACACACTACACTAACTACTCCACCCACCACACACTACACTGACTACACCACCCACCACACACTCCACTAACTACACCACCCACCACGCACTCTACTAACTACACCACCCACCACACACTCCACTAACTACATCACCCACCACACACTCCACTAACTACACCACCCACCACACACACCACTAACTACACCACCCACCACACACTCCACTAACTACACCACCCACCACACACTACACTAACTACACCACCCACCACACACTACACTAACTACATCACCCACCACACACTACACTAACTACACCACCCACCACACACTCCACTAACTACACCACCCACTACACACTCCACTAACTACACCACACACTCCACTAACTACATCACCCACCACACACTCCACTAACTACATCACCCACCACACACTACACTAACTACACCACCCACCACACACTACACTAACTACATCACCCACCACACACTCCACTAACTACACCACCCACCACACACTCCACTAACTACACCACCCACCACACACTACACTAACTACATCACCCACCACACACTCCACTAACTACACCACCCACTACACACTCCACTAACTACACCACACACTCCACTAACTACATCACCCACCACACACTCCACTAACTACATCACCCACCACACACTACACTAACTACACCACCCACCACACACTCCACTAACTACACCACCCACTACACACTCCACTAACTACACCACACACTCCACTAACTACATCACCCACCACACACTCCACTAACTACATCACCCACCACACACTACACTAACTACACCACCCACCACACACTCCACTAACTACACTACCCACCACACACTACACTAACTACACAACCCACCACACACTACACTAACTACACCACACACTACACTAACTACACCACCCATCACACACTACACTAACTACACCACCCACCACACACTCCACTAACTACACAACCCACCACACACTCCACTAACTACACCACCCACCACACACTCCACTAACTACACCACCCACCACACACTCCACTAACTACACCACCCACCACACACTGCACTAACTACACAACCCACCACACTAACTACACCACCCACCACACACTCCACTAACTACACCACCCACCACACACTCCACTAACTACACCACCCACCACACACTACACTAACTACACCACCCACCACACTAACTACACCACCCACCACACACTCCACTAACTACACCACCCACCACACACTCCACTAACTACACCACCCACTACACTAACTACACCACCCACCACACACTCCACTAACTACATCACCCACCACGCACTACACTAACTACACCACCCACCACACACTCCACTAACTATACCACCCACCACACACTACACTAACTGTACCACCCACCACACACTACACTAACTACACCACCCACTACACTAACTACACTAACTACACCACCCACCACACACTACACTAACTACACCACCCACCACACACTCCACTAACTATACCACCCACCACACACTACACTAACTGTACCACCCACCACACACTACACTAACTACACCACCCACTACACTAACTACACTAACTACACCACCCACCACACACTCCACTAACTACACCACCCACTACACTAACTACACCACCCACCACACACTACACTAACTACATCACCCACCACACACTCCACTAACTACACTACCCACCACACACTCCACTAACTACACCACCCACCACGCACCCCACTAACTACACCACACACTACACTAACTACACCACCCACCACACACTCCACTAACTACACCACCCACCACATACTCCACTAACTACATCACCCACCACACACTCCACTAACTACACCACCCACCACACACTCCACTAACTACACCACACACTCCACTAACTACACCACCCACCACACACTCCACTAACTACACCACCCACCACACACTCCACTAACTACACCACCCACCACACACTACACTAACTACACCACCCACCACACACTCCACTAACTACACCACCCACCACACTCTCCACTAACTACACAACCCACCACACACTCCACTAACTACACCACCCACCACACACTACACTAACTACACAACCCACCACACACTCCACTAACTACACCAACCACCACACACTCCACTAACTACACCACCCACCACACACTCCACTAACTACACCACCCACCACACACTCCACTAACTACACAACCCACCACACACTCCACTAACTACACCACCCACCACACACTACACTAACTACACAACCCACCACACACTCCACTAACTACACCAACCACCACACACTCCACTAACTACACCACCCACCACGCACTCCACTAACTACACCACCAACCACACACTCCACTAACTACACCACCCACCACACACTCCACTAACTACACCACCCACCAAACACTCCACTAACTACACAACCCACCACACACTCCACTAACTACACCACCCACCACACACTCCACTAACTACTCCACCCACCACACACTCCACTAACTACACCACCCACCACACACTCCACTAACTACACCACCCACTACACACTACACTGACTACACCACCCACCACACACTCCACTAACTACACCACCCACCACGCACTCTACTAACTACACCACCCACCACACACTCCACTAACTACATCACCCACCACACTCCACTAACTACATCACCCACCACACACTCCACTAACTACATCACCCACCACACACTACACTAACTACACCACCCACCACACACTCCACTAACTACACTACCCACCACACACTACACTAACTACACAACCCACCACACACTACACTAACTACACCACACACTACACTAACTACACCACCCATCACACACTACACTAACTACACTACCCACCACACACTACACTAACTACACAACCCACCACACACTACACTAACTACACCACACACTACACTAACTACTCCACCCACCACACACTACACTGACTACACCACCCACCACACACTCCACTAACTACACCACCCTCCACACACTACACTAACTACACCACCCACTACACACTCCACTAACTACACCACCCACCACACACTCCACTAACTACTCCACCCACCACACACACCACTAACTACACCACCCACCACACACTCCACTAACTACACCACCCTCCACACACTACACTAACTACACCACCCACTACACACTCCACTAACTACACCACCCACCACACACTCCACTAACTACTCCACCCACCACACACTCCACTAACTACACCACCCACCACGCACTCTACTAACTACACCACCCACCACACACTCCACTAACTACATCACCCACCACACACTCCACTAACTACACCACCCACCACACACACCACTAACTACACCACCCACCACACACTCCACTAACTACACCACACACTACACTAACTACATCACCCACCACACACTCCACTAACTACACCACCCACTACACACTCCACTAACTACACCACACACTCCACTAACTACATCACCCACCACACACTCCACTAACTACATCACCCACCACACACTACACTAACTACACCACCCACCACACACTACACTAACTACACCACCCACCACACACTCCACTAACTACACCACCCACTACACACTCCACTAACTACACCACACACTCCACTAACTACATCACCCACCACACACTCCACTAACTACATCACCCACCACACACTACACTAACTACACCACCCACCACACACTCCACTAACTACACTACCCACCACACACTACACTAACTACACAACCCACCACACACTACACTAACTACACCACACACTACACTAACTACACCACCCATCACACACTACACTAACTACACCACCCACCACACACTCCACTAACTACACAACCCACCACACACTCCACTAACTACACCACCCACCACACACTCCACTAACTACACCACCCACCACACACTCCACTAACTACACCACCCACCACACACTGCACTAACTACACAACCCACCACACTAACTACACCACCCACCACACACTCCACTAACTACACCACCCACCACACACTCCACTAACTACACCACCCACCACACACTACACTAACTACACCACCCACCACACTAACTACACCACCCACCACACACTCCACTAACTACACCACCCACCACACACTCCACTAACTACACCACCCACTACACTAACTACACCACCCACCACACACTCCACTAACTACATCACCCACCACGCACTACACTAACTACACCACCCACCACACACTCCACTAACTATACCACCCACCACACACTACACTAACTGTACCACCCACCACACACTCTACTAACTACACCACCCACCACACACTACACTAACTACACCACCCACCACACACTACACTAACTACACCACCCACTACACTAACTACACTAACTACACCACCCACCACACACTACACTAACTACACCACCCACCACACACTCCACTAACTATACCACCCACCACACACTACACTAACTGTACCACCCACCACACACTACACTAACTACACCACCCACTACACTAACTACACTAACTACACCACCCACCACACACTCCACTAACTACACCACCCACTACACTAACTACACCACCCACCACACACTACACTAACTACATCACCCACCACACACTCCACTAACTACACCACCCACCACACACTCCACTAACTACACCACCCGCCACACACTACACTAACTACACCACCCACCACACACTCCACTAACTACACCACCCACCACACACTCCACTAACTACACCACCCACCACACACTACACTAACTACACCACCCACCACACACTCCACTAACTACACCACCCACCACACACTCCACTAACTACACCACCCACCACACACCCCACTAACTACACCACCCACCACACACTCCACTAATTACACCACACACTACACTACCTACACCACCCACCACACACTCCACTAACTACACCACACACTTCACTAACTACACTACCCACCACACACTCCACCCACCACACACTCCACTAACTACACTACCCACCACACACTCCACTAACTACTCCACACACTACACTAACTACACCACCGTAATCTCTCTAATTATAACCATTACAAACAACCTGAGTCTTGCTAATCCATAAGGTTTATTGAAAAATACATCTTTGGGAAGAATTTTTCTGTTAAAAAAGATTTCTACCACTGGGAATCAAACCCAGACCCTCTTAGCAGCAGTTGACAATGTGATCCATTTCACCATCAAGCAATGTTAACACCAGCACATAAACAACAGCCAATAAAAAGCAGTATGCTTGGCCTACACACAAAAGAACACTTTAGCGAGCTCACTGAGCTTTATCTTGCTCGAAGTTCTTCAAATATTTTCAGGTTTCTTTCTTTAGCCATTTGAGCACCATTTCACAACGAAATAACTTTGATGAAAAATTATTTCATTCGAAAACCTGGTTACTGAGCAAGGTTTTCTCAATTCTTGTTTTCGCCCTACCTTGAGCCTTTGCAAAAAGAAAATTACTTCAAATGAATAATCGTTTGAAAGAGCATGTCAAGGAGATTATTTCGGAGCAAAAATCAAGTCAATCGGAATAGTGGTTTACGGGTAACAGCTGAAATTTGATTTTGAAGCAATTTTCTAAAAATTTTATAGCTGTGTTGTTAGCGCCTCGAAAAACTTCAAAGACCAAGTTTTTGAAAGATAATCTCTAGGGCTATGTGCCTAAAGTTTTTTTTTTGTCTATGGCTTGTTTTGTACCATGCTGGAAAGCATCGAAAAGTGCTGATTTGGTGGGTTTTTGAAAATGGAAAATGAAACAACTTGAAATGCTTGTGTGGAATCGCTTTGAAGTCCAAAATTGTACATCGATACACTATCTATGGCACACGTTTGATCCAAATTTCAGCGTAATCGGCGGTTTGGTTCTCTAAGCTGTTTCATGCTGAAAATTAAGATTTTCCCAAAATTCAAGATGGCCGCTTCCGCATTGGCTTGTAACGCCATATCATCAATGGATATTAGAAAATGAGCAAAATGCACCGTCATAAAAAATGTTGTATTTTTCCGTTGATTGGGTCTAACTGCTTTAGGCCATTTGGAGGCTAAAAACATCAGTTTTTAATTGTTTGTGCACATGCGTTGTCGTGTTCCCAAAACTTCTAGAATTGTGTAACTGAGTTACTTTAATACCCAATGCCTGTCGATAGTTCTGTGCCTCTATCTATGACAGTTTTTTGAGAAAACCTGGCTACAGTTTTGTTAGGTTGGTCGTAAAGGAGGAAAAGAAATGGAAAAAAAAATCTATAACGATAGTATTTTAGATAATCTAACTACTAGATTATTATTTCTACATAAGACTTTAACTATTTCTTCTAACAGAGTTTCCAATACAAAGCTACATACCCAACAATGAATCACCAGTTTCTTTTTTACAGTAAATTGTTAATTAATTAGGTATATTACCCAAGAAACTCTGCCAGTATTTAATACTGTTCTATTTTGTTATAATACTATACATTGATTGATTAATTTCAGTAAAACCCAGTTTTCAGACTTGGATTATTAAAATTTTTGAGACTAAAACAGTAGAGTTATCACATGCCATGAAACTAAAACAGTAGAGTTATCACAGACCGTGTAAAACAGTAGAGTTATCACAGGCCATGTAAAACAGTAGAGTTATCACAGGCCATGTAAAACAGTATAAAGGTTACAAGAGCAATCCATTGACATAGATATCCTATTCAAGTAATTTGGTGATGTACTATCTGGTTATAGACAAAGACTTTTGTATACCTCATCTGTACAAGTGAACCTAATGTGCACTTTGTGTACTTGATGTACTTATATGTAACAATTTACCTTGTGACTACGTTTTACTCTAGACTCTATCAGCTGTCTTTGATTTCTTAGTCTAGTCCATTTCTTAAGTACAATGTCTTCCATAAACTCAGCCATATCTACCCTCGACTTTTGTCTTTTCTTCTTCACTTCATCTTCTAGTTTCTCATACTTGAGCTTCAGTGCATTTATCTACAACAGAATATATATCATAGAGTCAGCGCTGCTCATTTACTCATTGGTACATGTATTATCCAATCAAATACAATGACACAACGATATGATCTAAAAGTAAACCTGTGCATCCCTAGTTTGATGAATAAGTTGTATAATCTCTGATGTTTTGTTGTCATATTCAGCCCTAACTTTAGATGTCTGCTTACACAGTTTCTCATACACATCCTCTCTAGCCAACGTGTCAGCAATGATGTCTTCTCTCATTAGTGTAGCCACCAAGTCATCTAGTGGCAACAGGCTGTGTGATGCTCCTGTGTAGAAATAACAGTTCACATAAACCTCCATTTCAAGGGGAGATAATCCATACAATAACTTTACCAAGTCCTCCATCACAGTAAGTAATATCTTACCTTTGTCGCACTTGCCTGGGTCAGCTATGCACTTCAAGCAGACCAGATTTAGACAATGTTTACAACCCATAATGTATGGATGGTCCTCATGCTTTGTACAATTCCTTGTCTGCTTCTTCATAGCCTCAGCTCTGTGCTCCTGCATGCTTAGTAGAGGATGATCACTCAGAACCTCGTCATGGGACTACAAGAGGACAAACAGAACATTCTAGAGAAAATACGGAGCTATTTAATATCAAGTATAATTGTTGAGTGAGAGAAAGCAATATCAACAAAAATATCACTTAAGAATACATCTGTTGTTTGTTCATCCATAGCATATCTTGCATAGTACACAATTGTACTAGTTAGTAGTTTGTACTAGTTGGTAGTTTGTACTAGTTAGTAGTTTGTACTAGTTAGTAGTTTGCAATAGTTAGTAGTTTGCACTAGTTAGTAGTTTGCACTAGTTAGTAGTTTGTACTAGTTAGTAGTTTGTACTAGTTAGTAGTTTGTACTAGTTAGTAGTTCGTACTAGTCACTAGTTGGTACTAGTTAGTAGTTTGTACTAGTTAGTAGTTTGTACTAGTTAGTAGTTTGTGCTAGTTAGTAGTTTGTACTAGTTGGTAGTTTGCACTAGTCAGTAGTTTGTACTAGTTAGTAGTTTGTACTAGTTAGTAGTTGGTACTAGTTAGCAGTTTGTGTTAGTTAGTAGTTTGTACTAGTTAGTAGTTTGTACTAGTTAGTAGTTTGCACTAGTTAGTAGTTTGTACTAGTTAGTAGTTTGTACTAGTTAGTAGTTTGTACTAGTTAGTAGTTTGTGCTAGTTAGTAGTTTGTACTAGTTAGTAGTTTGCACTAGTTAGTAGTTTGCACTAGTTAGTAGTTTGTACTAGTTAGTAGTTTGTACTAGTTAGTAGTTTGTACTAGTTAGTAGTTTGTACTAGTTAGTAGTTCACACTAGTCACTAGTTGGTACTAGTTAGTAGTTTGTACTAGTTAGTAGTTTGTACTAGTTAGTAGTTTGTGCTAGTTAGTAGTTTGTACTAGTTGGTAGTTTGCACTAGTCAGTAGTTTGTACTAGTTAGTAGTTTGTACTAGTTAGTAGTTGGTACTAGTTAGCAGTTTGTACTAGTTAGCAGTTTGTACTAGTTAGTAGTTTGTACTAGTTAGTAGTTTGCACTAGTTAGTAGTTTGCACTAGTTAGTAGTTTGTACTAGTTAGTAGTTTGTACTAGTTAGTAGTTTGTACTAGTTAGTAGTTTGTACTAGTTAGTAGTTTGTACTAGTTAGTAGTTTGTACTAGTTAGTAGTTTGTACTAGTTAGTAGTTTGTACTAGTTAGTAGTTTGTACTAGTCAGCAGTTTGTACTACTATTTACTTACCACCTGATGTTGACTACAAAACTTCTTACAACAAACTGTACAGTATATTACAGCTAGTTGTTTAGGTAACTTCTTACTCTCACAGGCATCGCAGCAGTTATTGTCTTCTCCTACCATATCATGTGATGGGAGAGTATCTGGTGATCCCTCAAACACCTGTCTGTGTAATATAAGTAGTCATATATATGTAGGTAATGTATGATATTGTATATACCATATACATAGGCATTTATACATGGGCTACTGGGGTTTTTGGTTTGAAAAGTGAGCAGACATATCCAACTGACTGTCAACATTGACAGTAAAGCATATCAGAAATTTACATTAAAGATAGCTGAATTGTTTAGTTTCATATAACTCATGGTGAATATGGGGTCATCATGTTTAGACTGTGTTCTTTCATTTTCTCCATAGCCTGCAATCACACAAACAAAATTTTAGACACTTACCCACATTCGTCTTCTGGACAAACCAATGCATTGTTTTCTTCATAAAACTCAGTTAGACATTTCAGACAATGTGTGTGGTTACATGGTAGAGTCCTTGGCTCTAGCAATTCCTCCTTTTTAAGCAAACAAAATCCACACTCAATGTTGTCTTGTTGTTTCTCAGCCATTGTTGTTCTACTGCTAAATAATAAATAAAACACTACAGATTAGTAGAAATACAGACAAATTGACAGCATCAGACATACACTGCTGTACTACAGAGTCTACACAATTACTTGTACTCACAAATATTCTCTCTCACTCTCCTACTTCTCTCTACTTAATCCAATAATGAAACTGCCACCTCTAGCATGTATGAAACCATCGAATGTCACGTGACTACTGTGGACTAAAAAATTTTACGCTTCATTGATCACTAACAGCATAGCAGCAAAAGACTATCATCGACTCCTGGCATTCATTATGCTAACAAAAGCAATAATGCACATATCAGTGTGGCCCGGTATGTAAGTCAATGTTTTGCAGCATGCACACGCGCAGCACTAGCTGCTGTTGAATTATCGCATGCTTCAAGTGGACAGAAAATCATGTTTGAATGCGAGTTTATGGTCCGTTTATAGCCCACATACACAAGAGTATAAACACTACAGTACCACACACAGTAGTAAAAGCTCTACGACATCACACACCACACCAATAATATGATATATGCAATAATACTATATTAGAAGTAGTTAGTGCAATGGGTGTAATTACAGTTCTTTTCAATCTCTTACATAACTCTACAGGCTTAAGGACAATAATATCCCTGATTTGACAAAGAAAACTTGAGTAAAGATCTCCCACACTGAGGATCATCAGCAGCTGCTTGCGCTGATGCACATCAGATTGTTTGAGCAACTATCTAATGGGGCTCTGCTCTGGTAAGTGTACAAACACAAGGACTCACTCACTCGTACTTCCAGAACCAAATACTGGAACCGAACAGCTACTGCCTCAAATAAGACAACTCCAAATTACAACAGAGTTATCTCTAAGGAAAGACAACTCCACCAAAATATTTGCTGCCTTTTTGTTATAAAGCAGAGCTGTTTAGAGTAAAAGAGAGATGAGTGATTTAAAATCAGTTTTTGTAATTTATCAAGTCATCAAGTTGGTCTGTTGAAACGGATATCTATTTTTTATAATAAAATCTAACCAACTTTTTATAAGTATTTGGTACAGCTACTGTCATTGGTGAGTTGTATCCAGGGCCTTGATACAGCTACTGTCATTGGTGAGTTGTATCCAGAGCCTTGATACAGCTACTGTCATTGGCGTATTGTATCCAGGGCCTTGATACAGCTACTGTCATTGGTGAGTTGTATCCAAGGCCTTGATACAGCTACTGTCATTGGTGAGTTGTATCCAGGACCTTGATGCAGCTACTGTCATTGGTGAGTTGTATCCAGGGCCTTGATACAGCTACTGTCATTGGTGAGTTGTATCCAGGGCCTTGATACAGCTACTGTCATTGGTGAGTTGTATCCAGGGCCTTGATACAGCTACTGTCATTGGTGAGTTGTATCCAGGGCCTTGATACAGCTACCGTCATTGGTGAGTTGTATTCAGGGCGTTGATACAGCTACTATCATTGGCGTATTGTATCCAGAGCCATGATACAGCTACTGTCATTGGTGTGTTGTATCCAGGGCCTTGATACAGTTACTGTCATTGGTGTGTTGTATCCAGGGCCATGATACAGTTACTGTCATTGGCGCATTGTATCCAGGACCTTGATACAGTTACTGTCATTGGTGAGTTGTATCCAGGGCCTTGATACAGCTACTGTCATTGGTGAGTTGTATCCAGGGCCTTGATACAGCTACTGTCATTGGTGAGTTGCATCCAGGGCCTTGATACAGCTACTGTCATTCGCGAGTTGTATTCAGGGCGTTGATACGGCTACTGTCATTGGGGCGTTGTATCCAGGGCCTTGACACAGCTACTGTCATTGGTGAGTTGTATCCAGGGCCTTGATACAGCTACTATCATTCCCGAGTTGTATTCAGGGCGTTGATACAGCTACTGTCATTGGTGAGTTGTATCCAAGGCCTTGATACAGCTATTGTCATTGGTGAGTTGTATCCAGGGCCTTGATACAGCTACTGTCATTGGTGAGTTGTATCCAGGGCCTGGATACAGCTATTGTCATTGGTGAGTTGTATCCAGGGCCTTGATACGGCTACTGTCATTGGTGAGTTGCCTCCACGGCCTTGATACAGCTACTGTCATTGGTGTGTTGTATCCAGGGCCTTGATACAGCTACTGTCATTGGTGAGTTGTATCCAGGGCCTTGATACAGCTACTGTCATTGGTGAGTTGTATCCAGGGCCTTGATACAGCTATTCTCATTGGTGAGTTGTATCCAAGGCCTTGATACAGCTACTGTCATTGGCGAGTTGTATCCAAGGCCAGATGACTTAAAAGAAAAGAGGTCGCTGACCCTGTTGGCTTTACCAGTCTTCACGCTAATACTACGGGAGTGCAGGGAGCTGTAAGATGAAACATTGGCTTCGCGCCAAAAATGCCATCCAGCGCGACTCCTCTTTTACACATGAACTAGATTTCCATACATCAAAGTTTTGAAAGTTTTTTGGTTCATTCAAATCTACAAATCATGGAAGTTTACTAAAAGCTCAAAGTTATGATTGCTTTGAGCTTTTGATTGCGCCGATGCTCAGGGTAAAACTTTCATCTCCTCAAAGATTTCAAGTCACTAACATTCGGGGGCAGAGTGACAGAAGTTGAAATTTTCATGATAAAAAATTAATATCATTTGTGAGAATCATCAGATATGAATGATTATTCATGTTTTAACGTTCACCAAAAATGCCCTGCAAAAGTTACAAAGTCTCAATCTTCATAATAACAACTAACTAATAGAAATAATCAATGGTGCTGCAATAGTAATACCAATACTAATTATTAATAGTTATTTATTTATTTATATCAGAGTTTGACACCCAACTTCTACTTACCAGGTTTAGTTGGCAGTGAAAAGATGCATACATTGGCTGGTAAGTAGGGAAATACCTTCTCGCTGTGTGATTGGTTAACTTTAGATCACATGACTTGGTATGTTAACAGTCTGGTGACAACCAATCCTTGTAAAAGCCAATAATTTTCTCATAGTGTTGGTAATATTTATCGTTATAATAGAAACTGCTTATGACTCGCCATGGCAAAACTATGATGTAAAAAGCCACCAAAGTACAGATACAAAAAGCAAGGGCATTGCATAGTTATCCTCTATTTGGTGTAGACAACTCTGCGTGATTCTTTTAAATAGCTGCTTAATGGAAATATGCCAAATCAGGATTTTGAAGGTTTCAATAAACTGAAATTCAAAAATCTTTTAAACATTTAAACATATCGATATATTGAGTGGATCAGAGCAATAGAATGAGGTAGTTAAGCAGAGATCTATATATTGGGTGGATCAGAGCAATAGAGTGAGGTATTTAAGCAGAGATCGATATATTGGGTGGAACAGAGCAATAGAATGAGGTATTTAAGCAGAGATCTATATATTGGGTGGAACAGAGCAATAGAATGAGGTATTTAAGCAGAGATCTATATATTGAGTGGATCAGAGCAATAGAATGAGGTAGTTAAGCAGAGATCTATATATTGGGTGGAACAGAGCCATAGAATGAGGTATTTAAGCATAGATCTATATAATGAGTGGAACAGAGCAATAGAATGAGGTATTTAAGCAGAGATCTATATATTGGGTGGAACAGAGCCATAGAATGAGGTATTTAAGCAGAGATCTATATATTGGGTGGAACAGAGCTATAGAATGAGGTATTTAAGCAGAGATCGATATATAGGGTGGAACAGAGCAATAGAATGAGGTATTTAAGCAGTGATGGATATATAGGGTGGATCAGAGCTATAGAATGAGGTATTTAAGCATAGATCTATATATTGGGTGGATCAGAGCAATAGAATGAGGTATTTAAGCAGAGATCTATATATTGGGTGGAACAGAGCCATAGAATGAGGTATTTAAGCAGAGATCTATATATTGGGTGGAACAGAGCTATAGAATGAGGTATTTAAGCAACTCACTTCTGATTGTATTGTATCATGTAGGAGAGACAGGCAACGCAAACATGATTGCTTTTTAGTGCCTCTGCTGAATAAAAGGACAGCAAATATTCAATATTATAAAAAGAAAATGATAAAAAAATGTACAAAATGACTTTCTTCTTGAACAAGGAAGCAAACATCAAACTATACCCACTAAACTGATTGCTGGCAAGAAGCCAGAAGCTTATAAGAAATAAGAGAAAACTAAAATATTTCTAAAAGATTCCATCCAAACCAGTTTTGCGGATACGCCAATAAAAATGCATTTTTGTTAACATCTCAGCCAGGTGCCCATACATGTCCAAGTCAAATGGATTTGAGATTCTTATTACCACAGGCTAATATAAGCAGTCCATAAACTGAGGATACACAAAACACTGTCTGATAAGGGCAAAGTACTGTGATATAACATAACACTAACAAAAGAGGAGTCATCTTCTACTACCCCCCATTGAAGAAGTTATCACTAACTGTACTAGTGAATAAATGAGACAACTCCTCACGAAACTCTCTATACCATGATAGTAGTTCTTCTCTGCGTCTCTCTTTCAAGGTCAAGGTCAGCTGCCCATCATTGGCTAGAACTTTCGGTAGCTGAGACCAGTGCTTTATATATATAACTGGAGCTTTGTATTGTTTTAGAAGCCTGAAACATGCAGAACAACACTGTCCACATACTTGTCTAATAACACTAATGGTCTTCTGCTCCTTGTAGGGTGTAACTAAGGAGTTGTCTGCTACTTGTACAGTGTGGCTAAGGAGTTGTCCGCTTCTTGTACAGTGTAATTAAGGATTGTCTGCTCCTTATAAAGTGAAACAGACCGCACATGTTACCTTTAAGGTGTAACAGAACACACAATGTTACCTGTAAGGTGATGTTGAACAGTTTTCATTTACAACAATGTCTTCTATAACTGGCACTGAGCCAACACTCATGGCTTCATAGATCCTGTAGCTCTCAGAGTTCATTCCAACTGGACAAAGAGTCAAGTCACTAGACTTGAGCACATTTAAGTAAGAACTTAACCCTTGCTCAGTCTCCTCTGGCTGCCAACTGTAACATTCAACAAAACAACTATTTTGTAAATTGGACCAAAGAACAGATTATTACATAACTTCTACTTAGATCTTATCTAACTTTGTTTTAGTTATGCAACAAAAAGGAAGCTGTCCATTTCCCTTCCTACACAGAAAACAAATAAAATATTTTCATGGCCACAAAAGCTCCTCTTTTACAACCAGCTAAAAATGTGGTGTCATTCACCATCTTTGATAGCCTACTGGAAGAAAATATTTTGTGTCTCTACCAAACAGATAATGATAGATAAAGACAACCACAACTGAATCACCTCGAACAGGAAATGACATTTTTCAACCATGTGTCCAGGATTGTTCGGTTACAACAATAACAGGAAGCACTTACGTGTATCTCACTGCTAGATAGCACCTGTGATTGGCTTGAGCAGTGACAATATTCAGGTACTTCAATAGAATCTCCCTGGAAGAGTTAGGGTAGACAGTTCCCATAAAGTTACATCGATACTTTCTTTCTCCAGCGACGACCAGGTCAGGAAATGAAGGCACAGGAAACCCTCTGTATCTGCCGTTTTTAAATATAAGCGAACAAATCAGAGTCAAAATGTCAAAACAAGTTGCACTTCTGCTGAAAAAATACTCGTTTTATTTTCGATTTTTCAATATTGATAAAAGACCTGGGCAGATAACTCCAAAACTATTTTCAGGCAAAAAACTTGCGACTTGGTGAGTGCTGACTGTGTCTATAGGAATCGCCTTACCGGCGAGAGGGCAACTCCAGATAATTTTTTTGAACATGCCGACATCAAAAAGTTTAAATTAAATCAAATCCTGTCCAAATTAGATGTCCTAAGCCCTCTAAGTTTAACAAAAACATGTTGATATAATTTTTGTTCTCATTTCACTCATACAATTGTACATAACAAGTCTCAGGTAAGTATGATATAGATCCAGAATATCTCTATGGACTCAAACAACACTGACATAGACATAGAGATAAGTAACTTACGTAGCAACTCCAAGAGGAAACTGGTATATGGTTTTACCATCCACCACTGGACTGTCATACACAATGAACACAAACTTGGGAGAGGTTGCATTGCCTCTTCTCAAATAGGGTACCAGCCAATCATTAGCGCACAGCTCGTCACCAATCAGTACCAAACCTACATTCTGAACAATAAAAAGCAAAATAATTTCATGGTGAAATACAATCTCTAAAACAATTACACAGTTCTATCAAAATACAAGACGATAGCTCTTCCAGACAGTGAAAAGTACTAGAAAAGGTTGGGAAATAACTAATTGACCACCTACAGGAAGAGACCTTAAAATGACTGGAGATTAAATCATTAACTAGATTAATCTTGATAAGATATATTCTAAATAGCCAATTGACCACAGCTCCACCTCGGATCATAAAAACAAAGGAAAGTGACTGACAAGTAAAATGAACCTGCAAGGCATCTAACTCTGCCAGTCCATCCAGCCAGACCTTGGAGGTGAAAGCAGTCTCATTCGATCTTCCATTTAACACTAGTATTACATTCTCTGTAGCATCTGGTAGGTAGCCTACACTCAGGCTATCTCCACCTTTGTACCTGCACATATCAAATGTCATACATGAAATATACTAGGATAGCCAGAAGACCGAGGCGGATGTAGGTGAAATTATTCCTTTGTTTGCATTAACATAGACTAATACACTCACGCAGACGGTGATCTTTGATGTAGATGGTCCTAAATTAGGAAAGTGAACTTGTAGCTGATTTTGGAGCTGACGTCTGTGTTTGTAGCAGCGCGCCAATTTAGGGCAAAATAGACCATCATAACAACTTCCACAAACATCACCACCATACCCTACGCCTACTCTACTCCGGCCCATACCCTACGCCTACTCTACTCCGGCCCATACCCTACATCTACTCTGGCCCATACCCTATGCCTACTCTACTCCGGCCCATACCCTACACCTACTCTACTACGGCCCATACCCTACGCCTACTCTACTCCGGCCCATACCCTACGCCTACTCTACTCCGGCCCATACTCTACACCTATTCTACTCCGGCCCATACCCTACATCTACTCCACTTCGGCCCATACCATACGCCTACTCTACTCCGGCCCATACCCTACGCCTACTCTACTACGGCCCATACTCTACACCTATTCTACTCCGGCCCATACCCTACACCTACTCCACTTCGGCCCATACCATACGCCTACTCTACTCCGGCCCATACCCTACGCCTACTCTACTCCGGCCCATACCCTACGCCTACTCTACTCCTGCCCATACCCTACACCTACTCCACTTCGGCCCATACCATACGCCTACTCTACTCCGGCCCATACCCTACGCCTACTCTACTCCGGCCCATACCATACGCCTACTCTACTCCGGCCCATACCCTACGCCTACTCTACTCCTGCCCATACCCTACACCTACTCTACTACGGCCCATACCCTACGCCTACTCTACTCCTGCCCATACCCTACGCCTACTCTACTCCTGCCCATACCCTACGCCTACTCTACGCCGGCCCATACCCTACACCTACTCTACCTATCAAAAGTACTTGCCTGAAAGTAAACCCCCTACTTCTAGAAGAGTTGTCTTTCCTTAGTGTCAAAGAGTGCTCAATAGTCGTAACCAAAATCCTACAAAAGCACTCTTAAACTAGTGTTTTAGTTTTTTGTGTTCAGAAATTATTATTCATTTGCATTCTGCGATTTTTTTCTCAAACAACTTGTAATTAAGTTTTCACATTTGTTACTGTCTGTTGATTACAACAACACCGGCAATGCAAGCCTCATGTTGATAACAACAGCACCGGCAATGCAAGCCTGATGTTATTTATTGTTGCTGATTACAACAACGACAGCAATGCAAGCCTGTCGTTTATTATTGATTACAACAACAACGGCAATTCGTCACAAACAAATTGTAATTTTTGATAGTTTAAATCTGTTGATATTATTTGATTTAAAACTAATTTTTCAACTCTAATATTGATTTAGTTTTTGAGACATTTAAAACTTTGAAATACACTTCTATGTAGGGGGTTTCGACTAGAGCTGGGGGTTCGACGGTAGGTAACGGTGTAGAGTATGGGGAGGGGGTTTTGTCTTACCCAAATATTGACATTTATCAACGTTATCATTTTGCGAATTTCAAAATATTATTTACAGTAAAGTTCTGAAAAAACTCAACATACTATTTGTACACCAAAACATTACAGTTAATCAACACAAGTACACAATGTATAATGTTATTTAACAGGGGAATGTAAAATTGAATAAAACAGAAAGTTTGAATCACTAATATTTGTAGTCATAAAAAGTCAACCGAGCCATACCTGTACTTAATTGTATTAATAGTTTTCTCCCCATGTTTGTATAGATTGTCAGGCCTCACTCTAAGCTTCCCTCGAATTATATGCTCCCATAGATAGTCTCCTACAAAACAACCATGATACTAAATCGGTAACCCATCTAAAGCATTCTCATATATTTAAGCAGTAACACTTCTAATCAGCAATTAAATAATCAAGTTGAAACTTTAAAAAAATACCAGTTAACAATAAAAGTGCATTGTGTACCTAATCCGTTATTACTCCAAATATCTACTACATGGTCTACACGATTGGATATCCTCGGTTTAAGATTCTGAGAAATAGAAAAGTTTTTATTCTGCTTGTTAATTTGTGCCCACTGGTTCCAGTACTTTCTATCAATGTCAGACTCGAATGTCAAGTTGGTATCCACAAACTTGGGTGCATTGCGTCTGCGTGGAAGTAGTGGTGCTGTAAACACAATGACAACATATCAGAGTGCTCCTTCATATTCACCATATATATAGCAGGATATTGTTATATAATACATACACAATACTATTTGATATAATAACCAGCTTAACTCACTTCAGTGTCATTCTTATATGCAACATCACCGATACCAAAATTGTTCAACGAGCAACATTATTTGCATATTTATAGAAAACCCACTCTACAATGGTACTTACGGAAATCTACTACTTAGTTTTCATATCATATATGTGATGTTATTGTTGTTGGCCAAAGCTGTGGTTACGAAAATTAATAATGAGGGGATAGGATTTTGCATTAGACCATACAATGAGTCCGTAAATGTAGGGGAACACGATTGCCGAGTAGAACTAGTTTAGTTTTACATCTATGTCAACAATCAGTTGGTCTGATCTGCACGAACAAATAGTTTGACTAAAGAATAGCTGAAATATTGATAAGCGTTTATATGGGGGTAGGAGTGTTCGCTCTTTGTCAGCGCCTACTGTAACGTAATATTGTAATGGAAATGAGGTTGCATTCTTTAGCATTTGCTTAAACATTTTAAAAAACAGTTTTAATCTGACTATTGTTCTCCTACTCTCAGGAGTCAATTTGGGAGTTTCACAAATTTTAGTAATATTCACTCGACCTTTGTATTGAAGATATAGGTGGTTTGTTAAGAATTTTCTGAACTTTTGTATGAATGTTGACTGAAGGGGATTTCACACCTGTGCAGCATATTCCAAATAAAGTCTTACCAGCATTAAATTTGTGATTTTCTTGACACCGAAGTTGTCACCTTTTTGCTTTTGTAAGTAGTTATCACAAGATTACAGTAATTATCCTTGTTCGCTGTTAATGATGTGGAGATCTCCATTTTCTTAGACTCAAATAGAAAATTGATATTGGGTAAATGTGTTTCTTATTCATTTTTCTTAAAGACATTTGCAAGCGCTTCACAAATCACAGCAGTGTGTCAGGCTTCTGTCCATTAACAGGTTTGATTTTGCCTCAGAAGGCTTGAACGCCTAATGAGTTAGTTATTCAGGAAGCGCAATATAAAACTGACTTTTGAACTAAGCATCTTACAAAACGCTTGTAACCAGACCAGTCATCATGTTTTAGTGTTTAAAACTGCAAATTATGACACCGAATTATAGATAGCTATATTGAATTGTGCGAAGCCATGTTCAATGGCTGACAGTTGGCACCTTGATTGTTAAATTGATTTAACCAAATTATTGAACCTCAAATTACTCAAGTTTCACTGTATTGTTAGATGATCACCCCTAGATGATGCTCATGCATGACTGTAACCAGCCTGGCCACCCAAACTTTTGTAAAAAAATCCTTCCTCTACAATATTTCTGGCTCGCCTACAGTGAATGCAGTATGCATGCAACTGTGACTGAGGATATGGCTGCTTTTTTAATTAGCGGATGAGAATCTCACTTCCTTCACTCATCCAAGCAGTGGTTTCAAGCGCTGAACTATGCAAACATCTACCTGTATGAAGTCAGCAATGACTGGCGTGCATGTACTTGGGCCAACTTAAAAATTGGTGTAACAAAGTCATATAGCATCAGCAATTCCCCTTCGAGTAATATCTGACGAGTCACCACTTGTTGGTTTGTACACAACTCTAAAATAATTTGATACCGTATAAAAACATGTGTGGTGTAGTGAACAGCGATTGTGTAGTGAATGTTATCTACAACGAAAATATGGGTGAAAAAAAATTCAAAACACCTTTGATAAGGAAAAAAATCCTAATGACAGGAAGACGACATTTTATCCAAAACCAATTTGTTGTTATTACAACAATTTTTCCCCATCACTAAAGCGATAATTTACATCATTGCAACTTATCCGGACAACCATTGTAGTCCACTATCATTGAATCTACAAAAAGGCAATCGCAGAGCTTTCACCAAAGGACTTTTTCAAGTTCATGTACGACGATCTCTCTTTTTATGGAAGAGAAAGTTTCATGCTAGATGAGAATTATCGAGGAAGATCATTTCTAACCAACTGGTCGCATGTTGGTAGACTGAGGTAAAAACATGGCAAAGTCTGGATTATACAACGACGGGAAGAACAATAGCGTTCAGTGCGAGTTTTGCAGATGGAAATTATTAAAGTAGAGGAGCGAAGACGAGCATCTGATGACAGGACACGCTAAAAGTTGTCCATTTTGTTAAAGAGCTGTCAACTCACAATCGAGAGTACAGAGCTAAGAACCTGCATAAGAAGAATTGAAAAATGTTTCCGTTGTCAACAGCTTTATGATCGGAAAACAAAGAAATAAATGGAGAATGGGTTTGGAAGTGAAGTTTTATCCCTGGGCATTTCGATTGAATGCGCCGGAGCAACCAGATTCGCTCCTGAATCGGCAAGAGAAAAAACTTTCAAACGGCGAAAGGGTAAAGTTCCTATGAAAGTTGTTTCTGGAGCCGGTTATTACTACACAAGTTTTGGCGACAGCATAAGATATTTTGTTTGCTCGGGGAAGATCAACGATTGTAATGAGGGTGGTTTATACTGGGAGAAACACTGTCATTGGTTCCCAGACTGCTCCTTTTTACTAATGAGTGAGGGGAAAAATATGTCGATGAAGTCCACGAACGAACGGAAGAGTCGAAAAAATGCGAGCAAGAGATTGAGTCACATTGACTGAAAAAAAGAAACGTTTAGCTCAGTTGGATGAAAAAGAAATGATGAAACTAATTTGTGAAAAATTGGGTCATAGTCGAGCCGACATAGAAAAGTCTTGTCGCTGAGCAAAAAGCCTTTCAAACAAATAGGATTAATGATTGAGGCTTTACACACTTTGGAAAACAAGAGATCTTTCGATAAGAATCCGCAAAAAATTTTGACCAATTTGGGAGAAACAGCTGTTTTGGGCGAGAGTAAAACAAATAGCAAACTGTGTGGGATCAAAGTTTTGTTGGATGCTAGGAAAAATGGAGACGAGATGAAAAAAACCCAACTCGAAACAACGCGAACTTTCTCAATGTGTATATGAGTACTACAAAAGGAAAACCTTTACCGATCATGAAGGGAAAATCCCTGCCAATCATACCTGTCCTCCGTGCGGTCAACTCATTTACTGCGACAAGTGTAAAGAAAGAACATTTGCCATATGTCAAACGGTGCTGAGACGCTCCCTGATATACGAGTGTCAAGTCGAGATAAAAATTTTTATGAAAGTCTACCTGAGCTAAAACAATATTTATAACGCTTGACCTCAAAAAGAAGAAAATAAATAAATAAAAGCGTTTAAAGATTAAATGCATATCTTCATTTAACAATAGATTATTCGCGTTTTACAGCTCATTAGAATAACAAAAAAACATGTTGAGCACCAGGAAGCTTCCAAGATTATAGGAGCCAAAACCTTTCAGGCTGAAGTTTCCGATGAAACGCTGAGGATTTTTCTTGCGGAAGAATGCGGGTACTGTGTGTGTAATAGGAGGTAGTTTTTACAAATGAGCTACAAATCTTTCGCTACTAAACTGTCACTGTTCACATGACGATATCCAATGTTCCATTTGTAATAGATACGCTGAGGTGTTAAAAGGTGTTTCACCTACCGAACAAGAACTATTGGATGCCATGGACTGGATCGACAGAAGGACAGTTGTGGTGAATTTCAACGTACACATCCTCTGCGCACAACTAGTATCACATTCTGGCATCACTCCAATAGCCATCAGATGGCCAGAATTACTAGCAACTACTAACCAAGTGGATGATAACTATGTTTATGCCTATACTGACTCTGTGTACACCTATACCGACCTCACTGGGTCGGCAGGAAGTGAGTCAGTGGAGCCTGAGATCTTAGAAGTAGCCTGGGAGGACTTAAGAGCCATCTGCCGGAAGTATCCACCCTTACCCCTTACCAAAGATGATGGACTAAGAGCTAGAAAGACCTATGACCCAGACACTAGCTGTGATTGGTTTATGAGCCTATGACTTCACCTATTACCACAGGGCGCCTATTCCTTTTAAGCCCTTTACTACCATCTCATTTGCTATGTATTTATATAATTACTCTCATTGGTGTGTATTGCAATATTGTATTGTATTTGGATGATTGTTCCTGTGCACTGCCTATAAAAGGCAGAACTTTGGTCATAATCATCAGTTGTAATTGGGATTGTTACTAACTCGTTTTATTCTGAATGAATAAAGACATGTGGACTCAACTACTTTGAGATATGCGCCTGAGCCGAGGGCTCACAATTGGTTGTAGAGTAGCAATACTCTACAACGTAATTGGTTGTAGAGTAGCAATACTCTACAACCTCACCGACCCTGTTGTATCTCACTGACCCTGTTGTTGTAACAGGTAAAACTAACAACTGGTGGCAGCAAGCTACCAACCTCAGCTAGTGATTTTGCAGCCCCCAAAATCCACTACACAGTTTTAAAAAACGCTAAAATGGGATTGATTGTGCACGATGATGGATAGACCCTTTTTTACAACTTTCATCGAGCGATTTAAAAACTCCTTTGTTGTTAAAAAACTTACTCGCGAGGTTACATCCCTATCTACTACCCGCATCTCAAAACAAACTATCTTACCAGTGTTTAAAAGATAGATTACTCGCTATAGCCGATGGTTATCCCTATGCACTCAGTCTTGACGATGATGACTCAACCAACTCGACGAGTGACGATGACTCAGAAGACGCCTTGGACTCATAAAAAATGACACAAAAAAATCTTCATCATTTACCTATATAAATATAATGTACAGTTACATAGGAGAACATAGTTACTTGAGTTCATACAAAGCATGACTTTGCTATTCTATACAACTTATCACCAATCCCTTCCATATGCCCGACATTTCATCATATGCCCGACATTTCACCATATGCCTGACATCTCACCATGTGCCTGACATCTCACCATATGCCCGACATTTCACCATATGCCTGACATTTCACCATATGCCCGACATCTCACCATATGCCTGACATTTCACCATATGCCCGACATTTCACCATGTGCCTGACATTTCACCATATGCCTGACATCTCACCATATGCCTGACATTTCACCATATGCCTGACATTTCACCATATGCCCGACATTTCACCATATGCCTGACATCTCACCTTATGCCTGACATCTCACCATATGCCCGACATTTCACCATATGCCTGACATTTCACCATATGCCCGACATCTCACCATATGCCCGACATTTCACCATGTGCCCGACATTTCACCATGTGCCCGACATTTCACCATATGCCTGACATCTCACCATATGCCTGACATTTCACCATATGCCTGACATTTCACCATATGCCCGACATTTCACCATATGCCTGACATCTCACCATATGCCTGACATTTCACCATATGCCTGACATTTCACCATATGCCCGACATTTCACCATATGCCTGACATTTCACCATATGCCCGACATTTCACATTAGCTTACAAGCAAGTCTAGCAGAGAATATCAACACAGCATACAAGCGCACCGTCCTGGCAAAGTGAAGAGGAAGCTCAGTCTACCCTGAACTAACAGATTGACACCAATCCAAACCACCACCCCAGACAAAGAAATAGCCAACCGTCAGCGAAACTATCTACAGCTATACATCACAGCAGAAATTACACCCGTACCGAACTCAAAATATCTTACGCTAAAACCAAGTAAAAAGAAGGAAACGAAAACCGCTAAATCTTAGAATTAATCTCAAAATGTCGGAAATATGAATATTATATTATGACTTATGATTTTTCAATCTTCTTGTTTTTTTCACACCTTTTAACCAGATCCTGGTGCAACTTTGACCAATTGAAACAATCGGTTATTTTTAGCACATATAAATATTATACATGCCTATAAAAGAGACTGAAAAGTTTTGTATCTTCACTTCAGTCTACGGATTCAAAACGCAGGTTCTGCTTTATTAATATAGGCACTGCTAGTTCCTAAACTTTCTATTTCTATTCTACTGCTGGTATGTTACTTATTATAGATTAACTTACTACTTTTAACTTACTGTTATTACCTGCTGGCAAACAGTTTTTCAATTGTAGCATATACCACTGGTTTTATATCAATGCTGGTTTTATTTGATTTCAAATGTAAAAATAGACTTGAGCTTAAAATTGGAAACACATTACTCTTTCCATTGCAATACTTGATTACAATCTCATAAACAATTTCCACCAGTTGGTTACTTAATGACAATAACTTCAATTTGATTCACTTGCGCACGTGTTGAACTCTGGTTGTTGGCATTCAAAGTTTTCAGACATTACACATAGACCTAAGGATTTGTCTCTACTATGTAGGATATGAATCAGACAATCAAAGCGCAACCCAATCAATCAAATTCATAGATGTAGTCCAGGCAAATTTCTTATTACATAAATATACTGTAACAGGTCTGTAAAAATACTCATACCAAAAAGCACTAATGTAACATGTTGGCAGATCTGTTTTCTTATGCAGATGCATGTTATACTAACAAAAATCATGTAAAAACTAACAAATACATGAATGACAGGTCTGTAACCGATCCAGCAAATTTAACGCACATAAAAAAATTGATATGTTGGCAAGTCTGTGTTTGATGCAGCTCTACTCCTATTACTTACAGAGTTGTAACTTTTATAACAAAGATCTCCACAACTGTTTGTATTCTCAAACATTACGATGGTAATACCCTGGACAATTTTGCACCAGCAGTGACCTTCTCTTGGATTAACACTGACTCCACCTACACTTGTGATACAGAACATTACTGTACCTGCAGTGACAATCTCTTGGACTAACACTGACATTGTCTCCACCTACATTTGTGATACTGAACATTACTGTACCTGCAGTGACCATCTCTTGGACTAACACTGACATTGTCTCCACCTACACTTGTGATACTGAAAATTACTGTACCTGCAGTGACCATCTCTCTTGGACTAACACTGACATTGTCTCCACCTACACCTTTGAAACTGAACATTACTGTACCTGCAGTGACCATCTCTTGGACTAACACTTACATTGGCTCCCGTACACTTGTGATACTGAACATTACTGTACCTGCAGTGACCACCTCTTGGGCTAACACCGACATTGTCTCCACCTACACTTGTGATACTAAAAATTACTGTACCTGCAGTGACCATCTCTTGGACTAACACTGACATTGTCTCCACCTACACTTGTGATACTGAACATTACTGTACCTGCAGTGACCATCTCTTGGACTAACACTGACATTGTCTCCACCTACACTTGTGATACTGAACATTACTGTACCTGCAGTGACCATCTCTTGGGCTAACACCGACATTGTCTCCACCTACACTCGTGATACTGAACATTACTGTACCTGCAGTGACCATCTCTTGGACTAACACTTACATTGGCTCCCTTACACTTGTGATACTGAACATTACTGTACCTGCAGTGACCATTTCTTGGACTAACACTGACTCCCTCACACTTGTGATACTGAACATTACTGTACCTGCAGTGATCAAATCTTGGACTAACACTGCTATTGTCTCCACCTACACTTGTGATACTGAACATTACTGTACCTGCAGTGACCATTTCTTGAACTAACACTGACATTTTCCCCCTTACACTTGTCTGTATGGTGAAACAGACAAACTGTTTCAGTCAATAATTGATGTCGAGCCTTCAGTCCCTGCGGAGGTATTACATAACATTGTTGAGATTTACACAGCACAGGCTTACATCAATTATCAATAGTTTTTTTCCAAGACACTACTCAAAAAGTTACCCACAATCGTTTCCCAGTGTTATCTCCCCCCACATTTAAATTTTTTGGATAATAAAAACATATCAGTTGTAAAGTGCAGCACCCAAAACAACATTTAGGTCTCAGAAAGTCACACATTCATTCAATCAGACCTTGTTACAAAAAGCACAAACAACACAATAGAAAGCTAACTGATTCATTTTTGTGCCAAGAAAGCTCTGGGTCTGCCTGCTTAGGCACAACTCTAACCGCTGCCAGACTGACAAGGTGGAACAAGACTCTGATACCTGAGATAGAGAATCAGCAAACAATTTCTGGGCCACCAGTTCACCCCTCTCAACTGCTATACACACAGAACAGCTGACCCTGCCGGAGCCACAGAGACGCCATCGCCTCACCTCACATTATATGTGGATGACTACTCTACTCCGTAAGTCAAGCTACAAGCTGAGGCAATGTTCGTTTCCGTGATTATACATCTTTAATGGTGGATGCAGTGTGGTGAGCCACATGTTCATGGGCTGATGTTTGCTCATAATCTCGTCGGTGTTTTCCTGATTGTTCTTCATAATCACACATTCATCATATCACCATGTTTACGCCCTCACACATTCCTTAATCATCATTGTAGAGATCTATGCAGATAGATGTTATTCTCTTGTTATTGGAAGCAACGATCCTACTGTATATAATGTGTGAGTTGCCTTTTGATACTTTAGTAACTATTAACTTGGCTTTTTCTTATAAGACTTATGTAACATTAACTTAAAGCACTCGCATAGCTTATTATTTTCTTTGTAACGTTCATACATGATGTTGCAAGCAGCCTGCCGGTAAGCTTTTAATAATGGTAACAGTGGAGTCAGTGAAGGTTATTTGTCACATCTTGTTATCACATTACATCAAGTTTTCACTGTAGTTTATTTCACTTCAGGATTACCAGTTAATAACACCATACAACACACACATACACAACTGCGTTTGATCGCATGGGGAGATTCATTGCCAACCAATATATCAGTTTTTACAAATAAACAGATTTATTAAATGTTTACAGATAAAAACCATACAAAGAGGAATGTTGTTGGTTCAAGTTTAGTTTGGACTACCATTCAAATATTTTTTTAATTTTTGTAAGATTGTTTTTCAATCTTCAGTTAACTGGCAACCATTAACTGTTGATTAATCTGACAAAAAGCATTATATTTTGGAGTAACCTAACCATCTTCTGGATGTTTAGGAAGTTACAGGAAAAACTCACAACTAAAGATTAAATGGATCAACAACTGAAAGCTGGTAAGATTAATCTTGAAGATTAATTCAATAATGGAGAACATTTCAAGCAACTGAAATTAATCAATAACCAATAATAAAAAGTATATAATTGGTCACAAACAATATTTAGACTATTGAGAGTAAAAAACTACCCAGTCTACACAAGAATAATTTACTAAATATAATATCTCTTTAATTCCTTGAATTAATTCTTTCATCTTCGGTGGCTGTATAAAAGTCTATGTAATTATTTTATACAAAATATTCATTTTGTAGTGAAATCTGTAGGTTTGTCTTCTCATTTCATATTCAGTTGATAGAAGAGAGCTTGTTTACTCCACAACTTGGGTACAACTAGGGTGGTACCGGATACCCCCAAACCATACACTCCATCACCACCTATAGCATCATCTGCTAGCTCAGATACTAGGCTACCTGTAATATTATATAATCAATTATTATAAACTGTAAGTAACAGATATTATCAGACTTCAACATGAGGTCATTGACCATCAAATAGTTCACTTTTGTACAAATAGTGAGTTTAGAGAACAAAAGTAGAATATAAAAGCTTTAGTGCTCTTCTCTGACATACAATATTGGTATCATGGTGTGAGGAATGTTTGCACTTTTATACAGTTGTTTTATCTCATTGCATGAGATTTAATGGGAATGTAACGAGTTTGAAACAAATTTAATCGAATATTAAGATTAATTCTAAATTTGAATATATTTGATCCCAATTGATCAGTAAATATTGAGGTCAAGAACCATTAAATATTACACAGTTATAAAATAATTGATTTTGATTCACTGAATAACAAACAGATCAATGATATTATATGGGTCTATCACGATTTATCAGACAAATATTGTTCACCTCAACGAAATTTTGTTCTTTTTGTTTTTTTATTATTGGAAAATAGTCAATGATCAGATTTTTCAGATTCATTAATGTCTGGCACATTGCCAGACAGTAATTAATGCACATTGGTCATGTGACCATAGAGACAGGGTGAACATTACAGTAAACATTAAACATGTCTAACTAATAACTAACCTGTGGTGGTATCTAGTATGTAGATTGTCTTGTTGTTGTATGCAGCTAGTAAGATATAACTTCCATAGCATACCAGACCATGTGGGTCCTTCACATCAGAGAGAGTCCACATCACCTCCCCAGTTGTCATGTTCACTCTAAACACTTTAGATTTACCACAGTTAGATATAACAACAGAAGTATTGTCTACAGCACACATAGTGGTCTGGGTGTTACTTAGCAGAGGGCAGGGAATGTGACGTAGAGACTTGCCGGTGAGAGAATATACGGTTATTCTCTGGTTTGGTGGATCTGCTATAACTACCTGATCAGCTACTACAGTCAGCGTGTTAGAGTAATAGTCATGGTAGGGGTGATTCCAGCTTGTAATATGTCCACCTGACATATCATAGACATTCACTACACGAGGGTTGGCACATGATAATGTATACAACTTGTCCTTATATACAGTGATAGATTCTACTGGACCAGAGTACATAAAAGAGTTATGTAATTGGTAGTTGTTGTCTATTCTAGTAACTGTATTGTTGTACAACCCTACATAAGTACTCCCTTTGTACTGACAGACTGAGCGAGGACTAGCAGGTAGTTGGACAGACTTCAGCAGTGTCATTGATTGAGGGGGAGGTGGGAGGGGGGTCAGTCCACGCTCGCTGGCAATAACAATGTCATCAGAAGGGATCATCTCCAATTCCATCTCTCTATTCACATCTACATAATACAGAGATTATATAATATGGTAACATGAGATAAACAAATGAATACATATATACTTACTACTTTGTACAATACAACAAGTAATATATACTACATAACATATACAACATACAGTTATATATGTTATAGTATCAAGTCTAACATATAATTCATGTCACTCACCCAATTTCTTCAGTTCCACCTCATCCTTGAGTAGCAGTTTAGGTATTTCTTCTTCAACAAACTTTTGTATTTCATCCTTCAACTCCTTCAGTCCCTTCACAACATCTACCTAACCATAGAGTTAATACTGAGTGTAATAAAAAGAGTTATACATACCTAATGTAACAGATGCTAATTCACTTACTATAAGAAATTGTATAAAATAATGATCTGTTGTTACATAACAAATATTTTCTGCATCAGAATAATTAAATCTTCTAAAGAGAAAATGAAATTCCTATCAAATGGTGCTATTAACTAGCATGTGGAAGAGAAACTGTGTGTGATAACAACATGACCACCAGAGGGAGTGATACTCAGGCTAACATAACTAACGTACAGGTAAAAGAGGCACCCATAAAGACTGATGACAGTTGGCTCTAGAACATTCTAGCATGTACTCAACTGATAAAATGAAAGCCTACATACAAAAAGCGACATACTGTTATCAGCCTACAAACAACAAATACTATATAGTAAACATACACTGAATGTTAGAATATATAATAACTAGATGAAATTGTATTCAAAAGTGAAGACAAGATTATGTTAGAGAATAAAAACGAATAAACTATGTCTTGTGAGATGTGAACCCGGTGCTAAGTTGGGGACACCACCCACCACCCACCATACACTCCACTAACTAACTAACCCACCACACACTCCACTAACTACACCACACATTCCACTAACTACTCCACCCACCACCCACTCCACTAACTACACCACCCACCAAACACTCCACTAACTACACCACCCACCACACACTCCACTACCTACACCACCCACCACACACTACACTAACTACACTACACCACCACACACTACACTAACTACACCACCCACCACACACTACACTAACTACACCACCCACCACACCCTCCACTAACTACACCACCACACACTCCACTAACTACACCACCCACCACACACACTACACTAACTACACCACCCACCACACACTCCACTACCTACGCCACCCACCACACACTACACTAACTACACCACACATTCCACTAACTACTCCACCCACCACCCACTCCACTAACTACACCACCCACCACACACTACACTAACTACACCACCCACCAAACACTCCACTAACTACACCACACACCACACACTACACTAACTACACCACCCACCACACACTCCACTAACTACACCACCACACACTGCACTAACTACACCACCCACCACACACTCCACTAACTACATCACCCACCACACACTACACTAACTACACTACCCACCACACGCTCCACTAACTGCACCACCCACCACACACTACACTAACTACACCATCCACCACACACTCCACTAACTACACCACACACTCCGCTAACTACACCACCCACCACACACTACACTAACTGCACCACACACTCCACTAACTACACCACCCACCACACACTCCACTAACTACACTACCCACCACACACTCTACTAACTACAACACCCACCACACACTCCACTAACTGCACCACACACTCCACTAACTACACCACCCACCACACACTCCACTAACTACACTATCCACCACACGCTCCACTAACTGCACCACCCACCACACACTCCACTAACTACACCACCCACCACACACTCCACTAACTACACCACCCACCACACACTACACTAACTGCACCACCCACCACACACTACACTAACTACACCACCCACCACACACTACACTAACTACACCACCCACCACACACTACACTAACTACACCACCACACACTCCACTAACTACACCACCCACCACACACTCCACTAACTACACTACACCACCACACACTACACTAACTACACCACCCACCACACACTACACTAACTACACCATCCACCACACACTCCACTAACTACACCACCCACCACACACTCCACTAACTACACCACCCACCACACACTACACTAACTGCACCACCCACCACACATTACACTAACTACACCACCCACTACACACTACACTAACTGCACCACCCACCACACACTACACTAACTACACCATCCACCACACACTCCACTAACTGCACCACCCACCACACACTACACTAACTACACTACCCACCACACACTCCACTAACTACACCACCCACCACACACTCCACTAACTACACCACCCACCACACACACTCCACTAACTACACCATCCACCACACACTCCACTAACTACACCACCCACCAGCCACTACACTAACTACACTACCCACCACACACTCCACTAACTACACCACCCACCACACACTCCACTAACTACACCACCCACCACAAACTCCACTAACTACACCACCCACCACACACTCCACTAACTACACCACCCACCACACACTCCACTAGCTACACCACCCACCACACACTCCACTACCTACACCACCCACCACACACTACACTAACTGCACCACCCACCACACATTACACTAACTACACCACCCACCACACACTACACTAACTACACCACCCACCACCCACTCCACTAACTACACCACCCACCACACACTACACTAACTACACCACCCACCACACACTCCACTAGCTACACCACCCACCACACACTCCACTACCTACACCACCCACCACACACTACACTAACTGCACCACCCACCACACATTACACTAACTACACCACCCACCACACACTACACTAACTACACCACCCACCACACACTCCACTAACTACACCACCCACCACACACTACACTAACTACACCATCCACCACACACTCCACTAACTACACCACCCACCACACACTCCACTAACTACACCACCCACCACACACTACACTAACTGCACCACCCACCACACATTACACTAACTACACCACCCACTACACACTACACTAACTGCACCACCCACCACACACTACACTAACTACACCATCCACCACACACTCCACTAACTGCACCACCCACCACACACTACACTAACTACACTACCCACCACACACTCCACTAACTACACCACCCACCACACACTCCACTAACTACACCACCCACCACACACACTCCACTAACTACACCACCCACCACACACTCCACTACCTACACCACCCACCACACACTACACTAACTGCACCACCCACCACACACTACACTAACTACACCACCCACCACACACTCCACTAACTACACCACCCACCACACACTACACTAACTACACCACCCACCACACACTACATTAACTTCACCACCCACCACACACTCCACTAACTACACCACCCACCACACACTCCACTAACTGCACCACCAACCACACACTCCACTAACTACACCACCCACCACACACTCCACTAACTACTCCACCCACCACACACTCCACTAACTACTCCACCCACCATACACTCCACTAACTACACCACCCACCACACACTCCACTAACTACTCCACCCACCACACACTCCACTAACTACTCCACCCACCATACACTCCACTAACTACACCACCCACCGCACACTCCACTAACTACTCCACCCACCACACACTCCACTAACTACTCCACCCACCACACACTCCACTAACTACACCACCCACCACACACTCCACTAACTACACCACCACACCCTCCACTACCTACACCACCCACCACACACTACACTAACTACACCACCACACACTACACTAACTACACCACCCACCACACACTCCACTAACTACACTACACCACCACACACTACACTAACTACACCATCCACCACACACTCCACTAACTGCACCACCCACCACACACTACACTAACTACACTACCCACCACACACTCCACTAACTACACCACCCACCACACACTCCACTAACTACACCACCACACACTCCACTACCTACACCACCCACCACACACTCCACTAACTACACCACCCACCACACACTACACTAACTACACCACCCACCACACACTCCACTAACTACACCACCCACCACACACTACACTAACTACATCACCCACCACACACTACACTAACTACACCACCCACCACACACTACACTAACTACACCACCCACCACACACTCCGCTATCTACACCACCCACCACACACTACACTAACTACACCACCACACACTCCACTAACTACACCACCCACCACACACTACACTAACTACACCACCCACCACACACTACACTAACTACACCACCCACCACACACACTACACTAACTACACCACCCACCACACACTCCACTACCTACACCACCCACCACACACTCCACTAACTACACCACCGACTACACACTCCACTAACTACACCACCCACCACACACTACACTAACTACACCACCCACCACACACTACACTAACTACACCACCCACCACACACTCCGCTATCTACACCACCCACCACACACTACACTAACTACACCACCACACACTACACTAACTACACCACCCACCACACACTGCACTAACTACACCACCCACCATACTCTCCACTAACTACACCACCCACCACACACTCCACTAACTACATCACCCACCACACACTACACTAACTACACCACCCACCACACACTCCACTAACTACACCACCCACCACACACTCCGCTATCTACACCACCCACCACACACTCCACTAACTACACCACCACACACTACACTAACTACACCACCACACACTCCACTAACTACACCACCCACCACACACTCCACTAACTACTCCACCCACCACACACTACACTAACTACACCACCCACCACACACTACACTAACTACACCACCCACCACACACTCCACTAACTACACTACACCACCACACACTACACTAACTACACCACCCACCACACACTACACTAACTACACCATCCACCACACACTCCACTAACTACACCACCCACCACACACTCCACTAACTACACCACCCACCACACACTACACTAACTGCACCACCCACCACACATTACACTAACTACACCACCCACTACACACTACACTAACTGCACCACCCACCACACACTACACTAACTACACCATCCACCACACACTCCACTAACTGCACCACCCACCACACACTACACTAACTACACTACCCACCACACACTCCACTAACTACACCACCCACCACACACTCCACTAACTACACCACCCACCACACACACTCCACTAACTACACCATCCACCACACACTCCACTAACTACACCACCCACCAGCCACTACACTAACTACACTACCCACCACACACTCCACTAACTACACCACCCACCACACACTCCACTAACTACACCACCCACCACAAACTCCACTAACTACACCACCCACCACACACTCCACTAACTACACCACCCACCACACACTCCACTAGCTACACCACCCACCACACACTCCACTACCTACACCACCCACCACACACTACACTAACTGCACCACCCACCACACACTACACTAACTACACCACCCACCACACACTCCACTAACTACACCACCCACCACACACTACACTAACTACACCATCCACCACACACTCCACTAACTACACCACCCACCACACGCTCCACTAACTACACCACCCACCACACACTACACTAACTGCACCACCCACCACACATTACACTAACTACACCACCCACTACACACTACACTAACTACACCACCCACCACACACTCCACTAACTACTCCACCCACCACACACTCCACTAACTACTCCACCCACCATACACTCCACTAACTACACCACCCACCACACACTCCACTAACTACTCCACCCACCACACACTCCACTAACTACACCACCCACCATACACTCCACTAACTACACCACCCACCACACACTCCACTAACTACACCACCCACCACACACTCCACTAACTACACCACCACACACTCCACTACCTACACCACCCACCACACACTCCACTAACTACACCACCCACCACACACTACACTAACTACACCACCCACCACACACTCCACTAACTACACCACCCACCACACACTACACTAACTACATCACCCACCACACACTACACTAACTACACCACCCACCACACACTACACTAACTACACCACCCACCACACACTCCGCTATCTACACCACCCACCACACACTACACTAACTACACCACCACACACTCCACTAACTACACCACCCACCACACACTACACTAACTACACCACCCACCACACACTACACTAACTACACCACCCACCACACACACTACACTAACTACACCACCCACCACACACTCCACTACCTACACCACCCACCACACACTCCACTAACTACACCACCGACTACACACTCCACTAACTACACCACCCACCACACACTACACTAACTACACCACCCACCACACACTACACTAACTACACCACCCACCACACACTCCGCTATCTACACCACCCACCACACACTACACTAACTACACCACCACACACTACACTAACTACATCACCCACCACACACTACACTAACTACACCACCCACCACACACTCCACTAACTACACCACCCACCACACACTCCGCTATCTACACCACCCACCACACACTCCACTAACTACACCACCACACACTACACTAACTACACCACCACACACTCCACTAACTACATCACCCACCACACACTCCACTAACTACTCCACCCACCACACACTACACTAACTACACCACCCACCACACACTACACTAACTACACCACCCACCACACACTCCACTAACTACACCACCCACCACACACCCAACTAACTACAACACCCACCACACACTCCACTAACTACATCACCCACCACACACTACACTAACTACACCACCCACCATTACACTCCACTAACTACACCACCCACCATACTCTCCACTAACTACACCACCCACCACACACCCCACTAACTACATCACCCACCACACACTCCACTAACTACACCACCCACCACACACTACACTAACTACACCACCATAATCTCTCCAATTATAACCATTACAAACAACCTGAGTCTTGCTAATCCATAATGTTTATAAAAAAATCTATGTTTGGGAATAATTTTTTTGTTATAAAAGATTTCTACCGTTGGGAATCAAACCCCGACTCTCTTAGCAGCAGTTCACAATGTGATTCATTTCACCACCAAGCAATGTTAACACCAGCACATAAACAGCAGTCAATAAAAAGCAGTATACAAAAGAACACTTTAGCGAGCTCACAGAGCTTTATCTTGCTCGAAGTCCTTCAAATATTTTCAGGTGTCTTTCTTTCGCCATTTGAGCACCATTCCACAACGAAATAACTTTGATGAAAAATTATTTCATTCGAAAACCTGGTTACTGAGCAAGGTTTTCTCAATTCTTGTTTTCGCCTTACCTTGAGCCTTTGCAAAAAGAAAATGACTTCAAATGAATAATCGTTTGAAAGAGCATGTCAAGGAGATTATTTCGGAGCAAAAATCTAGTCAATCGGAATAGTGGTTTACGAGTAACAGCTGAAATTTTATTTTGAAGCAGTTTTCTAAAAATTGAATAGCTGTGTTGCTAGCGCCTCGAAAAACTCCAAAAGACCAAGTTTTTGAAAGATAATCTCTAGGGCTATGTGCCTAAAGTTTTTTTCTTGTCTATGGCTTGTTTTGTACCATGCTGGAAAGCACTGAAAAGTGCTGATTTGGTGGGTTTTTGAAAATGGAAAATGACACAACTTGAAATGCTTTCGTGGAATCGCTTTGAAGTCCAAAATCGTACATCGATACACTATCTATGGCACACGTTTGATCCAAATTTCAGCGTAATCGGCGGTTTGGTTCTCTAAGCTGTTTCATGCTGAAAATTAAGATTTTCCCAAAATTCAAGATGGCCGCTTCCACATTGGCTTGTAACGCCATATCATCAATGGATATTAGAAAATGAGCAAACTGCACCGTCATAAAAAATCTTGTATTTTTCCGTCGATTGGGTCTAACTGTTTTAGGCCATTTGGAGGCTAAAAACATCAGTTTTTAATTGTTTGTGCACATGCGTTGTCGTGTTCCCAAAACTTCTAGAATTGTGTAACTGAGGTACTTTAATACCCAATGCCTGTCGATAGTTTTGTGCCTCTATATGACGGTTTTTTGAGAAAACCTTACAACAGTTTTGTTAGGTTGGCCATAAAGGAGGAAAAGAAGTGGAAAAAAAAAAACTATAGCAATAGTATTTTAGAGAATCTAACTACTAGATTATTATTTCTACATAGGACTTTAATTATTTCTTCTAACAGAGTTTCCAATACAAAACTACATACCCAAAAATGAATCACCAGTTTTTTTTTACAGTAGATTGCTAATTAGGTGTATTACCCAAGAAACTCTGCCAGTATTTAATACTATTCTACTTTTGTTATAATACTATACATTGATTGATTAATTTCAGTCAAACCCAGATTTTAGACTTGGATTATTAAAACTTTTGAGACTAAAACAGTAGAGTTATCACAAACCATAAACTAAACAGTAGAGTTATCACAGGCTATGTAAAACAGTAGAGTTATCACAGGCCATGTAAAACTTAGTATAAAGTTTACAAGAGCAATCCATAGACATAGATATCCTATCCAAAGTAATTTGGTGATGTACTATCTGGTTATAGACAAAGACTTTTGTATACCTCATCTGTACAAGTGAACCTAATGTACACTTTGTGTACTTGATGTACTTATATATAACAATTTACCTTGTGACTACGTTTTACTCTAGACTCTATCAGCTGTCTTTGATTTCTTAGTCTAGTCCATTTCTTAAGTACAATGTCTTCCATAAACTCAGCCATATCTACCCTCGACTTTTGTCTTTTCTTCATCACTTCATCTTCTAGTTTCTCATACTTGAGCTTCAGTGCATTTATCTACAACAGAATATATAACGTAGAGTCAGCGCTGCTCATTTACTCATTGGTGCATGTATTATCCAATCAAATACAATGACACAATGAGGTGATCTAAAAGTAAACCTGTGCATCCCTAGTTTGATGAATAAGTTGTATAATCTCTGATGTTTTGTTGTCATATTCAGCCCTAACTTTAGATGTCTGCTTACACAGTTTCTCATACTTATCCTCTCTAGCCAACGTGTCAGCAATGATGTCTTCTCTCATTAATGTAGCTACCAAGTCATCTAGTGGCAGCAGGCTGTGTGATGCTCCTGTGTAGAAATAACGGTTTACATACACCTCCATTTGAAGGGGAGATAATCCATACAATAACTGTATCAAGTCCTCCATCGCAGTTAGTAATATCTTACTTTTGTCACACCTGCCTGGGTCAGCTATGCACTTCAAGCAGACCAGATTTAGACAATGTTTACAGCCCATAATGTATGGATGGTCCCCATGCTTTGTACAATTCCTTGTTTGCTTCTTCATAGCCTCAGCTCTATGCTCCTGCATGCTTAGTAGAGGGTGATCACTCAGAACCTCATCATGGGACTACAAGAGGACAAACAGAACATTCTAGAGAAAATACGGAGCTATTAAATATCAAGTATAATTGTTGAGTGAGAGAAAGCAATATCAACAAAAATATCACTTAAGAATACATCTGTTGTTTGTTTATCCATAGCATATCTTGCATAGTACACAATTGTACTAGTTAGTAGTTTGTACTAGTTGGTAGTTTGTACTAGTTAGTAGTTTGTATTAGTTAGTAGTTTATACTGTAATGAATTCCGGTCTGGTTACCACGGACATCCACTATTCTCAAGTATTCTGCCTCTCTCCAGAGAGGACATTGTACTGCTCGACAGTCACAACTGTGCAGGGTAACCGAATTACCCGGTAAGGCAAGAGCCCATGGCACAGACAAACAATACAGCGTAGTGCTTGTATAAGTGGCTATATTCTCAAAGACAAGGTGCTAGAGGGTGTTTAGTCCTCTAGGTTGGCAACATGAGAATGAATGCAAAGAGTAAGGCAAAAGTCTTTCCTTTTATAGGAGAGCTAACAGGTATAAAACATATAAGAGCTAGAGCACAGGAAGTAAACTAGCCAATACAATCAGTTACATACATGTAAATAGGGAACCAATCAAACAATGCAATAAGGTTAAATAAGGGAGGTGTCAAGGGGCTAAGGGCGGAGTCCTGTCTCCTATTGTCCAATAAGCGGTCTTGCAGGGCTCCCTGACTGTAGATAGAGTATGGTCCACTAAGCCGGTAATCCAGGGAAGGGTATTTCCTGTTCCTGACCTTGACTAAGTTCCTACATGGTTTTGGAGATCCTCCTCTATGTCAGCCATCTTGGGCCGGCCCAGTACAGCTATACCGGGTCGGTAAGGGATCAATACCGGCCATGCAGGGGTTACTACCGGCCCTGCACACCATGCCACCGGCACAGTAAGGCTTTCCACCCAAACAGCTGTTGACCGAACGCTGTGGGTTGAAGTCTAGTGCATTGTCTCGCAAGGGTGGATAGTAAACGCCCTGTTTACTAACAGCTTCCACCAAAATCTACCACCATACTAGTTAGTAGTTTGTATTAGTTAGTAGTTTGTACTAGTTAGTAGTTTGTACTAGCTAGTAGTCTGTACTAATTAGTAGTTTGTACTAGTTAGTAGTTAGTACCAGTTTGTAGTTTGTACTAGTTAATAGCTTGTACTAGCTAGTAGTTTGTCCTAGTTAGTAGTTTGTATCAGTTAGTAGTTTGTACTAGCTAGTAGTTTGTCGTAGTTTGTATTAGTTAGTAGTTTGTACTAGTTAGTAGTTTGTACTGGTTAGTAGTTTGTACTAGTTAGTAGTTTGTACTAGTTAGTAGTTTGTACTGGTTAGTAGTTTTTACTAGTTAGTAGTTTGTATTACTAGTTGGTAGTTTGTACTATTTACTTACCACCTGATGTTGACTACAAAACTTCTTACAACAAACTGTACAGTATATCACAGCCAGTTGTTTAGGTAACTTCTTACTCTCACAGGCATCACACCAGTTATTGTCTTCTCCTACCATATCATGTGATGGGAGAGTATCTGGTGATCCCTCAAACACCTGTCTGTATTATATAAGTAGTCATATATATGTAGGTAATGTATGATATTGTATGTACAATATACATGAGCATTAATACATGGGCTACTGGGGTTTTCAGTTTGAAAAGTGAGCAGACATATCCAGCTGACTGACAACATTGACAGTAAACTATATCAGAAATTTACATAAAAGATAGCTGAATTGTTTAGTTTCATATAACTCATAGTGAATATGGGGTCATCATGTTTAGACTGTGTTCTTTCATTTTCTTCATAGCCTGCAATCACACAAACAAAATTTTAGACACTTACCCACATTCGTCTTCCGGACAAACCAATGCATTGTTTTCTTCATAGAACTCAGTTAGACATTTCAGACAATGTGTGTGGTTACATGGTAGAGTCCTTGGCTCTAGCAATTCCTCCTTCTTAAGCAAACAAAATCCACACTCGATGTTGTCTTGTTGTTTCTCAGCCATTGTTGTTCTATTGCTAAATAATAAATATAACACTGCAGATTAGTATAAATACAGACAAAATGACAGCATCAGACATACACTGCTGTACTACTGAGTCTATACAATTACTTGTACTTATAAATATTCTCTCTCACTCACCTACTTCTCTCTTCTTCTTCCAATAATGAAACTTCCTCCTCTAGCGTGTATGAATCAAGCCATCGAACGTCACGTGACTACCTGTGGACTAAAAATTGATACGCTTCATTGATCACTAACAGCATAACAGCAAAAGACTATCATTGACTCTTGGCATTCATTATGCTAACAAAAGATTGTTAAGGCAATAATGTACAATGTACATATCAGTGTGGCCCGGTCTGTAAGTCGATGACTTGCTGCATGCGAACGAGCAGCACCAGCTGCTGTTGAATTATCCCATGCCTCAAGTGGATAGAAAATCATGTTTGAATGCGAGTTTATAGTTCGTTTATAGCCCACATACACAAGAGTATAAACACTACAGTACCACACACAGTAGTAAAAGCTCTACGACATCACACACCTCACCAATAATATGATATATATAATAATATTATATTAAAAGTGGTTAGTGCAATGAGTGTACTTACAGTTCCTTTCAATCTCTTACATAACTCTACAGGCTTATGGACAATAATATCCCTGATTTGACAAAGAAAACTTGAGTAAAGATCTCCCACACTGAGCAATCGTCAGCAGCTGCTTGCGCTGATGCACATCTGATAGTTTGAGCAACCATCTAATGGGGCTCTGCTCTGGTAAGTGTACAAACACAAGGACTCACTTGTACTTCCAGAACCAAAGACTGAAACTGAACAGATACTGCCTCAAATAAGCCAACTCCAAATCATAACAGAGTTATCTCTAAGGAAAAACAACTCCACCAAAATATTTGCTGCCTTTTTGTTATAAAGCGGAGCTGTTTAGAGTAAAAGAGAGAAGAGTGATTTAAATTCAGTTTTTGTAATTTATCAAGTCATTAAGTTGGTCTATTAAAACTATATCTATTTTTTATAATAAAATCTAACCAACTTTTTATAAGTATTTGGTACAGCTACTGTCATTGGTGAGTTGTATCCATGGCCTTGGTACAGCTACTGTCATTGGTGAGTTGTATCCAGGGCCTTTATACAGCTACTATCATTGGTGAGTTGTATCCAAGGCCTTGATACAGCTACTATCATTGGTGAGTTGTATCCAGGGCCTTGATACAGCTACTGCCATTGGCGTGTTGTCTCCAGGACCTTGATACAGCTACTGTCATTGGTGTGTTGTATCCAAGGCGTTGATACAGCTACTATCATTGATGAGTTGTATCCAGGGCCTTGATACAGCTACTGTCATTGGTGAGTTGTATCCAGGGCCTTGATACAGCTACTGTCATTGGTGTGTTGTATCCAGGGCCTTGATACAGCTACTGTCATTGGTGAGTTGTATCCAGGGCCTTGATACAGCTACTGTCATTGGTGAGTTGTATCCAGGGCCTTGATACAGGTACTGTCATTGGTGAGTTGTATCCAGGGCCTTGATACAGCTACTGTCATTGATGAGTTGTATCCAGGGCCTTGATACAGCTACTGTCATTGGTGTGTTGTATCCAGGGCCTTGATACAGCTACTGTAATTGGTGAGTTGTATCCAAGGCCTTGATACAGCGACTGTCATTGGTGAGTTGTATCCAGGGCCTTGATACAGGTACTGTCATTGGTGAGTTGTATCCAGGGCCTTGATACAGCTACTGTCATTGGTGAGTTGTATCCAGGGCCTTGATACAGCTACTGTAATTGGTGAGTTGTATCCAAGGCCTTGATACAGCGACTGTCATTGGTGAGTTGTATCCAGGGCCTTGATACAGGTACTGTCATTGGTGAGTTGTATCCAGGGCCTTGATACAGCTACTGTCATTGGTGAGTTGTATCCAGGGCCTTGATACAGCTACTGTCATTGGTGAGTTGTATCCAGGGCCTTGATACAGCTACTAGCATTGGTGAGTTGTATCCAAGGCCTTGATACAGCTACTATCATTGATGAGTTGTATCCAGGGCCTTGATACAGCTACTGTCATTGGTGAGTTGTATCCAGGGCCTTGATACAGCTACTGTCATTGGTGAGTTGTATCCAGGGCCTTGATACAGCTACTGTCATTGGTGAGTTGTATCCAGGGCCTTGATACAGCTACTAACATTGGTGAGTTGTATCCAAGGCCTTGATACAGCTACTATCATTGATGAGTTGTATCCAGGGCCTTGATACAGCTACTGTCATTGGTGAGTTGTATCCAGGGCCTTGATACAGCTACTATCATTGGTGAGTTGTATCCAGGGCCTTGATACAGCTACTGTCATTGGTGAGTTGTATCCAGGGCCTTGATACAGCTACTATCATTGGTGAGTTGTATCCAGGGCCTTGATACAGCTACTGTCATTGGTGTGTTGTATCCAAGGCCTTGATACAGCCACTGTCATTGGCGTATCGTATCCAGGGCCTTGATACAGCTACTGTCATTGGTGAGTTGCATCCAGGGCCTTGATACAGCTACTATCATTGGTGAGTTGTATCCAGGGCCTTGATACAGCTACTGTCATTGGTGAGTTGTATCCAGGGCCTTGATACAGCTACTATAATTGATGAGTTGTATCCGGGGCCTTGATACAGCTACTGTCATTTAGTGACTTTCCATGACGCGACGCCGTAGCGCTACGCCGTAGCGCCACGGGTTTTCCCCTCTTGGAAATGGCTATATCGCTACTGAAGTCGTGATTATGTGGCGCTATTGAAAGTCGCTACTAAGTAGCGACTTATAATAACGCCAGACCACTGAAGCGTTATGGAAATAGGGAATGCCGTAGCGCTACTGGTTTGCACATGCGTGTATTGTATTTCCAGCATCACTGCAGTCAATATAATTAAATAATTTGGACAGAAATTTCAGTGATATGAGACAGTTGCCTTTCAAGACCACTTATATTAATTAAAAATGATGCAGAATTAGTGATCACAAATATATTTATGTGTTTTATTTTATATTAATTGTTTTTTTCCCTATTTTAGATATTGATAATAATAAAAAGTAAATAATAATAAATAATCAATTGGCCGTGGTTAAATAATAATAAAAATAAATAATTATTTTCAGTTTAATAAATAAATTACACATTAGCCAAGCACTGCTGCTTCAAACTTTTTCCTGTGGAGTATGTAGCATTAGATGAAACAAACACAAGAAAAGCATTTAAAACCAATTGTTTGTGGAAACAATTTTCCTTCATACAGTAGTTTCACTCATTGACTCATTAGCTCAAAGTCGCCGTTGACTCGCTAATTAGGGTTCATGACCTTTGGCTTTCTGTAATTGCTGTCTCATGGAAAAGCGTGATGGTTTATCGCTATTGAGAAGCACTGAGCCATGACACCATTATGTAGCGCTACATGGAAAGTTAGTAATTGGCGTATCGTATCCAGGGCCTTGATACAGCTACTGTCATTGGTGAGTTGCATCCAGGGCCTTGATACAGCTACTGTCATTGGTGAGTTGTATCCAGGGCCTTGATACAGCTACTATAATTGATGAGTTGTATCCAGGGCCTTGATACAGCTACTGTCATTGGTGAGTTGTATCCAAGGCCTTGATACAGCTACTGTCATTGGCGAGTTGTATTCAGGGCGTTGATACAGCTACTGTCATTGGTGAGTTGTATCCAGGGCCTTGATACAGCTACTATTATTGATGAGTTGTATCCAGGGCCTTGATACAGCTACTGTCATTGGTGTGTTGCATCCAGGGCCTTGATACAGCTACTGTCATTGGTGAGTTGCATCCAGGGCCTTGATACAGCTACTGTCATTCGCGAGTTGTATTCAGGGCGTTGATACAGCTACTGTCATTGGGGCGTTGTATCCAGGGCCTTGACACAGCTACTGTCATTGGTGAGTTGTATCCAGGGCCTTGATACAGCTACTGTCATTGGCGAGTTGTATCCAAGGCCGGATGACTTAAAAGAAAAGAGGTCGCTGACCCTGTTGGCTTTACCAGTCTTCACTCTAATACTACTGGAGTGCAGGGAGCTGTAAGATGAAACATTGGCTTTGCGCCAAGAATGCCATCCAGCACGACTCCTCTTTTACACATCAACTAGATTTCCATACATCAAAGTTTTGAAAGCTTTTTGGTTTATTCAAATCTACAAATCATGGAAGTCTACTAAAAGCTCAAAGTTATGATTGCTTTGAGCTTTTGATTGCGCCGATACTCAGGGTAAAACTTTTAACTCCTCAAAGATTTCAAGTCACAAACATTCGGGGACAGAGTGACAGAAGTTGAAATTTTCATGATTAAAAATTAATATCATTTGTGAGAATCATCAGATATGAATGATTATTCATCAACAACGCCTTGCAAAAGTTACAAAGTCCCTACCTTCATAATAACAACTAACTAATAGAAATAATCAATGGTGCTGCAATAGTAATACCAATAATAATTATTAATACCTTTTTATTTATTTATATCAGAGTTTGACACCCAACTTCTACTTACCAGGTTTAGTTGGCAGTGGAAAGATGCATACATTGGCTGATAAGTAGGGAAAAACCCTTCTCGCTGTGTGATTGGTTAACTTTAGATCACATGACTTGGTATGTTAACATTCTGGTGACAACCAATCCTTGTAAAAGCCAATAATTTTCTCATAGTGTTGGTATTATTTATCGTTATGATAGAAACTGCTTATGACTCGCCATGGCAATACTATGATGTAAAAAGCCACCAAAGTACAGGTACAAAAAGCAAGCACATTGCATAGTTATCCTCCTTTTGGTGTAGACAACTCTGCGTGATTCTTTTAAATAGCGGTGTAATGGATTTTGAAGGTTTCAATAAACTGAAATTCAGAAGTCTTTCAAACATTTGATCGATATATTGAGTGGAACAGAGCCATAGAATGGGGTATTTAAGCAGAGATCGATATATTGGGTGGAACAGAGCCATAGAATGAGGTATTTAAGCAGAGATCTATATATTGAGTGGAACAGAGCCATAGAATGAGGTATTTAAGCAGAGATCTATATATTGAGTGGAACAGAGCCATAGAATGAGGTATTTAAGCAGTGATCTATATATTGAGTGGAACAGAGCCATAGAATGAGGTATTTAAGCATAGATCTATATATTGGGTGGATCAGAGCAATAGAATGAGGTATTTAAGCATAGATCGATATATTGGGTGGAACAGAGCCATAGAATGAGGTATTTAAGCATAGATCTATATATTGAGTGGATCAGAGCCATAGAATGAGGTATTTAAGCAGAGATCTATATATTGGGTGGAACAGAGCCATAGAATGAGGTATTTAAGCAGAGATCTATATATTGGGTGGAACAGAGCCATAGAATGAGGTATTTAAGCAGAGATCTATATATTGGGTGGAACAGAGCCATAGAATGAGGTATTTAAGCATAGATCGATATATTGGGTGGATCAGAGCCATAGAATGAGGTATTTAAGCAGTGATCTATATATTGGGTGGATCAGAGCCATAGAATGAGGTATTTAAGCAACTCACTTCTGACTGTATTGTATTATGTAGGAGAGAGAGGCAACGCAAACATGATTGCTTTTTAGTGCCTCTGCTGAATACAAAGACAGCAAATATTCAATATTATAAAAAGAAAATGATAAAAAAAAATGTACAAAATGACTTTCTTCTTGAACAAGGAAGCAAACATCAAACTATACCCACTAAACTGATTGCTGGCAAGACAAAATGTTCAACAATTTTAGTCTAAGCCACAAGCTTATTAGAAATAAGGTCAAACTAAAATGTTTCTAGAAGATTCCATCCAAATCAGTTTTGCGGATACACCATTAAAAATGCATTTTTGTTAACATCTTGCCAGGTGGCCATAAATGTCAAGGTCAAATGGATTTGAGATTCTTATTACCACAGGCTAATATAAGCAGTCCATAAGCTAAGGATACACAAAACACTGTCTGATATGGACAAAGTATTGCGATATAACATTACACTAACAAACGAGGAGTTATCTTCTACTACCCCCATTGAAGAAGTTATCACTAACTGTACTAGTGAATAGACGAGACAACTCCTCACGAAACTCTCTGTACCATGCTAGTAGTTTTTCTCTGCGTCTCTCTTTGTAGGTCAAGGTCAGCCGCTCCTCATTGGCTAGAACCTTCGGTAGCTGAGACCAGTGCTGTATATATATAACTGGAGCTTTGTATTGTTTTAGAAGCCTGAAACATGCAGAACAACACTGTCCACATACTTGTCTAATAACACTAATGGTCTCCTGCTCCTTGTAAGGAGTAACTAAGGAGTTGTCCGCTTCTTGTACAGTGTAATTATGGATTGTCTGCTCCTTATAAAGTGAAACAGACCGCACATGTTACCTTTAAGGTGTAACAGACCACACAATGTTACCTGTAAGATGTAACAGAACACAAATGTTACCTGTAAGGTGTTGTTGAACAGTTTTCATTTACAACGATGTCTTCTATAACTGGCACTGAGCCAACACTAATGGCCTCATAGATCCTGTAGCTCTCAGAGTTCATTCCAACTGGACAAAGAGTCAAGTCACTAGACTTGAGCACATTTAAGTAAGTACTTGACCCTTGCTCAGTCTCCTCTGGCTGCCAACTGTAACATTCAACAAAACAACTATTTTATCAATAGGACCAAAGAACAGACTATTGCATAACTTCTACTTAGATCTTATCTAACTTTGTTTTAGTCCAACAAAAAGGAAGCTCTCCATTTCCCTTCCTACACAGAAAGTAAATAAAATATTTTCATGGCCACAAAGTCTCCTCTTTTATATCCAGCTAAAAATGTGGTCTCATTCACCATCTTTGATAGATAAAGAAAACCACAACTGAATCACCTCAAACAGGAAATGACATTTTTCAAACATATGTCCAGCATTGCTTGGTTACAACTATAACAGGAAGTACTTACCTGTATCTCACTCCTAGATAGCACCTGTGATTGGATTGAGCAGTGACAATATTCAGGTACTTCACTAGAATCTCCCTGGAAGAGTTGGGGTAGACAGTTCCCATAAAGTTACATCGATACTTCCTCTCTCCAGCTACGACCAGGTCAGGAAATGAAGGCAGAGGAAACCCTCTGTACCTGCCATTTTTGAATAAGCGAACAACTCAGAGTCAAAATGTCAAAACAAGTTGCACTTCTGCTGACAAAATACTCGTTTTATCTTCTATTTATCAATATAGATAAAAGACCAGTCCAGATAACTCCAAAACTACTTCCAGGCAAAAAATTTCATTCAAAAACTGTAATAACAAAAAGCCACCGCTAATGACTAATTCTCAGTGAAATGTGCTCTGCCAATTTAGTTCTACTTCTTTCAGTTACCCTTTAAAGGGCTTAGGTCGTGCTTTGCAAGGCACACTTCGTATGTAGAGTTGTTCTTTCATCAAACATGGTAAAACTATTGAAAAAACTCACTTGCGGCAACGAGAGTGCAATGGGATGTTGGAGGTCTATGGAGGTCTCTGACACGCTGTCGATAGAAGGGGCTATCTTTGAGCGGCAGTTCCATTTTGATATTATATAATACATTCAACAAGTGGCTTGTACAATTTTTATCAAGTTATTATTATTTAGCACTTTTTAATTATTTTGTTAGAAAAGATCTCCAGTATTTCAGATTTAGTTATTACCATTGTTGAGACAAAAACAAAGTCGGAAATATAATTTCAGCAACGTTTTTTCCATCTCATGTTGTTATCGAATTATACTAATGTTATTGTTTAATTAATTTTTCACTCAAAAATATTATTTTGATAAAATTCTTTCGGTAATTTTTTTGATTTTTATCACAAACGCTGTCACGTGAAGGCCAGTGTATGCATAATGGTGGCTTTACAAAAGATGAAAAAAATGCTGACTTGAGAAAAACAGCTCTAAAAAATTTAAAACTTATTCCTATCTACTTTTGCAATCACAAAAGTCTCTGTTAGGAGGCCCTACTTCTATACAAACAAGCCAAAATTGGGAGGGCAACATGTCGACATCAAAAAGTTTAAATTAAATCAAATCCTATCCAAACCAGGTGTCCCAAGCCCTTAAGTTTAACAAAAACATGTTGATATAATTTTTGTTGTCCATTTCACTCATACAATTGTACATAGCAAGTCTCAGGTAAGTATGATTTAGATGCAGAATATCTCTATGGACTCAAGCAACACTGACATAGACATAGAGATAAGTAACTTACGTAGCAACTCCAAGAGGAAACTGGTATATGGTTTTACCATCCACCACTGGACTGTCATACACAATGAACACAAACTTGGGAGAGGTTGCATTGTCTCTTCTCAAATAGGGTAACAGCCAATCATTAGCGCACAGCTCGTCACCAATCAGTACCAAACCTACATTCTGAACGATAAAAAGCAGAATAATTTCATGGTGAAATACAATCTCTAAAACAATTACACAACGCTATGAAAATACAAGATGATAGCTCTTCGATGCAGTGAAAGATAGCAGAGAAGGTTGGGGAATAATAAATTAACCATCTACAGGAAGAGACCTTAATAATGAATTGAGATTAAATCATTAACTAGATTAATCTTGATTAGATATATTCTAAATAGCCAATTGACCACAGCTCCACCTCGGATCATAAAGACTCAAATAAAAAACAAAGGAAAGTGACTGACAAGTAAAATGAACCTGCAAGGCATCTAACTCAGCCAGTCCATCCAGCCAGACCTTGGAGGTGAAAGCAGTCTCATTCGACCTTCCATTCAACACTAGTATTACATTCTCTGTAGCATCTGGTAGGTAGCCAACACTCAGGCTATCTCCACCTTTGAACCTGCACATATCAAATGTCATACATGAAATATACTAGGATAGCCAGAAGACCAAGCCGGATGTAGCTGAAATTATTCTCTTGTTTGCATTAACATAGACTAATAGTGATAAAATATCCACACACGCGCAGACAGTGGTCTTTGATGTAGATGGTCCTAAATTAAGAAAGTGAACTTGTAGCTGCGTTTGGTGCTCACGCCTGTGTTTGTAGCAGCACGCAAATTTAGGGCCGCAAAGTGTGATAAAATAGACCTTCACGACAACTTCCACAAACACCACCATACCCGACGCCTACTCTACTCCGGCCCATACCCTACGCCTACTCTACTCCGGCCCATACCCTACACCTACTCTACTCCGGCCCATACCCTACGCCTACTCTACTCCGGCCCATACCCTACGCCTACTCTGCTCCGGCCCATACCATACGCCTACTCTACTCCGGCCCATACCCTACACCTACTCTACTCCTGTCCATACCCTAAGCCTACTCTACTCCGGCCCATACCCTACGTCTACTCTACTCCGGCCCATACCATACGCCTACTCTACTACGGCCCATACCCTACGTCTACTCTACTCCGGCCCATACCCTACACTTACTCTACTCCGGCCAATATCCTACGCGTACTCTACTCTGGCCCATACCCTACACCTACTCCACTTCGGCCCATACCATACGCCTACTCTACCATCAAAAGTACTTGCCTGAAAGTGAAATCCCCTACTTCTAGAAGAGTTGTCTTTCCTTAGTGTCAAAGAGTGCTCAATAGTCGTAACCAAAATCCTACAAAAGTACTCTTAAACTAGCGTTTTAGTTTTTTGTGTTCAAAAATTATTATTTATTTGCATTCTGCGATTTTTTTCTCAAACAACTTGTAATTAAGTTTGCACAATTGTTACTGTCTGTTGATTACAACAACACCGGCAATGCAAGCCTCATGTTGATTACAACAACACCGGCAATGCAAGCCTGATGTTATTATTGTTGCTGATTACAACAACGACAGCAATGCAAGCCTGTCGTTTATTATCGATTACAACAACAACGGCAATTCAAGCCTGATGTTTATTCGTCACGAACAAATTGTAATTTTTGATAGTTTAAATCTGTTGATATTATTTGGTTTCTAACTAATTTTTCAATTATAATATTGATTTAGTTTTTGAGACATTTAAAACTTTGAAATGCACTTCTATGTAGGGGGTTTCGACTAGAGCTGGGGGTTCGTCGACAGGGTACGGGTTAGGGTATGGGGGGGGGGGGGGTTTTGTCTTACCCAAATATTGACATTCGTCAACGTTATCTTTTTGCGAATTTCAAAATATTATTTACAGTAAAGTTCTGAAAAACTTAACATGCTATTTGTACACCAAAACATTACAGTTAATCAACACAAGTAAACAACGTATAATAGAATTTAGCAGGTGAATGTAAAAGTGAATAAAACAGAAAGTTTGAATCACTAATATTTGTAGTCATAAAGAAGTCAATCGAGCCATACCTGTACTTAATTGTATTAATAGTTTTCTCCCCATGTTTGTATAGATTGTCAGGCCTCACTCTAAGCTTCCCTCGAATTATATGTTCCCATAGATAGTCTCCTACAAAACAACCATGATACTAAATCGGTAACCCATCTAAATCATTCTCATATATTGAAGCAATAACACTTCTAATCAGCAATTAAATAATCAAATTGAAACTTTAAAAAAGTACCAGTTAACAATAAAAGTGCATTGTGTACCTAATCCGTTATTACTCCAAATATCTACTACATGGTCTACACGATTGGATATCCTCGGTTTAAGATTCTGAGAAATAGAAAAGTTTTTATTCTGCTTGTTAATTTGTCCCCACTGGTTCCAGTACTTTTTATCAATGTCAGACTCGAATGTCAAGTTGGGATCTACAATCTTGGGTGGTGCATTGCGTCTGCGTGGAAGTAGTGGTGCTGTAAACACAATGACAACATATCAGAGTGCTCCTTCATATTCACCATATATATAGCAGGATATTGTTATATAATACATACACAATACTATTTGATATAATAACCAGCTTAACTCACTTCAGTGTCATTCTTATATGCAACATCACCGATACCAAAATTGTTCAACGCGCAACATTATTTGCATATTTATAGAAAACCCACTCTACAATGGTACTTACGGAAATCTACTACTTAGTTTTCATATCATATATGTGATGTTATTGTTGTTGGCCAAAGGTCTGGTTACGAAAATTAATAATGAGGGGATAGGTTTTTGCATTAGACCGTACAATGAGTCCGTAAATGTAGGGGAACACGATTGCCAAGTAGAACTAGTTTAGTTTTACATCTATGTCAACAATCAGTTGGTCTGATCTGCACGAACGAATAGTTTGACTAAAGAATAGCTGAAATATTGATAAGCGTTTATATGGGGGTAGGAGTGTTCGCTCTTTGTCAGTGCCTACTGTAATGTAATATTGTAATGGAAATGAGGTTGCATTCTTTAGCATTAGCTTAAGCATTTTAAAAAACAGTTTTAATCTTACTATTGTTCTCCTACTCTCAAAAGAGTCAATTTGGGAGTTTCACAAATTTGAGTAATATTCACTCGACCTTTGTATTGAAGATATAGGTGCCTTGTTAAGAATTTTCTGAACTTTTGTATGAATGTTGACTGAAGGGGATACCACACCTGCGCAGCATATTCCAAATAAAGTCTTACCCGCAACAAATTTGTGATTTTCTAGACAGGAAGTTGTCACCTTTTTGCTTTTGTAAGTAGTTATCACAAGATTACAGTAATTATCCTTGTTCGCTGTTAATGATGTGGAGATCTTCATTTTCTTAGACTCAAATAGAAAATTGATATTGGGTAGATGTGTTTCTTATTCATTTTTCTTAAAGACATTTGCAAGCGCTTCAAAAATCACAGCAGTGTGTCAGGCTTCTGCCCATTAACAGGTTTGATTTTGCCTCAGAAGGCTTGAACGCCTAATGAGTTAGTTATTCGGGAATTTTTATCACAAGCGAAATATAAAACTGACTTTTGAACTAAGCGTCTAGCAAAACGCTTGTAACCAGACCAGTCATCATGTTTTAGTATGTAAAACTGCAAATTATGACATTGAATTATAGATAGCTATATTGAATTGTGTGAAGCCATGTTCAATGGCTGACAGTTGGGACCTTGATTGTTAGATTGATTTAGCCAAATTATTGAACCTCAAATTACTCAAGTTTCACTGTATTGTTAGATGATCACCCGTAGATGCTGCTCATGCATGACTGTAACCAGCCTGGCCACCCAAACTTTTGTAAAAAAATCCTTCCTCTACAATATTTCTGGCTCGCCTACAGTGAATGCAGTATGCACGCAACTGTGACTGAGCATATGGCTCTTTTTTTAGTTAGCAGATGAGAATCTCACTTCCTTCACTCATCCCAGCAGTAGTTTCAAGCGCTGAACTATGCAAACATCTACATGTATGAAGTCAGCAATGACCGGTGTGCATGTACTTGGGCCAACTTAAAAATTGATGTGAACAAGTCATCAGCAAACATGTGCTCAAGGACTGTGCTATGTGAAAATTTGTTCCTTATTTGTGTACGCTTCAGCTCGCTTATATAATTATAAAAAACAAAGCTTTCGGGATAACTAAACATAAGTTGTTGGTTTTCCTCTAATGACACCAGTAGTAAAACATAATTCCTCTTCATCAGTTTATTGGTCGGCGATTTCCAGTGTATTCTAAAATTCAGTGTCATTATTTCTGGTGCTCTACAGTTTTTCATGAAAAACAGTAGAGCATCAGAAATAAACTTGCATTAAAGCATCCCAACATTGAACAATTTTTTGTTGAATTTATGAATATTCATTCTTAAGCAGCAGATTGATATGTTGAATAACCCTCTAGGCCTACTCAGTGCTGATCTACAAGCCTGCAAAATACCCCTCTTCCAGAAATGCTTGCCAATTTTGACACTGCTTAAAATTGACGTCATCTTCGGATATTTACTTCTTTGCTGCGCAGTATTTATCTGACCAATCAGATCCCATCATTTATTTTTATTATTATTTTATTTCTTATTATTCTACCTACATACTACAGTCCATTCATGTATGAATACCATTTATTGTTCCCTTACTCACCAAAAGAAGCACAAGTTTTTGACCCTATTGATGTAAAGAGTATAAGATGAGATGATTCTTGTGATGGTGATCACATTGGACAACCTGACAAATCTCGCAATCGTCTCTTGTTGCCGTTTCACATTTGAAATTGCGTAATAAACAAGCGTTGATTTTGTTTACTTTGTGTGTGCACTAATTGCGTCCATATTGACAGAAACCACTAATTTCGATTTTATGAGTGCAGTGTGCATACTCAAGCTAGATGAAAAATGGCGCGTAACAGTAAATCCAAACATTAAATCTTAGAATAAATTTTTGATGGGTGTCTTCGTAAGCACTCTTTATTCCTGTTGCAATGGCCTTCAGTAGACCTAAGACTAAATGAATTGCCCAATCAGATTTCATTTTAAACGCAGATGATGTAAGTGCATTTATAAAAATTTGCTATTATTTATTATAATTGACCACGCCCACAACCCGAAGATGACGTACACGGCAATCAACGGAAGCTATAGTAAGCTAAATTTCAGCTGATACGAGCATTTGAGGCCAATGGCTTTTTGGGAAGCTTGTAAATCAGGACTGAGTAGGCCTAGAGGTTTGTTTAATACATCAATCTGCTGCTTAAGACTAGAATATTCAGAAACTCAACCAAAAAGTGATCAGTGCTGGCATGCTTTAAGGGCCTTTTCGGATACCATATGTATGTGGCTTAACTATGGAATTAAGCGAGACCATTCGGAAACCCTATATTGAGTGCCTAAAGACAAGGCGGCTACAGGCAATTTTCGCTCAAAGATCCGAAATGCCGAGCAAAGTGGGTGGCGTCGTTGAGGACATATAATCGTCTCCACCTAACCAACAATTTTAACGAGTCCACTTATTATCACTGTTTCTCCCCATTTTAAATCATGACAATCCCTTAAGGCGTATATAAAAAATATAGCAAACGTTAACATCATCGTAATTAATTTCTGTTTGTAAAGAAACTCAAGCGGGCTCACTTTAGCTAGATAGTTTCCACAGACATTCTTGAAAATGAATATGTCTGTGGTTCAAAGCACAAATAACTTGTCAAACGACACTCATCGATGAACCCTCAATGACTGTTCAGCGTCTGCCCTACGCATTGGGTATCGGAACTCTAAAGCTGTCTTTTAATTTTTAGTGAAAAATGCAGTCAGCCTATATTTTGGAGCCAATTTTTTAAAATTTTCCACTAGCACAGGCCCACCTCCCTAATTTGGCTCCTAAAATTTTCTGTCAAAGTTACCCCCTGCTAGTTGTCAAATTAGCTGTTCTAGCATCCAGAAAATCACTGTAAACACTAATAATAGTTTCAACTTTCTTCATTGGATAGCAGTTTAACCAGAATGGAGTGTCTCATTTTGTGTCACATAAGAGCGAGAGGTTGAAGTAGTAAGTTTTTGAGAGCTGATATTGGCCCTACCTTTGAGTTGAGAAATAATTTGGATAGCATTGTTATGAACCATTTCCAGTTCATGCACAAAATATTTTAGGGTTAGAGTCCAACACAGTGCAGCATATTCGACACGTGGACAAAACAAGCTGATAAAATACATCGACAGTAGCTTCGCTTTTTCATTGGCATTATATATTTAATAATGCATGCTTTACCAAGCCTGTGATTAATAAACTTTCAGTGTGATTGACTTTATTAGTCAATAACAACATTTTTTGTTTTGTTTGTTTATTATTTATCATTATCATGAAATGATTAATTATCATAATTATTAATCAATTGACCAAAGAAGTATAATTATTATTGTCAATTTATTATTAATAATACGCTGCTTTGAAAGATCATTATTACCATAATGATAATCAGATCATTATTACCACAATGATAATCGGATCATTATTACCATAATGATAATCGGATCATTATTACCATAATGATAATTGGATCATTATTACCATAATGATAATCGGATCATTATTACCATAATGATAATTGGATCATTATTACCATAATGATAATCAGATCATTATTACCATAATGATAATCTGATCACTATTACCATAATGATAATCATCTCAAATAATTTAAATGGAACAACATTTAGTAATAACAACAAAATTTCAAATAAATTATTGAAAAATCGGTATTATTAGTATATTTTATATAATTATTGTCATAGTCAGAGGGTAGAAAGTCTTTCATTACCGTTGAATATCTTTGAACACATTGAACACCCAGGAAATGAAGTAAAAGAAATGCCGCAGATAGCTAACAGTGTGGTAATCTGTATAGATGCAGGGGTTACAGTAATTTTCTGTTCATTTTTCATTCATTGGTAATAAGCGAGTTAGAACTACTACCCTTTTCCTTTAGTTGAGAGATGTGTTTTGAGTAAATATTTTGTGCTTCCTCTATTGTCACTGATGGTTTTTCGTAGGAAACTACTATGGTAAACTTGTGATGATGCATTAATGGAGGTACGTTTACCTCTGGAAGCAGATCTAGTTGTTATAGACATGTTTTGATGATCTTGGGATACTCCATCATAGGCTAGAGCCAGCGTATTGTGTTGCTCTTCATCCTGTAGAATCTTCATAAGGAATGCTAGTATATGATTCTTTCTTCTTTGTTGTTTTAATGTTCGGATGCCAAGTTCAGAGCAGGCTTCAGTAATACTCACTCACCCTTCCTCTGAGTCGGCTAATAAATGTGACTGCATCACGGTGCTGAATCATCTCAAGGCATTCAATATTTTTGACAATTGTAGGATATCATACTGTATCAGCATACTCTAGTATTGGGCGGCATAGACTTGTATAAGCTAGCGAGCAACATTCTTCAGTTTAGGGGGTTCATGTAGGACGTGTTCGATGGAACCAAGAGTTGTTGAGGCTCTTTTCTTTCAAAATTGTAATCTGTTATGATGTTGGTAGAATCTTGGATCAGACTTTATGATAGCGCCTAGGTACTTTGTAGTACTGGCTAATTCCACTCTTTTCCATTGCACCGACCATTTGTGAACAGCATCAATATTTGTTTGAAATCTGGCAGCATCAGTATGAATGATAACTTGTTGATATAGTAGTAGTTGTCAGCATAAAAACTCGCGCTGCAAATCACAGCTGCTGCTGGTATATCATTTATATATATATATCAAAAATAGCTATGGACCGAGGATGCAACCCTGGGGGTCTCCTGAAGTAACTGTAACAGTAACAAAGAGAGGCTTCTTCAGAAGTAAGAGTAACTGTTAGTTCTGAAGAAGCCTCTCTTTGTATAATAACTACTTTGTGTCTCTTGTCAGTTAAAAATATTGGATCCAGTTCACCAGTTGAGTTGGGGATGTAGATCAGCCTCAGGAGCTTCCCTGAGCTTCTGCATCAGCAGATTGTGTGGGACTTCATCAAAAGCTTCTTTGAAGTCAAGTACTACTATTATCTATAACTATAATCATTATAATAATAATAGTAGCGCGTGTAGTTTTGGATGATTCACTGTTCAGCTGTCTAAGCTAGCTCAACGAGTTAGAACCCAGTCAGTTTCACAGCATATGATGTATCATTATTATTAATTAATTATTATTATATGCCTCTCACAAATCCATCCATGACGCTCATGATCATAATAATCATCATGATGATGGTGATTATTATTATTATTATGATCATCATCATGCTGTTGTTGTTGTTATGTTTGCCTGTCGAGCCAACTTCAACATATAATAATAATAACAATATATTAGTAGTGTTGTATTGTGATTGTAACTGTTTCACTTAATCAATTGCTGTTTGAATGAAAACAACAATTTATTTCAGCCATTTATTTAACAACTTACTTTTTTGCTGAGGATCGTTGTCATGCCTATTATTATCGTCGTGGTCGTTATTTTTTCTACTACTACTAGTGTCTGGCACTCTTGGATATTCAACGTACGGAAAACTTGGGTTTCTAAATAATAACATTGCTGCTAGAAGAGCGGCTACCAAATATGCCACTAAAATCCATTCTACAAAATGGAGCTTCATATTTTTCAAAAATCTTTGATTGAACCATTATTATTATTATAACTTGTCGTGAAATGAAAAAATACCAGCCATTCAAAGCATAGCACTAATCAAACGCGCAAAGAATGATTACAGCATAGACCTCAAGCCCTATATAATAACATTTAAAGAAACATGGGCAAATTTCACACGCACTATTATTCATTCATAGAAAAAAGACAACTCGAAGTAAAATATTATATCGGTAAAGAGTTGTCTTTTCATAAGTTTTAGCCACCAAACGTAAAAAGACAACTCCTATGACATCTATTGCGTGTTATCTATCAACATTGTACATTGTTGACTGAATTGAACTAAGCTGGGAATCATTATCAAAATATATTTGGTCAATCATAATCATATTTTAAAACAACTTGCATGACTATAAATGCGGTAGGATTTGTATGATTTTGAAATACCACATGAGAACAGTTACATGTACAATTGTGCACTGATAATGCTGGTAAATATTTGAGTTGGATATTGCTGATAAAATGAAGGAGCTTGAACTGAATTAAACCACAGATAAAAACAGTAGCGCATTGTGTTAAATACAAAAACAATATCAAAGCTAATCATCATACTTAGGTATATCATCATAACTGTAGCCCTCATAACGCCTATAGGCAGCCCAGGCAATATATGTATGGTAGGAACCAGGTAGGAATGCTATGACACCTAACATTAGCACAGGTATAGTCCTATCAGAATATTCTGGGGGTATAATAATACCACCGACTAACAAACTGCCTACTACTAACAACACAGTACCAATTACAAACAGGGATACGGCTAAACATATTGACTTGTATGGAACTTTGACTTGACGAGGAGTGTACGGTCGAAACTGCTCTTCACGGAAGTCATTCGATGACCTGGAAGGCCGTAACTTTATATATTCCTTACTCATAGTTGATTTCACTCATTGGCAAACAATCTACAGAAAAAAATAGAAGAAATTACAAATCACGAAAAAATTTCTTTGAAAAACTAACAGGCAGAGAGGTGAAAACCGATGAAAAAAACTTTACAAATAAGCACAGTTGAAATGTCAAATCTCAAAGTGTGACGCAAAATTTAGGAGAGAAAATAGTAAAGCCAGCCATCGGATTGCTGTGGGAATGTGATCAATTAATTAGTGTCTTTTGGTAAAAGTTATCTCCCTCGACTGATGCAACCGTGACCACTATAGAAGTTATCTCCATCAACTGATGTGACCGTAACCACTATAGAAGTTATCTCCCTCGACTGATGCGACCGTAACCACTATAGAAGTTATCTCCCACGACTGATGCGACCGTAACCACTATAGAAGTTATCTCCCTCGACTGATGCGACCGTAACCACTATAGAAGTTATCTCCCTCGACTGATGCGACCGTAACCACTATAGAAGTTATCTCCCTCGACTGATGCGACCGTAACCACTATAGAAGTTATCTCCCTCGACTGATGCGACCGTAACCACTATAGAAGTTATCTCCCTCGACTGATGCGACCGTAACCACTATAGAAGTTATCTCCCTCGACTGATGCGACCGTAACCACTATAGAAGTTATCTCCCACGACTGATGCGACCGTGACCACTATAGAAGTTATCTCCCTCGACTGATGCGACCGTGACCACTATAGAAGTTATCTCCCTCGACTGATGCGACCGTAACCACAATAAAAGTTATCACTAGAAATCAGGATTAGCTATTATCCTGTTTGAGGCATTTACAGCAGCTTATATGGCGAAAATGATGTTGTTGAGAAAGCTCAAGAAATCAGCAACCCCTTCGCATTCTTGCAAACTTACAGGGATATATTCATTAATGATACTTTACCACCCAAGAACGCAAAAAAAATTTAATCAATGGTCTCTTCCAGAGCTTTTCGTTTTTGACAAAGATCTTTCTGTGATAAACAAGTTAGCAATAAAGCTAACAAAAAACCACAAAGTTATACATTAATAGTTGCCATCAAATTCCGTACTTATACATCTTTTCTCTTCTGCCACGGAGTGGACCCATGACAGAGGAAAAAACAAAAGTACTGTGATTGTGATATTTTTGTGTCAATGTGGCGAAAGCTACTACACTACAATCAAATACCCCACTTCATTTTAAAACAACCAGTCAGGAAGAGCAAACACAATTCTTATGATAGGTGTACATGTATTTCTGTTAGGTTAGTACCCCCAAGCAAAAGTCACATATTCAAAGAAGAAAATAACAGAAAAAAGGATAAAAATTATGGATTCTCAATCCATGACAAACATGAACCTACTAACAATCACGAATGGCCAAGAGTTATTGAAGTTATTTATTTTCGGTGTTTAGACGTTTTTGGCCGTAAAAAACTAATGAAAATGATATGATAAATAGTTGATAGTATGTATATTTTTAAATGGTAATTGGATTGAACGTAGACAGGAATGAATGCAGACACAACTGGAATATACATCGGCAGGCCTGGGATGGATGTCAACTACGCTATAAAGAAGCAATGTTCCACATTCCTTCTCGGCGATATATAAGTGACAATTGAGTAGTTGTGTTGAAACTCTTCTCCCACTCAGGCAAAACTTGTAGACTTTTTTGAAAAAGTTTAGTTGGATCAAAACTATTTAAGGATAAATTTACAAGTGCATTATCTGCAAATAGAAGGATGGTCGAGGATAGGGACAATGAAATGTCATTGATGTAAAACAAAAACACTGCTGGACCCAAACTGACCCTTGGGGAACATTTGAAGTTACTGCCTGGTATTCAGAAAAAGAATCTGTAAACCTCTCTCTGCCTCCAGTTGGTTAAAAATTTGAGGATATAAAATAAAACGTTGGTTGATAACCATGCAATTGCATTTTCTTGAGTGAGTGCGGCAATTGCTTTTGCAAAATCAAGAATATCAGCCTGCATGCAAGTGCTGAATGACGCTCATTTTTAATAGTCTGTTTTGCTGTCTGAAGCTGCGGAGTACATGAAGCCCCTTTCTGAACCCGTGTTGGCAAGCCATCAAAACTTAATTCAGTTTTCCACTCACGTTTTTAATACACCAAGTTCAAGCATTTAGCAGCAGATACTTTTTAGTGAGACTGGCCTATAATTACTGGCGGACACTTTTGAACCACTTATATAGATCGGAGTAACAATAGCTGATGTCCATTGCAATGGTAATTCAACAGAGTCTGTCGAGAGAATATTGAAAAACAGAAGTTGAAATATCTGATATTTCATTAATTGCCAAGCATAATTCGCTTTTGTACAGATTCCAACAGAACCTGGCCCCTTTTCCCGATTTAATATTTCTGCTCATGCTTTCAACTCCATTCACATCACCAATTATGTTTGGGTTTACATTTCCACAAATTTGAACGAGTTCTTCCCTTGAATTGAAAACACTCCTGAAGGACTCATTCATCTCATTTGCAATACCCACTAGACTCTCCTAAGTGCGAATCAAATTTGGACTGGGGCGGGTAATGATTTCATTTGTCCTTCAGTGCCAGTTTTTGAATTAATATGACTATAAATAATTTTACGACCGCTATGTGAAAGTGGTCAAAAAAGATGAGAATTGGTGTATTATCTGTTTCAAAAAAGATCTGTTTTTCCTTCTGCAGTAGTAGTAGTACAAAGTTTCTCGCTAATAATAAATAATTATTATTTACTTTTAGCAAATAGAAATTATACTACTACTGATAATAATTACTATTCTTATTTTATTATTAGGATAACTTGCTTACTTGTCTAATGAAAGCTGTGGAGATGTAACAACCTTGCATGTCCGTTTAACATTTTCAGCTCAGCAACTGGAGACAACTGTATATTAGGCAAAAACCCTAACCTGCCACAGGGGACTCTGACAGTATAGAACTGCAGGGTGGAAGCTGGCTTCAAAGTATGGCAGCTCTAGTGAAGAAGCTGTGATAAGCTAAGATACCGTGATGGTACAGCATCTGGTGCCTCTTGACGCAGCCTGTAGTTGGAGCCATAGATGTGAGCTAGCCTGAGATCCTAGTTGCAATCTCACTGAGGTGCATGGCTCTGAAGAGGCCAAGAAGCCTGTGTTCCCGGCGATCACTCAGCTGGGACCAGTGCATGGTCTCTATGAGAGCACTCACTATTGCTGTCCTATCTATTTTCTTCAGGTTGTTGATACATCTGGTGACTTGGCGATGGATACTCTCCAGCAATATTTTCAGTGTACTGATTAAATTGATGCCCCATGCAGCACGGGAATAACCTACAAAAGATCGAACTAAGTCCTTGAAGGCTTCTTCTTTGAGCTGCACAAAGATGTTGGAATAGCACAACTGACAAAATCAAGCCCGCTGGATGCTCTTCCGCAGATGTACGTATTCATGTTCCATCTTAGTTGGTTTTCAAGCTTGATCCCAAGTTGGTGTGAGTTACCTTGGGCGTCACAAGATTACGGAGGGAGCATGTATTGTCAAAAGCGTATTTACATTTCCAGGTAAACTCAATGAGTTTGTACATGTCTGGGTTGAATGCCATACCAAACTGTTTTTAGAGCCTTCATACCTTGTGCAGTTGGGAACCTTAATTTGTGGTGGAACATATGCTGGTGACGTCTGCAATAATAATATCTTTTATGACGGGGTCGTATCAGCGTGTGTATTACAGCTACTATTACTTTTTACCATTGTATTTTTTATTATTATTATTATTATTATAATAATAATTATTACTCAATATTATTGATAATTACTATTAATTAGGAATTTATTAATCACATGTATGATGTATTATTATATAATATTATTATTATTTGTAATAATAATTCTCATCATAATTATTAATAAATTATATATAAGAATATCATTATTATTCTTATTTAGAGTCAGAAGAATAAACACCATAACCAGCAGTTCCTTGGCGTCCTAGCTGAAAATAACTAGACTCAAGTGCTAATTAAACCTAATTCTATTTATGGAAGCATATTAGACCTGATCTGCACCAATAAATCGGCCTTGTTAAAATCTGCTGAAGTTATAATACCTGGTCTGAGTAACCACTCTGTGATCATATAGAACCATCGGTTGAAAACCCAGCATACAATGTCAACCCGCAACTGAGGAGATCAGCGTCCATCGCAAAGCGGATGTTGGATTGTTCAGGGATTGTATGGAAGCAATAGAATCATAACTCTGAAGCATGGACAATGCAGATACCATGTGGACCAAACTTGAGATATCCTTCCGGGCTGCAATAGATGTGGCTGTACCTATAACGACAGTGCACATACACCCACGAGATCAAACTGCATGGTTTACCAGGCAAACTAAAAAAACCCATTGACAAACAACAAAAAACAATCAGCAAATAGCGAAGTACCAGAGACTCATTCTTTCTCAGCAAATATAAACAAGAGGGAAAAATGAACCAAGAACTTTGTGCCCCCGAATAAAAATACATCACTAGAACGTTGTGCAATCTCTTAAGCAAAAGAAATATCCAACCTCTCTACCAGTATTTACAAAATAAAAAGAAGGAACAGCACCCCATAACATCCCTTTAAATTGCGGATGGAGAAATCACAAGTGACAACCTAAAATGTGCGAATGCCTTAAACTCCTATTTCAACGAACAATTCTGTGCTGATGAGAGTGTGGCTAAAACACCTCCACTACCGCTAGGTAATGAGTCATTTATGTTACATTAGAATGGCATAGTCAAGCTGATCCAGAACCTATAAAACAACAAATCTATAGGGCCAGATGGAATAAGAAAATGTGAACTACTAGTCCACCCAGCTTCTACAGCTGAAGCATATCTACGAAACTTCATTAAACTCAGGCAAGCTACCTGCTGCATGGAAACCTCACATTGTAACCCCCATTCATAAGAAGGCTCAAAAGAAGCATGTAACCACAGACCAATATTCCTTAGTAGTATACAGTGTAAGATAGTGAGACACATAGCCCTTCACTACCACATAAAAGTACTCGACACGATCCTGCATAAAAGACAACATGGCTTTATGAGAGGCTTCTCCTATGAGACACAATTATGTACAACTTACCATGAGCTAACAAAAGCTGCAGAACACTCACTGTTCATGTGTACACGCAGTTGCTCTTGACACAAAATGCTTTTGACAAAGTTCGCACAGACTGTTAATGAACAAAATAAGACACCTTTCAGATATTTATCCTCATTTTGTGAACTGGATACAAGACTTTCTTACTGATAGATCCCAGAGAGTTGCAATACACAATACAAAGTCATCGTAGCTAACTTTTACATCCGGTGCGCCCCAAGCATCTGTGTTGGGCCCTGCATTATTCCTATTGTACATAAATGATTTACCTAATTCCATCACCTGTAACGTTAGTATTTATGCTGATGATACACTGAACTATGCTGCCACTAACAGTAACCAGGAACACAAAGCTTACCAAGCAAACATAGACTCTCGGTACAATTGGTCAGTTGCAAACAAGATACCATTCAACAAGATGAAATATAAAGTTATTGTATTTGGCAGCAACACCAGAAACCAACTGTCATTTTCGTTTGGGGCCACCCACTAAAATGCGTTCAGGAGACCAAGTATCTTGGTGTGATAATGCAGGCAAGCCTGAAGTTCATCAAATACATATCCAAAAAGAGTGCAAGCGCAAACAAAAACCTAGGCCGCATAAAATACGCAATCTGCGATGCACCTAAACCCGTTAATCCTTGAGTACATTGATGTGCTGTGGGACCCAGTCGACGCAATCACTCCCAATGATATTGAGCTTGTCCAGAACAAAGCTGTGAGATTTATCAAAAATATCAAGTGGCATCAAGGTGTCACCGGATGGACACACCAGTATCGGAATACAGACACTAAAAGAAAGGAGAAAGAACCACAGGGTCTCATTGATAATGAGAATTCTCTCAGAAGACAGAAACCTAACTGTATCCAAGGCATATGATAAAATAGTAAACTGTAAAACCCGAACGATGATGACGACAAGGGCAGCTGACAGAGGAGAGCCTACTTTAATCTATGCTCTACCGAGCTATTCTACAGTTCCTTCCTGCCAAGGAGCAGCCGTGACCAGAGGATAGAGCCACAACATACACAAAACAAAAAAATGGATATATACCTGATCCCGGCCTAATCACTGGTTTTTAACTTAGTGCCTAATCAAATGTGGCACTCGGCTTTTATACCTATGGTAGCTCACGAGTGTACTAAGTAGTTCGACGCAAAATTCAAGGTAAGAAACGAGGTGTGTTATCACTGTATAAGGTGTTGTAAACAATTTACAACACCTTACTTTATACACACACTTGTATTCTGACTATTTGCAGACTCAGCCAAAAGGCCTGGAGCTCTCTCCCAAGTGTATAACAACTCAAACACTGCACTATTATATCATTATCATAATAATAATGAAATTATTATTTATATATTATTATTAATTGTATCACTCACGATTAACCCTAGGGTGGGGCCTTGAGAGAGAGCGCGCCTCAAGCTTTAGTTTATATATAGTGGTTGAAAAATGGGTAAGATTAGCAGTTCCAGCTATTCATTCAGCTGTGTAATGTGAAAGATGCAGATCTCTAGTGGTTCTTGGTAAGAAGCTGTTATATCGTAGACAAGAGGAGGCAAATATAGATGCGGGCTCATTTCTCGTAGTCGCCTTTGTGATGATCGTCAATTTCTTCCAGTCTTTAGTTACAGTAAGTAAGCTCTTCATATACGGATGTTAGGACACTGTTTTGATTCTCAGCCGACAAGATTTTTAACAGTAGGGAGAGTCTATGATTCGTTATCCTGCCTGCCAGTGTATTGAGATTTAGCTTGTTGCAAGCATCCATCACACTAGCCCGTTTTTTTCAGGTGTGATGTAAATCGAGCTGCTCTGTTTTGGAGCATTTTTATTCTTGTATCATCATGCTTTTATCAGAGGTGTCCCAGACTGTATCGGCATATTCCAGGATAGGGCAGTGTGTATAGACAAGATGTTTGGCTTAGTTTGGGTGTTGCATTTTATGTAATGTGCTTTTTACACATCCCCAAGTACCTTTCGGCAAATCTTCACTTTTTCCCTCATATTATTATTACTTACTGAGATGAGGAACTAAAAAAAGCTTACAACAACAAAAATTCTGTAGGATTACACCTTTTTATTAACCGGCCGGACACAGATCAGTTGAGTTGAGTGCCCCAAGTTCGGCGGCATTTCACTGATCTGTGTCCATGGAATAATAAAGCTACCTGGCTGCTAGTAGTAGTAGTAGTAGTAGTAGTAGTAGTAGTAGTAGTAGTAGTAGTAGTAGTAGTAGTAGTAGTAGTAGTAGTAGTAGTAGTAGTAGTAGTAGTAGTAGTAGTAGTAGTAGTAGTAGTAGTAGTAGTAGTAGTAGTAGTAGTAGTAGTAGTAGTAGTAGTAGTAGTAGTAGTAGTAGTAGTAGTAGTAGTAGTAGTAGTAGTAGTAGTAGTAGTAGTAGTAGTAGTAGTAGTAGTAGTAGTAGTAGTAGTAGTAGTAGTAGTAGTAGTAGTAGTAGTAGTAGTAGTAGTAGTAGTAGTAGTAGTAGTAGTAGTAGTAGTAGTAGTAGTAGTAGTAGTAGTAGTAGTAGTAGTAGTAGTAGTAGTAGTAGTAGTAGTAGTAGTAGTAGTAGTAGTAGTAGTAGTAGTAGTAGTAGTAGTAGTAGTAGTAGTAGTAGTAGTAGTAGTAGTAGTAGTAGTAGTAGTAGTAGTAGTAGTAGTAGTAGTAGTAGTAGTAGTAGTAGTAGTAGTAGTAGTAGTAGTAGTAGTAGTAGTAGTAGTAGTAGTAGTAGTAGTAGTAGTAGTAGTAGTAGTAGTAGTAGTAGTAGTAGTAGTAGTAGTAGTAGTAGTAGTAGTAGTAGTAGTAGTAGTAGTAGTAGTAGTAGTAGTAGTAGTAGTAGTAGTAGTAGTAGTAGTAGTAGTAGTAGTAGTAGTAGTAGTAGTAGTAGTAGTAGTAGTAGTAGTAGTAGTAGTAGTAGTAGTAGTAGTAGTAGTAGTAGTAGTAGTAGTAGTAGTAGTAGTAGTAGTAGTAGTAGTAGTAGTAGTAGTAGTAGTAGTAGTAGTAGTAGTAGTAGTAGTAGTAGTAGTAGTAGTAGTAGTAGTAGTAGTAGTAGTAGTAGTAGTAGTAGTAGTAGTAGTAGTAGTAGTAGTAGTAGTAGTAGTAGTAGTAGTAGTAGTAGTAGTAGTAGTAGTAGTAGTAGTAGTAGTAGTAGTAGTAGTAGTAGTAGTAGTAGTAGTAGTAGTAGTAGTAGTAGTAGTAGTAGTAGTAGTAGTAGTAGTAGTAGTAGTAGTAGTAGTAGTAGTAGTAGTAGTAGTAGTAGTAGTAGTAGTAGTAGTAGTAGTAGTAGTAGTAGTAGTAGTAGTAGTAGTAGTAGTAGTAGTAGTAGTAGTAGTAGTAGTAGTAGTAGTAGTAGTAGTAGTAGTAGTAGTAGTAGTAGTAGTAGTAGTAGTAGTAGTAGTAGTAGTAGTAGTAGTAGTAGTAGTAGTAGTAGTAGTAGTAGTAGTAGTAGTAGTAGTAGTAGTAGTAGTAGTAGTAGTAGTAGTAGTAGTAGTAGTAGTAGTAGTAGTAGTAGTAGTAGTAGTAGTAGTAGTAGTAGTAGTAGTAGTAGTAGTAGTAGTAGTAGTAGTAGTAGTAGTAGTAGTAGTAGTAGTAGTAGTAGTAGTAGTAGTAGTAGTAGTAGTAGTAGTAGTAGTAGTAGTAGTAGTAGTAGTAGTAGTAGTAGTAGTAGTAGTAGTAGTAGTAGTAGTAGTAGTAGTAGTAGTAGTAGTAGTAGTAGTAGTAGTAGTAGTAGTAGGTAGTATTAGCAGCTTCTCGTGTTATCATAATATTTATTTATTATCATTATTAATTATCGTCACACTCACTGACTCACTCACTGTCTTGTGTCACTGCTGTGAATGTGGTACTTTTTTTTTACAAAATGATCTTCTTTAAAAAAAATTATACTACTTAGTAACTAAGTTGTTACTAAGTAGTAAGTAGTAATAATAATTATAAGTTTTAAGAACAAGTAGTAATAAGAAGTTAGTAGTTAGTTAGTAGTTGTTACGACTACTACTACTGCCAGTTTTTTTGTTTTTGATGCTATAAAATAGTTCGTCTTTGTTTGCCAAAATTATTTATTGTATACATACACTACTATATTTATTACGAATATTATTATGGTAATAATAGTGATTATTATATTATATATTAAATATTATATTATTACTAGTACTTGCATTTCATTATTTTTTGGTATACTAACTAACTAGTACCTCGGGGTTTGTGGAAACAAATAGCAGAGTCGATGCGTCCCGGAATAAAACTATTCGTACCAAGTTTTCAATGTTTCCGAGTGTGGTTGGGGTATAGTCTTTTTCCACCAGCTTAGTACAAATACCATTTTATACGGCGCGTTGTCTGTATTTTTTTGTCGGCAACTTTTTTTATTTCCGCATTCTCAACAATAGACTAAATAAATAACCGTTTATTATATTGAAAGCAAATGATTTAGAGCGAAATAATTAAAAGGCGCATAAAAAGTGCTCCAGTATTTAGTGACCCCACTACAATATTTGTGATTGGAGGGTCAAACTGCAAGCTATAATAATGAATATTAATGAATATTAATAAATAGGGAGAGAAATTTGGTTCAGACAACTGCAGTTCTCCTTTTCAATAAACAGACGGAGTAATATCAGTTTTGACAACATGGCGAGCAATGACTGGCGATCAAGCGCTTCTCGCAATCGAATAATTCAAAATATGTAAGAATTACTTCGCCACTACGCGCTATTGTTGTTGGCATGGCTGATTGTTGTGTTGGTCGGTGGCTGCGGTTTCTTTTGTTTATTTTTTTAATTTATTATTATACTATTATTTTTTAATTATTATTATGGTAGTTTGTTTAATTCCTTTTTAATTTAGATATGATAATTAAATTAATAGAAAGACAGATTCAAGTTTAAGCTTAAAATAGAGCCTCTAAACCACTCAATCAGCAGAAGAGGAGGCCATCGATCGATGAAAAAAAGAGACATCGTCGATCATCATCATCACATAATAATTATAATAGTAGTCATACAAAAAAAATTAAATGGGTTCAGTTGGTTTATTATTATTTGACTACAGAGCTCTGATTTCTCTACCTGTCTGCATGATAAAACTGTTATAAAACATTCCACTATTTGTAACGATTACTACAGGAATACCTTCTTGCGTCTTAGCTGTTGTTGTATTAATTATCATTTTGACTGACTGTCTGTGGGTGGAAAAAACTGGTTTATCATATTTTTTTTCAAGTATACACTGATAATCAAGCGATAATAATTATTATTGTAGTAGTTGTTGTGTAGGAATAATAATTTGATGCAGCTTCGTTGTACGCAGCTACTAGTGGTTGCCATCTTCACGGTCCGTTTACCGCTGTAACTTAGTTTTGGCTAGGGAAGGAAGCACTACTAGCTACTACTATTGCTTGTTAGTTAGTAAATCTGTTACTCAAATATTAGACTTACTATAATAATAGTCAAGACTAGACAGCGTTAAGCAGTTAGCATCCTTTATAGGTCTGATGACTGTCTGTCAATTCTGACTGTCAATATGTATGCACTATTGTGGTCAGACCTGCTAGTCAGCGTATTTGGACTAGGCAAGTCTGCTGCATTTAATGGGAATCGTCGTAGGGATCTAGTGTCCTAAAAAAATTCCAGAATGGTGATATTGTTCCGAGCATAAAAAAGTGTCCTGCTTGCCTCTTCCTAATACTCTAAGCAAAGAGGGCACATCAAGCTGCTTTCATTTTATCAAGAACAATGGACTCAGACATACGCCCATAAACATGTGCTTTGTTCCGCAATATACATACAAAAGGGTTTAGTTAGTAGAAATATTCCGTAATGACAATAATGGCTGTACAGGCTGTAAAAGGATAATAATGTCACAACTGATTCCTGCACATTATTACATGTTTTTGTTGAATTTGGTAATATTCACCTTTGTCTTCTTCGTCTCAAGCTCTGGTTCTTCAGCTATGACTTTGGAAGCATTTGTTTGTGAGTATTTTAGCGTTTCTATGTTATAATCAAATTGATCATAATTGGACAGCATAATGCTAGGCCAGGCAATAAGCTATCCATAGTTACCAATTTATTATGATTATTTGGTTTTGCCGCTGTTGTTGTTATTCATCACCATTGTTTAGATGAAGATCAGACTTGCCGACCTTAATCATTAAGGGGCCAACAGTGAAAATTGGAAACAATGAAAAAATTGCGAACAATCCAAAGAAATAGTAAATAAGCGATGTATGATGGATAGATGAAAGACGGGCATTGTAATAAGTTGAAGAGAATGAAAAGAAAACTTTTTCCATGATAAAATACTACAGGTGTGGACTCTTTATTCACATTGATTTTTGTTCGGTCGCTGTCAATGAATACTAAAAAATATCTAAAAGAACATTCTGAGTACTTGACTCTAACTAATTTAAAAGAAAAGACACAAACAAGACACATTTTTGGTGTATAAAACCTTGCACCCTTATGGATTGTTATTATTAGTGGATTTTGATAATGTTTTATTTTCACTTCTTGTCTCATTGATGTTTTGTCAACCAGATGTGATGTAGTTTGAAAATACCCAACTATTGTTGAGCTGAAGTTTTTGTTACACCATGAGCTTAGCATTCCTGAACCACTAGCAAAATCAGCTTTATATAAAACCTTGATACGTAGCCAGTGAAAGATTTATGGTAAGTCGTCAGCCATAACATATAAGGAAAAATGGAAGTTGACACACCCCTTCAATAGCAGTTTTTTTGTACAATATATGCAAGACAGGTAGTTGTTTATATATATATCATCCGGTTGAAAGAGTCATTAGTCCAGAAATACGTTCTGGCAGCCATGTGTAATCGCAAAAATTTTAAACTTTGTTCAGTCGAAAATGTCACCAATCTAGAAATACTACTTCCCCGTTTGACACCAACACTGGCTCAAAAGTTGTCATGCTAAGTCAAAGGTGTGGAGCTAAAATAAAAAAAGAATAATTTATCTTAAAAGTGCCCCTAAACAGAGTCAATATGTTCTTATTCAAAGAAATGAAAAGCTGTTTTTAGTATGTGATTTGTTATTGCAAGTAATTGAATATAAATACTTATTTTTATGAAGTTGAGTTCTTGAGATTATATTCTACAATGGTTCATATGGTTATTTTATTTATGGTTACTGATCATTACAACTATGATAGAGGTCTTACAAATAGGTTATAAAGCAATGAGGAGTGTTTTTGTTTTAGAGCACATATATATTGAAAACATTTTAAAAATATTTCAGAAAATTTTCAAATCGTCCAGATTAATTTAGAAAGGTTGTAGGTATGGTAGATATGGACAATGCATTCTCAACAAACATTAGTCTGAAACAAACTTGATTATATATACAACATTTAACCAAAGAACCGACAGCTATGAGAGCTGATTTATGAGCCGTCTAGCCTGAAGCTTTGTAAAGCTAACATGTAAGTCTAATACATAGGCCATAAGAGGATTAAAAAATAATTCTGTTGTTTTGAAGCCGTTCACACAGTTTGACTTTTCCAAACCTTTTAAGTTATTTCAAAAGCATTTAAATAATTTGTAAAACAACTGGAAAGTTTTAAATTTCCACCATCATTAGACTGGAAGTATAGTTTCATTGTATAAAATTATATTACTACCAAGGCCGGCATTTATTCATTGACAGTATTATGCCCGTTTTGAGATTAGATTCAACCAAAAGTGTATATTAATATATAAATATACAGCCCTGGATTCAACAGGATGTTTACCGTGCCCTTTTTATATTATCAATGTAAAAAGATGCTTTGTAAAGTGTCTAGGCTGGTTCCAAAGGGAACTTCAAATCTGATCATCAAGTTTTACCAAAGATCAAACACAATTTTGCATTGCCTTTGTTTCAAAACAAGCAAACTTATTCATGTCATTAACAATTTATATGTGAGATATCACCAATCGACATGCAATTCTCAAGTTGGAGTTGTCTTTTCTTTAGTGTTAAAGAGTGCTAAATAGTCTCAACCACAATACTAAAAATATCATAAATTAGTACTTATTTTTTTTTTATTAGAAAATCGTAATTTATTTACAATCTATATTATCTAATTTTTGTCTAATCAAATAACGTGTAAGTCAGATTTGAAAATTATTATTGTTGATTACAACAACGGCGCCAAAAAAGAGAAACTGTCGTTTTTTTTCACAAATCATATCCGACTAATAATTTGGATCTGTTGATGTTGTTTTTCCAACTGTAATATTACTTTAGTTTTTGAGGTCTTGACCGGGTAATTTATCATGCAAATGCCAGTGTGTACTCAATAGCAAAGCTATCAATAATAAATTAAAATACTGGCTCAACTAAAACACCTCCCGAAAAAAATCTAAAAATAACTGCAAACCTAATTTTCTATGCTTTTAAAAGTCTGTGCACAATACTTTAAATGGATTGACCTCCTTTGCTACTCATTGCGTACAAATAACATTTTTGGCGCTTATACTATAAATGAAAATAATGAGAACACAACACTGGAAAAATTATTTTTTAGCAAAAAATTACTAGAAATAGATAAATTAGGTTTAATTTAGCCCAAAATCAGAGACATGACACCTTCAAGGATTTTGCAAACACTTTTAATAGGGATTTGATAGGAGTTATCTCTCAAAACCTGATGCGACCGGAACTATCATTTATATGGTTTCAACATAGGCTATATTGCAATATCCGCTGGTGATCGGAATTTTTACAGCTTTCAGTAGTACCAATAATAATATAACACGTTTTAATTTTTAAAATGAATTCCGTCTAAATACGCAAACATAACCCTTTTTGAATTGAAAAAAAATTATCAACGACGTTGTACAAAGACTGAATGAGCACAAGAGGACTTGGTAGACTAATAGATGATGATGTTTTCTAATAGCTGTAACAACAAACAACAACAAGTAGCAGTCTAAGTTCACATCAGCAATGAATAGTATCATCCATAAATAATAATAATAACAATGAGTAAGTTATCGATGATAATAAATAATTATAATAGTAATTAAACAATACTTACTACGCTGTTCTGTTACTACTACCAACAGTTATGTATAATACTATGATACTTTACTCAATACAAAAAAATAACACGCAAGTTACACCCACTTTCTGCATGTCAAGCAGGTGAGTATCTCATTCTCGCATATAAAATGACTATGGGAAAGTGGGTGTGGTTTGCGTGTGAGCTTTTTGTCTTAAGTTAGGTTTCATAGGATATATAATCGTTGCCACTACTGCTACTAGTGTGGCATTGATGAACTCGACACTATGTCTCTGCAAGTTTGATAGTCTCAAACAAAAAAATATTACCAGCTCAATAAAATTAACCTAAAACATCCTAAATCATTAATTTTGTTTCTCAAGAGTTTGTCACAGGCCACATGAAGCCTTTCTATTTTCCAGAAAACTTTATTTTCACCAAATAACTTGCTGTAAATGTGTCGAAATAAATAAATAATTTAGCTACTTGCATTTTCTAATGCTAAGTTACATGATCAGCTAAAGCATCAGCAAAGGGAGACTACTCCTACCAGGTCCCTATTGAGAACGTAGAGACATTACTCTAATATAATTTTATTTTGTTAGTTACCTAGCTGTTGTTTCTTTTTTGTAACATTGTATTGTTTGTTATCAGTTTTGTGCTGGTAAGTAGTGCCAATGCTTTGCTACCCATTAGTTGTCTTGTTTCAGAGATACCGCATTGAGAACTAAAGCAATAAATATTGGTATTCCTGCATTGACTAGCTATGAGAACTCTATCTTTATGTCGTCATCTGGACATGTAAGTTATATTGTGTACATGATGGCTGTATATGTGAAATTGTTTAGTGGCTTACCACTTGCCTTTTATTTCATTTAAATTCATGAAGTATTAATTTTTCTTGTGATCTGGGATTGAATGAAATTAATTTGATTTCATGGGCACACCTGTTTTATAGTTTTATTTTTTGAAATACTTGATAATGTTTCTCTATAAAATTTTACTGTTTTGTGTATTCATCAAAGTTTAAGTTTAAAAAAAATATTCAGGAATTAAGCTCAAGTTTTAATCCAAAGCTTTAATACTTTTTCGATGGATTTGTGTTGCATCTAATAGTTTGTTGGTGCTAATAGCTGTATGCAAACATTACTACCAGTTGTTTGTAAGTATTATGTAAAATTATCGTATTACAGGACGAGTACAAAGCAAAGCTTTCTAAGCTTGTCAAGCATCTTCAAACTATTCCAGGTAATTTTGCTATTCTCTAATCTCAGCTTTAGTATTTAGTTGTAATTTTTATTTTTTCATAATTTATCTCAGTTTAGTTGTTTATTTGACGATCATTCTGATGCTGCAGCCCGCAGTAAAGGTCAAATGGGGCCCAAACCTGGTACCTCATCAGCGCAACAACAGCAGATGTACAGTAACAATTCACAAGGTCAAGGTCAGCAAATGCAGCCTCAAATGTCTTCACAGGATATGCAGATGAATGTGTCTGGTGTGCAGATGCAGCAAATACCCGGTATATTGTACACGAATATTCTGTCAGTGCCATGTGTGTTGTACGTGATGTTTGTGCGCTCTTGTCAAACTTGTTTTTTCTCCAAATTATTCATTTTATCTTCGGAAAATATCTCCAAAAGAGCTTGTTAGTTGTTTCTTCCTAATCGTTTATGAGTTTTTCATGAAGCAATTTATGAGTTTTTTTATTTATTTGTTGACAAAGTCTTAAAACTTTTCGAAGTAAGGAAAAGGTTTAAAAATTTGCAATAGTTTTATGTAGGTAAGGGAATTATTTATTTATTATGATTTGTCTACAGGAGTTCAACAACAGCAACAACAACAGCAGCAACAGCTGCAGCAGCAACAACAACAGCAGCAGCAACAACAACAGCAGCAACAACAACAACAGCAGCAGCAGTTACTTCCCTCAGCCCCCATGCCTGGACAATCGATGGGGCAGCTTATGCCTTCCTCACAAATGATGAGCAATGCGGGTGGTTACATGGGTGACCCATCCTTTACTCAATCTCCTGCACCTTCTCAGCCACAGATACCACCGCAGACTGCTAGCGTAAGATATTAAAGAGCCTATGCTTCTGTCAATAAATACAAAGTTGTGGTAGAGTTATCTTCTCTGCAGCGTATCTAGACTTAAACAACAGTCAGAAACTGTTGGTGCACGCTTCATTACAAAATCTTTTAGTTAAATTAAAGTTCGTTTTTGTATAATGAAGACAATGCAGAGTTGAAATTTTTGTGGATGCACATTGTCACATGGCTTTGCTCACGTGTAGTCACATAATTTCGCTCACGTGTAATCACATGATTTCAATCACTTGTAGTCATATGACTTCGCTCACATGTAGTCACATGACCTTGCTCACGTTAAGTCACACGGCTTTGCTCACGTGTAGTCGCATGACTTTTCTCACGTGTAGTCACATCACCTTGCTCACGTGTAGTCATATGACTTTGCTCACATGTAGTCGCATGACCTTGCTCACGTGTAGTCACATGACCTGGCTCACATGTAGTCACATGACCTGGCTCACGTGTAGTCATATGACCTTGCTCACATGTAGTCACATGACCTTGCTCACGTGTAGTCACATGACCTGGCTCACGTGTAGTCACATGACCTTGCTCACGTGTAGTCACATGACCTGGCTCACGTGTAGTCACATGACCTTGCTCACGTGTAGTCACATGACCTGGCTCACGTGTAGTCACATGACCTTGCTCACGTGTAGTCACATGACCTGGCTCACGTGTAGTCACATGACCTTGCTCACGTGTAGTCACATGACCTTGCTCACGTGTAGTCACATGTGAAGCCAGTATAATATCTTTTCTGTAGTTCCCAACTCGACCTGCATATTCACCCGGTCCAGGGATGCCCATGCCAAGTCCTACACAGGGGGCCATGAGAGCTCCCCATCCTTCACCTTCTATGAACATGAATATCAACACACCTGCACCAGGTAGGTTTCTAAGGCTACTTACGTTTTATTGTGGGCTATTGCTAATGAAGGCAGCCCTCAGCCGATTTACCATTAAATGAATGACTACTTGTCATAACATGGAAGCTATTATGTTTATTTTATGGTATTCAACTGACTTTTCTAGCCTCCACTTCTCAAGACCCTCAAGCTCCCAGCCCAGCTTCTCTCATCGCCCAGTCTGCCCCACAAACCACCCCCTCCAACCCTGAGGAGGAGCAGTTGTATATGGAAAAGATTAGGGAGTTGTCTTCTTATGTGGAACCTTTGCGAAAGATGCTTGCTAAAATGAATAAGGAGGGGCGAACCCATCAGCCCGACTATAACAAGCTTTGTGTGTTACTTAATCTACTGTCACCCAGTAACAGGTGAGATGTCAGTCTTTGTACGCCGCAGTGCTTAACATAGCAGTTCAAAGAGTCTAGCGATCATTGCTGTCACATGGTTGATAGTTTACCTGTGTGTGTAGCGAAGGACTATACAGGTAAAATGTGTATAGCCCTTTAACTAGTGGTGTTATGTAGTAGTAGTACATGTTGTGTAATGGGTATGTGCTTCTCTCCAACTGCTCGTCTTACATATTTCTGCTTTTTATGTAATATTTTATTTTGTTGGTGTTATGTAATGCTTTATGTAATAATTGTATTATCGCCTTTGTATAATGCTTTATTTATATCGTTTTTGAACACTCACTATGCTATGTAATGCTGCTGCATTTGTTTAGTGATTACACAGTTGTGTTATATAACGCTGTATTTGTGTTATGTAAACATATGTCATATATATATTTATAGACAATACACGCTACATCATAATATATATATGTTGTATGTTTGTAGCAAGACAACAACATACGAAATGTTGTGTAAGTGCGAAGATGTGCTAAAGAAACTCAAACTACCGGTAAGCTATCTAGTTATACGTATAGTAACGGTATTTCCGACCTATATTTGCTGAACAAAACATGATGAAATAATTAATCTATAAATAATCATTTTTTTCCTGAAATGGAGAGTCAACAAAAAGTAGCTCGCTGAATAAAAACAATCATCAAGCAACTATTTATATTGTTTGTAGGTTGCGAATGAAACTGAACACTAAATATATAATAACGAGCGAGGCAGGTTTTTTCAGTTTAGTAAACCAGTTTTATAATCCTCAAAAACTTGAGAGATAACTACCATTGTGGAAAACATACGATGTAAAATGGCTGACTGTACAAACTATGTTTGTTTATAATAAAACCATTTCTATTTTTTCTCGATTATTTTGCAAATTGGGAGTTATCATCTCTATGATTTGTTCGCAATCTATAAATATTTATTGAACAATTATGATATTCTAAGGTAATGCTATATTACATTCGCAACATCTTGACTTAGGAGCACCAATTAATCTTTTGTCTTTTATTCGACAAATATTCCTACTGTCTATAAAAAGTAAATACAACATTTTGGGATATATTATATTTTTTTGTACAAAATAAGACTAATTCCAAAATGTAGTTCAACGTTCAACAAGTACGGTATCCGACAGTCAAGATACCCGTTCAACTTTGTACAATGTATGATGCTTTAGCTTAGCTACCAAGTAACCAGATGTTAGGCAGAACCAATGGGGAGGTAGTTAGGGCCTCCTATCAACCTCAGGTCCGCTACTATGACCATTTGCTGTATTGCAGTCGACAAAGAAGGACTCGATGCATGACCAGCACCCTCATTGGTGTCAACCGCTGCTGACTGCTGTCACAGAGAGCATCAACGCGTCGAGCACTTGTAAGAACGCTCTAAGACAGACATTCGGACCTGCCACTCAAGTACTCTACGGCACTAACTATAGGTTGGTTTACTGCTCTCCGGTGTCACTCACTTGTACTTCTAAGTTTTGGTTTAACCCAACTACTTGGACTATTCCTCCGGGTTTAGTCTAAAAATAGACACGACATCACAGAAATTTCTATTATTGAATGGTTTGTTTTTGTAAAATATTGCCCTATGAAACAATGGGAATACAACTCCCAAGCATACTTGTACTAGCAAATGTGTAAATCCGATAATAAATGAATGCTTTAAATACAACTAACAGAAAGTTGCATACTTTACTACTTGTTTATAGAAATGAGAATCTATCAATTGTTTTTCCTACCATCAACCTTTTTCTCGTAGAAAAGACTATTCTGTCTGTTACTCAAGAGAAATGTGAAAAAATGTCAATGTCTGTCTGTGTGTCCATCTGTGTATCTATCATTGCATGCATCTTTGTGTGCCAGGGATATGAACGCCTAAACCGCTGCTGTGAAAGCATTCTGTGGGACCAGTTTGATAGACGGAAGGAGCTAAAATTTGCCATTTATTTTTAAACTAAACATATTTGAAGATTTTGCATTTTTCAATAATGCAAGTGGAGATAAATCATATTTTAATAATTCAAATGCATATATATATACCTAAACTGCTGCAGTGAAAGAAATAAAATTGATGTCAAAACATTTTATTGGGCCAACTTGATGTATGGCAGCAGTTTAATTTTGCCATTTGTCCTCAAGCTGGAGATATTAGTAAATTTACTATTTTTAATTATTTAGGTTGAGACGAATCACAAACAGTTCATTTTTGCTAATACCATTTGCTCATCATGTATCAAGGCTTTTCTCCTGCATCTTTTAACAGAGCCAGTCATCCAAACTTTCAAGCATGCAAATTGATTACAGGTCGATCTACTATTGAGATGAAACTAAACATATCCAGCTAGTCGGTTTTTTCACATTTCTCTTCTTACCGTTTCAGTTATTAATTGTTTCACCATTTAATAGTACAATTACCTTATTCAGTTAGGGATGATTTTTGTTGCATCACCTGAAAGTGAAAAAAAAAACAATTATTCTTATGATACAAGGAAAACACACGAACGTTATTATATTACTATTATTAATGTCTATAATTACGGTGACAATTCTCCAGTTGGAGTCCTTGAACAATTAATTCGAAACAATTTGTATAGGATTTGGTTATCAACTTATTATTATTAATAATTATTCAAATTGTTATTATTATTAATTCTGTTACTCTCACTAAAACATTATTACTGCTAAATATAAATATTTATAACCAGCTATTATTGTCATTGCTTGCTTTTTATTGTTATTAATTATATAGTAGCTTTGTTTGTAACAAAAGTGCTGAAGTAGAATTTATTTGCAAATTTTTCACTGGTAGTTTGAAAATAATATGAAATTGTAGACTGTCAATCGTTTTATTATTATTATTACCATAAATGCTGCTGTTATGTATTTATTTCCCGATTACGCCACATAGTTACTATCAAAATATGCATTTTGAGAAAATTATTATAAAATGTGAGTAAGTAGCCACTGGAGGGGCCTGTCACAGGATATAATAATAGCAGCGTCGAAGCTTTCATGTGCTTGGTAAATATAGATTTATCTCCCCTTGTACCGCTACATTCTGTTTTGATGTCCCATCAAGTAGATCAAAAGGATTTTAAATTTTCGATAGCCAAACGGAATGTGTGTTTATTAATTGTGGCAATGCATTAAGCAGTTGATCGTTCACGAATTGTGTTTAAAGAGACACTCGGAGACCTTTTGGTTGGTTTTAGACTAACTCTCTGTTGTGATTTATTAAATAAAAAAGTGATTTTTGAGTCGAAAACTACAAACGGTCAGCACTAGTTGTGACATCAATATCATATTAGATATTCTTATGTTTAACAGCTCTACTGTACCCCCATTTGGCAAAAGGGCTGGCAGCAAACGCTCTTGGACCAGTGAAAAACAACCCGCTGTCCCACATTTAATCCAGGGGGAGTTGGCTCGTCTAGATAGGAAGTTCAAGGTCAGCAGAGACAGAGTCAGCGAGAATTTGGATGGCTACGACGATGGGCAGGGCCTAAGGTTACAATGTGTGCTAGGTTAGTTTATATAGACTACCTTAGAGTATTATAGACTGGCTGGTATTACACTAGGTTAGTTTATATAGACTACCTTAGAGTATTATAGACTGGCTGGTATTACACTAGGTTAGTTTATATAGACTACCTTAGAGTATTATAGACTGGCTGGTATTACACTAGGTTAGTTTATATAGACTATCTTAGAGTATTATAGACTGGCTGGTATTACACTAGGTTAGTTTATATAGACTACCTTAGAGTATTATAGACTGGCTGGTATTACACTAGGTTAGTTTATATAGACTACCTTAGAGTATTATAGACTGGCTAGTATTACACTAGGTTAGTTTATATAGACTACCTTAGAGTATTATAGACTGGCTGGTATTGCACTAGGTTAGTTTATATAGACTATCTTAGAGTATTATAGACTGGCTGGTATTACACTAGGTTAGTTTATATAGACTACCTTAGAGTATTATAGACTGGCTGGTATTACACTAGGTTAGTTTATATAGACTACCTTAGAGTATTATAGACTGGCTAGTATTACACTAGGTTAGTTTATAGACTACGTTAGAGTATTATAGACTGGCTGGTATTACACTAGGTTAGTTTATATAGACTACCTTAGAGTATTATAGACTGGCTGGTATTACACAAGGTTAGTTTATATAGACTACCTTAGAGTATTATAGACTGGCTGGTATTACACTAGGTTAGTTTATATAGACTACCTTAGAGTATTATAGACTGGCTGGTATTACACAAGGTTAGTTTATATAGACTATCTTAGAGTATTATAGACTGGCTGGTATTACACTAGGTTAGTTTATATAGACTATCTTAGAGTATTATAGACTGGCTGGTATTACACTAGGTTAGTTTATATAGACTACCTTTGAGTATTATAGACTGGCTGGTATTACACTAGGTTAGTTTATATAGACTATCTTAGAGTATTATAGACTGGCTAGTATTACACTAGGTTAGTTTATATAGACTATCTTAGAGTATTATAGACTGGCTGGTATTACACTAGGTTAGTTTATATAGACTACCTTAAAGTATTATAGACTGGCTGGTATTAAACAAGGTTAGTTAATATAGACTATCTTAGAGTATTATAGACTGGCTAGTATTACACTAGGTTAGTTTATATAGACTACCTTTGAGTATTATAGACTGGCTGGTATTACACTAGGTTAGTTAATATAGACTATCTTAGAGTATTATAGACTGGCTAGTATTACACTAGGTTAGTTTATATAGACTATCTTAGAGTATTATAGACTGGCTAGTATTACACTAGGTTAGTTTATATAGACTACCTTTGAGTATTATAGACTGGCTGGTATTAAACAAGGTTAGTTAATATAGACTATCTTAGAGTATTATAGACTGGCTAGTATTACACTAGGTTAGTTTATATAGACTACCTTAGAGTATTATAGACTGGCTGGTATTACACTAGGTTAGTTTATATAGACTATCTTAGAGTATTATAGACTGGCTGGTATTACACTAGGTTAGTTTATATAGACTATCTTAGAGTATTATAGACTGGCTGGTATTACACTAGGTTAGTTTATATAGACTATCTTAGAGTATTATAGACTGGCTGGTATTACACTAGGTTAGTTTATATAGACTACCTTAGAGTATTATAGACTGGCTGGTATTACACTAGGTTAGTTTATATAGACTATCTTAGAGTATTATAGACTGGCTGGTATTACACTAGGTTAGTTTATATAGACTACCTTAGAGTATTATAGACTGGCTGGTATTACACTAGGTTAGTTTATTTACCTTAGAGTATTATAGACTGGCTGGTATTACACTAGGTTAGTTTATATAGACTACCTTAGAGTATTATAGACTGGCTGGTATTACACTAGTTTAGTTTATATAGACTACCTTTTAGTATTATAGACTGGCTGGTATTACACAAGGTTAGTTTATATAGACTATCTTAGAGTATTATAGACTGGCTGGTATTACACTAGGTTAGTTTATATAGACTACCTTAGAGTATTATAGACTGGCTGGTATTACACTAGGTTAGTTTATATAGACTACCTTAGAGTATTATAGACTGGCTAGTATTACACTAGGTTAGTTTATATAGACTACCTTAGAGTATTATAGACTGGCTGGTATTACACTAGGTTAGTTTATATAGACTACCTTAGAGTATTATAGACTGGCTGGTATTACACTAGGTTAGTTTATATAGACTACCTTAGAGTATTATAGACTGGCTATGGCTGGTATTACACTAGGTTAGTTTATATAGACTATCTTAGAGTATTATAGACTGGCTAGTATTACACTAGGTTAGTTTATATAGACTACCTTAGAGTATTATAGACTGGCTGGTATTACACTAGGTTAGTTTATATAGACTACCTTAGAGTATTATAGACTGGCTGGTATTACACTAGGTTAGTTTATATAGACTATCTTAGAGTATTATAGACTGGCTGGTATTACACTAGGTTAGTTTATATAGACTACCTTAGAGTATTATAGACTGGCTGGTATTACACTAGGTTAGTTTATATAGACTATCTTAGAGTATTATAGACTGGCTAGTATTACACTAGGTTAGTTTATATAGACTACCTTAGAGTATTATAGACTGGCTGGTATTACACTAGGTTAGTTTATAGACTACCTTAGAGTATTATAGACTGGCTGGTATTACACTAGGTTAGTTTATAGACTACCTTAGAGTATTATAGTAGACTGGCTAGTATTACACTAGGTTAGTTTATATAGACTACCTTAGAGTATTATAGACTGGCTGGTATTACACTAGGTTAGTTTATATAGACTACCTTAGAGTATTATAGACTGGCTGGTATTACACTAGGTTAGTTTATAGACTACCTTAGAGTATTATAGACTGGCTGGTATTACACTAGGTTAGTTTATAGACTACCTTAGAGTATTATAGTAGACTGGCTAGTATTACACTAGGTTAGTTTATATAGACTACCTTAGAGTATTATAGACTGGCTGGTATTACACTAGGTTAGTTTATATAGACTACCTTAGAGTATTATAGTAGACTGGCTAGTATTACACTAGGTTAGTTTATATAGACTACCTTAGAGTATTATAGACTGGCTGGTATTACACTAGGTTAGTTTATAGACTACCTTAGAGTATTATAGTAGACTGGCTAGTATTACACTAGGTTAGTTTATATAGACTACCTTAGAGTATTATAGACTGGCTGGTATTACACTAGGTTAGTTTATATAGACTACCTTAGAGTATTATAGACTGGCTGGTATTACACTAGTATAGTTTATAGACTACCTTAGAGTATTATAGTAGACTGGCTAGTATTACACTAGGTTAGTTTATATAGACTACCTTAGAGTATTATAGACTGGCTGGTATTACACTAGGTTAGTTTATAGACTACCTTAGGGTATTATAGACTGGCTGGTATTACACTAGGTTAGTTTATAGACTACCTTAGAGTATTATAGACTGGCTAGTATTACATGTTTTATGAAAGTGTGCGCACACTAGAACGATCTGCAGGAAAAAATTGGCACAGTTGTAAATTGGCCTAGCATGAAATTGGCACAGTTGTCAATTGGCCTAGCACGAAATTGGCGCAGTTGTAAATTGGCCTAGTACAAAAAACCACACTCGGATTTTTCTGCTTTTGGCTGGCATTATTGGCAGTTAAACTCTGCTCAAACTCACAGCCTTTGTTGCGGATTGTCGATGAAACCAACACAAAAACAGTGCAGTATGTTACTTGTGCTATTTAGACAGCAAATGATTATGTAAGAATATTATTACATATCATTATATTGTCTGGCACTAAAGAAAAATAATAGGGGTTTTAATTACATTTATTATAACCTATCTACAAGAAAATTTACATTTTGTAAATATAATTTATTGATAAATATTGTTGTTTTCACAATGTTTGTTATTTAAGGATATTGATAAATTTAAATACTGAAAAAAATAGTTTCAATTACTAAAAATTATTATTTTGTGGAGCTTAGTAAAAAATATGATTGATTGTAACAACGATATTAATATGTAATTGATACCAAAACAGCAATTGTTGCGACTACTATTGATACACTGTAGACATGATCTAATAGCGAAAAATGGTGAAGAATTCACAATATAGCTAGTAATACTATGTCTACGCTGAAAACGAAAGTTTACGGATTTTTTTTGTCAAAATTATTTCCAGTGTGTACCTACGACTGGCAAAAAGGGGGCACAACTTCAACTTGAGCATTTTTTTCAAAATTCCCGCTTGTATGTAAGCCGCTCTAGTGTTGATATTTCAGATGACAAAGGTCTGCCATCGGTTCCTCCAATTAAGTTCACGGTGCCTGTAGACTATCCAGAGACCAGTCCTCTCTTTGATATGTCTATGGATTTGTACGACACTTCACAGCTCTTTGCAGACATCAAAACTGCTTTCCTCAGCAGTCTAAAGAAGCTACAGAACAAACATTCGATGACAGCATTGCTGGAGACCTGGGTATGTGTTTTGTTACTCTGAAATAAGAAATAACATTTTTGTAACGCAACTGCAAGTTAGATTGTAATGGGGACCCGGCCGATTTTAGGTGCTCACCAGGGGGTGTTAATTTGATGATACCGGAAGTTTACTTGCCAGTCTATGATAATATCGTTAAGATTTTCAAAAATCCACTAATTATATTTTTATTTTTTGCTTTAGAATTTTCGTCTCACTGATATATTGAGATGGCAGGAGCTCCAATGTCTGTTTTAGCTCACTAAGTTTTTTTGGCACAATAAACAGTGATAATTAACTCGAATAATCACTTTTTATGAACGCTAACAATACTGACTATAGATCGCTATATAAAATACAGAGTGAGCTCGTAAGAGTTATCTCCCATTTATTATTATTTATTACTTATTTTTTATTTATTGTGTGTTGTCATCAGGGATTAACACTATTCATTTTATTTCAGTGTTAAATAATCTTCATTCAAGCACAAGTTTGAGACAGCTTGTGATTAGGAAATTACAAGTTTCACTCAAAAGCCTTAAGAAGAAAATTAATTTATTTAGTTTAAATTAATAATTATTATATTATTATTATGATTATTTATAATAATAATAATAATAGTAATATCAAAAAAATTATTATTCATTTGCCCTAAAAATTAAAAAAAATAAAACAAACTTGAACAATTGCCATTTATTAGTCACTATCACAGGGCACACCACATGTTTGGTTCACTTGGGATGGTCATAAGAGTTTATTATTATTGTTAGTTGTTTACCAGAGTTACAAAACCCGCAACAAACGATTCATGAGCAGTTGATGGGGATGGGGCTTGTAATACCGAGGATGCGCCGCGTAGATATTATATCGCTGCTGTTGAGACAAATTGACAGGGCGCACTGTAATTTATTCACGTTGGCAAACTTAGTTAGGCCCGAAACACGATACCTTGGCTCAACTGCATACTAGCTATGAGCATCATTATTAAATTAATTTTTTTCAAGTGAATAAAGCAAAATATTTTATAAAAGAAAAAATTGAAGGTTATATTGATCCCTCAAGCTCTCTCAATCACATCATTTTTTGTCATATTAGCTGCTTAAATGTCTCAAATTAAAATAAAAGTCAAGCAAGTCGTAAATTCTAATGATAAGTTATATTAGCAATTGAACTGCTTCCGGTTGCATCTACAAAGAGAAACTGCGTGCCGGATCCCCATTATCCTTGTTGGCTGAATTTATCACTAGCCTACCTCATTGTCTCATATGATGTACAAGAATGAGTGCTGCACTACAAACTTTGAGAGTTGTCTCCTTTTCGATAAAAAGAGGGCAACTCTTTATATTATGGTTTCGTCAGAACTTGTTTCAATATGGCTGTTTTTATTGGGATAAGCTGCAGTCGCAGGTGCTTATTTAGACTTGGCTCCTTAAATATTTTAGTTTGCGAAATCTCGGGGCATAAGGAACTAAAAAGGAAGTTATCTTTTGAGCTAGCAGCACTTGATATAGTTGGTTGTGTATAGTATCCTTCACTTGCTTCTTTCTGCTAGTCTTGCTTAGTTTTGTGCTCTACCTGCACAGTAGTTCTACCAGCTGTGTAACTGCACAGTAGTTCTACCAGCTGTGTAACTGCACAGTAGTTCTACCAGCTGTGTAACTGCACAGTAGTTCTACCAGCTGTGTAACTGCACAGTAGTTCTACCAGCTGTGTAACTGCACAGTAGTTCTACCAGCTGTGTAACTGCACAGTAGTTCTACCTGCTGTGTAACTGCACAGTAGTTCTACCAGCTGTGTAACTGCACAGTAGTTCTACCAGCTGTGTAACTGCACAGTAGTTCTGCCTGCTGTGTAACTGCACCATAGTTCAAGGAACGTTTGTTGGCAACGATAGTTGGCTCGTCTTAGCTGATTGAGAGAAGCGCTAATATATGCAGTTGTCTCCCTGCTGTGTTGTAGTTGGTGAGTGTTAAACAGACCTGTGCCAATCTTCATAAAAAGAATACAGATCTGAAGAAACCGCTACTCGCCGTGAATTAAATATTGTAAATGATGAAATATTTGTTTATCATTTTTGTGGTTTTGTTATATAAAAAACGTTACAAAACGTGTATTAATTTTAGCATTACTCATCCCTCATTTAAAGTCTTAAGAAGGCTTGTCTTCTCTTGTCATGGTGTACTCTATTATGGTACAGCCTGTCGAATGTTCACATTGAATAATTTACTCAAACAAATACAGACGATGTCACTCCCTGTCTCTACCACTATATCTTGTACTGACTTTAGACATGAATTGTTGTCAGATAGGTGGGCCAACAAATACAAAACCTCATTTAAGAGATCAAAGAATTATAAAATATGCAGAATACAGTAATTATCTTTTTGGCCATCATTTTTTTATAAACATTTGTAGCTAGTCACATGATTTGTACCAGTTTGTTAGCAGTGCTGTTATTGGCTCACCAAACTGTAAGTCACAAGTGCCTTGCAGTCATTTCACACAACGTCACATCACAAGTCAAGTCGATCACTTTTATAGTGAAGGGGTTCAAGTTACAAGTTTGTCATTTAATGGAAGCAAGCAGATCAATTGGATTACTTGTCTTGCTGACTCCTCAATTCATGTCAATTACATCCTCCATTCAGTTCAATAACCAAGTCAATTTTTGACTCGTGGATGCTGTTATGTAAAGCGGTAAAGGACACTTCTCAGGGTCATAATAAACAACAGCGATATAACAAAATTAAAATAGTTAATTGATGAAATGGTTATGTGTTTGGCCACCGAGCTCGGTGGTGGTGCTGTAGGGTCTCGGGTTTATACCCCAGCCAGGTATATCAAGTGTTTCAGCATATGCAGACAAACTCATTTCCGATTGAATGATTGCATGAAAGAAGGATGGCCAGCAACAATATCATATATAAAATAATGTGCCACTGGGTGGGTATATTTAAGAGTTTTGATATTTTCAACCGAAAATCGCAAAAAATCATAAAGCAGGCAATCTAGAATTCATTTTAATGAACTAATGAGTCCGGTATTTTAATTGAGGCTGTAAGCAAGTGATTATTTAAAAAGCCGAAGACTTTTTATTTAAGTTCAAATATTGAAAAAAATATTTTCAATGCCAGCTAGTATGGAACTTGATGCAGCTTAACTAGAGTTCAGTTGAGGAAAACATTCAGTAAAATTTGTGCGAACTTTTACCAAATTTTTCATATTACCATTACCTGGCATATGGCTGATAACAAAACTTTCCATACAATAATAGAATTGTTGCATAATGGTGGTGCTTAGTTCGAAGCTGGAAATGAAGTAACTAGTAGTACATACTGTAAACTTAATGATTTCATCATCTATTTGTGTCAGCTAGCCACTGTTTATTACAAAGAAAATTAAAGTTGAATATTATTATTGATACGCTATCTTGTTTATGTATTGCTATATCGTGATTTTTTTTATTAGATTCATTTTGGAAAAAAATCAACATATGCTTGGGATAATGTTTAGACTGAATTTTGTTTCTAAACATTTGTCATCAAAAAGATGGGCTTGCGTGTTGAATGATGCAACCAGGAGTTAGTCCCTATGTCAAAGAAGACAACTCCATAGCTCCAGTCTAACATAGATAAGTAGGTTGTAGACTTGGCGTTTCACATAAACAACACAATGTTTATGTATAGTATAATGGTAACAATATGTGGCAATAGCTATTATAGTTGCGTATGGAATGTAGTTTACATCACAGCGGGATTTGTGACCCCCTCCTTATCTACTGTGGAAACAATTGACTTTGTTTGACGTAGAATAATGTTGACTTATTGAATGAGGATGCAGAACTTCGCTGTAGAGGTTGTAAATAATGGCAAAATTTGTCATATCGATGGTATGTAGGGTCGGTGTCTTATCAGGGTTGTTATAAAACATGATAGCAAGCAGTTTATACAACACTTATGTACAAATAACACAAATGTTTATCTTCCATGCTATTAATAAATTTTTTTCCATAAACAGTTATGTGTTATAACAACTTATGTTACTGGATATGGTCAGCGTATATACATACTTGAGGCTGTTACATGATCAAAACTTCAATGGGTTATTGAGCATCTAGATGTCAGCTATCATGTCTTGTCACTCCCAAAGGATTTGTAGATAAAGCTTTAGTAGAATTCCATTACTAACTGATCAACTCCCAGATGCCTGCCAACTTGTACAGTGACAGCTCATGCGAGTTGAAAAGATATTCTTTGCACACAAAGATAGGTGGAACCAATTATTAATCAAATAATCAACAAGGAAGAAAACAATAGTTTTACTGCTCATTTATTTGAGAGGAAGAAAATAAAAAACTCAACCGAAGCGACATTTATTGGTAATAATTTTTACACAAATAAAATACATAAAAATAACATGCTATCCACTAGATTTATAAAATTTGCCGTTTTATATTCTTATATCAGCAAAGCATCAATAAATCCTGCTATTACATCAGAATATAAAAACATCAGTAGTGGACATTGCTCGAAGTTGTAAAAGCTTAAAAAATTGCGAAGACCATGTCACATGACTTGTAGAAAGTTCTAGAGGAAAAGATTTGTTTTCATGATGCTGCCGTTTGCTTGGCCTTGCTGGCAGCCAATGTTTTGTATAGCTGGGTCAGCTGCTGCTCCCTGTCATCATTGTAGCAGCCAAGGAAGGAATTGGGTGTTTCTGACGATATACAGACAGCATCCCATGAGCTGTCTTCTTCCATTACTTGACCGTCATCCCAAATTAGATCAAATCCTTCATAACAGATACTAGACATCTTACAGCGGCTGTCTTGAATGGGCCTCGATTATTTTATGCTATTAACAACTTTTGCAAAGATCAAGTATTTTTTTTGAAGTTTTTCTGCAAGCTAACCAACAAAAAATCTTATTTTATGTTTATTTAAACCTCAAATAATTTTGTTGTTTTTGTGTAATAATTTTTTTATAGTAGCATCAAGGTAGGAAAAACTCAAATTAACATGATGTAAATCAATCTAGAATTATTTAAAAATCTGGAAACAGTTTTGACAGTTTTTAATTAATATTATGTTATTCAATGTCTTACGAATCTCAAATTCACAAAAAAAATTCAATTTTCTAACATCATTTTTTCAATATCTCTAAAACAATTAAATTTAGTTTTCTGCAAATCTTTGATTCTAAGATTAATGAAATATTACAAGGGCGTCTTACCTCCAACCCTTCTCTCTTTGCCACTAAGTCGACCCTCCAAGTCTATAACATTGAGTACATCAGTAAGCAAACCATACTTTAGCATGTAATCCTCGGCGCTACTAGCAGTCAAAGATGGGGAGGCATTGATCTCTATCAACCATGGTTTTAAGTTTTCATCGAGCAAAATATCAAAACCATACATCTCAAAGCAATGCTTGTCGTTAATAATCACTTTCTGTACGCTTTGGAGACATTTGATGAAAATATTATCCATGTCAGCATACGTTTTATCCACTTTTGTTCTGCCATGTTTGGCTGTTAAATATTGCCTCAGCTGCTGTAGTGACCATTTGCTTCCTTTCTCAGGGTCGTAATCCGGGGCAGTTTTCTGGATAGCTACGTTGGTCAGATGAACATACGAATCATCGATGGATTCTAGCGAATATCGCTGATTGGAGAATCGAGCAAAGCCGCTTCGGTAGAGCCATGCCTTAAGAGGATTGTATGATGTTACTAGCACGTACACTCTGATGTCAAACTTCCTGCCATTGATCAGATATGGGTTGTGAATATATCGTTGTACTACGTAGGTCTCCGGTATCGGTATCGATGGATATGGGTTTGCATTGTATTCTCCTTTTTTCCAGTCTGTTATATCTTTGAGCTTCTTAAACAAGAATATTCCTTTCCCTTGTGACTTTGCAACTGGCTTCATTATCCAAATATGGCCAAGAAATTTTTTGAACTCCTCGACAAAAATATGATACTCTGATGGAAGCTCAAAGGTCATAGGATAAAAATCAAACGCTTGCCCGGATGCCTTGCCATTCTCTCGTTCTACCAGCTTTTTCATTCGTCTGAGATTCTTGACCATTAGGTTTTTACGAGTAAGCTCATAGTGATTACGAAAGTGACAAATTCGCACATGCTCTTGGAAGTATGTGTGATCATAATTTTCTTTCAGCCATTCTCTATCACACCAATGAATGTCCCACTCATTTGGCTGAGCACTGTCGCTAGTTACCTCCTGCCATCCTCTCCCTCTCATCACATCGGCTATGGTGTTGGATAAAGATGTTCTAAATCTTATTGGCCGATCTATAATGCCTTTCTTCAAGTCTTTTCTTCCCATGTTTTAGTTTTCTTCGTTTTATTATTCGTTTAGCAGTGCTAGGTAACTTTTCCGGTGAAGAGATTTGTTTACAACTTACCAGGATATGTGCCTATATGATAGCAACTCTACATTATTAAGCACGGATTCGTCATACAATTTAATAATTGACCAATAGGAAACCCACACAAAGCGTTCAACTTTCGAGACGATTCTATTATTTTTAGAGGGAAAACACAAGATAACTAATCGATTATTTTCAATAGTTTTAGCTTTATTTATCTATCATCAAACAACAATTGTTTATATTTTATATTAATCAACACGTATTCATGAAATTCTTATTTAAAAATTGTACTTCTGACTTGAAATGGTAAAATATTGGGCTACTCCAAACGTAGAACCTCCCTGTATACGCATTTCCGGTTGAAAAATCTTTTTCTACCAGCCTCGCCTGTCGTAGATCAGTGGCAAAATTTTCATAGCAATTCACCATCTGATTCTCAGCCAAACGGTTGAATTGCAGGTATAGTAGTTTTCACATGTGTATTTGCTACAATAATGGTTTTATTTTTCGTAAATACTTATGTTCATGGAAATGTTACTGTAGGTTTTTGTAAAAGGCTCTTGTTGTTCACATCATCATCATCATCATCATCATCATCATCATGATGATGATGATGATGATCATTATTATTATTGATCAACAACAACAATCATCTCATCATCATCATCGATGGTGATCATCAACAAATTCAATGAATTAATTCATTTATTATTATTATTGCTTATTATTGTTGTTGTTCTATAATAATAATAATATGTTTATTATTATTATTTTTTTTATTAATCGATCAAATAATATTATTATTGTTGTTATCATCATTATTATCATGTCGTAGTAACAACAATAATAATAATAATATAATTATTATTATAGTAATTCAATGAAGAATAGTAATAATAATTATAATAATAATAAGTCGTTATAATAATAAATAATTAATAATAATAATTATAAATAATAATTATTATTTATTAATAATAAATAAATAATGATACTTTCTTCTTCTGAGACCGTCTTCTTTTTTCAACAACACCATTATCAATCAACAACCTCTTCTAATTTAATTTCATTTTTTTTGTATGTGTTAGAACAAAAACAAAATAAATAATAAGAATAATTGATGAACTACTACTAGTACTTAAATTAATAATAGTAATAATAATAATCTATATTTTTATGATTATTATAATTATCTCTATTATTAATTTAAGAACTAGTAGTAGATCATCAATTATTCTTATTATTATCAAATAAATAGTACATAAATCATAGATTATTAGTGATATATTATTATTATTCATTGATTATAATTATTGCGGTGGCACTAAAAAGTTACATGAAATAACGATTTTTTTTTCGTTCTTGCTAACTAAGTGATCAATAATTTTCACGGTCAATAATGATAATAATAAGGCATGAGAGTTTTTGGTACCAGTAGTAGTAGTAGCAGAAAAATCTCATATCTGAAGAGATTGACCGTGAAAATTTACCTAGGAACCAATGTACTCTTACAAAAGAAAATTAGCAAAACAAAAATAATAAGTTAGTTGTTAAATTTATTTGTAATAATGGCCAGTAGAGTCAGTCTTAGTAGAAGCAATAGCTTACTTTACTACTAGTAGTATAATAAGTAATAATTATTATTATTTGGCAATGATTAATAATAATAATATAAATTTTTTAATAGTAAGTTAGTAGTGATGAAAGATATTATTCTTTATTATATTTATGATAATAATAATAATAATTGTTATGTTTGATTAACAACGAATTATTATTATCAGCAGTAGTGTTTAATCTATTATTATCATAGTTTTCATCATCATTATTATCGGTGATTATTATTATTATAATTCTGTATTGCACTTAACGTCACTATGAAGTATTACTATTAGTCTTTTGTTGTTTGTTATCATTCATATGATAATAACGTAAATTAATCTTATCAATATCGATCGACGTAATAAAGAAATTGTAGTTTGTATAAATAATTCTGTTAATTATTAATAATATACAAAATTTTTATCTCATATTGTTATAGAGAAATGATACAAGCAGCATTGTCACTGTTTCATTGTATAGTTATTTATGTTGTTCTCTCCGTCTTCTTGGTCACCATTAAAAGAAAATGAAAGCAACATGATATATTCATATGAGGTAAAATACTTTTTTCTTCTTGATTTGCAAGCCTGAGTCAATCGGTTTTTATTGTAATGCTATGAGATGCTCAAACTGTCAGTTCAAGAGGAATTACACTTTAAATAAAAAAAATTAAGAGTTGTTGTGATACAAATAATCATTGTGATTCTCTTATCATTTTTAGTATGTGGTAGCTAGCTAGTTGCTTATGGTTTGTTTTTGTCTAGTATCATTATTTACTCACTTCATGCTCAAACTGATCTTATCAAATAATTATGTTTAGATGTTCCTGCATTTCAAGGTTAGTCATTCATTGTCTGTTTTTCACACAAGTTCTATTGAATTTTTCCCCTTTCAGACAACTAACGTCTTGAGTCTTGTCTTTAAAATTGATCATATAGTTTTTCAAAATTAGAAGTTCTTTTTAGCAGGAGAAAGTTTTTGTCGTTTAGGATGCTCATCAGGTTGTTAGACTTGATTAGTGGGAGAGAGAATATTGATCAAATTAGTAATATTATGTAGACAATGATCTCTCGTCGTTATTATTTCATGAGTTGAGCATATAACATGCAAAATACTAAGAGCTATGTATTATAGCCATTATAGTCTTTCATTTTGTTGTTCATTACTATTCATGATATAATTAAAGTTGTTGTGAATCATACAAAGTTTGGTAATCATGCTGTCGTCGGAGGGAGTTTGAAATGTATGTTTTATTGCTAGTCGAATTCCCACTCACTCACTATTCCCTTTGTATCATTAGCAATCTACGATTCCACCCACATTCACGTACATATCTCTAGTAATAACATTGAGCTGGCACAGTGCAGCGCTTTTGCAGGTTACAGCATGTATGTGAGGTATTTATAGCTGCGTATGATAATATTTATAGTTGCTTATAATATTATTAATAGCTGCATATAATATTATTACTAGTTTCCTAATCATGGCACATTGATTTATCCTATAGGTAAAGTCCTAGGGCTATCACCTTTCGCTGCCACAATTTATTTATTTTGTATGCTGATATAATACAGCTCATTATTTAGATATATGTTGTGATTCTGGAGTGTTCGTTTTGCGGCTCTTTTCCGGAAACGTATATTATCAAGTATTACGTGTCACCCATGGTGTGTGTTGTTGTTACATTTAGTTTGACTTTGTTGTAGAAAACCTACCAAATAGCATAATACCTCCCTCTAGTAACGTAACTACAAAACTTCAGAGCTCAATGATTCTGGTTAAGCTGTTGTAACTGCTGATTGGCTCAACTCTATCGAATATTCCCTCCGTGTAGAAATAATTGTTAACACTCGGGTATACTCACCCAGATCTCAGCATGGAGTTGTCTGGACATGACAAAACTCCTGAGGAATTATATGATTACTTTAAAGTTGATGACACGGGCTTAACAGATAGTCAAGTGGAGAGCAACAGAAAGAAGTATGGCCCTAATGGTAGGTTAATACTATTGATTACAAGGCCTTCGTATTTGTGTAACGTCATTTGATGAATTCCACTACGTGTGCGAGTTGACGGTCAATACTGTAACATTAGCGTCACGTCTTGGTTAATGAAAGTTGGGCCTAAATATTGGCAGGTTGATCTGAGTGCTTGAATGATTCTCTCTAGTTTTGTTTGTTAGTGATAATGATTGTTGACAAGTGAGCGATAATGATTGCTCTTTGCAATGTGACGTGTCACTAGGCAGTCGGGCCACATCACGAGTGTGTACTAGCTATTGTGTGTACTAGCGATCACAAAAGTGATAAATGGAAGCGATGTTAATGGTTTTGTGGTCAACGACAGGAAGTGTCTTATTCTGTTCCTTTTCTATTTGTAGAGCTTCCAGCAGAAGATGGTGAGTGATTGCGTTGAAGGAATCATGTGAGACGTTGGCCTGTGTTTCTATTCTTGTTATGTATTTCATGGAATTATTTGTTTTATCAGTATTTTTTCCATGTGAACTTTTGTGCTGTAAGTAGATTATTTGGTGTGGGTAATGTGATGGAGTACCAACTTGTATTGTGTGGTACATCACCAACTTGTATTGTGTTGTAGGCAAAAGCTTGCTCACTCTCGTCTTAGAACAATTTGATGATTTGTTAGTAAAAATCTTACTACTAGCTGCATGTATATCGTTAGTAAGTATGTTATGTTTCTCTCCTAATTTTGTCATGTGTATGTCAGCCCGGCAACTATCCTAAGACACGAATACATTTATCCTTGTTAATGCACTAGTAACTGTGGGCAAGGTAATTGCTCAGAATAATATGATATGTAAGCAATTACGCTTATGTGAGACTCCACCTGTCGTTGCTATCTCTAAGCAAACATTCATAATTTGGTGTCAACCCTTAAATGTACATTTAGAAGGTTTAAAGAAATTGATGTTAGACTAATCTTCCGTTTTTTCCTGGTGTTTTGAGCTTTTGAGTGTAAACTAAGAAAAAATATCTGCAACCAGACTATTTCGTTGCATCCCGATATAATTAATGAAAAATACAATATAGGGTGATTGATTCTAGTCGGTTGGGGAGACTGTTTTGTATTGATGCACATGATAGAATTGCGTGCATCTGGAGTGAAACTGAAGTTGTATTTGGAACACTATGTCGAAGTGTGATGTATGAAGTTAATCTGTTTGATTTGTACAGTATACTACAACTTGTCTTAGCTATTCATCATGTGACCTGCCCAACAATGGCTGTCATTGTGTCTTTTTTTTTTTTTTTTTTTTTTTTTTTTTTTTTTTTTTTTTTTTTTTTTTTTTTTTTTAAATCAACTTTATTTACTGATCAATGTACAGTTTGTAAGCAATATACAAGGTACCAATGGATCATGTTTGACATTATATGAAAATAGCTATCAAAGCAAACACCCTATACCCATGCCCGCCGTTACCGGCTACTCTTCCGAAAAGGCAGAGGGGGATCTTTTACTAGCATGACTCCATAGTTATTATGGAGAGTGCAATCAAACTAGGGACCACGTTATTTTTATGCCCATATCCGACCAGGCAGAGCATAGGAGGCCAAATATCTTGCTCACAGATAACCGTGCTGGTTACCTTCTTACCTTACAGTTTAAATATCGGCTCGCTGCAATTTTTTTAGGTATTGGCATTATTTGAAGAACACGATGACCCAACTGAACAGCTGACAGCTTATGTCGAACCATTCGTAATCTTACTTATTCTAATAGCTAATGCTATAGTTGGTGTATGGCAGGTTAGTATCCCTTCCTATTGCATGTCTTTTATTGACTATGGTGGCTGTTGTATCGCACGTCAAACCATAGGATGCGGGGTAAAAGTACGGATACATTGAGGGTTCAAGGTAGATTGAATGTCACATCTGATTTATGTAACGGGCTAGTTTATTGTTATAAAACTCATATGATGTCTATTTATTGCTTGGGCATATCACTGTCTCTTTCATCATTGAGTCTGCGAAGTTGTGCCTCTGCCATTGTCAACATGCGGTAGTGTGTTGATCTGGTGGGGACTGGTACTTGTACTAAGGCTGCTATCCACTAAAAGGATGTTCTCTAACCTTTACACAATGATGCAATCAGATTACAGTATTTCTTTCTGATAGTTTTTGTTTTGAAACGGTATTTAGAGTAAGATTAATATTTGAATTCTACAATGAGAAAACTCTTCAGCTCTCTTTAGAGTTGGTAATTGTGCATTTATAAATTACCTTCAAGTGACATTATTTCTGTGTGCAGTCATGTATATAATGTGTGTATGTATTTATTCTATTTATTTACGCCCAAGTAAAAAATTTGTTACAGAAAATTGTTGTTTTTAATATTTCGACATTCGTGGACGTTGTATTTCATCTCACACAACTACAATCAGTGGATATAGATAGTCACCTACGCATTGCATACATCCACAAATAGAATACTATGTCTCGCCCCAAGAATATTGTGACATTTTTTTCTATAACAGTCAACTGACGGTTTATGGATGATTGGTTGGCTGTAGGCCAGGTCCATTTGTATGTTGTATGCGAATGCATTGGGTATAGAATAGACCATAACTATTATATCCAAGAGTAATGTTACTTTTGTACACACGCTTGCCCAACTTATTGTCTAACATGATTACTTCTATGTCTGTTAGTACACAATATATTGTTGGGCCAACACATGATAGTGCCATTTCTGGTGGATATCGTTGTACCAGGGTTGGGATATTCTACGCACACAGGGGTGTAATACTACACTGTAAACTACAAATGTATGTGTACTTCATTACTATTGCAAGATTTCCCAGTGGCCTGTCACTGAGGCGTTAGAGGATGATAGGATAGGCCCTCCCTAATGGGTGAATGAGGTTTACATAACACTCATGCTATTAGGTCGAATAGCTCAATTAGTGGCCTTCATAATGATTAGTATAGCTAACTAGCGATGTATGTCCAGCTATGCACAAAAATAGACCCTCTTACGTGTAGCAAAATTAGTTAAAAGGTGAATTTGCTGGTTAAAATTATAATTAACATCTACTTTTGGTTACTGCACTCCCCTTGACTTGTTGCAATTGGTAACATTTTGTATGCACTACGTGTATGTGTGGAATCTGTTAGCTGTATATGTATAAGTAATATGTGAGATACGAAATGTAGCAAGACCACACTTCCTTACAAAGTTTGTCTTCTTTGTAGTATTTTATATCCGATTCGGTGCAAGTTAAACAATTTTTTGGCATTCTATTCGTTCTTCGTGGATGGTGAACTAAAGGTGTTATTTGCAGGAAAGAAACGCTGAGAGCGCTATCGAGGCACTCAAAGAGTATGAACCTGAAGTGGCGAAGGTGGTAAGGAAGAACCACCGTGGTATACAAAGAGTGAAGGCTAATGAGCTGGTCCCTGGTGACGTGGTAGAGGTGTCAGGTATGTCTATTATACTATATATTATGTATTATACTATATATTATGTATTATACTATATATTATACAACGTATCTAGTTGAGTCTATTATAGATTATTGTACATTGACATATGTCTGCACCCAGCTGGATATATGTAGAAAGCAAATAAAATTATAGATATCTGCTGCCGTAACATTGTAAAAATCTAGCAATTTTATTATTATTGTTTTTCAAATGGTATCTAGGCACATGAGAAATCACTACTGGTACAGAGCCTGATGTTAACTCATGTATTGTATAATTGCTGATACTTCGAAGCTGTATTGCCCCCAGATCCCCATGTTTTTGCAAAGCTCTCATATATTACCACAGAAATGTTTGATGGAATTGTACATTTGTAATAGCAGATTTCTCATGCTCATTGCTGTTGTATTAGCACTGCTTTATATGCCTTTATTGGCAGTCAGCAGTGATTGTTCATTGTTTGCTTCACTGAACTCCTGTAATGGTACATGGAACCTGGCCAAACCTCTCTCCCTTATTTCTTTCTTACTTCTCTACATTACATCTAGGTGAAAGTGCATTAACCTCATTCAGGGCGTTGCCTTCGCTGTAGCTTTCACCTGCAAGAGAGTGTCAACTACTACTGCATTGTCTATGCTCACCTTCTCTACCATGAAATACTTATCATGGACTTGTAGTTTTGTATCATGTCAGACTCTCTCTCCTGCGTTGATGCACGCTAGTGCTACAAACATGTGCACGAGTTCTTTTTTCTGCAAATGTGAAAACTTGGTACTTATGGGAGTATTTTTTGAAAATTGTAAAACTGGCATTGCTCTCTATTTCTGACGTAAAAGAATTATAAATGAGCGTAAAAGAAGTGTAAACGAGTACGTCATTGCATTATCTCTGTATGTACATGTATATTTTGTGCATCAGTGTAGATGGCGGCCTGCATTGCTTGCGTACTGCCCATGCACAACGTTAGCTGAACACTGGTTCTGCTCATGATAGAACAACTGTGAGATTGCACCTCCTTCTTGTTTAAACTCGTTGAATAGACTATCTGGAGTGAACAGTGCACTCATCAGCACCTTCACCTGCTGCCTCTGGTGTCAGCGTTGCTCATACATCTGCCGCTGCCGCAATATCCAATCACTTGATGTGGCTGCTGCTGCATCCAGTGGATGGTGCTTACATATAAACAGATGAGCTATCTGACTGCCTTCTGGCTCTTGCTAAGATAATATTGTTAGAGGTTGACATTTGCAATGGTTTGTAGCAGCTCAGCTGCAATCTGCAATCGCTGCTGCTACGGCAAATCAAATATTATGGATTTCATTCAATTATTGACTGCTAATTGGAGCTAGTGCTGTAATAAATATCGAAGGAAATGTGGGCGTGGTAAAGTGAGGCATAGCACCAACTGGCGATGCGGGCGGGTGTGTAGCCCTCGGTGAATGCTATATATATATCTACCTAGTCGTCAGGAAAGCAGCCGTTGCCCCGTTATATGCTTATTCCTGTTGAACTTGGAGCGTATATAATATTTACTGATATTATTAGGCAAGCAAGTGTAAACTGTACACTGGTATTGACAGAAGCTCCCCTTACATGTATAAATATTCATCTTCTTATATGGACATGTATGTATAGCATTGTGTGTCCGGCAGACCACTTATAGCTGCGCTTAAATACTAATTCAAATTTATTAGGTATCATTGACCTGTGCATCACTATTATTATAATTTATATTGCATCGCCGTTATGTTATTTCAGTCTGCAATGTTATTCAATCAGATATTTCACTTGAGGATTAGAGTAGTTCAATTTGCACAAAATATTATCTTGACTATTCTCACGCAATTAGAGGTTTTTGATATTTTGTAAGTTGTTTTTCTTTTCATGGTAGGTTTACCAAATAATTAATATTTATTTATAATGCGAGTCCCAAAATAAACGTTTTATAATGCAATGTTTTAGGGTTAAAAACCAAGTGATATTGGAACGCTGATTTGTCTTTTTTTTAATGGCACAACGTTTAAGCTTATCATGCAAATAACACAGTTCCACACTATCTCTGTGTGTCCCTTATTCAAGCGATCCTATTGCAGTCGGTGACAAAATTCCCGCTGATATTAGAATAAGCAAGATCTACTCTACAACTGTACGTGTGGACCAAGCCATCCTAACTGGAGAGTCCGTCTCTGTGATCAAGCATACAGAAGTGATACCAGATAGCCGGGCCGTCAACCAGGACAAGAAGAATGTTCTCTTCTCCGTTAGTATCCTATCATTCTCCTAGTCTCTCCTTACTAGCCCTCCTGTTCCTCAGCTTGCACGACTTGTATTACTTGTAATACTCTGCTGATTTTAGGGTACGAATATCGCTGCAGGTAAATGCAGAGGAATTGTGTATGGTACTGGCACTAATACAGAGATAGGTAAGCTTCCTCTTGACTGTCCTTGACCTTGTTATCGCGCTAATTTATTTAATTATCTCTTGCCATCGCCAATTAACTGGTATCAGAGATTTCGATTGCATTGCTTGTTAATTCATTACTTGCAGCAGGAAGGGTTTTATTAGTGAACTTGGTTGAACTTGTTGGGTAAATTAGAACCTGCCACCTCTTGTTCTTTCTCTGGCTTTCTACTGCCTTGCACGGATCGAGACAAAGCAATGTAATGAGTGCATCCCATCAATAACTGTGAAATGATTATGTAAAAGTCTATTGCCTATTTCATTGTAAATGTGCTGTGAACAAAAAGAGGACAACTCCAGAGTCTCATGTGGCCATTTCCTGTCGTCAGCGGATCACTGCGATGTGCCAATGCTTTACGCGCTTGTTTCGTTCTTACCTGCTCTCACTTATTGCCCAAGATTTTGCTGCTGTTTAGTTTATCCTCGATGAGTTTATGAACCCGTTGCTCTTGTACATAAAAGGTAAAATTCGAGATGAGATGATGGAGACCGAAGCTGAGAAGACACCACTGCAGCAGAAGATTGATGAGTTTGGAGAGCAGTTGTCTAAAGTAAGATTTCTACCTTCAACCAACTCCGTCATCTCGTTAAATCCATAAACATCTGATAGATGACTATCATATTGTGATATTATCATCTTCAATGAATCGTAGCTGCCAGCAAATACACAATAACATGAATCCCAGTGTGAAATGTTGGTTTTGTGAGATGTTATTGCAGATGAGTTTATGATCACACTAACATTGAAATCGTTTTCTTATTTTCTAAAGGTAATTGTGTATTTTATTGCTATACATTGCGTTGGCAGAAAAGACAAGGAGCGTTGTTTGTACTGTATATGGAGCTGGCAGTCAGCGGCAGGTGCTCTATGTCTCATGTAATGTTTTAGGTGATAACAGTCATATGCATCCTCGTATGGGCCATCAACATCAGCCACTTCAACGACCCCATCCATGGTGGCTCGTGGATGAAAGGAGCAATCTACTATTTCAAGATAGCCGTAGCTCTTGCTGTCGCTGCCATCCCTGAAGGCCTACCTGCGGTCATCACCACCTGCCTCGCCCTCGGTGAGTAAACATGACCCTTACACGTCATTGCAGTAGATAGGTGCCGGCCGGCGTGGCAGTTGCGTGCACACTTGAAGAGTTGTCTCCCTCCCTTTATTCGAGTGGATATTGCATTGGTGCAGGGTCTGGATAAGATTTAGCTGTTTACACAGCCTATTATCCGCTATGCATGCCCTCTGTATAGCTGTATGTATATATTATATGTATGTATAACACTGCTAAGTGGTTGCAAGCTGCTTGTAGGATTCTTCTCCTTCGGCAGCATTAGCTCGAGTGTTACATAATGGCGTCTGCTGCCGCTCAATGTGTATGTATGTACGTTTGCTTGCAAATGTGGAAGCAGCTGTTCATTACATCCCACTGCATACACGCTAGACTATGTCTATTCACTTTGTACTCGTACGTCTATTGGACATGGTACTTTGTCCTTTGCTCCTATCTCCATGTCAATGAGCATTATTCCACTATTGGTAGTGTGTCATTGTATACAATAGCTGTGACAAATTTGTTTTGTCTTATCTATTGAAGGGTGAAATTCTCACAAACTAGTTTATACATGGATAACTATTTAATCTTTGAATACCAGTTCGTCTTTGTTGGTGTTTTATGCTTGTTACATTCTGAATGGAAATATAGATGAGTGGTAGTACAAGTTTTACATCCCCATGTATCACACTTTCTCTTGCATCTAGTTGGCTTGCTGACACAGCCAGAAGTGAGCTTTCAAAAAGAACTACTATGAAAATTTGTACAGTTCAGTCACTACAACCAATTAGTTTCATGCAAGTGTTGATCTGTTGACAGGAACTCGGCGTATGGCCAAGAAGAACGCTATTGTGAGGAGTCTTCCATCTGTGGAGACTCTCGGATGTACTTCAGTAATCTGTTCAGATAAGACTGGTACTCTCACCACCAACCAGATGTCTGTGTGTAAGGTGAGTGTACGCACATGTCTGTGTGGAATGTGAGTGTATGGCCCTGACACCTCTACCATGGTTGCTGACAAAACACTCTTGCGTATCAATGCAATAAATGCTTGGTTTCCTTGGGCCGTATGTAGGCTCTCTCGTGCAATGAATGAATGCTTTGATAAGTATGCAGGTACTAACAATAGTTATTACTTACTGCGTCAGCTGTGTAATCCTCACCGGTACATCTATTTCTAGATGTTTGTTTTCGACAAAGTAGAAGGGCCCAACCCAACGGTTCATGAGTTTGACATCACAGGCTCAACGTACGCCCCAGAAGGTGATGTGTACAAGAACAGCACCAGGGTCAAGTGCTCCGACTATGAAGCCCTCAATGAGATGGCCACCATCTGTGCTCTCTGTAACGACTCCAGCGTCGACTACAATGAGGTGGGCACCCTTTTCTTACATATCCTCAGGGCTGAACACTAGCTGTAGGGGTGGGTGTGATGTCTACCTTTTGTGTATCTGTATAGGAGAGTTGGGCTACTCAGAGAGAGAATGGAGGAAAGGTAATACCTGACAAGTGCACCATGTATCGGTTTTGTTATAATTTATACATCTGCCTCCAACTCTCTCCATGTTATGGAATACTTGCAATCATTTCTGTTATTTCTATAGCTCTGTGCACCATATACATTCTACGCAACAAATAACCTGCGTATCGTGTCACACGTCACATGACTAGCCTCTATTTTTCTCTGCTGGAGATTGTATTAGAGAGAGCCGTGCATTACCGGACCTTCGCGATTATTTTCCAATATTAAGAGTTTTGTTAGTAGAGAACATACGGAGATGAAGCCATCTCAATGCGCATTACATGTGACACATTACATGTGACACATTACATGTGACACATTACATGTGACACATTACATGTGACACATTACATGTGACACATTACATGTGACACATTACATGTGACATGGTACAGTCAGGTTTATTCAATACATGTAAGTTACTTACTGATAATGGTGAGTTATTGCTGGGATCTACCTGTATGGTTGCTCTAGGGAAGGGCCGTCTTCTGTCACTGCACCGATGTGTCCTCAAATGGAGACCATCACCAGGTTGTTCAGGCTATGCTTGCAACTGCTCACTCGTTCTATTGTTATTTTATTCATTTTGATCTCTTACTCCGCTCTCTCTCTATCCGTTGTCTTGTTTCATCCTATCTCCCAGATCATACCTGCTAGTTGTGCTTTTCATACAGAGTTGCCCTCTCTCCTTCACTGGAGTGGTTGGCACAGTGCCAATACTGAAAAAAAAACTTATTCCGATGTTAACCTTCAGTTTTGAAGGATTAAAAAACAGTGTTTTTGTAAACTAATGCATATGGTTATAAGTTTAAGCTGAACTATTTCAAAAAGTAATAAATGGAATTGTACTTTATGCATTTAGGCCAAAGGTGTGTATGAGAAGGTTGGAGAGGCCACTGAGACTGCCCTCACTGTTCTTGTGGAGAAAATGAACGTGTTGAACACCGACAAGTCATCTTTGACCAAAAAGGAGCTAGGTAAGCATTACAGCACTTGGCCGAGTTCCGTCATCGATGTGAAAAAATGTTGTGTTTATGGGTTGGTGGGTTGGTATAAAGCCAAGCTGGCATTCTAAAGCTTACTTGTCCCTTCTATCACACCACCCGCCAGTCACAACACCTACTGTTCACACAATACAATGTCACGTGGTTTGATCACCTTTCAGGTACTGCCTGCTGTCACACCATCCAAACAAACTACAACAAGGAGTTCACTCTGGAGTTCTCTAGGGACAGGAAGAGCATGAGTACCTACGTTGTGCCCAACAAGCCAACAAGGACGGCTGGCGGTGCCAAGATGTTCTGTAAGGTGAGTAACAGCACTAACGGTAACTTGAGCGGGTGATGTTACGTGGTGGGTCAGCTGCTAGACGTGCAGCTTGTCAGCTGTCGGCTTCTCCGACTCCACCAAGTGTAGATTATCTGTTTGTAGGTTTGTTAGCTCGTCTATTACATGGAGATTTCTTAGAAATGTCTGTCTGCAGCTGCCTTGTAATGTACATCGAAAACTGGTTGAACTTTTGTAAACATGAGGTTAAAGTTGTGTATTATAAATGTCATTTTAGTTTGCTCACCCTGACTGTGTCTACTTCCACTTTTGAATGTGGGGTGAATGTTTAAGTGAGAGAAGACCTAATTGGTGTGTAAACTCAACAGAAAGTGTAAATGATGTTTGCAAGAATTTATTGCTGCACAGCAGACGGCTAATTGCTCGCCGTGTTAGCATTTAGTTGCCTGGGCTGGCTTGTCTCACACGCTGAGATGGTTAGCACTTCGCATGCTTAAGTAAATGTTAGATTTATCAGTGAGTTCAATTGCGTGTCAGGCTAAAGTTTACACTTGTAGACTGAGGAAGTTGTCTGAATTGTATAAGGTAGTTTGTATGCTGGTGTGTTATTGCTGTATGCATGAATCTATCTGATCGCTTGACTAGCTGGTGGAGTTATGTTTCCTCTGCTAATGTCACGTATATCTGCATTATTTTACGGATTGTCCTCTCGTTACAATGCCTACACATGACTGTTGCAGGGAGCACCGGAGGGAGTGTTAGACCGCTGCTCATACGTAAGATGTGGTACACAGAAGGTACCAATGACTGCCGTACTAAAACAAGAGATCATGAAACGTATCAAGGCTTACGGAACTGGACGTGACACTCTTAGATGCCTAGCCTTAGCTACCATTGACAACCCGCCTAAGCCTGAGGACATGGACATGGAAGACGCTAGAAAGTTTATTCAGTATGAGGTGGGGGTCACCAGATACTAGCACTAGTTGCTTCAGATGTTTTATGCTCTGTATTGGCCCGACCCTTGTAGTTAACTTATTGTTCATCTTGCCCTCCTTGCAGACCAACATGACATTTGTTGGAGTTGTCGGTATGCTGGACCCACCGAGAACTGAGGTTATCGATGCAATCAGACAGTGCAGAAAGGCTGGCATTCGTGTCATTGTAATCACTGGTGACAACAAGGTTAGTCTGTGCTCCATACCTTCGTACACATGTAGCTGTGTTGTTTGTGGCCTCACTCAGTTAACTAGTTATTGATTACTTGCGCTATGCATTGTTGGAGTTGTCTTACCTAACAGTAAGTACCAGGTAACAGCAATGATAGGGCACAGCAGTGAGTGGGTGTCTATCAGGTTATGTTATTGTTAAAGTCAAAGTGATCTGTACCAGCCACATTTTACTTGTGCGCCAACTTTCCGAGAAGTCTATAGGTTGTTGGAACGTTGTATATTAATCTGTGCGATGTTTGCCGTGGTTAGCTTTGTGTTTGGTTTTACAGGCTACAGCTGAGGCTATCTGCAGGCGTATTGGAGTGTTTGAGGAAACTGAGTCTACAGAAGGATTGGCATACACTGGTAGGGAGTTTGATGACTTAACTGAGCGAGAGCAGGTGGAGGCTGTGATGAGAGCAAGACTGTTCGCTAGAGTAGAGCCAGCGCACAAGAGTAAGATTGTGGAACATCTGCAGAGTATGGGAGAGATCTCTGCTATGGTACGTCTTATTCATAGACATTCTCAATCTCTTAGCTACTATATAGTGCACTGGTCGCCTCTATATACTGTTGTTTGTAGACCGGTGATGGTGTGAATGACGCTCCTGCATTGAAGAAGGCAGAAATAGGTATTGCTATGGGCTCGGGTACTGCTGTCGCTAAATCAGCCTCGGAGATGGTTTTGGCTGATGACAACTTTTCGTCTATCGTAGCAGCAGTTGAGGAAGGCCGTGCCATCTACAACAACATGAAACAGTTTATCAGATATCTTATCTCATCCAACATTGGAGAGGTGGTGAGGTGAGCAACCCTCAAGGCTCTTTTCTCTGCCATCACCTTTGCTAGTCGTAACAAGACAACTCCCAATCACTCTACTCATTGGTACTTGGATACTGTATTAGATTACAGGCTTGTTATTTGGTGTTTGCTTGCAGTATTTTCCTCACTGCTGCTCTTGGTATGCCAGAGGCTTTGATTCCTGTACAGCTTTTGTGGGTGAACTTGGTTACTGACGGTTTACCAGCCACCGCCCTTAGCTTCAACCCTCCAGATCTTGACATCATGGACAAACAACCACGAGACCCTAAAGAGGGCCTCATCACTGGCTGGCTCTTCTTTAGATACATGGCAATTGGAGGTGAGCCCCGCCTTGTCGTTGCCGTATTGTATGTCAGTTGTCTCCCCTTGTCGTCTCGTGTATACCAACGTGTGTGTGCGTGTGTACGCGTGAAGGAGTCTCAGTGGCTAATGTTGTTTGTTTGTAGTTTATGTTGGTGCTGCCACAGTAGGAGCTGCTGCCTGGTGGTTTATGGTCGCTGATGACGGACCTCACCTCAACTACTATCAGCTAGTGAGTGTAACTCTCTAAGATCCTGTCTGTAGTAGTTGCTTCATTACATGTCATTGTGTACCTTTTACCTAATATACACTCTGGAAGTACAAGTTTTATTGTCAGACTCAGGAGCGCTGCTGTAGTGTACAATACCTGTGTTGTGCCACAGCTTATGGGACATAGTTCACTGCCATGTGCCTTCTATGACTGCTGTGGTGTACAATACCTGTGTTGTGCCACAGCTTATGGGACATAGTTCACTGCCATGTGCCTTCTATGACTGCTGTGGTGTACAATACCTGTGTTGTGCCACAGCTTATGGGACATAGTTCACTGCCATGTGCCTTCTATGACTGCTGTGGTGTACAATACCTGTGTTGTGCCACAGCTTATGGGACATAGTTCACTGCCATGTGCCTTCTATGACCCTGCTGTGGTGTACAATACCTGTGTTGTGCCACAGCTTATGGGACATAGTTCACTGCCATGTGCCTTCTATGACTGCTGTGGTGTACAATACCTGTGTTGTGCCACAGCTTATGGGACATAGTTCACTGCCATGTGCCTTCTATGACCCTGCTGTGGTGTACAATACCTGTGTTGTGCCACAGCTTATGGGACATAGTTCACTGCCATGTGCCTTCTATCACTGCTGTGGTGTACAATACCTGTGTTGTGCCACAGCTTATGGGACATAGTTCACTGCCATGTGCCTTCTATGACTGCTGTGGTGTACAATACCTGTGTTGTGCCACAGCTTATGGGACATAGTTCACTGCCATGTGCCTTCTATGACCCTGCTGTGGTGTACAATACCTGTGTTGTGCCACAGCTTATGGGACATAGTTCACTGCCATGTGCCTTCTATGACCCTGCTGTGGTGTACAATACCTGTGTTGTGCCACAGCTTATGGGACATAGTTCACTGCCATGTGCCTTCTATGACTGCTGTGGTGTACAATACCTGTGTTGTGCCACAGCTTATGGGACATAGTTCACTGCCATGTGCCTTCTGTGACTGCTGTGACCCTCTTTACAGACTCATCATATGCAATGCTTGGGAGAACCAGAGACTTTTAGTGGAGTAGATTGTCAGATTTTTCAGTCACCTTATCCAATGACAATGGCCTTGTCCGTCCTTGTGGTCATTGAGATGTTAAATGCTCTAAACAGGTATTTGTCTGCGGGCTGCCGTGTCTTCTAGCTTGTAGTTTCTGCTGCCTCCCACAGATTCACCAACAGGTCTATGTCAAAGTCGTATTTGTCACTGGCTGACCTGTGGTGTACTGTAGCGGCAGTAGATACTGTGGCTAGGAGCGGTGTCCGTTCATTGTAGTTCTATCAATAGATGTTGTCTACCATCTGTTGTTTTATACAGACACACCACTCTCAATGCTTAGCTCAGCCTACAAATTTCGCTGGCGTTAGCTGCCGTGTGTTCGACAGTGACATACCGCACGGCCTTGCCCTCTCAGTGCTCGTCACAGTTGAGATGCTCAACGCGTTGAATAGGTAACTTGTTGCAGCATTCTAACTGCAGTGTCAGCAGGTGCTATTTAGTGGTGGTGAGGGTAGAGTGGTATGTAGCACTGGTTGGTGTGCTCTCTACATATCTCTGTGTACTTAACAGCTTGTAAGCTTGTTCATTTCTCACTCATTACTTACTCATTTGCTTAACAGTAATAGTTCACCGCCATTACTGCTTAACGTCAATAACACTCTCTCTCTCGTTGCCCTTGGTTACGATAATTTGTATTCTGTTGATAGCATCAGTTTCCTGCCTGCGTGCCAAGTGATTTCACAGCATATTGCTGCCTGTGTGCTTATTTGATTGGCTCTCTTAAATATTGTTTGTGAAACGGTGATTTTGGCTGTCGCTGTAATTGGATAAATTAGCCTATGGTTCTACACTTTTGTTACTAGTAACTACTGTGTGAGTAGCGTCGACGCCCTTCTTTCTTCTTGCAGTACTTTCTACTTAATTAAGTTATCTCAGTTGAAGTAGAACTCCACTTTCAGTTTGTTAGTTGTTCAGTTGTGTGCATCTGTGTCGCAGAACACTTTGTGTGCAGCTGACTCTAGATTAGACCTGGTGCTTGTGGGCTTGTGGTGTACGTGTCACTGTCGTAGTTGGACTGAGCTAAGCATTGTCACCGGATGGCGATGCTCTACTTCTAATAGTCAATGTAGTACAAGTATTTCTATGGCTGAAAGCATTCGTACGGTTTGCACCTTGCACCTAAAACTTCTCAATGCACATTTCTTGTAACTGCCTTTGGGAATTACGTACTAATGTCTAGTTATTGATTACATATTGATTTCTTCTAAGATAGTTTGATATCTCAAATGCAAATGGCAAAATTTTGATGACAAAATTTGGTGATTTCATGTTTCTAAATTATGCTTTTGTGTGGAGTAAAACTGTTTGGAGTTGTCTTCTCCAATGTGAAAGGTGAACAGGCTGTGCAATGGACTGGTTGCAATGTTTTAGCTTGAGTGAGAACCAGTCTCTGCTGTCGATGCCTCCTTGGGTTAACCCATGGCTGGTTGGAGCTGTTGCCCTGTCTATGGGGCTTCACTTCATGATTCTTCATGTACCTTTCCTATCGGTAAGTGTTATTTGTTTGTCTTTTGTTGTTCTCTAATGCCGTGGCACTCAGTGGTCTATGATACTAGATATTACAAACCATTCTTTAATTTGGTCATTGCTTCTGTTTTAGACTGTGTTCCAGATCACCCCGCTCTCTGTTGCACATTGGGTGGCGGTGCTAAAGATTTCGCTCCCAGTAATAATCTTGGATGAGTCACTGAAGTTTGTGGCAAGGATGTATGCAGAAGGTAGTAAATCGTCGGGTGGTGCATCTGTGGCTCTCATGTGGGCGCTCTACTTTGGCATGCTCTACTACTCCCCTTTGTAACCCACAATTCATCTGTAGATAATGTTAATAGCACTTGGTTATGACAGCAAGTGTAATGTGCTCTGTCAGCTATGGCAGATGGGTTGCGAGTCATAGCTGTTCATTTGAGTGTTAGTGTTATCCCCGCCGCCTCCCTCCTCGCCCTCCCCATTAACTCTCTAACACTGTATTTCTGGCTTGTAAATGGCCGCTAGCACCCCAACTAGGCTGTTTTGTTAATCCTCTATTTTATCATGTACGAATGGAGCGTTGTATCTATTTATTATTTGATATCACAACCTTCTCTGCACAATGTAAATATTGTTACTGTGTACATTTGATTGACGAACACTAAATCTATTGGAATCTTTTATTGAATGCTTGAATTCAATTTGTGCTGCTAGACTTGAAAGTGCTGCCACTATAGCATAGACAACCTGAGGGCGTGTGCCTTTTTTTGATTACAATGCTTAGCATTGTTAGATGTCTTGTAAGATGCATGTTGTTTGTTAGTGGTGTGACACTCTTGGCTGGCTGCATCGGTCTGGTCTGTCCACGCCTTTAGATAGTAATATATTTGTCTTTTTACTACCATTGTATTTACTGGCAGCGCTGTCTTGCCCTGCATCTTGTTACCTCACTGTTGACTCATATTCAGTGGCAATTATGTAGGTAATGCTATAGCACAAATTTTGTTATGGTGCCGTTCTCCATCGGCATTCTATTATGCCTTATCATGTGAAATATAGTAAACTAATGGTACAACAACTTTTGGGAATTGTGTTACCCTCTGTGTCTTGACGAGCACCATGTATTTGAAAGTGATGTAGAGATCGAGCTTAGCATGGTTGTGTGACCTTCACCTTCTGTAGCTAGTATTGAGCCCATTTCTTTCACTGCTGTTCAACACGCAAGGTAATTGTATTTCTTGATTGTTGATTATTTCACTAAATAAAAATTATTGTGTGTGCCCCTTAAGCATGTCCGCTAAATCTTGAAGATAAAATTTCAATTTCTGTGTGTTGCGTATCGCTTAGCTAACTTGTGACCTGCTATGGTGCTTACTAGTGGATATAGTTGTACCACCCCCACGTAGTCTTTGACATGCTGGTGAAAATTGTTGGTCTACTGTGATACTAAATGCTTTTGGTTTGGGGCCTCTAGCCTAGTATTACTGCCATGCATAGACACGCTGTATTTCCTGTCAACTCAGAATTTGTTCGTTAAATCTTACATGATATTAGCAATCCTGTTTTGTAGATGGTCAAGCAGCTACAGGAAGCACTGATAAGAAACGTCGTTGAATGGATCAGCTATTGACTGACATTTATGGTTTTGTCTTTGCTGTGATATCTGGTCCCCCGTGTTTTCTTGGTCCATTATGCCGGCGTGACGCAGTCCTATGAAAGCATTTGCTGCCCACATTTTCTAGAATCAATTTGCAAGTCCCTTTCGTATAAGATATTTAAAGTCATCAGCTTCGACAACATGGCTGCCCGTTGATGTCATCAATCACCGTACTCATTCTTGAGCAGGTGTGGTCCCTCCCATCCTATGCGTTCAAGTTTTAAACTGTAGTTATCTTCTCTTGTTTTGTAATTAGTTGCCTGTATAAAAGTTGGCTGATATTTCTCTGTTAGTGTTGCATTATATAATTTTTTTTCTGGCGATGGTTAGCACTTTTAGTAAAACCGATATATTATTTGAGAGTTCCCCTATTTAGGTGGAGTATTTTTATGCAGGATACAAATAAAAAAAGTTTTCGTTCCTTTTTTTGTTCATTTTATCAAAAATATAGGGATTTTACATTGTCCCAGTGTCTTGTCTTTGAGCTAGGTTGGTGGAAAGAAACAACAGGAAAGATTTTGATTGCATTGATGACACAACTCCGAAAAAAATAGTGAGAAAATTTCCTGGACTATTATTTCTTTTGCTTAGCTGTAGCGTTAGCTTCTGCATGAGGTTGCACTTACTATCAGTTGAGGGCACCTGCTGGAACTAGTCAATCAGTTGAGTGCCAGGTGTAGCTGGGCACCAATGGTTGATGACATAGATATTGGATTGTTAGAAAAGGCACTAAAGTTCATGGTGTCTGTTACTGTTCTGCTGTACCCGGAGAGTGTACCTGTCACAGCATTAGATGTAACTGCTATCCTTCTAAAAATAAAGGCAACCGAAATGATTTGATACAAATAATTTCTACATTAGGAAGTGTAACGTAGTGACCAAAGAATACGCCATGAAGCATAACTCCTTGACGCAAAGCTAACAAAAAGTTTTTAACCATTGGATGTTATTATTTCTAAATGAGCATAACCTATTCTTTTAGTTTACACGAGTAAAAAATATATTGGCGATGTTGCGTTTACAAAATCGCCAGTGGACAAAATAAAAAGACTTGGATAATTAGTGTATTTTCTCAAATATGCTTGCAAGTCGCATATCATAATACTATATATAACTTTTTAGCGATCGCTAAGATCTTGAAAACACTGGGACCAAATTATTACAGGCATTTTTTTACAAACAAACTATCAGTTCGATCCTCGATGAGTCAACAAATTTTTCTATCATAATGCCAAGCTAGTTACGACATGCATATATAACTGGCAACAATACAAGTAGTAAAACAGGAGCAATACAAGTAGTATAACAGGAGCAATACAAGTAGTATAACAGGAGCAATACAGCTCCACTAGTTCTTAAAATGGCTGATCAGAAAAAATTTTCATGTCAGAAACCAGTTTTGACACTAACAGGGCTAAAAAATCTGTACAGTTTTTTGCCATCCCATCTCCAAGTGAAGGTAATTTGTGCACTATAAAGTGGTGTCCTGTTTACTTTGGATCTTACCTGGGCTGACTGTCGGTGTGTGATTTTTCTAGGCGCTTGTCTTTCGCTCTTCTGTTTTGAAACCATATTTTTATTTGCGTCTCCGTTAAATGTAGTAAATCTGCCAACTCAAACCTAAAAGTTATTCACATGTGCTTCACTGAAAACAGCTTTAATCAAGATTAATCTTGCAAGATAGCAAAACTAATCAAAATAACTTTATTTTTATAATGATCTAACAACTTTTTGACAAAACTCTACATTATAATTCGGCAAAAAAATTTTCAAGGATTTCTTTTATTAGAATTTAATCAGGATGATTAAAGTTTGTAAAAATGTAATTTAACAACGTTAACAAAAAAAACGTAACCAACCTTCTTGCTCTGGTTATGTATTCCGTTCGTCCATACTCTATTTCTAGACTAAGCGTTTGTTCACTGGAAAAAGTAGTTCGTTGTCTGCGACTTGTATTTTCCCTTCGCTGTTTCTTCTTTTGCACTAAAGATGGCAGATACAAAATTATTTACCAGCTAATGACATATGAAGTACTAGTGCAGGAACTGGCAGTACATGTATATGCTGTACTGCAATATTTTTTTATTATAATACACCCAAAAACTAAACCTGATGATGCCCTGAACAACAGTTATCTTAATGATCCAAAATTTATTTTGATGAAACAGTAAATTATCACAATTAAAACGTTATTTTAGGACTATTAACCATTTGATTGTTAATAAAATAATATTAGCATTGTATTAATAAAAGAAAATAGTAAGCGTAAATCGTAAAAACTCAATATAGAAAGATGAAAGGATATTTTTAACTATTAGATTTCGACACCTGCTTACAACCGCTGACCTATATACAAATAATTGTCAGATTCAATTAATTATAAATATTTTATATTACATTGTATTTAGTCTATATATTTTTTTGAACTAACTGATGGTTTCATGCTGGTACGAAATCGATCGTCCACTAAACGAAAACATGCAAGTACATCTAAAGTAAACTGAGCTTACAGAGAGACGCAAGTGGCTCTAGAGATCTTTGTGCTATATAATTGCTCCCGCTGGTATAATATAGAGGATTGGTGGTTGCTGTTGACATACTCTGATTGGCGGAAGTGGCGTGGTACGGGACAAGAGCATTCGTTGTGGCCAGGTTGTTACGTAGATGGTCTACTCCATATCCTGCATAACCAGTTATAGAAAATGTCACTAAGTTTTTTTTAAGGCTAGAATTTTGAACCGAAAGTTTGAAAAAAATTAATCCATGATGAGTTTAGAACAAAGGAAATATCCTGAATTTAATTTGCTCGAGCAAAATTCAGAAAAAATTAATTGATTGATACAATTATATAAGATTTGTTTTAATTTGACAAAAGGTTTAGAGTTAGCTGAATATTTTTTTGGCACTCGGCAAAAAAAATATCCACACGCCGGACTATGGCTGCAATTCAAGCTTTTTAACATTTTAGCTTAAAAGTCAAACGCATTATCCGTGAAACCCTTTTTATGAAGGTCATGCTATACATTTTTTTCACCACAAACAATCTTTGACATCTGTAAACTAAAATCTATTAATTTATAGTATTAAGACAATGCAACTATTGATACACTCTAGGCGTATATTAAATAAAACTGATTATTAATGTCACATGAATGAGCTCAAAAGACTATCACTTCATTATTTCTGTGCATGATCTGAAGGAAGAGTAGAACTAATAAAATGTACAAGAGAATATTTTTATTTAATGCAGTGTAACAAATTACAAATACTTGTAGCTTACTGTCTGGTGTAGATGTAGTGTTGTCATGTAGGGGTGCTGCTGGTATGTGAGTCTGATAGGAGGCAGCGCTAAATGCTGACGCTGTGCCACTGTTTATTTGTCTGCTGTAGAAATTAGAGGGATCTGCCGACGCCACTGGATACTGGGAAAAATAAAAGGTGTTTTGTAAAAGATTTATGGTAAAAACTGTTTGTTTACGTTGTTACCAGTTGAAGAGACTAGAAAAGAACTTGATAGACATAGACATTGTGATTCCAAAACGTTTGTGAAAATAATTATGCAATTAATAAGTTTCTTGTTATCATGTTTTGCTACAAATATTTTTTCATCCAAAAAAACAATCACACATAGACCAAATATCTACTAGGTTTTTCGACATGTCAAGGTCAACTTTAAAATTTTGGAGAATCGTTGTTTCAATGACCTTTGTACCTTGTAAGATTGAAAAGAATTATTGTAGTCAATATTATTGTAAGGATCCGCAAGGTCAGAGCTGATCATTGGCGTGGTTGGTATCTGGTGATTGGTCAACTGGTAGTTTGAGGGATCATGATTAGTAGTGAGGGTGGGTTGGTGACTGCCCATCTCTGGTTGTTGTGATTTAGTTGGAGAACCAGCCGTTGGAGAAAAGTCAGTTCTATATTCACTTATGGTTAGTGTCATGGTGCCAACATAAATTCTACAAATGTACGCGAAATAGTGACACAAAAAATTTTGATACACTTTTTAAAACTAACACTATAGCATCACCCATTTATAGAGTTTTTTGAAAAATTTTTTTACAATTGTGTGAACGAAATGTCAATTAACTATTGCCTAATAAATTATTATTTTCACCCGCAAATATTCATTAAGATACACAATTAATTTTGCTAATATAAATTTATATCGTATAACAGTAATAATAAAAATTGACTTGTGAATACTATCTCAATAATAATTACATACCTCAGAAGCTAATTAGTATTTCTTCAAGTCTCACAATATCCTTATTAGCAGGCGATCAACAGCGTAATGTGCCATCTCAATTGGTCACAAATTAATTTATACAATCCTTCGTTGGAGCACCTGTAAAATGTTTTTTCTAATGTTTGATATTTGCTTCACAAAAGCTTTACACAAAAGAAGCTCGTTGGCATTGACAATAGCATAACAATTGATTGAAGCCCAAGATTGCGCTAATTGTTCTCACGCGAATTGGGGGGCAAAGTTTCAATTCATCGACAGGTAATTGTTATTGGAGACAAGTGGTTGAGTGTTTTTATTACCAAAGAGCAACTGTAAATAGTACAGCCCTGGAGAGCAATCTAGCTAAAGAAGGTCTGTGCAGATACATCGTAACATGTACCAATATTGGGTGAAATTATTGGATGGAAAATAGAAAAGCGAAGATGGACAAAAGATTTAAGCTATATATAAACCACCTACAATTATACACCAGACAGTGCATTGCCATATGTGTCCAGTTCATCTGAAAAGTGCAGCTATTTTAATTTGTTCTAAATTATTATTACTTGCTTGCGCTTAGGAATTGACTCTCTGCTAGTTAAGTTTTTTTCGGTGACTTTGTGTGATATAACAAAGATGATTTCAAACGGGTAAAATATTCTATATTGTGGATAAATCTGTTTGAGTAGATGTTATTTTACGCTCCAGCAAACTTTCCGATTAAAGAAAAAAAGTAATTTTAATTAAATCTAAAGACAAAAAAATAAAGAATTAACAAACTTGGAGCAGGTTTCAGCAATCACAATGAGCTTAAAAATTCTTATCATATGAACTAAACTGATATGATTCCAATTAATTCAACTATATTCTGTGATAAAGGACACAGCGTGATATTTAGTATTATGGTCTGAACCGTCACAATTTTTTAAGCCTCTCCCAGTGCTAAAGCGCAACTATATGCACTATTTTCATGGTTCAAAAAATTATTTTAGGGCCAAAAGAACGCTCATATCATCCGCCTACGCTATGTTTTTGCAAATGGGTTTTTCAAAAATAGCCTGATTGCTACCGAATATCATAGTTCACTAAATTGGCAGTAATCCAGCCATAAAGTCAATGCTTGAGTACACCTGTCAGTTAGACAGACATTTTCTCAATGTTTTATAGGTTCAGGATGTTGAAAAACTCACTCTGAAAAAGAAAAACTGTTCTTTGTAATTTTTATCAAAACTTTTGCGTTTCATTTTCATCACAAGCTAAATAATTTAAATTCAAAATCTTACATAATTCTTTTAAGCCTTTGCGAATAAAAAATGTGTTTTCACTGGGATATAATTTTATTTGCAATTTACTGTTAAAAAAATTGCACTTTCACATACATACATATTAAAAAATTTCCTTCTCCTAAATCTATGGGAAAGTTTGAGATCTCAACTCCCTAAATGACTCTTCGATCAGCATAGCCCTGAAGGGATCAAAGGAGCCGACAAACTCGCAAGCGTCCACCTGCGACACAAAAGACTATAGATACAAATTATGTCATATTCTGTGACATAGAATATCTATCACCTGATACACACGGTGTGAAAGTATAAGACACGCCTGAAAAATTACATTCAACAGTCGTAGCCTTTGTGCATAGCAATACATTGTAGCTGATCTGTGGGCAGTGGTCTCTTTGTTTTTAGATGTCAATGTTCATTTATAAGGTCTCAAGCTTCAACACACACCTGTCATATGAAGTCAAGTGAAACAAGAATACAGTACATATAATATTAGCGTACAATAGTTATATAGGGAGTATATAACTATTATATAATGTGAAAAATTGCTAAAAAAACTTGTCAGCTTACTACAAATTTAATAAAGAATATAAGTTTAGATTGTAATACAACACGACCACCAATGAAACTGAAAAATGTCGATCAAATTGCTTTGTAGTTAAAAATACTTTTCCGTACATCACTTACGGTAATCAATTGGACAATTTAAATTTGATGATTGAATCAAAATTTGTTTATGCACATTGTCACAGCCAACATGTTAGTACATCCTAATAACCAATGGCCAGTATGTTGTTTGTTTATTGTTAATGTTTATAAAATAAATGTTAAACTTTCAAAATAATTTTTTGCACAATTTTGAACCACAAAAAACCATGCAAAGTTACAAATCTGAAACAAAACAAGTCGAGCACTCTCATAGATGTAATTGAACGATTGGCATGAGCACACCAAGCAGTAAAACCATACTACCCTAGAAATTATGCTGTTGCCTCAGGACAGGAAGAAATAGCCTACAATAAAATAAAATAATAAAACTGAACTGTAGTCTATATACAGAAGAATCCAAAGACTTTATAGTCTATCAACTTTCAAGTTTGCTTCATTCATAAATACAAAAACTACACAAAGATGTCTTACTCGACCTTCTGTATGCTTATACAAAAATAGAATCTTTAAATTGTTAAACATGGCAATATTAAAATGTAGAAAAAGAGATATTTGAAATTTAATTGAGCTCAGAAACAAATTCATAAACACTGACAAGTTTTTGAAAATTAAGAATTTCCAAATACGCGGACAAAAGTTTTCCAGCGTACGGTAGATAATGCCAGAACTAAGTTTTTAGTTTTTCTTTCGCTTTTTTCTCATCGACTTCGGCGGTGTTACTAGCAGATGCGTAATTGTCCATTCGTGATCCTTCGTATACATCAAATATGGGGTGCTGATGGACTCCATCCGCAGGAAACAGCAATGGATAGATAGTCTTTCTAAAATTCTCAAAATCTTTCCGAGTTCGGCAGTAAAATCCCAAAGCGCAGCTGTGCTCCATCTTGCTAAACGGTACTTTCCTTGGAAAAACTGAGTGATACGATTGTAGTGGGAAATCATTTTGTGAAATGTCAACTGTCTCTTGCATGTAATGAGGGTCCAAATGTATGACATTATCTTCTTGGAAGCCAATAAAATACAGAGCATGTTTGGGAGTGCCACCGATGACTCCTAAGAAGTTTTCTAACGCAAACAGACCTGCAAAATCAACAAGATATGGAAACCGCACATAAAACTAGGTTTCCATATCATGACAAATTGGTGATACTGCCGGCAATAATTTGTCATGATACGGAAACGTAGTAAATGAGATAATAGATAAAGACTTTCTACTAACAAACATTTACAGAATTTCCTGTAATCAAACATTTTAGTAAAATCAGAATGAGAAAATCGATTACATAATTTTAAAAAATTAGTTTTGAATAATCTTTCAAATGATGGATAATATACGTAATATCGGCATTGCTAAAACCGTAACTATTGCCTTATAAATGTGCAGCATACCCGCAGCATAGTTCCAGTAAAATCACAGTGAATGAAACAAACAGGGACGCACTGACTTGATGAAAAGACAGACAACTACGACTTTGATTTACAAAAGAGGTGACAACTTCTAATGATATAAAATAAACTTACCTTTCAGACAAGGAATTATTGTTGGACAGATGGCACCATCCACCCCAAGGGCCAGAGGCACCAGTATAACAACAGACTTCCATTCAGGTGCAGAGGACTGCAGAGTGGAGTAGGGGGAGTGGTCACCCGTCACTGAAATATATAACAGCAGGTATAATATGTAAGAGTAGGTAAAATATGTAAGAGCAGGTAAAATATGTAAGAGCAGGTAAAATATATAAGAGCAGGTAAAACATGTGACAGCAATGATAGACTGACTTAGACTGCCGAGTGGTTGGCATAGACAGATAAAACCATACGCACTAGATATATATAAACACAAAGATTTGCACCGAATATACATAGATGTATACATGTACTTTAGGTGTGCATAGATGTATACATGTACTTTAAGTGTGCATAGATGTATACATGTACTTTAGGTGTGCATAGATGTATACATGTACTTTAGGTGTGCATAGATGTATACATGTACTTTAGATGTGCATAGATGTATACATGTACTTTAGGTATGCATAGATGTATACATGTACTTTAGGTGTGCATAGATGTATACATGTACTTTAGGTGTGCATAGATGTATACATGTACTTTAGGTATGCATAGATGTATACATGTACTTTAGGTATGCATAGATCTATACATGTACTTTAGGTGTGCATAGATGTATACATGTACTTTAGGTGTGCATAGATGTATACATGTACTTTAGGTGTGCATAGATGTATACATGTATTTTAAGTGTGCATAGATGTATACATGTACTTTAGGTATGCATAGATCTATACATGTACTTTAGGTGTGCATAGATGTATACATGTACTTTAGGTATGCATAGATGTATACATGTACTTTAGGTATGCATAGATCTATACATGTACTTTAGGTGTGCATAGATGTATACATGTACTTTAGGTGTGCATAGATGTATACATGTACTTTAGGTATGCATAGATCTATACATGTACTTTAGGTATGCATAGATGTATACATGTACATTAGCTATGCATAGAAATAAAGATGTGCACCTTGTATAAATAGAACAGAGATGCGAACTGAGTATACCTAGACATAGAGATGCGCACTAGTTATACACATATATAGGGATAAACATGAAGGTTCGCACTGACCGCCAGTTGCCAAGTCAATGACATCCTGTTTGTATATAGCACCATCGTATCCAACGTACACACAGATCTCATTGAGTAGAGGTACAAAATCTGAAGCAATCTCAGAAGCTTTAGCTAAGAGACCTGCTACACATGCCGGCCCATACCAATCACCTGCAACACGATGACGCTTCATCACTAATTTGCGAGAGAGATTATCACACGCAGCAATAATGTATTAATCTATAGATAGGTAACCAAATGCCAACAAACAGACTAATGGGTCACACAAAAGTTAATCCGTTAAAAAATGGCTCACCCACCTGGCTTCCTGTCGATGGACTTAGCAATGGCTACCAGCCTGTGCAGGGAGAAAGGAGACGTCTGCACTGGATGGTCCCCAAACCATCGAATTATCTCTTTGTGCATTACTTTAGCGTAGTCAGACTGCAATTGGAAATAACTCTGTGGAAAGCGTACAAAATAGATAGGGGAGGACAACTCTGTAAATATTATGCCTGTAAAAGATAGGGGAGAACAACTCTGTAGATAGTAAATGAGAGAGATAGGGAAGACAATTCTGTAGATAGAATATGAGAAACATATAGGGGAGGACAACTCTATAATTAGTAGATGAGAGAGATAGGGGGACTTTGTAGATAGAAGAGAGAGGACAATTCAGTAAACAGCAGAAGACGAGTGAGTAGATGGAAGCTGGGAAAAAACTAAATTACAAATTCAGATGAAAGTGATCTCCAAACCAAATGGCAGACAAAGCTTCACCAAATAGAATATAAAATGCACAAATTTCACATTTAGGAAAGAATGGCCATGAGACAATCACTCGAACAATAACATCGCAATGCCAGTCTAAGAAAAGCCTGGAAAAATCAAAACACAACTCTCAAAAAATTTTCTCTAGATTTCCAACAAAAACGCGATAAAGAACAAGTGGATTAGATGATTGGTGAAGGTTACAAACAAAAGTAACTGAGACTGCCAACTCATAGGAAACCATACCGATAACAGGTCCAAAGGTGAAAGACCAAATTTAGCCAAAACACACAAAACAACTTTGTCAAAACAACATAAGCTGACTCAAGGATAATACATAGTAAAACTAACCTGCTCCACAAACATAGTCCAATCTCTGCCAAGAAAGTGAGTTACTAGTCCTTGGGCTAGTATCATCTGCGCGGCACGTACCATACACCCCCAACCTGAATCACTGGTGAGTAACGAACCAGATATTCTATGGAACCCTTCTCTATATGTTATCCATATACGGCTAGTGAAGTCTTGTTTGAACTCTCTAAGCTTTTGTTGTACAGCCAGAGTACCTCCTTCTGTGTGGGCCAGATGACAGTCATAACACTTGCTGTAACATGTCACAAGGACAGCGAATGGACACCTGCTTGTGGCAAACCCTCAAATCAATGTTTCCACCACAAAACATTACAAAAAGTACAAAAAAAACCACCGCGTAGACTTACCTTAGAAGAAATATGGCTTTCCTTTTGCTAAAGCTGCTCTCTGTGTTCACTTTCCACCCATACTGAACTTTGTGGATGAACCTAGTCAGTTTATTTTTCACTTTTTCTGAGGTTTTGGGTGGTGCAGGCTCCGCGCTTCTTCTAAGATAATTTCTGATCGGTTCATCAGGAGGTGGAGGTGATACTGGTCCATCTAATATAGTGAAATCACCTGCAGGAAGACATCAATATTGCTACATACTAGGGACAAAAGGTACTGACACTTCATTAGCATAATTCAGATTGAGGAACTTTCAGATATAGCGCTTTGTAACTTGGCATTGCTCCAAACGACAATAGTGATACGCCAATAGTGCCACAGACAAAGTAGGGGATTAAGTTCCAAGAATATACGATATCACAATGTACCTTTTGCATGTCTACAAACTGTCGCCTTTTCCCCAATAATGTATTTCCAACTAACGCACTTTGTTTCACAGTCTGGAAGGTAAAATCTACTCAACAGATGCCGATGACGCCATATTTATAAGGCTATCAAGTGAAAAAATTTATCAAAATTTGGCGGATGTGTTGCTTAGATCTGACCAAATGACAAGAGTTATTTGGAACTTGGTATCTGCATGTAGAACTGTGCTAAGTATTAGAGAACGCAAGGCATACCATCTGTATAGACGGAGAGGTCCTCCCATTCATCATCGCTGTCATCAGGAGAGCTAGCTGTCAATGGCCCAGATCGGCTATCAATAGTCTGCTCATACCGCAAGTCTCTCGTGCTAACAGCTGATAATGATGAGTCCATCACAGACCTGTGTGAGACAGATTTAATAACCAAAATCACTTCTCAATAATGTAGTTTTACGCGTTTTCAATTTTTTTTTCAATCGTCGCAAACTGAATACTAACCGCGTGCAACTCTGAAACCACAACATAAAATTTCACTTTAAAACTACACAAATATCCCTTCGAAATAATGATTGCACATGATAAGAGAACATGGTTATATAGGAGCGGAACATTATATATTAACCTTTAATTCTAGCCAGTGGAATGTGATAGGATTGTATTGATAGAAAATAGGATCATGTGACTGGCTACAGCAGAGGTTATCTCTATTGATATACATTAAAGCAATGATAAGTAAAGTGATAGAGTTATACAACACACTCTCATAGATAAACCATGAGAGTACAGAGTACACATCACACTATACAATACACATATGTATACTACCTTATACTAGCCACAACTGTAAGCATATTTAGCTTGAAAGCATTAGAATAGCCTACCAAACATGAGGGCAGACGTAAATACAAGCCTACTTGCTAGGGCCACTCCTGCTATGGGAAGCTTGAGAAAAGCGTATTAAATAGAAGTGTGGATTGTAAAAGCAATAACTAACGTGATTATTTTATAATCTAAATTATTATAATTATTCATAAAAGTATTGAATTGTAAGAGAATAAATAATACAGAATTAACCTATTTAATTTCAATAAGCTTATAATGATATAACGATGGTGGTTTGATGGCTATAGAATAGTTGAAAGTATAACAATAACTATATTGATTACTAATTGATTATGTAAAAATTATCATAGTATAATCCACAGCGGTACTGCAACAATCATGATAATTAATAACCATAATTTTAATAACATAATAATAATTATTGATTCGTAATTATTTACATGATTTTGCACTTACTGTTCCACATAACAATTTTGATGATAACAGCATCTATGATGATGATGATGCAGCCGTTTTGTTACAAAATCAGAGGCTATTAAAAAAAAATTCATTTATAATAAGTAACAAATTACTAATACCTCTTTATTTTCACAGAGAATGTGAAATGCAACAATAAATAATAACTTCATAACAGCAATATCCTTATTATATATCAAATATATATAAATAATAATAGTATAAGCATTATTATTGTAAAACCAATAATAAAAAATTACCATAAAAAATATCAGTGCTGGTAACATAAACCAAAGACCAATTCTCAAATCAGACTTGAGCCTTTGACTTTTTAAACGATAACTTGCTTACAGCTTCAATAAAAATACTTGAGACTTAAATTGACAGTTCAGCAAAATGACTTCCGAGTTACTTGTCTTTTTTAATGAACCACTTTGCAATTTTCGATTGATAATAAAAACGGCGCATTAAATTTAGTCTACTTTGTTGTACATTTATTTATACTATTGTCATTTTTCTTTTTATAGCATAGTTCTGTTTTATTGTGATGAGGGAATTGTTCTTTACTGCTATCCGAAGCTTCAACCAAGTCAAAATTGAGTTGGTTATTGAATAAAAAATGTAACTGACTTGAATTGAGGTGTGCGCAAGCTAAGTTACAGTAACAATTGATTTACTTGCTTTTACTTGACAAAAAACTTGCCATTTGGATTGATGCACAATAAAAGGGCTTTTGGCGTGTGACTCTGGGTTAATAAATGTCCTTGTTGTAACTTGCAGTTTTGTAACTTGATGATCACAGCACTGAAAAATGTAATAATTATAATAGATAATAATATATATACACAACATTATAAATAATAATAATATATTATTACACATATAATAATTATTATTATTATTATTATTATAATACAAATTGTTACAACAATTCAATAGATTATTAATTATATAATAATAACTATGATAATAATTATCATTATTATTTTTATAATAGTTACAGTAATTAATTATTCATATTATTCATAGGTTGTTGTTAAAGTTTACAAAGAAAAAAAGTTCCTTCAACTCTATTAATAAATGTAATTGATAGTAAGTTATTATTATTATTAATAATTACTTGATGATGATGATAATAAAATAATAATCATCATCATCATCATCATCATCATCATCATCATCATCATCGATCCACAGTGAGCCATGATGTATGATGATTGATTGGTAACAAACTGGAGTGGTAATAAAAAATAATTAAAAAACAGTTTATTTACAATAAATATATATATATAATATATAATAATACTGGATTATAATATATTAATTATATATTATTATTGTAAATTATTTTTCAATTATTTTGTATTACCACTCCAGTCTGTTACCAATCATACAGGGCTCACTGTGCATCGATCATGATCATCCATGATCATCCATCATCATCAAGTTGTTCTCCCTCGAGTTGATTGAAGGAACTTTCTTCTTTCAGTAGTTTCAATAATAATAAATATATTTTAAAAAATAAATAGAAAGTGTTGCATACAATTTTTAACATCTCTACAGGTCCATAGATTGGTTTCAAATTCTTAAACAACTCAGCACCTTCCAAAGGGACAGTTTGAGTTTCTAATAAAATTTGGCTGATTAAAAAAAGTCAGAGCAGCTGACACCTAAGTGCAGAAATCACTTAGGCTGACACTTCTATAAAAATACACTATTGCCACTGGTTGACCTTGTAACATGTCCTAGGTTCAAAATCTTCAGTGGTGGTCTGATTGACATTTTATTACAAAGTAATACATTTCATGAACCACGGGCTACTGTTTTGCTTATGCTCCCAGAAGCCTCAGCTGACCGCTGTTTCCGCTTTAATTTTTATTTAGGTGAATGAATGTGTTTTTTTGTACAAGTCCTGTAGTGGAAAGAAGCCGACAGATGACTAATTTAATGAAAAGTTCATTGTAGTAGTGCATTGTTGTGAAACTATTACATGGATTAAATTGTCGATTTGAATTAGTGCACTTATTATCAATGTTGAATAGCCCATTTTTATAGACAAGTCTTTTGACAAGAAGTAAGTAAAAAAAAAAACTACTAACAACAACTAAACTAACTAATAATAACAAGTTTAGTTTAACTACTACTACTAAAAATAAATAAATTTATTATTATTATTATAATATTATATAATATATTCTTAGTTATAATTACTATTATTGTAATATAATAATAATTATGAGTATAATAATAATAATTAATGATAATAATAATAATTAATAATAATAATGATGGGTGATGATGATAGATCTTACCTCGAATCTTACCTCGATGATTGTAGAACACTCTAATAAGAAGCCCTAGGGCATATAGGGGAGTGCCTCATATATTAATCATTTGTGAGCAAAAACCAGTGGTTTAGGCAGGGGTAACAGCATATAGCTATCGTTAGGGTTGAGTATTGGGTGGCCCAAGCCTCAGGTCTCTTACAGTCCTGGGCAAGAAACTGTTGTGGTACAGTTTGGAAGAAGCAAAAATTGCTGTTGGTTCTCCCCGCGTAGCAGCTCTTGTCACCATGGTGGCGTTGGCTCGGTTGTCGATGACCTCGTCGTACGCTGAGGATAGGGCCTCATGTCTTTCTTCATCAGAGAGGATTCTCATCAGCAAAGAGAGTCTGTGTTTTTTTCTCCTGTCTTTGAGGGGCTGGAGTTCTAGTTGGGAGCGGGCATCAGTTAAGCCGCGCCTTCCTTTTATGCCTTTGACAAAGCGTATAGCCTTGCTTTGTGTCAGCTCGATTTCTTCTGTTGTAGGGTTGTCAGCTGGGTCCCAGAGAGTGTCAGCATACTCTAAGACAGGCCTGCACAGACTGGTGTATGCCAGCAGTTTGGCTTTCTCTGGGGCATTGTGGAGAGCAAACTTTATACTTCCTAGGACTTTGTTGGCAGTATTCACTTTGGCTGTGATGTGTCTGTTGAATTTTAGGTCTGACTGAAATGTCACACCTAGGTATGTTGTTTCTGGGACAGACTTAAGTGGGACACCGCCCAGCGTGTAGGTGGGCGGCACTCTGCTGTTGTTGCCAAAGATTATGACTTCACATTTGGTTGTATTGAAGGGCATCTTCCATCTTTCAGACCAGTCATGAAGGGAGTCAATGTCGTCTTGGAACTTCTTTTCATCGTCGTCACTCCGGACAACAGAGTATAGCAGAGTGTCATCTGCGTACAGACTAACATTGCATGTCACTGATTCAGGTAGGTCATTAATGTAGATGAGAAAGAGTGTTGGCCCAAGGACTGAGCCTTGGGGAACACCAGATGTAACAGGCAGCTGGGAAGAGCTAGAGTTCTTGACGACAACTCTCTGACTTCGATCTGTGAGGAAGTCCTGTATCCAGTTCACTATATGTGGGTCAATACCTTGGATCTGTCTTATCTTCTGCATGAGTAGGTTGTGGGGCACCTTGTCAAATGCTTTTCTGAAATCAAGCACAACTGCGTGAGTGCTGTGTGATTGTTCTGCGGCCCGTACCAGGTCATGATATGTGGAGCACAACTGGGTCTCGCATGAGAGACCTCTACGAAATCCGTGTTGTCGGTTATAGAGTACAGAATCTAGGGTTTTGTTCAGCTGGTGTAGGACTATATGCTCGAGCATTTTGCACGGGATGCTTGTAAGTGATATGGGTCTGTAGTTTGCTGCTTCATCCTTTGGACCTTTCTTGTGAATAGGGGTTACATTTGCGGTCTTCCACTCCATAGGGAGTTTGCCAGATTTCAGCGAGGCATCGAAGAGATTGGTGAGACATCGGGCAGTAGTGTCTGGATCTATAAGTAGCTCACATTTCCTAATCTGGTCAGGGCCGGGGGATTTGTTGTTCTTCAGTTCATGGATAAGTTTCCTGACACCGTCTGTAGTAGTAGTAAGTAGTAAGTAGTAAGTAATAGTTGTTATAAATAATAATAATCAATTTAAAATAATATAATTATTATAATAATTATTATATATATATTATTTTTATATAACAGTTATAAATAAATAATAATACTTTTAGCTAATTAATAATGATAATTATTAGATAGATAGTAGTTACAATTGTTTATTATAATTATAAATAAATAATGATCGTTATTAATAATAATAAAGTTAATAATAATTATTAATATTATTATTATATTTATAATTTATAATCATAATAATAATAATGATATATTAATAATTATTATATGAATGAATTATTATTATGAAAGTTATCATTATATTATTAAATAATATACTAATTATTTTTATTTATTATTGTTAATAATTATTATTATTAATTGTTGTTGTTATGAATAATTATTAATTATCATCATTCTGATTTTATTGTCAATAATATATAATAATGATACTACACGAGCAATTAACAAATGGCATGTTTCAACAGTTTCAATGTTTAGTAGCCAGCTCACAAATGTTTTTCTTTATTTAAAAACAGAGATTTAGTAGCTACTATTATCTGTGACTGATGATTTCTTTTTACTCATACCCAACTTTTTAAAATGAAAAAATTCGTCATTACTAATAAATCAAATTGAATCAATGATTTTCATTATCACTTATGCTACTTGAAAAATAGTTATCAGCGATGTATAGTAATAAACAATTGCCGAAGTTTCCATGGGCAATAATTTACTATCAAACATTTTTACCAAGCGTATTTATAGGTTGTGTATAACTGATGTATTTTAGGGCATATAGAATTGCAGTAATATGACTGAAGGCGGAGAATGTGGTGTACGGGTGTTGTGTCGAGTCCGGCCTCTCAATGAGATGGAAGAGCGTGCTGGAAGTAAATTTATTCCAAAGATATCCAGTGATGATACCATATCTGTGGGGGTATGCTCATTGTTTATTATTTATCCTGCCAAAATGCTTTTATTCCTCATGCGCTACAAAATTATGAAACATATGGATCTCATTGATTTATTGGTGAACAAGTAATGTATATATGTCGGTAGGGTAAAGTGTTCATGTTCGACAAAGTATTTAAACCTAGCTGCACTCAGGAGGAGGTTTACAGTTCTGGGGCTAAGCCCATAGTCGCAGGTTTGTTACTATTTATACATTATTAGCATTCAATATTATTTGATCGAAGAGTTATGAAAAAATGAGAAATTATGGGGTTTTTGAATGCAATATTTTCTAAACTATCAGAAAACGCTGGAATGTGTATGTCATTAATAGGTCTGACCTAGTTTTCCGATTATTTGAGACTAGTCGAATTACTAAGATTCTGTTAATTTTTTTTAAAAGCAAATCAAAAATTCTGCAATATTCTGGGTCTCTTTTAAAAGCATTATTTCTATTCTAACTTTATCGGATTTATAAAGACTCTTTTATCAATTATTTCAACATGCTCCGCTGGATGAGGTTTTATTGATTCTTACTTACAGTCTTGGTATGTCCTCATTTGATAAATATAGAACTAAATAAGACCTATTTACTTGTGTAACGTTTACCATAGGCACCGGATTTGCATTCTCAAAACTTACTACTGTTTGCACTGATTTATGAGTGTGAAAAGTTTTGGGATGACTGAAATCCAGCAAACATTTCTTTCAAAAAATATAGAACTGGTTACTTCCATAATATTGAAAGTTGCTCCTTGAGGCAAAGCTGGTTGTGAGATGTTGATCAATAAATATGAAACAGAAAGAGATGAACTGGTTGTATGCTAGCACTGACATAATCCTAGACATTCTAAATAAATAATTCATAGAGTAGCTCCGCGTAGATTTCTCTAGCTACAAAATGCTGCAGGTAGCAAAAAATGGGATACATATCGTATTTATATACAGTTACAGATGATGTACTGTTAGCTCAAATCACCCTGTGACTCATTGCCTCTGTATTAGTAGGGTTATAATACAAGCAGCATTGGCAGCTCTTTGATGCATCAGCACCGTCTAGCAACTATTAAGGTTATGCGTCGTTGTTATTGATTTTTACTAAGTTTGTTAGATTCCCGCTGGCCTAATACACAGTTATAAAATTCATCGCATTCAGATCTGTGTGATGATAGTCCTTTGTACTGTCGAGCAATGCTGTACAGTTTGTGTAATTGCATTGTGAGATGTTAATAGATCGTATGCCTCTGTCATACTTGAACAGTCGGAAAAAATGGCTTTTTTAGTTGGTGTTTCGTGATTTGTATGTATGTTTTACTTGCTGGGTATTGATAGATGGTTAAGTTTGATCGAACACTCTTGAGGTAGTTTGTGGGTGTTTGGTTTATGTTTATACCTGTTTGAAGTTCAAATAGCTGAATTCTTCTGGCATGAAATCATTTGACGGAAAATTGACAGTTTTACTAAAAATCGTTTGTTTGAATAATTATCAATATCGGAGTGTGAAATTTCTGTAAATAGAAAACGCGTGTGTAATATTGTAATATCGTTTTTTTGGTAATTTCAGATGTTCTCAGCGGATACAATGGTACAATATTCGCTTACGGTCAGACTTCCAGTGGCAAAACTCACACTATGGAGGTAAGAAATCAGCTGCGTTCTAGTTAGAATTCTAGCGGTATAGACGTGGACACACGGGTGTAGACGATCACAGTGATATAGATAAAATTAAAGAGATACGCTAAGGTGAACTTTAATTCTACAGGATTGTAGCCTAGGTTTACTAAAGTAGTGTTGGTTTATACTTGTGATTATTAGCCCTAGTTCCAGTGGACCATTTTGTGGTTTCATAGATAAGTCCTAGATCAATAGAACTAAATCTCTATTTTCACATGATTTTTATTTCTGTGAAGTTTTGATATGAAATATCCTATCTAGTTGCACCCTATCCACGACACACACCAGCAGGTTGTATTGTCGCACCTGTACCTGCTGCCTGTACCTGCTACGTCTATTCATTATGTCTACTCTAGTCTAGCTATGATTGACTTATTGACTGTTAGTGCGGACAAAAGGCTCAAAGTTACAATACTAAACACTCAATTAGCTCTCTGTTGTATGCAAGCCCAGCGCTAATCAACTGTAATACATTCGTTTTGGAATTTTTGTCTTTGAGCTTTTAAATAATGGAGTTTACTCAAAGCATTGTACTTGGAAGTGATTGCGAGTCTGATGTTGTTTGTACTGGCTGGTTGTGCTGGTGGCATTCAATCTTTGACAATAATTTGGTTTCCCTAATCTTCAGCTTTGGGACTCCTCCCTTATGTTATGACAGTTTTCACTATACCATTATCGCTAGGTGTAGATAATTCCAATTGTTGCGCTTGATTACTCAACAATTTTCTTCTAACTGTATTAATTCTGTAGTGAATTGTGAATTGGGCTCTGAACTAATAGAAATTTTATTGCAAAAGTAGTTATTGCCGAGTGACTTGTTGACGGAACTGTGGTGTAGCTGCATCTTTTTAACTTTTATTATAAGTTAGTTTATTGTATTGTGAAGCGTAGAGCGTACTGGAAAGGTTGTTACTGTACTGTGTAAAGGTATTTACTGTGTGATAAAGATGTTTGTTTGTACGTTGACAATATTTACTGTCATGTGAAGGTGTTTACTGTACTGCGAAGGCATTTACTGCGCTATCAGAGCCTTTACTGTACTATGAAGGCATTTACTGTACTATGAAGGTGTTTGATGTATTTTGCAGATGTTTGCTGTATATATAATCTATTGCAGGGAGTTTTGGGAGATGAGAAGTTGCAAGGGATCATACCAAGGATTGTGGCGGACATCTTTCAATATATATACAATATGGACGAAAACCTAGAATTTCACATAAAAGTATCCTACTTTGAGATCTACATGGACAAGATCAGAGATTTATTAGATGGTAAGCACCTCATGCTAGACGTCTATGACTCGCCAACTTTGTACAAAAAGTTTGTCGTTTCAATATCTGTGTTTCTGTAGATTCATTCCACAGCAGTTATTGCTTTTTGTGTTACTAACTACTAACAGCACTGCTGTTCATTCAAGTGATTCATCTCTATTTTTCACTTCAGTAACCAAGTTCAACCTCGCTGTACACGAAGACAAAAATAGAGTTCCATACGTAAAGGTAAGACTTTCGTCTCTTTGTCACTTGTTCTGTTTCTTTACAGTGTAATGTGATTGAGTTGATTTGTTACAAAATGGAATAGCAAGTTCTGATGGCGTCACATAGCAGAAGAGAATTTCTGTGAAATTTAAATTAAGATGACAACTCCCAATTTTTTTTTCTGATTTGTAGCCCCGTGATGTCCTTTTGTGTAGTAAAAAAACTACAATGATGTCTTGTGGTGCGCTTACAGGGTGCTACAGAGAGATTTGTATCTAGTCCTGAAGAGGTATTTGAAGCAATAGACGATGGCAAGTCTAACAGACACGTTGCCGTGACTAACATGAATGAGCACAGCTCCCGGAGTCACAGCGTCTTCCTCATCCAAGTCAAACAGGAGAACACTGAAACCCAGAAGAAGCTCTGTGGAAAGCTCTATCTGGTAGACTTGGCTGGCTCAGAAAAGGTTTGTTGTTGCCCCACCACAAAACTTTATTTCATCGTTGGATGTTCTCTTGACATTGTTGATTTGCAGCTGAGTAGTTCTATTACTACGTATAAAATTATTTTGGCAACTTTATCAGATATTTTGAATCATTTTTGCCAGTTAGACTCATGTTGACATTCAATGACAGGTCGGTAAGACTGGCGCAGAGGGGACAACTCTAGATGAAGCCAAGAACATCAACAAGTCTCTCTCAGCGTTAGGAAATGTAATAGCCGCTCTTGCGGATGAAAATGTAAGTGTGACCTTCTCTTGATCTCTGGTTTTAGAGATTTGTAGTAACTGCGTAGAGATCGGGCCACTCCGGTTGGTTGGAATATTGAGAATATTGTTTATCACTGATGAAAGTAGACAAAACATAAAATGATACTCAAACCCTTAGATGTGCGTAGCTGACATATTGAAAGTTTCTATCAGAAAATCTTTGGTAAATTAAACTTTAGCAAAGTGCAGTATTAGTAAGAAAATTAACTCCACATAGTTATGACATGATGCGCCTTCGGCTAAAATAACACAAAGTCACCGCCATGACAAATGGGCAAAATATTTTTGTGTCTGCAAGTAAAAAATAGGATTTCAGTACTCTGTTGCTTCGTAAGAAGCTTAGCGTCAGAGTTTTTGCGGGAATGAACACTTGTTTATAAACTAGAACTGGTGTTTTCTGGATTGCTGCATTGTGAATAAAAACAGTCGTTTTTTGGTAATTAGTATTTTTGGTTTGGATACAGCAACGAAAACAACTAACTGTCATCATGCAAGTAACAATTGTTGATGCAAGAAGCTTAAATTAATAATAATTATTATAATTTATGATGTCGAATACTTGTGTGCCCTAGTATCAATGTATATTAGCGATGCCTGTACTAATTTTTCATTTGCTTGCTTTGTTTTAGTAGCTATAATTATTGATTATAATAATAAATATTCTTTTATTATTTTTAAATTTTCACTTTTCAGCCTGAACGACATAAAATTATTGTAAGAGAAGGCAACTCAATAAATTTATCTTTTTGCAAAACTACATGTTTTGCTACATTCGCGTTAACAACGACTGCGTCCAGCATTGAGAACGCAGAAAGTTAGTAGAGTTCCTTGTGTCAAGTTAGCCCTAAGCGCGTATAATGCTCGACCTACCAACTATATGTCATAAATATACCAATGGTATGTGTTTTATGCTTTGTATCATTGTGAGCTACTGCTGATTGGTTGCCAGAGAAGCAGTTTCCTTGAAGACTCCCTACATTGACCTGTGCATTCATCTCCACATCAACATTTGTAGAAAGCTCATGTACCCTACAGAGACAGTAAATTAACCAGAATTCTTCAAGAGTCTTTGGGAGGTAATGCCAGGACATCCATATTTATCTGTTGCTCACCCGCTTCATACAACGAAGCTGAAACTAAGTCTACACTACTATTTGGTCAAAGGTAACTGGCTAGCTGTTACCTTTCTCAGTCTACAAATGATCATTGTCAGTTTTATGTTCCTGTATTTTGTTTGACGTACATTAATTTTTACCTGGCGTTGCGAAAGTCTATTGGAATGGATTTATCCCTATAAATTATGTGGAGTGTTTCCCAGGAAGTGTTTTATTGGCTGAGAGTCCTGTGTTTTTCCAGAGCGAAGACAATCAAGAACGTTGTGACAGTCAACGAGGAGCTGACTGCCGAGGAGTGGAAGAGGAGGTATGAAAAGGAGAAAGAAAAATGTGCCAGGTTCAGAGGGAAACTGGAGCGAGCTGAGCAGGAGCTGGAGAGATGGCGGAAAGGTCGGTGTGAAATATGTTATATAAATAGCTTCATTCATCATTGTTAGAATGTGTCAATATAATACATGTTGTGTGACGTGCCTGGTTATAGTTTCAGCAGGTCTGTTGAAAGATTCGATTTGATGAGAGAGACTATCACTCTGACCATCAATAATATTTGTATAGCAACAATTTTGAAAATTTTGTTTTTATCTTCTGAGTTAGTCGTTGTTTTAAAGTAACGATTTTACTGAAAGACTGAAGTTGCTATGCTTGTCATAGTCTTTCACCAGACATGTACTCTGTGTAGGTGAGAAAGTATCAGCTGATGAGCAGGTGAACCTGAGAGAGACAGTGACAGAGAGTATGAAAGAGTCGTCTTCTATGCAGGCTTTGTCGGCAGCTCCTGCATTAGTAACAGCACCGGCTGGTTCGGGAGCAGCACTTTCCTCCGACGAGAGAATGCAGTATGAACAGGAGAAGATTAAGCTTTATGAACAGATGGATGAAAAGGTGCGACAATTATCTGTCTTGATACTTCATTGAGTATGGTCTCCATAGTAACACCTGCTTACTGCTTTGTTGCGACACTTGCTGATTACTGCCTCCTCTGTGACACCTGTCAATTTCTGTCTCCTTGGTGACACCTGCTTAGTACTGTCTCCTTACCACTTATTGTCTCCTACTTGATGACACTTGCTCATCACTTGTCTAGTTAGTGACACTTGCTCATCACTTGTTTAGTTGTTGACACCTGCCCATTACTGTCTACGTTATGACACCTGTTCATTATTGTCTACTTGGTGACACCTGTTTATCACTGTCTACTTGGTGACACCTCTTTATTATTGGCCACTATGTAACACACTTGATGACACTTGTGAGTTTGATTTGATAGGACGATGAGATATCATCCAAGACAGCAGAGGTGGAATCCTTTAAGGAGCAGGTGGCAGACCAGGAAGAGTTGTTGTTGGCATCCAAACGAGACTGTGATGCTCTGCAAGCAGAGATATCCAGAATACAGACAGAGAATGATTCAGCCAAGGTGAGACTTACAGTAGGAGCACAGTCTCCGTTACAAGGCCTAAAGTTAGCCTTGTTTTCTTTGACTGTCGGATTAGATTCACTACAAATATACGTTCATATGTACATTCTCACAAAGAAACTGCAAATTGTGGTAAATGGTGGATTTAAACACTGCTGTTGTAGGACGAGGTGAAGGAAGTACTGACAGCTCTCGAGGAACTGGCTATGAATTACGATCAGAAATCTCAAGAGGCGGAGACTAGGAGCAAAGAGGTGGAGACTTTGAGTGAGGAACTCCAGCAGAAGATGGTTAGTTGGAACAGTTGCTCTAAGGCTATGCTTCCTTACCTCATTACTAGCAAAATTTTAAGCTTTGTCGTGGGAAGCTTGTGTCGAATAATCGTTGATATGTTTTAAATGAGTTTTCATGGGTAATTCTCTTTTAGTTCGTTTATTGATTTATTTTGCTTTGTTGCCATACTGGGTAGGTTTAGCGGACTGCTGCATGGATTTTTAAACAGTTTTTCACAATCATTCTGTACTAGCTATGCTATTAGATAATCAAGTTTATTGTCCACCGAAACTATTCTTTTAAGACTGAAGTTTGTGATGTTGAAGTTTATATGATCGGCTAGTTGCCTACTTGTTGATTTAGTCAACGCTGAACACAGCCGAATCTGAGCTGCAGACACTGAGGGAGAGCAACTTGCATCAGAAGAAGAGGAACCTTGAGATGATGATAAGTCTGATCAGAGATCTGGGAGAGATCGGTTCTGTGTTGGAGAAGGCTGATGGTGGACTAGTGGTAGGTGGTGTGCTGTGATTGGTCAAGTGTGATTGGTAGCGGGCTGTGATTGGTTATATATGACATAACTCGGCTGCGATTGGTTGAATAACGATGAGGTGTTGTGATTAGTTAGATATTGATAGTATTGTGTTGGGATTGGTCAAGTGTGGTCAATATATGTGGACTATATTGGGCTGCAATGGGGTCTGCGCTTGTAAGAGTACGTACGCCAAAAGTTGCTAGAGTTTCCAAGACCAAATGACTAAACTTATGGAGTTGTTTCCTCAAAAACAGACACTCCATCACAATAGCTATTAAGGCCATAACTATAGCGTGTAGCTGTTTCCGGTAAAAATATTTACAAGTTAGTTAGGACTCCTGGGGCTGTAAAAGTATGTTTTTTTCCCTGAAACAAAATTGTTAATGTCAACATTTTGAGATAAATAATTCAACTTCAGTTTAAATTATTCACCAAACTGGTTTATTGACAAATATTACTGTTTATTCTATTAAAACAAAATCAAACTATTTATATATATTTAAAAGTGCTACCGTGGTCTGGACGCTTGTGTCTTGAACCAAATGGCACAGCCCCGTTGATTAATTAATTTTAAGTGTGTTTTGATAGGTTGAGTGGTAGTCCTTGTCTTATGATTGGTTGATAATAAATGGAAACCCGCTGTGATTGGTTATATAAAGGTATGCGTCTTCTGATTGGTGGATAGTACATAGAATAATATGCTGATTAGTTCACACGTGTGTGATGCAGAAACCAGTCCTGGGTAACACAGAGACGATAGAGGAAGACTTTACTGTGGCCAGATTGTATGTAAGTAAGCTCAAGTCCGAGGTGAAGAGTCTACACACACACAACCAGACACTGGAGGCCAGCCTGGCAGAGAACTCCACCCAGCTAGATTCCATGAAAGAGCAGTTTAGCAGTGCAGAGCTCGCTAAACAACAGGTCAGTTTACTGGCTAAGAGATCATTGCATATGTGGCTGCATGTAGTTTGTTGTAGCACTAGACATCGTGTTAGTGTCGTGGTAGATGAAATGTTGTATGGAGTTTATCTTGTGTATATTGCCATGTACTGTATGCTTGTAGCATGAGGCAAAGATACAATCGCTGGGAGAGAGCATGAAGGAAAATGAAAACAAGAGGAGACAACTAGAGGATCAAATCGATTCTCTCAACGAAGAGGTTGCAAAACTACGCGCTCAAGGTTTGCTGCTGTTTTTATTTCTATGGGAAAATTGTGATTCATTGCAATGAGCATGTGTGTTACTTGTGTACTGTACTGTGTTGTAGAACATGTGTGTTACTTGTGTACTGTACTGTGTTGTAGAACATGTGTGTTACTTGTATACTGTACTGTGTTGTAGAACATGTGTGTTACTTGTGTACTGTACTGTGTTGTAGAGCACGTGGTTACTTGTATACTGTACTGTGTTGTAGAACATGTGTGTTACTTGTATACTGCACTGTGTTGTAGAACATGTGTGTTACTTGTGTACTGTACTGTGTTGTAGAACATGTGTGTTACTTGTATACTGTACTGTGTTGTAGAACATGTGTGTTACTTGTGTACTGTACTGTGTTGTAGAGCACGTGTGTTACTTGTATACTGTACTGTGTTGTAGAACATGTGTGTTACTTGTGTACTGTACTGTGTTGTAGAACATGTGTGTTACTTGTGTACTGTACTGTGTTGTAGAGCACGTGTGTTACTTGTATACTGTACTGTGTTGTAGAACATGTGTGTTACTTGTGTACTGTACTGTGTTGTGTTGTAGAACATGTGTGTTACTTGTGTACTGTACTGTGTTGTAGAACATGTGTGTTACTTGTATACTGTACTGTGTTGTAGAGCACGTGTGTTACTTGTATACTGTACTGTGTTGTAGAACATGTGTGTTACTTGTGTACTGTACTGTGTTGTAGAGCACGTGTGTTACTTGTATACTGTACTGTGTTGTAGAACATGTGTGTTACTTGTGTACTGTACTGTGTTGTGTTGTAGAACATGTGTGTTACTTGTGTACTGTACTGTGTTGTAGAACATGTGTGTTACTTGTATACTGTACTGTGTTGTAGAGCACGTGTGTTACTTGTATACTGTACTGTGTTGTAGAACATGTGTGTTACTTGTGTACTGTACTGTGTTGTGTTGTAGAACATGTGTGTTACTTGTGTACTGTACTGTGGTGTGTTGTAGAGCATGTGTGTTACTTGTGTACTGTACTGTGTTGTAGAACATGTGTGTTACTTGTGTACTGTACTGTGGTGTGTTGTAGAGCATGTGTGTTACTTGTGTACTGTACTGTGTTGTAGAACATGTGTGTTACTTGTATACTGTACTGTGTTGTAGAGCACGTGTGTTACTTGTATACTGTACTGTGTTGTAGAACATGTGTGTTACTTGTGTACTGTACTGTGTTGTGTTGTAGAACATGTGTGTTACTTGTGTACTGTACTGTGGTGTGTTGTAGAGCATGTGTGTTACTTGTGTACTGTACTGTGTTGTAGAACATGTGTGTTACTTGTGTACTGTACTGTGGTGTGTTGTAGAGCATGTGTGTTACTTGTGTACTGTACTGTGTTGTAGAACATGTGTGTTACTTGTGTACTGTACTGTGTTGTAGAGCATGTGTGTTACTTGTGTACTGTACTGTGTTGTAGAACATGTGTGTTACTTGTGTACTGTACTGTGTTGTGTTGTAGAACATGTGTGTTACTTGTGTACTGTACTGTGGTGTGTTGTAGAGCATGTGTGTTACTTGTGTACTGTACTGTGTTGTAGAACATGTGTGTTACTTGTGTACTGTACTGTGGTGTGTTGTAGAGCATGTGTGTTACTTGTGTACTGTACTGTGTTGTAGAACATGTGTGTTACTTGTGTACTGTACTGTGGTGTGTTGTAGAGCATGTGTGTTACTTGTGTACTGTACTGTGTTGTAGAACATGTGTGTTACTTGTGTACTGTACTGTGTTGTAGAGCATGTGTGTTACTTGTGTACTGTACTGTGTTGTAGAACATGTGTGTTACTTGTGTACTGTACTGTGGTGTGTTGTAGAGCATGTGTGTTACTTGTGTACTGTACTGTGGTGTGTTGTGTTGTAGAACATGTGTGTTACTTGTGTACTGTACTGTGTTGTGTTGTAGAACATGTGTGTTACTTGTATACTGTACTGTGTTGTAGAGCATGTGTGTTACTTGTATACTGTACTGTGTTGTAGAGCATGTGTGTTACTTGTGTACTGTACTGTGTTGTAGAACACGTGTGTTACTTGTGTACTGTACTGTGTTGTAGAACATGTGTGTTACTTGTGTACTGTACTGTGTTGTGTTGTAGAACATGTGTGTTACTTGTATACTGTACTGTGTTGTAGAGCATGTGTGTTACTTGTATACTGTACTGTGTTGTAGAGCATGTGTGTTACTTGTGTACTGTACTGTGTTGTAGAACACGTGTGTTACTTGTGTACTGTACTGTGTTGTAGAACATGTGTGTTACTTGTGTACTGTACTGTGGTGTGTTGTAGAACATGTGTGTTACTTGTGTACTGTACTGTGTTGTAGAACATGTATGTTACTTGTGTACTGTACTGTGTTGTAGAACATGTGTGTTACTTGTGTACTGTACTGTGTTGTAGAGCACGTGTGTTACTTGTGTACTGTACTGTGTTGTAGAACATGTATGTTACTTGTGTACTGTACTGTGTTGTAGAACATTTGTGTTACTTGTGTACTGTACTGTGTTGTAGAACACGTGTATTACTGGTGTACTGTACTGTGGTGTGTTGTGTTGTAGAACACGTGTTCACAAACAAGGAGGCAGAAGCCAGCTCCGCTGGTGGCCTGTCGGAGGCTCTTACGCAACAGATGGAGGAGCACAGAAAGGAACACCAGAAACATCTCAACTCTCTTCGAGACGAGCTTGCTGCTAAACAGGAAGTCATCGACGGACTGAAGGAGTACGCGTTTACACTGATTTATTAAAACTAAATCTATTAGTGTTAATATTTATTTCTAAAAGTTTTACAATTAATATTATTGCTTATTCTTTATCTCTGCGCAGTAACATTACTTGTTGTGAATCTGAGCTGCCATATTTGTTACTATGGCATTAACTGTTCATGTACTTGTTGTCTGTAGCGCCAACCAGAAAATCTCCTTGTCCAACGAGAAGTTGCAGGCAGACTTCGAGAAGCTCAAGAGCGAAGAAGCAGAGAAATCGTCTAAGCTGGCAGAGTTATCTCTACAGATTGATAGGAGAGAACAGGCCAAACAGGTACAGGACCAGTTTTTCTTCTTTTTGTCTTGCTTTGTCACTGCTATCTGTGATGTGTAAAAGCGCTAGTGCCGAATTTGATTAATATTGGATAGTATTCTAAATTGCGCAGTCCCTCAATGTCGGATATTACTTGTTGGAAGTGAACAGACAGACAGCGGTTTCTTACAACTTCTGATTGGGTTATTAGGTTTCGGAGTTGTCTTTCCAACATATAATCCCAATAATGCTACGGTTATAGCAATTAACTGTAGATGTGTTTTTCATTCGCTATAATTTTTCTCAAATTTGGCGAATTCTTTGTGCTGGCGAGGGCATGAATTCAATTGTCATTTAGTTGCACAGGCGAAAGCCTTGGAGTAAAATCAAACAAACACATAAAAACAGCATTAGTAATTAGATGTTTTAACCAAGAGAGGTTGTTGCATTGTTTTAATTTAAATTAGTTGACACCGATTAAAACTTGGATTTGCAGGATTTGAAGGGTCTAGAGGAGACAGTCGCTAAGGAGCTACAAACACTCAATAACCTACGAAAGCTCTTTGTCCAAGACCTGCAGAGCAGAGTGAAGAAGGTAAGTACAGTCGAGCCTGGCTCTGCCAGTCAACAACTCAGGTTGGCTTCAATAAGATGAAAGAACCTTAGCTTGTGTTGAATAATGAATTTATCTGAAAAGAACAATTTTGAACTGCATAATTAACTTAGGGTATGATAATGTATTGGGGCGGTGGAAAGTATTTCTCCAAAAAAGCAGTGCCAACCATTCTGTAGATGATCAAATACAAGGAGGTAATGTTACAGCTCTTGCTTTTTGTCTTGTTCAAATGCTTTTATAGCCTGGCTCCTATTGCGTTATTACTGCTTTCTGCCCAACATTGACATTCATCTGCTATAAATTGCAGATGGCCAAGCTTACCACAATTTCAGCCAGAAAAAAGAAACAAATCTTTCAAACATATTTTACTCATGAGTTGTTTGGCAATTAGTTTTGCAGCAACTTGTAGCCCAACTCATTGCATATATACCAATTGACAAGTGTCAGTTGGTGATTGACACGTGTCAGTTGGTAATCGACAAGTGTCAGTTGGTGATTGACAAGTGTCAGTTGGTGATTGGCACAAGCCCGTTGTTATTTGCTGGTTGTCTTGTCAATCAACACTTACCAATCGGAAGTTGTTCATTGCCAATTACATCTGACAGTGATAATCGACATTTTCCAGTTGACAGTTGTAAGCTGACACCTGCCAAGTAGTCCTGGTAATAGGTTTCTTTTTGACAGTTGACATTTACACAATTGGCAGGTTCTAAATGCTGTTATAGACACTTGGCATGTGGTGTCAAGTTGATGTTATTTAGCTTAGCATTGGCTGGCTATTACTAGCTTGCCGCAGGAAATGAGATCATTTGACCTAGTTTCTGCTAACTGCTGTACTTTTGTTGCCAGTCCTCACAGAAAATTGAAGACGATGAAGATCTTGGAGGCACAACAGCCCAAAAACAGAAAATCTCATTTTTGGAAAATAATCTAGACCAGTTGACCAAAGTGCATAAACAGGTAAGTGTTGAGAAAGGTCATACAAAGATCAGCAAAGGTCACAGACACCAATTTACATCACACTGTTGTTGTTTATTGTCATACCGGTTTTGGTATGCTTTATTTTGTCCTTGACCGTTCGTGTATGAGCGGAGTTCTGATCAACTATTTGGAATTACCGAACTAATATCAAAATCTGAAACAGCTGTGATTGGAAATTTTTAAAAAATAAATTTCATTTTTTTTACCGAGTTACTTACACATACTACATGGAAACCAATCTCCTTCCATTGCAGTTAACTCTACATAGCACTAGCCCATCTTTCTCCTCTATTCACAGTACTCTGAAGCTGATGCGCAGTTTGCTAAACTCTCCATCACCCAAACGCAGGTTCTGTACAGTTATGTGCCCCTTGCTAGTTACTAATCTCTACCGTTTGCTTGTCACGTTAGACTGTTGCATTGTTGGAGTATTTCATCTCCCTCTTTCTTTCTTCCTCTCCAACGCACCAATCACTGGCTGACTAGCGGCGATGTTTACCGAATGCATTCTTAGCATTCAGATTGCCGTATCATCTCACTCACTTTCGTTGTTCTGTTTTTGGATTGCGAGTTGCGTTTCACTGTAGGCTGTTTGGGCACATGTCTTTGTTTGGTAGCACATGTGATAGCTGTCCTGTTGGTTTGGGATTTGTCTCTCTTGTTTCCATGTAGCTTGAGCAATTTATTGATGGTTTCCTATTTTTAGACAAAGTGTGGACAACTCTCAATGTTTAGCCACTATGTTTTAGTGAAATTATTTTGCCGTGATGGTTTTTTTTGGTTGAAACTACACAGTTTAGAATAGAAATGGTTGTTGTACCATGCTTATGTTTGATAGAATGTTGTTATAGTTTCAATGATGTCTATTCGCAGTTGGTGAGAGACAATGCAGATCTGAGGTGTGAGCTACCAAAGCTAGAGAAGAGGTTGAGAGCCACTGTTGATAGAGTTAAACAGCTTGAGACAGCGCTAAAGGAGGCCAAGGAAGGAGCCATGAAAGATAGAAAGAGGTGGGTTTGTGCTGCCGGCTGCCTGAGCTTTCTATGTCAGCCCACGGCCATTCTCTTCCATAGACCCAATTGATCTGACTTGTTTATAATAAAGTGATAGTTACGCACTCAAAGTGGTTTTCTGAAACGAGAGTCCAATACCTTGTTATTTAATGTTTGCATATTCTGTATACGGCTGAGAGTGAATGTCATGAGGTTGAAACAGGAAATGATGTCATCACTTGTAAATACTTAACATCTATGCTTGTAGGTATCAGCATGAGGTAGATAGAATCAAGGATGCCGTCAGGCAGAGGAATGCTGCCAGAAGGGGGCATGCACCCAACATTGGTGAGTTTGTATATCTGTAGTGACTGTATGTATATATATCTGTAGTGACTATATGTATATATATCTGTAGTGACTATATGTATATATATCTGTAGTGACTATATGTATATATATCTGTAGTGACTATATGTATATATATCTGTAGTGACTATATGTATATATATCTGTAGTGACTATATGTATATATATCTGTAGTGACTATATGTATATATATCTGTAGTGACTATATGTATATATATCTGTAGTGACTGTATGTATATATATCTGTAGTGACTATATGTGTATATATCTGTAGTGACAATATGTATATATATCTGTAGTGACTGTGTGTGTATGTCTCTGTAGTGACTGTATGTATATATATCTGTAGTGACTGTATGTATATATATCTGTAGTGACTGTATGTATATATATCTGTAGTGACTGTATGTATATATATCTGTAGTGACTATATGTATATATATCTGTAGTGACTATATGTATATATATCTGTAGTGACTATATGTATATATATCTGTAGTGACTGTATGTATATATATCTGTAGTGACTATATGTATATATATCTGTAGTGACTGTATGTATATATATCTGTAGTGACTGTGTGTGTATATATATCTGTAGTGACTGTATGTATATATATCTGTAGTGACTGTATGTATATATATCTGTAGTGACTATATGTATATATATCTGTAGTGACTGTATGTATATATATCTGTAGTGACTGTGTGTGTATATATATCTGTAGTGACTGTATGTATATATATCTGTAGTGACTGTATGTATATATATCTGTAGTGACTATATGTATATATATCTGTAGTGACTATATGTGTATATATCTGTAGTGACTATATGTATATATATCTGTAGTGACTATATGTATATATATCTGTAGTGACTGTATGTATATATATCTGTAGTGACTATATGTATATATATCTGTAGTGACTGTATGTATATATATCTGTAGTGACTGTATGTATATATATCTGTAGTGACTGTATGTATATATATCTGTAGTGACTGTATGTCTCTGTAGTGACTGTATGTATATATATCTGTAGTGACTGTATGTATATATATCTGTAGTGACTGTATGTATATATATCTGTAGTGACTATATGTATATATATCTGTAGTGACTGTATGTATAAATATCTGTAGTGACTGTATGTATATATATCTGTAGTGACTATATGTATATATATCTGTAGTGACTATATGTATATATATCTGTAGTGACTGTATGTGTATATATCTGTAGTGACTATATGTATATATATCTGTAGTGACTATATGTATATATATCTGTAGTGACTATATGTATATATATCTGTAGTGACTATATGTATATATATCTGTAGTGACTGTATGTGTATATATCTGTAGTGACTATATGTATATATATCTGTAGTGACTATATGTATATATATCTGTAGTGACTATATGTATATATATCTGTAGTGACTATATGTATATATATCTGTAGTGACTATATGTATATATATCTGTAGTGACTATATGTGTATATATCTGTAGTGACTATATGTATATATATCTGTAGTGACTATATGTATATATATCTGTAGTGACTATATGTATATATATCTGTAGTGACTATATGTGTATATATCTGTAGTGACTATATGTATATATATCTGTAGTGACTATATGTATATATATCTGTAGTGACTGTATGTATATATATCTGTAGTGACTATATGTATATATATCTGTAGTGACTGTATGTATATATATCTGTAGTGACTGTATGTATAAATATCTGTAGTGACTGTATGTATATATATCTGTAGTGACTATATGTATATATATCTGTAGTGACTGTATGTATAAATATCTGTAGTGACTGTATGTATATATATCTGTAGTGACTATATGTATATATATCTGTAGTGACTGTATGTATATATATCTGTAGTGACTATATGTATAAATATCTGTAGTGACTGTATGTATATATATCTGTAGTGACTGTATGTATATATATCTGTAGTGACTATATGTATATATCTGTAGTGACTGTATGTCTCTGTAGTGACTGTATGTATATATATCTGTAGTGACTGTATGTCTCTGTAATGACTGTATGTATATATATCTGTAGTGACTGTATGTGTATGTTTCTGTAGTGAAACCCATCAGAGCTGGACATGCTCCTGTTCCACAACAGAATACTTCTGGAGGCATCAGAGGTGGTGGAGGCGTCGCTAGACCCGCCAACGTTGATGCGTAAGTTAGTGTCATGTCACTTGCCAAATAATTGAATATACAACATAGACATGTGTCATGTAGGATTAGACATGCAAATAGCTAACCACCTAAAGGTTTGTGTCTATGTCCAAAATACACAGCTCTTGCGAATATGTCGTGCTTCATGCTGTTGTTGATTTTAGTGTACAATTTTGGAGTGGTTTCCTCTTGTCGAAATGACAACTCCAAAAATTACAATTCTCTGATTCCTTCTTGGAAATTATTTACAAATGCAAACAGCAGTGAGTTTATTGAAACTGGGAGATTGGCAGGCCTGACCTTACGTTACACACTGGCAAAGTGCCAGTTTTTAACCTGGATATTGCAGCTGTATAACTATATGTTTTTTTTAAATATAAAGGTAATGTTTGTCATATTTTTGATTTTCACAATTGGGATACACCAATGTGTGTTTGGTGCTAATTATGACTAGTTGTGTTGTTATTGTGTAGAAATATAGTCGGTATAGATCGGTACCTATAGCCTCGGTACCTATAGCCTTGGTGCAGGTAATAAATAGTCTACACACTCACTGTAAATGCTCGTCACCCACTCTAGAATGTTCCATGCAGTGCTGGGCAGGATCGGTAAATACAAGAATTACCCACCAAAAATAATGTTGGTCTACCAGCGGTTTTGTGAGTCTCAGTAAAAAGCATAACGGACAGCATACTCGACATCACTCGGTAAAACAGATTTCGGTATTTTTGGTAAATTGTTTGTGAAGTAATACAGGATCATTAGTTTAGCGAACTGGCAGTGTAAAACAATAACATCAATAAGTAATTGACGACAACCATTCATCAGTACCAATATCACTTTATTTAATAATTCGCTAATATGTAGGATATATAACAACAACATTAGTCTGTGAAATATTTATTTTCGATAATAATAATAGTAGTAAATACTTAGTATGATAGTAAAGGAACAAAAATTAATTATTATTCAAATGAAATAATTATGTATCATCGGCTTCTTATCTCATCATCAAATAATTGTTGAACAAAGTATTATTGTAGATTACTTTATTGTGATAAGTGGTAAAATTTAGTGCAAGGTTTCTCTTTTTTTTATTTATTATTCATTCAAATGTCCCGCAACATTTCAAAAATGGTAGTGTGCGCAATCGTGTTGAGAAAAACTGGATTTTTAAAAACTGCTTTTTGCAAAAAAAGGTGTTTTGGTGATAGGTCGCTGATTGTAGTTATCTTATTATGCGCTCGTCTGAGTATAAAATGCAGTGTCTGCAATTTTATTGCTAGGTGTCACACGAGCTTCATTCATAGCACATACTTTCCAATGCACCACAATAATAATAATGATAATAATAATAATAATAATAGTAATAATAGTAATAATAGTAATAATAGTAATAATAATAATAATAATAATAGTAATAATAGTAATAATAGTAATAATAGTATTGATAGTAATGATAGTAATGATAGTATTAGTAGTAATAGTAGTAATAGTAGTAATAGTAGTAATAGTAGTAATAGTAGTAATAGTAGTAATAGTAGTAATAGTAGTATTAATAGTAATAATAGTATTAATAGTATTAATAGTAATAATAGTAATAATAATAATAACAATAAAACTAATGCTTGTAATGTTAAATGATCCCACCAAAACATTGCACTACTCGGATGGTAATGCAACCAGCAAGTTTTTAAAATTTTACAAATGCCACTTTAGATGCATTTCGCTGTACAATGTTTAATTAATTATTATTGATTTGTTAATAAATTGAATAATAATTTATTAGTTGATAATAATTATTGTTGCTGTTATTATTAATAACTGATAAGATTAAATGATTTATAATTTATAAATAGAAAATGTTTCAAGTTCTCTTGATATTGCGATTTTGATCCCAAATTTTCACACTGGTGTGGTAATTATTATCTTTAAATAGTGACTAGTTGTGATCGTGTTCATTTGTGGCAATAATGCAGATAGGTTTCATCGCATTAATGGGATTGGAACGAAAGTAGACAGGAAGGAACGTTGACAGGAATAAATGCAGACATAGCTGGAATGTATGTCGTCACGTTCTGGAATGAGTGTCATCATCGACTGGAATAAATGTCGGCTCTGCTATAAAAAGAGAATTTCAACGTTAATTTCTAAAAGTGTCTATATTCGTTTCCGGCATTATATACAATATTATTTCGATGTCCATTTCAGCAGTTGTTTACGTTGACAAAATTGGTATAATTTTACATTAATGGAAGAAACATCGTAGCCATAGTTTATTTGTCGCTAGGAGTGAATGTCGGCACCTGAATGTGGAATTTTTATTCTCCGTAGTATAGTCGACTTTCATTCCATGAGATGTCTGTCTGTCTGCTTTGATTCCGGAAGATGTCTAGGTTGATTACAAATATGCATGCATTTCTTCCAGTCTATTTTCATTCCAATAATCACAATTACTGTATATAAAAATGCATGTTAGATATGCTAAGCACAATGTGCATATTATTACCGACTACCTTAGTTATAATGCTTGTAAAAGTCTTTATTGCTTTCATTAATAATCATAATGTATCTACCGAAAATACCGAAAGAAAGATTACTGGCCCCGAAAATGTACCGAAACGCACATATACTGAGCTTACCGATTACTGAAATACCGGCAAAAGTCAAAAATATCCTTACCGACCTTGGAGTTATTATCCTGTCCGGCACTAATTCCATGTTAGCTGCACATGTAGTTATCTATATTCTGCAATGTTTTAAGGATTTGTCTTCTTGGTCTACAATGAGAATAAATACAATTTTGTGGCTAATGGGGTCCTGGCAGTTTTTTTGTGCGGAGCTAGTATTAGTGCTAGTATTAGTGCTAGTATTAGTGCTAGTATTAGTGCTAGTATTAGTGCTAGTATTAGTGCTAGTATTAGTGCTAGTATTAGTGCTAGTATTAGTGCTAGTATTAGTGCTAGTATTAGTGCTAGTATTAGTGCTAGTATTAGTGCTAGTATTAGTGCTAGTATTAGTGCTAGTATTAGTGCTAGTATTAGTGCTAGTATTAGTGCTAGTATTAAAGAAACCGGAAGCCCGCTTTCCATCAGCAATACTACTAAAACGAAAGTCACTTCATTTTCACGATTACTAAAGAAATATTTTTTATTCATGGCAGCTGATAAGTTTGGAGTGTATAATACTAACGATGCGCCATCAACATAGATCGTAACAGTACATCGGCACTGTGGTAGCAACCCACAGTAATCGTTCAAGGGCGCTTTCTTTAGTTTACGTTGACAAGCTCAATTAAACTTGAAATATGAAACTATGGTTCTACCTGTAAACATGATATTTAAATTATGCTTTTAATTGAATAAACCGAAATATTTTCAAAAAAGAACTTCCAAAGGCTTTATTGATTTCTCGAGCTTTCTCAACAACATCATTTTTGACATATTATTTGCTCAAATTCCCTCAAATCAGAATAATAGTCAAGCAAGTTGTGATTTCTAATGATAAGTTTAACAATTGACTAAGCTACTTCCAGTTGCATCGCTAAAGTGAAACTACTCTGCCGGGACCCCATTATCACATCACATGCTTGGCTAGCACAATCTCTCATTTCTTCTAAGTTGCCTGCTCTTGTTAGAGTCTCTCATGTGATATGCCAAGCAATTGGTGAGACAAAGAAGTAATAATTTTCTCATATTTATGTCGTCTACTCTGCGTGAGACGTTTTCAAGCATTAAATGGTTCAATATTACAGATGAGCTGACTGTAGACAAGAGAAGTTTACATCTACTAGCCGACTCCTCACCAACCACTCCTATTGCTGCCTATCTAACCTTTTCGTCCAAGTATTCGCTGCCCCGATAGGAGTACTATACGTGGGGAGGCAACTACAATGAAAAACTGGCTTACTATTTATTAATATCCGCTTGTGCAATAGTTGTCTTGGTTCTACATCAAAGTGGCCAGGTCTACAGGGTCGTCATACATAGGCCCCATCTCACTACTTAACATTTGTAGTCTATAGCTGGATACCAATAGTCAGTGACAAAAAGAATTGCTGTTGTGGTGCACTGCATAGACATCTGAGAATATGCACTTTGTGTTGTGTACTAGCCCTGCATGCTCACCAGTTTGTGACTGACGTCTTAAAACTATAACCCTTCCCAGAATGCATCTGTCACTTTCGCTTACAATGATAGGAAATTAATATTAATGTCGCTTGTTTTTTTTTTTGTTTTGACTTTTTGTTCTGCGCATTATTATACCAAAATCAATGTATTTTTAATTCATATATTTTTATTGGTGTTTTTGTTTGCTAGTATTATTATAATGCATTATGAAACAATACAACAATGTCACTTGATCAACACAATGTGTTTCGTGACCGACCAACAAAGGTACTGGTTGGAAATGTTGTAAATAGTGTTACAACTTTTGCATTTTGTCCTTTAACTAGAGCAATGTTATACGTCGGCCCTGTTTATTTTCACAAGCCGCTGAACATTTTCAAAACAATGTAAAAATTTTGAAAGCATTATTAGCGTTACGTGGTTGAAACTCGTTGGAAGATCGGTTGCAATGTGATTGATCTTGGAAGTCGACTGCTGGTTTCCAAATGACAAATCACTCCATAAACTAGCGATGGATCACCGAGGTGTAGTGCTTGGCTCAGTAGACTAGTTGGAGTTGAATGACTGCAGTATTAGTATATCCTCCTGTAGGTCAAGTTGTCTCTAGTGCCTAATGGGCTTGTCACAGGACCCACGATATCACCCGTATCCATCGTTATGGCATACAGGACAGTACATCCAGCAGAGGATGAAGCGGAATGGACACGGTTGACGTTTCATCCTTCCTGTCATGCTGTGATTGGTTGATTTCTCAACCCACAGCGCATCAATGTGATTAAAGTGCATAGGTCAAGGTTGCTCTGATTCTGTTGGGCAGATGGTCACATGATCTGCTGCAGTCTTTCACAGAACATGCATTGATCAACACAAAAAACTGAAGTAACAGGTAAAATGTACACACTATACATGATTACTCTATAGAATGACTTATTGTCTGCTGCCTAGGCAAGACTTGTATAGCTTGCATTTCACGTTTAGACATTTGCCTGTTGTAAAGCGAACAATATCCTTTACGTTACAACACGAGTTTCTTATCCACGTATTTTGTAGGATGTCTCAAAAACTTGCTTTACTAGGAGCAACAACAGCACTAAGTCTGAGAGTGTGGCTTGGTACTATACTAAGAAAAGAAACTCTAGTAGCTTGCCGTGTGAATGCTTGTGAGTAACAGTTTAACCTATGAAGTAGTTGTCTACTCATGCAAATGTCTTCACACTGTGGTAATCTATTAGCACAAAATAAAACATGCAGAAAGTTATATAAATGTATCAATGACATGTATATGTGTGTCATGTAGAGAATGTGGAGTTGGAGACAACAGGGTAAATCGAACGAGTAAAGTTGTGGTTAAAGACAGGAGCACTTCGACCGTGAATCATCAGGTGTTAGCGAGTACATCAACTGCATTTGTTGAACCAGTGGAATGTGTCGATAGAGGGAAAGATACCTGTAACTTTACCGAGAATAAACAGATTAGTACAAAGAAAAGTGTGCGCTTCAACATTGAGAAAACTGACAGTTGGACGAACACCTAATGTAATATGTAGCATTTTGTACAGAAAACTGTTCAGTGTTCTCTACGCAAAATATGTGTTTATTTGTCAATATCATATTTGGCTCAAATACTTACTGAACCTAACACCAAACCTGGACACTTGTACTACTGTATCACATGTACTACTATATCACATGTACTACTGTATCACATGTACTACTATATCACATGTACTACTATATCACATGTACTACTATATCACATGTACTACTATATCATACGTACTACTATATCACATGTACTACTATATCACATGTACTACTATATCACATGTACTACTCTATCACAAGTACTACTATATCACATGTACCACTATATCATATGTACTACTATATCACATGTACTACTATATCACATGTACTACTATATCACATGTACTACTATATCACATACACTACCATATCACATGTACTACTATATCACATGTACTACTATATCACATGTACTACTATACCACATGTACTACTATATCACATGTACTACTATATCACATGTACTACTATATCACATGTACTACTGTATCACTTGTACTACTATATCACATGTACTACTATATCACATGTACTACTATATCACATGTACTACTATATCACATGTACTACTGTATCACATGTACTACTATATCACATGTACTACTATATCACATGCACTACTATATCACATGTACTACTATATCACATGTACTACTATATCACATGTACTACTATATCACATGTACTACTAGTATATCACATGTACTACTATATCACATGTACTACCACTATATCACATGTACTACCACTATATCACATGTACTACTATATCATATGTATTACTATATCACATGTACTACTATATCACTTGTACTACTATATCACATGTACTACTATATCACATGTACTACTATATCACATGTACTACTATATCACATGTACTACTATATCACATGTACTACTATATCACATGTACTACTGTATCACTTGTACTACTATATCACATGTACTACTATATCACATGTACTACTATATCACATGTACTACTATATCACATGTACTACTGTATCACATGTACTACTATATCACACGTACTACTATATCACATGTACTAGTATATCACATGTACTACTATACCACATGTACTACTATATCACACGTACTACTATATCACATGTACTACTGTATCACATGTACTACTATATCACATGTACTGCTATATCACATGTACTACTATATCACATGTACTACTATATCACATGTACTACTGTATCACATGTACTACTATATCATATGTACTAGTATATCACATGTACTACTATGTCACATGTACCAGATGTACCATTTCTCCCCTACTGACCTAGTAAAGTTTAGTAAGATGGCTCCCAATCAGTTACAGTTTCAAATGTTTACAAAAAGACTGCACCAGAGACACCAACTCAAAGAAGACAAAACTCATCTTTGGCAGCAAACTTTTCCTGTCAATTAGTAGCTTTCTATGATCACTTCTTCGTAGCGCTATGCCCTAACGTCACGACTCAATGGTTTGAGTTGCGATAAACCATAGACCTAGTATTATTATAATACTAGGTCTATGCATAAACCATCACACTTTTCCATAAGCCAGCAATACAGTATGCCCAAAGGTCATGAACCCAAACTAGCGAGTCCACGGCAACTTTGAGCTAATGAGTCAATGAGTGAGACTGTTTCAACCAACAATTAGTTTCAAATGCTTTTCTTGTGTTTGTTTCGTCTAATATACTATACAGGATGAAATCATTAACGGAAGTTACTTCGGCGAGTTGTCTTCAATCTGATGATTTCACGGATAATATTTTTCGCAAATCGGGAATTCTTCACGGTAGAAGAAGACAACTTTACATATTATTTTTGTGAATCCGTCGAAAACTTGAGTAAAATTAACAATTAATGTAAAAATGGCATTAAGTTTTAATGCAAATAATATTTCACAAATTTAGAACTCACGTAAACGCAAAATGAACTTCCAACGAATATTTTCATCCTGTAGGGTTCACGCCACAGATAAAATTTTGAGGCAGCAGTGCTTGGCTCATGTGTTATTTATTTATTAAATTTAAAATACTCATCTATCTTTAGTATTATTTAACTACGGCCACTTGGTTCTTTATTGTTCATTATTATATAATTTTTACTAATATTATCAAGTTCTGAAATAGGGAAAAAGACAAATAATATAAAATAAAATATGTAAATATATTTGTGAACACTTATTCCGCATCATTTTTAATTAATATAAGTGGTCTTAAAAGGCAACTGTCTCATATCACTGAAATTTCTGTCCTAATTATTTTGACTGGAGTGATGCTGTACATTCAATACACGCATGTGCAAACCAGTAGCGCAACAGCATTCCCTTTTTCCATAACGCTTCAGTGGTCTGGTGCTACTAACTATAAGTCGCTACTTAGTAGTGACTTATAGTAGCTCCACATCATCAGGACTGCAATAGCGATATACCCATTTCCAGGAGGGGAAAAACCTAGACAAGCTTCAATGCGTATCAGAGAATCGAGTATTGTGTCTATGGAAAAGATATCTGGGATTTCTACAAAATCATCAGTACCAAAATAACAGAGAGACTAAAATTTTATCATTGTTTGCATCTAACGTAGTACTTGAAACATTTATATTTCATCCGTTTTATTTTTTCTTGTTTAAAAGGAACCATCCAGTGCACATGGGCTTTTCTTTACTCCAATACGCTAACCTGAGGATGTTGGAGTTTGACTGCAACTTTATGCATCAGTAAGCACTCTTTCTTTCCCTACGAAATACATTTTCTCCTGTGCATGTCAGATAACCTTAAAACAATAAAATCAATCAATTTTTTGTAGGTTTGTCATCAGAATTAATTTCCAGTATGTAGAAATAGACACGGACAGCACATACATGGCTTTGAACGGATCACTAGAATCATTGAAGAAATTGAACATGCGCAATCACCACAGGCCTACTGCAGAAAATTTGGTGGATTTTGGAACATTTTTTCGAAATTTTATGTTGTGTTTTGTTGTTGGTGTTTTGAAGGTAAGTCATTGTCTGACACACCTGTCTTCACGTGCTGGCCTGCTGGCTCAAAAATAATTTGGGCAGCACCCCACCAAAAAAATACCAAAAAGTAAACCCTCTGGGCTGTCGATACTGACCTCTTTTATTCCAATCAGATGACTACATGAGAAGCAGCAACCTCGTGTTTCCAAAGTTTGTGCTTGCAAAAGGCGCATCATGCAAGAGTTCTCCACATCACCTTAGTCTCCTAAACTAGCAAGTCCTAGTTTACGAGGGCGACAAAGGGTACTCATCTCAGCTTTAACATTATTGGTGACTCGTAACGGCCCGCGAAGGTTTCACGAGGATACACAAGAGGGGCTTCAATAGTTTGCCGAAAACAGTAAAAATGATGCAGCCTTTACCTACTGATTGCACTGACCGAGCGCTCTCGTTGAACTGTTGGAAAGCGGTAAAATGATTAATTATTACCGGCGCATCGTCACTAATTTCTTCGGCAGTAATGTGTTGTGGATCCTCACAATACTAAGACGGGTTAATACGAGTGCCCGCAGTTTCAAAGCTGAGATGAGGACTTTTCGTCACACCTGTGGGTTAGGATTGGTTAGTCTAGGAGACTCGGGTGATATGAAGAAATTTTGCGTGACGAGCCTTTTGCAAGCAAAAAATTTGGAAACGTGAGATTGCTGCTTCTCATGTAGTGGTCAAATTGTAATAAAAAAACTCAGTATCGACAGCCGGAGGGTTTACTCTTCATAAATTTCTTGATGGGGTGCTGCCCAAATTATTTTTGAGCCAGCAAGCCAGCACGTGAAGACAGGTGCGTCAGACCAAGACTTAGCTTCAAAACAACAACAAAACACAACCTAAAATTTCAGAAAAATGGTCAAAAGTCCACCAAATTTTGTGCAGTAGGCCTTTGGCAATCACTTTCACGCCAATTATGCCAACTGGTATTCTAAAAGTTACTGCAAAAACATTGAGATGAACTGTTGAGGGTACAAACACCAGGAATGGAAAGCGCAAGATAGTTGTGACAAAGTGAAAAGCACGGCAAAAGAACACCAAAGTTGTTCAAGGAAAGGTTTACAAAGGATGAAGTCATCGCACAGATTTCCAAATCCTACTAATGCTGCCGTGGAAAAGGTGACAAGTTTATGTCAAAAAGTTAAACAAGAGAAGTAGGGAGTTGAACGAAAACACCTACATGAATACTTTGAGAATGGGAGAATCATTAAAAACAAAATGTCGGTGACGTTTAATAGAAGATGGAAAAATGCTGTCGTATAACCAAGTCAAATGGGGGCTCCACTATTCTTATGCTTAAAGACAAGTATGATCCAAAGGTGTGTCAACTGAGCCAACTATTACATAATAGGACCAAGTACTCACACGATGACACTGTAACAGGTTTCCAGTGAGTGACATTGACTCTGTATAAATGATTGTAACTGTTAATTTAGCATAATTTGTAATAAATATCTCAAAGCAGATTATTTTAGTAACTAAAGTTTTCACTTATTGTCGACTATTCATCTTGAATCATTTAATAAAATGATACTGATCTTCAATACATATTTCAGGTGAACTTAAATGTGTTGTCAAAAAACAAGCACTGCAAAATCCAAACTTACAACAATGCTCGATAACAATTTTAACGTCACCAAAAGAACACAAGGCTTACATCATTAGGTTCAATTATTATTCAATACCCCAGTTAAGGTAATGTTCACACAGCATTAGACCCATGACATAAAACCATGGGGTCATCTGTCAGCAGAGGTCAATATTGAGGTAGAGATGCAGCAAGTGCCCCAAAAAAGCCACAGGGTGGTACAGATTTGCACCCAACATGGTACTGTTGACCTCCTTGTTGCTGGCGCAGGACATGCAGGTGCGATTTATTATTCACCGCAAGTATTGCAGTGACAATAGACCGCCATTGCTTACATGGCACAAGGTTTTTGCAGGGTAAACCAGGCCTGGATAGCAAGCCTGAGCCGACATCAGTATGACCGCCTGAGCGAGGGACCCCAATATAGCCCAAGTATCCTATTAGTCTTGGGTTGTTGAATTTTGCCTCTATTGGATCAGGATTACTAATACACCTTCCATTACTAAGCTATGGTTGAGCTTAACTATGTAAGTTTGATGGTGACAACACAGCTTAAAGTCAAGTTGATAGGGTCAGAAGAGAAGACGACTCCAACTTTCGTGATCTGTTATTAATAGATCTTTGGAGAAAACTAGAATCTGGTTGCTGTTAGAGTCTATCATGTGATGTGCCCAGCAATTGGTGAGAAAAATAATTAATAGATTTCTTCTTTTTTTTATTTGGTCTTCTCTGCATGAGATGTTTTCAAGCATTAAATGATTCAATATTACAGATGAGCTGACTGCAGACAAAATAAGTTTACATCTACTAGCCGACTCCTCACCAACCACTCCTATTGCTGTCTATCTAACCTTTTCGTCCAAGTATTCGCTGCCCCGATAGGAGTACTATACGTGGGGAGGCAACTACAATGAAAAACTGGCTTACTATTTATTAATATCCGCTTGTGCAATAGTTTTCTTGGTTCTACATCAAAGTGGCCAGGTCTACAGGGTCGTCATACATAGGCCCCATCTCACTACTTAACATTTGTAGTCTATAGCTGGATACCAATAGTCAGTGACAAAAAGAATTACTGTTGTGGTGCACTGCATAGACATCTGAGAATATGCACTTTGTGTTGTGTACTACTAGCCCATACTCACCGGTTTGTGACTGATGTTTCACAATTATAACCCTTCCCAGAATTCATCTATCACTTTCGCTTACAATCATAGGAAATTATTATTAATATCGTTTGTTTTTTTGTTTGTTTTTTTACTTTTTGTTCCGAGCATTATTATACCAAATGTATTGTTAATTTATATATTTTTATTTATTGGGGTTTTTGTTTGCTAGTATTATTATAATGCATTATGAAACAGAACAACAGTGTCACTTGATCAACACAATGTGTTTCGTGACAGACTAACAAAGGTACTGGTTGGAAATGTTGTAAGTAGTGTTACAACTTTTTCATTTTGTATTTTAACATTACCAACGTTATGTGTCAGCCCCGTTTACTTTGACAAGTGGCTGAACATTTTAAAAAAAATGTACACATTTTGAAAGCATTACTAGTATTACTTGGTTGAAACTCGTTGGCCGCTCGTTGGAAGATCGGTGTCAATGTAATTGATCTTGGAAGTCGACTGCTGGTTTCCAAATGACAAATCACTCCATAAACTAGCGATGGATCACCGAGGTGTAGTGCTTGGCTCAGCAGACTAGTTGGAGTTGAATGACTGCAGTATTAGTATATCCTCCTGTAGGTCAAGTTGTCTCTAGTGCCTAATGGGCCTGTCACAGCACTCACAATATCACCAGTATCCATCGTTATGGCATGCAGGACAGTACATCCAGCAGAGGATGAAGCGGAATGGACACGATTGACGTTTCATCCTTCCTGTCATGCTGTGATTGGTTGATTTCTCAACCCACAGCGCATCAGTGGGATTAAAGTGTTTAGGTCAAGGTTGTTCTGATTCTCGACCATGCTTACAAAGATTATAGGCAATAGTAATACATGTTATAACAGTGATATGATCGTTAGTGCTAATCTGAGAGTAACGTGGGCAGATAACTTTCAAAATAGTTGTCGTTTTTGATGGAAGAAAGTATAAATGAGTAGTTAGAAAGCACAAAAGTTACAAATGGTAATAAATCATATACTTAATAAAAATAATTTATTATTGATTTAAACAATAATAATAAGCTTAACAAGAAACAACAGGTTTTATTAAAAACAAAGTTTTATACAAAGAATCGTAGAAAGGAAACCATCTGGGATGCACTAAACCTGCTCTGATTCACTCGATAGTACTCAACGTCCGTCGTTTCAGTTGTTAGTCAGGCCAGTGTGGTACGCTGCTTGTTGTCAGGCTCTGACTCCGGGTACGGAAGAGAGACGCGTGTGGCAAGTGCATAAACACGCGCAACCTCAGTCGTTAGCTTCTGACGGTAATAATCAATATTATCTGGCATTCGTGTCAATAACGAGGTCTTTTAAAAAGGTTTCGCTTCTATACGTGCATGACAAAAATTTTCAATGAAAACAAATCAATTGGCAGGCAGTGAGTGCGGGTGGAAGTCAAAACTGGTGGCTGACTGGAAACAGACAGTCACTTAGCTATCAACCACCAAAATACATTCAAGGTCAACTATTTCTGGCAAATAATGATTAAACGCTCAAAAAGTGTGTAAAACAGAAATATGTAAAATATGAAGCCATACACACAAATGATTGTCGCATGATCTACTGAAGTCCTTTACAGAACTTGCGTTGAGTAACAGAAAGAAACGAGACTGACGTATCAGGTAAAATGTACACACTATACGTGACTACTCTATAGAATGACTTATTGTCTGCTGCATAGGCAAGACTTGTATAACTTGCATTTCACGTTTAGACATTTGCCTGTTGTAAAGCGAACAATATCCTTTACGTTACAACATGATTTTCTTATCCACATATTTTGTAGGATGTCTCAAAAATTAGCATTACTAAGCGCATTAACAGTATTAACTCTGGGCAGTGTCGCTTGGTACCAAAATTGGAAAAGAAAATTGAGTAGCTTGCCGTGTGAATGCTTGTGAGTAACAGTTTAACCAATGAAGTAGTTGTCTACTCATGCAATTGTATTCACTCTGTGGTAATCTGTTAGCACAAAATAAAACATGCAGAAAGTTACATAAATGTATCAATGACATGTATATGTGTCATGTAGAGAATGTAGAGTTGGAGACAACCGGGTAAACCGAAAAAGAAAACTTTTGGTTAAAAACAAGAGCACCTCTCCAGTGGCCTACTCTACGATGTCAACTATGACCGTGAACAATGAGGTGGAATATGTCGATAAAGGAACTGATACATGTAACTTTACCGAGGATAAACAGATTAGTACAAAGAAAAGTGTGCGCTTCAACATTGAGAAAACTGACAGTTGGACAAACACCTAATATGTAGCGTTTTGTAGAGAAAACTGTTCAGTTTCCTCTACGCAAATTATGTGTCTGTTTGTCAATATGATATTTGTCTCAAATACTTACTGAACCTAGCACCAAACCTGGACACTTGTACCACTATATCACATGTACTACTATATCACATGTACTACTGTATCATATGCACTACTGTATCACATGTACTACTATATCACATGTACTACTATATCACATGTACTACTGTATCACATATACTATTATATCACATGTACTACTATATCACATGTACTACTATATCACATGTACTACTATATCACATGTACTACTGTATCACATGTACTACTATATCACATGTACTACTATACCACATATACTACTATATCACATGTACTACTATATCACATGTACTACTATATCACATGTACTACTATATCACATGTACTACTATATCACATGTACTACTATATCACATGTACTACTGTATCACATGTACTACTATATCACATGTACTACTATATCACATGTACTACTGTATCACATGTACTACTATATCACATGTACTACTATATCACATGTACTACTATATCACATGTACTACTATATCACATGTTCTACTGTATCACATGTACTACTATATCACATGTACTACTATATCACATGTACTACTATATCACATGTACTACTATATCACATGTACTACTATATCACATGTACTACTATATCACATGTACTACTATATCACATGTACTACTATATCACATGTACTACTATATCACATGTACTACTATATCACACGTACTACTATATCACATGTACTACTATATCGCATGTACTACTATATCACATGTACTACTATATCACATGTACTACTATTCACATGTACTACTATATCACATGTACTATTATATCACATGTACTATTATATCACATGTACTACTGTATCACATGTACTACTGTATCACATGTACTACTGTATCACATGTACTACTATATCACATGTACTATTATATCACATGTACTACTGTATCACATGTACTACTATATCACATGTACTACTGTATCACATGTACTACTGTATCACATGTACTACTATATCACATGTACTACTATATCACATGTACTACTATATCACATGTACTAGTATATCACATGTACTACTGCATCACTTGTCCTACCTCTTCAGATGTACCATTTCTCCCCTACCGACCCAGTAAAGTTTAGTAAGATTGCTCACAATTAGTTGCAGTTTCAAATGTTTACAAAAAGATCGCACCAGAGCAACTCAACGGAGAAGAAACTCATCTTCGGCAACAAACTTTTCCTGTCAATGGTTTTTGTATTGAGACTGGTATTGTCTTTCAGTTTCACAGTTGTTTTGATTTAGTCATGGCTGTTCTTTTAAGAAAGGTCGACATCCAGAGCTTTATCCAACTGGAGTAAAATGGACTGCCGAGGTGTGTAAAGAAGCGCTGAGAAACAAGAGTACCTGAAACTGTTGGATTACATGGTCAATACGATTTATGGTTTCAGTTGGTTGCTTTGTATGAAATTGTACAGGTCTGCAAAAAGATTTGTCGATACTTTTTACGGATTTTTCCGCCTAAGAAAACCGCAACAATGTGTCAGTCTTGAAAAGGTGACAGAACAGGTTTAATTGGAAAACTTTTATTTGGTCGAGTGAGACATCGAACTTCCCAAATAATGAAAGAAAAAGTTTCTCATAATGCCAGGAAATTTTAAGATTAAGCTGTTGTGCAGCGGACACTTGAGCAATGATATGAGTGTTCGCTCTAACCGAAGGAAGCCCACTTCTTATTGACCACCTGTCGACAGTACGTTTGGAAGAACGGTCTCGCTATTGACTTCTGTGCTAAAGTGATACTTGACTGGATCTCAGATTGGTGATTACCAACGTTCAACAGTTGGTAGAGTGCGCCTCAGGAAAGCATTTAAAGATTTTGGAACATCGGTTTCGGATGCTAGGAAAATGGGAGAGAAAGTTTCTATGCAAGAACTGCTTGCATGTGCTAGTATATTGGTAGGAGATGCTGCCTATGGAAAACAATCACCTTCAAGTCAAATATTCCAAAGTCAAGCACATAGATGGTACTAGACAAGCTTCAAAGCGTATCAAAGCTTCGAGTATAGGAGGTTTCGAGGTTCGGAAAAGATCTCTGGGATTTCTGCGAAATCATAAGTACCAAAATAACAGAGAGACTAAAATTTTATCATTGTTTGTATCTAACGTAGTACTGGAAAGAATTATAATTTATCCGTTATATTTTTTCTTGTTTAAAAGGAACATTCCAGTGCACTTGGGCTTTTCTTTACTCCAATACGCTAACCTGAGGATGTTGGAGTTTTACTGCAACTTTATGCATCAGTAAGCACTCTTTCTCTACCTAAGAAATAATTTTTCTCCCGTGCATGTCGCATAACTTTACAACAATAAATTTAATCACTTTTTCATAGGTTTGACATTGGAATTAGTTTTCGGTATGTAGAAATAGACACGGACAGCACATACATGGCTTTGAATGGATCGCTAGAATCAATGGAGAAACTGAACATTAGGACTCACATTCTCGCCAATTATGCCAACTGGTTTCCTAAAGGTTACCGCGAAAACACCGAGATGAGTTTTTGAGGGTATAAACACCGGAAATGGAATGGAAAGCGCAAGACAGTTGTAACAAAGTGCAAAGCACGATAAAAGAACACCAAAGTTGTTCAAGGAAAGGTTTACGAAGGATGAAATCATCGCACATATTTCCAAATCCTACTAATGCTGCCATGAAAAAGGTGACAAGTTTATTTCAAAAAGTTAGACAAGAGAAGTAGCGAGTTGAACAAAAACACCTATCTGATTATTTTGAGAATAAGAGAATCATTAAAAACAAAAAGTTGGTGACGTTTAATAGAAGATGGAACAATGCTGTCATATAACCAAGTCAATTGGGGGCTCCCCTTTTTTATGCTAAAAGACAAGTAAGCTCCAAAGTTGTGTCAACTGAACCAACTATTACATAATAGGACCAAGTATTCACACGATGACACTGTAACAGGTTCCAGTGAGTGACATTGACTCTGTATAAATGATTGTAACTGTTAATTTAGCATAATTTGTAATAAATGTCTCAAAGCAGATTATTTTAGTAACTAAAGTTTTCACTTATTGTCGACTATTCATCTTGAATCATTTAATAAAATAATACTGATCTATCATAAATATTTTAGGCGGACTTAATTGTGTTGTCAAAAAACAAGCACTGCAAAATCCAAAGTTACAATAATGCTCGATAACAATGCTAACATCACCAAAAGAACACAAGGCTTACATCATTAGGTTCAATTATTATTCAATACCCCAGTTAAGGTAATGTTGACACAGCATTAGACCCATGAGATAAAACCATGGGGTCATCTGTCAGCAGGGGTCAATATTGAGGTAGATACGTTATATTGTTTTGACTTGTCGACTTGTATCGCAAAAACATGCTTTTACCATATAAATACTCGTCATCTCATGCAATTTTGTACAAATATATGCGCTAAAGAGCCTATTTGAGACACTGTATAGCCAACTACATGGATTTGGTAGACAATACAGGAAACCATCTTAGTGAACTGTTCACTTTGATGGTTTCCTGTATTATCGCAAGCCTGTAGCGAAATCCGGCGATATACTGTGCCAGTAATTGCGATACAATCTTCTCAGATCTCCACCCCGTAGATTTATTCTCAATATAGTAGCTGACCTACAGTGAGTTTCCTATCATAGATGACAACATGAAAGAGTACAGTATGGGAAAGTACAATTTATACCACCTCTGCCACTAATGTAATGGATTTTGGTCTCAAGTACTCTACCTCTCTCCAGATGGACACTGCCAGTATAACTAGTGATCTTTTAATTCCATATCAGTTGGCAGGCAGAGATCCTGTAGAGCAGTGGATTTGAGGTCAAAAACACAAATTGTCTATGAACAGTCTAAGGAAAGATAATCACATCTGAGTGTCATATTTTGTTTCATACAAGTTCTCATTTTTGATGACAATGTCCTCTATAAGTTGAAATATTTTATTTCCAAATCTCATAAACAACAAATTCTTCATTGAAATACCAAAGACCTTGCTTGCTAGTGATATGAAATAATCTTTCAAATTAATACTGCAGCCAAATGTCCATTATTCATATTGTCCATGCTCACAATGGCAATTGGTCCTGTTCTGAGGCCCTCCGGTCCACAGCAACTATCCCAGCACAGTATATGCCAATAGAAGACTGTCTGTATCAACCGTAGAGCTTGCTTCGTTTGCAGCAGTCCAGTACAGGCTCATACCATATTCCCTACAGGCTTGTAGAGTTCGCTCTACGCTGTAGCAGTGATATCAGTGATGTACTTTCAGAGAGGGATTGATTGAGATTAAAGCCCTGTTGTATACAGGCACACCATTATTGACTTGGCACAGCAAGCAGATTGCAAGCCACTGGCATTATCTACCTATAGCTTAAAGCATTCCTCAGTTAGTAGCCCTGACTTAGGTTCTCTGTAGAACAAGCCACACTAACTGTGTGGTCATAGAACTTGCTCCGCCTACAGCAGAACTGATTGATAGTAGTGTATCCCATGGATGAAATACACCAGGATTGCCAGCTACGGTCGTTCAATATAACTTTGACCACGATTCAAGTGAGGCCGTTTATGGGAGTTGCCATGACTAGCAATTTTTACGCAGTATCCGGTACGTACTTGTGTCTTTTGAATGCAGTGTCGAGTTGTCTTTTCATTAAGAAAGACAACTACGCCAATCCAAGGGAGAAGTGACGTACTTCCGGTACGTTCGTAAAATTCGGCTATTTAAAAAATTGCGGTGGCTGCTATAAAAAGATTTGACCATAACTTGCGGCCCCTTACTGTAGCGTATGTCACGAAATCCTTTGTAAAAGTCGCAGTTACAGTCTATATCCGGTACGGACTTGGCCGTTCAAATTGCTTCAGCTGATTAGGCGCAGCTGGCAATCCTGGTGCATTTCATCCATGGTGTATCCACTATACAGGCTCAGCTGCTAGAAGTAACTCCAGCTTGGAGTAGTGCTCAGGTGGTAAACTTGTTCTTGGCACTGTTTACTTGTAGAGTACCCTTCACCATTGACTGCAGGCTCGGAGAGCTCGCTCCCCCCTGCAGCAGTGCACTAAAGCCAAGTAACAGTTGTTACAACCCCATGCTGCCAGATATTCTTCCACTATCTACCATACCAGCTACTAAAACAGCTAGAGCCACCGCAATTCCGGCCAGTTGTACTGATTGATCCCAGATGTACTGATAATTTCCCAGATTTGAGCTGAGTTACTCTTCCAACAGTTAAGGATGGCGAACCAGCAAAGAGGCAGCGCCGGTAGAGCGCCTGCTGGCAACCAAGAAAACGTAGTGATAGACACACTGATGAAATCATTGCAAGCCATCCTGCAACAAAACCCAGGCAATACATCAGCCACTTTCAAAGCACGTAAGTTCAGCGGAAACCCTTGAGCCAGGCAACCCTAGTACAGTAACACATTCTGAGCTTCCTGTGCAGACAGGCAGAGTGAGTCAAAGTTGTAGGCAGCTTTGCAGCACAGACCATCCATTCCTACATAGCAGTGACAGCAACAGAACAACCGCCATCTACCGATGACGGCTAATCATTGCCTGGAGTTAGAAGAACAAGAGGAAAGCGTGTTGCTGGATGCCGACCTCCATCACTACCCACTGATGAACTCTGCTGAGACCTCAGAGGTCAGCACTGCTGCCCTTTGAATTGGCTGGTGAAGCCAAAAAGAATAGCTGATTACAAATTTCCTTCAACACGTAAGTTGTTGTGTATTGTATATAGTAGACTACTACTTCTGTATTTATGGATTGTATAAAGTAGACAACTCCTACTGAAGTTATGTCTTGCATACAGTAATCCCTACTGTAGGTATGTATTGTGTATATATGGTAGACAACCGTTACTGAAATGATGTATCGTTTATAGAAGACAACTCCTACTGTATTTGTGTATTGTATCTAGTAGACGACTACTACTGTTGCTAAGTATTCTAAATAGTAGACAACTCCTACTGTAGTTATGCATTGTATATAGCAAGCTACTCCCACTGTAGTTGTCAATTTGTATAGAGTAGATAACTCTTACTGTAGCTAGATATATCATGCTGTAAACAAGTCTTATTGTTGCATTGCAAGGTATAGTGTATAAACAATACATATTTCATTTTTTTGTATTTTTTTTATTCAACCACTCAACTTGTGCCATAGCTCTGTCGAGCACATAGTAGACAACTCCCACTGGTGTTATGTAATGTAAATAGTGCACAACTACTGTAAGTATGTATTGTATATTAACGGCAACTCCAACTGTAGTTATGTATTTGATATAGTAGACAACTCTTGTTTTAGTTGTTTTTGTGTATAGTATCGACTACTTCCACAGTTATGATATAAATAAACAAGTACTTCTATTGTTATATACAGTGTATAGAGGACAACTCTCGCTAAAGCTTTCTTGTATAGAGGGAAACTCTATTGCATAGTTTACTTATAAAGCAACTGCACAGACAAATTATAGCCAGAGATTATCTCCAACTTCAAGCGTATTCACCTCTGCCTATTGTCTGGGAAAATTCGATAAGCAACTTGTTTCCGTTGAGGTTTTTCTCTCACTTATTTTTCGTTATTTCTTGAAATCATAAATTCTGAACATGCTATGGGAGTAGTAATATAAGAGCAGATCTATAGGAGCAGATGCTATGGGCAAACTGATAGTTTGTCATTGCGTTTCTAAGGGTGTTTGTCTATACATGTTGTAAGGCTCATTGGTATTGTTAATTTTCTGACGTTCTATATTTATGAAGATAATTTATCATGGACATTTTGATGATCGAGCAATGTCGTGGAAAGTTAAACCATATTTGCTTTTCAGTGATTGTCATGAAGCTCGTTTTATGCTGCGTAAAATTTCACTGAAAGTTATTATTGATAACGATGCATATCACCTCATGGCGTGAATTATTCAGTATCTGCTATCTCTTGCAACCAAGTTATGTCCTTCAAGAGAAAAGGTCAGAAATTATTATTATTTCCCAACCTCTTCTGAAAAAAAAATTAGACTGATTTACTGTCTGCTTGTAAATAATAACTGTCTCTGCTCACATATACATACTCGTGCTTAACCTGGCCACGATCTTTTGTAATCACCAAATGTGGGTGACTCCAAACACTATCGGTACTCGCAGCATGCGTGCAAGCTGGCATGGTTTGTTTGCCCGGAGATTCAGTGCAAAATATAATCAACAGCGATTTAAAAAAAGTTTTTAGAGGTCCTCATGTAAAATCATGATGATAGAAAACGTTTTTTTGTATTAAAGTTATCTCAAACAAATACAAATGAACAAAGCAAAGCGTAGAACCAAATATTACACATCTAGAATATTTATTAGAGGCAAAATGTTAGTGAGTATATGCAAGGGATTAACTAGCTTAATCTCTGTATTTATTATTTATGATGCAAGAATTGATTATATTTTATAGTACAAGTGCTACAATAACAAATCTAACAAACACACATAGCTTGAGTGGAAATATCTCATCAACAGTTCAGCATTGAACTATGAAAGCTGCAGACAAAGTTTCTGCAGTCCCACATTGTAGCCAAAGATTGCAGACAACACTGCAAATGAGAGAATCCAAATAACAAGAAATGCAACAACGAAGCTGCAGCACTGCCCACCAGCTCCTACAATGGCACAAGAAAAGATAACAAATGTAAGATCTTTCTCTGTTGAGTTTAACGAAATTATACATAAAACTGTGTCATACAAAACCAACAGTTACCTGCTGACTGGCAGCAGGCAAAACAGGATCCTTCCTCGACATCACCTATTCCTCTCTGCCATACCGCTGCATAAGAATGGATTCGTACTCCTTCACATGTGAACCCACAGCAACCTAAACCAAAGCTCATTCTGATATAATATTGTTTAACGTTGTTTTATCGAGTGATCAACTTTGACTGTACAGCCCAAATGAATAAGACAAAGAAGTGGTTCTCTTTTGTCGCATGACAGACTTACGAGTGTCACACAATATTTAAGGTAACTCTCAATAATTATACAAAACTGACTATATAGTTTTATTATCTTTTACTCGCTCTGTTTTACTCAAACAACTCAATGTGTCTACTGGGGATAAAAACTTTAGATATAAGTACCCTACGATCAGATAAGAAACATTATCTATTCACTCGGGTTAGTAATAAAAAAATGGCTGCTAAAGCAAGTCACATGACTTCACTTGAGGTGATTGATGCTCATAAAAACTACATTGACAAAACTTACCACAGAGTTTTAGTTCTAGCCAAAACAACATATTTTATACGATAGATGTGGACACTCAAACTCATATAAAAATACAATTGGCTGTACAGTTTTGCCGATTTTCATTTTTGCCATCATCTCTTTTAGTTACGGCTTAGCAACGTTTTATGATTATCATCGATGGATACTGTGACTAACTGACTGAACAAAGTGAATACAGGAGAGAGTAAGTTTGGTTGAGTAGCCACTTTTCAAAGTTTTTAGCATTCTCATCCACGACTAAAATGACTTTTACTTTTCGAACAAGAAAATTTATATCTTTTAACGTTAACCCTACAGCCAAACAGAAACACAGTTTTTTTAGCTTCTTCCAACAACCAGCCACATTGTTGGAGCAAAAATAGCCTCTTAAGTCTTTCACTTTTAAAAGATTAGAACCCTGAGTGCAATATTAAAATGCGTTTGAAATTATCCATTACTGTCAATGCCAAGAAAAACTCACCCCAATTACAAAATATAATCCAACTTATACTCACATATGCAAAGACAAGAAAGTGAAATGACAACCAGAGACATTGCCAGAGTTACCCCTCCCAGAGCGATCAGCAGCGAATATGAGAATCTACACTCATTGCTGACAGCTAAGGTTGTACTATTGTTAACTTCAGTCACATTGCTGACTCTCTCATTCTCACAGTTTACAGAACACACAAGTAGAGCTGCTACTGCTAGAAGAATGAATAAAATGTAGCTGAAAGCTGCCATGAGATTATTTGGTACAACACAAACTTTCGGCAGGCAGCAGTGTAGTGTTCCTTACGTTAGCCTACGCTGGTTTCAACAAGTTTAACTGCTCTCGTTGAAACGTAAGTGCCATTTGCATATAACTAAAGTAGTTCATATCTGGCTACTAGTGTTGTAGCTAGATAATATGGCTCCACTAGCGCTTAAGAATTTTTCAATTTATCATTTGGGTTGCTGAGACTAACCTCATCCGATGATACCTTTATTTTTACACCAATTATTACACAACAATGGGAAAGAATGCCCACGTTAATACTCAAAGCACAATCGATTAGAGCTTTACTGTTTTAATGAAATCCAAAGATGCTCAGCCAACCAAAGACAATCATTTTTTGGGTGAGACAAAATGTAGCACTGCTCAATACACAGTATCAGAAGCAGATGAAGCAAAAATAGTTTTGCAAGAAATTATCTGGTAAAATAATCTTGATTTTAAAATAATCGTTCTTAATCTTTATCTATGTTTTAATCTGTTATGTACATTCGTAATGTACGTATAAGGTTAGTGTAAGGTCAAGGTTAAAGGTTATATCACTTATGATAGCTAAAATTGATTGAAGATATCTGGCGTGGTAGAAATCAGTGTGCAACTATTTGTTTAACATTCTTGTACTCTATTCCCCAGCCCCTCGTCATGTATCAGATATACCTCCATGTTGCTGGCGCAGGATGCGCAGGACGCGCAGGACACGCAGGTGCAACTTATCACTCACTGCAAGTATTGCAGTGACAATAGACCGACATTGCTAACATAGCGCAACGTCTGCAGGGTATACCAGCCCTGGATGGCTAACCTGAGCCAGCATCAGTATGACTGCCTGAGCAAGGGACCCAAAGATAGACTAAGTACCCTATTAATCATGGGTTTTATGAATTTTGCATCTATTGGAGCAGCACGACTAATACGCCTTAAGTTACTAAGCTATGGTTAAATTAACTGTGTAGGTTTGGTGGTGACAACACAGCTCGAAGTGAAGTTGATAGGGTCAGAAGAGGAGACAATTCCAATTTTCGGGGTCTGTTAGTAATAGATCTTTGAAGAAAACTAAAATATAGTTGCCTGCTCCTTTTAGAGTCTCTCATGTGATATGCCGAGCAATTGGTGAGACAAATAATTATTACTTTTTTTTGTCTACTCTGCATGAGATGTTTTCAAGCATTAAATGGTTCGAAATTACAGATGAGCTGACTGCAGACAAGATAAGTTTACATCTACTAGCCTGCTTCTCACCAACCACTCCTATTGCTAATTATCTAACCTAGTACTATGAAAGACTGGCTTACTATCTATTAATATTCGCTTAAGCAATAGTTGTCTTGGTTCTACATCAAAGTGGCCAGGTCTACAGGGTCGTCATACATAGGCCCCATCTCACTACTTAACATTTGTAGTCTATAGCTGGATACCAATAGTCAGTGACAAAAAGAATTACTGTTGTGGTGCACTGCATAGACATTTGAGAATATGCACTTTGTGTTGTGTACTAGCCCCGCATGCTCACCAGTTTGTGACTGATGTCTAACAACTATAACCCTTCCCAGAATGCATCTGTAACTTTCGCTTACAATGATAGGAAATTAATATTGATTTCACTTTAGTATTCTTGACTTTTTGTTCTGCGCATTATTATATCAAACTTAACGTATTTTTAATTCATATATTTTTATTGGGGTTTTTGTTTGCTAGTATTATTATAATGCATCATGAAACAATACAACAATGTCACTTGATCAACACAATGTGATTCGTGACAGACTAACAAAGGTATTGGTTGGAAATGTTGTAAATAATGTTACAACTTTTGCATTTTGTCCTTTAACTGTAACCTTTAACCTTTAACTAGAGCAATGTTATACGTCGGCCCCGTTTACTCTCACAAGCGGCCGAATGTTTTCAAAATAATGTAAACGTTTTGAAAGCATTATTAGCGTTACGTGGTTGAAACTTGTTGGAAGATCGGTGGCAATGTAATTGATCTTGGAAGTCGACTGCTAGTTTCCAAGTGACAAATCACTCCATAAACTAGCGATGGATCACCGAGGTGTAGTGCTTGGCTCAGCAGACTAGTTGGAGTTGAATGACTGCAGTATTAGTATATCCTCCTGTAGGTCAAGTTGTCTCTAATGCCTAATGGGCCAGCCACAGCACCCACAATATCACCCGTATCCATCGTTATGGCACGCAGGACAGTACATCCAGCAGAGGATGAAGCGGAATAGAAACGATTGACGTTTCATCCTTCCTGTCATGCTGTGATTGGTTGACTTTTCAACCCACAGTGCATCAGTGGGATTAAAGTGTTTAGGTCAAGGTTGTTCTGATTCTCGGCCATGCTTACAAAGTTTTCGTGCAGTAGTAGTACATGTTATAATAATCAGATGATCGTTAGTGTTTATCTGACACTAACGTGGGCAGATTGTCTCATGATCTGCTGCAGTCTTTCACAGAACTTGCGTTGATCAACAGAAAGAAACTACACTGAAGTAACAAGTAAAATGTGTACAAACTATACCTGATTACTCTATAGAACGACTTATTGTCTGCTGCCTAGGCAAGACTTGTATAGCTTGCATTTCACGTTTAGACATTTACCTGTTGTAAAGCGAAAAATATCCTTTACGTTACAACATGAGTTTCTTATCCACGTATTTTGTAGGATGTTTCAAAAACTTGCTTTACTAGGAGCAACAACAGCACTAAGTCTGAGAGTGTGGCTTGGTACCGAAATTGGAAAAGAAAATTGAGTAGCTTGCCGTGTGAATGCTTGTGAGTAACAGTTTAACCAATGAAGTAGTTGTCTACTCATGCAAATGTCTTCGCTCTGTGGTAATCTATTAGCTCAAAATAAAACATGCAGAGAGTTACATAAATGTATCAATGACATGTATATGTGTGTCATGTAGAGAATGTGGAGTTGGAGACAACCGGGAGACTCAAACAAGTAAAGTTGTTGTTGAAGACAGGAGCACTTCGACCGTGAACAATCAGGTGTTAGCGAGTACATCAACTGCATTTGTTGAACCAGTGGAATGTGTCGATAGAGGGACAGATACCTGTAACTTTACCGATGATAAGCAGATTAGTACAAAGAAAATTGTGCGCTTCAACATTGAGAAAACTGACAGTTGGACGATTACCTAATATGTAGCATTTTGTAGAGAAAACTGTTCAGTGTTCTCTACGCAAATTATGTGTCTGTTTGTCAATATGATATTTGTCTCAAATACTTACTGAACCTAACACCAAACCTGGACACTTGTACTACTTTATCACATGTACTACTATATCACATGTACTACTATATCACACGTACTACTATATCACATGTACTACTGTATCACATGTACTACTATATCACATGTACTACTATATCACACGTACTACTATATCACATGTACTACTATATCACATGTACTACTGTATCACATGTACTACTATATCACATGTACTACTGTATCACATGTACTACTATATCACATGTACTACTATATCACATGTACTACTGTATCACATGTACTACTATATCACATGTACTACTATATCACATGTACTACTATATCACACGTACTACTACTATATCACATGTACTACTATATCATATGTACTACTATATCATATGTACTAGTATATCACATGTACTACTATATCACATGTACTACTATATCACATGCACTACTATATCACATGTACTACTATATCACATGTACTACTATATCACATGTACTACTATATCACATGTACTACTATATCACATGTACTACTATATCACATGTACTACTGTATCACATGTACTACTATATCACATGTACTACTGTATCACATGTACTACTATATCACATGTACTACTATATCACATGTACTACTATATCACATGTACTACTGTATCACATGTACTACTATATCACATGTACTACTATATCACATGTACTACTGTATCACATGTACTACTATATCACATGTACTACTGTATCACATGTACTACTATATCACATGTACTACTGTATCACATGTACCAGTATATCACATGTACCACTATATCACTTGTCCTACCTCTTCAGATGTACCATACCTCCCCTACCGACCCAGCAAAGTTTAGTAAGACAGCTCACAATTAGTTGCAGTTTCAAATGTTTACAAAAACACTGCACTTGAGACACCAACTCAATGGAGAAGAAACTCATCTTCGGCAGCAAACTTTTCCTGTCAAGCTTTCCATGATCACTTCTTCGTTGCGCTATGCCGTAGCGTCACGACTCTTTGGTTTGAGTAGAGATAAACCATCACGCTTTTCCATAAGCCAGCAATACTGAATGCCCAAAGGTCATGAGCCCAAACGAGCGAGTTCACGGTGACTTTGAGCTAATGAGTCAATGAGTGAGACTGTATATAGGAAAATTGTTTCAACCAACAATTAGTTTCAAATGCTTGTGTTTGTTTCGTCTAATATATCCTACAGGATGAAATCATTAAAGCAAATTAATTTCGCGAAGTGTCTACTCTCTGATGATTTAACGGACATTATTTTTCGAGAATCGGGAAACCAAGAAGAGAAAACGACTTCATATATTTTTTTATGAATTCGTGGAAAAACCCAGTAAAATTAAACAGTAACGTAAAAATGGCATTAATTTTTAATGGAAATAATATTTCTCAAATTCAGAACCCGCGTAAACGCGAAATTAACTTCCAACGACTATTTTCATTCTGTAGGGTATTCTCCACAGATAAAATTTTAAAGCAGCAGTGCTTGGCTCATGCGTTATTTATTCATTAAATTTAAAATATTCATTTATCTTTAGTATTATTTAACCACAGCCACTTGGTTCTTCATTGTTCATTATTATATAACTTTTATTAATATCACCAAGTTCTGAAACAGGGAAAAAACACAAATAATATAAAATGAAACACATAAATTTCTTTGTGAACACTTATTCCGCATCGCTTTTAATTAATAGAAGTGGTCTTGAAAGGCAACTGTCTCATATCACTGAAATTTCTGTCATAATTATTTTGACTGGAGTGATGCTGAACATTCAATACACGCATGTGCAAACCAGTAGCGCTACAGCATTCCCTCTTTCCATAACGCTTCAGTGGTCTGGTGCTACTAACTATAAGTCGCTACTCAGTAGTGACTTATAGTAGCCCCAAACCATATCATCACAACTGCAGTACTAGACAAGCTTCAATGCGTGTCAGAGGTTCGAGTATTGTGTCTATGGAAAAGATATCTGGGATTTCTGCGAAATCATAAGTACTAGAATAACAGAGAGATTAAAATTTTATCATTGTTTGTATCTAACGTAGTACTGGAAACATTTATAATTTATCCGTTATATTTTTTTTGTTTAAAAGGAACATTCCAGTGCACTTGGGCTTTTCTTTACTCCAATCCCGCTAACCGCAGGATGTTGGAGTTTTACTGCAACTTTATGCATCAGTAAGCACTCTTTCTTTCCCTAAGAAATACATTTTCTCCTGTGCATGTCAGATAACTTTGAAACATTAAGTTCAATTACTTTTTTATAGGTTCGTAATTAGAAGTAATTTCCAGTATGTAGAAATAGACACGGACAGTACATACATGGCTTTGAACGGATCGCTAGAATCAAAGGTGAGTATGAAGATAAGGAATCACATTCACGCCAATTTTGCCAACTTTCTTCCTAAAAGTTATTGCAAAAACATCGAGATGTGTTTTAGAGGATACACACACCGAGAATGGAATGGAAAGTAGAAGACAATTGTGACAAAGTGCAAAGCACGACAAAAGAATTCCAAAATTGTTCAAGGAAAGGTTTACGAAGAATGAAATCATCGCACATATTTCCAAATCCTACTAATGCTGCCATGAAAAAGGTGACAAGTTTATTTCAAAAAGTTAGACAAGAGAAGTAGCGAGTTGAACAAAAACACCTATCTGATTATTTTGAGAATGGGAGAATCATTAAAAACAAAAAGTCGGTGACGTTTCATAGAAGATGGAAAAATGCTGTCATATAACCAAGTCAAATGGGGGCTCCACTATTCTTATGCTAAAAGACAAGTTGGATCCAAAGGTGTGTCAACAGAGCCAACTATTGCATAATAGGACCAAGTACTCACACGATGACACTGTAACAGGTTCCAGTGAGTCACATTGACTCTGTATAAATGATTGTAACTGTTACTTTAGCATAATTTGTAATAAATGTCTCAAGGCAGATTATTTTAGTAACTAAAGTTTTCACTTATTGTCAACTATTTATCTACTAATTTAATAAAACGATACTGATCTTCCATACATATTTCAGGTGGACTTAAATGTGCTGTCAAAAAACAAGCACTGCAAAATCTAAACATACAATAATGCTCGATAACAATTCTAACATCACCAAAAGAACACAAGGCTTACATCATTAGGTTTAATTATTATTCAATACCCCAGCTAAGCTAATGTTCAGACAGCATTAGACCCATGACATAAAACCATGAGATCATCTGTCAGCAGGGGTCAATATTGAGGTAGATGTGCAGATATGCAGGGTGGTACAGATTTGCACCCGACGTATTACTGTTGGACTCGTAGAGCAAACGGACACAGAGTAAACAAAAAAATGGAGAACTGAGACGAGCTATGCTGCTATGGATACCATGATGTAAATGTTATATTGTTAGTAGATTTACTCCTTTCTTCCAATCAGTCATTGACTTCGTGAGCCCTCCATTGTGTGCCGAATTGCGTAAGAAGATCTAAATAATCTTTTAATTACTGTACTGTAGCTATCAAGAACTTAATAACATCCTCTAAGGTCTGATCTAGCCTCCAGAGGGCCTGATCTATCCACCAGAGGGCTTGATCTATCCACCAGAGGGCTTGATCTATCCACCAGAGGGCCTGATCTATCCACCAGAGGGCCTGATCTATCCACCAGAGGGCCTGATCTATCCACCAGAGGGCCTGATCTATCCACCAGAGGGCCTGATCTAGCCACCAGAGGGCCTGATCTATCCACCAGAGGGCCTGATCTAGCCACCAGAGGGCCTGATCTATCCACCAGAGGGCCTGATCTAGCCACCAGAGGGCCTGATCTATCCACCAGAGGGCCTGATCTATCCACCAGAGGGCCTGATCTATCCACCAGAGGGCCTGATCTATCCACCAGAGGGCCTGACCTAGCCTCCAGAGGGCCTGATCTATCCACCAGAGGGCTTGATCTATCCACCAGAGGGCCTGATCTATCCACCAGAGGGCCTGATCTATCCACCAGAGGGCTTGATCTATCCACCAGAGGGCCTGATCTATCCACCAGAGGGCCTGATCTAGCTACCAGATGGTCTGATCTAGCCACCAGAGGGCCTGATCTAGCCACCAGAGGGCCTGATCTAGCCACCCAAGGCCCAATATAGCCACAGCCATATACACACAGTTTCGCAAATGGAAGTTGTTATTATGGAAATAAATACAAACAATTGTTTCCAGTCATAAAACTTAGCATCTAAATTGTTGACATATCTAAAAAAAACACTGTTTTACCATATAAATACTTGTCATCTCATGCAATTTTTTACAAATTTATGTGCTAAAGATCCTACTTGACACACAAAACCCTTTACCACTGACTACAGGCTCATAAAACAAAACCCAGGCAATACTTCAGCCACTTTCAAATCACATGAGTGCAGTGGAGAAGGTGGTGTAGACTATTTTATAACCAGATTCATTGAAGTGCTAGAAATCAATGAGCGGCCAGAGAATACAGCCATGTTACACTAATGAAATGCACTACGTGGTAGAGCATTGGGCTGTGGAAAACCTTCACATCTTTGCTGCCTTAGAGCAAACTTTGATGCCAAGAGAAGTCATGTCCCGGCTCACCAGCCTGTGCAGACGGCAGAAAATGCCGCTCCATGAACATGCTAATGAGATAAAGCGTCTGGTATGCATTGCTCATGCCGACTTCCTTCATAAACTCATGCAAAGAATGATGCTGGACACTTTCAGTACTATGTTTGGGAATGCATATCTACGGAGGTATTTGTTGACCATGCAGCACACAGACTTGGCCGATGCTGTCCGGGCCGGTAATGGATACGTGTAGATTGAAGCGCCAGTTGAAGAGAGTCAGGCTCAAGTAAGAACTGTGGAAGAAGAAGATGATGAAGAGGAGTAAACAGAAGTTGGTACTAGATTTCTGTTGTAACATGCCTCTTCTAAACTCCCACTATAGCAAGTGCACAATACCCCAACACCTACCACCCCGGATTCTCTTTGAGGATGCAGTCACTGAGGTGAGCTAGCCAGCCTCTTCCTCACCTGCTGATGGATACAGCACCCACAACACAGTGCTGGCGCTGTGGTCAGCCTGGTCACATGATGAGCACGTGCCCTAGAACCCAACGCACAGTTAAGTTTCCGACACCCTTAAACAAGCAGAAGTGGGTTGACACGCAGTACCTCCCGTAGATTGTTATAACGACTAAATTCTCAACAAAACGAAGCCCGACACTCCCTCCCCTTTCTGACACCCCCACACCCTCAGTACCCACCCACACCCCCACACCCACGCTCTCCCTGTTTTGCAACTTACTACCCATTAGTGCAACTAGACGTTTCTCTCCATTGCTAAGCCACAATAGCAGTTGATATCATTTCTGTCCGAGCTGTTTCCCCTCGGGGACAAAACTCTCCAGAATTACATGGAATTTTGATGCTGAAACTAAGATAGCCAGTACAAATGTATCTAATGAGCTTAAAGATAAAACCTCGATACCAGCAGACCCATTAGATATGGACTATATTAGATTCAAATACACTTGCTGGCTCTGAGCCAAAGTTACTTCAACTGCACTTCAACCTATAAGTAAAAGTCCGATGCTCGTTGCTATCAGTTGATTGCGAGCTTTACTGAGTGTATGTTCTATATTGTGATTTTTTACCTCACACACATATTACACTCTGTATACTTTTTACCATTGATTACTGCGTCTGGCCAGCTGCCTAGGTAACATCTGGTAGTTGGTTGGTAGGTCGAGTTAAGGCCGACTCATGGTTGAGTCAAGGCTGAGTCTAGGTCGTCCAAATCGAGTCTAGATCAAGATTAGGTCAAGTCTAAGTCAAGTCTAAATCGAGGGTTGTAGAAAGCTGTCTGACCCATACAGTAACCAGTAGCATACAGTAACCAGTAGCATACAGTAACCAGTAGCATACAGTAACCAGTAGTTGTAGTTATTTTCTGTAATATAAATATCTCCACTGTCCACCGCCCTTGTTTATTCGTCTAATACAGTGTGCAATAGCTAGAGAAGAGGTGGAAATTCTCTACAACATCTACCATTACTTAATTACACAAGCAAATCATTTGATTTTTTAGTAATTTTATTATTATAACCCTGGAGGAGCAGCAAACACACATGTAAAGTTAATAAGCCAAGTTGTCCAATTTTTATGCTGTATAACAGTATGTTTGTTAGTAAAATGTCATTTAAATGTATACAATGATCTTCATTTTAAAATATTATTGTTAACGATAATTAATTAAAAATAATTGGTTTAGAAATGCTGAATCAATCATCAAGTAAATCAGCTGGATATTAAGACTTTAGACCTCTTCATGCGTTGACTCTCTGGTGGTTTTATGGAAGTTTCAAAGCTGACGCCTGGTGCAAACAATCGTTATAACAATGAAACCCTCTGGATCTTTGTTAGACTTGTAACCACAACTTGGTGAGTTGTCAGCCAAGTTACTCCAAGCAGTATAACTAATTGTATTTTGGCTCCAGTAGTTTAATGTAGCACAGGCTTCCATCCTGTATCTATAATGAAAAGAAGTATATAATAGGAGCAGATTCCCGGAGGGTTAAACGGGACAATAAGATTCTCCTGGTCCCCAAAGTGCCTTTTTGTGCACCAGGTGCCCGGTGAATCCGATTGTCCAGTTTAACCCTTTAAAGATCTGCTCGTGTTATACTACGAACAGTCACTTTAAAAAATCTATACAGATTGGATACTGAAATTATACAGGTTGGACAAAGAAATATGCTTAAAAATAAAGTTTCATTCAATTTAACCATTGATCATCTAGTGATAACAGCTGCATCACCCAACTCAAAGATAAAATTTGACCTGCAAAAAAATTAAAACTGGCCAACTTGAATCGGCATATAAAAACAACAACATACCTGCAACTTTTATCATGATTTTTTGTTGTTAAAAATTATTATGGCCAATTAGAGATAAGTGTTCCCACAACTGCAGAAACAGACCTCATTCTTGACCAAGATTATAATATAACGCTTTATGTCAACACAGCCTAGCCTGGGGACTAGACACATTGACAGTATTCGCGATGTGTTCATCAAACGAATGCCAAAAAATAATGTGTTCGTAATTTAATACATTGCATATGAAACTGAACATTGGTTTAGAACATCATAATTTTTCAATAAACTTATAGATTACCAGAAAAATCATAAAGAAGATACCTCCTAATTCTAATTCTTAGAAAAAAAGAACTGCATCATTATGAATAACAATAGTCTGTAAAGTTGCCCTTTGTATTTGGTGTATCTTCAGTGATGGCAATTATTGTGAGGGACGCCAGTACTCTCTCACGTTTATTATTTATCCTAAGACAATCTCTCACAATTATCGGCTGAGCCTTTCTCTCATTGTGTAATTCTATTGTGTAAGAATTAAGCCTTTAACTCACAAGTAACTCTCTGTCTACGCAATGTCTACATTTATATCTCAATACGTACTCACTACTCATTGTCTATGTCTATGTTCTATTGTTTACCTGTGCCCATGTTGCTAGAGTCTATTTTGTGCGTTCTATCTCGCACCCAAAAAAACTATTATTTACTGTATATTATATTTTTCCACGGTTTTAAGTATTATATTTTGGAGCTGATGTAAGGGCAAGGCGTGGCTTGCACCAATGTTTTTCCCAGGCGTGGTTATTAACTTGCACCCGCCTACTCTGTATTTAAATTCGTGTTTGCACAATAAAGTTCAGAGTTAGCCTGACTCTCAGATGATTCTCTCTCTCAGAAGCAAGCACAGCTAGGAGCACCAAAACTACAAGCGCTGACCTGGTCGACTATTAGCAAGCACGAAGCTAAGGTGGAAAGTGAGAACGGTTCGCCCTATCACTGTATATACCCTCACCTGAGGTGAGGATTCCAACACTACGCCTAGTGCCCTAATAGTTCGATTCATCATAACGGTACGAACTCTGAGAGTTCGGGACCAAATAGCACACCAATAATTTCAGTGTAATTATTGTCGATCTCGACTGAATCAGATTCGACACTAAATAATTCCTGCACAATTATTGTCGGAGACAACAGTTCGTAACAAACTATAAACTAGACAATAATCTCAGCACCATTATTGTCCGAGCCACAGTTCGCAACAAACTCTAAACTAAACAATAATTACAGCGCAATTATTGTCGAACATAGACATGTTCGGATGCAGCCAATAATTACCAGATAATTATTGCACTCACTCCACATCGGATTCGGTTGCACACGAAACTGCACAAGCCAATGTACGCACCCTGAAACAATAATAGCACATTATTGAGCGCTGACTTAGGGTCGAGACAGAGCAGTCGGGAGAGTGTACAGGTGGCTACCACCCAGACACAAATTCCTGTACATTATTCTGTAAAATTTTGAGGACAACAGGACCTGTTTATAAAAATGCAAAAATTGTACTTGCTTTTTATGATTTATTTGTTGTTTAGTTTCATTTGCGACCTACAAAAAATATGAATAAATGCTCATTGATTTTTTTTATTCAGTTAGCTACTTTTTGTTGACCCATGAGTTTCAAACAAAAAGGTTATTTATTGATTAAGTTTATTGCCGGCATAATTATTTGTATTGCAATCTGTTCCGAACAAAATGATTAGTTATTGTCGATCTGATCATTTTTATTGCATTTTTTTGACAAACATTGGCCATGAATACTGTGAATAACTATTGCACCAATGAGGCATTCACATAAAAGAAGCTTTGCTAGTTAATGGTACTTGTGTCCTGGACCAATTGCAGTGTTTGTAAAAATAAATATGAAATTACTACAATATTACCAGTGTGATTAGATAATAAAAACACCAAAATATGTATTAAGTGGTTGGCAACTCCTTTATTCTATTACCTTCCGTGAAAAATGCCAACCAACCATACCAACCATAAAAAAATTTAACATCCTGAGGTACATGAGACAAAACTTAATTAAAATACTTACTAATATGAAAAACTTACCCTTGTGGGCACGATAGCATCTCTCTCTCACTTGTTACATCTTTTCTCAATACCCGAACATCTTTTCCATCAATTAGTTCACACTTTACAATTGCCTGAAATATCATTAACATCATGTTACCGCTGTCATATTTTTTGCCTTGAACAAACTTGTTTGAAATGAATGAAGCATAGTTTAAGTTAGATATAATTAACTTCTATTATATTTTTCGGATTTATCACAATTAATAGCTCAAAGTTAACATCCCATCAGTAGCTTACCTTCACTCTGCCTGCTACACCCCACCTTTTAAGTGCAGTACATTTTCGTATATTGTCAACATAAAATGTGGGCCCATCACAAATTGTCAAGTCATTACAAAAGCATTCAGCTGCATAGTAGCCCGCTACAAAATAAATAAGTATAAATGCATCGATTTGTTCCAAAGCATCTTTTAAATTGTAATGCCAACTAAAAGTTAAATAATGATTTAACATAAGAGGACTCAAAGTTGAATTGGGTTAAACTTGAAAACTGTTTATAAGCACCTGGACAAAAGATGTCTGAAGGAGAATCATCAGGCTCTTCACTTGGTGGGCCTTCCAGCCAAAACATTTCCTCGCTGAATGCTGAATAATACAAAGTACAATAAAGTACTTAGAAATGTAGATGTAAAAAATGGACAGTTTGGTCAATTAATTCAAGAGCATATACTGACCTTCACAGCAAGGTCTAGGCCCTGACCACTGTTCTCCTTTGCAATGGATTGTTTCCGTTTTCATTTCATCATCTTTTCCAGCTATTTTGTAGCCAGCTCTGCACTCATAAGTAACAGTTTCATTGTCCTAAAATATTACTCTGTAGTAAACACTTAGCTAATAGAAAATGTGGTAACAACCAATATAGATATTAGATACCTCATAAGTCTCCTTCATAGGTACCGGATCTTTCATCCATAAATCCCCGCTTGGTGCGTTTCCACAGTCACTGAATACTCGCCATGTTTGCACTGCTATCAGTGCAATTATAACTTCTACCACTAGTCTCATCTGAGTCGAAAAATTAAAACAAATTATTTTACTCATTTTAAATGTAACTTGCAAAAAAATTGCGATTGAAAATTTTGCATTATTTACATTCCTCTACTGATAAAAACTGTTGAAAATTTTTTTATAATTCTTTCATGGCAGACATAAAAAATCAGCGATAATATGGTTCTTGGCCATAAAACATTTTACGTAACTTTAAACTCCTAAGTAAACCAGAGACTCTATACCTGGAAAGGTCGCGTAAAGTAAAATGGGTAAATGTGCTGTTTGGCAATTCCAGATATATGACTTTAACAATTCTTATTATTTTTTGTGGGACCTTGTTGGACTTTTATTTGTATTTTTCATCTTTCTAAATTTAATTTTACTTTTAACTCTTATTGCATGTAAGCGCTTTTCAAATACACACATATATTTATATACATACGTAAAATCAATTAAATCAACATACACACTTGAAAAACAAATAAAATAGACAGTGTGAAATGTGTACATACCTTGCTGTTAGATCTTTTGCTTCACCTACAACAAAGTGCTGCTGTATAACTGGTTAAGACATATACATTACGTACATTATATACTATCCCACAAGGAAGTTTTGCTTCAAAGCCAGTAAAACTCATAGATAAATATGATACTTTCAATAATATAACCCTCAATAACAGCTTGTAATATGTCAGGCTATTTCCTTCTAACTTCTCCACCTCCCCAAACATCCATTGTGCAAGAGAGACAACTAGTCTGCTGTAAAAGTATATGAATATCCTTTTTTAGTGCAATGAGTGATACCTAAAAATTTTGATGAAAAGCGTTGTTTTTTGTAATAAAAAGAGAGCACATATACATGCATATTCTATTTCACAGCTTCACATGTACTGCTCAAATATGCTATTATGATTTCTTCTGCATTATCACATGACTTCCACTAGAATTACATGCACATTATAGACAGTACCTAAATGAGTCTCCTTTGCAATGATCAAAGGCTTCTACTGAAATAGACACTTATATCTCCTTTATCATCGATTAGTGGTGAATGTGATAAAAATTACATCAATTATTCTGTAAAAATATACTTGAACTGCCATGCATTTTGTGTTGAAAGCATATATACATCACAATATAACCATACTACATTAGATCTGCTGTCTAGGTCATTTAAAAATCAGTAGTTGTACAACTTTTTCAGTAAAATTTGAATCATGTTTGAAATACTAATTAAAAGCAAAAAACGCAAAAGTAAGTGAACAACAGAATCTTACATTACCACTACCACTGCCCCTGCCACTGCCCCTGCCACTACCCCTGCCACTGCCCCTGCCACTTCCACTTCCACTGCCACTGCCACTGCCACTGCCCCTGCCCCTGCCCCTGCCACTGCCACTGCCACTGCCACTGCCACTGCCACTGCCACTGCCCCTGCCACTGCCCCTGCCACTGCCCCTGCCCCTGCCACTGCCCCTGCCACTGCCACTGCCCCTGCCCCTGCCCCTGCCACTGCCCCTGCCACTGCCACTGCCACTGCCACTGCCCCTGCCCCTGCCCCTGCCACTGCCACTGCCACTGCCACTGCCACTGCCACTGCCACTGCCACTGCCACTGCCCCTGCCCCTGCCACTGCCACTGCCACTGCCACTGCCACTGCCACTGCCCCTGCCCCTGCCCCTGCCACTGCCACTGCCACTGCCACTGCCCCTGCCACTGCCACTGCCCCTGCCACTGCCACTGCCACTGCCCCTGCCCCTGCCACTGCCACTGCCACTGCCACTGCCACTGCCCCTGCCCCTGCCCCTGCCACTGCCACTGCCACTGCCACTGCCCCTGCCACTGCCACTGCCCCTGCCCCTGCCCCTGCCACTGCCACTGCCACTGCCACTGCCCCTGCCACTGCCACTGCCCCTGCCACTGCCCCTGCCACTGCCCCTGCCACTGCCCCTGCCCCTGCCCCTGCCCCTGCCCCTGCCACTTCCACTTCCACTGCCACTGCCACTGCCACTGCCACTGCCCCTGCCACTGCCCCTGCCCCTGCCACTGCCACTGCCACTGCCACTGCCCCTGCCACTGCCACTGCCCCTGCCACTGCCACTGCCCCTGCCACTGCCCCTGCCACTGCCACTGCCCCCCGCCCCCGCCACCGCCACCGCCACCGCCACCCGCCACTGCCCCTGCCACTGCCCTTGCCACTGCCCCTGCCACTGCCCATGCCCCCCGCCCCCGCCACCCGCCACCGCCACTGCCCCCGCCACTGCCCCCGCCACCGTCACCGCCATCGTTACTGCCACTGCCACTGCCCCCACCCCCGCCCCCGCCACCGCCCCCCGCCACCGCCACTGCCGCTACCACTACCATGGATTGATGTAGCTCCCAATATTGTACCACTCCAGTTCACTACTAGCATGAGTTGATGTAGCTCCCAATATTGTACCACTCCAGTTCACTACTACATGAGTTGATGTAGCTCCCAATATTGTACCACTCCAGTTCACTACTAGCATGAGTTGATGTAGCTCCCAATACTGTACCACTCCAGTCCACTACTACATGAGTTGATGTAGCTCCCAATATTGTACCACTCCAGTCCACTACTAGCATGAGTTGATGTAGCTCCCAATACTGTACCACTCCAGTCCACTACTACATGAGTTGATGTAGCTCCCAATATTGTACCGCTCCAGTTCACTACTACATGAGTTGATGTAGCTCCCAATATTGTACCACTCCAGTTCACTACTAGCATGAGTTGATGTAGCTCCCAATATTGTACCACTCCAGTTCACTACTACATGAGTTGATGTAGCTCCCAATATTGTACCACTCCAGTTCACTACTAGCATGAGTTGATGTAGCTCCCAATATTGTACCACTCCAGTCCACTACTATAACAGAGATTTGCTCATATCTTACTACTGGCATGAGTTGATGTACCAAACACTGCCAATTGGTGGCTTTCTATAAAATACTGTCTTTATTAAATAGACTGATGTGATTGAATAACTTTCAAAGAAGTCTTAGCTTAAGAATAAAGTGAGAACAATTGCACCTCCAACGAGCTTGTGCTGCCATATGAGCATTGGCAGACTATTCAGTAAAACAATACACAACCATGTATGTTATTTTTACTCTAATACTTTAATTTGCCTTATGATAACATTTGGAATATATTAACGCTTACTGTTGGCCATACTTACAGTAGATGGTAATGAGCAGGTTTTGTATTGCGTGTTTGACTATAAAAATTCTGAGCACATGTTTAACAAATCCACCAACTCAGTTGTGAAGAAGTCAACTCACTCCTCCAATCTAGAAGAAATAAAACGGCTTTATAGTAGTACAGTTTTATCTGCCTCCTACCTACCTACAGGCTATAGTCTACTACTTACCTGCAAGCTATAGCCTACTACCTACCTGCAGGCTATAGCCTACTACCTACCTACAGGCTATAGCCTACTACCTACCTACAGGCTATAGTCTACTACTTACCTGCAAGCTATAGCCTACTACCTACCTGCAGGCTATAGCCTACTATCTACCTGCAGGCTATAGTCTACTACCTACCTACCTGCAGGATATAGCCTACTACCTACCTGCAGGCTATATCCTACTACCTACCTACAGGGTATAGTCTACTACTTACCTGCAAGCTATAGCCTACTACCTACCTGCAGGCTATAGCCTACTATCTACCTGCAGGCTATAGTCTACTACCTACGTACCTGCAGGATATAGCCTACTACCTACCTGCAGGCTATATCCTACTACCTACCTACAGGGTATAGTCTACTACCTACCTACAGGCTATAGTCTACTACTTACCTGCAAGCTATAGCCTACTACCTACCTGCAGGCTATAGCCTACTACCTACCTACAGGCTATAGCCTACTACCTACCTGCAGGCTATATCCTACTACCTACCTGCAGGCTATAGCCTACTACCTACCTACAGGCTATAGCCTACTACCTACCTGCAAGCTATAGCCTACTACCTACCTGCAGGCTATAGCCTACTACCTACCTACAGGCTATAGCCTACTACCTACCTGCAGGCTATAGCCTACTACCTACCTGCAGGCTATAGTCTACTACTTACCTGCAGGCTATAGTCTACTACTTACCTGCAGGCTATAGCCTACTACCTACCTGCAGGCTATAGTCTATTACCTACCTGCAGGCTATAGCCTACTACCTACCTGCAGGCTATAGCCTACTACCTACCTGCAGGCTATAGCCTACTACCTACCTGCAGGCTATAGCCTACTACCTACCTGCAGGCTATAGCCTACTACCTACCTGCAGGCTATAACCTACTACCTACCTACCTGCAGGCTATAGCCTACTACCTACCTGCAGGCTATAGCCAACTACCTACCTGCAGGCTATAGCCTACTACCTACCTGCAGGCTATAGCCTACTACCTACCTGCAGGCTATAGCCTACTACCTACCTGCAGGCTATAGCCTACTACCTACCTGCAGGCTATAGCCTACTACCTACCTGCAGGCTATAGCCTACTACCTGCCTGCAGGCTATAGCCTACTACCTACCTGCAGGCTATAGCCTACTACCTACCTACAGGCTATAGCCTACAACCTACCTGCAGGCTATAGCCTACTAACATTTGCATGTAAACTGATCAGATTTTACCATGATTACCACCAAATGGATCACATTGTTCAGGCAAATAAATGTTATCATCAATAATGTACATTGCTGAGTGTTGTCATAATAAATTCATAAATAATTGTACTAATAGGAATAACACTAATTGCAATAATTATAAAGCCTTGCTAGATCTTGTGATATTAACCATTAGTAGTATAATAGGAGCAGACTTCCAAAGAGCTCTGATGTCACATTCTTTAGTAGTAAACTGCATAATGAGTTAGATATTTTTCATACAATTATCGTCATGTATAACTCGAATTGGTGGATTTCTTGCCTTTTGTATTTCTTCAATAGCTCTCTCATAAAAAAATAAACTCAGTAGCGTCACCACAAGTAGGAAAAAGCCGACAAATACTACTAATATCATAACTGTTATCGCTTTACATTTCAAAGTTATCACAACATTGTCTACGGTTTCGCTTTTAGTACCATCAGCTGTATATTTTCCATTTTCGCTCTTCACTCTCATCTCCACATTTTCTTCTTCCAACATCTCAATAGTTCCGTAATGCAATATCACTTTTTACTGTCAAACATCGTATTTCAAACAGAACAAAAGAAATTACAGATGGTCAAAATCTCTATCCTTCTATTTAACTATTGTTATCACCAAAACAATATAAATTATCACACCATTTTGTACCTACACATGTTGGCATTCACTTTAATATTGAACTATGATACAAAAATAACATATACCACCTGGTGCACAAAAAAGACACCCAACGCGTTCTCCTGGTACCACCTGGTGCTCTGAAAGGAAAAAAATTGTCCATGAGTACCCAGTTGTCTGGAGATTTTCTCCTATTATACTGCAAACATTTCATCATAGTCGGTCATCTTCAAGTTTATACTTGCCATCATTATGATACACTGCAATATTAGTGTTACGATTGATATAATATATGGGGATCTTTGTTACTGTGACCCCTGGCTCCATAACCATTTTTGTCGCCATTATTTTTAGTCTCATCCATCGGCTGCTGATACATACTTTGCAGCTATATGAATGACAGGTATATTACATCTTGAGTAAACTTCTGTTTTCCCGCTACAATTTAATAGATTACTTTCAGTCAAAACCCATTGATGTGTGTGTAGAAATGCACTGTATGCAGGTAACACTTTTTGGGAGTGCTGGTATGTACGTCTATGATAAATGATTAAATTGTTAAGTTGGTCACCACCAGTGATAATGTCTTATTCAGACCATTGACTGCTGTGTCACTCCATGTGGTAGCCATATATGAACAAAGTCCTCTTGTACAAACAGCCACATCTGCATATGACTAGCTATACTTTGAACAAGAAGTGCTAATATAAACATGATTTTGTCTTTTAATTACAACATCAAATAGGTTTCGTTTTTCACGGCAAATTATAGAAAATGTGATGATGAATAGAAAGTTGAGGGTCAGTATCAGTTATCATATCAATAATAACAATCTTATCATATTTATTCAAACTTTGGTTAAAAAGTAAAAGTAAACAACTGTAGAGAAATTGCTTCACAATTTAGTCATCAGCTTAGTTAGATCCACCCCTAGCTCACTCTTCCCTTCTCCTACCTAACCCACTCCGCCCCTGTCCAAGTATTTCACCATTTGAAGAGCCGATAACTGAAGCAGAACGAGACACCAGGATCCACCCCCCCCCCCCCACTTCCCCACACACCCCCAACTCCCATCCTGTTCCCATGATCCCCTTTACCCCTTGTGTGCGTTAATAACCTCTACTGTGACACACTGAGTTCTAGCTCTCAGTTAAGTTTACATCGCTAATGGGATAAGAAATGCCAAGTAGGAGTTGTGCTTCTTTTTGTTAGTTTTGTATAAAGATCTATACTCAGATCCAAATTAAATAATTGGACTATTCTATCTAGCCTTTCCAATTAGGTCTCAAACAAGCTGAAATGGTACTGCTGCAATCAAAACATGAGTACACTCTATAGTTGTGGAGATATTCACTACTTAGCAAAAGTAGAAGACAACTCCCCAAGTGGCAGGGAATGAACTGAAGGAGATATTGGAGAAACAGGGAGATTGAACAGTAAAACTGGCACTAATGAGATAGTGAAATTTGATTTATGGGAAGGATTGGATTGCCTTGTAAACCAATCATTGTGATCAGACAGGTTTCAGCTGCTTGCTTTTAGTCTAAATGTAATCATTTGTACTGTTTACTTTTTGGTTCATTTCTAATTTTGAACAGAGAAATCTGTGGATATTTTTACATTATATAATAATTGAAGTTCAGTCAACTGAAACATTGCCGTTATCTATTTGGCTGATTGCCATTGCCAAGTATTGTCAAGACTAGCTAGTGTTGGTGTGGAGAGACTCGGATAAGAGTGCAGTCGATCAGACGCAGTCATACCTGAGCGAGGATCCCCCATGAATCCAAGTGTTAATTATTTATAGTTGTACTGAGATTTTGCCAATATTAACTTTGTGTGACGATTCAATATAGGGATTATATCTAGAATCATTGTAGACTATCTCAGTCAAGCACACTGCTTCCACTCCCCCTCCCCCCCTCCCCTTTCCGTATAGCGCTCCCCTCCCCTTGGTACTAGTTGTGTCTAGAATCATTTACGCAATATCACTCAGCATAATAACACTTTCATTTAAATGCTTGGCACATTTTTAATTTCCAGACAAATTTGCCATTAACTTATTTCAACATAAGCTAAAGTTTTTAATGAAAACTTTCACGTAAAGCTGCCCATGGCGAAAAAAAGGTTCCTTTTCATTGTCTTTAATAAATGAAAGTTAAATTTTTATCCTGGCTTTATTCAACCAGTCTGTTGCAAGATCTACAAGAAACCATTTTTCAGGATCGCTATTTTACTTTAATATGACTTGTGTGATCGCAGTAACACGTAGTAACTGCGTGTTACTGCGATCATGGGGATACTATCTGTGAGTTGTCTTCTTCCCGATATCACAACTAGCAGTCATTAACCTTTTTACTTCATTCTTGTAATCTTAAGTTTCTTGGCCAGAATGACAGACTCCACTGCTGGACCCAAAACATATGATACTCAAGTCTGATATACCATTTCATTAAGATAATTGGCCACTTTCTAGGTTAGCTCATCTATCCACACAATACTATCATAATATATTACTTTAGACGTTTGTTTCTTAGAAATCAGTAATGTCCAGCATGTTTCATATACCTATAATAAGCTTGTAGGATTGCGAACACAAGCTACAGCCATGGCTGTGGTTTTGTATAGTAGACAACTCCTACAAATAGCCAGTAGAAAACAGAGTCTAATGCAGCAGTATTTGTGTAAGGCGTATTGAAGTGGAAATTCCAATTGATCGCTGGTTTTACAACAAAAAAGTGAATTTTGTACGCTTATTTGTAACGTAACTTGTCTGAAATGCAAATTGGTAACGTAACCAGACAAAATACCAATGACAAGAGAGCCAAAACTGTATTTGGCGAACCAGTTTTGTAGCAGATCCACTCGCTAGTAGATTTTATTGTTACTAGTAGTGGCCCTCCAGCCACTCTAGATTACAGTGAGTAAGTTTAAGTCAATCATTTATAGCTGGCTCAATCTAATCCTAAAATGTAGGGTGTATTTCACACATACAGTGGTTTGAATGACCTTGAGTTTGTGCTGCATAATGCTTTTTCTGCCAACGAGCATCCAAAAATGTCAGTTAAACACTACCAGACTTTATCAGATTTTCACCTGATATAAACAGTTAGCAGAATGAATCACATAGCCAGTAATCTCCCACACCTTTACAACCTTTATTTGTTTAGATTGTGACTTTGTTTATCAGTTTATTGATTCAATTGACACATTAATTATGCATTGATTGGTTTCTGATTTGACTTTTGTTTTTGGTGGATAGGCAGATTTAGGTAAACCCAATAAAAAAATTGTAACAGTTTGTTTTTTAGAGTCATGCAAACTGTAGACAGAGTTTCTGTAGTCCTGCTCCAGAGAAGGTTGTACCAGATAGAATGGCTGTCGTTACCACCCAGACTATGATAAATATAACAAGGGCACAGCACTTTTTCCCACAAGCTCCTACAATGATATTTAACTCATCAATTGGATCTCTGTGGAAATCTGTTTCCTTGCTCATGCAAGACACTAGAACATTCTAGTAGTAATAAGGGATCAAATCCTTCATAATACAAAAGAATTACCTGCTGATTGGCGGCTTGCAAAACACGATCCTGGCCGGACATTACCTATACAGCTCTGTTCATCTGCAGCACAAGACCCTTCTCTCACTCCACTGCAAATGAACCCATAGCAATCTACATAATGCATACATGTGCAGTGACTGTCAGCTGTTTAAAACTGCAGGCACCAACTCTTTGATCTGGTCACGCGGCAGCCGGAGTGAGAGTGTATGCTAGCTTAGTTCTGTTGTGACTGACAAGAGCAAATCATGGCATACTAGTTACCAAAAGAAATATCTTTCTATATATCTATATATAAACATAAAAACGCAAGAAAAATAGTTTTTTGTCCTAGGGTGTAGCCGCCTAAGCCACTTTGTGCTAGGGTGTAGACGCCTAAGCCACTTTGTGCTAGGGTGTAGACGCCTGAAACACTACGCCGAGAGAAAAAAAAGCCGCTGTACAAACTTAAAACCATTTTTTGGATCAACTGGATGTATTGTGCGGGTTTAACTTCTCCATTTGTTCCAAAAATGGAGATATTTTTAGACTTTTTTGTTGATAATTTAAGTGGAGACGAATCATAAAAAGTTGCAACTCACTAATGCATAATGGCTTGAGTGTCAAATATGCAATGCCAAGTTGGTGTATGACTCAGAATGTTTTTTACAGTCTACATGAATTACAACAATGGAACGTCGGCAGTTCTTTAGGTGGCGCTAGTAATAAAGAAATCAGAAGTTTGATTGCTACTACTCTACAATACCATTAATAGGAGACCTGCATAGTATTAGTAGGTGTCCTGGTAGGAGTTATCTCCCAAATAAATGATAGGATGACTTTACGATTGTAAGTAGTAAATAGGTATGGGGATGTATAATATTGACAATGCGCCGTTCACAGTACCATCTCATACATGGTTACTGTGCAAGCACGGCGCAGTCCTGTAAATTATATTGGTGAACTGAATCGAACCCTAAATACAAAACAATATTCTACCGCATAGTGTTAATAAGCATAATTTTTAAGTGAGTAAACCAAAACATCTCGAAGAAAAAGTTTTCAAGCACCAAACTAATCCCTTGAGCTTTCTCAACGACATCATGTATTTCATATCATCTGCTTGAAATGACTCACATCAGAATAATAGTCAAACAAGTCATGATATCTAATGATGAGTTAGACGATCAACTAGACTACTTCCGGTTGCATCACTAAAGTGAAACTACTCTGCCGGGACTCCATTGTTATTCTAGCTAGTTGTCTTGCTAAGAGACTGCAATGTGCCGGCACACTGTCTTCCTGTGTCATCTTTTAAATTGAGCCGGAAGGAGGAAACAAGAAATGAAGAAGATAGAGCTGAGCAGGGGAAGCGTTATGGCGGAGCAGAGGGTGAAAACTCAAACGTGGTGGGCAAAGAGTGAGGCCAGTGAAGGGACAGGTGAAGTAGAGTGAGGCCAGTAAAGGGACAGGTGGAGTAGAGTGAGGCCAGTAAAGGGACAGGTGGAGTAGAGTGAGGCCAGTAAAGGGACAGGTGGAGTAGAGTGAGACCAGTAAAGGGACAGGTGGAGTAGAGTGAGGCCAGTAAAGGGATAGGTGGAGTAGAGTGAGGCCAGTAAAGGGACAAACGGAGTAGAGTGGGGCCAGTAAAGGGACAGGTGGAGTAGAGTGAGGCCAGTAAAGGGACAGGTGAAGTAGAGTGAGGCCAGTAAAGGGACAGGTGGAGTAGAGTGAGGCCAGTAAAGGGACAAATGGAGTAGAGTGGGGCCAGTAAAGGGACAGGTGGAGTAGAGTGAGGCCAGTATAGGGACAGGTGGAGTAGAGTGAGGCCAGTAAAGGGACAAATGGAGTAGAGTGGGGCCAGTAAAGGGACAGGTGGAGTAGAGTGAGGCCAGTAAAGGGACAGGTGGAGTAGAGTGAGGCCAGTAAAGGGACAGGTGGAGTAGAGTGAGACCAGTAAAGGGACAGGTGGAGTAGAGTGAGGCCAGTAAAGGGACAAATGGAGTAGAGTGGGGCCAGTAAAGGGACAGGTGGAGTAGAGTGAGGCCAGTGAAGGGACAGGTGGAGTATAGTGAGGTCAGTAAAGGGACAGGTGGAGTAGAGTGAGGCCAGTAAAGGGACAGGTGGAGTAGAGTGAGACCAGTAAAGGGATAGGTGGAGTAGAGTGAGGCCAGTAAAGGGACAAATGGAGTAGAGTGGGGCCAGTAAAGGGACAGGTGGAGTAGAGTGAGGCCAGTGAAGGGACAGGTGGAGTATAGTGAGGTCAGTAAAGGGACAGGTGGAGTAGAGTGAGGCCAGTAAAGGGACAGGTGGAGTAGAGTGAGGCCAGTAAAGGGACAGGTCGAGTAGAGTGAGGTCAGTAAAGGGACAGGTGGAGTAGAGTGAGGTCAGTAAAGGGACAGGTGGAGTAGAGTGAGGTCAGTAAAGGGACAGGTGGAGTAGAGTGAGGCCAGTAAAGGGACAGGTGGAGTAGAGTGAGGCCAGTGAAGGGACAGGTGGAGTAGAGTGAGGTCAGTAAAGGGACAGGTGGAGTAGAGTGAGGTCAGTAAAGGGACAGGTGGAGTAGAGTGAGGTCAGTAAAGGGACAGGTGGAGTAGAGTGAGGTCAGTAAAGGGACAGGTGGAGTAGAGTGAGGTCAGTAAAGGGACAGGTGGAGTAGAGTGAGGCCAGTAAAGGGACAGGTGGAGTAGAGTGAGGCCAGTAAAGGGACAGGTGGAGTAGAGTGAGGTCAGTAAAGGGACAGGTGGAGTAGAGTGAGGTCAGTAAAGGGACAGGTGGAGTAGAGTGAGGTCAGTAAAGGGACAGGTGGAGTAGAGTGAGGCCAGTATAGGGACAGGTGGAGTAGAGTGAGGTCAGTAAAGGGACAGGTGGAGTAGAGAGGGTGGGAAGAAGAATGTCTTGTAAATTTAGCTTGTTGGAGTGATTAAATATGATGGGTAACACTGCTAGGAAGTAAACATGGAGATACAATATGTAATATTACGGATTGCTACTCACACGAGCACAGGAAGTACAGTGCAATAAAGGCAACAGAAATGCCAAGACATATTCCTACTATAACTCCAAACATTTGCCCTGAAAGTCTGCATTGCTGGTTCTCAGTTGAAGTTGTTGTGCTTCCATCACTTTCACAGCTAACAGAACACATTAATATGGCTGCTGCCACAAAAACAACGGAGATGTACCTGAATGCTGCCATGATATCAACCGGCATAAAAGTTAATGAAGTAATTGTGCTACTATAACTGAGCGCAACATTGAACAAGGAAATCTGTACCGCCCACAAAATGTAAATCACTTCTAAGTCAACCAATGATTGTATTCATTGCTTAGGAGCTGTTACACTTGCAGCTTCTGTTAGAACAGGATGTGACAACTCCTAATAAACAAACTACCTGTAGGTTATTCCACAGTCGTATACACACAGCTGCACGAGCAAAAGTGGTCACCAAGAAAACCGACGTGCAAACAATTATTACCAATTATAAAGTGTACCATTAAAAATTGTTGACTCAATCCGAGCAAATGTTGTTTTACCATGTGTTAAGGAGCCAATTACATGGCTTTTGTGTAGATAATACAGGAAATTATAAACATTGAGCCGACCAATCGCCATTGTGAGCTTGGACAATATGAATAATGGACATTTGGCTGTAGAATTAATTTGAAAGATTATTTCATGTTACTAGCGAGCAAGGCTTTTGATATTTCAACGAAGAATTTGTTGTTTATGAGATTTGGCAATAAATTATTTCAACTTATTGTGGCCATTGTCATCAAAAATGAGAAATTTTATGACACAAAATATGGCACTCAGATGTGATTATCTTTCCTTAGACTGTTCATAGACACTTAAAGTTTGTGTGCTTGAGTAGATAAGGTTTTCTTTCATATTTTGTAATGAATGAAAACTCAACTGCCATCTATTTCTTTTAGGTAAGTTTTTAGTTGGCTCTACAAGGTTTCTCCATTGTAACTTATGTAAAAAATAGGCTCCGCCCCTTTATTTGGGACCTCAAATCCACTCCGATATAAGCTGCATGATTGGCGCAATCGTGTGTATAGGACTGTGAGTTGATCTAGATCGCTCTAGTATGTTTGTGTATTATATTTTAGATATAGTTTTTGAATTCACATAATTTAAAGGGCACATCCGCTATTTTCCTGCAGACTACCAGGTGCTAATTGGCAATGTCATGTCAGTTAGGTGCTGTTCCTTCTTTACTTCCTTTCCATGTAATACTGGTTAAAGTTGTTGTATGTGATATAGCCCTCAATATTTGGCTGTAGGTGATATAGCCCTCAATCTATGGCTGTAAGTGATATAGCCCTCAGTCTATGGCTGTAGGTAATATAGCCCTCAGTCTATGGCTGTATGTGATATAGCCCTCAGTCTATGGCTGTATGTGATATAGCCCTCAATCTATGGCTGTATGTGATATAGCCCTCAGTCTATGGCTGTATGTGATATAGCCCTCAATATTTGGCTGTAGGTGATATAGCCCTCAATCTATAGCTGTATGTGATATAGCCCTCATTCTATGACTGTAGGTGATATAGCCCTCAATCTATGGCTGTATGTGATATAGCCCTCAGTCTATGACTGTAGGTGATATAGCCCTCAGTCTATGACTGTATGTGATATAGCCCTCATTCTATGACTGTAGGTGATATAGCCCTCAATCTATGGCTGTATGTGATATAGCCCTCAGTCTATGACTGTATGTGATATAGCCCTCATTCTATGACTGTAGGTGATATAGCCCTCAATCTATGGCTGTATGTGATATAGCCCTCAGTCTATGACTGTATGTGATATAGCCCTCAGCCTATGGCTGTATGTGATATAGCCCTCAATCTATGGCTGTATGTGATATAGCCCTCAGTCTATGGCTGTATGTGATATAGCCCTCAATCTATGGCTGTATGTGATATAGCCCTCAGTCTATGACTGTATGTGATATAGCCCTCAGTCTATGGCTGTATGTGATATAGCCCTCAATCTATGGCTGTATGTGATATAGCCCTCAGTCTATGGCTGTATGTGATATAGCCCTCAGTCTATGGCTGTATGTGAAATAGCCCTCAGTCTATGGCTGTATGTGATATAGCCCTCAATCTATGGCTGTATGTGATATAGCCCTCAGTCTATGGCTGTATGTGATATAGCCCTCAATCTATGGCTGTATGTGATATAGCCCTCAGTCTATGGCTGTATGTGATATAGCCCTCAGTCTATGGCTGTATGTGATATAGCCCTCAGTCTATGGCTGTATGTGATATAGCCCTCAATCTATGGCTGTATGTGATATAGCCCTCAGTCTATGGCTGTATGTGATATAGCCCTCAATCTATGGCTGTATGTGATATAGCCCTCAGTCTATGACTGTATGTGATATAGCCCTCAGTCTATGGCTGTATGTGATATAGCCCTCAATCTATGGCTGTATGTGATATAGCCCTCAGTCTATGACTGTATGTGATATAGCCCTCATTCTATGGCTGTAGGTGATATAGCCCTCAGTCTATGACTGTATGTGATATAGCCCTCATTCTATGGCTGTAGGTGATATAGCCCTCATTCTATGGCTGTAGGTAATATAGCCCTCAATCTATGACTGTAGCGCTTGTGGCCACTGTCATGGTGACATATAGCCAAATATTTTCAATAACTTTTTTGCAGATTTTGCGGAGACAAAAATGGAAACCATTGTCTAATACAGCTGAAAGTCTAAGATGAAGGTGAGAAACTGCTCACAAGGTGATATAGCAGACACGACACACCCAAGCGCACTTTCAGCTTCCCACGCATCAGCAATGGTACGACATTTTGTTCTGAATTAAGCGTGTAATCTGGGTACAAAGTGTAGGTTACAGACAAATCTCGTGACAATGAATGTTGTTATCGACGCATTTAATCTTATCGGTACATTCTAGAATACACATGTGATCTAGACAACGGAAGACTTCCACCGATAGAATATAGAACAAACAGGGTGTGGAGGCCAAGTACCATGTCATGGCCACTGTTGACCATAGAATGCTTTACAACAACAAAGCGGAACCCTATTGCAGAAACACATGCGGCCATAAAATAGTTATATTGAGGGTGATATAATTGGTTGAATGACAAATTATCTACTATCCCCACCAAAACCGAATGATAGCCTCATATGAAAAGTTAAAATTGTTTTATCAAATTTTACCTGGAGATTAAATAGAGAAAACTTCAACAGGTAGGAAGTTGGTTGATTTGCACATGCGACGAGACTTCATTGTCCAAGGCAGGTGCAAGATCAGAGATTTTGAGAAGTAACTCTTATTTTCCTGTTGAACTAACAACAATCCCCTACCTCAATCCCCAAATATCTGATACTACGCCTAACTGGAGCCATTGTCTTCACTCTAGTGATTGTCAATCAATAATCAAGTTTTCTGTAGTTCTACAAATGTTTTCTTAGCATTCGCGGATTTCCCGAATGCCATCAAGATGTGAAAAACTTGTTTTCACCTGCTGGCATGCTGATTCAAAAAGCAATTTGGGCGCCATCAAGAAGTAAGCAAAAAGTAAATCTGCTGGGCTTTGATACATACCTTTTTCACTCCAATTAGATGACTACTTGATAAGCAGTGATGTATTAAAGGTTTTTGTTTGTAGATATTGCCTCATGGGATATTTCTTGTGATCACCTGCGTCCCCTGACTAGCGAGTCCTAATTTACGGGGGTGACAAAGGGTCCTCATCTCAGCTTGTGGACACCTTGTATTACCACTGCTCTAAGAGTTATGAGGATCCGCAAGTATCATCTCCAGCCAATCCAAAAATTTTTTAATATGACTGAATTCTAGGCCATGTTCCTTGAAAGGGGACTGCGATGATCTTTCTCACATATCCTTTGGTCCTAGAAACAGAGAGCAGGCTACTGTAGCGATATTAAGTATACATATATAAAAGTTAACCTCGTTTTATTAAAATAGACGTAATATTTGTCGACAAACCAGTATGATAAATTATTAGAATAAAGAATACCGACTCCAAAAATTTTGTGTTAGGGAAAAATTATACTTTTACAACCCTAGAAGTCCTACCCAACTACGTAATATTTTTTGCCTGAAACATGTTATAATTGTTATGTTAATATATGTTAATATATGTTATAATTACGACGCTATTAACCGGTTTGACCGAGTTGTCTGTTTTTTAGGAGACAACACCGCAAGTTCAGTCATTTTTTCCTGGAAACTCTAACGATTCCTGACATATGTACTTTTAAAAGCGCAGACCCCATTAATAAATAGAGACCCACCCACACACTCGATTGTTTGAGATGGAAGACTCTGGTAATAACAAGAAGTATCCATGAGGTAACATTTGCTAACAGAAACATTTTACACATTGCTGTTTATCAGGTAGCCAGTCGTGTAATCAGAGTGATAAAGGCGTGTATCGATATTCCCATAGAGTTTATTTTCTGAATAAATCCTGGTAGAATGCTGCTTACATTTTATTTTTATCTTAAGGCCAGCACTTACAGACAAGTTTTTCACACTTTGACTTGCCAAAACATAAACAACAGCACTCAACATCAGGTGTGATGGACGTTGCCAGTCACCATAAGTGACCACTATTCAATAAGGTCCTCCTGAGAGTCTGTAGGCGTCAGGCATGCCTCCTTAAAGCAGTTAACAGGGCCAGCATTGATTGCACTCAAACCATCTGTTAATATATAAGCAATAGATTCATTATTTAACTATGCTGGCCCTGTATCATTACTTTACCGGCCCTGGGTAGCTATCCCGGGCCAGCAATAAAATGCCTGCCATGGCCTGAGAAACGAAACTTAGCCCAAGGAGCTCTAGAACCCATATCCATACCATTACCATCTTCAGATGTCGTAATATTGGGAACCGAGGCTGCGGAAGACGAAGATCTCTAGGGGAGCGGAATCCACAACTACCACTGGCTGAAATGCCCACTTCTGGTCACCGGTTCCTTTTAATCTATTTGATGTCACATCATTGGCTGGTACTTTTATTTATTATATTATTGATACAATCATGTCTCAACTACAATATTGCTTTAGTTTTTAGATACTTGAAGCTTGAAAATATTTTAGTAGGGGGTTTTGTCTAGAGGTAGGGGGTTTCGTCTAGAGGTAGGGAGTTTTGTCTACAGGTAGGGGGTTTTGTCTAGAGGTAGGGGGTTTTGTCTAGAGGTAGGGGGTTTGTCTAGAGGTAGGGGATTTCTACTAGAGGTAGGGGGTTTTGTCTAGAGGTAGGGGGTTTTGTCTAGAGGTAGGGGGTTTGTCTAGAGGTAGGGGGTTTTGTCTAGTGGTAGGGAATTTTGTCTAGAGGGAGGGGGTTTCGTCTAGAGGTAGGGGATTTTGTCTAGAAGTAGGGGGTTTTGTCTAGAGATAGGGGGCTTTGTCTAGAGGGAGGGGGTTTTGTCTAGAGGGAGGGGGTTTTGTCTAGAGGTAGTGGGATCGTCTAGAGGTAGGGGGTTTTGTCTAGAGGGAGGGGGTTTCAACGATATGGTACGGCGTAGGATATGTGTAAGGGTTCTGTCTGGCCCACTTCATTTGTACAGAACTGGTCTTGTTGTGGGAGTTTTGGTTTCAGACTGATTGGTTTTATTTATTCTTTGGTGCTTAACCAACTGTAAAAACTGTACCAATAATTAAATGAAGCATTAAAAAAACAATAATATGGCAAGTGGTAATAAAATAATATAAAAGTTTGGTGAAGCAATAAAATGAGATATTATAAAACAGATAGTGAAGTAATATTAAATAAAGGCATATAATGACTGAGTGAAATACAATTATTTACAGTGAAGTAACATACACTGTGCTCTCACTAGTACAACCAGAACTGTCTCTTATTACTTTGTATTAAGTCTCATACATATATTGTCGAGTGACAGCAGTGATACCGTCTAAATAGAACTTACACCGCTTATTGAATGATAATAAATCTTCTTTTATACCTTTTGGCAATCCTGATGTTGACAAATATCTAGCACAAAATTGTTGCTAAACTATTAAAATGGTTTGCAGAAGCTAACATTGGTGAGCATCACTGATTCATGGCTGTTATTTTGTTGCGCAAGTTACATATAACACTGCGTGATGATACACCTAATTAATCATCGTGTTACCTATGCAGTCAGCAGCCCACACAAACAGCCGCGTGTACCAGATCCACAAGCAAGCAAGGTTGCAAAACTGGCTGATTCTGATTTGTAAAAGCACTATGGATAGGCCAAACAGAACAGCAATGGAAACTAAGGCAACACTATTGCTTATCACATCGATCAACTTCTACTGGAGGTCGTTAATTGCTTTGTTTGCAATCAGGGATTTCCCTCATTCACTGGCCCTAGCAGTTGATAGTCAAAAATGGTTTGTGATAGCAATTCACTGATTCATCTTGTACTCTAATGACCTATACTACTAGTATATCAACAAACAATTGTAACATTTAGCCAAATTTTCTCGATTGTATCAACATGTCTCTTGGCTACTATTCTTCCACTTCCTGCTGGCTCCGACTAGTTCAATCATACGCATGAGTTAATCTCTTGAGAGTCGAGATACACAATTTAGTTCATTGAGTTTTTATTTCCACAAGACTAAAGCTGTATAAAAAATATTGAAAGTTGAAATTCAAATTCTAATGACATTGAAATTATGCGGCATATAATTTGACAGGAAAGGGCAACTTCTAGTGTTATGTAGTTTATATTCGATGCTCATGTGTGCGATTTAGAAGGAAATAAGTTGGGTTCTGGTTTAGTGAAAGGTTTTGAAATTAGTCTGAGACAAACTTAGAGATTTGACTCAGAGTAGGTTGCGAGAGGCCAACAACTCCAAAAGATTCCATCTCTGTAACTGCAAGCCATGGCTGCTTCTGATGCAGAATTAAACTTTTTGGAGAATAAACTGGGGTGAAGAGAAAGGTAATGAAGGAGCGTATAAACCGGGAAACAGTGGAAACTCCAAGAAAAAAGAGGGCCTACAATGTAAATTCATCACAATTTAAAATAACTTACATGTAAGTAGGTGTATAGTATCTATGGAATGCTCAGTATATACAAAGACAAAAGCTTGTACGTTACATAAATGATAAAGTTTTAGAATGGTAAGTCAAGCAAACTGTAGACAGAGCTTCTGTAGTCCTGCTCCAGTGAAAGTTACACCAGATAGAACGGCTATCACTACCACCCAAACTATGATAAATATAATAAGAAAGCAGCAACACTTCCCACCAGCTCCTACAACAATATTTAACGCGTCAGATTAATATCTGCTTGCTTTTTAAAATGAATCATGTGACAAAGGCATGAGATACGAGATAAGTCATGCAACACAGGAAGTACCTGCTGATTGGCAGCACGCAAAACATGAGCCTTCTCCTACATCACCAATGCCACTTTGGCATCCGGCTGCGCAGGATCCACTTCGTATTCCATCGCAGGCACAACCACAGATACCTACACAATACGTGGTGGATGCAGGTACAACCACAGGTACCTACACAATACGTGGTGGATGCAGGTACAACCACAGATACCTACACAATACCTGGTGGATGCAGGTACAACCACAGGTACCTACACAATACCTGGTGGATGCAGGTACAACCACAGGTACCTACACAATACCTGGTGGATGCAGGTACAACCACAGGTACCTACACAATACCTGGTGGATGCAGGTACAACCACAGGTACCTACACAATACGTGGTGGATGCAGGTACAACCACAGGTACCTACACAATACGTGGTGGATGCAGGTACAACCACAGGTACCTACACAATACCTGGTGGATGCAGGTACAACCACAGGTACCTACACAATACATGGTGGATGCAGGTACAACCACAGGTACCTACACAATACGTGGTGGATGCAGGTACAACCACAGATACCTACACAATCATGGTGGATGCAGGTACAACCACAGATACCTACACAATACCTGGTGGATAGTAGCTATTGACTGCTTTAAACTACCGACACAACCTTCTCAATTGGTCATGGTCAACTGCCAAGATAAAAATGTTATACCAAAAGTTGTCAGCAATATTGTGGTCATGCCAATGGCGTGAACAACAGTTTAAACATAGTAAGGAACACAAAAATATACTATCCAAGTTCTGTTAGGAAATGGCATACTAGTCAGTTTCAGAGAAGTACTCACACAAGCACAGGAAGCATAATACAATAGGGGCGATTGAAATGCCAAGGCTGATTCCTACTATAACTCCAAACATTTGCCCTGAAAATCTGCATTTCTGGTTCTCAGTTGAAGTTGTTGTGCTTCCATCACCTTCACAGCTAACAGAACACATTAATATGGCTGCTGCCCCAAAAACAATTGAGATGTATCTGAATGCCGCCATTATGCTGCTGTGCACGGAAGTAAATGAGGTTCAGCCGATACTTACTGATTAGGAGCAAATACCTGCATCAGCAAATAAGCCCCGCCCACAAAATGCAGACCACTTCATTAGACCTGACCTACTGGAAGAGTTTTAGCATTTCCCTTGTTTCTCTTCAGTCATACTACTTATCAATCAATCACGAGTTCTTCTGGATAGGCCAGCAATTGGTTTTTTTTTTCATAGGGGATTTCCCTCATTTGCTTTTTACCGTAATATTAACTACCTTTGTATGTGTTGATGATCCCCATAGAATTATCTCCCCTCCTCGAACTCTAACTTTATTGCAAATATAACGTGAGCGCCTGGTGATAGAGGGTGACTGATTTCTTTATATAGTTTGTAAAGTGCTCACTGGGGAAGAAAATTGCATCGTAAAATGAATCTACTTTCTATCACAATCGCTTTTAAGATCCTAAACCAAATGCTAGTTTGCACTGGTTCACTAGTTTGCTCCCTTCACTCCCTCAATTCTCGAGCAAGCAAAAATCGTTCATTTACTTATTATTGCGCTTCTGATGTTTGTTTTTTAGCGAGGAAAACAGTGTATCGTTCAAACAAAAGCTGTTTTGGGATAAGGAGCCTGGTACTCCATTTTTAACCGTCCCTAAAGCCATCAAACGCTATCCGCTGGTTAGCGTTCTAGGAAGGGAGATAAGTCTATGATGTTACCAAGGGCATTGTGTAAAAGCATATTCACTAGTATACTGCTAGTGTGGTACCTGAGGAGCAATATTCTTTGCATTTCTGGAATTATACAACTGATTGTTACAGAGAAGCAGAGTGGTTCTCTGAGGTCATTTATTGTGGCTATGAATCGCTAACACTATGTCATCAGCGTCTTATTCTGTTCGTCAGCGTTCTATTTGATCTTCTGTTAGCACATTAGGTGGAAGATAACTTTATTGCTTACAGTTGGATCGAAATACAGCTATTTTTAGTTTGGAGATTGGACTTCATTGGTCTGTAGATTGTCACAAAGAAAGGACTTAGTGTCAAAATATCTTAACATTATGATTTGATAGGCTTGGATTTGCTCTTTTTTGAACTTCATGCGCTGTATGTATGAGAGTGGTGTTTCTCATTTCAAAGCGCCAAACTGGTTTCCATTGTTGGAATTGTCTTCCTCTTTTACGTTTCAAGATCCTTTCAACAATTGGAATTATACAGCTCTAATGATGATAATATGTACATTATACAGAAAAAACAAATGATTTAGAAGTCATTGGCTATTTTTGATTATTAAACACGATCTAATATTTGTTTTGTTCATTTACCAACCACAATATTGCTTTAAAAGTAAAACATTGAACATTAAATTTTTTCACTAACACCTAACAAATAGGCTCATCAGGAGTCAAAATTAAATCACAGAGAAAGTGGGCAAAAGTTTCCCAGATATGCATGCGAGTTTTCCATGACATGGTATATTGTAATTGCTCCAGACATTTACACAAAAACCTCAAAATAACAGACTTTGGGGAGAAATCAAATATCTTGATTTTATTTTTGGAGCCACAATATGCAGCTCATATTGTTTGCTTCAATGCAACTTCTGAAAATAATGATGCAGTGATTTTTGAGCAGATGTAAATTTTCGGAATCATTGATTACGCAGTATTAGCCAAAAATTTAGTACAAATATTGTTTGTTTGTTAAAGGGAGCCAAACAAAATCACAATTTCCAACGCACTAAGAAAGACTCAACAGTTTGGAGTAGTCCTCTCTTGAATTTAGTAACGAGGACAACTCCAGATACATATCGTGCAATCAGTGAGCTGGCGGGATGGATAGTGTGAGAGAGAGAGTATAAAGCTCTGCTCACAATCGACTAAGCCTCAGGAACCATGGAGAAGATGGCTGCAATTGAGGGCTATATGTGAGCCCTTTCTGCACGTTCAAAGTTATCCTTGCTAATATTGTGGTAAATGTGGCCGATTATCACTGACGACAGCTGACGTATGGGTTAGTGATTCTGTATGTACGAGCACTGGTGGTTCACTATTATTGATTGGTCTAGTATAATGCTGACATTACTATTTATTATTGTTTGATGTAGCGAATCAAATAAATGATTGAAAACACCATATACAGTCAGTTCAGATAATTTTGAGCACTTCTTAGCAGGTTTCTGAAACCAGTGTCAAAATGTAGAGTAATGTCTGATGGTTGTTTCGGTAGCAAGACTTTCAGTGCAACATTATTCTAAACCAGACAAAACTCAACGTTAAGAAAAATTTTTTGGAATTTTTTTCACATCGTTTCATGAATTCTAGGCAGATTAGTCAAGCGTGACGCCATATTAAACACACATACTGGCTTTGTTTAGTTACTAAATATTACTAAGTTACAAGTATTCATAATAATAATATTTGTCAAGTAAACCTGTCACATAATGCGAATCATATTTTCGTGTTTTGATTCGACAAAATAGAGACAAATGCAGCTCATACAGAACTACTGAGAAATCAATAAAAAAACATTATATATGTTAGTATCTTTCATTATATACTTTTTGTTAATATGTAGGAGGTTGGAACAATGTAGACAGGAACAAATGTTGACAGTAATGAATGCCGACACAACTGGAATGAACGTTGACACACCTGGAATGAACGGTGACAGACCTGGAATGAACAGTGACACACCTGGAATGAATGTCAACTATGCTATAAAGATAAAATTTTTGACGTTCATTCCATGAAGTGTCCACATTTTTTCTCGGCAATATATAACATATCAATTCGATTTTTGTTCCAGGAGTTGTCTGCTTTGACAAAAACGTTGAATTCAAGTGTAGTTTTGTCTATTGCACAGTAAATACCTTGTAGGTTGCTGAACAGTCACAACTGCTATGCTCTGAGGCTAAACCCAGTTAGCTGAATAGGTGTAGACGTGTCTATGCTCATTGTTGAACCAGTACTAGTACAGCTGCTAGTAATGAGGTTGGAGTGATACTTTTGCCATATAGAGAGAGAGCAGTCACCTCTCATTTGCAGTAAATTTAGAGAGTTGTCCACCCTTCTTTCGTTGAGAGTTGTCCTACCTTTCTGGCAGTCGAGGGCCTATCAGTAAATAGATTGCACCCAGGCTCATAAATCCTTATACTGCTCTAGAGTTGTACCCTGTTCTACCAAGGCAGAGAGTTGTCTGTTTTTTGCTATAGCTCAGATGAAGTTGTCTCCCTCGGCTTAGGACAGCTTCCCTTGATGTATATTATATGTAGATATATATTAAAATCAACGCTCAACGCTTAACGCTCACTCAAAAATATGCCCGTACTGATAATTGTTATTTAAAGTGTACACAGCTGGTGTACTTGACTTGACCAGTTCACTCAAACCAGAACACAGAACTTTTATTATATTACTCCTGGATCATCACCGATAATATTTTATAATAATCAATGTTATTTATTATTCATAATTGTGTGGTGTTTGCTATTAAATACCTGATAGATGGCCAATATATAGCCTTCCTTTTTGTATTCTCTAGCTAAGCTGTATTAAGGGCAGAAATACTTTAAAACAAAATAAATCTGTTTGCTAACATTTCGTATATAAACGCCAAGCCATTGCAATGCCATTGACGATCAACTAATTTAAAACTCTGTTTGATCTTCTGAAGAAGTTTGTTCAATCCAGGAGTTGTCAAACCAGTTAGGGTTTTGAGAAAATGCACCCTGTTGATAGTACCAAAGGTTACTTGTTATTGGTTCTACCAAAACGCTGACCACACAAAACAGAAGCGTAAAACTTGGTATCACACATAATACACAGGTTTTCTGTCTCTTCAAATTATTTTCACCTAAAAGTTCGCTTTGTGAATATATATGAGACTTCGACTCATAAACAAACAAGCTCAGACTCTTAAACACTATCTTTTATAAAAATGAAGTGGTGTCAACTTTTTTGCAGTTGTTTTGTTTTTGAATCATCCTTTAGATTCATTATCAGCAAGTATGCTCTTTGTTCATGCTTGCGTCGCATGATAATGTTGCACAGCCAGTATCTCAAAACACTATTTCTACATTTAAGATTGATAAAATCAGAAAAATCGTTTTAGACAATTTTTCTGTTGTCGTAGTTGCATTTTCGGCGTTGTTGTGGTTGCTGTTGTTGTTGTTGTTGTTATTGTTGTGCTCAAAATGATAAATGAATAATTCTAATTAAAAATATTTCAGCAAAAAAGTTATAAAAATAAACTACTTTTTTCCAATATTTCAATGTTGTTACAGTGGTAACATCAATGGTTGCTGGTCTCATCAGTCTACAGCCATCAACTTTTACACAATGATATCCTCTGGTACCCTTCCCCTCCCCCCACACGCTGCTAGTTCCAGATCATCTGTTATTTGTTCTCTTTTATTGTACGGAGAGGTGTTTCATTGCGCAGCTAGAAGAGGCACTGTGGTAGTAAATTTGGCAAGCACAGGTTTTGGTCGAATGTGCTAAACCTTTTTGATGGCCTGCAATCTGGTGTTGTTCAGAACTTGGGGATCTTCTATTAGAATCACACTGCCGTGGGTGGTGTTACAGGGAAATTTCCAAGCTGGCCAAAGATTTAAGTCTTGGGTTCGAGCTCAAATTCACACTTTTTCCCGTTGAATACTGTATTTCAGCAGTCTCCAATGCTTATTTGTGCATGGCAATGTGTGATCGTCAATTATGACATTGGATTCATGAAACCTGATGGTGCGATGGTACGATGTTAGGAACTACATGCCAATGATAGCATCTTTGTTTACTTCACAAGTATAATAAAGTTTACACTTGCCTGGAAACCATGTAGTTGCCAGGCAAGTGCCATAAAATTGATGTTTAGACCATTCAGCCATCAGGCCAAGAAGCTTATTATCTTGCTTCATGTTTTTGGCTAAACACGGCAGTCTTTGGTATGCGTGTCTGGACAAGATAAGAACTTTGTTGTACAGCCATTATCTACTAGTATTAACAGCTGCCTTCAATCAACCTCCCAGACAGGAAGTAGCTTATCTGGGCCTTCCAGGGTTGGATTGGCTGCACATGCTGCTTGTATCATCATGGAAGGTGAAATACCCTGTTAGATAAATTTGTGGCCTACCCACCTGCAGCTAGTTGTCAGTGGCTTTACTGTGGGCATTTGGCATTTTTAGAGCGGATTTGACAGCCTGTTGAATTTGAGGCCAGTATCCAACATGTGCCCAACCTTTTCACAGCCCAACCTCTAGGTGCGGATGTGGACTCTATTAATGGCAGGAATGCAGGGTTTTTGTGTTTTGTAAAGGACTTCAGTTCTTCTTTTAAAGCTTGTAGTGTCTTCATGACTATGGTAAGGGATTTTCCATCAGGGTTTTGAAGTGCTCTATGCACTTCCTGGATGAGTGTGTTGTTGGGGCCAATGCAGGAAGGCTTTTAGTGGCAGCTCTTTCCCATTGTTCTTCATTGTCTGTCTCACCTTCCACATTCCTCATGTAAGTGTGGTGCTCCACATGAATCAATTTGATCTGCAGGTACTGATTCTCTGCTCACAAAGACACCTTTGTAAATAGGCATTCTTAATGCTGGTACTAGATGAGTCTGGAATCATTCTTTGCATAGACCTTAAGCAAAGGTCAGCAAACATCAAGGCTACTAAGCGCTTTACCTCATTCGCATGCTCTTGGAGGGTCATTTTGTATGGTCTGTGCAGACTGGTAGGTCGGGATATAGCTTTTTTCCATATCAGACTAAAACAAGCTCTGAAAACAGCAAACATTTCTTGTAGGTGAGGTGGCTTCTTGCACTCCAGTCCATTGTCAAACATTGCCTCAGATAGGTGCGATATTGCTACATTTTCAGGTCACTGGCTGGACTCAGCCACCACAATAAATTATGAGATAAAATATTCAACATCTCTTGTGTCCACATGTTTTAGTGTGTGATCATTGCCAGAGGGTGGTCGAATGACGGCTTGCTAAGCCTTGGTCAAATGGTTTGTTGCAGTAGTTTCATGGTTGCCACTGCAAGCTCGGCATTGCACTTGGCACTGCAGGCCCTTTGGTTTGGAATGACTTAACTTTATTCTGACTGATACACAGATAAACTGTACCAGTAGTCAGGATCGGTGTTTCCAGTGGTGGTCATGGCAGCTATAGAAGGATCATAATATTGGGCCATTATCTATGAGTGCAGGGCTTGGTTTGTACAAGAACGGGCATGGCCAGAGTGTGATATAACTGGACTTGTGATGCACTTGCAGGGTTATTATCTCTGGTAGCGGGCCAGTACAGAAAGATAAAAAGTCAGTATTATTTATATCAGTCAGCTAAGTAAGACTCTACAATAACTCTGCATTCAACTGTGTCCCACTTGCAGGGCACATTTATCTATATTATGCTCTGGTTACTGCCGAAAAATGGAGCAAGGTACTATGATAATGCAGTTATTTGTGTTGCTGACACACAGCTTGGGATCAACGCTGCATTTGGAATACGACTCTAAGGCAATGCAATGTTGTCCGGTAATTGCCGGTGAGGCTAGGGTCTGGTATGTAACAGAGCCTACTGCCTGCAGGACCAGTGGTAGTATGAAAAGGGAGCTTAATGTGAGAAGATAGTCTCCTTCCCCCCCCCCCCCCGTTACCACCAATGTGGGGGGTTCTGCAGGTAAGGCTTTCACTATTGTCCAATGAACTAGTACTGTTTACAGCACAGGGCTTGTGGCAGAGCCTATCAAAACCTCCCTCCAAAAGGTGGCACAGGGCCAGTAAGACCAGCTGGGTACCATGGAGAGGTTGCTAACAACTCAGTAGTAGGGTGAGCCCACGGCTCAGTCTAACTAGGAAAATTTCAAGTGTAAAACATTGTATTGACTCATGTCTACTCTTTAGGTAAGCAATTCCCTAAAGATGGACACTTATAAACGGTAATAGAACAGAGCGCTGAACATATAAAAGAGCCAGCCTTACATAGGATGATTCAGAGGAAGCTAATGACATACAAACAATTCAGCCAATAATATGTACTGGACGTAATATTGACTGACCAATAACACATAACAAAACACATGAAAGTACATGATTTTGAGCAGCTTCAGCACTAAATGGCAAAGGATAAAATCTCTCGTATAGTTCTTAGTCTCTCTTAGGCTTTGTATCCTGGTAGTCGGTATCTGAAGATGGTAAGCCCCTAGATTCATCGTTTTGTATCAACAGGCTGTATTGGAAACTCTTACTGCAATAGTCACCTGTTTCCCGGCCCAGCATGATTCTGCAGGGCCGATAGAGAATGCTTTAGGGTTGCGGGGATTTTGCTGCAAGGCTGCTAAGGTATGCTACAAGGTCGCTAGGAAAGCGAGCTCTCTTTTACTGCAGAGGGACCGTGTGCCAGCCTTTGGGAAGTCTAACTATGTAAATCGATTGATCAGAGGCACATCCAAGTTTGCATATAGGTGCAGTGATGATCACATGGTGCTGTATGACACCAAAATCTACCTCATCAGCTGAAAATATCAAAGCACAATTGGCATGTTAGTTACTCATTGAGAAAATATATAAAATAGGCATGCGTGTAAAATTACTGACTAATACTCACCTAACCAGCAATAGATGGTAAAGCAAAATAACGCCAATGGAAATGCTGATTCCTATTATAACTCCAAACATTTGCCCTGAAAATTTGCATTTCTGATCCTCAGTTGAAGTTGCGCTTCCCTTCACAGCTAACAGAACACATTAGTGTAGCTGTTGCCGGCCGCAAAAATTATTGAAACTCAACTGAATACTGCCATGACGTTGTTGGAAAGAACAGTAAATGACGGTCAGTGGCTACTGACTGAGCAATTATAAGCACCGCCCACAATGTGAAGATCGCTGTAAGATGATTTGACGTGACTATGCTCTAGGTGGAGATTGCTGTAAGATGATTTGACCTGACTATGCTCTAGGTGGAGATTGCTGTAAGATGATTTGACCTGACTATGCTCTAGGTGGAGATTTTGAAGTCTAGCGGTTGGAGAGGTTAGGCCGTTGAACTGTACTATTGTATTTGGCTCGTTTGTCTGTTTTCACTCATACTGTTTATTAACGAATCATGGAGTACTTCTGGATTTCCCTCTAATGGGGACTGCACTAGTAAAGTCCATCCACCAAGAGTCGCTCGTCTTTCTGTAGACCAAATGACAAACCCTTGCAGTTGTTTCTTTAAAAAGACAACTTCAGTTTTACATCTCAGAGTTTCTGTAGAACAGAGAACTCACAAACAATTACTTACACCTTTAATTATAATATATAACTGTTTGCAACAAAAAATATATGTATAGACGTTAGCAATGACTTCTAGTGCTGTAAGAGTATTATTTTTTTTCTAAAACAAAATTTTTGGTGTTGAAATTTTGGGATGAATGTTTTGGTTTAAGCAATTTATTAAGCTGGTTCATTGACAGATATATTTAGTTTTTTATAACAAAACAAAATCACCAGTTTATAATTAATTCATAGTGCTACTTTGGTTTGATCAACATTTCCGGGCCCAAATGACTTTGAAAAAGACTGTCGCAGTGTCGACAGAGTCCCCATTGTCCTCTTTGCATTAGCGGTTTTTTTCATTTACAGGCTTCCTGTAATATAAACTATCACTGTGTTGATGATGCCAAAAGTTTCCTTGCGTTAAAAATTCCCTAATTTCAATAACAAGTTGCTAGAAGCAGAGCAGTAGTCTGTGCCATCTTATCATACCCAAGAAATGACAAAAATATTCTTTATATTTTTTTCATCACAATGAAACAAAATTTTCTGTCAAATTAATCGATTCACACTGCGGTTGCATATGCATGTACATAGACACCATGTAAATCAGTATCAGTAGCAGTACTAGTGTATACCTTCGTGATGATCAGAGTTACCAGTTTCTTTTCCCCGTAACTTTGATGAGATTGTCCAGCTCAAGTGATTGTAAAAATGACAACTCTCAACATTTCTCTTCATTTAAATATCTGTACAAACTTAATAAAAGTTGTCCTCTCTTTCTTTTATAGCTTAATTGAGTAAGTAACTCCAAATTGCCCAGTGAAGTCTACCAACCTGATATGCTATCACATCAATTCAGTTTAGTCTAGAGCTAGCAACTGGCCAGTCTACTAATTACTTAATAGAAACACAGATTAAGAATCAACTCTAAAAATCAATAGTAAATGGAATCGATCAACATATAATCACTACCCAACCTAACCCCAACATTCATGGGAGGGTGAATAGAGAGTGAATGAAGTGAAAGTGAGTGATGATATTCCGTTCGACTAAAATATATGGAACTAATGCTAAGCTGTTGTTGTAGATACAACACCGATAGCCTAACCAGTAGACCAAATCTACTAACAGTATAAACAACTTTATGACATTTATCCACATCAACATCGGACTGTGGACAGTATTACTTACATTGGTGTAGCTAGGATCTGAGGAGTCGATCATACAACTAAGTAAATTACGGCAAACAATAAACCTTGAATTCTATACACATTACCTGTAATAAAATGTTTAGACTAAAACCTCATGTCATGTCCACCTATCAATAGCCCACCAGATGAGAATTTTCTTTTTTCTGTTTCCAGTAAATTTTGATAAAACACTTAATAGCATTTTATTTGAGGCTATCGGTAGGTTCCGATAGAGATAAAAAATTGGAGAAAGTTTGTGATTCAATCAATGATATCACTCCTCGTAGTGCCACTCAATGAAGTTATATCGTGCTTGCAGGTATGTAGTTAAAAAGGGTTGTCTGAGGACCCCCTCCTTCTCTGTTGTTGCAAAGCATTCTATGGCTAATAGTGACACCACAGATGCCGGAGTTGCTTAGAATGAAAAAGAGAAAAGAAATTAAGGGAAACACTCACCCTGTCAATTGCAATCAATATAGGCGCATGGGTAGGCGCACATGCGCGCATCAGCAAGTAACGCAGTCTTCTATTTGTTTTAATCTTTTCACCAAACGTTTTATAGTTGCACTCAGCACTGTGTATGCCATTCCTTTAATTAATCGGAGTTGTGCGCACTTTATATTATTTGATAGCATTTAGTGTTGTGCACAATGGAGGTACATCTGGATGGTCTTGCACAGATACAAAACTCGCAAGTTATATTATCTTTAATAGGATTCGTGCACCCTTACTCTGAAAGTGAAATCTAAAAACATATACCCATCATAGAGTTATCTCCCCTTCTAGAACTTTTTTTTCATGGTCGTATTCAGTGATTTTAAGTTATCTCCCCTTCTAGAACTTTTTTTCAAGGTCGTATTCAGTGATTTTAAATCCAAATACAAATGGCACGCCATCCATGTTTAATTTAATGTTGGTTATTTTTACTTTATTTCCTTACATCATTTATTTATGTATCTGCAAAACAACTGCAGTAGTTGCGATTATGCACCGATATTTGCTTTGAATAGTTAAGCTGGTTGTAATAGAGCTGTGAGCTAGTTCTCCAATACCATTATTCCGTTTTTCGTAAATATTTCAGCAGCCGCTCATGTTTTATTTAATTTGGGAGCAATCAAACATTTTGAAATTTGTTTTTGCAGCTATAATATGCAGCTTATACGTGCTCTTTTCTAACTTATTGCCTCAATGCGGCCACTGAAAATAGTGATGTAGTGTTTCTTGAGCATATGTAAATTTTCAAAATCATTGACTGGGTTGGAGCTCACAGCATTACCCAAAAGTTTGATATATGCTACACAATACAAATTTTAAAGTGGTTTGACGCGCTAAAAATGACTCAAAAATTTGGAGTTGTCCTTTCCTAAATGTATTAAAAAAGTGGTTTCTGATACTGGGTGGGGGATATGATGGGCGGGTCTAGCAGCAGGTGAGATGGATAGTGTGACAGCATAGAAGGCGCTACCCAAAATCTACTAAACTTAAGAACCTATGGAAATTTGTTGGCTGTGGTTGAGAGGTGAACACTACCTTCTCCTTCGCGTACATAGTTACCTTTGGTAATATTGCGGTCAATGCGACCGGCTATCCACGTCACAGCTGACGCGTGGTTGAGTGTTCCTTCGGTCAGCCAATTGGGCATTGATTTTTTGTATAATAAATAAATCAACAACAGTAGTACAGTGAGTTGATTGCTGATTGAATACTAATAATTTATTTGGCTTCACTACTATTAATAATTATTGGTTGGTGTAGCAATAATTGTATCATTCGATTTATATTAATATCCCTAACAACCATTCATTTGAAGTCGGAAAGACAGAGAATTGAATAATAATAATAATAATTAATAATAATAATTATTATAATAATTAATAATAATAATAATTATTCTCCTCTTTCATTCCAATTTCAAATGAATGGTTGTTAGTGATATTAATATGAATCGAATGATACAATTATTGCTACACCAACCAATAATTATTAATAGTTAGTTGTGAAGCCAAATAATTGTTTAATAATAATAATAATAATAATTAATTAATTAATAATAATTATTAATAATAATTAATTAATAATAATTATTATTATTAATAATAATAATAATTAATAGAACAGTAAAGTAACAGTTATTTATTATTTATTAGTTTAGTTGTTAATTATTATGATCATATATTATATATATTATAATAATATATTAAATATTTATTGATTATTATTATTATTAATTTATAACAATAATAATTTATTAATAATAATTATTATTATTACTAATTATTTATCATTATTATTATATTATTATTAACTTACTTGTTGATAATAATTATTATTAAATTATTAATTATAAGGTTATATTATTAATAATTATTATTAATTATTGATAATAATTGACAATTTTTTGTTATAAGTAATAGTAGTAGTACTAATCAAAATGATAATAATAAAAACAATTAATTTAATTAATAGCCATTATTATTTTTACTTAGAAGACTACTATTTGTTTGTTGTAACATCACCATAAACTTGTCACACAAACTCATGTAATCGAATGTACAGAGGAATGACTCAAAATACATGATTGATATACAGAAGAATTGACCAATCAGGCAGTTATTACAGAATGTTACAAAACCTCACAGCGCGGTCACAATAAAATATAATAGTTAATACACATTGACCTAACCAAGGTGATACAATAATTGCCCAACATCATGCCATATTTACACCACATCTCCCCCTGATCTCTAGATCAACTCAGTCCGTTAATGTAAAAGTCAGCTAGCCATGCGGGTGGTCTACGATCACGAACAGGACGAGGTGGACTGCTCGATTCAAAGTCAGACTTGTTGTCATTACTGTCATCACTACTACTGCTTGTTTCATGGGAATCATTATCTACAACAGGTAGCAAGTCATTGTCACATTGAATGTATGTAGATAAGATAGCATATCTGCACTCGGTCGCCAGCAAAACCTAACATCACCCATGTGTCATGTCATTCCATCAACTTTGACAGCGGTATTTGAGACTAGGGCAGTAATTTTACCAGTTCTCCAGATTGAAGTACATTTTTCTTCTCCTGGTCTAACATATACTTGATCTCCTATTTTATATGGGTTTAGACTAGTATCACGATTGACAGTACCTGAAGCATCTGGTGTCTTGGTTGTGTAATTGAACAGTCTCTCACATGGCACTATTCCGTCGACATTGAGTGAGTTATTATACCAATAAACCATGTCACCAACTGTTCCACCAGATCTAACTAACATACGTTTGATGGTGCGGTGGTTACGCTTTATAATACAATTCCCAGACACTTTGTATGCGCAACTAAATATGTGATTTACATTCCACTTATCTAGCACTGAATTCGATGATCTAAAACAAGAACCATTATCCGAAAAAAGTTGTACTGGGGCATCTCGCTTACAAAATATGTGCTCTAGTTGTTCATGTACTGAAGAAGACGTTTCATTTCTTAACTTTCTCCAGATAACGTACCTACTCGGTCCACAATTGATAACAGTCAAATTGGAAATACCTTTGTAATGGGTGATATCCGTTGCCAATCGGTACCAGTCATCAGTTACGATTACTTGTCCTGTTTCCCAGCGAACAGGTGCTGGGTCAACTCTTTTGCACACATGACATTGTTTTACAATCTCTTCTACATCTTTTCTAAGAACTTTGGGGCCCCATTTAGTTCTAGCTAAATGTAAAGTCTGATCTACGCCTAAATGATGAGTGTCATGGAGTCTGCGCAGCTTGTCTATGATGTTCTCCTCCGAAACTACTACATTTACACTACAAGTACGTTTAGCTAGCCACTTTCGTGGAACTCTCATCAGCTCTGTTTTCTTTTGATTTTACCAGGGAGATCTCAAGTGTTAGCCCATACTCCTCAATCAATTCACTAATCAAGTTAAAGCGTCTCTTCACAATCATTTTACTCAAGCCGTTAACCTTATGTCTTTTACTGTCAGTCAACACCGATCTTACCCAGCTGCATACTGTAGCAGACTCTGATAAAATGGTTACATTTTTCAATTTTCATTTAATAGCCATGTTTATGGCTTCCGACTCAGCCACGTTTATATGAGCTCCATCATTGATACCTCTTAGCCATGTCGCATCTTCCACTACCACACTGATGACTTGCATACATACTCCTAAGGCTAAACTACTGGCATCACACCATACTTGGCCACTATCCAACGCCTGCACACTCCACTGACCACAAACTGGGTCATGATTTTCTACTCTTTCTGCTACGTCATCCAGCATTTTCTGAACATTATCAGGTATACAACTATCCCATTCACATGAATTTACTTCTCTCTTAATATAATTGCATGCAACTCGTAACCATCGCGCTACTGGAAAAGGGCCGATATATTTACCACAAATAGAATATAGTTCTCGTTTGGTTACTTTGGACTACAGACAATATAACTCACAATCTCCGCACCACTCAAGATCACCATGGTTTGAAGTTTTGACTCTTAAACCCGATACACATGCACTACTGAGATACTCGGGGTCCTTAGATGCCAATCCAAATTTCAGCAAATGTTCTCTCAGAGACAATGTTTTCATTGACTATTATCTCATCAATATAGTGGTTACAGCCCTTGTGCACATTTTCATCGAGTGATAATACCTTTGCCAAGATACGTTTCATAATCTTGGGTGCTACATTTAAACCAAAACCCATTCAAGTCATAACATACAATTTACCATTAAATCGGACAGCTTGGAAACGTTGCAATGACAGATCTATGTGAAGTTGCAAGTATGCTTTTTGCAAATCCAGCATACATGCACAGTCTCCAAATTTACACCACTCTCTTAGCTTCTTTTGGCAAATAGCTACATCGTTACTTGGATTGCAACTGCCATGCCTATTCAGCTCGCGACTATAATCCATAACAGGTCTAACCTTTCTAGCTTTGTTTGTTTGTAAAACAGTCATAAGTGGAATCACCCCACTTACCTCCCCATGTAGCTTCTCATCATGTGGTTCTAGCCATTCGTCACTAATCCATTGGTCAATTTCCATGTCATATTTCTGACCACATTCACCACTTATACTACACTCTCCACACTGATATCTCCAACCGGTTCTCCAGCTTTCAATTTCCATTGAAATGTCCACTTAGTACCATCAAAGTTAGCTATGAAATCAGAATCTTCAACACACATGTTGCTATCTCCTGGCTCCTCTGTGCCTACTGCAACTACCGACCTCTCTGAACAGCCAAACTGAACACTGTTGGATGAACTAATTGTCACACCATCTAGTTTGCATATACCATCTATTCCCATTATTAGACCACAACCGCAAACAAGCCCTGGTGCAACTAAGCATCTTAGCCTCACCCTATTGCCACTTACATAATGTATACCTCTATACATCAACCTTGCCACAGCACTGTGTGGTATTACCATTCAACAGCTTTACTGTCCTACCAGGCCCTACCGTCCTCAACTGTAATCTATCCGCCGATTCTCTAGAAATGACCGATTGCTCACAACCACTACCAATAAGGGTTTTTAGAGAAATGTTATGTATATTCACAGTCACAAATGGAAGCGCCGATTTTACTGAATGTTTCTGGGGCGAACTTCCGACGTAGACACTGCCCCTCTTCCGTTTCCCGAAGGCTTGGTTGGGCATTGTTTAATCATGTGCCAAATGAGATTGCAGTGAAAGCACCGTATTTGCTTGTTAGGTTCTCTCACTTTTCTTCCAGTGGGACATTCTTTAGAAAGGTGCCCAACACCAGAACACGTTAGGCATTTGATAGTGTTACTGTTACTTGACACGGTTTGTTTGACAGTGCTGCATACATATGTTGAGCCAGCAGTAGTAGATAGCACTGATATAGCACGAGTGACTATCTCATTCAACCCCATTTCCCCTGCAGCAGCTGTTGCTTTTAATTGATTCGCTACTTCTGTAGGTAACCATGCTACACACGCACATTTAAGAAGTGGTTTAGATGCTGTCTGACCCATTGAGTCCGCTAAGCGTCTTATGTCAGCTAAAAATACATCAACAGTTTCACCGTCCTGTAATACTCGTTCTCGTAGTTGAGCATTAGCACTATAACAGTTGACACTAAAAGCAGCTTGTAGTTCTTTTTTAAGCTTTTTGTCCTCTCTTTTTATATCCTATGATAGCTGCTGGTACAAGGAAAATGCAGGTCCATTCAAAAACAATGGCAGAAATGATTTTTAAGTCATCAATCTTCTGTAGCTTCGTAACCAACTCTAGCTTACTTATCCACATAGTAAACTCTCCACTTGTACTACTGTCATTGTAAGGTTTGATTAGATCTGAAACTTTCACTGCTGCCATGATTACAATATGCCGAAATAGCTTGTACTTAGGCTACTATTTGTTGTAACATCACCACAACCTGGTCACACAAACTCATGTATTCGAATGACTCAAGAAACATATGATATACAGAATTGACCAATCAGGCAGTTATTACAGAACGTTACAGGCAGTTATTACAGAACGTCACAAAATTTCACAGCGAGGTCACAATAAAATATAGTAGTACATGTTGTCCTAACCAAGGTACAATAATTGCCCAACATTATGCCATATTTCCACCACATTGTTATTATAATTGTTTTATTGGACTTTTTTTGAAAATAAATAATATTATTATTGTTATTATAAGCTGTTATTATTATTATTATCATTATTATTATTATGTAGTAACATAATAATAGAGTCAGATTAGATAATAACGAAAATCATAAATAATAATGCTTTGTTTGTTTGGTGAGTGATTCTGCATTATTATGTACAGGAGTAGTCGGAACATGGTGCATATAATAATTATGATTATTATTATTATAGTATAATGATGATTATGCAAGAGTAATTAATTATTTATTAATCTTCTTTTAGTAATAATAATAATAATAAACAATTATAATATTATTGTTCGTTGGCTACAATTAATTACTATTGGTTGATTGATTGATGTGCCAATATTTTAGCTAATAGGGGAGGAGAGTGTGGTACAAACATTCATTGGGACAAAATTATGACTTTTTTCTATTGCTGCTTATAATCTAGACCTTGGACAACCTTCATTTTAATGAAACATACAGTCTAACATGTTAAGCTTAGTAACTCACAACTATAACAATGTATCTTGAAAAAAAAAATGACTCAATTAATAATTTAACAAAGTCATATTGCTGTCCTAGTGTACGTACTCCAGTGCCTGGGGTACACTAGGACATCATAACCAAAAAACTACTGTCCCAATGTACCCTGCACCATGATGGTGCAGGTTACATTGGGACAGTAGTTTTTTGGTATAATGAACAGCATATATTTACAACTAGAGAGCATCTAATTTTAGATTAAAATGAAAAACGAAAAGTTATGGTGGGAATATTACACATTCTATATCGAAATATAACTAATTATTTACTTAACATGGGAAACCGCAATTTTAGGCACACTTGTGCAGTCCTACCAGCTTGGGTAGATTGCACAGCACACTTTGTACATCGTGCTGATCTTTGATATCATGACACACAAATGTGTCCCTACAGCAGTTTTAGAAGTCCACTCTTACCACGCCATCTGCACTATATTGAACCTGACCAACATCGTGCGCTGTAGATTTACTGCTATTGTATTTTACAACAACGAAAATATCTCATTTTTACAGTGTTGTCTTCACAATTTGTTTCAAGATAGACATCGCTGTCAAACTCCAGCGACTGGGTTATTATCTCCACTACCTTCCTCTATTGTGTTCGCTCTTTATTACTTTTCTTTGCTCACTCACCTTGCTCTCTAATATCTGAAAAGGTTATTGTAACTAAAAGTGTAAAACTGAAGCCCGAAATCATCAATCAATGATGTTGCTCAAAATAGCCATGTAAATTTTTCAAGTAATACACAACTTATCTGTCTTTATAGTTAGTTTCTCAGTAGGTAGATCTGCCTGTAAGCACACAAAAAACATGCCTTGTCTCGGTCTACCTCCCACTTTCTTGACCTTCCTCGGTGATGCTTGTAGATTGGATACATTTTTTCCGGGATAGGGTAAATGGGGCTGGCAGTAGTTGCAGTTGGTTTTGGGATTTCACAACCTGACCTGAATCAGTGGCTAATAGCTGGTGGCTCCACAGTTATAGTCAGCCAACTACTACTGTTAGCATTGGTAGAGTTTCTCCCCCTTAGCCTCCTTAATAATTTCAAAGTTAACTCATGTGTATTGTGATAACAGGGATCTGGACCATTCAGATTTTATCCAAATTACTCAGATTTTGAGGGTGTTAAATTTCACTAAGATGGATTTATCATATGTTCTTGATTGCCTGGAAATACTAGTATAATTAATATCTCACTCACATTGCTCAAGCCTTTAATACAATTATTACTACTCTCTTCTTTATTTCTTTCAGTTATGTAGTCTCAACTACAGCCCTAACAAAACAAATAAATAAACCATTAAATAGATCGCTTTAATACAATTACCAGCACCTCAATTTTGCAAATAAATTATGTAGAAATTTCGCAAACTGTTGTCACGAAATCATTAATCAAGATGGAAAAGTCATCAATAAAACCCAAATGATTCAGTTTCTGTTCTTTGTCACCTTTAGGATGAGATGTTATTCTAGAGATATTATTTTACAATAATTTCAGACAATGGCAGCTGCTAGAATGTTTTTTTTTAAAAGTATTTTGGAAATTTTGGTTTTAATAAATTACCTCTATTGCTTGCCTGCAGTCGTCTATGAAAAGGCTAAAAGGAATCACTAGCAAACAACTTAGGAGGACGTCTACTAATTTAGGGCATAACTAAAGTCATATGTGGTTCACTCGCTGCTTCCTGGTCTTATTGTAAGGTAGAATTAAACTGTACATCAGGTATATACCACTTAGTCACCTCTCAAAAATACTTTTCTTTCTTACTACCTGCTGAGTATGTGCATATTATCATCTCACCTGAGGATATTGACTTATACATAAAACGATTTATTGAACCACATAAACATGGCTAGTACTGAGAAAAAGCCAGCCAATTTAACAGCAAACTTCACAAAGTAATTCTGTAAAGTGGGGACACGAAAATGATGCTTATCATTCCTGCCATCCAACTCAAATGCTGGTGCAGTTCACGTACTTCTGAGGAGCCGTTTCCTCCTTTGTCCCACCAATTCGATTGTCCAAATATGCGTCAACGAAAACTCTGACCTAATTGATGATACAGAGCAGATAAAAAAAATGCACGGAAGTTTTAAAAACTTATAATTCAAGTAGAAAAAGCTAGCTCGTTATGCTTAGTGATTTATCAACATAGTACAGGGTCAAATATTTTAAACCAATCACCTTTTATATATTGGTGTTTTACTCCAAGCATCTCTCATACTTGATCTTGTGTTGTCCCCGTTTGCAATACATTCATCTTGATTGGTTGTTATATTTTGCTTGGAGTTTCAGCGGCACTACCCGGACCCTGTTGAGGGGTTAACAGCACCCTCTCTAAACCTTCCATCTGATTTTGCTGGCACATTGCGCCCTCAATATCGCCATGCAAAGTTATTAGGATTTTTCAAAGTCCAGGGTTGAGATCCCTGATTTAAGCCTAATTATTTATTTCAAATTACTTATTTTCTGACGCTGTGTAAAAAAACCTTTTTTTATATAAATATTCAAGTTTTTAAAATGTGTTCTGCCTGGGTTACTGTGGGACAGTGTTCTAGTGTTTCTGTTTCAATGTACCCTGCCTTCCATTTTTTTTAACAATTAGCTAATTATAGCTGTGAAGTTCAGGCCTTGTCAGTTAGTTGTTTGTACTTATTGAAAGGCTACATGTACTGTCAATTCATATTGCTGATTATGTGTTTATAATTTGGCTTCACTTTCACATACAACTTTGGCTACACACACCTACGTTTTGTCGGTACGCAGTGAAAATGCGTTTTTTTTTCTATGCGAGCAGTATTTTTTTTAAAAAAGACGCTCAAATTCGTGGACCAACATGTTTGTCTACGAAAACGTTTTTTACCTGATGCTTTGGTGATTGGACAATTATTATTAAATAACCACTCTCGATTGGATAAAATATAAAGTCGAAATTTGATGACTCCAATGAACCTTTTTTACAATTCATCCTTGACCTGGTCATTATTGATTGGCCAACAGACCATTTGTTAATTCTATCAAGTAGGGTATTTTCTTATTTATAAACAATTTATTGTTTATAAATGTTAATTATTTATTATGGATAATAAGATTATTTATCTAGTATTATAAACAATTAATTATTAAAATTTATATTTATAATAGTTATTATAATGACTATTTGCAATAATTACGTCTTCTTTGCCTCACTGGACAGTCCTTAGCGTTGTGATGATCAATCATCTGTGTGTGTGTTAGCTACCAGAGCGACGCTACAAAACATATTTCTCATCATATTCCTACGAAACGTAGGTGTGTATAGCCACGGCTTCAGCCTATGCATTAAAATTTTTACCCTTTTACTACTGAAATACAGATTTTTTCGCCGTCTAGCTAATTATGCACCATATGACAAATCCCCTTACATACATTTTTCCATTCACTATTAATGTTAGCCAGTTCTTTGGTTTCACTGAGTTACTCGCACAAATAACCATAACTTGTAATAGAATAAGTTTGGAGAGAAGATAATTACTGGAATGAAAAGCTGAGATCTAGCTGAGTATTCTGGTATATAGCTAGTGTAATTGAGTGTTTTCCTTTAACCAATGCAAATTCTCATGTTTTGTTGTTGTTGTTGTTTTTAATCCGCATAAAAGCTGTGTATTTGTAATCTTCAGAGTTGAGATTAAGCAACAATAGTACACAGATATATCTACTACATGGCCTATACATATACCAGACAATTACTAAAGATTAATGGTGGCAAAGACTTGATGAGCGATGTAAGTTGTCACTCTACCAAATAGATTTATAAAGAATGATTTTTTCTTGTTGCTCTGCTCTGCTGTTGTAACTTGTGAAGTTTAAATATTGTAGTTTGATCGCAAGTTATGTGTCAGTTGGGATTTAGCTATGAAATCTGGAGTATTCCGTTATGATCTCAGTGATGTTAGATATAAAATCGTCGAGGGACCAAATCATTATCAGGCTATGGTAGGTTATGTCACTCTATCCATTGTTGTAATTTTGTGTTTGTCTACCAATGTATGGTAGAATAGATCATTTCAATTTTATGCGAATCCTAAAGTTTCACAATTACTGGATTTTTGTCGCTGGGTGCAAGGTGGATAATGAGTAGCATGGCTTACTTTAAAATCTGCAATGCTCCCATGAAATAATTCTTTCATTTGTTAGCTGAGACCAAGAAGCCATCATCATTGCCTCATTCACTATATGAAAATATTGGCATTTCTACTTTACAATAGGCTTTGCGTCATGATACCAAGTTATCAAGTATTTCGTTTGGTGTTCTGCGTATCTCGTCAAAAGAATTGTTTTATTTTCATTAGAATTTTTTTAAATACATAGAGACACAATTAATGACATAAAATAAAAAAAAAACAGAGTTGGAAAAAAAGAGAGGAGCACTGCAGCCCAGGAAGGGTTGGAGGAGGTTAGATTGAGAGGTTAGCATGTGGTTGAAAATGAAGAGCGAGAGGTTGGGCAAGAGGAGAGGGATGGAGCGAGAAAGGGACTGCGTGGTGGAGAGAGAGTGAGAAGAAGGAAGTGTGAGGAAGGGAGGGAAATTATGTGGGAGCGATGAAGAGTGTGAGGAGACGGAAGATTGTGAGAAAATAGGAAGAAAGGGAGGGTGTGATGAAGAGGAGGCACCAAGGAGAGTCAGAGAAAGGGAGGGTGATAGGAAGAGGAGGCACCAAGGAGAATCAGAGAAAGGGAGGATGAGAGGAAAGGAGGGTGGGGGACAGGAGGGTGAGAGGAAGGAAGGGTGAGAGAAAGGTAGGGTGAGAGAGAGGGAGGGAGCAAGAAAGGGAGAGTGAAGGGAAAGGAAATAGTGAGGAGTAGGGGTGGGGGTGGTGTTTAAGGCAATATCAGTTGTAATACCTTTGTCAATAACACACATCTAAATGAAGAGCACCTAATATAAATCCCAAGCACAATGTTGATTAGGAATAGGGCATCACAAGCTGTATTGATGGTATTTGTAGCTAAATGTCAAGCGGGCAACCGATCGGAGAAAACCGGAGCCAATGGTGAGCGTAAAACAACCTTTTGACCAATCAAAATTTAACTTCAACCAAGTGAAGCCAGAGGAAGTTCTTTTTGATATTACGCAAGCGTCAAGGTCATCTACGAATACGGATAAAATTCTTGTTAATGTAAGTAGGTGGTTTAGCTCACTTCTGCTATGCTCCACGACTTGCTTGCCATGTTGTTGTGTCAGTTGTCCTCTCTTGGTATTGAGGTAGCATAACTTTTAATTTTAGCCAGAACTTTGCTTTGTTGCAGAATAAGGTCTAACAATAAAAATGGCAAGCATTTAATTTTTTTACTGGGATTACTCAAAAGAAGAGATTATGATGTTTATTGGCAGCAACGGTTGTCACCCACTCAAGTATGAAAATAATATAGCTAATATAAGCGTAGTTGACGCAGTGTTGAAAGTCATTGCGTGCTTTGTAGGTAAGTCCAGCTGAATACGGTCACTCACTGATTGTTCCGGATGGAGAAAAGAACCTTCCCCAAGTATGCGCTAGTTACATAGTTTTCTTGTGGCTAAAGCCTCTGGTCCTAACATCGTTGACTAATATAATTGTAATAGCATACCCAACATAAATACTTGTTAGTTAGTAAAACTAACGCTATATCTAATATTTATTTACTAATTGTCACCATTGTAGACTCTCACTTTATATGCCGTAAAGTTAGCCCTAGAGCTAATGTGTCTCAGCTCTAGCAGGTAAAGTTATACAATCATTGGTAATACCAAGGGTGCTTTTAGTTCGTGTGCTATGCTTCATTTCCATAATGCGATGATTGGGTTAGATTGCACCCTACTGCATTTATAATTTTGATGTGTGGCCGAAATGAGCTAGTGTTTTGCTATTATTTATCAGTTTATTCGCTTTTGTCTCCTCGGCGTGTATATTTTTGTGATCAGTCTGCTGCTTTTTAATAATTATTTCTATGGCTATGGCATTGGCTATAGATCTATGAAATATAATAAATATTAATTATGCAGAGCTGTTGCTTGTAAAACTTGCATGGTTCAAATTGTTTAGTAAAAAATAAATAGATCATGAGAAATAATAAGTATAACTGCTAATAATCTAATAATTACTGATAATTAAAAAATATAAAACAGATTGCACATAATGAACAACTCTCATTGACGTATCAATAATAATTTATGTTATTTATTAACCTCTCGTTAGCTAATTGTTGATTTACCTCCATTTTGTTGAAATCGTTCGTTGCGGAAAGTTGATAGCGCAAGTGATTGCGACACATCTTTGAAAAATCTCCACTCCAAAGTTCATTATTCAGGAAAGATAACTCAATGATTGTCTCGAATTCAACAAAAAAATGAATGGATTCTTTAATATTCGCAAAATTTGGATTATCCTTTGGTTTGCTAAACATGGTTCGCTTCCACCTCACGCGTGCTAACCACAAACATAATCGCTACTTGTGCATTTTAGCGTCCGCTGGCAGCAGTTGCTGCACTCTTGTGAGTGTTATATAGTTGGCTGTACTCCTATTTGTTACGTGTTCTGGTTACAAATAGTGCTTCTTGTTATTTATCATTTACCTGCTTGATATAAGAGTTGTCTCATCAACGAGCACACAACTGCGCATGAGGTTATAAATTGGCGCCAACTACACTTTACATCGGAGTTGCTCACCCTCTGTTTATCTATTGTAGCGAGTTCAAGATAGCGTTTAACAGTTTGTGTGCTTTTGCCTCTGTCAACCATCTTCATCTTCATTGCTTTTATAGTGAACAGCTGACAGCTGATACTATGGTAGGTCTATTAACTAATACTATGGTAGATCTACTAACTGATACTATGGTAGGTCTACTAGCTGATACTATGGTAGGTCTACTAGCTGATACTATGGTAGATCTACTAACTGATACTATGGTAGGTCTACTAGCTGATACTATGGTAGGTCTACTAGCTGATACTATGGTAGGTCTACTAGCTGATACTATGGTAGATCTACTAACTGATACTATGGTAGGTCTACTAGCTGATACTATGGTAGGTCTACTAGCTGATACTATGGTAGGTCTGCTAGCTGATACTATGGTACGTCTACTAACTGATACTATGGTAGGTCTACTAACTGATACTGTGGTAGGTCTACTAGCTAATACTATGGTAGGTCTACTAACTGATACTATGGTAGGTCTACTAGCTGATACTATGGTACGTCTACTAACTGATACTATGGTAGGTCTACTAGCTGATACTCTGGTAGGTCTACTAGCTAATACTATGGTAGGTCTACTAGCTAATACTATGGTAGGTCTACTAGCTGATACTATGGTAGGTCTACTAGGGAGAGTTAATGGCTGTTTTTGATTGAGAGAATTAGCCAATGACCTTCATAAGTTGTATCAGTGCATAGTCCGTAATGTTTATCTGGAATGAATCAACGACTGGTGACATGCAAACTTTGTTGATATATTAAACAATCAATGCGTTTGTATGCTACGGAGTTTATGCTAAGAAAGGAGTTGTGCCCCCTTCAACATTGTATTTTTGCTGAAATCCCATAAAACGTATTTCACAGTCATATAGACCCCGGGTTATATCGATGATGGACACCTCCCCGCAAGGACATGGTGCGACTCAGGTTAAATCGCAACCGAGCCCCAGTTGTTGTTAATGTCTTGATTTTTGATCTAACAAGGTGTGAGTTTCAAGAAAGTCAATGCAAAATTTTATAAATAAATAGTTATTATTTCATTTTACTAATAAATAATTATTACTATTTTACTACTTACTAATTATATTATTTATTATTACGACTGATCATTACCCGCACATGAAAGTTGTGCTAAACTTCAAAGTCGTCTGCTCCTATCCTTCAAATGACCGTCGTATTGGCCAACTTTGGAGAATAAACATTGTATTTATTCTTGTGATACGAATGGTTCTGTTAACTTATTTTGTCTTGGCCCCGTGCTTCAAAGGCCCAAACTTCGTAGCATGAAAACGCAATGAATGTTTGTCACTGGAATATCATTGATAATTATTCATTTATGTTTTGTTATATTGTGATTTGTATAGCTGTCAAGGAGCTCTTCGCCAGCGATGTTGAATAAATCATATTATTATGTTTCAGCTATGTTATTGTTTTAGCGAGGAGCCCATTTACATTCTGGGCTGTATAAACTCGCAACTGATGCTCCACTTGGGTTCGGCTTTGAATTACGCAGCATTGATGACATCCCCAAAGTATCTAGGTCAGTTCGTTATCTGTGTCAGTGATTTATCTAAGTCAGTGATTTATCTAGGTCAGTGTATTATCTAGGTCAGTTTTTTATCTTTGTCAGTGTATTATATAGAGATGCTCCGATTCAAAAAATTTTCACCGATCCTATTTGATCCCGATTTCACTGATTTTGCCATTGAACTGATCTGATTCATGCGGATTCAACTAACAGAAAAAACTAGATGCCAAATTTATAACAATAATCTCCGCATACTTATTCACTTGAATACTACTAAATCACAGATCAATCATTTTATAGTTTCCCATGGCAGATTATACTTTTCCTCGAAATAGTAATGGTTGAAAGAGCAACCCAGCCACATTTGTGCTAGATGGCATTGCTATTGTATGAGGCCAATGCAGTAACAGTGGAATGTGGGTAATGGGGACCCGGCCGATTTTAGGCGCTCACCAGGGAGCGCTAATTTAACGCAACCGGAAGTTTGGTTGTCATAATATTACACTACCATTAAGATTAACAAAAGTCATCAAACTTTATCTATTTTCTTTGCTTTGGAGTTTTCCTCTCATTAATATATTGGAATGGCCGTGAGCTTCAATGTCTCTTATAGCTATCTAAGTGTTTTGGTCACATTAAATGATGAACATTAACCAAACATTAATCATTTTACCATCACTAACAATACTAACTATAGATTCCTATATAACGTATAGAGGGAACTGGTAGGAGTTATCTCCCAACCGGATAATCAAATCTCTTTACATCTAACAGTCATTTATTGTTTATTACTTATTTATTGTGTGTTGTCGGGGATTAACACTATTTGTTTCATTTTAATGTTGAGTAATTTTCATTCCAGCATAAGTTTGATAGAAGTTGTCATTGCAAAATTTTACTCAACAAACACAAGATAATCTTTTTGTTAATTAATTTATTATTATTTATTATGATAGAATAAAAAAATTAATAATAATTTGCCCTGTACGTTAGATTATAAAGCGGAAGTAAACAATTACCATTTATTAGTCACATACCACAGGGCACATCACATGTTTGGTAGACTTGGTGATGGTCATAAGGATTGGTTGTTGTTATTGATAGTCGGTTACTAGAGTTGTGGAATCCACGACTAACGATTCCTTGGATGGGATGTATAATACTGACGATACGCCGCTTACATAAACCATCTCAGTACATCGCCCCTGTGGAAGTAGGCTACAACAAGGGCACACCGTAATTGATTCAAGTTGGTAAACTTAATCAAACTCGAAATACAAAACTATGGCTCTACCGAGTAGTATTTATGAGCATCATTGTTCAATGGGGTTGTGACATTAAGAGTTATCTCTCTTTGAACTTTCTACATCCAACCGGAAGTTACCATTGTTCGTAGTATAAAACATAGTTACTTCATGCAGACTCGTGACAGTTTTTCCCTGATAGCTTCCATGCTGTCAATTGTATACTATAATGACAGGTCCCTAAAAACACTTTAGACTATTTTTAAAGACAACAGCATCAAATCTACCTGCAGCAACAAAGATTTATATTTTTTTACAGCTTTTTCAATTATTATTTATTACAGTTGTTATCCACGGAACTCCGGGGCTTGCCAAAAAAAATGACAGAGACGATGCGTCCTGTAATAAAAACTATTCGTAGCAATTTCCGGTTGCTTGCAAAAAGTTCAATATCACAAACCCAATTCATTGAAACTGAGCGAAAAAGCTAGGTTATTAATAACACATTTAGTAACGGGCGCATCGTCTTCCTTCTCTTTTTCGGCAAGCCTCTGATGCCCGTTTTATCATTATTCTAACTATTTTTTTATATAGTTATTATTATTAGTGAAATGTTTTTTTATTTATTATCATCATTTATAATTATGATTCTACTGTTTATGATTGCTATTGTAATTATTAAGGTTATTATTGAATTGTTATTAGATAATAATAATTATTATAAATGATGCTTCTTATAATTTTATAATAATAAATAATAATTATAGTAGTAACTAACAACTTATTATTTATTATTATATTATTATTTATAATTATTATATTAATAAATCAATTATGATAAAAAAATGAATAATTGATTTTATTATTATAAAAAATTGTCACCACATTAAATTTTTATTGTCATTTATTTATAATAATAGTTTCATAGAGGTGTAGATAGATGCTAATGATTAATTACTTGTATTATTATTATTATTTCCCGCACAGATACCAGACAATCCATTTACACATAAACGTTGCGTTAAATAAGTTAATTATCGTTGGTGTTTCATCGTATTTATTAACTACTGTACCAACGATCGTATATAATCGCGGACCGCATCGTGGTTATTTAATGATTATTATGCTCTATAGATACACTTGTGTGATTAAAAACTTATGTACGTGTAATCTGCTATAGCCCTGTGAGCTCCGTGACTTGTTCAATTATATCAATCGCATTGCAATAGCCTGTTTATTCTAGTTTAACATCTCAACTCCGTATTTCTGCATTGTACTCTATATAACAATTTCGGCATTTTCCGGTTGGACTTACACCAGCGCCCCCTATAAGGGGGGATAACCCCAGTCACAACCCCATCAATTTTTTTTCAAATGAATAAACCAAAATCAGTTTTAACAAAAAAAAATTTTTAAAGGCTGTATTGATACCTTGACCTTTTTCAATGACGTCAGCAGCTTAAAATGTCTCAAATCACAATAAAAGTCAAGCAAGTCGCAATTTCTAATGATAAGTTATATTAGCGATTGAACTGCTTCTTGTTGCAAGAGAAACTACTGGCTGGTTTTCCATTGAAGCTAACTCACCTGCTATACATTGTTGGTTTAAGGGTCTGTGAACTATTCTACAAGCAAATTAATTCCGATTTCTGATTCAGTGTGTAGTTGAAAACTCTGCCGATTACGATTCAGTAAATCTGAGTCGTAGCATCTCTAGTATTATCTAGGTCAGCGTTGTTTCTATTTCAGTGTGTTCTATCTAGGTCAGCGTATATATGTTAGTGTATTACCTGGGTCCATTGCTATCTAGGTAGTTTGTATAGTACCCAAGTCAGTATACTATTGGTTGGTACAGTATCTAGGTCAATGTAGTATTAGGTTACTGGAGTATTTAGGTCTGTGCAATATAAGAAGTAAGCAATCTAGTTGCGCTAATATTGAGAGTTATCTTCTCTCCAAAGACGATGATCTTGTAGATAGACCATTAATTGTTACCAAATGAACTAGTTACTAGCAATGTCATGTTACAGATTGGTGTTTACTTGTGCTAACCATCTGACGGAGAAGAACATAGCCCACTGTATGTTCATATGTAGAGGATGTTCTTTCGTAGACCCAAGTTTGCCGCTAGTCAAGATACTTCTTTGGCCCTGTGCCAAGTATATAGGTTTGTGTCCTTCCTGATAGCTGAGTATTATATCAATTGACATCGTGATAGATCTATTTGTATATGTTTCTAACATTTAGGGCGTTTTCGGTTACTATGCGACGGTAATTTCCAGAATATGAAGATTGGATTAGATCGTATCTAACTTGATTTAATTCTTGTACACATGACTAGATTGTGGGGAAAGGCTCGGATACCTTCGCATTGTTGGGAGTTGTGCTCTCATATTTCTATTACTGCAGCAGTAGCACTCTTTACTAAATACATTCAGAGTATTCGCGACCTCTGTGCGCTGAGCAAATTGTAATAAAATTAATTAGACCAGCAATAAATTTAATCAATAAATATAATAATCATTTTGTTTGGAACTCGGAGTCAGCCAAAAAAATAAATTACTGAATAAAAAAGATAATCAACAAGTATTTATTTATACTGCTCGTAGGTCGCGAATGAAACTGAACACTAAATAAATTATAAAGAGCGAGTTGATTTTTTTAATTTTCACAGACTGATGTTATATCCTTGAAAAATAATTTAAAGTTATTGCAATCGTTCAAAATTTACTAAATTAAAAGTGCAGTTTCACAAACTATTTCAGATTACAGCGATTAACATTTCATTTTTTTGATTATTTTAAAAATAGGAAGTTATCTTCTGTACATGAATTGTTCGGTAAACTATGACAGTTCATTGAATAATTATGATGTTCTAAACTAATGCTACATGCAGGGGCGTTTTGAGTTAAAAATCCAACTCCATAACAGAATAGAACCTCGCAAAGCGCGGAAAATTTTTTGTTAGGGGGTTGGAGGAATTTGTTAGGGGGTTGCCTGTTGGGGGGTTCACCATGAATGTCAGGGGGTCGAGTTTTATTAATGTTATACTATATTATTATTTATTAGCTAATCATTATTCATTTTTTTTAATTTTTGTAATTTATCAATTATTAATAATGAAAATAATTACTATTGTTTTATTATTCATATGTATTTCATTACTTTGATTGCTTATTGTTATTAATATATATATTTATTTATTATAATAACAAGATTGTTATTACTATCATTTTTTATTATTATAATAATAATAATATAATTTGACTGCTTCAAATTATTATTAACTGTTATTTGTAATAATAATAATCATCATAATAATAATAATGATTAATAATAATCTAATGATTATAAATAGTAGTAGTGAAGTGGGGGAAAATCCAATCATTATTAATTATAATGATAGTTACAGTAGTAGTAATAATAATTTTAACCACCAAGCCACATACAGACAGTTGTTAGTTGTTGCCTAGCAGCTTCATTTGCATGTTGTTTAATAATGTTGAGAAATATTTCTTTATGTTACCCTCCGTGGTAGAGCCGCCTCTCCACTTTTATTCCTTTATTTGATTGGTCAACCATATGTTCATGAGCCAATGATGTCCCTGGTTAGTTTACTGATAACTTTATTGTTTTATCACAAAGGTGGGTCAATGTCAATCCACAAAAGATGTAAAAGCATGTAGTTGGGCTAGGTCTATGTTTCCTGTTGTAATGGTAAGATTATTCCAATCAATCATCAGGAGAAAAATCAATCTCCGCAAACCAAAACAATACCCGACAAATTTTGACCCCCTAACGTTAGGGGGTTGGGAGTTGTACCCCCGACTGTTCGGGGGGTCGGGGCTACTCAGTACGCCTCTGTCTACATGTACATCTACCGATTACGTACCGATTAGCCATTACCAATTGTAGATGACGTCAAGGAGTTTCCCCTATTTTTTTCTCTACTTGCCATTCTCACGCAATACCGGTGAAACTCGCTACATTTTTTCCATAGTTAGCCATACAGTGATTTCAAACTACAAAGATGGGATGCTAAAAAACGATTCTTCATCTAAAAATAATTGCACTTGAGAAACAGTTTTGTTGGTAACATCAAAACCGCGAACGGTGATATGATTGGTCAAATCACAAAATGTCTACTGATTTTTTGGACCACGAGCAAAACCTACCGATAGCCTCAAATGAAATGCTATTGATTATTTCGTTGCATTACACCGAAAACAGGTGCAAGGAAATCCTCAATCGGTAAGGCAAATCGGGAGCTAATCAGTAGATGTACACGAGGTATAATGGTCCGTTCCATTGAATTACAAACACTTATTATTTTGTGCACTTTGTTCGACAAACACGTCGCGAATACTATCAGTATCTATTAGTTATTTAATCACGTAAAGCTGTACACATCTACGCTACAGAAAATTAGGAGTTATCTTACACTTCAGAATTTTCTTGGTAATTATTAACTATATTATCGCTTGGGGTGCGTGGAAACCAGGTACCCCCTACTCCTACCCTTACCCTTACCACCAAATATAGATAATGTTAAATTTGAGTACATATATGACTGGAATTCAATAGTTAGACAATGGTATGACAGAGAATGTGGCCAGAAAAACTTGAAAATGTCTTTTTATTTCTATTCCAAAAAGAAAGTAAACGGTAATGATGCGATATTGCTATGGCGCCAAGAGTAAATCTAATAATAACAAACGATTCCACTTCGGGCACTTTTGTTGTTTTTTAATTAATTCACATGCTTAACAATTATTGTTCACTTCTTATCCCCCAAACTTCACTACTGTAGTAAAGTTTGGGGAGAAGATTGCATTTATGAAAAAATTGTTATTATCACCACAATGTAATAATAATAATAAAAAACAAATGATAGACCTTTGTCATGTTATCATTGTTTTGTTATTATTTAATAATATTGTTATTTGATTCTATTAATACCACAATGCTGCTGTTATGTATTTTCCTACTAATTACTGCTAATAGTTGCTGTCAAAGTTTGCATTTATGTCAAGTTTGTTACTAAATGTGGGGAGGTGGTCCCAGGAAGGAGGTGGCCAATTGAAGTGGTGACAACAGGGACCAAGGAAAACATTACTTCGGAGAAGGGCAGCAATGCGTCTGACTATCTCTGTTCATCGTTTTTGCAGTTGGTACGCCAGCGAGTAATACATATAAGAATTAATTAAACTATTGGTCATAAATGGATAACATACGACTATATATATAATAAACAACTCTCAGCAAAATATCAATAATAATTTACGCTGTCTATCAACCCTTCATTAGCTTATTGTTGTTTTGCCTCCATTTTAAAATTTTATGTTACTGATAAGCAATAACACTTTAGCTTGGTTGATGAACCATGTCGATTGATTGACCCATTTTTGATAAATATAAAGTGTTACTAGAGAGGGACAGATAACTCTCAATTGTTGTCGCTCATTCACTGCAAAATGCATTGGTCGCTCACATCCAAGAAAGGTGGCTGCATCATTGAGATTACCTGATGTCTTGCCAAACACACCTCATATCCACCTCACATAATCTGTCACATCCAAGGAAGCAACAATTGACCCAAAATGTTTGCATCGTTACAGGGAGGTAATCTCTGATGAGTATTGCAAGCGCCATTGCGCTAGTTGCTGTGTTAGAGCGCTGAATGTTGTTTATTGCTAACATCGCTAGATAAGCATGTTGATATAAGAGATTAGTGAGTAAGATCTGCAGTGATAACAGCCTTGACCTTGTAGATTTGACCTCGTAGAACGGTTCTGTGCTGAGTTACCCAGCAGATGGTGCACATTGTTTTAACTATTCCGCCACAATGGTGTAGAAACAACAGTTCGATAATGTTTTATTCATATAATCTAAACCTTGGATATTTGTGTAAACTGTTTGCATACACCGTTGATTTGTCGGAATCCGAAGTATTGCTCTAAATCCATTCCACCTCTTGGGGTTAAAGTTGAAACATTATTGTCTGTGTGAATATGGTCTGGCATATTTTTTCTTTGTATGACTGTACGCCATTTCTCTTTACAACCTTTCACTTATGCTGCATTGAAATCTCAAATGTTACTTCTTTGTGATTATCATAATAATTTGTGAGATGGACTTTTGATCATTGCATCATCACATATAAACTATTTACCTGTTTGTCCTTGACCTTGTTGAGTTTTAGTTTTGCATAGTTTAACCAACACGAGCCCGTTGAGTGGTTTTAATAGTGCCTTCCTGTTGCATTATAGGCTCAAAGAAAGCAGGTCCTCCGTTTTATACAGCTGCGTTTGAAATGGCTGGAAAGTTGTTAATGTATGGTGAGTTGTATCCCTTTGTTATACATTGTACAAGCTTTCGTGTCTGTCTGTGTGTCCATCTGTCTGTGTGTCCGTCTGTGTGTCTGTCTGTGTGTTTGTTTGTCATTCCTACTGGATAAACTCCTAAACCGCTATGCAAAGAGAATTAAATCTCTCGGTTATATTAATCTAATGTATGGCCGCTTTCAATTGGCTACTTGTTCTCTAACCAGATGTTTTTGTGTTTTTTAATGTTTTTAAATTAGCCAAAACAAAACTACTTTGTGCCATGACTGTTTTTTTATCCGGGTCTTTCATAACGCAGTATATCAATAAATTGCGATTATCATTGGTTGGTTTTGTTGCGTGAGGTTGCGCCTTTTCAAACCAAAAGATTTAAATGTTGTGCATCTGCGGTGTTAGTCATTGATTCTCCTTTCTTTTGTCAATTAATAATTATTGGCATTTGATATATCTCTATTTATTAATGCAATCATCTGCTTCAGTTATGGATTTTACACTTAGAAATGCTTTATAATAAATAATAGGGTAAGGTGGGCAGGTTTGTGGTAGAGTGAGGTTATGAAGGTGAACAGCACAGGTAGGTTGAGGCGCAGGTAGTGTATTTGCTATGACAGGTAATACTGCTAGCTTTATATAAAGTTATATATATGTATTATACAAGAGATTAATTGACTATTGATTGTGGTTATTATACAATATAGTAATATACTAACCACTGTTTGCAGACAACATACAATACAACACAATAACAGATGAGGCAGCAAACCAAATATTAAAGCAATGCTCTTTGTCAGAAAGAGAGTTCAACGACCTCACTGATCAGCTCACACATCTGATTAACGCTGACTTCTCCATGTAACCGAATCTGCAGCCTCATATAGTAAACGTGCAATATAGTTTTTGATGGCTCGTGTCTTTCATCAGAATGTTTTATGAAGAAACAGTTATCTAATGTTATTTGTCTACACGCCCAGTTTCTATGGTTTAGGAAAATCTTCTATATTTTTAATATATCAAAGTTTATAAGAAGTTTGTCACTTCAAACTATAGACTTGTCAGTACTACTGCTGGTCACAAATATATTTATTTGATGCTCATGTTTGGGTCAGCTGGTTAGTGACCACTTATAGTCGATGATATGAGATCTCAGCTTGTCTTAGTGGTCGTATGGTGTGGTCCTGTAGTGTTTGTACTACTGTGTGTGGTATTGTAGTGTTTGTGTTACTGTGTGTGGTATTGTAGTGTTTGTACTACTGTGTGTGGTATTGTAGTGTTTGTATTACTTGGTGTGGTACTGTAGTGTTTGTACTACTGTGTGTGGTATTGTAGTGTTTGTGTTACTGTGTGTGGTATTGTAGTGTTTGTACTACTGTGTGTGGTATTGTAGTGTTTGTGTTACTGTGTGTGGTATTGTAGTGTTTGTGTTACTGCGTGTGGTATTGTAGTGTTTGTGTTACTGCGTGTGGTATTGTAGTGTTTGTGTTACTGCGTGTGGTATTGTAGTGCTTGTACTACTGGGTGTGGTATTGTAGTGTTTGTACTACTGTGTGTGGTATTGTAATGTTTGTATTACTGTGTGTGGTATTATAGTGTTTGTACTACTGTGTGTGATATTATAGTGTTTGTACTACTGTGTGTGGTATTGTAGTGTTTGCATTACTATGTGTGGTATTGTAATGTTTGTGCTACTGTGTGTGGTATTGTAATGTTTGTACTACTGTGTGTGGTATTGTAGTGTTTGTATTACTGTGTGGTATTGCATTGTTTGTACTACTGTGTGTGGTATTGTAATGTTTGTACTACTGTGTGTGGTATTGTAGTGTTTGTATTACTGCGTGTGGTATTGCAGTGTTTGTATTACGGTGTGTGGTATTGCAGTGTTTGTATTACTGTGTACGGTATTGTAGTGTTTGTATTACTGTGTGGTATTGTAATGTTTGTACTACTGTGCGTGGTATTGTAGTGTTTGTACTACTGTGCGTGGTATTGTAGTGTTTGTACTACTGTGTGTGGTATTGTAGTGTTTGTATTACTTGGTGTGGTACTGTAGTGTTTGTACTACTGTGTGTGGTATTGTAGTGTTTGTGTTACTGTGTGTGGTATTGTAGTGTTTGTGTTACTGCGTGTGGTATTGTAGTGTTTGTGTTACTGCGTGTGGTATTGTAGTGTTTGTGTTACTGCGTGTGGTATTGTAGTGCTTGTACTACTGGGTGTGGTATTGTAGTGTTTGTACTACTGTGTGTGGTATTGTAATGTTTGTATTACTGTGTGTGGTATTATAGTGTTTGTACTACTGTGTGTGATATTATAGTGTTTGTACTACTGTGTGTGATATTATAGTGTTTGTACTACTGTGTGTGGTATTGTAGTGTTTGTGTTACTGTGTGTGGTATTGTAGTGTTTGTGTTACTGCGTGTGGTATTGTAGTGTTTGTGTTACTGCGTGTGGTATTGTAGTGTTTGTGTTACTGCGTGTGGTATTGTAGTGCTTGTACTACTGTGTGTGGTATTGTAGTGTTTGTACTACTGTGTGTGGTATTGTAATGTTTGTATTACTGTGTGTGGTATTATAGTGTTTGTACTACTGTGTGTGATATTATAGTGTTTGTACTACTGTGTGTGATATTATAGTGTTTGTACTACTGTGTGTGGTATTGTAGTGTTTGCATTACTATGTGTGGTATTGTAATGTTTGTGCTACTGTGTGTGGTATTGTAATGTTTGTACTACTGTGTGTGGTATTGTAGTGTTTGTATTACTGCGTGTGGTATTGCAGTGTTTGTATTACGGTGTGTGGTATTGCAGTGTTTGTATTACTGTGTGCGGTATTGTAGTGTTTGTATTACTGCGTGTGGTATTGTAGTGTTCGTACTACTGCGTGTGGTATTGTATTACTATGTGTGGTATTGTAATGATTGTACTACTGTGTGTGGTACTGTAGTGTTTGTGTCACAGTGTGTGGTATTGTAGTGTTTGTATTACTGCGTGTGGTATTGTAGTGTTCGTACTACTGCGTGTGGTATTGTAGTGTTTGTATTACTATGTGTGGTATCGTAATGATTGTACTACTGTGTGGTATTGTAATGTTTGTACTACTGTGCGTGGTATTGTAGTGTTTGTACTACTGTGCGTGGTATTGTAGTGTTTGTACTACTGTGTGTGGTATTGTAGTGTTTGTATTACTTGGTGTGGTACTGTAGTGTTTGTACTACTGTCTGTGGTATTGTAGTGTTTGTGTTACTGTGTGTGGTATTGTAGTGTTTGTGTTACTGCGTGTGGTATTGTAGTGTTTGTGTTACTGCGTGTGGTATTGTAGTGTTTGTGTTACTGCGTGTGGTATTGTAGTGCTTGTACTACTGTGTGTGGTATTGTAGTGTTTGTACTACTGTGTGTGGTATTGTAATGTTTGTATTACTGTGTGTGGTATTGTAGTGTTCGTACTACTGCGTGTGGTATTGTAGTGTTTGTATTACTATGTGTGGTATTGTAATGATTGTACTACTGTGTGGTATTGTAATGTTTGTACTACTGTGCGTGGTATTGTAGTGTTTGTACTACTGTGCGTGGTATTGTAGTGTTTGTATTACTGCGTGTGGTATTGTAGTGTTCGTACTACTGCGTGTGGTATTGTAGTGTTCGTACTACTGCGTGTGGTATTGTAGTGTTTGTATTACTATGTGTGGTATTGTAATGATTGTACTACTGTGTGGTATTGTAATGTTTGTACTACTGTGCGTGGTATTGTAGTGTTTGTACTACTGTGCGTGGTATTGTAGTGTTTGTATTACTGTGTGTGGTATTGTAGTGTTTGTATTACTGTGTGGTATTGTAGTGTTTGTACTACTGTGTGTGGTATTGCAGTGTTTGTATTACGGTGTGTGGTATTGCAGTGTTTGTATTACTGTGTGCGGTATTGTAGTGTTTGTATTACTGTGTGTGGTATTGTAGTGTTCGTACTACTGCGTGTGGTATTGTAGTGTTTGTATTACTATGTGTGGTATTGTAATGATTGTACTACTGTGTGTGGTACTGTAGTGTTTGTGTCACAGTGTGTGGTATTGTAGTGTTTGTATTACTGCGTGTGGTATTGTAGTGTTCGTACTACTGCGTGTGGTATTGTAGTGTTTGTATTACTATGTGTGGTATTGTAATGATTGTACTACTGTGTGGTACTGTAATGTTTATACTACTGTGTGTGGTATTGTAGTGTTTGTACTACTGTGTGTGGTATTGTAGTGTTTGTACTACTGTGTGTGGTATTGTAGTGTTTGTATTACTGTGTGTGGTATTGTAGTGTTTGTATTACTGTGTGTGGTATTGTAGTGTTTGTATTACTGTGTGTGGTATTGTAGTGTTTGTATTACTGTGTGTGGTATTGTAGTGTTTGTACTACTGTGTGTGGTATTGTAGTGTTTGTATTACTGTGTGTGGTATTGTAGTGTTTGTACTACTGTGTGTGGTATTGTAGTGTTTGTATTACTGTGTGTGGTATTGTAGTGTTTGTACTACTGTGTGTGGTATTGTAGTGTTTGTATTACTGTGTGTGGTACTGTAGTGTTTGTATTACTGTGTGTGGTATTGTAGTGTTTGTATTACTGTGTGTGGTATTGTAGTGTTTGTACTACTGTGTGTGGTATTGTCGTGTTTGTATTACTGTGTGTGGTATTGTAGTGTTTGTACTACTGTGTGTGGTATTGTAGTGTTAGTATTACTGTGTGTGGTATTGTAGTGTTTGTACTACTGTGTGTGGTATTGTAGTGTTAGTATTACTGTGTGTGGTATTGTAGTGTTTGTACTACTGTGTGTGGTACTGTAATGTTTGTACTATTATATCTGGTGTTGTAGTGCTTATACTAGTGTATGGTATTATAGCTCAGAGTGCATTGTATCTAATCACATACTTCGTTATACCTTAGTGGTGTTGTGCAGTCGTTATCTACTCTCTGGTACATCTATATCATACAATATTGTAGTGATAAGAAATACTTGTTAGCATATGGTCTGTGCCCCCACTTTACCTTATCACCTAGCCTATCATTCGTTTGTGTGGTGTTAGCAACAGCATCAGTAGTAGGTCACTGGCAGCAGTAGTAGTAGAACTAGTACAAATGCCAGAAGTTATGCAACTCCTGATGATTTAGACTTTTAGGTTTGCTGTAACCAACTGCATACATTGTGATCTGTTTTAGTCTACCTTAAACTGTTCACTACCTGGTTACCTCGTAGCCAAATGAATGGGTAGCAACCAATAAACTGTCATATATAGGTGGCAGTTTTTGGATAAGTAGGTACAAGAAAAGTTAACTATATAGCCAGCATATAATTAGACAAATCCGACTATAAAATACAACTCTTTGTACTGTATGTCAATCAATAATCAATCATTTCAGAACGCAAAAAAATTTTTTATCAGGCTTTGTTGCTGCCTCAATCAAACAGTTACTGTCTTCTCTCTGCATTGTTTGTAAATTACTTTTGTTTTAAAAAGTTTATATTGCTGAAATTTCAGTTTTCATATTTTACGTTTTCAAAATTCCTTTGGTCGGCAAAACAGTGATTATTAAACTGTCCAAAGCATGAAGTTTAAATATCAGTAGATATCAGTATTTATCTTATATAAATATAAGTTTAAGTATCAGTAGATATCAGTATTTATCTTATATAAATATAAGTTTAAATATCAGTAGATATCAGTATTTATCTTATATAAATATAAGTTTAAATATCAGTAGATATCAGTGTTTATCTTATATAAATATAAGTTTAAATATCAGTAGATATCAGTATTTATCTTATATAAATATAAGTTTAAATATCAGTAGATATCAGTATTTATCTTATATAAATATAAGTTTAAATATCAGTAGATATCAGTATTTATCTTACATAAATATAAGTTTAAATATCAGTAGATATCAGTATTTATCTTATATAAATATAAGTTTAAATATCAGTAGATATCAGTATTTATCTTACATAAATATAAGTTTAAATATCAGTAGATATCAGTATTTATCTTATATAAATATAAGTTTAAATATCAGTAGATATCAGTATTTATCTTACATAAATATAAGTTTAAATATCAGTAGATATCAGTATTTATCTTATATAAATATAAGTTTAAATATCAGTAGATATCAGTATTTATCCTATATAAATATAAGTTTAAATATCAGTAGATATCAGTATTTATCTTATATAAATATGTTTAAATATCAATATATTTAAACTTCATGCTTTGGACAGTTTAATAATCAAAATACTGAAATACCAAAAATGGATAAACATGTTGTACCTCTCAATTGGTTCTCTCAAGATGTCACCTGTGTTCTAAAATCAATCTATTCTCACTCACAAACAAATCTAAAGTTTTACGTTATGTAAATAGAGAAGGTATAATTTTGGTACAATCAGAGCCCTTTTGTAGTTTGTACAAGGGCTAGTATTTGGGTGGTCCTCAACCTCTCACTCACCGCTCACTGCAGTGATTGCTTCAAGCCTCATGTATACCTACCAATTACATGCCAGTTTTGCCTCCAGATTTAGGATCACTTCCTATTTTCGTTTCCCATAAAGTGTGCTAAAACAATCGGTAGAATCTTATTAGAGGCTATTGGCAGGTTTTGATTGTGGTCAAAAAAGTGGTAAAGACTTTGTAATTTGACAGATCGTATCACTCCTCGTAGTTTAACCGTTTCCAATGAAGTTGTTTCTCAAGCAAAAGTGTCTATACAAAAAAGATCGTTCATAAATGGCCCCTTCTTTGTTGTTGTAACGTATTTTATGGCCAACAATGACATCGCATACAGTGGTAAACCAGAATTGCATGAGAATGGCAAGTAGAGATAAAAATTGGAAAAACAAGCACACTGTCATAATTTTTTATTAGTTGGGGCCAAAGTCCTGTGCCTGGCTTTGGTTGGGGCAAATCAGTAGGTAATCAATAGATCTACATACATGCAGCATTATTGGTGATCAGTGAAGCGTATCATATGTATTACCTGCCACGTGATTTTGTACCTGTTACTTTATGCACAGTATTATATCACTGTGACTTAATGTCTATGGGCATTCCACTGACATGGCAATCAGCTAACTGTTCAACAGGAAGTGGGAGGTGCCAGGAAGTTTCATTATTGTAGGAAGAAGAGAGACAAGTAGGTGAGAGAGAGAATATTTGTAAGTGCAAGTAATTGTATAGACTCTGTAGTACAGCAGTGTATGTCTGTTGCTGTCAATTTGCCTGTATTTATACCAATCTGTAGTGTTTTATTTACTATTTAGCAGCAGAACAACAATGGCTGAGAAACAACAAGACAACATTGGGTGTGGATTTTGTTTGCTTAAGAAGGAGGAATTGCTAGAGCCAAGGACTCTACCATGTAACCACACACATTGTCTGAAATGTCTAACTGAGTTTTATGAAGAAAACAATGCATTGGTGTGTCCAGAAGATGAATGTGGGTAAGTGTGTAGACTGTTGTTTGTATGATTGCAGGCTATGAAGAAAATGAAAAAACCCAGTCTACACAAGATGACCCCACATTCACTATCAGTTATATGAAACTTAACAATTCAGCTATCTTTAATGTAAATTTCTGATATACTTTACTGTCAATGTTGTCAGTCAGTTGGATATGTCCGCTCACTTTTCAAGCCACATAGCTCGGTAGCCCATGTATTAATGCCTATGTATATAATCTTGTGTAGGAATTTGTGGTGGCCTCTCGCAGGACACACCATAGGTAGCGCCACCTGATCTTTTCGACCCTCAGGCTACTGTCCACTGTCTCGTGCCAACAATACGCAGTAGACAGGTCTGATCAGCAGCAGTTCCTTAGTATGACTGGCATAGGCTGACTGCTGATCGTCTTTGTCTCTTGCTGGACAAGCTGGAAAAGGTGGCCTCCACCGATTATAAGGGAATTGTCTCCACATAGCACCTGTTTAAAGATTGTTTGTAATTGCGTTCTTCTACAATATATACAATACCATACATTACCTACATATATATGACTACTTACATTATACAGAGAGGTGTTTGAGGGATCACCAGATACTCTCCCATCACATGATATGGTAGGAGAAGACAAGAAATGGTGTGATGCCTGTGAGAGTAAAAAGTTACCTAAACAACTAGTTGTAATATACTGTACAGTTTGTTGTAAGAAGTTTTGTAGTCAACATCAGGAGGTAAGTAAATAGTAGTACAAACTACTAACTAGTACAAACTACTAACTAGTACAAACTACTAACTAATACAACCTACTAACTAGTACAAACTACTGACTAGTACAAACTACTGACTAGTACAAACTACTGACTAGTACAAACTACTAACTAGTACAAACTACTAACTAGTACAAACTACTAACTAATACAACCTACTAACTAGTACAAACTACTAACTAGTACAAACTACTGACTAGTACAAACTACTGACTAGTACAAACTACTGACTAGTACAAACTACTAACTAATACAAACTACTAACTAGTACAAACTTTTAGGTGTTATTTTTATTGATTTTGTTTTCTCTCATTCAACAAGTATACTTGCTGTTTAATAGTTCTGTATGTATTTTCTCTCGAACGCTCTGTTTGTCATCTTTTAGTCCCATGATGAGGTTCTGAGTGATCACCCTCTACTAAGCATGCAGGAGCACAGAGCTGAGGCTATGAAGAAGCAGACAAGGAATTGTACAAAGCATGGAGACCATCCATACATTATGGGCTGTAAACATTGTCTAAATCTGGTCTGCTTGAAGTGCATAGCTGACCCAGGCACGTGTGACAAAGGTAAGATATTACTTACTATGATGGAAGACTTGGTAAAGTTATTGTATGGATTATCTCCCCTTGAAATGGAGTGGTAAGTAAATTGTTATTTCTACACAGGAGCATCACACAGCCTGCTGCCACTAGATGACTTGGTAGCTACATTAATGAGAGAAGACATCATTGCTGACACGTTGGCTAGAGAGGATAAGTATGAGAAACTGTGTAAGCAGACGTCTAAAGTCAGAGCTGAATATGACAACAAAACATCAGAGATGATAAAACTTATTCATCAAACTAGGGATGCACAGGTTTCCTTTTAGATCATATCATTGTGTCACTGTATTTGATTGGATAATACATGCGCCAATGAGTAAATGAGCAGCGCTGACTCTATGTTATATATTCTGTTGTAGATAAATGCACTGAAGCTCAAGTATGAGAAACTAGAAGATGAAGTGATGAAGAAAAGACAAAAGTCGAGGGTAGATATGGCTGAGTTTATGGAAGACATTGTACTTAAGAAATGGACTAGACTAAGAAATCAAAGACAGCTGATAGAGTCTAGAGTAAAACGTAGTCACAAGGTAAATTGTTACATATAAGTACATCAAGTACACAAAGTGTACATTAGGTTCACTTGTACAGATGAGGTATACATAAGTCTTTGTCTATAAGTTCCCCAAGTATTGTGCCTGACAGCTTGTACTGTAAGAAAGAAAATAAATTAATTTCTTATGTGTAGATTCGTGATGGAAATTTGCCGCCATTATCACAACAGTAAATGGCTGCCAGTCATGTGATGCTTTATTAAGCTTGGTTTTACATAAATGAAGCACCGCATAGCACTGTCAAGTAAAGATAACTCCTGCATTAAATGATTTAGTTTCGTAATGTGTGATGGAGTTGTATATACAAACACTGTTAGCTTGGTAATAAATAATTATAACGGTTGTGATTAATATCAATAATATAATAATTGATACCATAATTTTGATAACAGCACTGATCCATGCATTTATTACAGTAATGATTAATCATAATAACAATAAATAATACAATTAATAAAATAACTAATAAATAATATATAGCGATAATATGAATACAACGGAACTTCCTTATTACAAACCTGAGTGGACCAAATGCTTCAGTTCTTTATACAAAAGTTCACCATAAATAGATTATAGCATTATGCAATTTACTGCTTTACGACTTTGAAGATTAGTTTGTTATATGCGATACTTTGTTATAAGAAATTCCCACTGTGTATATTGAAATATAATATTACAGTAAATAGTATAGTAAAATTTGTAATATAAACATGAAATAATGAATAATAGCAAATTTTTATAATAATTATTGATAAAATTCATACTTGGTTATTTAATTAATCAGGCAGCAGTAGTGAGAGAAGATTCACTATTCTCAATAGAATATGATATTGTTCTATCCAAAATACCATTTAAGTACTGCGGGATTGCTATGGCAACTCCTACTTTATTCAAGTGACTTTGCCGCCATGTTCTGTTTTGATCGCAGACAAAATATGCCCACTTACAAGTCCATGTATACTAGGTCCACCCACTTATTAGTCCATGTATACTAGGCCCACCCACTTATAAGTCCATGTATACTAGGTCCGCCCACTTATAAGTCCATGTATACTAGGTCCACCCACTTATAAGTCCATGTATATTAGGTCCGCCCACTTATAAGTCCATGTATACTAGGTCCGCCTACTTATAAGTCCATGTATACTAGGTCCACCCACTTATAAGTCCATGCATACTAGGTCCACCCACTTATAAGTCCATGTATACTAGGTCCGCCCACTTATAAGTACATGTATGCTAGGTCCACCCACTTATAAGTCCATGTATGCTAGGTCCACCCACTTATAAGTCCATGTATACTAGGTCCACCCACTTATTAGTCCATGTATACTAGGTCCGCCCACTTATAAGTCCATGCATACTAGGTCCGCCCACCTATAAGTCCATGTATACTAGGTCCACCCACTTATTAGTCCATGTATACTAGGTCCGCCCACTTATAAGTCCATGTATACTAGGTCCGCCCACCTATAAGTCCATGTATACTAGGTCCGCCCACTTATAAGTCCATGTATATTAGGTCCGCCCACTTATAAGTCAATACATACTAGGTCCATGTGTATGCTATTTCTGGTTTGTGGGTTGGTGACAGTTTTTTACTTTCTGTATGTAGATTTCATTCTTATCAGTCAAGCGCCTGCTAGAATATTCTAGAGCCAACTGTCACATGTCATATATCTTATCAGTTAGCACTGCATTTGTTATGAGTGCATCTGTTATCTATATGTTAGTTATGTTAGCCTGAGTACTCTGGTTTTCTATCAAAAAAAATTTCTTTGATCCATTTTATGCCAGTCAAACACCATCAATTGAGAAAATCTTTATTTTCTCTTTAGCAGATTTAACCATTCTTATGCAGTAAATATTTGTTATGTAACAACCGACCATTAGTTGATACAATATTTTATAGCAAGTGAATTAGTATTGGTTGCATTAGCTATGTATAAGGCTGTCAATTAATTGAGTTATTTTAAAGATTAACCGGATTAATTGAATTTTAAGATCAAAAAGATTAACCTTTTATGACTCAATTAATCTGATAAAAAGAAACCCCAGTTACGTCACTATAATACTGTTTATTATGTTGAACACATCTATCAGTTTGTCTACATGAAGAGGGAAATGAATTTTTGAGTGTTTCGTCACATAATCTTACCTATGTCACTAAATCTCAATCATGTTATCCAGAAGAAAAATCATGAAAATGTCCAATCAAGACGTTTGTAGCTAAGTGTTGTTGCAAAACGAGGAAACTATCACTAGTTCTCAGGCTATTACTTTTCTATCGATTGGAGTGCAATGGAGATACCCTGAATGTTGTCATGATTCTAAACTAGACTAGCTTTGGGATATGTTTTATTTTAGGGATTCAGAGTGACAGCATTCCTTTGGTACACATTTTGCTAAGAGATAAATCTCATTATCTTCCATCCAATGGGAAGTTTTATGCTCAGAAGTTTAACATAATATCTTATACAATAATAACATGTAATACGATATAATCTGGTTTGTACTCTAAAACAATTTTCATATTACTGTCTTTATTCATTCTAATAATAAGCAATTTAACTTTTTTTTATTAAACTGTTGTTTTTATTGTTATTGTCGCTATTATTCAGCACAAACTACAATTGATAACATAATATAATTATTATTTAAAAAATTGAGACTTACTGAGCATATCATTGTTGTTAGTGTAGTATCTATTAATTATAACAATAATATTGAATAACAACAATAAACAATTATTTGTTACTAGACTTCGCGGTTTTATTTATTTACAACTCTAATCAAAGCTATTTATTTATCTATAAACTATTGAGCTACACCGCCAAAATATATCACGATCAATTAATCAGGTTATCAAAAATACCAAAAGAAAGTTCCATGGTGATGTTTTTATTATTTATCCTGGTATATCCAAGGGTTTGCTCTTTTTTCCTCATAGAGGTTTTGGAGAGTAGCAGGTTTTGTGAAAAAATAAAAAATAATAGTTTTCTATGTTATATTAATATATGCCAAAGATAAAAGTATATTCTTTGTTCGCATTCGACATTCAAGTTCCCGTTAACTTGTGTATCCGACAATCTTATTTTCTTTCAGTCATGTGTGCCTACACTTTGTACCTACCTGAGCATGTACTGTAAATATCAAATTTTTAAATCGCAACTATGTTTAGTTCGTTTCCTTCCTTTTCAGTTCTGCATTCAATAAAAGTTTCGTGCACAGTTACTTACATACATAAATACTTACATACATATTGAGTTTGAATTGAGGTTTGCTAATCTCATTCTACAAGCCTGCAGGTAGATGGATGATGACTTTACTGCCGCATCATTGCATTTACATCACATGAATACATAAGATTAAAAAATAAGATTAATTTCAGATTAATGCAAAAGATTAAGATCAAAAATTCTTAATCTTTGACAGCCCTAGCTATGTATAACTCTATTTATTACACTCAGTATTAACTCTATGGTTAGGTAGATGTTGTGAAGGGATTGAAAGAGTTGAAGGATGAAATACAAAAGTTTGTTGAAGAAGAAATATCTAAACTACAACTCAAGGATGAGGTGGAACTGAAGAAATTGGGTGAGTGAAATGAATTATATGTTAGACTTGATACTATAACATATATAACTGTATGTTGTATATGTTATATAGTATATATTACTTGTTGTATTGTACAAAGTAGTAAGTATATATGTATTCATTTGTTTATCTCATGTTACCATATTATATAATCTCTGTATTATGTAGATGTGAATAGAGAGATGGAATTGGAGATGATCCTTTCCAATGACATTGTTATTGCCAGCGAGCATGGACTGACCCCCCTCCCACCTCCCCCTCAATCAATGACACTGCTGAAGTCTGTCCACCTACCTACTAGACCTATCTCAGTCTGCCAGTACAAAGGGGGTACTTATGTAGGGTTAGCTTATGGCACAATCACTAGAATAGACAACAACCACCAATTACATAACTCTTTTATCTCCACCTCTGGTCCAGTAGAATCTATCACTGTATATAAGGACAAGTTGTATACATTATCATGTGCCAACCCTCGTGTAGTGAATGTCTATGATATGTCAGGTGGACATATTACAAGCTGGAATCACCCCAACAATAAGTATAGGTATTACTCTAACATGCTGACTGTAGTAGCTGATCAGGTAGTTATAGCAGATCCACCAAACCAGAGAATAACCGTATATTCTCTCACCGGCAAGTCTCTACATCACATTCCCTGCCCTCTGCTAAGTACCACCATTAGTATCACTTTGTGTGCTGTAGACAAAACTTCTGTTGTTATATCTAACTTTGGTACATCTAAAGTATTTAGAGTGAACATGACTACTGGGGAGGTGATGTGGACTCTCTCTGATGTGAAGGACCCACAAGGTCTGGTATGCTATGGAAGTTATATCTTACTAGCTGCACGCAACAACAATACAATCTACATACTAGATACCACCACAGGTTAGTTATTAGTTAAATGTGTCTACTGTAATGTTCGCCCTGTCTCTATGGTCACATGACCTATGTGCATTAATTACTGGTTGGTAATGTGCCAAGAATTAAAAAAACTGAAAAAAAATTTTGATTATTGACTATTTTGAAACAACAACAAATGGGAGATTATTGAGATTCTTCAGTGAACTGACAACAATTTTCTGATGAATCCTGGTGAATTAATAACATATGGTTGAATTATTTGTTACTCTGATATTTGAAATAAATTATTGCGTAATTAACATACTGTACAGTTAATAGCCATGTGTTATGTAACGTGTTATGTAACGTGTTATGTAATGTGTTATGTAACGTGTTAACGTCTTATTATGTTCTAATAACTGCTTCTTGATCTCAATACTTGTAGATTAATCGAGTATAAAATTATTTAAAAGTAACTTGAGAATTAATCTTAATCTTCGTTTAAACTTGTTTTAATCTCATCACATTGCCATCAAACCTCATGCATACAATTGTACAAAAGGACGATGTTTCTCCACCCCAAAATGCCTCTCAATTCCCCCTCCCTCTATTGATTGCACTGGCGGCTGAATCATTTCTAACAGTCTTGGACCTTTTAATTGGTGTTGTGGTACAGCTAATCAGTTTTGTATGTCAGTGAAGAGCACTAAAGTTTTTATATTCTAGTTTTGTTCTCTAAACTCACTATTTGTACAAAAATGAACTATTTGAAGGGTCAATGACCTCATGTTGAAGTCTGATAATATCTGTTACTTACAGTTTATAATAATTGATTATATAATATTGCAGGTAGCCTAGTATCTGAGCTATCAGATGGTGCTATAGGTGGTGATCTAGTGTATGGTTTGGGGGTATCCGGTACCACCCTAGTTGTACCCAAGTATAGCAGTAAACAAACTCTCTTCTATCAACTGAATATGAAATGAGAAGACAAACCTACAGATTTCACCACAAAATAGATATTTTATATAAAATAATTACATAGACTTTTATACAGCCACAGAAGATGAAAGAATTAATTCAAGGAATGAAAGAGATATTATATTTAGTAAATTTTTCTTGTGTAGACTGGGTAGTGTTTTACTCTCAATAGTCTAAATATTGTTTGTGACAAATTATATGCTTGTTATTATTGGTTATTGATTAACTTTGGTTGCTTGAGATGCTCTCCATCATTAAATTAATCTTCAAGATTAATCTTACTAACTTTCAGTTGTCGATCCATTTAATCTTTGGTTCTGAGTTATTCGTATAACTTGCTAAACGTGGAGAAGTTGATTAGATTATCTTTCAGTACAAGAATTGTTGTTAGATTAATGTTCAATGGCTGTCAAGTTAACTGAACATTGCAAACAATTTATGAAAACATCAGAAATAAATTAAGACAGTAATACAGATTACAGTTTATCCAGTAATGTCCCACTTTGTATGCACCAAATAGTCAGTTGAAAGGCAATAAATTGTTTTATTTGTAAAAGACATTGTTATTTTTTATTGTCCACAAGAATTAAATGTAGCCATAAAATGTTGCCGGACATTTACACAAATCCATAGATTATCATTGAATAGTCTCGGTCACTTCAATATTATGTTTTAGTGGAAAAATATGCACTTCTATTCATTTCCAGCATCCTTTGCCATCTCACTCTCTTATACAAATATATTTGTTGTATATCTACATCCATTTTATTTTTGTTATTTCTCTCCTCGCTGTCATCTACCTCTTCTACATCTGCCTTCAATCTACATCTCATTTTCTTTACTTGTCTCCTGGCACCCTGCCAACTAGTCCTGCTGCCTTTCAATCTACATCTCATCTTCTTTACTTGTCTCCTGGCACCCTGCCAACTAGTCCTGTCGCCCTTCAACCTACATCTCATCTTCTTTACTTGTCTGCTGGCACCCTGCCAACTAGTCCTGTTGCCTTCAATCTACATCTCATCTTCTTTACTTGTCCGCTGGCACCCTGCCAACTAGTCCTGTCGCCCTATTAATTTCAAGGATGCATAAAGCTGCATGTACATATATCGATTGGCCTCACTGATTGTGTGATTTTGCAGCTTCTGGTTCCGGTTAAGTGTCCAAGCAATCGATAGCATGTTTTTGGAGATAAGCGGCGTGTTTGGATTCACATCAAAAAATCGGGAGACAATTATTGATTTGACCAATCATATCACTGTTTTAATGTTTCCAATAAAAGGGTTTCTCAAGCACAATCATTTATGCAAAAAGAGTTATTTTTAAGCGTCCCATCTATGTTGTTTGAATGCATTTTATGGCTAACTGTAACATCAAGTGTAATGAGTTTGACTGGTATTGCTTGAGAATTGTAAGTGGAGAGAAAAATAGGGGAAACCCCCTGTTGACGTCTCCAATCGGTGAGGGCCAATCGGTAGCTAATCAGTACATGACATGTAGCATATTGATATACAGTTCTATAGTACCCAATACCTGTCCGTCAGTGATCCTTCTAGAACGAGTAGCCGTGTGGATGTTTTGGTTTTGTCTATCTGAAGTGTGTGATAAATCTGAGAGGTTGGTTGTGGGTAATTTCTGGACTGGTGCGTGGAAAGCCACTATCATTGATGTATTCCTCAACTGCGTAGAGCTCATTGTGGGAAGTACTTATTACATCTTCCTCTTCTATCATCACCAGAGATCTTGGTGGAAAAATATCTCATACGCCATCAAAGTGCGACTTTCCTTAACGTCTTCTCCGCAACTATTATTAGTAGCAGAAGAACAACAATAGGTACAATGATCTCTTCTCCACAAACCATCAGACAAGATTTGATAAAACCCAATATTGCAGTGTTTGGTTGGTGTAGATGGATTCAGAGTAAATTTCCACTCCAGTCAATGAATGTGAAGTCAACGCTGCTCCAGAATACGAGGTTGCAGTAACGGCACCGTTGTATATACCTGCCAACTGTAGAGTCAGCAATAGTTATATAACACTTTTAGCAGCGATTAAACCAACATTGCTACTGCGTTCCCTATTGACTAAGACATCATCAAATGGGCACGTGTAGGGGAGACAATAGTAGTGTTAGTCCGATTGATGATCACTGCAGGTACAAGATGGTTACTGTCACAAGTTTGTGGGAGACATTAGCAATGTTAGTTTAAGATATTGTCATTGCAGGTACAGTTATATTCAGCACTACAAGTGAAAGGGCAGACAATAACAGTGTTATTCTAAGATATGCTCGCTAACTGCATGTAGTGTTATTCAGAATCACAAGTGAAAGGGGAGACAATAACAACGCTTATCCAAGATACGCTCACTAACTGCAGGTACAGTGTTATTAAGAATCAGGGGGGAAAGGGGAGACAATAACAATGTTAGTCCAAGAGATGCTCACTGCAGGTACAGTATTATTCAGCTCGGTACCATCATTCTGACTGACTATACAAGCCATAGAATGATCTCTTATGGGAGATAACTCTATGATACAAACAGTGTTGAGCTCATGGTTATGTAAGTAGCACACACAACTGTTTAAAATAACAATATTGATGCTTTATTCTTCAAAAAGTTGTGTATCATCAAAAATGTACAAACAAAAGTCAATTCACTCTAGACAATACCATTACATACACTGACCAAATAATCAATAAATTGTGAGACCATTTTATCTGCTGGTTGCAAACTATGCAACGAGCAGACAAATCGAAAGTCAATTGATTCAAATATTGTTGAAAAATTGATCAATTATTGTAAACAGAATATAGTAGCAATATAACATTTTCTCAGATGCAAAAATGGTGAAATAAAGTTTCATAACGAGCCCATCTTGTTACAACATATGAATTGTCCGCTGCAATAACTCTAGGCAGCTCTGGATAGTGACAGCTGTTTTGTGGTGCTGTCTTAGGTAGCTGCTGCCGTTCTTAACTACACAACATTCATTAAAAATCTTCCAGTCTTTGTTGCTGTGTGAAAAGTAAAAATCATGCCACATATAAATTATTGAGTGCCATCAAATTGGGAACCTACCCTAACCTAGTTCATAGGTCAGCATTTAGGGCTTCATCCGTATTGATTGGGAGTTGTATGCTCCTGTGCTATCTTGATAGAGTAATAGGGTCTGGATGGATTTCATTGGATGATTGGTTTAGTTAGCTCACTAGACTAACCATCTAATAAATTCCTTCCAAATACCACTGAGCTGTTGATAACGCAGGAGCAGACGACTCCCAACCAATGAAGCTCTAGCAAAGCATGGCATATTCAAGTTGAGGCCACATCATTTGTGCTTTGCTTTGAATTTCAAAGCAAAGCACAAATGATGTTGCCTCAACCTTTGATCGATGTCGTAGGCTATGCTTACCCATTCCTGTTTTGTTTCCAAAGTTAAAATCACAGCAAAAGGTCACCATTTTCAATAACCTGCTCACCAAGACATGCGTTGGCAATTTTTAGTTTTAGCAATCGTATCAATGTTTTTGATAACAACTGCTGTGGCAAACAACAGCAATAATATCAATTGCAAAACCCTACCAACTATATTGTACCCATGGATGTACATAAAACATTACACACCTGTAAGAAGTATTGCACACTTTTCTTCAAACTGAACAGATCAGTAGAAGTTCAACAAGAAACAAAAAACGAACAAAAACACAAATTAATTGAGCAGTAAAATTATATGCTTGTTCTTACGCACCCACATTTGAGATGTAATTTTTGTGAGCCAAAGGAATGTGGGGTACGGCAGACAAACAGCGCCACATGAAACTCACCCATCTTTCTACACTGTGGCGCAGTTCGTCTAGTTACCATAGACAAACAGCGCCATCGGTTCAAACATGTATGGCCCAGCTCTTCTACAGCCAAACTGGGCCAAAACATGAAAAGGCAACTCCAAGACACTTAGCCCTCTACCAATCCCTTTATACTATTTTGTAAATATCTAGTAATTGACTTTTGCAGCAAGATTAAAGTTGGAAGAATCAATGATTCAACTTCTAAAGAAATTAATTGTAATCTATATTACCACAATTATGTTTTGATAAAACAAAAAATTTAAATAGTTTTGCAAAGCTTTGAATTAAAAAAAAGTACTTTTTCTGTATAACTGTTTTTTTCTCAATCAGAAAAATTAATTTTTTGTAGAGTTGTATTTTATATTGTAAGTGCTATCTCATAAAAACCACATAAACAGCTACTGGGCCAACAATGGAAAGCTTTAAACAGAAAACAGACGCAACAAAAAACAATTACCAAATTGAAAACATTTTTTGTTTTAATTCACTTCCAATAAGCCGCCGCAGTGAACGGGAAAGTTAGAGCTATAAATATAGGAGTTGTGCTTTCTTGTTTTACTAAAATTATGGTGGCGCAGCTTGACTACAGCAACTAGACGAACTACGCCACGGCCAAGGAAAATCTAGGCGAGTTTTGTGTGGCGCTGTTCGTCTGCCGTAGTGGGGGGCCTCCTTGGACCTGTATTGTATTCTGTAGCAGTGAAACACAGACGTGTGCATGGATAGACTACAAGTTAGGAGTTGTGGGCACAAATGGATGACACTGCTACCATTCTGTGTACTACACAGAGCAGTACAGGCTGGGATTACTCCAGTAAAACTCATATACTATATCTTTAGCTAGGCTGTCTCTTTGACATACTCAAGTAGTATAATCAGATGTCTATGAAAGCAAAGAGCAGGTCAATGAGCATATACTGGCCAATCATTGCTCAGATACAATAATATGAAAAGCTAGAGTAGACATCCTGTTATACTCGAGCCAATAATGATACACAGATATAAATAATCACAAATTAAACCAAACATATGGCACATACGACATACACACAAGCTATATCAGTGCATGGAAGCGATAGATAATATGTTAGCATAGACATAACAACAAGATCAACTTCTACAAATGATAGCATTAGTGATGACTACGCAAAGATATATACCATAAGTCTGTGTGATTGACCGTACAGGAAACGGCTACATAAAATGCAAAAGTGCTTCACGCGTGACAGAAATGCAGTTTACAAATAAAATAGCCAGATCATGTGACTAGAGTGGCATTGATATTTACCTGTAGCGAGAGGACAACTCCCTTTAAAAACAAAGTCACTACAAAACTTACTGCGTATGACAAACCGTGAGTTAAAAGCTCATAAATAAGTTTGTTTAAATAGAAAACATCGTATACAAAAACATAAAACACACACTGATTGGGATATACAAAATGAATGAGCATCAATAAAAGCATTGCAAATCCAGTACAACATCGCGTGCAACAAATTATACTATGACATCATCAGTGTGTACGACAGCACCTCACAAAACAGAGAGTCAGCGGATATTTACCCTAAGAAATCAACTAGCAGCTGACATCTGGAAGCGCAGCAGAAACTTCACACGTTGTATCAAGATGGACTCCGTTGTCCTATTCAGTTTTCTTATCTCTTACATTAGAGAGGTCAATGGGGTTAGCCTGAGAGTTGTCACTGCTAGTAGCTAGTTCTACCGAGTCTGGCTGCATGCCATGGTTAATGTCTGAGGAGCTAGAGCTATTGTTTGTTTTGCTACTGCGTGTGTTAAATAAGGGAGCATATTCAGGCATCTGCTGGGCCGATTGTCTAAAGTCTTCTGCAATAGAAACACGTGAGAGAATAAAGTTATAGTAAGTTGGCTGTCACACGGTTGTGGTGGAGCCGCAAAACAAGCTTGATGAAATGTAAACCAAAATTTGTAGTTAGATAAAAGGCCTCTTCACACAGCGATTTTGTCACGGAAAGCGGTAAACAGCTGTTTATTTCACCCTCAAGGAATTGGTTTTCCTCCGTTTGACGCAATCGTCTGGAATCAAGCATGTTTAATTTTTATCGGCCGATCTCACGATTAGTGATTATTCCCATCGCTGATTGGTCAATGCAGATCGCCCGTATCCACATTTTTATATTTTGATTATCCCACCCGTGACTGCCAATGTGTTCACTATAAACTGTTGATGAGCACCGTCATGTGCTCATAATCATTATGTGTGGAGTGCGGCATCGGACTACTGGAGGAAAATTGCTCTCATAGTGACAAACTCGTGGCCGTAAATCACTGTGTGTGGAGAGGCCTTAAATTGAGTCACATTTTACCACAAAACCAGTTTCGGCGAAAGTTAATTTAAAAGTTAAATACAGAAGATTAATCCAAGATTAACTGCGATAGAGTATTGGGTAGGCCATCGTAAAAGTGTCGAATGGCAGCAATAGATAAAAATTTACGTACCAAAGGTAACTTGTCCGTTGTGAGTACAGTCTAGTTTATCATACAAGAGCATTGCATCAGCTCTGTCTGTGTTTAGTGTATCCAATAGCAGGTTACAGAACTCTGTCCTTGTAACATAGCCCTGGTGCATAGACAGTTTAGGCATATACTATGTATATAGTCTTATACATACCTTCACTGTAACCTCATACCATATGTTACCACACAATACTAAGCTTATAACTGCATGTTACCAAACAATACTAATCCTATAACTGCATGTTACCACACAATGCTAATCTTATAACTGCATGTTACCACACAATACTAGTCTTATAACTGCATGTTACCACACAATACCAAGCTTACAACTGCATGTAACCAAACAATATTTAAGCTTATAACTGCATGTTACCAAACAATACTACGCTTATAACTGCATGTTACCACACAATTCTAAGCTTATAGCTGCATGTTACCACACAATACTAGTCTTATAACTGCATGTTACCACACAACACTAAGCTTATAACTGCATGTTACCAAAAAATACTAAGCTTATAACTCATGTTACCACACAATACCAAGCTTACAACTGTATGTAACCAAACAATATTTAAGCTTATAACTGCATGTTACCAAACAATACTAGGCTTATAACTGCATGTTACCACACAATTCTAAGCTTATAGCTGCATGTTACCACACAATACTAGTCTTATAACTGCATGTTACCACACAATACTAAGCTTATAACTGCATGTTATCACACAATTCTAAGCTTATAGCTGCATGTTACCACACAATACTAGTCTTATAACTGCATGTTACCACACAACACTAAGCTTATAACTGCATGTTACCAAAAATACTAAGCTTATAACTGCATGTTACCAAACAATACTAAGCTTATAGCTGCATGTTACCACACAATACTAAGCTTATAACTATATGTTACCACACAACACTAAGCTTATAACTGCATGTTACCACACAATACTAAGCTTATAACTATATGTTACCACACAATAATAAGCTTATTATCAAGTCTTACCACGCAAGGCTTCCCAAACTACTACATGTTACCATACAATACCAACTTTATAAATGCATGCTACCATACAATACTGACCTACTTACTACATGCTACCATACAATACTGACCTATATACTACATGCTACCATACAATACTGACCTATTTACCATATGCTACCATACAATACTGACCTTGTTACCTCGATCAAAGAGTTTAAATGCCAATGCTATCGTAGCCTCAGCACTACCTGGTTCAGACAACAAAGACATTCCAATAACGTACTCTCTGAAGTTGATGTTACCCGATCCATCCTAAAACAGTAGTCAAATCAGTGACACAAAGACCTGCGCTAAATAAACTTTGTTGTACATATGATAACAGAGAACATACATAGAGCGACACCATCCAATATACATAGAGTGACACCATCCAACATACATGAGCGACACCATCCAATATACATAGAGCGACACCATCCAACATACATAGAGCGACACCATCCAATATACATAGAGCGACACCATCCAACACACATAGAGCGACACCATCCAACATACATAGAGTGACACCATCCAGTACACATAGAGTGACACCATCCAACATACATAGAGCGACACCATCCAATATACATAGAGCGATATCATCCAACATACATAGAGCGACACCATCCAATATACATAGAGCGATATCATCCAACATACATAGAGTGACACCATCCAACATACATAGAGCGACACCATCCAATATACATAGAGCGACATCATCCTACATACATAGAGCGACACCATCCAATATACATAGAGCGATTCATCTACTCACCCTGTCATATAATGTGAACAGCTCTCTTAGCGTGTCATCGACAGGAAGTTCCATCAACTTAGCAAATGTCACTATATCCACTTGACCTCCGGTGTCATTTAAACTTGACAGTTCGCCAAACTTGTGCAGTAAACTATGTATGTGTTCGTAGCTCATGCTAAAAGTGACAGTATAATTGAGAGGACAACTCCAGTGAGTTTGGGTCTGCTAAAGTTGTGAAATGGACCAATTAGAGTTTGTGAAGGATCAACCTAAGCACCTCCCACTTAACAAGGCAAATGTTTTAGTACTCTCACATAATTAAGGACTGCTGGAGTATCTAGAATGTTCTTTTCATCAACTCTGAGAATGTTCAAGTGACATTAAGAGTACTAGCGACCATGTTCACCCAACAATAAAAATAATCAGATCGATAATGTTATGGACTTTAACATGAGTGCGTATAAGCAGATATAGAGTGAATCTCCACTACTTGGACATGTTATCTAATTCTCAATACATTAATAAAGTGAGTTTGAATCTACAAACATATACTTTACTCTGTACAAGCACAATAGATAATAAACCTATTCAATAAAAAATCATTCTGTTGGGAACTCGGGTCAACAAAAAAGTGGCTCACTGAATGAAAAAAATAATCAACAAGTATTTATTTATATTGTTCGTAGGTCGCGAATGAAACTGAACACTAAATAAATTATACAGAGCGAGTTGATTTTTTTATTTTCATGGACCGGTTTTATATCCTTTAATTAATTTTTCCAGGATATAAAACCAGTCCATAAAAATAAAAAAATCGACATCGCTCGGTATAAGGGTTGTCGAGAATGAACTAAAGTTAAACCACAATAGTAGATATCATCAGGGTTGGTGGGAGACACCACAGATTCAGCAACTCAAAAAAAACCTTGATTGCGTTGAACGAGAGTAAGTTGCACTCAATGTATTTTGAATAATTTGGAGTTATCCACCAATACAACTAAGCTAAAAACAGCGGCATACAAAGCTAGGTGGAGCACGCTATTACTATTTCCTGTTAAGATAAACATGAGAGCTGTCACAGAACAAAAAGATCAAACTACTTATATCTACCAGATGCATCACTACTAGCCTAGACTAACTCTACTCATGGAATACAGTCACCTTCTGTTACCAGTCAATACCAGTGCTACCAGTCAATACCAGTGCTACCGGTCAATACCAGTGCTACCAGTAAATACCAGTGCTACCAGTCAATATCAGTGCTACCAGTCAATACCACTGCTACCAGTCAATGCCAGTGCTACCAGTCAATACCAGTGCTATCACGACACGATAAAAGCCATACACACCCAAGTTTCTTTTGCATCTTGCCAAATTCAACGAGTCCATCACCCATTTTTAGGTTGGCTCTCCTTGCATAGTCCATGAGACGACAATCCTCAAATGAGTGATCAGTAGTGGGTACCTGTAGATAAACGATACATTTGATTGGTTATTTCTTCACCACCAACTTGTGTTAGACTCCAGCGATTGTGAGCAGGAAATCAAAGTGAAGAAAATTAGTGATATGTTGTGTGTGGTTACAAAAAGTGTATTTAGAAATTGAAGGACATCCATGTTGAAATGGAACATACCCGTTTTTCAATCAAGAACAGAAATAAATAGATAAATTAGCTGAAACTTTATGACTAAATAAACGGGATTGAGAAAGCTTTTGCTCCGATTTATTTTAAACGTGAAAACACAAACACGGCCTCATTTCTGTTTGCTGCTACTAACATAACAACAACGATAAGATATCTATAATCAATGACCTCTACATGCACACACACTGATGTCTACGTGATGTATCGTACCTTCAATATCTCAAAGACTATATAGATATTATAGCTGACAAAACAATTTTTAAATCAAATCAAAATTCTAATTATAACAATTTAGAATTCTTCTGTGAAGAGAAAAAGTGCCAGATTTGTGTTTTCACCGCCGTTAATAAAAAAACTAGTAGTTTTCAATTCTGAATAACACAGGAAAAAAATCAAGCAACATAAAATGTAAGTAAATAATAATTTTAGAATACAAAAAATTGGTTTATGATTGTTTTTAGTAATTTGGTTGAGACTATTTAGCACTCTTTGACACTAAAGAAAAGACAATTCCAAAGAGCGAGTTGCATAAGCAAACCCTCGCTTTCATTATTGTATAAAGGTATTACAACTCCCAGTGTAATAACAGAACACTATTACTATTAGAAATAGTAACATTTCAATAAAATTTCTGCAACAATCTTTCAGAAATTAACTCATTTGTAAAGTGCACGAGTGCATTTTTGCACCAGTTCAACAGTGAACAATATCCCAAATATGACTAGTATAACTGTTTATTATTATAGTTCATTCAAACTATTGTTTTTGTTATCATTATCACTATAATTGAGATACAAAATGACACAACACTACATGAATACTAACCCCTATTGCACCAGCCATAACCTTTCTCACATTCTCAGCAAACATGTAGGGGTCGACCTGCTCCTCCTCATTAGGATAATAAACTGGTAGGAGCTCAACCTCTACTGTGGTCCATAGCTTACATAGAGACATCCATATAAACATTGCTAGCCCAGGGCCCTCCCAAGTCCATTTCACAGTGTCCTGCATATAGATATGACACAAAAAAAAACAACTCCTAAAAATAGAAGATGGATTAAATTGCAGATGTTTATTCATGGGAAAGAATTAAAACTGAACTGAACTAACTGGTGATGTTTATTTTGAGGCAGTTCATCTAGGTCTAGGGTGAAAAAAAGGAGACAACTCCATATAAATAACGGTTTATTTTTAATATCAGTATCTTTAGTATCAGTCAGTTATAAAAGCATTTGAAGCAGTATTACAGTATTATTTTTATTTGGCCACACATAATATAATGATATGTATTGTTATCGAAAACTCGATCATATTACATGAAGTTAAAAATAACGATTTATTATAATACTAGTTATACTGATCATGTGCAATAAAAGTGATATTATAAATGAATTGATCATTATGACAATGTGAAAGTGTATCCATTTTGTTTAATAACAAAAAACAAGGTATTATTATAAATAAACAGTATTAACAAATTTATATGGAGTTGTTTTTTTCTTTTTCATTCAAAACTAAATGAACTGCTTTGAAATAAATGTCACCAAACTATCCAGTATTAAATAGACAAATGAAGCTATCAGAGCTGAACCATTGGTGGATGGTTAGCGGGAGTCCACTACCACTGCCCCAACCAACTTACCCACGAATCTGGATATCTAAGGATCACAGGCTGAACTGGTTTACCAGGGATGAATGCTCCGGCTTTGAATGTTATTAGAGCCTGTCTGTTGGTACAGGTGCCTTCTGGAAATATTAGGAATGGAGGCCAGATACCTCCAGCGTTAGCCCTGGCTCTAATCTCAGCTATAGTTTTGTACCTGGAATCTTTGTCTTCTCTGGATACAGATATCGGTTGCAACAGCTGTATCAATTCTACAGATGGAACCAGAATAATAATTAATGATTGGTGATTAATGATTAACAATTGGCGATTAACCATTCGCGATTAACGACTAGCAATTAACAATTGGCGATTAACCATTCGCGGTTAACGACTAGTAATTAACAATTGGCGATTGATAATTAATTGGCGATTAACGGTTTATGTTAAAAGATTGGGGATTAACGATTGGCACTATTACTGATTGGCAGATGGTGATGATAATAAAACAGCAACAAAATATTATAAATGTTATGATGAACACTATTGTGCCTCAAGGACACTACACTACCAACCAACATATAACAACTTACAGCTCTAACATTAGAGATCAAATAGACTAACGCAATGTATACAACTGACTAACTTTAGGGGGTTGGGAGTTGTACCCCCGAACGTTCAGGGGGTCGGAGCTACTCAGTACGCCTCTGGCTACATGTACATCTACCGATTAGCCCTTACCGATTGGAGATGACATCAAGGAGTTTCCTCTATTTTTTTCTCTAATTGCCATTCTCACGCAATACCGGTGAAACTTGCTACAGTTTTTCCATAGTTAGCCATACAGTGATTTCAAACAACAAAGACGGGATGCTAAAAACGATTCTTCATCTAAAAATGTCTACTGATTTTTTGACCACGAGCAAAACCTACCGATAGCCTCAAATGAAATACTACCGATTATTTCATTACATTACACCGGAAGTGGATGCAAGGAAATCCTCAATCGGTAAGGCATATCGGGAGCTAACCAGTAGCTGTACACGAGGTATAATGGTCCGTCCCATTGAATTATAAACACTTATTATTTTGTGCACTTTGTTCGACAAACACGTCGCGAATACTATCAGTATCTATTAGTTATTTAATCACGTAAAGCTGTACACATCTACGCTACAGAAAATTAGGAGTTATCTTACACTTCAGAATTTTCTTGGTAATTATTAACTATATTATCGCTTGGGGTGCGTCGAAACCAGGTACCCCCTACCCATACCCTTACCCTTACCACCAAATATAGATAATGTTAAATTTGAGTACATATATGACTGGAATTCAATAGTTAAACAATGGTATGACAGAGAATGTGGCCAAAAAAACTTGAAAATGTCTTTTATTTCTATTCCAAAAAGAAGGTAAACGGTAATGATGCGATGCTGCAATGGCGCCAAACGTGAATCTAATAATAACAAGCGATTCCACTTCTGGCACTATTGTTGTTTTTTAATTAATTCACACGCTTAATAATTATTGTTCAATTCTTATCCCCCAAACTTCACTACTGTTGTAAAGTTTGGGGAGAAGATTGCATTTATGAAAAAATTGTTATTATCACCACAATGTAATAATAATAAAAATAAATGATAGACCTTTGTCATATTATCATTGTTTTGTTATTATTTAATAATATTGTTATTTGATTCTATTAATACCACAATGCTTCTGTTATGTATTTTCCTACTAATTACTGCTAATAGTTGCTGTCAAAGTTTGCATTTATGTCAAGTTTGTTACTAAATGTGGGGAGGTGGTCACAGGAAGGAGGTGGCCACTGGAAGTGGTGACAACAGGCACCAAGGAAAACATTACTTCAGAGAAGGGCAGCAATGCGTCTGACTATATCTGTTCATCCTTTTTTTTACAGCTGGTACGCCAGCGAGTACTACATATATGATAATTAATTAAATTATTGGTCATAAATGGATAACATACGACTATATATAATAAACAACTCTCAGCAAAATATCAATAATAACTTATGCTATCTATCAACCCTTCATTAGCTTATTGTTGTTTTGCCCCCATTTTAAAATTTTATATTACTGATAAGCAATAACACTTTAGCTTGGTCGATGAACCATGTCGATTGATTGACCCATTTTTGATAAATATAAAGTGTTACTAGAGAGGGACAGATAACTCTCAATTGTTGTCGCTCATTCACTGCAAAATGCAATGGTCGCTCACATTCAAGAAAGGTGACTGCCACATCGGTATTACCCCATGTCTTGCCAAACACGCCTCATATCCACCTCACATAATCTGTCACATCCAAGGAAGCAACAATTGACCCAAAATGTTTGCATCGTTACAGGGAGGTAATCTCTGATGAGTATTGCAAGCGCCATTGCGCTAGTTGCTGTGTTAGAGCGCTGAATGTTGTTTATTGCTAACATCGCTAGATAAGCATGTTGATATAAGAGATTAGTGAGTAAGATCTGCAGTGACAACAGCCTTGACCTTGTAGATTTGACCTTGTAGTACGGTTCTGTGCTGAGTTACCCAGCATATGGTGCACATTGTTTTAACTACACCGCCACAATGATGTAGAAACAACAGTTCGATAATGTTTTGTTCGTATAATCTAAACCTTGGACATTTGTGTAAACTGGTTGCACACACCGTTGATTTTTCAGAATCCAAAGTATTGCTCTGGTGGCTACACATAGAGATGTTTTACATCAACCCAACTAAACATACAGGATTGTTAGTAAGGCAGAGGGTATTATAAGCAATCATTATCATAATAACTATCATAAATAACTATAAATTTTAATGATTATTAAATATTGGATTTATCTCTATTATTATATTGTTTTATAATAGCTTTAATAATTGTTAAAAGTATTTATAGTATCTTTTATAATACTCTTTGAATAAGATAACAGAGTGGACTATGGGTCCATGGGTAAAGGGGTGGCTACATAAGCCGATGTTTTGTATCAGAAGGCCTTGCAATGGGCGTGTCCACTTCGGCACATCATGGGGCCTGTCCGTTAGCATAACCAACATGTTGGTCTATGCCCGATGCCGAATATTGATAGACAATGAGGTCAAGGTCACAATATGAAAATGACATTGGAATCGTCAAATTTTGCTGTCATGTTTTAACCAATCAAAAATGATGATCCAACTATAATTGTTTGATCACGGAAACTTAGGCGGACACATTGGGCTTTGCTTTCAAGAGTTGCTCACTAGTGGGACACATAAGGCGTGTAATGACACACAGTCCATCATAACACAGGTGTGTGTTATGATGGACTGTTTGAATAGCCAGATACATGCAAGTAGAGGGTTTAGTGCTGTGCACATGGCAATATTGTCCTTAGGATTCTTCACTTGTTGTTCTGGTGCTACTAAACAAAAATATTTACCTTTGGCGGAGTTCAAAACCTGGCAGACCTAAATCCATTCCACCTCTTGGGGTTAAAGTTGAAACATTATTGTCTGTGTGAATATGGTCTGGCATGTTTTGTCTTTGTATGACTGTACGCCATTTCTCTTTACAACCTTTAACTTATGCTGCATTGAAATCTCAAATGTTACTTCTTTGTGATTATCATAAATAATTTGTGAGATGGACTTTTGATCATTGCATCATCAGCTATAAACTATCGGTACTTTACATGTTTGTCCTTGACCTTGTTGAGTTTTAGTTTTGCATAGTTTAGCCAACCTGAGCGCGTTGATTGGCTTTAATAGTGCCTTCCTGTTGCATTATAGGCTCAAAGAAAGCGGGTCCTCCGTTTTATACAGCTGCGTTTGAAATGGCTGGAAAGTTGTTAATGTATGGTGAGTTGTATCCCTTTGTTATACATTGTACAAGCTTTCGTCTCTGTCTGTCTGTGTGTCCATTTGTGTGTGTGTCCGTCTGTGTGTCTGTCTGTGTATCTGTCTGTGTGTCCATTTGTGTGTGTCTGTCTGTGTGTCTGTCTGTCTGTCTGTGTGTCTGTCTGTCTGTGTGTCTGTCTGTCTGTGTGTCCGTTTGTGTGTATGTTTGTCATTCCTACTGGATAAACTCCTAAACCGCTACGCAGAGAGAAGTAAATCTCTCGGTTATATTAATCTAATGTATGGCCGCTTTCAATTGGCTACTTGTTCTCTAACCAGATGTTTTTGTGTTTTTTAATGTTTTTAAATTAGTCAAAACAAAACTACTTTGTGCTATGACTGTTTTTTGATCAAGGTCTTTCATAACGCAGTATATCAATAAATTGCGATGATCTTTGGTTGGTTTTTTGTTGCGTAAGGTTGCGCTTTTTCAAACCAAAAGATTTAACTGTTGTGCATCTGTGGTGTTAGTCATTGATTCTCCTTCCTTCAATTGATAATTATTGGCATTTGATATTTCTCTATTTATTAATGCAATCATCTGCTTCAGTTATGGATTTTACACTTAGAAATGCTTTATAATAAATAATAGGGTAAGGTGGGCAGGTTTGTGGTAGAGTGAGGTTATGAAGGTGAACAGCACAGGTAGGTTGAGGCGCAGGTAGTGCAGGTAGGAGTGGGGGTGTATTTGCTATGACAGGTAATACTGCTAGCTTTATATAAAGTTATATATATGTATTATACAAGAGATTAATTGACTATTGATTGTGGTTATTATACAATATAGTAATATACTAACCACTGTTTGCAGACAACATACAATACAACACAATAACAGATGAGGCAGCAAACCAAATATTAAAGCAATGCTCTTTGTCAGAAAGAGAGTTCAACGACCTCACTGATCAGCTCACACATCTGATTAACGCTGACTTCTCCATGTAACCGAATCTGCAGCCTCATATAGTAAACGTGCAATATAGTTTTTGATGGCTCGTGTCTTTCATCAGAATGTTTTATGAAGAAACAGTTATCTAATGTTATTTGTCTACACGCCCAGTTTCTATGGTTTAGGAAAATCTTCTATATTTTTAATATATCAAAGTTTATAAGAAGTTTGTCACTTCAAACTATAGACTTGTCAGTACTACTGCTGGTCACAAATATATTTAATTGATGGTCATGTTTGGGTCAGCTGGTTAGTGACCACTTATAGTCGATGATATGAGAGCTTGTCTTAGTGGTTGTATGGTGTGGTATTGTAGTGTTTGTGTTACTGTGTGTGGTATTGTAGTGTTTGTATTACTATGTGTGGTATTGTAGTGTTTGTACTACTGTGTGTGGTATTGTAGTGTTTGTATTACTGTGTGTGGTATTGTAATGTTTGTATTACTGTGTGTGGTATTGTAGTGTTTGTATTACGGTGTGTGGTATTGTAGTGTTTGTACTACTATGTGTGGTATTGCAGTGTTTGTACTACTGTGTGTGGTATTGTAGTGTTTGTATTACTATGTGTGGTATTGTAGTGTTTGTACTACTGTGTGTGGTATTGTAGTGTTTGTATTACTGTGTGTGGTATTGTAATGTTTGCATTACTGTGTGTGGTATTGTAGTGTTTGTATTACTGTGTGTGGTATTGTAGTGTTTGTATTACTGTGTGTGGTATTGTAGTGTTTGTACTACTGTGTGTGGCATTGTAGTGTTTGTATTACTGTGTGCGGTACTGTAATGTTTGTACTACTGTGTGTGGTATTGTAATGTTTGTATTACTGTGTGTGGTATTGTAGTGTTTGTATTACTGTGTGTGGTATTGTAGTGTTTGTACTACTATATCTGGTATTGTAGTGTTTGTACTACTGTGTGTGGTATTGTAGTGTTTGTACTACTGTGTGTGGTATTGTAGTGTTTGTATTACTGTGTGCGGTACTGTAATGTTTGTATTACTATGTGTGGTATTGTAGTGATTGTACTACTGTGTGTGGTATTGTAGTGTTTGTATTACTATGTGTGGTATTGTAGTGTTTGTACTACTGTGTGTGGTATTGTAGTGTTTGTATTAATGTGTGTGGTATTGTAGTGTTTGTACTACTATGTGTGGTATTGCAGTGTTTGTACTACTGTGTGTGGTATTGTAGTGTTTGTATTACTATGTGTGGTATTGTAGTGTTTGTACTACTGTGTGTGGTATTGTAGTGTTTGTATTACTGTGTGTGGTATTGTAATGTTTGTATTACTGTGTGTGGTATTGTAGTGTTTGTATTACGGTGTGTGGTATTGTAGTGTTTGTATTACTGTGTGTGGTATTGTAGTGTTTGTACTACTGTGTGTGGTATTGTAGTGTTTGTATTACTGTGTGCGGTACTGTAATGTTTGTACTACTGTGTGTGGTATTGTAATGTTTGTATTACTGTGTGTGGTATTGTAGTGTTTGTATTACTGTGTGTGGTATTGTAGTGTTTGTACTACTATATCTGGTATTGTAGTGTTTGTACTACTGTGTGTGGTATTGTAGTGTTTGTACTACTGTGTGTGGTATTGTAGTGTTTGTATTACTATGTGTGGTATTGTAGTGTTTGTACTACTGTGTGTGGTATTGTAGTGTTTGTATTACTGTGTGTGGTATTGTAATGTTTGTATTACTGTGTGTGGTATTGTAGTGTTTGTATTACGGTGTGTGGTATTGTAGTGTTTGTACTACTATGTGTGGTATTGCAGTGTTTGTACTACTGTGTGTGGTATTGTAGTGTTTGTATTACTATGTGTGGTATTGTAGTGTTTGTACTACTGTGTGTGGTATTGTAGTGTTTGTATTACTGTGTGTGGTATTGTAATGTTTGTATTACTGTGTGTGGTATTGTAGTGTTTGTATTACTGTGTGTGGTATTGTAGTGTTTGTATTACTGTGTGTGGTATTGTAGTGTTTGTACTACTGTGTGTGGTATTGTAGTGTTTGTATTACTGTGTGCGGTACTGTAATGTTTGTACTACTGTGTGTGGTATTGTAATGTTTGTATTACTGTGTGTGGTATTGTAGTGTTTGTATTACTGTGTGTGGTATTGTAGTGTTTGTACTACTATATCTGGTATTGTAGTGTTTGTACTACTGTGTGTGGTATTGTAGTGTTTGTACTACTGTGTGTGGTATTGTAGTGTTTGTATTACTGTGTGCGGTACTGTAATGTTTGTATTACCATGTGTGGTATTGTAGTGATTGTACTACTGTGTGTGGTATTGTAATGTTTGTACTACTGTGTGTGGTATTGTAATGTTTGTATTACTGTGTGTGGTATTGTAATGTTTGTACTACTGTGTGTGGTATTGCAGTGTTTGTACTACTGTGTGTGGTATTGTAGTGTTTGTACTACTATATGCCAGTAGGTCACTGGCAGCAGTAGTAGGTCACTGGCAGCAGTATTAGGTCACTGGCAGCAGTAGTAGGTCACTGGCAGCAGCAGTAGTAGAAGTAGTACCAATGCCAGAAGTTATGCAACTCCTGATGATTTAGACTTTAAGGTTTGCTCTAACCAATTGCATACATTGTGGTCTATTTTAGACAGAGCTGTGACAAATCACGATTTTCATGACACAAATCATTTGAATTTTCCTTCAAATCAAATCAAATTTTTACAAGTGAGTAAAAGTTTCAAATCAAGTCAAATCATGCGTTTTCCCAAATCAAATCAAATATTTGGAGCGTCATTTGCAGCAAATTTTTCAAATCATCACTGAAACTAGTAGAAATATAATAAAAAAAAACCTTCAGCTTTTAATAGGCTGCCTAAACAAATTGACCCAAATTTAGATCACAATGTGTGGTTAGCTGGCCTCTAGAAAACAATATTCTAACTTGATAACTTTCGCAAACTACTTGCATTTTCCTTTGTACACTTTTTAGTGGAACTTATTTATTGGTATGCCGACCGATATATATTATCATTTAAATTCCAAAATAATGCTTAGACTAGCCAAATGAACTAGCCAGTTCCATGCAATAGATAAAATGCACACTAAGTAAACAAAACAATCAACCACTATAGTTTATACCTTTCTAAAATTCTTTCATTGCCAAAAGACTGTCGTTGTGGTAGCCTATATTGCTAATAGTACCAGCGATACTAGATAATTGATAAATAATAGCAAACACTGAGCATTAGTTTGTATCAAAGCAGCTATCATTATAGTACATCATCAACTAATGCATTACTCACTCACTACAGATAAGTAAATAACCTAGTCGCCATTCATAAACACTCACCACTTTCAAGTCAGAAAAGAAAGTAGTCAACTAATAATTCAATTATTGCTGATGAAAATTAATACATAAAAGAAAAGGCAGCATAGTTTTCCATGATCCTTGATTACTATAGGCTAATAATTAGGTAGTTTCATTTCACTGCTTTTATTTGTTTGCTACAATTGAATACTACAATCTCAGGTCAATCACAAGCATTAAGAAAAGCTGCAAACATCATCACTGGTTTTTTTGATGATTTGCCATATTTTTGCAAATATTTGGTCAAATCGTGTGAAAAGAGGCAAATCAAATCAAATAATGATGAAGAGTAACCAAATCAAGTCAAATCACCGGTTGTATCAAATATTTGAAACAAATCATTTTTCAAATATTTGAGTCACCAAATATTTGAATCTCGGTGATTTGGTCACAGCTCTGGTTTTAGTCTACCTTAAACTGTTCACTACCTGGTAACCTGGTAGCCAAATTAATGGGTAGCAACCAATAGACTGTCATATATAGGTGACAGTTTTTGGATAAGTAGGTGTTAGCCAGAAAAGTTAACTATATAGCCAGCATATAATTAGACAAATCCGACTATAAAATACAACTCTTTGTACTGTATATCAATCAATAATCAATCATTTCAGAAAGCAAAAAAATTTTTATCAGGCTTTGTTGCTGCCTCAATCAAACAGTTATTGTCTTTTCTCTGCATTGTTTGTAAATTACTTTTGTTTTAAAAAGTTTATATTGCTGACATTTCAGTTTTCATATTTTACATTTTCAAAATTCCTTTGGTCGGCAAAACAGTGAATATTAAACTGTCCAAAGCACGAAGTTTAAATATCAGAAGATATCAGTATTTATCTTATATAAATATAAGTTTAAATATCAGTAGATATCAGTATTTATCTTATATATATATAAGTTTAAATATCAGTAGATATCAGTATTTATCTTATATAAATATAAGTTTAAATATCAGTAGATATCAGTATTTATCTTATATAAATATAAGTTTAAATATCAGTAGATATCAGTATTTATCTTATATAAATATAAGTTTAAATATCAGTAGATATCAGTATTTATCTTATATAAATATAAGTTTAAATATCAGTAGATATCAGTATTTATCTTATATAAATACAAGTTAAATATCAATAGATATCAGTATTTATCTTATATAAATATAAGTTTAAATATCAGTAGATATCAGTATTTATCTTATATAAATATAAGTTTAAATATCAGTAGATATCAGTATTTATCTTATATAAATATAAGTTTAAATATCAGTAGATATCAGTATTTATCTTATATAAATATAAGTTTAAATATCAGTAGATATCAGTATTTATCTTATATAAATATAAGTTTAAATATCAGTAGATATCAGTATTTATCTTATATAAATATAAGTTTAAATATCAGTAGATATCAGTATTTATCTTATATAAATATAAGTTTAAATATCAGTAGATATCAGTATTTATCTTATATAAATATAAGTTTAAATATCAATATATTTAAACTTCATGCTTTGGACAGAAATACTGAATTACCAAAAATGGATAAACATGTTGTACCTCTCGATTGGTTCTCTCAAGATGTCACGTGTGTTCTAAAATCAATCTATTCTCACTCACAAACAAATCTAAAGTTTTACGTTATGTAAATAGGGAAGGTATAATTTTGGTACAATCAGAGCCATATTGTAGTTTGTACAAGGGCTAGTATTTGGGTGGTCCTCAACCTCTCACTCACCGCTCACTGCAGTGATCCCTTCAAGCCTCATGTATACCTACCAATTACATGCCAGTTTTGCCTCCAGATTTAGGATCTCTTCCTATTTTCGTTTCCCATAAAGTGTGCTAAAACAATTACTAGAATTTTATTTGAGGCTATTGGCAGGTTTTGATTGTGGTCAAAAAAGTGGTAAGGACTTTGTGATTTGACAAATCATATCACTCCTCGTAGTTTAACCGTTTCCAATGAAGTTGTTTCTCGAGCACAAGTATCTATACAAAAAAGATCGTTCATAAATGCCCCTTCCTTGTTGTTGTAACGTATTTTATGGCCAACAATGACATCGCATACAGTGGTAAACCAGAATTGCATGAGAATGGCAAGTAGAGATGAAAATTGGAAAAACAAGCAAACTGTCATAATTTTTTATTAGTTGGGGCCAAAGACGCATGCCTTGCTTTGGTTGGGGCAAATCAGTAGGTAATCAATAGAACTAACATACACCAGCGTTAATTGTGATCAGTGAAGCGTATCATATGTATTACCTGTCACGTGATTTTGTACCTGTTACTTTATGCACAGTATTATATCACTGTGACTTAATGTCTATGGGCATTCCACTGACATGACAATCAGCTAGCTGTTCAACAGGAAGTGGGAGATGCCAGGAAGTTTCATTAGAGAGAGAGAGAATATTTGTAAGTTCAAGTAATTGTATAGACTCTGTTGTACAGCAGTGTATGTCTGATGCTGTCAATTTGTCTGTATTTATACCAATCTGTAGCGTTTTATTTATTATTTAGCAATAGAACAACAATGGCTGAGAAACAACAAGACAATATTGAGTGCGGATTTTGTTTGCTTAAGAAGGAGGAATTGTTAGAGCCAAGGACTCTACCATGTAACCACACACATTGTCTGAAATGTCTAACTGAGTTTTATGAAGAAAACAATGCATTGGTGTGTCCAGAAGATGAATGTGGGTAAGTGTCTAGACTTTTCTTTGCGTGATTGCAGACTATGAAGAAAATGAAAGAACACAGTCTACACAAGATGACCCCACATTCACTATCAGTTATATGAAACTAAACAATTCAGCTATCTTTAATGTAAATTTCTGATATAGTTTACTGTCAATGTTGACAGTCAGGTGGATACGTCTGCTCACTTTTCAAACCAAAAACCCCAGTAGACCATTTATTAATGCTTATGTATATGGTATATACAATATCATACATTACCTACATATATATGACTACTTATGTTATACAGACAGGTGTTTGAGGGATCACCAGATACTCTCCCATCACAAGATATGGTAGGAGAAGACAATAACTGCTGTGATGCCTGTGAGAGTAAGAAGTTACCTAAACAACTAGCTGTAATATACTGTACAGTTTGTTGTAAGAAGTTTTGTAGTCAACATCAGGAGGTAAGTAAATAGTAGTATAAACTACTAACTAGTACAAACTACTAACTAGTACAAACTACTAACTAGTACAAACTACTAACTAGTATAAACTACTAACTAGTGCAAACTACTAGCTAGTACAAACTACTAACTAATACAAACTACTAACTAGTACAAACTAGTAACTAGTACAAACTACTAGCTAGTACAAACTACTAGCTAGTACTAACTACTAACTAGTACAAACTACTAACTAGTACAAACTACTAACTAATACAAACTACTAACTAGTACAAACTAGTAACTAGTACAAACTACTAACTAGTGCAAACTACTAGCTAGTACAAACTACTAACTAATACAATTTACTAACTAGTACAAACTAGTAACTAGTACAAACTACTAGCTAGTACAAACTACTAGCTAGTACTAACTACTAACTAGTACAAACTACTAACTAGTACAAACTACTAACTAATACAAACTACTAACTAGTACAAACTAGTAACTAGTACAAACTACTAGCTAGTACAAACTACTAGCTAGTACAAACTACTAGCTAGTACTAACTACTAACTAGTACAAACTACTAACTAGTACAAACTACTAACTAGTACAAACTACTAACTAGTACAAACTACTAACTAGTACAAACTACTAACTAGTACAACCTACTAACTAGTACAAACTACTAGCTAGTACTAACTACTAACTAGTACAAACTACTAACTAGTACAAACTACTAACTAGTACAAACTTTTAGGTGTTATTTTTATTGATATTGTTTTCTCTCATTCAACAAGTATACTTGCTATTTAATAGTTCTGTATGTATTTTCTCTCGAACGTTCTGTTTGTCATCTTCTAGTCCCATGATGAGTTGCTGAGTGAACACCCTCTACTAAGCATGCAGGAGCACAGAGCTGAGGCTATGAAGAAGCAGATAAGGAATTGTATAAAGCATGGGGACCATCCATATGTCATGGGCTGTAAACATTGTCTAACTCTTGGCTGCTTGAAGTGCATAGCTGACCCAGGCACGTGTGACAAAGGTAAGATATTACTTACTGTGATGGAGGACTTGGTAAAGTTATTGTATGGATTATCTCCCCTTTACATGGAGGTGTATGTAAGTAAACTGTTATTTCTACACAGGAGCGTCACACAGCCTGCTGCCACTAGATGACTTGGTGGCTACATTAATGAGAGAAGACATCATTGCTGACACGTTGGCTAAAGAAGATAAGTATGAGAAACTTTGTAAGCAGACGTCTAAAGTTAGAGCTGAATATGACAACAAAACATCAGAGATTATACAACTTATTCATCAAACTAGGGATGCGCAGGTTTACTTTTAGATCCTCTTATTGTGTCATTGTATTTGATTGGATAATACATGCACCAATGAGTAAATGAGCAGCGCTGACTCTATGTTATATGTTCTGTTGTAGATAAATGCACTGAAGCTCAAGTATGAGAAACTAGAAGATGAAGTGATGAAGAAAAGACAAAAGTCGAGGGTAGATATGGCTGAGTTTATGGAAGATATTGTACTTAAGAAATGGACTAGACTAAGAAATCAAAGACGGTTGATAGAGTCTAGAGTAAAACGTAGTCACAAGGTAAATTGTTACATATAAGTACATCAAGTACACAAAGTGTACATTGGGTTCACTTGTACAGATGAGGTATACATAAGTCTTTGTCTATAAGTTTCCCATGTATTGTGCCTGACAGCCTTCCACTGTAAGAAAGAAAATGAATTAATTTTTTTATGTGTAGATTCGTGATGGAAATTTGCCGCCATTATCACAACAGTAAATGGTTGCCAGTCATGTGATGCTTTATTAAGCTTGGTTTTACATAAATGAAACACCGCATAGCACTGTCAAGTAAAGATAACTCCTGCATTTAATGATTTAGTTGCGTAATGTGTGATGGAGTTCTATATACAAACACTGTTAGCTCAGTAATAAATAATTATAATGGTTGCGATTAATATCAATAATATGATAATTGATAATTAATATCATATTTTCGATAACAGCATTGATCCATGCATTTATTACAGTAATGATTAATCATAATAACAATAAATAATACAATTAATAAAATAACTAATAAATAATATATAGCGATAATATAAATACGACGGAACTTTCTTATAACAAACCTGAGTGGAGCAAATGCTTCAGTTCTTTATATAAAAGTTTACAATAAATTAAAGTATGGGTCCACCCATGGCTATATTCTTCTGATATGTCATTGATATGTCCTTATGAAGTGCTTCAAATACAAACTTTGTCATAATTCAATTTATTTCTATGTTTTCTTAACAACGTTAATAACAAGCGTGTTGTGAGTGTTGTCTCCCCTTCGAAACCTTTTGGGAAAACCTATGACGTACGCAAGTGTTTTAGCGATCGGAGAATTTTTTATTTTATATTTTGATTGGGATAATGAAGCACCCATTAAACTTTTCGTAAGTAGGTCGCGCTGCTCATAATAAAATCCATATCCGGCGGGCAGAAATGTTTTATTATTCCTTGTCGGCTCACTCTTGTAGCAGTAGTTGGGTGTGTGTCCATTAATTTAGATCGTACGAGGTGGGTTTACCATTTTCTATGACATTGAACTGCTTATGCCTGGTTGAAGACGCAGACGCTGAATTTCTCTCAGCAATATTTGCTTCCATATGCTCTTGTCATCAATTAATAATTATTATTATTATTATTATAGGAAGTGTTATTTAAAATCATAATTATAATAATAATAAATAAATAACAGTAATAATAATGCGTTATTCTATTTTTATTATTTCTTCATTATTATTATTATTGGTCGCAGATGTCATGATTTATTTTATTATTATTATAATTATTAAATTGATTATAATAATAATTATTACTAAAAAGAAAGATCTTCATCATCATCATGATTGATAGTCACAGTGATGACAAGAGCATATGGAAGCAAATATTGCTGAGAGAAATTCAGCGTCTGTGTCTTCAACCAGGCATAAGCAGTTCAATGTCATAGAAAATGGTAAACCCACCTCGTACGATCTAAATTAATGGACACACACCCAACTACTACTACAAGAGTGAGCCGTCAAGGAATAATAAAACATTTCTGCCCGCCGGATATGGATTTTATTATGAGCAGCGCGACCTACTTACGAAAAGTTTAATGGGTGCTTCCATATCCCAATCAAAATATAAAATAAAAAATTCTCCGATCGCTAAAACACTTGCGTACGTCATAGGTTTTCCCAAAAGGTTTCGAAGGGGAGACAACACTCACAACACGCTTGTTATTAACGTTGTTAAGAAAACATAGAAATAAATTGAATTTTGACAAAGTTTGTATTTGAAGCACTTCATAAGGACATATCAATGACATATCAGAAGAATATAGCCATGGGTGGACCCATACTTTAATTATAGCATTATGCAATTTACTGCTTTACGACTTTGAATATTAGTTTGTTATACGCGATAATTTGTTGTAAGAAATTCCCACTGTGTATATTGAAATATAATATTACAGTAAATAACATAGTAAAATTTGTAATATAAACATGAAATAATGAATAATAGCAAATTATTATGATAATTATTGATAAAATTCATACTTGGTTATTCAATGAATCAGGCAGCAGTAGTGAGAGAAGATTCACTATTCTCAATAGAATATGATATTGTTATATCCAAAATACCATTTAAGTACTGCGGGATTGCTATGGCAACTCCTACTTTATTCAATTGACTTTGCCGCCATGTTCTGTTTTGATCGCGGATTGAGGACAAAAAATATGCCCACTTATAAGTCCATTTATACTAAGTCCGCCCACTTATAAGTCCATGTATGCTAGGTCCGCCCACTTATAAGTCCATGTATACTAGGTCCGCCCACTTATAAGTCCATGTATACTAGGTCTGCCCACTTATAAGTCCATGTATACTAGGTCTGCCCACTTATAAGTTCATGTATATTAGGTCCGCCCACTTCTAAGTCCAAGTATACTAGGTCCACCCATTTATAAGTCTATGTATGCTAGGTCCGCCCACTTATAAGTCCATGTATACTAGGTCCGCCCACTTATAGGTCCATGTATACTAGGTCCGCCCACTTATAAGTCTATGTATGCTAGGTCCGCCCACTTATCAGTCCATGTATACTAGGTCCGCCCACTTATAAGTCCATGTATACTAGGTCCGCCCACTTATAAGTCCATGTATACCAGGTCCGCCCACTTATAAGTCCATTTATACTAGGTCCGCCCACTTATAAGTCCATGTATACTAGGTCCGCCCACTTATAAGTCTATGTATACTAGGTCCTTGTGTATGCTATTTCTGGTCAGTAGGTTGGTGACAGTTTGTTACTTTCTGTATGTAGGTTTCATTCTTATCAGTCAAGTACCTGCTAGAATATTCTAGAGCCAACTGTCACATGTCATATATCTTATCAGTTAGCTCTGCAGTTGTTATGAGTGCCTCTGTTATTTATATGTTAGTTATGTTAGCCTGAGTACCACTCCCTCTTGTTTATCAGAAACTTTCTCTTTGATCTATTTTATGCCAGTCAAACACCATCAATTGATGAAGTTTTAATTTTTTCTGTAGCAGATTTAACCATTCTGATGCAGTATGTATGTAACAACAGATCATTAGTTGGTACAATTTTTTATAGCAAGTGATTTAGTGTTGGTTACATTAGCTATGTATAACTCTATTTATTACACTCAGTATTAACTCTATGGTTAGGTAGATGTTGTGAAGGGACTGAAAGAGTTGAAGGATGAAATTCAAAAGTTTGTTGAAGAAGAAATACCTAAACTACAACTCAAGGATGAGGTGGAACTGAAGAAATTGGGTGAGTGACATGAATTATATGTTAGACTTGATACTATAACATATATAACTGTATGTTGTATATGTTATATAGTATATATTACTTGTTGTATTGTACAAAGTAGTAAGTATATATGTATTCATTTGTTTATCTCGTGTTACCATATTATATAATCTCTGTGTTATGTAGATGTGAATAGAGAGATGGAATTGGAGATGATCCCTTCTGATGTCATTGTTATTGACAGCGAGCATGGACTGACCCCCCTCCCACCTCCCCCTCAATCACTGACACTGCTGAAGTCTGTCCAACTACCCTCTTATCCTTACTCAGTCTGCCAGTACAAAGGGAGTACTTATGTAGGGTTGTACAACAATACAGTTACTAGAATAGACAACAACTACCAATTACATAACTCTTTTATCTCCACCTCTGATCTAGTAGAATCTATCTCTGTATATAAGGACAAGTTGTATACATTATCACGTGCCAACCCTTGTATAGTGAATGTCTATGATATGTCAGGTGGACATATTACAAGCTGGAAACACCCCGACCATGGGTATAGCTCTAACATGCTGACTGTAGTAGCTGATCAGGTAGTTATAGCAGATCCACCAAACCAGAGAATAACCGTATATTCTCTCACCGGCAAGTCTCTACGTCACATTCCCTGCCCTCTGCTAAGTAACACCAATACCACTATGTGTGCTGTAGACAATACTTCTGTTGTTATATCTAACCGTGGTACATCTAAAGTATTTAGAGTGAACATGACAACTGGGGAGGTGATGTGGACTCTCTCTGATGTGAAGTACCCACAAGGTCTGGTATGCTATGGAAGTTATATTTTACTAGCTGCATGCAACAACAATACAATCTACATAATAGATACCACCACAGGTTAGTTATTAGTTAGACATGTTTACTGTCTACTGTAATGTTCACCCTGTTTCTATGGTCACATGACCTATGTGCGTTAATTACTGGTTTTCTGTAATTGAAAAAAACTGAAAAAAAATTTTGATTATTGACTATTTTGAAACAACAACAAATGGGAGCTTATTGATATTGTTATTATAGTGAACTGACAACAATTTTCTGGTGAATTAATAACATATGGTTGAATTATTTGTTACTCTGATATTTGAAATAAATTATTGCATAATTAGCATACTGTACAGTTAATAGCCATGTGTTATGTAACGTGTTATGTAATGTGTTATGTAACATGTTATGTAATGTGTTATGTAACGTCTTATTGTGTTCTAATAACTGGTTCTGGATCTCAATACTTATAGATTAATCGAGTATAAATTTATTTAAAAGTAACTTGAGAATTAATCTTAATCTTCGTTTAAACTTGTTTTAATCTCATCACATTGCCGTCAAACCTCATGCATACAATTGTACAAAAGGACGATGTTTCTCCACCCCAAAATGCCTCTCCTTCCCCCTCCCTCTATTGATTGCACTGGCAGCTGAATCGTTTCTAACAGTCTTGGACCTTTTACTTGGTGCTGTGGTACAGCTAATCAGTTTTGTATGTCAGAGAAGAGCACTAAAGCTTTTATATTCTACTTTTGTTCTCTAAACTCCCTATTTGTACAAAAGTGAACTATTTGATGGGTCAACGACCTCATGTTGAAGTCTGATAATATCTGTTACTTACAGTTTATAATAATTGATTATATAATATTACAGGTAGGCTAGTATCTGAGCTAGCAGATGATGCTATAGGTGGTGATGGAGTGTATGGTTTGGGGGTATCCGGTGCCACCCTAGTTGTACCCAAGTGTAACAGTAAACAAGTTCTCTTCTACCAACTGAATATGAAATGAGAAGACAAACCTACAGATTTCACTACAAAATTAATATTTTATATAAAATAATTACATAGACTTTTATACAGCCACAGAGGATGAAAGAATTAATTCAAGGAATTAAAGAGATATTATATTTAGTAAATTATTCTTGTGTAGACTGGGTAGTGTTTTACTCTCAATAGTCTAAATATTGTTTGTGATAAATTATACACTTTTTATTATTGGTTATTGATTGACTTTAGTTGCTTGAAACACTCACCGTCATTACATTAATTTTCAAGATTAATCTTGATAGTTTTCATTTTTTGATTCATTTAATCTTTGGTTCTGAGTTATTCCTATAACTCGCTAAACTTGGAGAAGTTGATTAGATTATCTTTCAGTACAAGAATTGTTGTTAGATTAATCTTCAATGGCTGTCAATTTAACTGAACATCACAAACAATTTTTGAAACCATCAGAAATAAATTGAGACAGTAATACAGATTACAGTTTATCCAGTAATGTGCAATTTTGTATGCACCAAATAGTCAGTTTTTATTTGTAAAAGTCAATAAAATGTTTTGTTTGTAAAAGGCAATAAAATGTTTTATTTGTATAGGCGATGTTATTTATTATTGTCCACAAGAATTAAATGTAGCCATAAAATGTGGCTGGACATTTACACAAATCCATAGATTATCATTGAATGATCTCGATCACTTCCATATTATGCTTTAGTTGAAAAATATGCACTTCAATTCATTTCCAACATCCTTTGCCATCTCACTCTATCAAACAAATATATTTGTTGTATATCTACATCTATTTTACTTTTGTTATTTCTCTCCTCGCTGTCATCTACCTCTTCTACATCTGCCTTCAATCTACATTTCATCTCCTTTACTTGTCTGCTGGCACCCTGCCAACTAGTCCCGTTACCCTGCAATCTACATCTCATCTTCTTTACTTGTCTGCTGGCACCCTGCCAACTAGTCCTATTGCCCTTCAATCTACATCTCATCTTCTTTACTTGTCTGCTGGCACCCTGCCAACTAGTACTGTTGCCCTTCAATCTACATCTCATCTTCTTCACTTGTCTGCTGGCACCCTGCCAACTAGTCCTGTTGCCTTCAATCTACATCTCATCTTCTTTACTTGTCTGCTGGCACCCTGCCAACTAGTCCTGTTGCCCTATTAATTTCGAGGATGCATAAAGCTGCATGTACATATATCGATTGGCCTCACCGATCGGTAGTAATACTTTGCGTGAGCGTGAGTGGCGTGAGCGTGAATGGCGTGAGTGGAAATACGGATTTTTCAAGGGTAAACAACTTCTCTAATAGACATAAAATTATTGGAATAGCTACACGAACCCTGAAAAAACACTGTTTTGCCTATGGAATAAAAACAATGCAAAGTAGCAATTTTAAAGATAATATATAATTATGGAGTCAAATACTTTTAAATGATTCTGAACTAACACTAATATATTCCTTTAAAAGGTTCAAAAACCCAGGGCCGTATATTTAGAGGCTTTGTCATCTACACATCACGAATTATGCGTTAGAAGGCGTGAATTCACAATTTCAGCCATTTCCAATCCAATTACTACTATGCCTGGCTGTGACCTGTTGAATGTATTAACTGCTATGGGGAGGGAGTTTTAATGATCCCATTTTCATCAGATGAAGGTTTAGCTCGTGAGCTACTGCAGTGAGTAATAATAATTAATAATAATAATTATAATATTATAATGCTACGACTAATAATAAATAATTTAATTATTAATAATAATTATAATAAATTATTATTATAAATAAATTCTCCTCATCGTAAATGAGGATGTGCCAGTGGCAAGAAGAACAAATTGTTGTTGTGAAAGTCATCCTCCGGCTGAACATATATATTGCAAGGTATAAATAATTAACTAACTGCGTTGATTACTGATTACTACTACTTACTACTGCTGTTTGATTGATTTGATATAAAAATAATAATTATTATTATTAATAATAATAAATAATAATAATAACAACAATTATTATTATTATAATAAATTAATAATAGTTAATAATAATTTAATAATAATAATAATTATAATAGATGAATAATAATTAATAATAACTTAATAATAATAATTTTCACTAATAATAATAATAATGTCTTGAAATTATTTTATTAATGTTAATTATTTTACATTACTTTGCAAACATTATTATTATCATCATCATCATCATCATCATCATGGCTTCAAATTGATGGAGAGCGTTAGAAATATTTCAAATGAATAATAATAATAATAATCATAATGTTATTTATTTACTTATTACTATAATAAATAAATAGTAATAATAATTGATATTATAATTATTATTATTAATATATATACCCTACCCTCGTTGTGGATTATCTTTCATTTTCATCATCAGCCGCTACTACTATTATTTATTATTATTTACTTTTATTGGTTATCATCGTATTCTAACATATTATTTTTAACCAACCGTCGGAGTGTTTTTTGGTCCTTTGCTTATTATTATTAAATGATGATGATTATTATTATGACTGAACTGCTAATGATTGATTCAAATATTCCTATTATTCATGTAATTTATGATCATTTTCATTAGCGTCATCATCATCATTATTGAATTAGCTATTATTATTATGCATATTATAATTATATTAATTCTGATATAAACATATACTTGTAATCAATGGTTAATAAACTAACTGCTATGAATTAATAGTAAGGGATAATAAATTATTATTGTTATTATTATTATTTTGTCCATCAAGAAATAATAAAACTTTTTATTACAAAACCATAATAGACAATTTACATTTATTTTCATCCCCCAATGACTTACGACGAAATCATCCTGGAGTTTTCATCATCCTAATTGTGAAATATTGTTTTTCATAATGATGTTTCAAGTAAATTGTGTTTCATGTAAGCTAATTTTTTTCATAGCCAGCTGAAACAACCAATTTATTTATTTGAAAAAATTAATTGATGCAAACAATGAAGTGACATGAACCCTAAATTGTTAAAGATATATTAGTCCATGTTAAGTATAAGTAGGTTGCACCTGTACATTGTCAAAGAAGTCGCTAGAGAAAATATAGTTAAATTTGACTATTGTCATGGCGTAAATGCATCAACTACTAGATATTTAAAATAAAATTACGTTTTGAATGGTACAAATGAAATTCATGAGACACATCTTATCATTGTTCATGTTGTAATTATTTTGTTGGTGGTTTATATTATTTACCATAAAGTGGTGTTGTTAGGATCATTTTGAGCATGACGCATTTGAGAAGGTACAGGAAGATGGAAGACTGAGGCTTCAACGCAATTCGCTGCCGACATCATTTGCTCATAAAGTGTGGAAAGTGCCAAGTGAACGCAAAAGTTGTGCTGAGGCATTTGCTGAAGTTTCTGCAAATATTTTTTGCGCTGATCAATTTTCTATACTCAATGCTCATAACAGGTAATGCATAAAAAACCGACCTACATATCAATTTTGATGCAACATCTATGAGCGTAGTTGGTACACATTGAATGTTCGTATCTGTAGAGCCTAAAACAAAAGAGCTCATGGCTGAAAAAGTTTCACAGCACTGAACTTTTCGAGTCTAGTCTGAATCTGGAAGGTGACGTAACGGTATTGTTTTCTAGAGTTTCATAGATTGGATAGTTTAAGTTGTATTTGTCTACCATTTTTCTTGTTAATATTTTTGATCAATTTGTTCACATTTGTATTAACAGGTATTCAGGTGACAGATTTTGACACTAGTGTTCCTCTTGCCACTCAGGTTATATAGGATGCCCTCCACATATGCCATGCTGCTGAGTTGATACCTCGATAGATGGAGCCGGTGATCAGGAAAATTGGTCGTCCTCATCAGATTGCGATTGATCTATGAAGATCAAAATTGATCTTCCTCACTGTCACTGTAATAAAACTAATATAGAAGCAAAGATTGTAGCCAATATGTTGTCTTTGACTGCAGTTTCCTGCTCACTTGATTCCATTATAATACTGATTGAATTTTCATAATTTATTTTTTTTAGTTCTTCGGAACCTGTGGTGTATAATATTGTTGCCTAGGTGCTACACTGGGAAATCCCACCCTTCATTGTCATGGCTTGATTTTGTTTATTGTTATTTTCTTGTTTTTTTACTACAATATTGTCGTAAGATGAATTCAAGTTGAGATTAGTTGTTTGAAAGAGTGGTTGAGCTCCTGATTCAGGAGTTCCACTCTCCATTAAGTGTTTGTGTGTAAGCAAATCTGATTATGTTGCATCCACAACATCAAAGATTCTCTTACATGATTGCGAAGTATCCGGACTGGCTAATTATTTCCGTCACCAAGCTGATTGGGTAATAAATGTTACAGCAACATTTGGATTAAAAATGGCACCCTCTTGGAATGAGGGGACACAACTCTCCCCATATACGTCTGTGCACAAACCTAATTTTTTATGAGAATGTTATAGCATTTTTCCTATCAATCTTTTATTCGCTTCAAAAACCTTACAGTGATGATTATGTCCACAATGTCGTATCAAAAAAGTCAATTGGAATGAAGAGAGAATATGCTGAGAACAAGGAGTAATCAAGTAATTAGTCAGACTTCTTGCTCAGAACATGGCCACAGGAGTTTCAATTTTTTCCATGATTTATTTATTACCGTTAATAATTAATTGTAATTGTTATATTACATGATTCATAGAATCATATTCCATAATTTTTTGTGATATTTTTTTATTTATCTGATCACAACAATGAAGTTTTAAAAAGCAGATTATTAAATAGTAAGAATCATACATACATGTGTGGTCAATGGTGTATGTACAAAAAATATTTTTTGGACATAAAGTGAAGTTACTCGCACACTTCAATGAAATTTTTAGTAGCATGAGCTTGTTTTAATTATTATTTCACTCATCTTATATGTAATGCCATACCTTTCTTTGCATTAGTTAGTAAGTATTACTAACAAACTAATGCAAAAAAGATAATTTATTCACTTTAAAATCTTCTTTGCTGAGACGACGAGCAATATTAGCCATTTTAAATAGGGAGTTGTTTACCCTTGATGAAAATAATTAAAAATCCGTATTTCCACTCACGCCATTTACGCTCACGCCACTCACGCTCACGCAAAGTATTACAACCGCTCACCGATTGTGTGATTTTGCAGCTTCTGGTTCCGGTAAAGTGTCTTAGCAATCGGTAGCATGTTTTTGGAGATGAGCGGCGTGTTTGGATTCACATCAAAAAATCGGGAGACAATTATTGATTTGACCAATCATATCACTGCTCACTGTTTTAATGTTTCCAATAAAGGTGTTTCTCAAGCACAATCGTTTATGCAAAAAGAGTCATTTTTAAGCGTCCCATCTATGTTGTTTGAAAGCATTTTATGGCTAACTGTAACATCAAGTGTAATGAGTTTGACTGGTATTGCTTGAGAATTGTAAGTGGAGAGAAAAATAGGGGAAACACCCTGTTGACATCTCCAATCGGTAAGGGCCAATCGGTAGCTAATCAGTAGATGACATGTAGCATAATGATATACAGTTCTATAGTACCCAATATTTGTCAGTGAGTGATCCTTCTAGAACAAGTAGCCGTGGGGAAGTTTTGGTTTTGTCTATCTGAAGTGTGTGATAAATCCTAGAGGTGGTTTGTGGGTAATTTATGGACTGGCGCTTGGAAAGCCACTATCATTGATGTACTCCTCAACTGCGTAGAGCTCATTGTGGGAAGTGCTTATTACATCTTCCTCTTCTATCATCACCAAAGATCTTGGAGAAAAAATATCTCGTACGCCATCAAAGTGCGACTTTCCTTTACGTCTTCTCCGCAACTATTATTAGTAGTGGAAGAATAGCAGTAGGCACAATGATCTCTTCTACACAACAACACCACAACTGTTATGTCTATTATTAGTAGCAGAAGAACAACAATAGGTACAATGATCTCTTCTACACAACAACACCACAACTGTTATGTCTATTATTAGTAGCAGAAGAACAACAATAGGTACAATGATCTCTTCTACACAACAACACCACAACTGTTATGTCTATTATTAGTAGCAGAGGAACAACAATAGGTACAATGATCCCTTCTACACAACAACACCACAGCTATTATGTCTATTATTAGTAGCAGAAGAACAACAATAGGTACAATGATCTCATCTACACAACAACACCACAACTGTTATGTCTATTATTAGTAGCAGAAGAACAACAATAGGTACAATGCTCTCTTCTACACAACAACACCACAACTGTTATGTCTATTATTAGTAGCAGAAGAACAACAATAGGTACAATGATCTCTTCTACACAACAACACCACAACTATTATGTCTATTATTAGTAGCAGAAGAACAACAGTAGGTACAATGCTCTCTTCTACACAACAACACCACAACTGTTATGACTATTATTAGTAGCAGAAGAACAACAATAGGTACAATGCTCTCTTCTACACAACAACCCCACAACTGTTATGTCTATTATTAGTAGCAGAAGAACAACAATAGGTACAATGATCTCTTCTACACAACAACACCGCAACTGCTATGTCTATTATTAGTAGCAGAAGAACAACAATAGGCACAATGATCTCTTCTACACAACAACACAACAACTGTTATGTCTATTATTAGTAGCAGAAGAACAACAATAGGTACAATGATCTCTTCTACACAACAACACCACAGCTATTATGTCTAATATTAGTAGCAGAAGAACAACAATAGGCACAATGATCTCTTCTACACAACAACACCACAACTATTATGTCTATTATTAGTAGCAGAAGAACAACAGTAGGTACAATGCTCTCTTCTACACAACAACACCACAACTGTTATGTCTATTATTAATAGCAGAAGAACAACAATAGGTACAATGATCTCTTCTACACAACAACATCACAACTGTTATGTCTATTATTAGTAGCAGAAGAACAACAATAGGTACAATGATCTCTTCTCCACAAACCATCAGACAAGATTTGATAAAACCCAATATTGCAGTGTTTGGTGTAGATGGATTCAGAGTAACTTTCCACTCCAGTCAATGAATGTGAAGTCAACGCTGCTCCAGAATATGAGGTTGTAGTAACGGAACCGTTGTATATACCTGCCAACTGTAGAGTCAGCAATGTTAGTATAACACTTTTAGCAGCGACTATACCAACATTGTTACTGCGTCCCCTATTGACTGAAACATCATCAAATGGGCACGTGTAGGGGAGACAATAGTAGTGTTAGTCCAATTGATGATCACTGCAGGTACAAGATGGTTACTATAACAAGTTTGAGGGAGACATTAGCAATGTTAGTTTAAGATATTGTCATCGCAGGTACAGTTATATTCAGTATCACAAGTGAAAGGGGAGACAATAACAGTGTTAGTCCAAAAGATGCTCACTAACTGCAGGTACAGTATTATTCAGTATCACAAGTGAAAGGGGAGACAATAACAGTGTTAGTCCAAAAGATGCTCACTAACTGCAGGTACAGTATTATTCAGTATCAAAAGTGAAAGGGGAGACAATAACAGTGTTATTCTAAGATATGCTCGCTAACTGCAGGTACAGTATTATTCAGTATCACAAGTGAAAGGGGAGACAATAACAATGTTAGTCCAATGCACTAGATTTCCATGCGTCGAAGTTTCGAAGGAGTTTTGAACAACGGATTGTTGAAAACTTCGAAGTTTTGATTTGCCGAACTTCCATTATACGAACTTTTGAAAGAATTATGCAGAGTTGTCTACACCAAGGAAAGGATAACTACGCAATGAGTGTATGAGTGATTTGGCGGCTTCAACGTCATGGTATTGTTGCGGCGAGAGATGAGCAGTTTCTATTGAAACGATAACATCATTGTTAGAAAAATATTGTTTTCACAAGTGCATGTTGTCACCAACTTGTTTACATTTCAGATCTTGTGGTCTAAAATTAATTACTAACACAGTTGATGAGTGTTTTATGACTTATCAACCAGTGTATGTATGAATTTTCAAAGCCAACTTAACCTTATAATAAATAAGTAGTCGTTAGTTGTCAAACTCTGATATAAATAAATAATAATTTATTGTTATTTATTTATTATTATTACAATCACAGTGAGCCATGTATGATTGGTAACAAACAGTAATTGTATTAAAAAATAATTAAAAAAAAATTATAATTAATAATAATATATATAATACTGAAAGTGTGGACACTTCGTTCGCATTTCATTGCGGCGCTCTCTCAATTAATGTCAAAAATGTCTTGAAAAACATTGGGATTCACTTACCTTGTGCAAATTTTCTAAGAGAGGACACTTCCAGCTCACTTTTGGTGCATAATAATTTGCACTCTGATTTATTTTTGTTATTATTTTTTGATCAAGTTTGGAATTTTATGCCCAATTTTTTGCTGTCGGCCGCTGGCTTTAACCGGATGCAATGGCCGCCTAAAATACTCAGCTGCTATTGGCCTAACGGGAGTTTTCGCGACACTGATTGGTTGCAAGTCAATGCCACAAATCTTAAACGATATTGGCAGTGTTCACGGACTCTCGCATAAATCTGTTGTAATTATGAGATTTCGGGCACGAACTTTTTGGAGCTGAAAACAGGATAGAATTATCTCCCCTCAGATGGGGAGATAATTGTATGCTCGAGCGCTGTAATAATCCGGCCAATGAAAAGTTAGTGCCCAAACTCTCATAATTACAACGGATTTATGCGCGTGTCCGTGAACACTGCCAATATCGTTTAAGATTTGTGGCATTGACTTGCAACCAACCAGTGTCGCGAAAACTCCCGTTAGGCCAATAGCAGCTGAGTATTTTAGGCGGCCATTGCATCTGGTTAAAGCCAGCGGCCAACAGCAAAAAATTGGGCATAAAATTCCAAACTTGATCAAAAAATAATAACAAAAATAAATCAGAGTGCAAATTATTGTGCAGGATTTCACTGTGGGGGTGTGAGTGGTAGCTCGGCCTACCTGCACAACCTCCCGAACTGTAATGGCAACTGTGTCTTGTATGCTAGCGATACAACCCTTCCACAGGTCGACTTAGTATACTGGAGAATGGTGATCGACCATCTCAGTAACTAGTGAGCTGCCGGTTGCGTTAGCTGTTGTTTTATGTGTGCAATGAGTTCGAACTTTGAAGGGCGAACTAGTTGAACTAGATTCGGCCAGCAGAGGTTCGGCTGTCTTTTTGTAGTGCTGTGCAGAGGTCGAACATTGAAGGCGAAGTTAGTCAAAGCTAAGTTCGGCCAGCAGAGGTCCAGACTGATCTGCCTGTATATTACTACTCGAGTAATGGTGCGCAGTGAAGTTGATTGTATGTACAAAGAAACTTCTGAGAGTGTGCAAGCTGACTCTGACTTTATTCACAGATTACATCGGTATTTATGTACATGATTACATAATGGCAAAAGGCAATACAAAAGAGGCCACACCTGGCACAAATGATTGGCCAGCGTGTGCAAATAAAATACAAGAGGTGGTCCTTAACTGACTGCATGACTGGACTCACATGTTGAACATATAAGTTATAATGTTAAAGGAATAATTATTGATAAAACACATAGACTGATTTGCCCTAAAGCGCGGGCATAGAACAAGACAGGTAGACAAATAGCTTAGAATAGAACAGGACATAGAACAATGTAAGTGTAACGTTCGTACGAGTACCATAGAGTTATTTGGATAAGATGGCGTCGGTCCTCTACATACTCCTCTCCATTGGCGATGGTGGCCAATCAAAACGTGTCGACGGCATCGGTTGGTATGTACTAGTCTCTAAATGGGCGGGTAAGTTCCTTTTTTATGTCCTCTGCTCTTAACAAGAGCTGGCATGCTTCATGGGTTATGGCGTGTAGCTCTCTGTCCAGCGCTTCCATTCTGTGTCGATACTCTCTGCGTCGACGGTACCTCTCTTCTTCTGCTGACCGCTCACGGTCGGTGCGCCAGTTGTAGTTGGTTGGCGGCTGTCGTTCTCTAGGTGGTGTTACCGACCTGGGTGGAGGAGTTGTCTTCTTGCGTTTGCGTGGTGGTGACAACTCGGTCGGTTTTCCTAGCCGCTTTCGTATGGGGGTTTTCTTCTCTTCTTTACTTTTCTCTGTCTCAATGATGGGTGTCGGTACTCCAAATGGTGGCGGTGTTGACCATTCCATTGCTTTACAAAACTCCTCGTACCTTGTCTCATCGACTTCATAGAGTGGTTTGAGTTTTCCACCATGCTCTGGCGTGCCTCCCTGGACTCTAATGTGTTTTAATATAGCATCGCGTGATGCACTGCGTTTTCCACATCTGCAGAAAAAGAATGTCAGATGTTGTCGTACATGATATATAACTCTCTTCCTGGCCTGTTGGTAGTTGCACTGTCGGCATCGCCACTCTTCGCTGCCTTCAACTGGTACAGCCATCTCCTTGATCTCTTTTAGTGTCTCTCCACACAGCCAAATCTCTCGGTTGGCTGGTTTGTATGCTGGCAAGGGGGCGTCGTCTACAACATCAATGCGCCTTATGTTGATTGTCGGTGAAGGAACATTTCGCCTCATCACATCTTCCTTATGAGGAATAACTACAGCAGGCTTCGTCTGTCGATCGAGTGCCTTCGTCAGTGAGGTGATAGAAATGTTCGGTAAGTTCTCACCTGTAGTAGTCGATGTTATGTCGATGCTGTCTTTCTGTATTTGAGTGGTTCGAGCCATCGTCGGTTGCAGGGAGTTGTCCAGTTGGCCTACACTTCGAGTGGGTAGTGAACACCCTCGCTGCTGACTGTGAACTGAGCGTTGGCGGCTTCTCCCTCTCTCTTTATTTTGATTGGTTCTGATGCTCACGTGTTCCTTCAGCGTTGCTCCCCACGTGGTTCCGGTTTGGTGACGTAGGGTGGCGGGTGTTTGTTGATGATAACTCGAAGTTATCTCTCCTTGTTTATTAATTTTTTCCGAGACGATTTCACGTTGTTGGGAAGTTGTCCCCTCTTTCTCTTCACTTCTTGCTCGCCCCTTTTTGTGATAATTCGTCTCTCTCTCTTCTATCTTTCTCTTGTTTCTCTTTCGTTTTATTTCTATCCATCCAATTTCGTCCGGGTTTTCGGTTACTTCGTCCTGTGGGGGGGTGCTTGACACTGGTCGTAAGGTGACTTCTCTACTTTTTGTTCTAGTAGACAGGTTGTTGGGTGACTGTAACTCTTCTAGGGTGGTATAGCAATGGTAGTCAGCCAACCTCTTTGGCCGGTGTCTCTCTCTCTGGGGACGATCTAAAGGTGATGTGGGTGCCCGATTTTGGCTCAGAGTTGGCCAATCCTCCTCATTGAGGGGAGGGGGCCTCTGAGGACTGGGTGCCCTTTGGATGACCTCTGGTGGGGGCGTGTCTTCTTCTTCTTCATTTCTTCTTGCTTCTACTTTGATTTTACTATGTCCGATTGTTTCAGGCCTTCTGGTTGGACTGTGGTGCGCCGTAGGTGGAAACGGGGGCGACAACTCCCGAGCGGGGGGTGTCCTTTCTCGCCGGGGAAGATTTCCAGGCTCCTGGAGGTGCGGTGAGCTAGGGAACTCCCTGGCCAGCGGTGGCCTTTCTGGTGGGGGTGATGGCAATGGCAATGGTAATGGCTCGGGCAGTGGTAGGGGTAGTAACTCTAGGTTCTCAGTGGGGGCTGGACGTGCCTTGGGGGGTCGTCCTCTTCTGGCCCCTTTCATGTTTGGTTGGAGGGCGGGCTCTCGGCACGGGGGTGCTCGGCCGACTGGTTCCTGGCAGGTCCTATAGTGACGCAGTCGCATCCCATTCTGAATGGACCACTGCCCATTTCTCTCTACTTTGTAGGTGTGGTTTGGGAAGGCTTCCAGCACCTGGTAGGGTCCGACGAAGCGTGGCTGCAGCTTCGGATTGCTTCCCTTCACCCTCCGTTTGTTCTCTAACACGACGAGTTCCCCCTTCTGAAATACGGCGGGCTCCTCATCGTCCTGACTCCTAGTCTCTTGCTGCTGGTGCCTTAGGTATTCATGTGCCTTCTGGAGATTCTCCTGCACTTCTGCTGTATGCTCTGAAACGTTGCGAGGGTCCAAGGAGGGGGGAGTGCCTGTTAGTTGGTCCGGGAGGCGTACCTCCCGTCCCATTACTAACATGTTGGGCGTTTCTCCGGTTGCTGAGTGCGGAGTGCTACGACAGGCCCGCATGATTTGCGGCAGCAGACTGTCCCACTCGTCCTGGCCTTTTGTCAATATCAACGTCCTGAGTGCATCTCCCAGTGTTCGGTTTTGACGTTCCACCATCCCATTCCCTTGCGGGTGATAGGGGGTGGTCCTTGTCTTCTTGATGCCCCATAGGCTACACAGCTCTTCTAACAGCACGGACTCAAACTGAGCCCCTTGGTCGGAGTGTAGCTGCTCGGGCAGGCCCCAGTAAGCAAACACTCGTTCGTCCAGCGCGACGGCGACCGTAGGTGCTGTGGCATCAGGTAGCGCTATAGCATCTTGCCAACGGGTGAAGTGGTCGGTGAGGACCAACACCCAACGGTTCTCCCTTTTTGTCAAGGGCAGAGGGCCGACTAGGTCGACCGCCAGCTTCTGAAAAGGTCGTCCCGCATACATCCTTTGTCGGTGAGGGTTCTCTGTCTTCTTCCCGTTCTTGGCGACTTGGCATATCTCGCAATCCTTGATTAGTCTCCTGACCAGGGGGGATATGCCTGGCCAGTACCAATCCATCAGGATGCGCTGTCTTGTCCGATGAATCCCTGCATGGATCATCCTGTGCGTCTCCCAGACGACCTGTGTCCTCCTACTTGGTGGGCAGACTACACATTGCTTTGCTCTGGAAGGGTGGTGCAACGTGATTACGAGCACCCCGTCAGGGCGGATCTCCATCGCCTCCTTCCGATCGTACAGTGTCCTCAACTCGACACTTCCTTCGGCCAATTCTCTCTCTGTGACGCTTCCCGGCCGTCTCAGCTCGGCATAAATCCGGCCTACCGCATCCTGCCCGTCCCTTTGCTCTTGGGCTAAGGTTTGGGCGGAGTGTACCGGGTTTGTCACAGTGAGGTTGACCCGCTCCTCCTTCTCTCCTTGCTCCGTAGACTCCCTCTTCGCCATCTCTCCCGGCCGTCTCGGCTCGGCGTAAGTCCGGCCTACCGCATTCCGTCCCTTCGGCTGGGCCGAATCCTGGGGGGAATGTACCGGGTTCCATGTGTCGAGGTCGTCTCCAGCCTCTCTCTGAGGTCTCTGTCCAGCTTCTTGCTGCAGCTCTACATGGGAAGGTCCCCCATCTCTCTGCTCGATGGAGCTACACTGCCTGCAGTCCGCACAGGGTCCCTGTCGGCTGAGTCCATCAGCATTGCCATGGTGAGTCCCGGCTCGGTGCTCGAGCTTATATCGGAACTCAGCCAAGATCTCTAGCCAGCGAGCTATCTGGTTTGACGGCTCCTTTCTTCTGCACAACCAGCGGAGGGAGGCGTGGTCCGTCCGGAGCTTGAATTCCCGTCCATAGAGGTAGGGGCGGAAATGTTTTACTGCCTTGATGACAGCAACCAGCTCCTTCCGGGTGACGCAGTAGTTCCTCTCTGCTGGTGCTAGCGTCTTGCTGAAGTAGGCAATGACGCGTTCCTTGCCTTCCTGTACTTGTGAGAGCACAGCACCGACTCCTACTGCACTGGCGTCAGTGTCCAGTATGTACGGTAAACTGGGGTCGGGGTACCCGAGTACCGGGGCTCGGATGAGTCGGTCTTTGAGCTGGTCAAAGGCTGTCTGCTCTATCTGTCCCCACTTCCATGGCGTCTCCTTGCCTGTCATCACGGTGAGAGGTTTTGCAATAGTGGCGTAGTCAGGGAGGTACTGGCGGTAGTACCCGGCTGTTCCTAAGAATGCCTGCAGCCCCTTTACGTCCGTTGGTGCTTCCCATCTCTTAACCGCTTCCACCTTTCCTGGGTCGGTAGCTACTCCTTTTGTGCTTACTATGTGTCCGAGGTACTTGACCTCTTCTTGTAGCAGTTCGCATTTGGAGGGTTTTACCTTCAGGTTTGCCTGGTGGAGTCGTCCCAGCACTTCTCCAAGCCTCTGCAAGTGTGTCTGGAAGTCGGGCGCGATGATAATCACATCATCTAAGTACAGGAGTAACGTCTTCCAGTGAAGACCCTTGAGGACCTTTTCCATGAGCTGTTGAAAGGTGGCGGGGGCTGACGTCAACCCGAAGGGCAGCACCTTCCATTTCCACAGGCCGCTTCTCGTGGTGAAGGCCGACTTGTCACTGGCGTCCTGATCCAGGGGAACCTGCCAGTACCCACTAGTGAGGTCCAGCGTAGTGAAGTACTTGCTCCCGGCTAGAGCATCCAGCGATTCGTCGATTCTGGGAATGGGGTAGGCGTCCTGTTTAGTGATGTCGTTCAGCCTCCGGTAGTCCACACAGAACCTCCATGTATCGTCCTTCTTCCTTACCAGTACCACCGGGGAGCTCCAAGCTCCGTCGGCTGGCTCGATTAGATCCTTTTCTAACAGGTCCTTAATTTGGCGTTCTGCTTCCGCCTCCTTCTCTGGCCCCAGCCGGTGTGGTGGACATCGGATAGGTCGGGCCCCTTCCACTGTGGGGATTGAATGCTCTGCTAGGGCTGTTCTACCCAGGTCTCCGCTATGGCTACTGAATACCGTCTGGTATTCGATCAGCAACTCCTTCACTTGCTGCTCCTGCCATGGGCCCTGGCACCCTTTCTTTGCTTGCTGGAAGAGGTCGTGCAGATGGGGGGGCAACTCTCTTCCTCCCGTCTTGCTCCTCTGCTGTCCGTCTGGTCTCGTCAGCTCTTGGACGCCACCCTCTTCCACTCCCGTAAAGGTACCAATAACCTCTCCTGCGGGTAGCCTTAGGGTGTCCTGCGTCGGGTTCAAACATCTAACCAGCACGTGTCCCTGAGCGTCAGGCTTGTTGACGCTGGTGGCGATGGGTATCCCACCCTGGATGCTTTCAATCACTCCCTGAGGGAACGTATCCCTGGAGCTCAAGTGACATGGAATGGTCACTTCTGTCTGTGGTGGAAGCTGGGTGTCCTGTCGGACCTGCACCTTGGACACGAGATTTCTCCCGTGGCGGTCGGTACAGGCCAGCTCCTTTCCTTGTATCACCAGCACTGGGCGGTCGAATCCCATCTGGCATCCTTGGCTTGTCAGGAAGGGCATCCCTAGGATAACGTCCTCGTTGACTTGACTGACCACAAAGGTCTCTTCAAACTTGACGTGTCGTATCCTCCCCTTCAGTGAGAGCAAGCCGTAGAATGGGAGCCTGGTACCGTCGGCCATGATCCCATGGGAATCGTAGTGCTGCAGATTGCGTTGTACATGGTTCGGTAACCGATCAAAGACTCGCTTGGACAACAGATTAGTGTTGCAGCCTGTGTCTATGAGGTGCGTTACCGCCTCTCCTTCTACCCTTCCAGGTAGGTAGTAACTTGAACGATATGGTCGTTCGATCTGATTGCTCTGGAGTGTCACCGGCTTTGGAATGAATTCCTCCTTCAGTGGGGGCGTTTGTGTTTGCTTGTCCTTCCTCCTGGGCCTTGGTTCCTGCTGCTCTGGAGTCCCGTCGCCGTCCGTTTCTTCCGCCACTGAGCTGTCGAGTGCCGACAGGCTGGCAAAACGGTTGTGTAGGGCGATAGGGGGACTAGTCAGGAGGTCCAGGGGAGGAGTCGCTCGACGCACTGTCGCCGGTCCACTGGAGGGCGCCTGTGTCCTTTCCTTCTGATATGCCGTTGCCCGTGTGCAGCCAGCGGGTCTCCCTACTGCTGCGGGCGGTAGTCGTTTCCCTGGCGGCTAGGCCAAGGGACGGTTCTACATGCCTTCCGGGTGTGGCCTGTCTGCTGGCATCCCCAACATCTCTTGGGTGGCTCAGGCTTCTTCTCCATCTTTAGGCTGGCAACCTCTTTGCTCAACCCTTCTATGGTCTTGAGTAGCTGTGCCAATGGGTCTTGCACCTCTTGGTGTCGAGCCGTCTCTCTTGGTGGAGTTATCTCCTCCTCTAGGGGGTCGGTCTCCACTGTCCTGATGTGTGGTCCTCCCAATGGTTGGTGAGGCACCTGCAGGAACTCGTTTCCCGACAGGATGGCTTCTTCTAGGTTCTGAGGGCGTACTGCCAACAAGTGGCGTTGCAGGTACGTGTGCCCTAGAGTGCTGTGGAATGTCTGCATCACCAGCTCATCCCTATTCTGTCGCGGCAGGGTGCTGTGGGCTGCCGTAACGAGGTGCTCGACCGTGCGTGCATGGTCTCTGAGACTTTCTCTGGGGTTTCGTCGGTAGCTTAGCAGTTTTGCTTGGGCCTCCGAACGAGTCATGCCAAAGGTTGCTCGTAGCGTTCGTGCTACCTCTTCTGTGGTCTCCCCTCGGCCGCACTGTTCGGCCTTGCCTGTTAAGGCTTGGCGTAGGTGGATGACTGCTTCCTCGGCCGGCCAATGGTTGGCTCTGGTCACCTCCTGGAACCGCTGTAGAAAGTAGTCCACATCTCCTGTACCATCGTACTGTGGTACTCTAAACTTATCTCTGGCTGTGGCTACTGTCATACAGTCTAGGATGTCGGTGAGCGTTCCCATCATCTGCAGGCTGGAAGGATCCCTGTCAGTGCTTAGTGCTCGTCTCCTGGTTGCCATTCTTCCTCTGGGAGTTGCTTCTTGTGGGTGTCTGTCAATCCCACTGCTGCCACCAATGTGCAGGATTTCACTGTGGGGGTGTGAGTGGTAGCTCGGCCTACCTGCACAACCTCCCGAACTGTAATGGCAACTGTGTCTTGTATGCTAGCGATACAACCCTTCCACAGGTCGACTTAGTATACTGGAGAATGGTGATCGACCATCTCAGTAACTAGTGAGCTGCCGGTTGCGTTAGCTGTTGTTTTATGTGTGCAATGAGTTCGAACTTTGAAGGGCGAACTAGTTGAACTAGATTCGGCCAGCAGAGGTTCGGCTGTCTTTTTGTAGTGCTGTGCAGAGGTCGAACATTGAAGGCGAAGTTAGTCAAAGCTAAGTTCGGCCAGCAGAGGTCCAGACTGATCTGCCTGTATATTACTACTCGAGTAATGGTGCGCAGTGAAGTTGATTGTATGTACAAAGAAACTTCTGAGAGTGTGCAAGCTGACTCTGACTTTATTCACAGATTACATCGGTATTTATGTACATGATTACATAATGGCAAAAGGCAATACAAAAGAGGCCACACCTGGCACAAATGATTGGCCAGCGTGTGCAAATAAAATACAAGAGGTGGTCCTTAACTGACTGCATGACTGGACTCACATGTTGAACATATAAGTTATAATGTTAAAGGAATAATTATTGATAAAACACATAGACTGATTTGCCCTAAAGCGCGGGCATAGAACAAGACAGGTAGACAAATAGCTTAGAATAGAACAGGACATAGAACAATGTAAGTGTAACGTTCGTACGAGTACCATAGAGTTATTTGGATAAGATGGCGTCGGTCCTCTACATTATTATGCACCAAAAGTGAGCTGGAAGTGTCCTCTCTTAGAAAATTTGCACAAGGTAAGTGAATTCCAATGTTTTTCAAGACATTTTTGACATTAATTGAGAGAGCGCCGCAATGACGTGCGAACGAAGTGTCCACACTTTCAGTATTATATATATTATTATTAATTATAATTTTTTTTTAATTATTTTTTAATACAATTACTGTTTGTTACCAATCATACATGGCTCACTGTGATTACAATGCCATTGATTATTACTTTTTTATTATTTATTAACATGATGCTGAGAGTGGGGACCTTATATTTTCTCAATATTGTTTCCATGGAGGAAGAACATTCAGGTTAAACATAAATAATAATTAATTTCTGGTGATTCTCACTAATGTTGTTAATTAAACAGTTTATTATAATGAAAACTACGAAGTTTTCAACTTCCATGATCCTATCGTCAAAATTTCGCAGTTTTGTATCATCGAACAGTTGAAAAATTCCACCCTCGAAATCGGAGCTGTGAAAAGTTCAGAGTTTTGAAAACTTCGAACTTTTCATGGACTTCCATCCTTCAAAGATTTGAAAAATCCAAAAATCCGTCAAAACTTCGACGCATGGAAATCTAGTGGCAAGAGATGCTCACTGCAGGTACAGTATTATTCAGCTCGGTACCATCATTCTGACTGACTATACAAGCCATAGAATTATCTCTTATGGGAGATAACTCTATGATACAAACAGTGTTGAGCTCATTGTTATGTAAGTAGCACACACAATTGTTTAAAATAACAATATTGATGCTTTATTCTTCAAAAAGTTGTGTATCATCAAAAATGTACAAACAAAAGTCAATTCACTGTAGACAGTACCATTACACTGACCAAATAACCAATATATTGTGAGACCATTTTCTCAGCTGGTTGAAAACTATGCAACGAGCAGACAAATTGAAAGTCAATTGATTCAAATATTGTTGAAAAATTGACCAATTGTTGTAAACAGAATATAGTAGCAATATAACTTTTTCTCAGATGCAAAAATGGTGAAATAAGGTTTCATAATGAGCCCATCTTGTTACAACATATGAATTGTCCGCTGCAATAACTCTAGGCAGCTCTAGATAGTGACTGCTGTTTTGAGGTGCTGTCTTAGGTAGCTGCTGCCAATCTTAACTACAAAACATTCATTAAAAATCTTCCAGTCTTAGTTGCTGTGTGAAAAGTAAAAATCATGCCACATATAAATTATTGACTGCCATCAAATTGGGAACTTACACTAACCTAGTTCATAGGTCAACATTTGGGGCTTCATCCATATTTGTTGGGAGTTGTATGCTCCTGTGTTATCTTGATAGAGTAATAGGGTCTGGATGGATTTCATTGGATGATTGGTTTAGTTAGCTCACTAGACTACCATGTAATGAATTGCTTCCAAATACCACTGAGCTGTTAATATCACAGGAGCATACGACTCCCAACCAATGAGGCTCTAGCAAAGCATGGCATATTCAAAGCAAAGCACAAATCATAATGCCTCAACTTTTGATCGATGTCGTAGGCTATGCTTACCCATTCCTGTTTTGTTTTCAAATTTAAACTCACAGCAAAATGTCACCGTTTACAATAACCTGCTCACCCAGATATGCGTTAGCATGTTTTAGTCTTAGCAATCGTATCGATGTTTTTGATAACAACTGCTGTGGCAAACAACAGCAATAATATCAATTGCAATACCCTACCAACTATATTGTACCCATGGATATACGTAAAACATTACACACCTGTAAGAAGTATTACACACTTTTCTTCAAACTGAACAGATCAGTAGAAGTTCAACAAGAAACAAAAAACGAACAAAAACACAAATTAATTGAGCAGTAAAATTATATGCTTGTTCTTACGCACCCACATTTGAGATGTAATTTTTGTGAGCCAAAGGAATGTGGGGTACGGCAGACAAACAGCGCCACACGAAACTCACCCATTTTTCTACACTGTGGGACAGTTTGTCTAGTTACCATAGACAAACAGCGCCATCGGTTCAAACATGTATGGCCCAGCTCTTCTACAGCCAAACTGGGCCAAAACATGAAAAGGCAACTCCAAGACACTTAGCCCTCTACCAATCCCTTTATACTATTTTGTAAATATCTAGTAATTGACTTTTGCAGCAAGATTAAAGTTGGAAGAATCAATGATTCAACTTCTAAAGAAATTAATTGTAATCTATATTACCACAATTATGTTTTGATAAAACAAAAAATTTAAATAATTTTGCAAAGCTTTAAATTAAAAAAACAGTACTTTTTCTGTATAACCATTTTATTCTCAATCAGAAAAATTAATTTTTTGCAGAGTTGTAATTTATATTGTAAATGCTATCTCATAAAAAACCACATAAACAGCTACTGGGCCAATAATGGAAAGCTTTAAACAGAAAACAGACGCAACAAAAAATAATTACCAAATTGAAAACATTTTTTGTTTTAATTCACTTCCAATAAGCCGCCGCAGTGAACGGGAAAGTTAGAGCTATAAAAGTTGGTGTTGTGCTTTCTTGTTTTACTAAAATTATGGTGGCGCAGCTCGACTACAGCAACTAGACGAACTACGCCACAGCCCAGGAAAATCTAGGCGAGTTTTGTGTGGCGCTGTTCGTCTGCCGTAGTGGGGGCCTCCTTGAACCTGTATTGTATTCTGCAGCAGTGAAACAGAGACGTGTGCATGGATAGACTACAAGTTAGGAGTTGTGTGCACAAATGGATGACATTGCTACCATTCTGTGTACTACACAGAGCAGTACAGGCTGGGATTACTCCAGTAAAACTCATAGACTATATCATTAGCTAGGCTGTCTCTTTGACATACTCAAGTAGTATAATCATATGTCTATGAAAGCAAAGAGCGGGTCAATGAACATATACTGGCCAATCATTGCTCAGATACAATAATATGAAAAGCTAGAGTAGACATCCTGTTATACTTGAGCCAATAATGATACACAGATATAAATAATCACAGATTAAACCAAACATATGGCACATACGACATACACACAAGCTATATCAGTGCATGGAAGCGATAGATAATATGTTAGCATAGACATAACAACAAGATCAACTTCTACAAACGATAGCATTAGTGATGGCTACACAAAGATATATACCTTAAGTCTGTGTGATTGACCGTACAGGAAACGGCTACATAAAATGCAAAAGTGCTTCACGCGTGACAGAAATAAAGTTTACAAATAAAATAGCCAGATCATGTGACTAGAGTGGCATTGATATTTACCTGTAGCGAGAGGACAACTCCCTTTAAAAACAAAGTCACTACAAAACTTACTGCGTATGACAAACCTTGAGTTAAAAGTTTATAAAGAATTTTGTGTAAATAGAAAACATCGTATACAAAAAGATAAAACACTCACTGATTGGGGTACACAAAATGAATGAGCATCAATAAAAGCATTGCTAATCCAATACAACATCGCGTGCAATAAATTATACTATGACATCATCAGTGTGTACGACAGCACCTCACAAAACACAGAGTCAGCGGATATTTACCCTAAGAAATCAACTAACAGCTGACATCTGGAAGCGCAGCAAAAACTTCACACGTTGTATCAAGATGGACTCCGTTGTCCTATTCAGTTTTCTTATCTCTTACATTAGAGAGGTCAATGGGGTTAGCCTGAGAGTTGTCACTGCTAGTAGCTAGTTCTACCGAGTCTGGCTGCATGCCACCGCTAATGTCTGAGGAGCTAGAGCTATTGTTTGGTTTACTACTGCATGTGTTGAATAAGGGAGCATATTCAGTCATCTGATGAGCCGATTGTCTAAAGTCTTCTGCAATAGAAACACGTGAGAGAATAAAGTTATAGTAAGTTGGCTGTCACACGGTTGTGGTGGAGCCGCAAAACAAGCTTGATGAAATGTGAACAAAAATTTGTAGCTAGACGAAAAGCCTCTTCACACAGCGAATTCGTCACGGAAAGCGGTAAACAGAGGTTTATTCCACCCTCAACGAATCGGTTTTCCTCCGTTTGACGCGTTTGATCGTCTAGAATCAAGCATGTTTGATTATTCCCTATCGCTGATTGGTCAATGCAGATCGCCCGTATCCACATTTTTATATTTTGATTATCCCGGCCGTGACAGCCCATGTGTTCACTATAAACTGTTGATGAGCGCCGTCATGTGCATAATCATTGTGTGTGGAGTGCGGCATCAGACTACTGGAGGAAAATTGCTCTCATAGTGACAAACTCGTGGCCGTAAATCACTGTGTGTGGAGAGGCCTTAAATTAAATCACATTTTACCACCAAACCAGTTTCGGCAAAAGTTAACTTAAAAATTAAATACAGAAGATTAATCCAAGATTAACTGCGATAGAGTATTGGGTAGGCCATCGTAATTGTGTCAAATGGTAGCAATAGATAAACATTTACGTACCAAAGGTAACTTGTCCGCTGTGAGTACAGTCTAGTTTATCATACAACAGCATTGCATCAGCTCTGTCTGTGTTTAGTGTATCCAATAGCAGGTTACAGAACTCTGTCCTTGTAACATAGCCCTGGAGCATAGACAGTGTAGGCATATACTATGTATATAGTCTTATACATACCTTCACTGTAACCTCATACCATATGTTACCACACAATACTAAGCTTATAGCTGCATGTTACCAAACAATACTAATCTTATAACTGCGTGTTACCACACAATAATAAGCTTATAACTGCATGTTACCACACAATACTAAGCTTATAACTATATGTTACCACACAATACTAAGCTTATAACTGCATGTTACCACACAATACTAAGTTTATAACTGCATGTTACCACACAATACCAAGCTTACAACTGCATGTAACCAAACAATATTTAAGCTTATAACTGCATGTTACCAAACAATACTACGCTTATAACTGCATGTTACCACACAATTCTAAGCTTATAGCTGCATGTTACCACACAATACTAGTCTTATAACTGCATGTTACCACACAATACTAAACTTATAACTGCATGTTACCAAACAATACTAAGCTTATAACTGCATGTTACCACACAACACTAAGCTTATAGCTGCATGTTACCACACAATCCTAAGCTTATTATCAAGTCTTACCACGCAAGGCTTCCCAAACTACTACATGTTACCATACAACACCAACTTTATAAATGCATGCTACCATACAATACTGACCTATATACTACATGCTACCATACAACACTGACCTATTTACTACATGTTACCATACAATACTGACCTATATACTATATGATGTCATACAATACTGACCTTGTTACCTCGATCAAAGAGTTTAAATGCCAATGCTATCGTAGCCTCAGCACTACCTGGTTCAGACAACAAAGACATTCCAATTACATACTCTCTGAAGTTGATGTTACCCGATCCATCCTAAAACAGTAGTCAAATCAGTGACACAACGACCTGCGCTAAATAAACTTTGTTGTACATATGATAACAGATAACATACATAGAGCGACACCATTCCACATACATAGAGCGACACCATCCAACATACATAGAGCGACACCATCCAACATACATAGAGCGACACCATCCAATATACATAGAGCGACACCATCCAACATACATAGAGCGACACCATCCAACATACATAGAGCGACACCATCCAACATACATAGAGCGACACCATCCAACATACATAGAGCGACACCATCTAACATACATAGGGTGACACCATCCAACATACATAGAGCGACACCATCCAACATACATAGAGCGACCCGACACCAGGAGACATATATAGAGCGACACCATGCAATATACATAGAGCGACACCATCCAACACACATAGAGCGACACCATCCAATATACATAGAGCGACACCATCCAACATACATAGAGCGACACCATCCAATATACATAGAGTGACACCATTCGACATACATAGAGCGACACCATCCAACATACATAGAGTGACACCATCCAATATACATAGAGTGACACCATCCAACATACATAGAGCGACGCCATCCAACATACATAGAGCAACACCATCCGACATACATAGATCGACCCCATCCAACATACATAGAGTGACACCATCCAACATACGTAGAGCAACACCATTCAACATACATAGAGTGACACCATCTGACATACATAGAGCGACACCATCCAACATACATAGAGCGACACCATTCAACTTACATAGAGCGATTCATCTACTCACCCTGTCATATAATGTGAACAGCTCTCTTAGCGTGTCATCGACAGGAAGTTCCATCAACTTAGCAAATGTCTCTATATCCACTTGCCCTCCGGTCTCATTTAAACTTGACAATTCGCCAAACTTGTGCAGTAAACTATGTATGTGTTCGTAGCTCATGCTAAAAGTGACAGTGTAATTGAGAGGACAACTCCAGTGAGCTGGTGTCTGCTAAAGTTATGAAATGGACCAATTACAGTTGGTGAAGGATCAACCTAAGCACCTCCCACTTAACAAGGCAAATGTTTTAGTACTCTCACATGAGTAAGGACTACTGGAGTATCTAGAATGTTCTTTTCATCAACTCTGAGAATGTTCCAGTGACATTAAAAGTATTAGCGACCGTGTTCACCCAACAACGTGCAATAAAAACAATCAGATCGATAATGTTATGGACTTTAACATGAGTGAGTATAAGCAGATATAGAGTGAATCTCCACTACTTTTACATGTTATCTAATTTTCCATACAAGTAATAAACTGACTTTGAATCTACAAACATATACTTTACTCTGCAAAAACACAACAGATAATAAACTTACTCAATAAAAATCATTTTGTTAGGAACTCGTGGGTCAACAAAAAGTGGCTCACTGAATGAAAAAAATAATCAAGTATTTATTTATATTGTTCGTAGGTCGCGAATGAAACTGAACACTAAATAAATTATACAGAGCGAGTTGATTTTTTTATTTTCATGGACCGGTTTTATATCCTTTAATTAGTTTTTCCAGGATATAAAACCAGTCTATAAAAATAAAAAAATCAACATCGCTCGGTATTAGAGTTGTCGAGAATGAACTAAAGTTAAAAGGGCAGTTGTACAAGCTATCTCAGTTAAAGCGATTCAAATTTTTTATCTTTCTTGATAACTCCCTACTCTGCAAATTGGGAGTTATCTTCTTTATTATTTGTTCAGTAAACTATCACAATTCAATGATAAATTATAATGCTCCGAACTATGTTTTGCTCCATTCGCGACGTATTGAATTATACACACGTTTTATGTTTTTGTACAATGTTGAAGAACAGGTCGCAAATACCCTTAATGTGACATCCATAAACCACAATAGTAGATATCATCAGGGTTGGTGGGAGACACCACAGATTCAGCAACACAAAAAACCTTGATTGCGTTGAACGAGAGTAATTGCACTCACGTATTTTGAATAATTTGGAGTTATCCACCAATACAACTAAGCTAAAAACAGCAGCATACAAAGACAGGTGGAGCACGCTATTACTATTTCCTGTTAAGATAAACATGAGAGCTGTCACAGAACAAAAGATCAAACATCTTATATCTACCTGATGCATCACTACTAGCCTAGACTAACTCTACTCATGGAATACAGTCACCTTCTGCTACCAGTCAATACCAGTGATACCAGTCAATACCAGTGCTACCGGTCAATGCCAGTGCTACCAGTAAATACCAGTGCTACCCGTCAATACCAGTGCTACCAGTCAATACCAGTGCTACCAGTTAATACCAATGCTACCAGTCAATACCAGTGCTACCAGCCAATACCAGTGCTACCAGTCAATACCAGTGCTATCATTACACGCTACAAGCCATACACACCCAAGTTTCTTTTGCATCTTGCCAAATTCAACGAGTCCATCACCCATTTTAAGGTTGGCTCTCCTTGCATAGTCCATGAGACGACAATCCTCAAATGAGTGATCAGTAGTCGGTACCTGTAGATAAACGATACATTTGATTGGTTATTTCTTCACCACTAACTTGTGTTAGACTCCAGCGATTGTGAGCAGGAAATGAAAGTGAAGAAAATTAGTGATATATTGTGTGTGGTTACAACAAGTGTATTTAGAAATTGAAGGACATCCGTGTTGAAAAAGAACATACGCGTTTTTCAATCAAGAACAGAAATAAATAGATAAATTAGCTGAAACTTTATGACTAAATGAACGGGATTGAGAGAGTTTTTGCTCTGATTTATTTTAAACGTGAAAATACAAACACGGCCTCATTTCTGTTTGCTGCTACTAACATAACAACAACGATAAGATATCTATAATCGTTGACCTCTACATGCACACACACTGCTGTCTACGTGATGTATTGTACCTTCAATATCTCAAAGATGACATAGATATTATAGCTGACAAAATTATTTTTAAATCAAATCAAGATTCTAATTATAACAATTTAGAATTCTTCTGTGAAGAGAAAAAGTGCCAGATTTGCGTTTTCACCACCGTTAATAAAAAAACTAGTAGTTTTCAATTCTGAATAACACAGGAAAAAAATCAAGCAACATAAAATGTAAGTATATAATAATTCTAGAGTACAAAAAAATTGGTTTATGATTATTTTTAGTAACGTGGTTGAGACTATTTAGCACTCTTTGACACTAAAGAAAAGACAAATCCAAAGAGCGAGTTGCATAAGCAAACCCTCGCTTTCATTATTGTATAAAGGTATTACAACTCCTAGTGTAATAACAGAACACTATTACTATTAGAAATAGTAACATTTCAATAAAATTTCTGCAACAGTCTTTCAGAAATTAACTCATTTGTAAAGTGCACGAGTGCATTTTTGCACCATTTCAACAATGAACAGTATCCCAAATATGACTAGTATAACTGCTTATTATTATAGCTCATTCAAACTATTGTTTTTGTTATTATTATCACTAGAATAGAGATACAAAATACACACAAAATGACACAACACTACATGAATACTAACCCCTAGTGCACCAGCCATAACCTTTCTCACATTCTCAGCAAACAAGTAGGGGTCGACCCGCTCCTCCTCATTAGGATAATAAACTGGTAGGAGCTCAACCTCTACTGTGGTCAATAGCTTACATAGAGACATCCATATAACCATTGCTAGCCCAGGGCCCTCCCAAGTCCATGTCACAGTGTCATGCATATAGATATGACACAAGAAAAGACAACTCCTAAAAATAGAAGATGGATTAAATTGCAGATGTTTATTCATGGGAAAGAATTAAAACTGAACTGAACTAACTGGTGATGTTTATTTTGAGGCAGTTCATCTAGGTCAAAGATGAAAAAAAAGGAGACAACTACATATAAATTTATAAATAATGATTTATTTATAATAATATCAGTATCTTTAGTATCAGTCAGTTATAAAAGCAGTTTCGGCAGTGTAACAGAATTATTTTTATTTGGCTACACATAATATAATGATATGTATTGTTATCGAAAATTCGATCACATTACATGAAGTTAAAAACAAAGATTTATTATATTACTAGTTATACTGATCATGTGCAATAAAAGTGATATTATAAATAAATTGATCATTATGACAATGTGAAAGTGTATCCATTTTGTTTAATAACAAAAAACAAGGCATTATTATAAATAAACAGTATTAATAAATTTATATGGAGTTGTCTTTTCTTTTTCATTCAAAACTGAATGAACTGCTTTGAAATAAATGTCACCAAACTAACCAGTTATAAAATAAATAGACAAATGAAGCTATCAGAGTTGAACCATTGGTGGATGGTTAGCGGGAGTCCACTACCACTGCCCCGACCAACTTACCCACGAATCTGGATATCTAAGGATCACAGGCTGAACTGGTTTACCAGGAATGAATGCTCCGACTTTAAATGTTATTAGAGCCTTTCTGTTGGTACAGGTGCCTTCTGGAAATATTAAGAATCCAGGCCAGATACCTCCAGCATTAGCCCTGGCTTTAATCTCAGCTATAGTTTTGTACCTCTAGTCTTTGTCTTCTCTGGATACAGATATATATTGGTTGCAACAGCTGTATCAATTCTACAGATGGAACCAGAATAACAATTAATGATTGGTGATTAATGATTAACAATTGGCGATTAACCATTCGCGATTAACGACTAGTAATTAACAATTGGCGATTAATAATTAATTGGCGATTAACGATTTATGTTAAAAGATTGGGGATTAACAATTGGCGCTATTACTGATTGGCAGATGATGATGATAATAAAACAGTAACAATATTATGTATGTATGAAAACAAAAAATAACAAAAAAACAACCCACCAGAAAGGGATAGCAATCAATATGCTCCAAACCACACACACATACGGCCATTTTAATTTTCACGCCACAAAAAATTATAAATGTTATGATAAACACTATTGTGCCTCAAGAACACTACACTACCAACCAACATATAACAACTCACAGCTCTAACATTAGAGATCAAATAGACTAACGCAATGTATACAAGTGACCAACTTTAGGGGGTTGGGAGTTGTACCCCCGAATGTTCGGGGGGTCAGGGCTACTCAGTACGCCTCTGGCTACACGTACATCTACCGATTAGCCCTTACCAATTGCAGATTACGTCAAGGAGTTTCCCCTATTTTTTTCTCTACTTGCCATTCTCAGGCAATACCGGTGAAACTTGCTACATTTTTTCCATAGTTAGCCATACAGTGATTTCAAACAACAAAGACGGGATGCTAAAAAACAATTCTTCATCTAAAAATAATTGCACTTGAGAAACAGTTGTGTTGGTAACATCAAAACCGCGAACGGTGATATGATTGGTCAAATCACAAAATGTATACCGATTTTTTGACCACGAGCAAAACCTACCGATAGCCTCAAATGAAATGCTATTGATTATTTCATTGCATTACACCGGAACCGGATGCAAGGAAATCCTCAATCGGTAAGGCATATCGGGAGCTAATCAGTAGATGTACACGAGGTATAATGGTCCGTTCCATTGAATTATAAACACTTATTATTTTGTGCACTTTGTTCGACAAACACGTCGCGAATACTATCAGTATCTATTAGTTATTTAATCACGTAAAGCTGTACACATCTACGCTACAGAAAATTAGGAGTTATCTTACACTTCAGAATTTTCTTGGTAATTATTAACTATATTATCGCTTGGGGTGCGTGGAAACCAGGTACCCCCTACTCCTACCCTTACCCTTACCACCAAATATAGATAATGTTAAATTTGAGTACATATATGACTGGAATTCAATAGTTAGACAATGGTATGACAGAGAATGTGGCCAGAAAAACTTGAAAACGTCTTTTTATTTCTATTCCAAAAAGAAAGTAAACGGTAATGATGCGATATTGCTATGGCGCCAAGAGTAAATCTAATAATAACAAACGATTCCACTTCGGGCACTTTTGTTGTTTTTTAATTAATTCACATGCTTAATAATTATTGTTCACTTCTTATCCCCCAAACTTCACTACTGTAGTAAAGTTTGGGGAGAAGATTGCATTTATGAAAAAATTGTTATTATCACCACAATGTAATAATAATAATAAAAAACAAATGATAGACCTTTGTCATGTTATCATTGTTTTGTTATTATTTAATAATATTGTTATTTGATTCTATTAATACCACAATGCTGCTGTTATGTATTTTCCTACTAATTACTGCTAATAGTTGTTGTCAAAGTTTGCATTTATGTCAAGTTTGTTACTAAATGTGGGGAGGTGGTCCCAGGAAGGAGGTGGCCAATTGAAGTGGTGACAACAGGGACCAAGGAAAACATTACTTCGGAGAAGGGCAGCAATGCGTCTGACTATCTCTGTTCATCGTTTTTGCAGTTGGTACGCCAGCGAGTAATACATATAAGAATTAATTAAACTATTGGTCATAAATGGATAACATACGACTATATATATAATAAACAACTCTCAGCAAAATATCAATAATAATTTACGCTGTCTATCAACCCTTCATTAGCTTATTGTTGTTTTGCCTCCATTTTAAAATTTTATGTTACTGATAAGCAATAACACTTTAGCTTGGTTGATGAACCATGTCGATTGATTGACCCATTTTTGATAAATATAAAGTGTTACTAGAGAGGGACAGATAACTCTCAATTGTTGTCGCTCATTCACTGCAAAATGCATTGGTCGCTCACATCCAAGAAAGGTGGCTGCATCATTGAGATTACCTGATGTCTTGCCAAACACACCTCATATCCACCTCACATAATCTGTCACATCCAAGGAAGCAACAATTGACCCAAAATGTTTGCTTCGTTACAGGGAGGTAATCTCTGATGAGTATTGCAAGCGCCATTGCGCTAGTTGCTGTGTTAGAGCGCTGAATGTTGTTTATTGCTAACATCGCTAGATAAGCATGTTGATATAAGAGATTAGTGAGTAAGATCTGCAGTGATAACAGCCTTGACCTTGTAGATTTGACCTCGTAGAACGGTTCTGTGCTGAGTTACCCAGCAGATGGTGCACATTGTTTTAACTATTCCGCCACAATGGTGTAGAAACAACAGTTCGATAATGTTTTATTCATATAATCTAAACCTTGGATATTTGTGTAAACTGTTTGCATACACCGTTGATTTGTCGGAATCCGAAGTATTGCTCTAAATCCATTCCACCTCTTGGGGTTAAAGTTGAAACATTATTGTCTGTGTGAATATGGTCTGGCATATTTTGTCTTTGTATGACTGTACGCCATTTCTCTTTACAACCTTTCACTTATGCTGCATTGAAATCTCAAATGTTACTTCTTTGTGATTATCATAATAATTTGTGAGATGGACTTTTGATCATTGCATCATCACATATAAACTATTTACCTGTTTGTCCTTGACCTTGTTGAGTTTTAGTTTTGCATAGTTTAACCAACACGAGCCCGTTGAGTGGTTTTAATAGTGCCTTCCTGTTGCATTATAGGCTCAAAGAAAGCAGGTCCTCCGTTTTATACAGCTGCGTTTGAAATGGCTGGAAAGTTGTTAATGTATGGTGAGTTGTATCCCTTTGTTATACATTGTACAAGCTTTCGTGTCTGTCTGTGTGTCCATCTGTCTGTGTGTCCGTCTGTGTGTCTGTCTGTGTGTTTGTTTGTCATTCCTACTGGATAAACTCCTAAACCGCTATGCAAAGAGAATTAAATCTCTCGGTTATATTAATCTAATGTATGGCCGCTTTCAATTGGCTACTTGTTCTCTAACCAGATGTTTTTGTGCTTTTTAATGTTTTTAAATTAGCCAAAACAAAACTACTTTGTGCCATGACTGTTTTTTTATCCGGGTCTTTCATAACGCAGTATATCAATAAATTGCGATTATCATTGGTTGGTTTTGTTGCGTGAGGTTGCGCCTTTTCAAACCAAAAGATTTAAATGTTGTGCATCTGCGGTGTTAGTCATTGATTCTCCTTTCTTTTGTCAATTAATAATTATTGGCATTTGATATATCTCTATTTATTAATGCAATCATCTGCTTCAGTTATGGATTTTACACTTAGAAATGCTTTATAATAAATAATAGGGTAAGGTGGGCAGGTTTGTGGTAGAGTGAGGTGATGAAGGTGAACAGCACAGGTAGGTTGAGGCGCAGGTAGTGCAGGTAGGAGTGGGGGTGTATTTGCTATGACAGGTAATACTGCTAGCTTTATATAAAGTTATATATATGTATTATACAAGAGATTAATTGACTATTGATTGTGGTTATTATACAATATAGTAATATACTAACCACTGTTTGCAGACAACATACAATACAACACAATAACAGATGAGGCAGCAAACCAAATATTAAAGCAATGCTCTTTGTCAGAAAGAGAGTTCAACGACCTCACTGATCAGCTCACACATCTGATTAACGCTGACTTCTCCATGTAACCGAATCTGCAGCCTCATATAGTAAACGTGCAATATAGTTTTTGATGGCTCGTGTCTTTCATCAGAATGTTTTATGAAGAAACAGTTATCTAATGTTATTTGTCTACACGCCCAGTTTCTATGGTTTAGGAAAATCTTCTATATTTTTAATATATCAAAGTTTATAAGAAGTTTGTCACTTCAAACTATAGACTTGTCAGTACTACTGCTGGTCACAAATATATTTATTTGATGCTCATGTTTGGGTCAGCTGGTTAGTGACCACTTATAGTCGATGATATGAGATCTCAGCTTGTCTTAGTGGTCGTATGGTGTGGTCCTGTAGTGTTTGTACTACTGTGTGTGGTATTGTAGTGTTTGTGTTACTGTGTGTGGTATTGTAGTGTTTGTACTACTGTGTGTGGTATTGTAGTGTTTGTATTACTTGGTGTGGTACTGTAGTGTTTGTACTATTGTGTGTGGTATTGTAGTGTTTGTGTTACTGTGTGTGGTATTGTAGTGTTTGTACTACTGTGTGTGGTATTGTAGTGTTTGTGTTACTGTGTGTGGTATTGTAGTGTTTGTGTTACTGCGTGTGGTATTGTAGTGTTTGTGTTACTGCGTGTGGTATTGTAGTGTTTGTGTTACTGCGTGTGGTATTGTAGTGCTTGTACTACTGGGTGTGGTATTGTAGTGTTTGTACTACTGTGTGTGGTATTGTAATGTTTGTATTACTGTGTGTGGTATTATAGTGTTTGTACTACTGTGTGTGATATTATAGTGTTTGTACTACTGTGTGTGGTATTGTAGTGTTTGCATTACTATGTGTGGTATTGTAATGTTTGTGCTACTGTGTGTGGTATTGTAATGTTTGTACTACTGTGTGTGGTATTGTAGTGTTTGTATTACTGTGTGGTATTGCATTGTTTGTACTACTGTGTGTGGTATTGTAATGTTTGTACTACTGTGTGTGGTATTGTAGTGTTTGTATTACTGCGTGTGGTATTGCAGTGTTTGTATTACGGTGTGTGGTATTGCAGTGTTTGTATTACTGTGTACGGTATTGTAGTGTTTGTATTACTGTGTGGTATTGTAATGTTTGTACTACTGTGCGTGGTATTGTAGTGTTTGTACTACTGTGCGTGGTATTGTAGTGTTTGTACTACTGTGTGTGGTATTGTAGTGTTTGTATTACTTGGTGTGGTACTGTAGTGTTTGTACTACTGTGTGTGGTATTGTAGTGTTTGTGTTACTGTGTGTGGTATTGTAGTGTTTGTGTTACTGCGTGTGGTATTGTAGTGTTTGTGTTACTGCGTGTGGTATTGTAGTGTTTGTGTTACTGCGTGTGGTATTGTAGTGCTTGTACTACTGTGTGTGGTATTGTAGTGTTTGTACTACTGTGTGTGGTATTGTAATGTTTGTATTACTGTGTGTGGTATTATAGTGTTTGTACTACTGTGTGTGATATTATAGTGTTTGTACTACTGTGTGTGATATTATAGTGTTTGTACTACTGTGTGTGGTATTGTAGTGTTTGCATTACTATGTGTGGTATTGTAATGTTTGTGCTACTGTGTGTGGTATTGTAATGTTTGTACTACTGTGTGTGGTATTGTAGTGTTTGTATTACTGCGTGTGGTATTGCAGTGTTTGTATTACGGTGTGTGGTATTGTAATGATTGTACTACTGTGTGTGGTACTGTAGTGTTTGTGTCACAGTGTGTGGTATTGTAGTGTTTGTATTACTGCGTGTGGTATTGTAGTGTTCGTACTACTGCGTGTGGTATTGTAGTGTTTGTATTACTATGTGTGGTATCGTAATGATTGTACTACTGTGTGGTATTGTAATGTTTGTACTACTGTGCGTGGTATTGTAGTGTTTGTACTACTGTGCGTGGTATTGTAGTGTTTGTACTACTGTGTGTGGTATTGTAGTGTTTGTATTACTTGGTGTGGTACTGTAGTGTTTGTACTACTGTCTGTGGTATTGTAGTGTTTGTGTTACTGTGTGTGGTATTGTAGTGTTTGTGTTACTGCGTGTGGTATTGTAGTGTTTGTGTTACTGCGTGTGGTATTGTAGTGTTTGTGTTACTGCGTGTGGTATTGTAGTGCTTGTACTACTGTGTGTGGTATTGTAGTGTTTGTACTACTGTGTGTGGTATTGTAATGTTTGTATTACTGTGTGTGGTATTGTAGTGTTCGTACTACTGCGTGTGGTATTGTAGTGTTTGTATTACTATGTGTGGTATTGTAATGATTGTACTACTGTGTGGTATTGTAATGTTTGTACTACTGTGCGTGGTATTGTAGTGTTTGTACTACTGTGCGTGGTATTGTAGTGTTTGTATTACTGCGTGTGGTATTGTAGTGTTCGTACTACTGCGTGTGGTATTGTAGTGTTCGTACTACTGCGTGTGGTATTGTAGTGTTTGTATTACTATGTGTGGTATTGTAATGATTGTACTACTGTGTGGTATTGTAATGTTTGTACTACTGTGCGTGGTATTGTAGTGTTTGTACTACTGTGCGTGGTATTGTAGTGTTTGTATTACTGTGTGTGGTATTGTAGTGTTTGTATTACTGTGTGGTATTGTAGTGTTTGTACTACTGTGTGTGGTATTGTAGTGTTTGTACTACTGTGTGTGGTATTGTAGTGTTTGTATTACGGTGTGTGGTATTGCAGTGTTTGTATTACTGTGTGCGGTATTGTAGTGTTTGTATTACTGTGTGTGGTATTGTAGTGTTCGTACTACTGCGTGTGGTATTGTAGTGTTTGTATTACTATGTGTGGTATTGTAGTGTTTGTACTACTGTGTGTGGTATTGTAGTGTTTGTACTACTGTGCGTGGTATTGTAGTGTTTGTATTACTGTGTGTGGTATTGTAGTGTTTGTATTACTGTGTGGTATTGTAGTGTTTGTACTACTGTGTGTGGTATTGCAGTGTTTGTATTACGGTGTGTGGTATTGCAGTGTTTGTATTACTGTGTGCGGTATTGTAGTGTTTGTATTACTGTGTGTGGTATTGTAGTGTTCGTACTACTGCGTGTGGTATTGTAGTGTTTGTATTACTATGTGTGGTATTGTATCGATTGTACTACTGTGTGTGGTACTGTAGTGTTTGTGTCACAGTGTGTGGTATTGTAGTGTTTGTATTACTGCGTGTGGTATTGTAGTGTTCGTACTACTGCGTGTGGTATTGTAGTGTTTGTATTACTATGTGTGGTATCGTAATGATTGTACTACTGTGTGGTACTGTAATGTTTATACTACTGTGTGTGGTATTGTAGTGTTTGTACTACTGTGTGTGGTATTGTAGTGTTTGTACTACTGTGTGTGGTATTGTAATGATTGTACTACTGTGTGGTACTGTAATGTTTATACTACTGTGTGTGGTATTGTAGTGTTTGTACTACTGTGTGTGGTATTGTAGTGTTTGTACTACTGTGTGTGGTATTGTAGTGTTTGTATTACTGTGTGTGGTATTGTAGTGTTTGTATTACTGTGTGTGGTATTGTAGTGTTTGTATTACTGTGTGTGGTATTGTAGTGTTTGTATTACTGTGTGTGGTATTGTAGTGTTTGTACTACTGTGTGTGGTATTGTAGTGTTTGTATTACTGTGTGTGGTATTGTAGTGTTTGTACTACTGTGTGTGGTATTGTAGTGTTTGTATTACTGTGTGTGGTATTGTAGTGTTTGTACTACTGTGTGTGGTATTGTAGTGTTTGTATTACTGTGTGTGGTACTGTAGTGTTTGTATTACTGTGTGTGGTATTGTAGTGTTTGTATTACTGTGTGTGGTATTGTAGTGTTTGTACTACTGTGTGTGGTATTGTCGTGTTTGTATTACTGTGTGTGGTATTGTAGTGTTTGTACTACTGTGTGTGGTATTGTAGTGTTAGTATTACTGTGTGTGGTATTGTAGTGTTTGTACTACTGTGTGTGGTATTGTAGTGTTAGTATTACTGTGTGTGGTATTGTAGTGTTTGTACTACTGTGTGTGGTACTGTAATGTTTGTACTATTATATCTGGTGTTGTAGTGTTTATACTAGTGTATGGTATTATAGCTCAGAGTGCATTGTATCTAATCACATACTTCGTTATACCTTAGTGGTGTTGTGCAGTCGTTATCTACTCTCTGGTACATCTATATCATACAATATTGTAGTGATAAGAAATAGTTGCTAGCGTATGGTCTGTGCCCCCACTTTACCTTATCACCTAGCCTATCATTAGTTTGTGTGGTGTTAGCAACAGCATCAGTAGTAGGTCACTGGCAGCAGTAGTAGTAGAACTAGTACAAATGCCAGAAGTTATGCAACTCCTGATGATTTAGACTTTTAGGTTTGCTGTAACCAACTGCATACATTGTGATCTGTTTTAGTCTACCTTAAACTGTTCACTACCTGGTTACCTCGTAGCCAAATGAATGGGTAGCAACCAATAAACTGTCATATATAGGTGGCAGTTTTTGGATAAGTAGGTACAAGAAAAGTTAACTATATAGCCAGCATATAATTAGACAAATCCGACTATAAAATACAACTCTTTGTACTGTATGTCAATCAATAATCAATCATTTCAGAACGCAAAAAAATTTTTTATCAGGCTTTGTTGCTGCCTCAATCAAACAGTTACTGTCTTCTCTCTGCATTGTTTGTAAATTACTTTTGTTTTAAAAAGTTTATATTGCTGAAATTTCAGTTTTCATATTTTACGTTTTCAAAATTCCTTTGGTCGGCAAAACAGTGATTATTAAACTGTCCAAAGCATGAAGTTTAAATATCAGTAGATATCAGTATTTATCTTATATAAATATAAGTTTAAGTATCAGTAGATATCAGTATTTATCTTATATAAATATAAGTTTAAATATCAGTAGATATCAGTATTTATCTTATATAAATATAAGTTTAAATATCAGTAGATATCAGTATTTATCTTATATAAATATAAGTTTAAATATCAGTAGATATCAGTATTTATCTTATATAAATATAAGTTTAAATATCAGTAGATATCAGTATTTATCTTATATAAATATAAGTTTAAATATCAGTAGATATCAGTATTTATCTTATATAAATATAAGTTTAAATATCAGTAGATATCAGTATTTATCTTATATAAATATAAGTTTAAATATCAGTAGATATCGGTATTTATCTTATATAAGTATAAGTTTAAATATCAGTAGATATCAGTATTTATCTTATATAAATATAAGTTTAAATATCAGTAGATATCAGTGTTTATCTTATATAAATATAAGTTTAAATATCAGTAGATATCAGTATTTATCTTATATAAATATAAGTTTAAATATCAGTAGATATCAGTATTTATCTTATATAAATATAAGTTTAAATATCAGTAGATATCAGTATTTATCTTACATAAATATAAGTTTAAATATCAGTAGATATCAGTATTTATCTTATATAAATATAAGTTTAAATATCAGTAGATATCAGTATTTATCTTACATAAATATAAGTTTAAATATCAGTAGATATCAGTATTTATCTTATATAAATATAAGTTTAAATATCAGTAGATATCAGTATTTATCTTACATAAATATAAGTTTAAATATCAGTAGATATCAGTATTTATCTTATATAAATATAAGTTTAAATATCAGTAGATATCAGTATTTATCCTATATAAATATAAGTTTAAATATCAGTAGATATCAGTATTTATCTTATATAAATATGTTTAAATATCAATATATTTAAACTTCATGCTTTGGACAGTTTAATAATCAAAATACTGAAATACCAAAAATGGATAAACATGTTGTACCTCTCAATTGGTTCTCTCAAGATGTCACCTGTGTTCTAAAATCAATCTATTCTCACTCACAAACAAATCTAAAGTTTTACGTTATGTAAATAGAGAAGGTATAATTTTGGTACAATCAGAGCCATTTTGTAGTTTGTACAAGGGCTAGTATTTGGGTTGTCCTCAACCTCTCACTCACCGCTCACTGCAATGATTGCTTCAAGCCTCATGTATACCTACCAATTACATGCCAGTTTTGCCTCCAGATTTAGGATCACTTCCTATTTTCGTTTCCCATAAAGTGTGCTAAAACAATCGGTAGAATCTTATTAGAGGCTATTGGCAGGTTTTGATTGTGGTCAAAAAAGTGGTAAAGACTTTGTAATTTGACAGATCGTATCACTCCTCGTAGTTTAACCGTTTCCAATGAAGTTGTTTCTCAAGCAAAAGTGTCTATACAAAAAAGATCGTTCATAAATGGCCCCTTCTTTGTTGTTGTAACGTATTTTATGGCCAACAATGACATCGCATACAGTGGTAAACCAGAATTGCATGAGAATGGCAAGTAGAGATAAAAATTGGAAAAACAAGCACACTGTCATAATTTTTTATTAGTTGGGGCCAAAGACGCGTGCCTGGCTTTGGTTGGGGCAAATCAGTAGGTAATCAATAGATTTACATACACCAGCGTTAGTTGTGATCAGTGAAGTGTATCATATGTATTACCTGTCACGTGATTTTGTACCTGTTACTTTATGCACAGTATTATATCACTGTGACTTGATGTCTATGGGGGTTCCACTGACATGACAACCAGCTAGCTGTTCAACAGGAAGTGGGAGGTGCCAGGAAGTTTCATTATTGTAGGAAGAAGAGAGAGAAGTACGTGAGAGAGAATATTTGTAATGTAAGTGCAAGTAATTGTATAGACTCTGTAGTACAGCAGTGTATGTCTGTTGCTGTCATTTTGTCTGTATTTATACCAATCTGTAGTGTTTTATTTATTATTTAGTAGTAGAACAACAATGGCTGAGAAACAACAAGACAGTATTGAGTGTGGATTCTGTTTGCTTAAGAAGGAGGAATTGCTAGAGCCAAGGACTCTACCATGTAACCACACACATTGTCTGAAATGTCTAACTGAGTTTTATGAAGAAAACAATGCATTGGTTTGTCCAGAAGATGAATGTGGGTAAGTGTCTAGAATTTTGTTTGTGTGATCGCAGGCTATGAAGAAAATGAAAGAACACAGTCTAAACAAGATGACCCCACATTCACTATCAATTATATGAAACTAAACAATTCAGCTATCTTTAATGTAAATTTCTGATGAACTTTACTGCCAATGTTGACTGTCAGTTGGATATGTCTGCTCACTTTTCAAACCAAAAACCCCAGTAGCCCATTTATTAATGCTTATGTATATGGTACATACAATATCATACACTACCTACATATATATGACTACTTATATTACACAGACAGGTGTTTGAGGGACCACCAGATACTCTCCCATCATATGGTATGGTAGGAGAAGACAAGAAATTGTGTGATGCTTGTGAGAGTAAGAAGTTACCTAAACAACTAGCTGTAATATACTGTACAGTTTGTTGTAAGAAGTTTTGTAGTCAACATCAGGTGGTAAGTAAATAGTAGTACAAACTACTGACTAGTACAAACTACTAACTAGTACTAACTACTAACTAGTACAAACTACTAACTAGTACAAGCTACTAACTAGTACAAAATACTAACTAGTACAAGCTACTAACTAGTACAAACTACTAACTAGTACAAGCTACTAACTAGTACAAACTACTAACTAGTACAAACTACTAACTAGTACAAACTACTAACTAGTACAAACTACTAACTAGTACAAGCTACTAACTAGTACAAACTACTAACTAGTACAAACTACTAACTCGTACAAACTTCTTACTAGTACAAACTACTAACTAGCACAAACTTTTAGGTGTTATTTTTATTGATATTGTTTTCTCTCATCCAACAAGTATACTTGCTATTTAATAGTTCTGTATGTATTTTCTCTCGAACGTTCTGTTTGTCATCGTCTAGTCCCATGATGAGTTGCTGAGTGAGCACCCTATCCTGAGCATGCAGGAGCACAGAGCTGAGGCTATGAAGAAGCAGATAAGGAATTGTACAAAGCATGGGGACCATCCATACATTATGGGCTGTAAACTTTGTCTAACTCTTGGCTGCTTGAAGTGCATAGCTGACCCAGGCAGGTGTGACAAAGGTAAGATATTACTAACTGTGATGGAGGACTTGGTAAAGTTATTGTATGGATTATCTCCCCTTCAAATGGAGGTGTATGTAAACTGTTATTTCACACAGGAGCATCACACAGCCTGCTGCCACTAGATGACTTGGTAGCTACATTAATGAGAGAAGACATCATTGCTGACACGTTGGCTAGAGAGGATAAGTATGAGAAAATGTGTAAGCAGACATCTAAAGTTAGAGCTGAATATGACAACAAAACATCAGAGATGATACAACTTATTCATCAAACTAGGGATGCACAGGTTTACTTTTAGATCATCTCATTGTGTCCTTGTATCTGATTGGATAATACATGCACCAATGAGTAAATGAGCAGCGCTGACTCTACGTTATATATTCTGTTGTAGATAAATGCACTGAAGCTCAAGTATGAGAAACTAGAAGATGAAGTGATGAAGAAAAGACAAAAGTCGAGGGTAGATATGGCTGAGTTTATGGAAGACATTGTACTTAAGAAATGGACTAGACTAAGAAATCAAAGACAGCTGATAGAGTCTAGAGTAAAACGTAGTCACAAGGTAAATTGTTACATATAAGTACATCAAGTACACAAAGTGTACATTAGGTTCATTTGTAGAGCTGAGGTATACATAAGTCTTTGTCTATAAGTGTCCCATGTATTGTGCCTGACAATCTTCTACTGTAAGAAAGAAAATAAATTAATTTTTTATGTGTAGATTCGTGATGGAAATTTGCCGCCATTATCACAACAGTAAATGGTTGCCAGTCATGTGATGCTTTATTAAGCTTGGTTTTACATAAATGAAGCACCGCATAGCACTGTCAAGTTAAGATAACTCCTGCATTTAATGATTTAGTTTCGTAATGTGTGATGGAGTTCTATACAAACACTGTTAGCTTAGTAATAAATAATTATAATGGTTGTGATTAATATCAATAATATAATAATTGATACCATAATTTCGATATCAGCATTGATCCATGTATTTATTACAGTAATGATTAATCATAATAACAACAGTATTAGTTTGTTATATGCGATAATTTGTTATAAGAAATTCCCACTGTGTATATTGAAATGTAATATTACGGTAAATAACATAGTAAAATTTGTAATATAAACATGAAATAATGAATAATAGCAAATTATTGTAATAATCATCGATAAAATTCATACTTGGTTATTCAATGAATCAGGCAGCAGTAGTGATAGAAGGTTAACTATTCTCAATAGAATATGATATTGTTCTATCCAAAATACCATTTAAGTACTGCGGGATTGCTATGGCAACTCCTACTCTATTCAATTGACTTTGCCGCCATGTTCTTTTTTGATCGCCGATCGAGGACAAAAAATATGCCCACGTATAAGTCCATGTATACTAGGTCCGCCCACTTATAAGTCCATGTATACTAGATCCGTCCACTTATAAGTCCATGTATACTAGGTCCGCCCACTTATAAGTCCATGTTTACTAGGTCCACCCACTTATAAGTCCATGTATACTAGATCCACCCACTTATAAGTCTATGTATACTAGGTCCGCCCACTTATAAGTCCATGTATACTAGATCCGCCCACTTATAAGTCCATGTATATTAGGTCCGCCCACTTATAAGTCTATGTATACTAGGTCCGCCCACCTATAAGTCCATGTATACTAGGTCCGCCCACTTATAAGTCCATGTATACTAGATCCGCCCACTTATAAGTCCATGTATATATACTAGATCCACCCACTTATAAGTCTATGTATACTAGGTCCGCCCACTTATAAGTTCATGTATACTAGGTCCGCCCACTTATAAGTCCATGTATGCTAGGTCCGCCCACTTATAAGTCCATGTTTACTAGGTCCACCCACTTATAAGTCCATGTATACTAGATCCACCCACTTATAAGTCTATGTATACTAGGTCCGCCCACTTATAAGTCCATGTATGCTAGGTCCGCCCACTTATAAGTCTATATAAACTAGGTCCACCCACTTATAAGTCCATGTATACTAGGTCCGCCCACTTATAAGTCCATGTATACTAGGTCCGCCCACTTATAAGTCCACATGTACTAGGTCCGCCCACTTATAAGTCGATGTATACTAGGTCCGCCCACTTAAAAGTCCATGTATACTAGGTCCGCCCACTTATTAGTCCATGTATACTAGGTCCGCCCACTTATAAGTCCACATGTACTAGGTCCGCCCACTTATAAGTCCATGTATACTAGGTCCGCCCACTTATAAGTCCACATGTACTAGGTCCGCCCACTTATAAGTCGATGTATACTAGGTCCGCCCACTTAAAAGTCCATGTATACTAGGTCCGCCCACTTATTAGTCCATGTATACTAGGTCCGCCCACTTATAAGTCCACATGTACTAGGTCCGCCCACTTATAAGTCCATTTATACTAGGTCCGCCCACTTATAAGTCCATGTATACTAGGTCCGCCCACTTATAAGTCTATGTATACTAGGTCCTTGTGTATGCTATTTCTGGTCAGTAGGTTGGTGACAGTTTGTTACTTTCTGTATGTAGGTTTCATTCTTATCAGTCAAGTACTTGCTAGAATATTCTAGAGCCAACTGTCACAAATCATATATCTTATCAGTAAGCACTGCAGTTGTTATTAGTGCCTGTGTTATTTATATGTTAGTTATGTTAGCTTGGGTACCACTCCCTCTTGGGTACTCTGGTTGTCTATCAGAAACTTTTTCTTTGATCTATTTTATGCCAGTCAAACACCATCAATTGATGAAGTTTTTATTTTTTCTGTAGCAGATTTAACCATTCTGATAGGTACAGTAAATATTTGTTATGTAACAACAGATCATTAGTTGGTACAATTTTTCATAGCAAGTGATTTAGTGTTGGTTACATTAGCTATGTATAACTCTATTTATTACACTCAGTATTAACTCTATGGTTAGGTAGATGTTGTGAAGGGACTGAAAGAGTTGAAGGATGAAATACAAAAGTTCGTTGAAGAAGAAATACCTAAACTACAACTCAAGGATGAGGTGGAACTGAAGAAATTGGGTGAGTGACATGAATTATATGTTAGACTTGATACTATAACATATATAACTGTATGTTGTATATGTTATATAGTATATATTACTTGTTGTATTGTACAAAGTAGTAAGTATATATGTATTCATTTGTTTATCTCATGTTACCATATTATATAATCTCTGTATTATGTAGATGTGAATAGAGAGATGGAATTGGAGATGATCCCTTCTGATGTCATTGTTATTGACAGCGAGCATGGACTGACCACCCTCCCACCTCCCCCTCAATCAGTGACACTGCTGAAGTCTGTCCAACTACCTGCTAGACCTCTCTCAGTCTGCCAGTACAAAGGGAGTACTTATGTAGGGTTATGGGACAAAACGGTTACTAGAATAGACAACAACTACCAATTACATAACTCTTTTATCTCCACCTCCGGTAGAGTAGAATCTATCACTGTATACAAGGACAAGTTGTATGCGTCATCATTCGCCAACCCTCGTGTAGTAAATGTCTATGATATGTCAGGTGGACATATTACAAGCTGGAATCACCCCCACCATGGGTATACCTCTAACATTCTGTCTGTTGTAGCCGATCAGGTAGTTATAGAAGATCCACCAAACCAGAGAATAACCGTATATTCTCTCACTGGCAAGTCTCTACGTCACATTCCCTGCCCTCTGCTAAGTAAGACCGAAAACACTTTGTGTGCTGTAGACAATACTTCTGTTGTTATATCTAATTATGATACATCTAAAGTATTTAGAGTGAACTTGACTACTGGGGAGGTGATGTGGACTCTCTCTGATGTGAGAGAACCACTAGGTTTGGTCTGCTATGAAAGTTATATCTTACTAGCTGCACACCACAACAATACAATCTACATACTAGATACCACCACAGGTTAGTTATTAGTTAGTCATGTTTACTGTAATGTTCACTGCTGTCTCTATGGTCACATGACCTATGTGCATTAATTACTGGTTGGCAATGTGCCAAGAATTAATTAAACTGAAAAAAAATTTGATTATTGACTATTTTGAAACAACAACAAATGGGAGAGTATTGAGATTGTTATTTCGGTGAACTGACAACAATTTTCTGATGAATTCTGGTGAATTAATAATATATGGCTGATTTATTTGTTACTCTGATATTTAAAATAAATTATTGCATAATTAACATACTGTACAGTTAATAGCCGTGTGTTATGTAATGTGTTATGTAACGTGTTATGTAACGTGTTATTATGTTCTAATAACTGGTTCCTGATCTCAATACTCATAGATTAATCGAGAATAAAATTATTTAAAAGTAACTTGAGAATTCATCTTAATCTTCATTTAACCTTGTTTTAATCTCATTACATTGCCATCAAACCTCATGCATACAATTGTACAAAAGGACAATGTTTCTTCACACCAAAATGCCTCTCCTTTCCCCTCCCTCTATTGATTGCACTGGCGGCTGAATCGTTTCTAACAGTCTTGGACCTATTACTCGGTGTTGTGGTACAGCTAATCAGTTTTGTATGTCAGAGAAGAGCACTAAAGCTTTTATATTCTACTTTTGTTCTCTAAACTCACTATTTGTACAAAAGTGAACTATTTGATGGGTCAACGACCTCATGTTGAAGTCTGATAATATCTGTTACTTACAGTTTATAATAATTGATTATATAATATTACAGGTAACATAGTATCTGAGCTAGCTGCTGATGCTATAGGTGGTGATGGAGTGTTTGGTTTGGGGGTATTCGGTACCACCCTAGTTGTACCCAAGTGGAACAGTAACCAAGTTCTCTTCTACCAACTGAATATGAAATGAGAAGACACACCTATAGATTTCACTACATAATAAATATTTTATATAAAATAATTACATAGACTTTTATACAGCCACAGTAGATGAAAGAATTAATTCAAGGAACTAAAGAGATATTATATTTAGTAAATTGTGTAGACTGGGTTGTGTTTTACTCTCAATAGTCTAAATATTGTTTGTGATAAAGTATATACTTTTTATTATTGGTTATTGATTAAATTTAGTTGCTTGAGATGCTCTCCATCATTAAATTAATCTTCAAGATTAATCTTAATAGTTTTCATTTGTTGATCCATTTAATCTTTGGTTCCGAGTTATTCCTATAACTTGCTTAACTTGGAGGAGTTGGTTAGATTATCTTTCAGTACAATAATTGTTGTTAGATTAATCTTCAATGGCTGTAAAGTTAATTGAGTATTACAAACAATTTTTTAAACCATCAGAGATAAATTGAGACAGTAATACAGATTACAGTTTATCCAGTAATGTGCCATTTTGTATGCACCAAATAGTCAGTTTTTATTTGTAAAAGTCAATAAAAGGTTTTATTTATAAAATGCAATGTTATTTTTTATTGTCCATAAGAATGAAATGTAGCCATAAAACGGTTTTAATACTTCGCGTACGCGTAATAGCGTAATTCTACGCGTAATTACAGTCGACACCTCAAAAGTTAATCTCCATACTATACAGTGCCTATGCACCCATACATACTTTCATACAGGTTAAATTCATCACCTAACATTACAAACAATGACCAAAGCCAACAGTGGCAACCGGTATACTTACCTAGACTTCTGTAATTGTTTGCTGCTTTGACAGAACCATCACCATCAAAGTATTCATAAATTATTCTTACTAATCCAAATTTTCACTATGGTACTAACCATTGATTACCGTCACAAGTCAGTTACGACCCATCCAAAGTCTTACTATTGATTCTTGCAATGTCAAGGTCACAGCAAGAACAAAGACTCACTATGCTGTACAGTTATCCTCTCCTATGTGTATTCATTGACAGGAGAAAACAATTCAGAAATACATCAGTGGATGGAGTTTTGTTTTGGTGTTGAAAAAACAACCAAACTACGTCCACTGGGTTTGACTAGGGGTGGGGGCTGATGAAGTCTACCTAGCATTTTCTTTTTCTCTTATTTTTACTTACCGCAGTGTCTCTGGTCCAAATAAATCAGCCAATAAAGAAAGAATGGATAACTACAACCTACATCCTTGAAACCATTGAAGGAGGGAGTGATGTTTCATGATTACCGCTGCATCGATACATTGTCAGTAACTTTCGATAGAAGGCCTAGACGTTGCGTGTTTTTCCAGGTTGGCATCTTCGGTCTGCTGGCCGGCTGTCCCTTATTTTGCACCATTTGAAAGCCCAGACTATTAAATCCAGACAATGCAGAAGTACACACAGATGTGAATCTCTTTCTAACAGCAAGTTAGGCAGTCGTACATTCATTGAACTGATATGGCGCTACGAGACCTGTCAGGCCCCTGGCAGGTGGTAGAGACTCAACTCATTATGGAATGACTTTGCAAACAACGTTGAAAACATGTGATTAACATTTTATTAGCACTACATTATCTATAAACCGGCAACTAACATCTATAAAAGTCAGCACAAACTTCTGACAGTCGGATACATAAAAATGAAATTTAAAACACAATACAAGTCTACAATGTTTAAACATATTGCAATATTCTGCAACTAGACGGATGAGCAGTCTTCCAAAACATAACATTGGCTTGCATGCCTTCAGGGAACACAACACACAGCTGTTGCTTGAGCAATTCACTGAAATAATGAAGAAAATACCCACAAGTCACATTGGCCATTTATATGATAAAAAGAACTGACACATCATGACAACATAAGACAAATTCATGTAACATAAATTCATGGAGGTGGGCCTAAGGCCTACATACCTGACTTAGAAAATGATTCACAGTGAATCAGCATCGAAGCAACTGAGTTCATATAGCAGGTGTTGCCCAAATTTTTGAACCCACCTGAAAGACGACACATTAATTAACCATCAACATGGGTCCATAAAGTATAAACAATACGGGTACACGGTTGCCTGAAACTGATAGCAAGCCATAAAGATGAGGAGGCAAGTGGACAAAATAGTGAAACTGTTTGTTTCACTATTATTATCTATTATTATCTATTGTTATCTATTATTATCTATTATTATCTATTATTATCTATTATTATTAGTATTATCTATTATTATCTATTATTATTATCTATTATTATCTATTATTATCTATTATCTATTATTATCTATTATTATCAATCATTACTTATTATTATCTAATATTATCTATTGTTATCTATTATTATTTTCTATTATTATTATCTATTATTACCTATTATTATCTATTATTGTCTATTATTATAAGATTTTGGTCTGATACCCAGTCTTAACTCATTGAGAACTCACCAATATCCATTTTCAACGAAGATGCCGTCTCTTTTCTTCTGAATTAGAGTGAAAGAATAAAAAGATGGAAACTGTCAACTGCAATGTAATTGGATCCCTGCTACGAAAACATCCAATTGGCAGTAAGAAAGTAAGGGTTTGTCAGAGAAGCACTGATTAGTTAAAAACTATAAATACATCCAATCAGGAAGTCTAGAACATGCTGTTAGAAAAGGCATGTAGGTGCATAGGCACTGTATAGTATGGAGATTAATTTTTGAGGTGTCGACTGTAATTACGCGTAGAATTACGCTATTACGCGTACGCGAAGTATTAAAACCGGCCATAAAATGTTGCTGGACATTTACCCAAATCCATAGATTATCATTGAATGGTCTCGGTCACTTCAATATTATGTTTTAATGGAAAAATATGCACTCCTACTATTCACCCTTTGACATCTCACTCTATTATACAATTATATTTGTTCTATATCTACATCCATTTTATTTTTGTTATTTCTCTCCTCACTGTCATCTACCTCTTCTACATCTGCCTTCAATCTACATCTCATCTTCTTTACTTGTCTCCTGGCACCCTGCCAACTAGTCCAGTTGCCTTCAATCTACATCTCATCTTCTTTACTTGTCCGCTGGCACCCTGCCAACTAGTCCTGTTGCCTTCAATCTACATCTCATCTTCTTTACTTGTCTCCTGGCACCCTGCCAACTAGTCCTGTTGCCCTTCAATCTACATCTCATCTTCTTTACTTGTCTCCTGGCACCCTGCCAACTAGTCCGGTTGCCCTTCAATCTACATCTCATCTTCTTTACTTGTCTGCTGGCACCCTACCAACTAGTCCTGTTGCCCTTCAATCTGCATCTCGTCTTCTTTACTTGTCCGCTGGCACCCTGCCAACTAGTCCTGTTGCCCTTCAATCTACATCTCATCTTCTTTACTTGTCTGCTGGCACCCTGCCAACTAGTCCTGTTGCCCTTCAATCTACATCTCATCTTCTTTACTTGTCTGCTGGCACCCTGCCAACTAGTCCTGTTGCCCTTCAATCTGCATCTCATCTTCTTTACTTGTCTGCTGGCACCCTACCAACTAGTCCTGTTGCCCTTCAATCTGCATCTCGTCTTCTTTGCTTGTCTCCTGGCACCCTGCCAACTAGTCCTGTTGCCCTTCAATCTACATCTCATCTTCTTTACTTGTCTGCTGGCACCCTGCCAACTAGTCCGGTTGCCCTTCAATCTACATCTCATCTTCTTTACTTGTCTGCTGGCACCCTACCAACTAGTCCTGTTGCCCTTCAATCTGCATCTCGTCTTCTTTACTTGTCCGCTGGCACCCTGCCAACTAGTCTTGTCGCCCCATTTAATTTCAAGGATGTATAAAACTGCATGTACATATATCGATTGGCATCACCGATTGTGTGATTTTGCAGCTTCTGGTTCCGGTTAAGTATCCAAGCAATCGATAGCATGTTTTTGGAGATGAGCGGCGTGTTTGGATTCACATCAAAAAATCGGGAGACAATTATTGATTTGACCAATCATATCACTGCTCACTGCTTTAATGTTTCCAATAAAAGTGTTTCTCAAGCACAATCATTTATGCAAAAAGTGTTATTTTTATGGTCCCATCTATGTTGTTTGAAAGCACTTTATGGCTAACTGTAACATCAAGTGTAACGAGTTTGACTGGTATTGCGTGAGAATTGTAAGTAGAGAGAAAACTAGGGGAAACAACCTGTTGACATCTCCAATCGGTAAGGGCCATGTGGATGTTTTGGTTTTGTCTATCTGAAGTGTGTGATAAATCCTAGAGGTGGGATGTGGGTAATTTATGGACTGGCGCTTGGAAAGTTACTATCATTGATGTATTCCTCAACTGCGTAGAGCTCATTGTGGGAAGTACTTATTACATCTTCCTCTTCTATCATCACCAGAGATCTTTGAGAAAAAATATCTCGTACACCATCAAAGTGCAACTTTCCTTTACGTCTTCTCCGCAACTATTATTAGTAAGAACAACAGCTGTAGGCACAATGATCTCTTCTACACAACAACACCACAACTATTATGTCTATTATTAGTAGCAGAAGAACAACAATAGGTACAATGCTCTCTTCTACACAACAACACCACAGCTATTATGTCTATTATTAGTAGCAGAAGAACAACAATAGGTACAATGATCTCTTCTACACAACAACACCACAACTGTTATGTCTATTATTAGTAGCAGAAGAACAACAATAGGTACAATGATCTCTTCTACACAACAACACCACAACTGTTATGTCTAGTATTAGTAGCAGAAGAACAACAATAGGTACAATGATCTCTTCTACACAACAACACCACAACTGTGATGTCTATTATTAGTAGCAGAAGAACAACAATAGGTACAATGATCTCTTCTACACAACAACACCACAACTGTTATGTCTATTATTAGTAGCAGAAGAACAACAGTAGGTACAATGCTCTCTTCTACACAACAACACCACAACTGTGATGTCTATTATTAGTAGCAGAAGAACAACAATAGGTACAATGATCCCTTCTACACAACAACACCACAACTGTTATGTCTATTATTAGTAGCAGAAGAACAACAGTAGGTACAATGCTCTCTTCTACACAACAACACCACAACTGTGATGTCTATTATTAGTAGCAGAAGAACAACAATAGGTACAATGATCCCTTCTACACAACAACACCACAACTGTTATGTCTATTATTAGTAGCAGAAGAACAGCAGTAGGCACAATGATCTCTTCTACACAACAACACCACAACTGTTATGTCTATTATTAGTAGCAGAAGAACAACAATAGGTACAATGATCTCTTCTACACAACAACACCACAACTGTTATGACTATTATTAGTAGCAGAAGAACAACAATAGGTACAATGATCTCTTCTACACAACAACACCACAACTGTTATGTCTATTATTAGTAGCAGAAGAACAACAATAGGTACAATGATCTCTTCTACACAAACCATCAGACAAGATTTGATAAAACCCAATATTGCAGTGGTTGGTGTAGATGGATCAGAGTATATTTCCACTCCAGTCAATAAATGTGAAGTCAACGCTGCTCCAGAATACGAGGTTGTAGTAACGGAACCGTTGTATATACCTGCCAACTGTAGAGTCAGCAATGGTTATATAACACTTTTAGCAGCGACTATACCAAAATTGCTACTGCGTCCCCTATTGACTAAGACATTGAATGGGCACGTGTAGGGGAGACAATAGTAGTGTTAGTCCAATTGATGATCACTGCAGGTACAAGATGGTTACTATAACAAGTTTGAGGGAGACATTAGCAATGTTAGTTTAAGATATTGTCATTGCAGGTACAGTTATATTCAGCACAACAAGTGAAGGGGGAGACAATAACAGTGTTAGTCCAAGAGACGCTCAAAAATTGCAAGTACACTTATATTCAGTACTATAAGTCAAAGGGGAGACAATAACAGTGTTAGTCCAAGAGAAGCTCATTATCTGCAGGTACAGTACTATTCAGCTCGGTACCATCATTATGACTGACTATACGAACCATAGAATTATCTCTTATGGGAGATAACTCTATGATACAAACAGAGTTGAGCTCATTGTTATGTAAGTAGCACACACAATTGTTTAAAATAACAATATTGATGCTTTATTCTTCAAAAAGTTCTGTTTCATCAAAAATGTACAAACAAAAGTCAATTCACTGTAGACGATACAATTACACAGACCAAATAACCAATAAACTGTGAGACCATTTTCTCAGCTGGTTGAAAACTATGCAAAAAGCAGACAAATTGAAAGGTAATTGATTCAAATATTGTTGAAAAATTGACCAATTGTTGTAAACAGAATATAGTAGCAATATAACTTTTTCTCAGATGCAAAAATGGTGAAATAAGGTTTCATAATGAGCCCATCTTGTTACAACATATGAAATGTCCGCTGCAATAACTCTAGGCAGCTCTAGATAGTGACAGCGGTTTTGTGGTGCTGTCTTAGGTGCCTGCTGCCAATCTTAACTACAAAATATTTATTAAAAAGTTTCCAGTCTTTGTTGCAGTGTGAAAAGTAAAAATCACGCCACATAAATTATTGAGTGCCATCGAATTGGGAATTTACCCTAACCTAGTTCATAGGTCAACATTTGGGGCTTCATCCATATTCTGCTTTGAATACGCTCTGATTGGGAGTTGTATGCTCCTGTGGTATCTTGATAGAGTAATAGGGTCTGGATGGATTTCATTGGATGATTGGTTTAGTTAGCTCACTAGACTAACCATGTAATAAATTCCTTCCTGATACCACTGAGCTGTTAATAACACATGAGCAGACGACTCCCAACCAATGAAGCTCTAGCAAAGCATGGCATATTCAAAGCAAAGCACAAATGATGTTGCCTCAACTTTTGATCGATGTCGTAGGCTATGCTTACCCATTCCTGTTTTGTTTCCAAAGTTAAAATCACAGCAAAAGGTCACCATTTTCAATAACCTGCTCACCAAGACATGCGTTGGCAATTTTTAGTTTTAGCAATCGTATCAATGTTTTTTGATAACAACTGCTGTGGCAAACAACAGCAACAATATCAATTGCAATACCCTACCAACTATATTGTACCCATGGATGTACATAAAACATTACACACCTGTAAGAAGTATTACACACTTTTCTTCAAACTGAACAGATCAGTAGAAGTTCAACAAGAAACAAAAAACGAACAAAAACACAAATTAATTGAGCAGTAAAATTATATGCTTGTTCTTACGCACCCACATTTGAGATGTAATTTTTGTGAGCCAAAGGAATGTGGGGTACGGCAGACAAACAACGCCACACGAAACTCACCCATTTTTCTACACTGTGGGACAGTTTGTCTAGTTACCATAGACGAACAGCGACATCGGTTCAAACATGTATGGCGCAGCTCGTCTACAGTTGAACTGGGCCAAAACATGAAAAGGCAACTCCAAGACATTTAGCCCTCTACCAATCCCTTTATACTATTTTGTAAATATCGAATAATTGACTTTTGCAGCAAGATTAAAGTTGGAAGAATCAATGATTCAATTTCTAAAGAAATTAATTGTAATCTATATTACTACAATTATGTTTTGATAAAACAAAAAATTTAAATAGTTTTGCAAAGCTTTGAATTAAAAAAAAAGTACTTTTTCTGTATAACTGTTTTTTTCTCAATCAGAAAAATTAATTTTTTGTGGAGTTGTATTTTATATTGTAATTGCTATCTTATAAAAACCACATAAACAGCTACTGGGCCAACAATGGAAAGCTTTAAACAGAAAACAAACGCAACAAAAAACAATTACCAAATTGAAAACATTTTTTGTTTTAATTCACTTCCAATAAGCCGCCGCAGTGAACGGGAAAGTAAGGGCTATAAAAATGGAGTTGTGCTTTCTTGTTTTACTAAAATTCTGATGGCGCAGCTTGACTACAGCAACTAGACGAACTACGCCACAGCCAAGGAAAATCTAGGCGAGTTTTGTGTGGCGCTGTTCGTCTGCCGTAGTGGGGGCCTCCTTGGACCTGTATTGTATTCTGTAGCAGTGAAACACAGACGTGTGCATGGATAGACTACAAGTTAGGAGTTGTGTGCACAAATGGATGACACTGCTACCATTATGTGTACTACACAGAGCAGTACAGGCTGGGATCACTCCAGTAAAACTCATATACTATATCATTAGCTAGGCTGTCTCTTTGACATACTTAAGTAGTATAATCAGATGTCTATGAAAACAAAGAGCAGGTCAATGAGCATATACTGGCCAATCATTGCTCAGATACAATAATATGAAAAGCTAGAGTAGACATCCTGTTATACTCGAGCCAATAATGATACACAGATATAAATAATCACAAATTAAACCAAACATATGGCACATACGACATACACACAAGCTATATCAGTGCATGGAAGCGATAGATAATATGTTAGCATAGACATAACAACAAGATCAACTTCTACAAATGATAGCATTAGTGATGACTACACAAAGATATATACCATAAGTCTGTGTGATTGATCGTACAGGAAACGGCTACATAAAATGCAAAAGTGCTTCACGCGTGACAGAACTAAAGTTTACAAATAAAATAGCCAGATCATGTGACTAGAGTGGCATTGATATTTACCTGCAGCGAGAGGACAACTCCCTTTAGAAACAAAGTCACTACAAAACTTACTGCATATGACAAACCTTGAGTTAAAAGTTTATAAAGAATTTTGTGTAAATAGAAAACATCGTATACAAAAAGATAAAACACTCACTGATTGGGGTACACAAAATGAATGAGCATCAATAAAAGCATTGCTAATCCAGTACAACATCGCGTGCAATAAATTATACTATGACATCATCAGTGTGTACGACAGCACCTCACAAAACACAGAGTCAGCGGATATTTACCCTAAGAAATCAACTAGCAGCTGACATCCGGAAGCGCAGCAGAAACTTCACACGTTGTATCAAGATGGACTCCGTTGTCCTATTCAGTTTTCTTATCTCTTACATTAGAGAGGTCGATGGGGTTAGCCTGAGAGTTGTCACTGCTAGTAGGTAGTTCTACCGAGTCTGGCTGCATGCCATGGTTAATGTCTGAGGAGCTAGAGCTATTGTTTGTTTTGCTACTGCGTGTGTTAAATAAGGGAGCATATTCAGTCATCTGATGAGCCGATTGTCTAAAGTCTTCTGCAATAGAAACGTGAGAGAATAAAGTTATAGTAAGTTGGCTGTCACACGGTTGTGGTGGAGCCGCAAAACAAGCTTGATGGAATGTGAACCAAAATTTGTAGCTAGACGAAAGGCCACTTCACACAGCGATTTTGTCACGGAAAGCGGTAAACAGAGGTTTATTCCACCCTCAACGAATCGGTTTTCCTCCGTTTGACGCGTTTGATCGTCTAGAATCAAGCATGTTTGATTATTCCCTATCGCTGATTGGTCAATGCAGATCGCCCGTATCCACATTTTTATATTTTGATTATCCCGGCCGTGACAGCCCATGTGTTCACTATAACCTGTTGATGAGCACCGTCATGTGCATAATCATTGTGTGTGGAGTGCGGCATCAGACTACTGGAGGAAAATTGCTCTCATAGTGACAAACTCGTGGCCGTAAATCACTGTGTGTGGAGAGGCCTTGAATTAAATCACATTTTACCACAAAACTAGTTTTGGCGAAAGTTAATTTAAAAGTTAAATACAGAAGATTATTCCAAGATTAACCGCGATAGAGTATTGGGTAGGCCATCGTAATTGTGTCAAATGGTAGCAATAGATAAAAATTTACGTACCAAAGGTAACTTGTCCGCTGTGAGTACAGTCTAGTTTATCATACAAGAGCATTGCATCAGCTCTGTCTGTGTTTAGTGTATCCAATAGCAGGTTACAGAACTCTGTCCTTGTAACATAGCCCTGGTGCATAGACAGTGTAGGCATATACTATGTATATAGTCTTATACATACCTGCACTGTAACCTCATACCATATGTTACCACACAATACTAAGCTTATAACTGCATGTTACCACACAATACTAAGCTTGTAACTGCATGTTACCACACAATACTAAGCTTATAACTGCATGTTACCACACAATACTAAGCTTATAACTGCATGTTACCACACAATACCAAGCTTACAACTGCATGTAACCAAACAATATTTAAGCTTATAACTGCATGTTACCACACAATTCTAAGCTTATAGCTGCATGTTACCACACAATACTAGTCTTATAACTGCATGTTACCAAAAAATACTAAGCCTATAACTATATGTTACCACACAATACTAAGCTTATTATCAAATCTTACCACGCAAGGCTTCCCGAACTACTACATGTTACCATACAATACCAACTTTATAAATGCATGCTACCATACAATACTGATCTATTTACCACATGATCCCATACAACACTGACCTATATACTACATGCTACCATACAATACTGACCTATTTACTATATGGTACCATACAATACTGACCTATATACTATATGCTACCATACAATACTGACCTATATACTATATGATATCATACAACACTGACCTATATACTATATGATGCCATACAATACTGACCTTGTTACCTCGATCAAAGAGTTTAAATGCCAATGCTATCGTAGCCTCAGCACTACCTGGTTCAGACAACAAAGACATTCCAATTACGTACTCTCTGAAGTTGATGTTACCCGATCCATCCTAAAACAGTAGTCAAATCAGTGACACAAAGACCTGCGCTAAATAAACTTTGTTGTACATATGATAACAGATAACATGCTCTATAACATACATAAAACGACACCATGCGACATACATAGAGCGACACCATGCGATATACATAGAGCAACGCCATCCAATATACATAGAGCGACACCATTCAATATACATAGAGTGACACCATCCAATATACATAGAGCGACACCGTCCAACATACATAGAGTGATACCATCCAACATACATAGAGTGACACCATCCAACATACATAGAGCGACACCATCCAACATACATAGAGCGACACTATGAGACATACATAGAGCGACACCATCCAACATACATAGAGCGACACCATGAGACATACATAGAGCGACACCATCCAACATACATAGAGCGACACCATTCAATATACATAGAGCAACACCATCCGACATAGATAGAGCGACACCATCCAACTTACATAGAGCGATTCATCTACTCACCCTGTCATATAATGTGAACAGCTCTCTGAGCGTGTCATCGACAGGAAGTTCCATCAACTTAGCAAATGTCTCTATATCCACTTGTCCTCCGGTTTCATTTAAACTTGACAGTTCGCCAAATTTGTGCAGTAGACTATGTATGTGTTCATAGCTCATGCTAAAAGTGACAGTGTAATTGAGAGGACAACTCCAGTGAAATGGACCGATTAAAGGGCTTAGGACGGGCTTTTCAAGACGCACTTTGTGTGTAGAGTTGTTTTCTCATCAAGCATTGTAAAACTATTGAGAAAACTCACTCGCGTCAACAAAACACCAATAGGTATCATGTAGAGGTATATGGAGGTCTGTGACAATGCGTTTGGCAGAAGGGACTATCTGCATTATGATATTATATAGTATATTACAGCAAGTAGTTAGTTTGTACCATTTTTGTTACTTTTTCAGTTCCAAACTACTTTTCAAAAAACTTAATTATTATTATTTAGTGCTTTTGAAGTTTTTTCTTGGAAAGATAGCCGGTATTTCAGATTTAATTATTATCGTTGTTGTAAAAAAAAACAACGCCGGAAATACAATTTCGGCAATGTTTTTTTTTCACCTAGTATTATCATGAAAGTATACTAATGTTATTGTTTGATTAATTTTTCACATGAAATTTATTATTTTGATAAAAAAATGTCATTAGTTCTTTTGATTTTGATGAAAAACACTATCACGTGAACGCCAGTGTATACATAATAACGAGCTTACCAAAGATAAAATAAATTGCTGACTTGAGAAAAACAGCTCCAAAAAAATTAAAATTTGTTGCAATATAATTTTTTTGCAATCAAAAGAGTTTCTGCACAAAACTAATATCTAGGACGCCCTATTTCTATGCGAACAAGCCAAATTTTTGAAAACTCGCTTTATAGTTCTATATAACTTGGTGCGTCTTCGAGAAAAAAAGGCGTCTTGGTAAGTGCTGACTGCGTCTATAGGAATCGTCTTACTGGTGAGAGGGCAACTCCAGATAATTTTTCTGAACACATTTTAACCTCAGAAAGTTTAAATTAAATCAAATCCTCTTCAAATTAGGCATCATAGGCCCTTTAAGAGTATTAGCGACTGTGTTCACCCAACATATTGCAGTAAAAATAATCAGATCGATAATGTTATGGACTTGTAATAATTACATTCAATCAAGCTGGCTATTATAAAGCTAAGCTTGTATTATTATTATCTTTTGCTACTCTAGCTGGTGACAACATAAAGCCAAGCTTGTGCACAGCTTTTTGTGCACCTTTTATATATATAAGGAAGCAATTTAGTAAGTAATCAGTGAGATAGTAATGTGAGTGCGTATAAGCAGATATAGAGTGAATCGCCACTACTTGGACATGTTATCTAATTTTCCATACAGTAATAAAGTGAGTTTGAATCTACAAACATATATTTTACTCTGTACAAGCGCAACAGATAATAAACTTACTCAATAAAAATCATTTTGTTGGGAACTCGGGTCAACAAAAAGTGGCTCACTGAATAAAAAAAATAACCAACAAGTATTTATTTATGCTGTTCGTAGGTCGCGAATGAAACTGAACACTAAATAAATTATACCGAGCGAGTTTGATTTTTTTATTTTCATAGAACGGTTTTATATTCTGGAAAAATTAATTCAAAAAAATTAGGGTTGCCGAGAATGAACTAAAATTAACAGGGCAGTTGTACAAGCTATCTCAGTTTAAAGCGATTCAAATTTTTTATCTTTCTTGATAACTCCCTACTCTGCAAATTGGGAGTTATCTTCTTTATTATTTGTTCAGTAAACTATCACAATTCAATGATAAATTATAATGCTCCGAACTATGTTTTGCTCCATTCGCGACGTATTGAATTATACACACGTATTATGTTTTTGTACAATGTTGAAGAACAGGTCGCAAATACCCTTAATGTGACATCCGTAAACCACAATAGTAGATATCATCAGGGTTGGTGGGAGACACCACAGATTCAGCAACACAAAAAACCTTGATTGCGTTGAACGAGAGTAATTTGCACTCAATGTACTTTGAATAATTTGGAGTTAACTACCATTACAACTAAGCTAAAAACAGCGGCGTACAAAGACAGGTGGAGCACGCTATTACTAATTCCTGTTAAGATAAATATGAGAGCTGTCACAGAACAAAAAGATCAAACTACTTATATCTACCAGATGCATCACTACTAGCCTAGACTAACTCTACTCATGGAGTACAGTCACCTTCTGCTACCGGTCAATACCAGTGCTACCAGTCAATACCAGTGCTACCAGTGCTACCAGTCAATACCAGTGCTACCAGTCAATACCAGTGCTACCAGTCAATACCAGTGCTACCGGTCAATACCAGTGCTACCAGTCAATACCAGTGCTACCAGTAAATACCAGTGCTACCGGTCAATACCAATGCTACCAGTCAATACCAGTGCTACCAGTTAATACCAATGCTACCAGTCAATACCAGTGCTACTGGTCAATACCAATGCTACCAGTAAATACCAGTGCTACCGGTTAATACCAGTGCTACCAGTCAATACCAGTGCTACCAGTCAATACCAGTGCTACCAGTCAATACCACTGCTACCAGTCAATACCAGTGCTATCATGATAAGCTACAAGCCATACACACCCAAGTTTCTTTTGCATCTTGCCAAACTCAACGAGTCCATCACCCATTTTAAGGTTGGCTCTCCTTGCATAGTCCATGAGACGACAATCCTCAAATGAGTGATCAGTAGTCGGTACCTGTAGATAAACGATAAATTTGATTGGTTATTCTTTCACCACTAACTTGTGTTAGACTCCAGCGATTGTGAGCAGGAAATGAAAGTGGAGAAAATTAGTGATATATTGTATGGTTACAAGAAGTGTATTTAGAAATTGAAGGACATCCATGTTGAAAAGGAACATACCCGTTTTTCCATCAAGAACAGAAATAAATAGATAAATTAGCTGAAACTTTCACGATTAAATGAACGGGATTGAGAGAGCTTTTGCTTTGATTTATTTTAAACGTGAAAATACAAACACGGCCTCATTTCTGTTTGCTGCTACTAACATAACAACAACGATAAGATATCTATAATCAATGACCTCTACATGCACACACACTGATGTCTACGTGATGTATCGTACCTTCAATATCTCAAAGATTACATAAATATTATAGCTGACAAAATTATTTTTAAATCAAATCAAGATTCTACTTATAACAATTTAGAATTCTTCTGTGAAGAGAAAAAGTGCCAGATTTGCGTTTTCACCGTCGTTAATAAAAAGACCAGTAGTTTTCAACTCTGAATAACACATGAAAAAAATGTAAGTAAATAATAATTCTAAAGTAATGTGGTTGAGACTATTTAGCACTCTTTGACACTAAAGAAAAGACAAATCCAAAGAGCGAGTTGCATAAGCAAACCCTCGCTTTCATTATTGTATAAAGGTATTACAACTCCCAGTGTAATAACAGAACACTATTACTATTAGAAAAAGTAACATTTCTACAAAATTTCTGCAACAATCTTTCAGAAATTAACTCATTTGTAAAGTGCACGAGCGCATTCTTGCACCAGTTCAACAATGAACAGTATCCCAAATATGACTAGTATCACTGCTTATTATTATAGTTCATTCAAACTATTGTTTTTGTTATCATTATCACTATAATAGAGATACAAAATACACACAAAATGACACAACACTACATGAATACTAACCCCGAGTGCACCAGCCATAACCTTTCTCACATTCTCAGCAAACAAGTAGGGGTCGACCCGCTCCTCCTCATTAGGATAATAAACTGGTAGGAGCTCAACCTCTACTGTGGTCCATAGCTTACATAGAGACATCCATATAACCATTGCTAGCCCAGGGCCCTCCCAAGTCCATGTCACAGTGTCCTGCATATAGATATGGCACAATAAAAGACAACTCCTAAAAATAGAAGATGGATTAAATTGCAAATGTTTATTCATGGGAAAGAATTAAAACTGAACTATCTGGTGATGTTTATTTTGAGGCAGTTCATCCAGGTCTAGGGTGAAAAAAAGGAGACAACTCCATATAAATTTATAAATAACGGTTTATTTATAATAATATCAGTATCTTTAGTATCAGTCAGTTATAAAAGCATTTGAAGCAGTATTACAGTATTATTTTTATTTGGCCCCACATAATACAATGATATGTATTGTTATCCAAAATTCGATCACATTACATGAAGTTAAAAACAAAGATTTATTATAACACTAAGTATACTGATCATGTGCAATAAAAGTGATACTATAAATGAATTGATCATTATGACAATGTGAAAGTGTATCCTTTCTGTTCAATAACAAAAAAAGGTATTATTATAAATAAACAGTAATAATAAATTTATATGGAGTTGTTTTTTTCGTTTTCATTCAAAACTAAATGAACTGCTTTGAAATAAATGTCACCAAACTATCCAGTTATTAAATAGACAAATGAAACTATCAGAGTTGAACCATTGGTGGATGGTTAGCGGGTGTCCACTACCACTGCCCCAACCAACTTACCCACGAATCTGGATATCTAAGGATCACAGGCTGAACTGGTTTACCAGGAATGAATGCTCCGGCTTTGAATGTTATTAGAGCCTGTCTGTTGGTACAGGTGCCTTCTGGGAATATTAGGAATGGAGGCCAGATACCTCCAGCGTTAGCCCTGGCTTTAATCTCAGCTATAGTTTTGTACCTAGAGTCTTTGTCTTCTCTGGATACAGATATCGGTTGCAACAGCTGTATCAATTCTACAGATTGAACCATAATAATAACTAATGATTGACACCTCATGATTGATGATTAACGATTTGTGATTAACGACTAGCAATTAACAATTGGCGATTAATAATTAATTGGCGATTAACGATTGGCGCTATTACTGATTGGCAGATGGTGATGATAATAAAACAGTAACAATATCATTTATGTATGAAAACAAAGATAACAAAAAACAACCAACCATAAAGGGATAGCAATCAATATGCTCCAAACCACACACACATACGGCCATTTTCTATGAACTGAAATAATGATTTTAATTTTTACACCACAAAAAATTATAAATTTTACGGTTAACACTATTGTGCTTCAAGGACACTACACTACCAACCAACATATAACAACTCACAGCTCTAACATTAGAAATCAAATAGACTAACCCAATGTATGCAAGTGATTACAATAAGTGAACAGTATCATGCGTTTACTCACTTCCTATGGCTGGTATTGAAAAGTTTTCTACTCTAGACACAGCATATGGAATCTCTCCAACAAGCAATGCAACCATAACATCACAGAATGAAGAGTGCGGAGCAACAGGCATGGCGGCTATTTCTGTTTTAGGAGCAGGAGTGCCGATACGACGCCAGAAAAACCCAAAGGTTGCAAAGTTGGCCACCGTCCAAAAGTGCACAATCTTTCTTCCCTGTCTAAAACAACAGGGACATTATCTTAGCATTGAAGACAGTAGTTGATGAAATAGAGATAACACTGAGAGCTTGAATGGATATAAATATTAATTATTGAAACTTTCTTAAAAAAATTTCTTCCAGTAGAAGTACCATTTATTGAATCGACATCACAGCAATAGCAATCCAGTCAGATATGTAATGTACGCATATAACACTAACAAACCTATAATAAACAACTTTGAAACAATTAAATTAAATAATAAAATTGTTAACATTACTTTCTCCAGCCAGAGAGAGGTTTGCTAGCCAGATCCTCTCTATTTGTGCCAATTAGAAGAAAGCAGGCTGTGATGTAAGCCAGGAATGTGAAAATACACATCAGTATTAGACGAATGGGCACTATAGTAACCGTGGCAACTGCCATCTAAAAGTAAACAAATACATACGAAGTTAGGAGCTAGCTGCTTCAACTGCTTGTTGCTTCTCTTGTTGTTGTTCCTCTACGTTAGTTGTAAAAAGATTGCTTAAAATAATCCATCATGGCTTCCCACCTACTCTTCTGTTCCAATGTGCGACAATTCTACTAGTCCACAGCTCTTCACTCCACAAATCTGCATGCTCGCTCTTCATGCATTCTACAACTACTCTTTATTAAACTATTCCTAGTCTTATCCCACTCCTACTTCCTCAACTGCGTGTGGGCAAAGACAAATTGCCTGCCAGATGGCACAAGCGCTGAGCTTACTACCTGCTAGAGGTCTAGTGGAGAGAGCTATCCCATTTAAAGCAGCCTTAGAGGCAATTTGTTAATTCTTTAATTATTTTACTGTCTCGACTGCTGTTGTGGGTCCGGCGCCATGATTGGCTCTGCTATTGGTCATATGAACCTTCATTGTTGATTTTTGTTTATGACAGCTTTCCTGCGTAGATTATCATAATGAAATATGCATACATACATTGTATGAGTTGTCCACCCATGAATCGTAAAACTCTAAAATTGTTTGTTGTAGGTATTCATAGAGCAAACATGATTAAATGATGCAAACAATTGTTGTAGTGACCGGTGCTATGCTGGCTATTTAAATCAATAATCACATATTGATTAACAATACCAACACCTGTTCAACTACACACCAATGCTGCTCTTCAAACAAAACTCTAATAACAAATGCGCACTGAGTCAGTGTATATTAAATTGTAATACACACTTATGTAATGATTTCCGTTGCTGAGCTCCAAAAAAGAAATTTGAACAGTTGGAAAAAATCCCCACTGTGAGCAGCGACAAACAGTTGAAAAGAAACTTCAAGGAGAGAAGCAATTATAGAAGTATATCTACAAGGGGCCGTTTATGAATCTGGCTCCAAGAAATCAACATAATTGTGCCTGGAAGAAAAGCAATTTTGTCACACAAAAGTTACATTGTGTCTGTACGGCTGTGTAGCTGCTTAGGGAAATGAAATTTGAAAAACACAAAAAAAGAACTATTGGTTCCAGTTAAGTAGTTGAAGGTGAAAACCTAGGAAGGAACATGGATAATCATTATGGTGGTGAAAAACCATAAAATAATGGATGTTGTTCCGTATCAATAATAATAATAACAATAATAGTAATAATAATCTAATGCTGCGTACATAACAATGATTGCTACTACCAATACTGAAATACCGCTATAAATTAGTAATAGCCAAAAACCAACAACCAGCATCTAGTAACCAACACTACAAACAAAGATGGAGTCAACCAGTAACTGCTATCAATGGTGAAAATAATCTTCTATTTACATAATATACACAAATAGATAAACTATTACTTGCTACCAATATAACAGATGATTCAACTAGTAAACAACCAACCAGCACTATTGATAATTAAGTAAAAAATAAATAGCAGTATTGTTTTAGTATGATATTACTCAAACACCTTCATCAACATCTCTAACGTTGCAAAGCCAATACAGCATCAACTAATAATGCAGATGTACAGGGCCGATTTAGTCAAGACAATCTTGTGACTGGTTTTACAGCAGCAAAAAACTAAGAAAAGTATTGAAAACCACTAATACCAAAGGTCATTAAGAATTATATAATGATGGTATAAAGAAACGCAGTATTATTTTATCTTCTATTCGTATCTACCACTGTTGTAATTTTTACTGTTATCAAAAACCACCGACATTGTTATTATTATGATTATTATCATATTTATTATACAATTCTGATCTTTTTTATGATTATAAGCAAAGGGAAAGTTGTAAGGACCCAGTCTGCAAACTAAAGATATTCTAGGCAAATGCCTGTTAAACTTAGAGAAAAATGAATGATATACAGACACTGTCAAGCCAATACAATATGCTTTGCATTAAGCTATGGCTACACTCATCTACGCTTTATCGGAATGTGGTTAATTACCTGTCTTTTGTGCCCTACAGGCAACGTTTTGTTAAAAACAACTCTTGAAAGTGTAGACCAACACATTCATCTACGGAGACGCCGTTGTGTTCGCGGCTTCGGAAAGCTATGATCGGATAATCACTTTCAACTGTTCAAAACGACAAAATATGAAGATTCCAGTGTACTTTTTATACTGCGACCATGACCTAATCATCTACTACCATAGACTTAATTAGATAATTTTATGTCTACTACTATTTGTTTATTAGACAATAATTGCTGGAGAGCTAACTACTCACCTGGAGACTTTCATTGGTAGCAGGCAGCATGTTTTTAGGAAGAAAACTCCTATTCACAACTCACCTTGCGACAATATCACATGACCTTAGGAGCATGTCAACAAAAACCAAACAACGCATGCAATTGTTTTGGATTTTTCAAAGGCTTTTGATAAAGTTGACCATAAGCTAATCATAAAAATGCTAGCCAGCTTTTTTCATCCAGCAATAGTTCAATAGACACAAAGCTTGCTAGAAGCTAGGAGCCAGAAAGTTGTTGTAGAGAGGTACTGTTGCAGGCCTCTAGGTACTAGTTATATCAGGAGTATCTCAGGGTACCATCATCATCATTTTGTAAATGACAAACATAACTTTGTTAGACTCCTCAATGTTACTACTTGCCGATGATGCTCTAGTCTACATGGTGGTAAAAGGTCCTAACGCTCATGAAAATTTTCAGCACAGTCTAACCAAACTGACAAGGTCATCCGAACAAAACCATATGCAGTTGAGGTTGAAAGTAGATAAATGTCAAGCCGCAACAAAACAAAATGTCGCTACACATTGGACAACACACCATTAGACTAAGTAACAGGAAGTTACATATATGGGAGTCCACATATCAACAATTTTTACTGGGATCCTCATATAAATATGTTGATCAGTAATGACTCACAAAAATTGGGAGCTATGAAGACAACCTTCCTTGGTCCTCCTATAAAGATATGATTCTAAGAAACCTCTCATTTTTTTTTTGCTAATTTTGAAGTATGCCTCTATTGCCTGGAACTCCCATAACATGTGGAGCAGTGGGAAAAGGTGTAGAAACAAGCGATCTGAGTTACCTGTGAGCTGAAGGGAACCGTTTGTGTGAGGTCCTCGGCTTGCTTTTCATGTAAGAGAGTTGAAGAAATGCCCGTCATAGACTTTTCAATAAAATTCTTAGGGAAATAGTTGCTTATTTTTAATGGAAGACTTTGCGAAGTACATGATGATTATACCTTTCCAGGTCAAATATGTTATAAGAGCTAGTGGTGAGGTTAGTGCCTCCGACATAAACCCATATATGAAAGTTTCCAGCACCATCAAGAAGTCTTCAATCGCACTTCTTCTAGAGCAATAATAAGTGTTTAACCAAACTACTAATGGATTATAATAATTCTTATTACTGCCAGTTGAATGTGACTGTCCTTCCTTTTTAGTGAGTTTGTTTAAGTATATTTTTTTCTCATCTTTTAAAACACATTCACATTTATTAACAACATCACCCTTTTCCCGTAGACAATGGTCTAGGAGATCTAGACTACACCCATGCACGCGCACACACATTATTATAGTAATAATTATTATAATAATAAGCATTACCAATCAACAAAAGAAGTAAGAAACTCATAATAAAAATATTTATTAATAACTATTAATTATTACCATATTATTATTACTAATAATAATTAATAATAGTAATTAATTATTATTGTAATAATTATTATTACAAACATCACTATTATTATTATTAGTAGTTTTTGTAGTGATTGCTGATTGATCAATCGGTGTAGTAAGTAATAATAATTGATTACAGGCGGTAATAATAAGATAGGGTAAGCCTAAGGAGGAGATTGGCTGAATATCTTTACCTGCAGTTTTCTGTACCATGGTAGACAAAATTCAACCTTAAAAGGGTTCTGCACCGGAGGTAGCATGAATGATTTAGAACGCAAAACCGTTCGAGGCATTTTTATTTTAGTAATGTTTGTCAATTATCAAAATTCTCTTGATATATGTATAGTAGTTACATGAGAATTGACATCAGTTCACCTAGCAAACGTGTCAATAATATATGGTGAGCTAGGCATGAGGCGAGCGTTGGTTAGGTTTATTAATTTTAATAAGTGAGCTCTCGGGTTACTATAGGAGAACCCGTGTCGGTAAAAGCAGAGTCCAAGATATCAAGCTGCTCCGATTCATCAATGTAGGTTTCGAAAATCTAAAAACCTTTATACTATGCACTGCAAATTTTTTCTTTTCTCAAATCTTTTTTACAATGAGTTATTAAATAAGATCTGTCATTACAAATTCATCAATGAACTGTAGTTTATACTGATTTTTATCAAGAATGACTAAAAATTGTGAAACCGAGTTTTTAAAATCCGAGCGCTTTTCCGGCATGGATTTTGTGCTTGCTTCTTTTGACTTATCATCATCATGTCAAAGTTTTAGAATTTCCAAAAACAATAAAAAGAGCTCCAATGTACATTATATTTGTAGACATTGCTCCCAACAACAACTTCCTGACAAGGTAGTTCTTGTTGAACCGAACGTAAATTATTGCTGTGTATCAATCATTGTTTTTTACGGCTTATTATTTTTTATTTATTTATTATAATAATAATAATAATAATAATAAATTAAATAAGTATTATATGTATTATTATAATTATTTAATTAATTATTATTTATTAATTTAATTATTATTATATTATTATTATAATTTTTTATTATCATTATTATATTGTTTTTATTTACTTTTTAATTATTATAATTATTGGTGTTAATTATTATTATTTATTATTATATTGTTGTTGTATTATTAATAAATTATTATTATTATAAAATAATAATAGTTATTATTATTATATGAAATATATATTATTATAATTTTAATAATTATCCTCAATAATTATAATAATAATTATTCATAAAAAATTTAATAATAAATTAGATAATAATAATGATGATGATGATAATAATTATTATTATTATCATAATAATAATAATGGCGCTAGTAGTGATTTCACCTTCACCGGGGCACACAATAATGTCGGCTTGGTGCCCTACGCTACACTGGACCATGGACCCTGTTGATGCACAGGTTAGGTTCTTGCTAGGACCAGCAGCTGAGGAAGAAAGTCTTGACAGAAATTCACCACTCATACTACAATGATGAATACAACTACAAATAAACAAGCTAACGGCGTTAATGGGAGTGAAAGCCAAGCTTGAGCTACCTCGCCCGGCAGACTTTTTGTGGAGAATCAGACAGGAGTCGGTCGTCATCATATTACTGGCAGAGAGGAGGCAGGAAAACAAGCGTACGAAGTTTGGCAGAGCTGACAACATGAAGATTATACAGTGCTACTACCTAAGTGAACCTGACAAGAGGGTATATAAAGATAATGGGAGGAAATGGACGGATTTCCAATGACGGAAAGCAGGCTAGCGATGCAAGCACAGACTAAACGGAACAAAATGTGGTTAACAGCAGAGGAGCTTGATGACATCAAGAAGAGAGCTCTATCCAATGGAGAGAGTGAGCAAGAGGATACGAGAAGAGTTACTGTTGACATGACTGAGGCAGCTGAGTTGTCAAGAATCTACGAGGGTCAGGGAAGCGAACAACTAAAAGATGATAACATCCGAGATATCGAGAATTTACCAACGGAAAAACAGGATCTAGTTAAGTTGATTATGAACCGTAGAGAGGAGCTGCAGGTGACCAGAGAAAAGTTGCCAAACATCAGACACATTGACAAAAGAAAAATATTAGAGGAATTAAAGAAGATCGATGAAGTGATTGATTATGTGCCAGTGAATAACATCACAGAACTCAATGACACATTCTTCGTGAGTGCAGAGATAGTCACACATAGAATGGTGAAAAACCGGAGAGGATACAGAGAACCACCATGGAAGAGAAGGCTGAAGGAAAAGGTGCTAGAGTTGAGAAAGGACATCGGTAGAGTAAAAGAGGCAATGAACAGGAGATACAATCACAGAATGAGACGGAAAATGGAGAGGAGGTACAACATCAAAAGGAAAGGATTTCAACTGGTGTTAGAAGAACTGAAGCAGAGACTAACAGCAACATCAGCTAAAATCAAAAGATATGAGGATAAAGTGAAGCAGTACCAACAAAACAGGTTGTTTAAGAATAATCAGAAGAGGTTTTATGGAGAGATACAGAGCAAAACACGCACATATGAAGAAATACCGGACAGAGAGGAAGCCAAGGCATTCTGGAAAGGTATCTGGGGACAAGCTGCAGATCATGTGGAGGCTGCACCATGGATAACCAGAGTGAGGGAGAAACTACAAAGACCAAATAAACCAAAGGGTGTGGGGATTAGCACAGAGATGCTGAAAAAGGCTCTTGTAAAACTACCAAACTGGAAAGCTCCAGCACCAGATGCTGGGCAAGGATTTTGGATCAAAAACCTGACCAACCTTCACAATAAACTTGTAGAACACCTGAATGAGTGCCTGGAGAATGCACACATTCCTGCTTGGATGACAACTGGAAGAACTGTATTGATACAAAAGGATGTGAACGAGGGACCAGCGCCAGGAAACTATAGACCTATAACCTGCCTACTGATTGTTTGGAAGATCCTCACCTCTATGTTATCTGAGGAAATCTACAGATATCTTGAGGAAAATGATCTTCTGGGAGAAGAATAAAACAGATGCAGAAGAGGATACCGTGGAGCGAAAGATCATCTGATGCTTGATAAAGTGATCATGCATGCGAGATTGTAAACAGCGGAAAATAGGACTTGCAATGGGGTGGATAGACTACCAAAAAGCGTACGATTTAGTACCGCATTCATGGATATCTGAGACACTTAAGATGGTAGGAGTGGCAGAGGGAGTCAGAAAATTTCTTTGTAATAGTATGAAGGACCGGACCACAAAATTAGAATGTGGCAGGCAACATCTGGCTAAGGTGGACATCAAAAGAGGAATATTTCAAGGAGACTCATTGTCACCCTTGCTGTTTATCATTTGTCTGATTCCATTGAGTGTGATGCTACGGGAGGCAAAGCATGGTTATTGCCTAAACAGATCAGCATCTGGGAATGTGAACCATCTGCTTTACATGGACGATCCGAAGCTATACGGGAGTAACAAAAGCCAGTTAAAGCCTTTGGTGGAGGCAGTGAGATTATTCACGCAAGATATAAGGATGAGGTGTGCCACCATAGTGCCACCATAATTTTGAAGAATGGAAAGAAAGATATGGATGATGGTATACTGTTACCTGATGGAGAAAGGATGAAATACTTGGGAAATGACGGCTAAAAATATCTCGGATTACTGGAGGCTAGTGAAATCAAGACTAAGGAAATGACAGAGAAAGTGAAAAGTGAGTACATAAGAAGAGTAAAACTACTATTGAAATCTAAATTAAATGGAGGAAATGTTATCAGAGCAATCAATACATGGGTAGTAGCTGTGCTCAGATACTCTGGAGGGATACTTGATTGGACATAGGATGAGTTAAAAGGCATTTACAGGAAGACACGGAAAATTTTGACTATTAATAGAGCGTTGCACCCAAGAGCTAATGTGGCTAGACTGTACTTACCGAGGAATCAGGGAGGAAGAGGACTTAGATCAGCAGAAGAAACAGTGAGGACAGCGGAACATGAATTGTCAGATTGCATCAGTTGTGAAGAGAAAGGAAGTAATAGATTCTTGAAGAAATTGTTGAATGAAAAAACGAAAAATGAACACTAGGACGATCAAAGAGAAACCAACGAGAAGGAATGGAAAGAAAAGGCATTACATGAACAACATACAAAAATAGCAGACAAAACAGACAGAAAGAAGACATATAAGTGAATGACAAATGGATATATGAAAACAGAGACTGAAGGACTGATCACAGCAGCACAAGACCAGGTATTACCAACACGATGGAGAAAAGTAAATACAGAAAAGCAATTTATCCAGAATGTGTAATGAAAGAGATGAAACATTGTCTCACATTCTATGTGAGTGTTCTAAGATGGCTCAAACAGATTATAAGAAGGGACATGACAAGGTTGCACAATTAGTGCACTGGAATCTTTGTAGGAGACATGGACTGCAGCACGCTAAAAACAGGTATGAACATAATACAGAAAAAGTTAGCGAAAATGACAAGGCAAAGATTCCGTGGGGTTTCAACATTCAGACTGATCAAGTGATACAAGCCCGCAGACCAGACATTGTCGTGAAATACAAGGATAAGAACCACACGTGGATTATTGACATCTCAGTGCCTGGGGATGCTAGAGTAGAAGGCAAAAAAAAAGGTTGAGAAATAGTAAGATCTGGCGAGAGAATTACGTAGACTTTGGAAAACATCTGTAAGTGTGAACCATGTTGTCGTAGGAGCACTTGGAGCAGTGCAAAAGTTAGAAAAATATCTGGGATGATAGATTTACATACAGCAGAAGGAAGTGGACATGATTCAATTTTCTGCTCTACTTGGAATGGCCACTATACTGAGGAAAGTATTGGATGTCTCAGGTTGGAGGTTCTAACCAGACACCAATTCACACCGGCTGCAGAGCTGGGGAAATGAACAAGAGCAATAATAATGGCTAATTAATAGTAATAAATATATCAATAAATGCTAATGATACCACAGTGAGCCATGTATGATTCATTGGTAACAGACTTGAACACAATGAACACAACATGTTGGCTAACGCTAACAAATCATCAGTTCTGCATTTAACCAACAAACGTGCTCGCTTCAGTTTTGACCCGCCCTATCACAGCCTGAGTGGAGAGCCAATTCCACACGCAAGACACACTAAATTCCTCGGAGTTACCATTGACGAATACCTGACTTTTGAAGAACATATAGATACCATCCTAAAGAGTGTACGACCTCTCACATACATACTACTGAATCTCAAACGCTCAGGAGTGCCTCAACATCTACTGAAGAGATTTTACATTACCTGTATACGACCAAAAGTTACATACGGCAGTGCAGCTTGGTACTGTATGATAACAAGCAAACAGAAGACTAGAGTCATCCAGATAGAAAGGCTATCACTTAAGATAATAGCCCCAGGCCATCGCAGTTACGAGGCTAGGACGACATCACTCAATATTTTACCAATCAATGACTATATTGACTACCTGTGTATTCAGCAGATGGAGAAAATCAAAACCCCAGGCCACTGCCTACACTATCTACTTAGACAACCAAAAACAAGAAGACCAAGTAGACACACAGCCCGCTACGACACCAGCTCACGAACAGGGTTGAGAGCAAACACCTTCTTGATGCTCTATAGTAATATAGGATCTATCAGTTACAAAGATTTATAATAATAGCTCTTTTTATTCATTTTCTGTTTAATTACCGATCTCATGCCCAGGTAGCCTTTTTATTTCATGTACTGAAACCTCTAAAGGTCGCCTCTATTAGAGGATGTATCGCTGGTTTAATTTAAAAAAAAAAAAAAGACTTACTTGAGTTGTAATAAAAATAACTATTAAAAGATAATAATTATAATAATGATCGAAAAATTTTTTTTTTACAATAATGTTATATATAGTACTGCATAATCAGTATCAGTAACTGATAATATATATATATATCATAATAATAACATATTATTTATTATTATTATTGTAAAAGAGAATTTCAATCAATTTTATTACAACTCAAGTCTTACCAGTGAATCATACATGGCTCACTGTGAATAATAATACTACTAATTATTATCATTAGTAATCAGTAAAAATAATGTTATAATAATAATAATTATAATTGCTTATTATTATTACTAATTTTGGTATTTATTATCATCATTATTTTTTATTGAATAATTTTATATATATATAATAATAAAAGTTATGAAAAGTAATAAATATAATTAGTAATATATAATAATTGATAACAGTCCAAGAAATTGTTGAATTATTCATGATGCAGGAAATTGAAACTATTATTATTAATTATTATGCAAATGCTCTACTAAAGTACAAATCCTCACCCAAAAAGACGAAGAAGGTTTGGAACAAAGCCAAAGTGATAAAGCTTCTCAATGTCAAATATCAATCTATTATATCTAAGATTGGAGCATGAACCAACCTCATTGTCACTCACACACCTGGTGTGATAACAGCTAAGAAAACCTGGCTGAAACCAGACATCTATGATACTGAACTTGATTCAGATGACGTTTCAATATACCGTAAAAACTGTACAGACACCATTAAAGGGGGTGTACTTGTTGCTGTTCACAAGTTCATCAACTCCACAAAGATAAATGAAGACAAAGACTCGGAGTCATTGTGGGTCAAGGTAATAATTCTCACTGGCCAATAACACATAACAGTTGGAGTCTGTTACTGCCATAATGTCAATGACAAGACTGCAATCCCTATCATTAAAAACACCATGGACAATATCATTAATCAGTGAAATGGAAACATCACTTTTGCTGGTAACGTCAACTTCCTTGAATGGGACTTGGCCTAACAAGAGCTCAAACCTTAGATACTGCCAACAAGCTCCTCTCCATGAGGATTTTAAAGCCTTCCTAAAAAGACATGAAATGGTCCAGGAAGTTGCCCAACCAACCAGAAAAATGAACACTCTTGACCTCATTAAAACTGAGGTTGTCACTGAAATCAGTGACCACAAAGCAGTGAGTCAACGACACAAAAAAACAAATCCCACATAAGATCTGGATCTACAAGTGAGCTGATTGGAAAGGTATGACTGAATTCATAACATTTGCGATGGAAAACACCACTGACAATAGATGAGCGATGGAGCACGATCAAGTTAGCCCTTTTGACAGGTACAAAAAAAATAAATTCCATGTAGAATGTCAAAACGACAAAGATCGCTCCCATACATCAGTGCTAACCTTGGCAGGAAAATGACTCTCTGAGACCGACACGCACAAAGAAGCAAGAAGACTGGTAACCTAGCACGGGAACTGAAGTACAAGAAACTCAAAAGAGAAGGTCAACAACAGTTACATAAGGAACATGCTCTTTATGTTGCAAACCTACTCACAGATGAAGGCAACCAAAGTTCTGTTGGAAGGAAGTTGTGGTCCTACCTCAAAAACAAACATGGAGACAGCTGTGGAATTGGAAACCTCCAGGAAGATGGCAAACTAGTCATTGACCCAACTGATAAAGCCAAAGTTCTCAACAGGCAATTCTATTTGGTCTTCAGCCCACCCTCCGCTGACAAACAATACATCACTAACCTACAGGAACCACCATGATTGACTTCAACATCAGTGCTGACAGAGTCTTGATGCATTTACAGAAACTCAATCCCAATAAACCCACAGGGCCGGACGGTATCAGTCCCGGATATTCAAAGAACTCTCAGCTGTGCTTGCTCAACCACTGGCACAACTGTTTCAGAGATTCATGAATCTAGCAGAAGCACCTGAAGACTGACAAAAGGCTCATGCCGCTCCTTTCTTTATAAAAGGAGACAGGTACTTTGCCCGTAAGTACAGGCCTATCAGTCACACATGTGTCTTTTGTAAGATACTTGAACACATCATAACCAGTCAGCTAACTGGGCAATTAGAGACAACCAGCAAACTAAGCAGCTGTCAGCATGGGTTCAGATCTCATTGAAGCTCTGAAAGTCAATTAACAGAGCTGATCTGTGACATCTCTGAGAAGATTGACGAAGGAAAGGGGACCAATGCTATCTTTTTCGATTTCAGAAAGTCTTTGACAAAGTAGATCGCATCAAACTCCTTGGTAAACTAAGTAAAATTGGAATGAACCAGCAAATAATCAACTGGGTGAAAACCATAATCGATCAAGTTCACAGCAAAACGTAAAACTGACTGCTACCGCTACATCCTTCACAACATCGAGGTCTCAAAGTCAAAAGGAACGAAATGTCTAGGAGTAAGACTTGAGCGCAGCTTAAGATGAAACAATAAAACCGCCTACATCATCAACTAAACTTCACTGTTAACTGGGTTACATACGATGAGCCATTCCATCCAGTCTACAACATCTAAGAAGCTAGGCCTGCACGTCCCTAGTCCGGCCAATCCCCGATTACTCCTCCACAGTGTGAGATGGTAGCCTCACTCATACCCTATGCACCAATATTGAAGTTGTCTAAAGGCATGCAGCTCGAGTCGTTCACAACATTTCAGGAACTGACCATACCACATTCACAACACGTTTTATTAACCAACTAAAATAGTAGGCCTTAGGCGAGAAAAGACAACACCGCAGACTGGGAGTCTTCCGGGCCATGTGCGTTGGAGAGGTTGCTGCTAACATCAGCAACCAAGCGGAACTACACCCTTATCCAGGAGGCACAAGAAGGTATGACCAGCAGTTTCTTATACCACACTGCAAAACTGAGCTCCACAAAAAAGAGTTTCTTTATTGTGGAAGAATCTTTCACCATCTAGTTCACGACTTGTTAGTCCTCCATTGGCAGGCTGGACGGCTCCAGCAAGCCTTTATTACAATAAGCAGCAGAGACCAGGAACATTACATAGACGGACACACTTGCCACATCGCTAGAACCTTCTGAGGAGTAGCAATCACTCTTCAAGTTGAAATGTGTTCTAAAATATTATCTGGAGTTGCTCTCTCGGCAGTAAGGCGATTCCTATAGACACAGTCAGCATTCACCAAGACGCAAATTTTTTCCTGAAGACGCACCAAGTTATATAGAGCTATAAGGTGTATTTTCAAGATTTTGACTTGTTTGTAAAGAAGTAGGGCCTATTAAATATTGGCATCGTGCAGAGACTTTTTGATTGAAGAAAAATGAGATTGCAAAAAATTTTAAATTTATTGGAGCTGTTTTTCTCAATTTAGGAATTTTTTGTTTTTGGTAAGCCCTCTATTATGTACACACAAGTGTTCATGTGACAGTGTTTGTAATCAACATAATAAAAAAATTAATGGAAGACTTTTATCAAAATAATAACTTTCAACTGAAAAATTACTTGAGCAATAACATTAATATAGTTTTATAGCAATATGAGATGACAAAAAATTGCCAAAATCATGTTTCCGACATTGTTTTTCACAACAACGATAATAATTAAATCTGAAATACCGGCTATCTTTCTAAGAAAAAAATTAAAAAGCACTGAATAATAATAATTAAGATTTTTAGAAGCTAATTTTAAACTGAAAACTTGATAAAAAATGGTACAACTATTTGTTGGAATATACTATATAGGATCATAATGGAACTGCCCGCTCGAAGATAGCCCCTTCTGTCGACAGCGTTGTCATAGACCTCCATCGACTTCTACAAACTTAATGCACTTTTGTTCCTGCGAGTGAGTTTTCTCAATAGTTTTACAATGCTTGATGAGAGAACAACTCCACACACAAAGTGCGTCTTGCAAAGCTCATCCTAAGTCTTTCAAGCCTTTGCTTATGAATGAGTATATATAGAATAGCGATTGAACTAACACATTGTTTTTTACTTTTTCAATACAGCAGAGGCCATCAGACACTGTTCCTAATAATAACTGAATGCTGTACTTTCTCACAGACTGAAGACGAAAGACAGCTCACAGATTTGTTTAACCAAATCGGCGTAACCCCAGCAAAGATTTTGTATGAGCGAGGTTGTTATTCAGTTCAAGTAGATAAAAAGCAAGTGATACCATGGTTTATGCACCAGTTTCACTCTAAAGGTTGCTTGAAGGTCAGTGATGTTTTTCTCTCCTAGTGCTTATATTGATCTCACTTTTGTTGCATATTGTAGGGTATTTTAGTTCTTTATGGTGTCTGTCATAGTAATGTGCATGTAATGGTGTAATATAATAAATATAAATATTTGAACTGAATCAATAATAAAATGCAAGATGGCATAATTGTTTGAACTTTCATTATTCATTAAAATATTTCAGTGAAATTAAAAATTTCCAAGATAAATTGTATTTTCTATTTTATCTTTCGCGTAACAGTTCAATTTCATTTCCATATATAATTTTTTATATTGCACGCTTTCGTTTTAATATGTCATATTCCACAACACTTATTTCATAATATTATATCATATTACATAATGCATATTTTTATTCCTTCATCAAGTATAGTTCCTTTTCATTTGGTCGTCAACCATTTACACTCCAGGTTTTATCTTGCTATCAGGTATACGTTAATATTTTATTTAAAGCGAGATGTTGACCAATCACACATCTGCATCATCAATGTTGCATCGCTGTCGCATCTTGGTGGTAGCAGTACTGACACACTGCGGCAGCTGATCTTATCTGAACATCTAATTAACCTGTTGAAGAGCTCCGGCTCAAGGTCTGTTTTTATTATATAGTTGATATCTTATTAAAATTGGCTTTTTCCGGTGTACAGTTTCTTAATCTGTAGTCACATGGCACTATTTCAGTTGCACATTGTGTTGGGGAGATGAGTCTGTTGAAGGCTTGATAGAGAGATGTGCTGCCAATGAGCCATTGATGTCTTCTGTCAGCAGCAATAAGTTACTAACCAAGCTCTCTTCGTCTAGTCATGCCACATTAGTAGGTTAGTTTGATTGCTGGTTGTTTCCTGTTCGCCTTGGTTATATCTATTGTAAATGTGCCTATAATTGACTCGGCTAGCATAGCGTAATGTTAGAATACGGCAGTCTTTAAGAGAAAAAGACACGCAAATTTATTCGATGGCTGCTGTAAGAAAAATATGGACCTTTGATTTCTACTTTTGTAGTATTAAAATATTAGAAAACAAGCACTCAAATGACGCTGGCGCCATCACTTTGTAACGCAGCGGTGGTCTCCTTTTGTCATTTAATAGCTGACTAAATCTCCACTTTTTCTCCTAGAATAAAAATAACATACCCTATCAATATTCAATATTATCTCACTATAATTTCTACTTTCTACTTACCATTTCTTGTCTGAACATGATTTAACTTGATTCGTTTTCTCTTCCCATGGAGCATCTTTGTCTATTCTAGAAAGCGTGCTATGAGCCAACATTGTAAATGCTAATTTACATTATTGTCAGCAAATGCTTTAGTGTCTAAAATTGGAATCATTATTTTCAGTCCAATTTGCCTGAAATGTGGGATATTTGACTTTTGTGATGCCACAGTATGAGTGTGTGTTGTGTTGCGCTGTGGCGATACAAAGTGTGTGTTGTGCTGTGGCGATACAAAGTGTGTGTTGTGCTGTGGCAATACAATGTGTGTGTTGTGCTGTGGCGATACAAAGTGTGTGTTGTGCTGTGGCAATACAATGTGTGTGTTGTGCTGTGGCAATACAATGTGTGTGTTGTGCTGTAGCAATACAATGTGCGTGTTGTGCTGTGGCAATACAATGTGTGTGTTGTGCTGTGGCAATACAATGTGTGTGTTGTGCTGTGGCAATACAATGTGTGTGTTGTGCTGTGGCAATACAGTGTGCGTGTTGTGCTGTGGCAATACAATGTGTGTGTTGTGCTGTGGCGATACAAAGTGTGTGTTGTGCTGTGGCAATACAATGTGTGTGTTGTGCTGTGGCAGTACAATGTGTGTGTTGTGCTGTGGCGATACAAAGTGTGTGTTGTGCTGTGGCAGTACAATGTGTGTGTTGTGCTGTGGCAATACATATGCTGTAATATACAGCTCAATAACACAAAGGTCACTGGTAGATTACACCGATTTTTCAAATATCATTATTGTTTTTTTTCTAATCCAGCATGATAATTTCTTCTTTTAGTTTATCATTATTCACTTTGCAAAATAAACAGTTGCAAAATAAACAGTTTAATATTAAAAAAAAATATGTTTCTGAAGTAAAGAAATGGAAATGGTTTTCGGAAAGCGGGCCCATTTTTCTCAGGTGCATTTGCTAAGTATGTATCATAGCGTGTATAATTCTTGGATGTCTTGTACTCTTTGACAGGTGATGGGAAGTGGGAGGTGAAGTTCCCTCAGGAACTCACTATTCAAGGGAATTCCATCAGCGATTGGACATTAGTAGAAGATTCCCGAATTTTTAGACAACTCAGCGCTCTAGTCAACTCGACCACAGAACTGCAGGTAGTGCTTTTGTGTATTGAATAAATGTTTAGTGATTTAACCTTGTACTATCTTCGGCACTCATTCAGCATTTGATTTCTGCAAATTTTCTTTTCTTTCATTTCCTCAAGTTAAGATATTTTTAAAATAACAGAATTATCTTCCGAAATATGAATTTGATTTGCTCTTTCTTTTCTTTCAAGGATTGAGTTTTCATGCATTGCAAGTTTGTTTTGTTCATGAAACTCGAGTGGAAAAAGTTAAAAGGATTTCAATATTTCTCCAAGTTATTCTCATGTTACAAAACTTATGTACAAGTTGATAAATGAACAAAATAGGGATGCTACATTGTCATATTATCTTTAGACTATGGTCTACAGTATCATCAGCTCCTCCGTCTCATATCAGCACCAGATTATGCTATCTATCCTCAGCTTACTCTCTGACCAGACCGCGGTAAGTGTTCACTGCACCCTCCGCCAATACATGAAGGATATTTTTATCGCTGGTGAAAAGTTCTGTGTGACTTTATCAACTATTAGATTCATGCGGGTGATTGATTATGGTGATTTTTGCTGGAAGAACAAGCCTAGTATTTGCTAGTATGTTGCAGGCAGTTCAGCACTATACCATAGAGGTTGGTTCTGTCAAGTTATCTCCCCCAGGTGATATCGACGCGCTAGTGAAGAGCAGGCGCCAGTATCTGACAGTTTCTTCAGAAGAAAAATACGGCTCTGTGATTTATGGTCAGTGTTGTTTGTGAGACGTTTAACTGTTTTACTCTTCTTAATATGTCTCTACAATGCTTCATCAGTCATTGATATTGTGCATGAATTTCTCCTATGTGTTTTATCCATTACACATCCTTTTCATGTGCGGGCTTGCTGAAAGCTTCGGATTTATCTTTCCTTGGCATTGTGTAAACAACTCCTCATTACATTTGAATTTACCATTAACTATTAATATGCGTGTTTTATTAGGTAAAAGCGCTCAACCTGAGAAAGTTTTCAAACAGTGGGGAAACCCCAATTAATTACATGGATTTTCGGATTTTGTCCACTGTTTTATATAAGCCCGCAATCATTATTTTTTGAGTTTCCCCAGTAATAAAGATATTGATCAGGTTGCTCGTTTTTTGGCCTAGATTGAGTACTGCGTCTCTGATCTTTCGTTTCATTCTTTATTCGCTTTGTTACAGGAAATGTAAAACTAATTTCTCGGCTGCTTTCGTGTTTGATACGTGTAGTTTGTACTCTTATGTCTTAGAGGAAGGATTTTGGAGCAAGAGGTTAGCTGAGCTCACTTTAGCGTCTCTAAAGTTTGAGTTGCTAGCCAGGTCACCCAAACAGATAGCTTCAGTAACCACAGAGCTAGATGGGGGCAGTGATATTAAAGTTGGCTCATTTGTCCTGTACAACTGCTCGCGGCTAGCCACTCTCTTTAATAACTTTGAGCTGAAAGTGAGTGAAGGTTAGTAGCTGGTCATGTGATCAGGTCATATGATCATATGTCTGCAGGTGAAGGTCAAATTTTGTTAGTCAATCCAACTCCCAGCAATGTTGATATCACATATGTAGATCAATAATAACGGCCGATCGCTTTTTCTGTAGCAAAACTTACTGTTCAACAGCTGATAACTCCAAATGTTGTAAATGACTGGAATTGAATTGAAATTTAGAGTTAAGCTTTTGAAATGTTTTTTTTTTGTAAATTGACTTCTTAGAAGTTCAATGCTTCTCCATTGATCAAATGGCCAAAACATGGGATTATTTCCCATAATAACTCCAAATTTGTAACAAAGTTATCTTTGTAGAAAAATGAACTGTAACAGTCATAATGATATTGTGTGGCGGTTTCCCAAAAAAATAAAAAGTTTTAGAGCTGTCTAGTCTTTATCTTGTCACATCAAATGTTGGTGTTGAGACAAGTATTTCTATTTCTACTTTGATGTTTTGTCAAGCAGGTTAAAGTCAAATACTACCATCTCTAATCATATTATAAAGTATTTAATAGTATTTAATAGCGCTGTCATGGTCTGTGAGATGTGGTTAGCACTAAATAGGTTTTGTGAAGGACAACCGTAGTCCTCTATGTAACGCCCATCACTTAATATGCTCATCGTTGGTCTCTGAAGGTATATTTTGCATCACAAGAAATGTATGGCGTACACTCTAACAGTCGAGATGATTCATTTTTTAGGTGTCTATCCAGCTCTGTATCCAATTGAAGATGCAGACTTTTCTTTGCTAAAAACTGAGGTATGTCTGTTGGTTTGACTTCGGAAAGTAATTGTTGCGCTCAATTTTTGTTGGCACTTTTTGGTCAATATCGTATAACTCAGAAGTAAACAAAAGGTTGCGTTGTTGTGTTGGTTTTAGCATTTTTCAGCAAGTTCAAAATTAAAACCGTGATTTTTAAACATAAATATATTAAATGTCACTACCGATGTGTTTTTGTGGATGTACCGCAGAATAAGGCTGATGTCATTTCCTGTTACCAATAGAGTTGTACATTACATTGTAGGACGAATGGGTGCTGGTGTTCTACTACATAGCTGTATACCCCGTACTAGTATGTCAACTGAGCAAGTGTGTCAGAGAGGGGACAACTTCATTTCCTAGTCAGCTGTCTCAGGTAGTTATTTGTATCCTCTCATCACTGACATGAGATTGCATTCTTCCTATGTCTGCTATGGTTCCATAATGGCTCTCTATTGATAGCGATTAATTTGTTACATGACATAAGATTAATCTTTGAATGATTTAATCAGTTGAATGAGATTAAAAATTTCTCGGTAATAATTAATCAATAATTTTTCTCTTAGTTTTCAGCACTGGAAAGTTTTTTGGTGTTTACAAATAAATTATTTATGTCTGATTTGATATTTTTTTGCATTTGATATACAAGATTGTATTTGTTACTGTAAGTTTACCTCTCTAATGTACATAATATTGTACAGGTTGTCAAGTTTCTACATAACTTGAGCAGAGATTTAAGTACTTACTACAGTAGGACGCACATACTTGGGGTGAGTACTCGTATTTAAGCACCTGCTGCAAATTGCAAATTTACTATTTTTATCAAAACATATACAGTAGTTATGTACATTGCATGTATGTAATTGCTACATGTGTAACCATGTTTTTTATGTGCATAACTTTAATAGAGGACACTTGTATTCAAGACTAAGTCTATCCAAACAAACTGCATTTCACACATCACAGTTAGCCCTATACCTCGAGCAACACTGTCACCTGTAAAATTGTTTTTAATATTGTTGTGTGGCCAGGTAATCTATAATCAAACGCTAGCTCGTAAAATGACCAGTTTTGCTGATTTCATTAATTGTAATTGCGAAAGCATTATTTCTGCCCGCATTAACTGTGCTGAGATGTGACAAGACCGCTTGTTAGAAATATCATATGCATGACTGTATTTAGAGTTGTTCTCTCTCTCCTCATCTTGAATCGAGTGGAAGACAACTTCTTATTTTTTGTCTCATAATTATTGCGCATTATTGACTTAAAAAAGCTTCATTATTCTGAATTTTCTCGTAATACACCCGTCAAAATTTGGTGAACCGGGATTATCTCTTAACTATAAGCGCAATACATATAGTTATTTGCTTGCTGCTAGTAGTAAGCATGCACTGTTACTGAAATATCACTGCATGTTTATCTACAGTAGTGACATCAAACATTGTGTATCGTTACAGGAGAGTCGTCCCCACCTGATGCCCACGATGATGGCCAGGTTGTGGTTGCTCAAGTTTGTAGATAAAACATTGATAGATGGACTCAGTCTGGTGTCTATTGAGAGTTTTGAGTCTATGTGAGCACACAACTTCTCAGTACACATAACTGATTTATGACCTTTATTATAATATAGTTTGTGTTACCTTCATTTCTTGCCACAGTTTTGTAAGCTAATTTTCTTCTACAAAGGTAATGGTTTGTAATATTTTTATGAATGCAATTTAAATCGCTTTGGCTGATCCATAAATATCAACATTTTAGTTTTTTTTAATTATTAATTTCGAGTTGATGTCGTTTTTGTTAGAGAGTACACACACAGGCTACTTCTACTTGATTTAATCCTCATCAACTTGTTACTTTATAAATAAATTGCATTGATATTGGAAATCGGATCTCTGCCATTACTCTTTGAACTCCCATTTTCATTTCTCAGCGTGTCTAATGAGTATTGAGGATATTGATTAGTGTACTCTGGGTAGTGCTGAGCTCGCTAGATCTATGTACATTATATCACATTCAAGGGAGATAAATCTGATTACACAATTGTGTTAGTTTTGTGAATGTTTATATCCTGTTAACTATTAGATCAGGGCTCACACCCATGTGTACATAGAGATACTGTGCACAGTCACGACCAAAGCCATATATTTAAAAAGTCGCAACAACACCGAAACGGGTGATATTTTTTCCAACACATCCGCTGCTGACGTCCCAGGACCCACAGTATATAGTTAAATGGTTTATTTGCAGTTTCTTATGCAGTGTACAATTGCTTTTATCAATTATCGAAAACAATCACAGAAGATTCACAACACCAGCTGCTCAAAAGCTGATGGGTGATGGAAAATATGGCATCGATTCCAAACGCGTCCATGATTGTCGCTACTCTGTAAAAATACTGCTTTGGTCATAATTAAATACGCTGTGTGGTCAACTATAGATACAGCGTACATTCACAGCCCTGCGTGCAGCTAATTTCCTGTCTACTAGACATGGTCTGTGTGTTTTGCATATATGGTTTACCTGTTGAATCGAGTCAATGTTGACTGGGTGTCAACTATCAACCACGTCATTATATAACATCATTTCTCACGGATTTTTCCATATCATTTTATCTATTGGTTTGTCACAGTCTTTTCTATCAAGTTAGAGCATGACAATGTGTGACATGTTATTTTTTTCATCGATGGCAAAAATTTTTTTATTAAAATACATGTTGTTTGTTGCAATGGGGTCCAGGCAGAGTAATTTCACTTTAGCAATGCAATCCTATTGTTGAACTTATCATTAGAAATCACGACTTGCTTGACTGTTATTCTGATTTGAGGGAATTTGAGCGAATAATATGACAAAAATGATGTTGTTGAGAAAGCTCGAAGAATCAATAAACTCTTTGGAAATTATTTTTTTAAAAAGAACTTGGTTTATTCAGTTAAAAAAAAATTAAATGTTATGTTCACCTGTAGAACCATAGTTTCTTACTTTGGGTTTAATTGAGCTTACCAACATAAACTAATGAAAGTGCGCCCTTCAACGATAAATGTGGTTTGCTTTCACAGTGTCGTTGTAGCTTTACAATTTATGTTGATGGCGCATCGTCAGTATTACATACCCCAAACTTATTAGCCGTCGTGAATAAAAGAATGTTTCTTCAGTAATTGTAAAATGAAGTGAATTTTGTTTCAATAGAATTGTTGGTGGAAAGCGGGCTTCTGGTTTCTGCCGGGACCCCATTACAACAAAAGTTGTTGTTTTTAAGTGTACTTAGTTATATAAACAATCATTTTTTGTTTAAAATTTAAAAGTTGTAGTTTCGTATCAAGTTTAAAATAGCTTTGTTGTGTCATAGTAGCTCAGTTGGTGAGAGAGTGCGCAAAACATGGGTTTGTTTTGTGAACTCAGATGGAAAGACAACTGTTTTTTCATATTTATTAAGATTCACAATGTTAACGCTTGGAAGAGAAGATATAATTGTAGGAAAGTCACCGTGCTTTTATGTTTCACATCATATGGTTTCATTAAAACTGAGTGCACGCTGAAGTATTGATTGTCGAGTGTTTGTATGACAATCTACATCATTCATTCATGTTAGCTAATGAATTCCACTCCACAACCGCTCTTCCTGTATTGACTTTCCTTCTACACTAGGACTAGTATACTTATGTAGGTGTATACAATATATAAAACTGCTCAGGTATGGAAACATTTTAATTAACTGCAGCCAGCTGACAGCATGCTGAAAGGATTCGACCCTAAATATACCCCATCAGAACATCAGGTTTGTGTGAATGCATTTAGACCATTAATTTTGTTACAAGTTTGTGTTTGTAAGCTAAAAATTAAAATTTTGTTTTGCAAAATAACTTTTGAAGTTGTTCTTGCAGAGGTTCTTGTCATCAACGTTTTGCATAAAAAGAAATTTTTTTATAAATGAAATGACGCAGCTACGGATTATTTTATTGAAATAAATAATTTTATATCTGTTTAGATTTTATATTAAACCCACCATGTTCCCGTTGGGCAACTCACTTCAAATTTTCACTGAGACAAATCATGAAAAAATGGCTGTAGCTTTGATCAGGCCAACCTTTTTAATTTGATTTGACCAACAGATGAATAGCAAGTCCGAAAAGCCTTCACTATTGAGCATAACTATGTGACATTGTAAATTGGGTCACGGGAATTCCAGAACATTGTGCCTTTGCCCAAGAAAGGACAAATCCTACAGATTTACTAATTCAATGTTAATCAAGCTGGGTACATAGTGATTATGAAAACAAACAACAGCATGATTTTGCAGAAGAACATGCCAATTACTCAAAAAACCCTGTTTTTTTCTGATATACTATTTTCTTTCACCACCACAAAGTAATTTATTTATTACATGCATTGTATTGTAGGTGTCGAAGTTGGTGGACAGTTTGTTGCTAGCTACAGAAAAGTTAGATCTCATGAAATCAGAACTCGAGCTAATCAGTTCAACTGTAAAAACTGTCTCACGACAACTTGCTACCTGTGCTCAAAGCACAGACACAGTATTGAGAGCAGATAAATCTACTAATGTGTCTATGGAAAGACTTGATTCACCTGCAAATCGTTTTCAGCCTTCAAATGGCGGGCTAGATGAAGTTCAGGATTTGGACTGGGATTGTGAAGGCATCCAACTAAGTTCTGTCTGCAACAAGTTTAACTCAAAAACCTTTTCTGACTTATCTCCACTTGACACTGCAGGAGAATTAGGAGTTGTTTCCTCCAACTGCCTAACCCCACTGTCTTCTGCTAGCAGAAGTTCATCCTATGCTGGATTTTATGAAGAGGTTATGGAAATGACTCTTGAACTGGAAGAAGGGTTTTACTCAGATGATGAAGAAGTTTTTAGTTTATCAAATGGAAGAATATCCCCGCATTTGAACGCAGACCAAAGCAGCCATTGCTCATTTGACAGCCAAGAACTGAAAATTTTTCACAGAGAAGAGCATAAATACCAGTTTGTAAACCTTGATGATGACTTACAAAGTGTTTCCTCTGATTTCAGCAGCTACTGCGCTGTGGCAACAGCCGGTAATCACGCCCTAACACCCTTCCATAGCCCTAAATTGCGAGAAATAGACAAACGAGAACTCAGTTTTTGTACATTTACATTATGTAACTGAGCATTGTGTGCAAAAATGGTTTGGGTAGTGTCTCATGTTTTATTCTAATTCTTATACACCAAATTTTGTAATAGTTTTTGTATTCTATCCTGAAGTTGTCATTCTTCCTATTAATAATTTGAAGCTTTTACCATTTGTGTACTAACCGATAATGGCTTAAAATGTTTTTGTCATGGTTGAATTTATTTCTTTCATCATATGACCATCTAATAATTAGATTCTGCTTCATTGCAATACAAAAAATGAGTGCAGTTAGTGCATGTTCCATCCAATCAACACCATGTATGCTGAAATACATATCAATCCCATCATATAACAAGATTGTCTGCAATTTAATATGATGTGCGTGCACAGCAAGTGATTTGTGTGAAACCAACTCCTTGGTGAAAGTTTATTCAGAAGTTGTGTATCCACTTTTGAGGAGATACCCCTTCCAGAATCCCAAATGCCTTTCACTATACATGATAACAAGAAAAGATAACTCCCAAGCCGTCGGCTAGCACGAATTGAAAAATGCGTTTACACTGACACGGTTTTGACCTTGAAGCCGCGTTTCCGGTTGATTTAACTTTGTTTCAGTATGTTTTATTTTTGCCACCAACAACCGTGTGATGTTGTTTGTTGCTGCAAAATGAGTTTTACAATAAACTGCCCGAGTTTAATATTGTAATATTCATAATTTATTAGGGTAGGTAGGAGGTGGGTAATAACAAATCATAGTAATTGATATTTAATACTAGCTTTCATGAATAATAATTAATAAATAATAATAAATAAATAATAATAATAATAATAATAATATTATTAATTATTATTATTATAATAATAATAAAATAAATAATTATAATAATAATACTACATCTTAGTTAGTACTACTGCAACTACTACTTATTTATTACCAGTAGTAAGTAAGTAGTAACTAATTATTATTATTATTAATTATTACTAATATTATTTATTATTATTATTATTATTATTATTATTTATTATTACTAAACCAATAATAATTATTATTAATAAATTATTATTATTTGTTATTGCTATCAATCAGTAATAATAATAATCAGTAAATAAATGAATGAAATAAGATAATGAAAAAGATAATGAAGTAGTATTATTATTGGGCATTATTATTATTATTATTATTATTATAATATTACTACTTACTATTATTATTATTATTATTAATTATATTAAATTATTATAATTATTATTATTATATGTGATTATTATTATTATTATTATATATCTTTCTTGTAATCTAATGAATAGAAAAAAATGAATGATAATAATTAATAATAGTAGAAACCGACACACTTTACAATTTATTACTATTCAAGAATTTATAGTAGTAGTAAGTGATTATTAGGACACTCACTCACAGACACTGGACAGTAGTTGTTGTTATTATTATTAGTATTAATTATTATGCATGTATGTATAGTTGTTTTATTTGCATGTATTATTGTTGGGGACGCCATTAACAGCAACCATCGATCGCCATGACAACACATTTATTCACAAACATTTACGAGAATATTTTATATACACATTATTGTTAGTTCTAAGAATTATGTTAATAATTAAACATTATTTAATAGACAGTTTCCACGAAGTGTAAATGAAATTTGGATTGTCAGACAGTAAGGCGTGGCTTACTCTTTCCCTTTGTCTCTAATTTGTATTTAAATGAATGTAATGTATCAATAAAATCAAAGTTGGCCTGACTCTCACAGGCTTCAGATGATTCTCACCCTACACAGACAAAGACAACTAAACTCAAGTTGAAGATAGCACACATAACAACAGCTTGGTCTAGTCGACTATCAGTGCGGGCAATAACTAGTAGAAAGTGAACAGTCGAATTGACCTTCACTGCATACGACCCATTCGGCATACGATACTAGAACCTTGTTCTCTCTTGATATTTCGACGCCACACAGTTTGCCCTTTCGGCCGGAAAATCAGTGGAAAGTATGGCAGTCAATTTGACCCTTCACTGTGTATCACTCACGAGCATACAACACTGCAAATTTCGACCATCTGGAATAATCTGTCAACGCTGTTGCATGCAGAGCCCATAAAGATTCCAACTAAAACTGCACTAAATAATGACTACATTGCGGGAGACTGTACAGGTGGCAAGCTACCACAGTTTTACCCTAAATTCATGTACATTATTATGACAGAATTTTAATAACTCTATTAATTTATAAGGATTTGTTATATGCAAATGAACTATGCAACTAACTAACAACAACTGTCTGTGGACTCACTCGGGTGATCATATTTTGAGAACAGCATGCTATTGCTGCTTCTCACTCTCAAGTAGTCATTTGATTAGAGTGAAACAAATATTTAGCTATCGATAGTATTAGTTCAGACAGTATATTTTTTGATAGTTTCTTGGTGGAGCAGTGCTTATTATTTGATATTTCTTTTCGTACCAGCAGCCCAACACTTGATTGAAGACAGGTTTTTTACACCATCACTTACCTTCAATCAAACACAAACAATGAAACCCAACATCAGATTCCCAAAAGTAGGATGTGGGTATGCCTCATTGTTCATAGTTTATGGCTAATACAGCCGTGGTCAAGTTTAATGCAATATCAGCATTTATTATATGATATGAAGATTATAGTCCAAGTTTCATGTTTATCCTACATACTACTGTCCTAGGAAGAAAACTGGCTGTGGTTTTGGCATACATTGTCAGGCCTCCCTCCCCCCCCCCCCCCCCGCTCTCTAGCTGCTAATGCTGGTAATAATAATAATTGATCAAAACGATAGTTCAGCTGATATCAGTTTTCATAAAACATCATACACATAGATAGATCCTATAAAGTGTCAACAATTAATCTTGAAAATGCGTAGAATGAATGCCAAAGTTTTCTAGAACATATCATTAACTATTTTTTCCCACCCCGTAGTTGGTGTTTGTTCCAGGGATTTAAACATTTACGAAGCATCTCTGCTCGTTTCAGATTTATTTAGTTTGTCAAGGTTTGTGTTTACACTTTTCGGTGTTTATTCCAATCTGGTTTGTGGTCACACTCAGTTATTACGCAGTTTTCAAAAAATATTATTGCTTCCTTCACCACAAATATACCACAATAATTATATGCTTAGTGTAAGAATAATGGCGGATGCAGCGCCGATTGTTGATGGGTTGGACCAGGAAGAAGTGGCATTCGCTAAGACTCCCTGGTGGCGCCTTGTGCTTCAGAGAAAGTTCAGACTCAAGTCCAGGACTCCTATGCCAAAGGTTATTTGCTCAGACAAAAAATTGTTTTTTGACTAAATGTATGATGTTTTGTTCAAAAGTTAGAAAAGTCGGTATTACTTTAGGATGGCGAAGGAGAAGGTGTTGACCAGAAAGAGCCAGCTAGGGGATTCTGGGCCAATGAAGCAGAATCTGTTCTTTCCTTGCTCGGACTGGCTGTTGGTCTTGGTAACATTTGGCGCTTCCCTTGGATGGTCTCTAGAAATGGAGGAGGTAATTTTTATGCCCGTGCTATAAAATTTGTCACTTCCTAAAGAATCCGATAACACAGATCTTGAAATGAGATATTGTATGTGATACTCAGATTGGTTACCACTAGGTGCATTCTTGATTCCATACTTCTTTATGCTGCTGTTCTGTGGGTTACCACTGTTCCTCATGGAGCTCACTCTAGGCCAGTATTCTGGTGCCGGGCCTGGGAATGTATTTGAAGTAGCCCCAATATTTAAAGGTAAGATTTTTATTTGTTTAATTGTTGGATTGTTATCGAAGACTTTTACAATTTTTTTGCATTGAATTGTCTTGAGGTTATAGTTTTGCTTCGAATGTGCGGTGAATGAGTCACTATAAGTCTGGAACATGAATCTTTAATATCTTTTGTTTCATCATTAACATTTACTATCGCTAGTGTGATAATACCAACACTATGTCTGTACTCTACAGGACTTGGCTGGTGTGTAATAATAAATGCATTTATCGGAGGGGCATATTACATAACAATCATCACCTGGTCCTTTTACTATATGTTCTCTTCATTTCGCTCTCCTCTACCTTGGGTTAGCTGCACAAACAGTTGGAACTCTGGTGGTATGTTTCCCTTATATTTGTGTATGATTGTCCATCACTTTCAAAAATGCACAACCATTTGATTTAAATGATTTTGTTCTTTTTTTATCTCCCGCAATTTTGTTCAGCGGTAGTTTCACACATATTTATAAATGTCATTACAACTCATTTATTTTACACATTGCTCAAATGGAATTGGAATTGATTGTTAAAATTGGAATTGGAATTGATTGTTAAACATATATCTTTTTAAATATTGTTATCATAATCGTTGCTGGAAACCGTGAAGCTGATATTGCTGAGAGTAGAATGTTGTTCACTTTAGATTGCTATAGTAAAGATGAAGATGATACATGTAGTATGGAACACAACGGTACCATGTTTGTGAGACATCAGTGTGTGGTCAACTCCACACAAAACTGGCAAATATACCAGAACCGCACGTCTGCTGCAGACGAATTCTTCAAGTAAGCTTTATTAATCTTCAATAACTCCTGTAAATTAACCTATTTATTTTAGAGTGCTAATACATTATCCCTCGTAATTTTATTTTTCTCTGTGGTTTATCTTAAACGTCATTGTATTGTGTAACCTTCATTTCCTGTTTTAGTCGAAAATTGTACAATATATACACCGTGGACAATGTACAGCGCACTATGAACAACACAGGACCACCCAAGTGGGATTTAACTTTAACCTTATTGTTTGCATGGATTGTGACCTACCTGTGTATATGTAAAGGTATCAAGTCTTCTGGTAAGGTAAGAGCTACATAGATTAATAGTTGGCAGTTGGCCAAGACGAGTGAATGGCTTGTAAGTAGTCTAAGATTCATTGCTAATTACTACTTCCTCCAATCTGGGGTTCCTTGAGCTGTAATCAACAAATAGTAATTTGTTACATAACATATTGTAAAACTGTTTTTGGTACACCTCTGACTGCTCACTGAGTTGGTATCAGCAAATAGCTAGCAAAGCAAGCAAGTATGCTTCTGTTAATTCACAAGTTGTTCCTTATCCGTTTATTCACATATACTTATATACAAGTAGGTGACTGAAAGTAAATATCAACATTTATGTGTATGTAGGTGGTCTACTTCACTGCACTGTTTCCTTATCTGGCTATAACTGGACTACTTATCGTTGCTGCTCAGCTGCCTGGAGCTGGTGACGGGGTGAAATATTACCTGGCGCCTCCCGCTAATATGTCTGTGTTGGCTAAGCCTGAGGTGTGTCTCTGTGTGATATATATAATATGTATGTGTTAGCTAAGCCTGAGGTGTGTCTCTGTGTGTGATATATATAATATGTATGTGTTGGCTAAGCCTGAGGTGTGTCTCTGTGTGATATATATAATATGTATGTGTTAGCTAAGCCTGAGGTGTGTCTCTGTGTGTGATATATATAATATGTATGTGTTGGCTAAGCCTGAGGTGTGTCTCTGTGTGATATATATAATATGTATGTGTTGGCTAAGCCTGAGGTGTGTCTCTGTGTGATATATATAATATGTATGTGTTAGCTAAGCCTGAGGTGTGTCTCTGTGTGTGATATATATAATATGTATGTGTTGGCTAAGCCTGAGGTGTGTCTCTGTGTGATATATATAATATGTATGTGTTAGCTAAGCCTGAGGTGTGTCTCTATGTGATATATATAATATGTATGTGTTGGCTGAGCCTGAGGTGTATCTCTATGTGATATATATAATATGTATGTGTTAGCTAAGCCTGAGGTGTGTCTCTATGTGATATATATAATATGTCTGTGTTGGCTAAGCCTAAGGTGTGTCTCTGTGTGATATATATAATATGTATGTGTTGGCTAAGTCTGAGGTGTGTCTCTCTGTGATATATATAATGTGTATGTGTTAGCTAAGCCTAAGGTGTGTCTCTATGTGATATATATAATATGTATGTGTTGGCTAAGTCTGAGGTGTGTCTCTCTGTGATATATATAATATGTATGTGTTAGCTAAGCCTAAGGTGTGTCTCTATGTGATATATATAATATTTATGTGTTAGCTAAGCCTAAGGTGTCTCTATGTGATATATATAATATGTATGTGTTAGCTAAGCCTAAGGTGTATCTCTGTGTGATATATATAATATGTATGTGTTAGCTAAGTGAGGTGTGTCTCTATGTGATATATATAATATGTATGTGTTAGCTAAGCCTAAGGTGTGTCTCTGTGTGTGATATATATAATATGTATGTGTTAGCTAAGTCTGAGGTGTGTCTCTGTGTGATATATATAATATGTATGTGTTAGCTAAGTCTGAGGTGTGTCTCTATGTGATATATATAATATGTATGTGTTAGCTAAGTCTGAGGTGTGTCTCTATGTGATATATATAATATGTATGTGTTAGCTAAGTCTGAGGTGTGTCTCTGTGTGATATATATAATATGTATGTGTTAGCTAAGCCTGAGGTGTATCTCTATGTGATATATATAATATGTATGTGTTAGCTAAGTCTGAGGTGTGTCTCTGTGTGATATATATAATATGTATGTGTTAGCTAAGTCTGAGGTGTGTCTCTATGTGATATATATAATATGTATGTGTTAGCTAAGTCTGAGGTGTGTCTCTGTGTGATATATATAATATGTATGTGTTAGCTAAGCCTGAGGTTTGTCTCTATGTGATATATATAATATGTATGTGTTAGCTAAGCCTGAGGTGTGTCTATGTGTGATATATATAATATGTATGTGTTAGCTAAGCCTGAGGTGTATCTCTATGTGATATGTATAATATGTATGTGTTAGCTAAGCCTGAGGTGTGTCTCTATGTGATATATACAATATGTATGTGTTAGCTAAGCCTGAGGTGTATCTCTATGTGATATGTATAATATGTATGTGTTAGCTAAGCCTGAGGTGTGTCTCTATGTGATATATATAATATGTATGTGTTAGCTAAGCCTCAGGTGTGTCTATGTGTGATATATATAATATGTATGTGTTAGCTAAGCCTGAGGTGTGTCTCTGTGTGATATATATAATATGTATGTGTTAGCTAAGCCTAAGGTGTGTCTCTGTGTGATATATATAATATGTATGTGTTAGCTAAGGCTAAGGTGTCTCTGTGTGATATATATAATATGTATGTGTTGGCTAAGCCTAAGGTGTGTCTCTGTGTGATATATATAATATGTATGTGTTAGCTAAGTCTGAGGTGTATCTCTGTGTGATATATATAATATGTATGTGTTGGCTAAGTCTAAGGTGTGTCTCTGTGTGATATGTATAATATGTATGTGTTAGCTAGGTCTAAGGTGTATCTCTGTGTGTGATATATATAATATGTATGTGTTAGCTAAGCCTAAGGTGTGTCTCTATGTGATATATATAATATGTATGTGTTAGCTAAGTCTGAGGTGTATCTCTGTGTGATATATATAATATGTCTGTGTTAGCTAAGCCTGAGGTGTGTCTCTATGTGATATATATATAATATGTATGTGTTAGCTAAGTCTGAGGTGTGTCTCTGTGTGATATATATAATATGTATGTGTTAGCTAAGCCTAAGGTGTGTCTCTATGTGATATATATAATATGTATGTGTTGGCTAAGCCTGAGGTGTGTCTCTATGTGATATATATAATATGTATGTGTTGGCTGAGCCTGAGGTGTGTCTCTGTGTGATATATATAATATGTATGTGTTAGCTAAGCCTGAGGTGTGTCTCTATGTGATATATATAATATGTCTGTGTTAGCTAAGTCTGAGGTGTGTCTCTGTGTGATATATATAATATGTATGTGTTAGCTAAGCCTGAGGTGTATCTCTATGTGATATATATAATATGTCTGTGTTGGCTAAGTCTGAGGTGTGTCTCTATGTGTTATATATAATATGTATGTGTTAGCTAAGTCTGAGGTGTGTCTCTATGTGTGATATATATAATATGTATGTGTTAGCTAAGTCTGAGGTGTATCTCTATGTGTGATATATATAATATGTATGTGTTAGCTAAGCCTAAGGTGTGTCTCTGTGTGATATATATAATATGTATGTGTTAGCTAAGTCTGAGGTGTGTCTCTGTGTGATATATATAATATGTATGTGTTAGCTAAGTCTGAGGTGTGTCTCTGTGTGATATATATAATATGTATGTGTTAGCTAAGTCTGAGGTGTGTCTCTGTGATATATATAATATGTATGTGTTAGCTAAGTCTGAGGTGTATCTCTATGTGATATATATAATATGTATGTGTTAGCTAAGTCTAAGGTGTGTCTCTGTGATATATATAATATGTATGTGTTAGCTAAGCCTGAGGTGTATCTCTATGTGATATATATAATATGTATGTGTTAGCTAAGTCTGAGGTGTGTCTCTGTGTGATATATATAATATGTATGTGTTAGCTAAGCCTGAGGTGTATCTCTATGTGATATATATAATATGTATGTGTTAGCTAAGTCTGAGGTGTGTCTCTATGTGATATATATAATATGTATGTGTTAGCTAAGCCTGAGGTGTATCTCTATGTGATATATATAATATGTATGTGTTAGCTAAGTCTGAGGTGTGTCTCTGTGTGATATATATAATATGTATGTGTTAGCTAAGTCTGAGGTGTGTCTCTGTGTGATATATATAATATGTATGTGTTAGCTAAGTCTGAGGTGTGTCTCTGTGTGATATATATAATATGTATGTGTTAGCTAAGTCTGAGGTGTGTCTCTGTGTGATATATATAATATGTATGTGTTAGCTAAGCCTGAGGTGTATCTCTATGTGATATATATAATATGTATGTGTTGGCTAAGCCTGAGGTGTGTCTCTGTGTGATATATATAATATGTCTGTGTTAGCTAAGTCTGAGGTGTGTCTCTATGTGATATATATAATATGTATGTGTTAGCTAAGTCTGAGGTGTGTCTCTATGTGATATATATAATATGTATGTGTTAGCTAAGTCTGAGGTGTGTCTCTGTGTGATATATATAATATGTATGTGTTAGCTAAGTCTGAGGTGTGTCTCTGTGTGATATATATAATATGTATGTGTTAGCTAAGTCTGAGGTGTGTCTCTGTGTGATATATATAATATGTATGTGTTAGCTAAGTCTGAGGTGTGTCTCTGTGTGATATATATAATATGTATGTGTTAGCTAAGCCTGAGGTGTATCTCTATGTGATATATATAATATGTATGTGTTGGCTAAGCCTGAGGTGTGTCTCTGTGTGATATATATAATATGTCTGTGTTAGCTAAGTCTGAGGTGTGTCTCTATGTGATATATATAATATGTATGTGTTAGCTAAGTCTGAGGTGTGTCTCTATGTGATATATATAATATGTATGTGTTAGCTAAGTCTGAGGTGTGTCTCTGTGTGATATATATAATATGTATGTGTTAGCTAAGCCTAAGGTGTATCTCTATGTGATATATATAATATGTCTGTGTTAGCTAAGTCTGAGGTGTGTCTCTATGTGATATATATAATATGTCTGTGTTAGCTAAGTCTGAGGTGTGTCTCTATGTGATATATATAATATGTATGTGTTAGCTAAGTCTGAGGTGTGTCTCTGTGTGATATATATAATATGTATGTGTTAGCTAAGTCTGAGGTGTGTCTCTATGTGATATATATAATATGTCTGTGTTGGCTAAGCCTAAGGTGTGTCTCTATGTGATATATATAATATGTATGTGTTAGCTAAGCCTGAGGTGTGTCTCTGTGTGTGATATATATAATATGTATGTGTTAGCTAAGTCTGAGGTGTGTCTCTGTGTGATATATATAATATGTATGTGTTAGCTAAGCCTAAGGTGTGTCTCTGTGTGTGATATATATAATATGTATGTGTTAGCTAAGCCTGAGGTGTATCTCTGTGTGATATGTATAATATGTATGTGTTAGCTAAGTCTGAGGTGTGTCTCTATGTGATATATATAATATGTATGTGTTAGCTAAGTCTGAGGTGTGTCTCTGTGTGATATATATAATATGTATGTGTTAGCTAAGTCTGAGGTGTGTCTCTATGTGATATATATAATATGTCTGTGTTGGCTAAGCCTAAGGTGTGTCTCTGTGTGATATATATAATATGTATGTGTTAGCTAAGTCTGAGGTGTGTCTCTGTGTGATATATATAATATGTATGTGTTAGCTAAGTCTGAGGTGTGTCTCTGTGTGTGATATATATAATATGTATGTGTTAGCTAAGCCTGAGGTGTATCTCTGTGTGATATATATAATATGTATGTGTTAGCTAAGCCTAAGGTGTATCTCTGTGTGATATATATAATATGTATGTGTTAGCTAAGTCTGAGGTGTATCTCTATGTGATATATATAATATGTATGTGTTAGCTAAGTCTGAGGTGTGTCTCTGTGTGATATATATAATATGTATGTGTTAGCTAAGTCTGAGGTGTGTCTCTATGTGATATATATAATATGTATGTGTTAGCTAAGTCTGAGGTGTGTCTCTGTGTGATATATATAATATGTATGTGTTAGCTAAGTCTGAGGTGTGTCTCTATGTGATATATATAATATGTCTGTGTTGGCTAAGCCTAAGGTGTGTCTCTGTGTGATATATATAATATGTATGTGTTAGCTAAGTCTGAGGTGTGTCTCTGTGTGATATATATAATATGTATGTGTTAGCTAAGTCTGAGGTGTGTCTCTGTGTGATATATATAATATGTATGTGTTAGCTAAGTCTGAGGTGTGTCTCTATGTGATATATATAATATGTATGTGTTAGCTAAGCCTGAGGTGTATCTCTGTGTGATATGTATAATATGTATGTGTTAGCTAAGTCTAAGGTGTATCTCACATATACCAGATATGGGTAGATGCTACCACACAGATATTTTACTCACTTGGACTAAGCGGAGGCTCTGTAATGACTTACGCCAGCTACAACAGATACAACAACAACATACTGAGGTAGGTCTCCCTTCTAGAAGCCTCTAGAAGCATATAATACTTGAGATTTAGTACAGCATTGGAGGCGTGCTAGAATGTCATTATTGTAAAGTATGCCTCGTTTATGAGATGGTGTCCTCTTATTTTGGGGGCAGAAATAGAGGATTAGGGTGTCACTGACCTAACTATATCTTCATCGTTCACGTATTGTAATTTCCACTCTGTCAGTTATCAGCGCTGTAACAGGCCGCCATGTAATAGAGTTGTGTACATTAGATGGCTACCATGTAATAGAGTTGTGTACATTAGATGGCTGCCATGTAATAGAGTTGTGTACATTAGATGGCTGCCATGTAATAGAGTTATGTACATTAGATGGCTGCCATGTAATAGAGTTGTGTACATTAGATGGCTGCCATGTAATAGAGTTGTGTACATTAGATGGCTGCCATGTAATAGAGTTATGTACATTAGATGGCTGCCATGTAATAGAGTTGTGTACATTAGATGGCTACCATGTAATAGAGTTGTGTACATCAGATGGCTGCCATGTAATAGAGTTGTGTACATTAGATGGCTGCCATGTAATAGAGTTATGTACATTAGATGGCTGCCATGTAATAGAGTTGTGTACATTAGATGGCTACCATGTAATAGAGTTGTGTACATTAGATGGCTGCCATGTAATAGAGTTGTGTACATTAGATGGCTACCATGTAATAGAGTTGTGTACATTAGATGGCTGCCATGTAATAGAGTTGTGTACATTAGATGGCTACCATGTAATAGAGTTGTGTACATTAGATGGCTGCCATGTAATAGAGTTGTGTACATTAGATGGCTACCATGTAATAGAGTTGTGTACATTAGATGGCTGCCATGTAATAGAGTTGTGTACATTAGATGGCTACCATGTAATAGAGTTGTGTACATTAGATGGCTGCCATGTAATAGAGTTGTGTACATTAGATGGCTGCCATGTAATAGAGTTGTGTACATTAGATGGCTGCCATGTAATATAGTTGTGTACATTAGATGGCTGCCATGTAATAGAGTTATGTACATTAGATGGCTGCCATGTAATAGAGTTGTGTAGATTCGATTGGCTAGCAAACCCCAAGGATAGCTTTGTTACTTATTATTGTTGAATTGTTGTCTTTTTGTGTCAATCGCTGAACAACTATAAACTGCTGGCGCTTTGGTTGTGTATTTCTTAGTTCTCATGAACGTTCCCTGTCAAACCTTGTGCTATAAAGCTCTTTCTTACAGCGAGAACTAAATTGATTTAAAATTTACGAATTGAATTGTTGACAATTCGCTGATAAATACTGTTTAGATAAATCAGTCGTATCGAGCTATCTGGGAAGGACTCTAGCTGTCAGTTGACAGCTGGTTATGAGATAGATGCCAGACAAGTTTGCCTTAGTTTACAGATAAATAATTGAAAAGGGCTTTTATTTCCCTTGAGCTACTAAACAATGGAAAAAAGTACATGCCAGTCTCTGCATATCAAGTATTTTTTACCAACTTCTTTTCCCAAAAAATTGTGAACTTCTCGTGTTCTGCGTAAAGGTTTGTCTTGTTTCAAGTTTTAAGCATGTTTTTTTTCAATCAGTTCTTAAGACAAAAAACCTTTTAGTTTTATTTGACTCTGTTGAAAAGATAAACAGTATCACAGCTACATATCCACATTATTGGCAATCAGTTTTCTTGACAGCAGTTGAGTGTATTTAACGTTAGGTGGAATGTTCCAGATGTATTTTCTGCACACAACTACTGGCCAGTGATTAAGGTCCGCCTATGTTTTATGTACTTACAGCTCCGTCTAGCTTTCTCAAATCTTTTTGTAACATTCTAGTGTTTTGCTTATTAGCTATTGTACACAGGATGCAGGTAATACTTGCTACCATTTCTGACCTTTCTCTAAAAGGCTACTTAAACAACCTTGACACTGCACTTGCATTGAGATCTACTTGGTAGTTGCTATGCATGACAACAAATAGCATTGATCTCTCCATGTGATGCTGGTGCATAATACCTGCATGAGTTTCTCACCGAATAAACAGATATCATTGGTTATGATTCTGGGTAAAAATTTTTGATGCATACTAGATTTCTTCTATGCTTCTTCGCATTGCCTGTGATCAGCTGGCGCTAATATATATTAGAGATCTTGGGTGTATGCCTCTGTGGACACACGGCCACATAAGTTATCACCACCCAGGGCCTAACTACCTAACTACCAGGTTTATTGTATGCGTGAACAGTAAATCAGTCACTGATTCTATGTTTGAGATTATCTTAATCCTTGCCGTATTTATTTTGCATAGAGATTATATAATCGGCTATTGCCAAGCCAGGCTAATCAAAATAATGTTTATCGCCAATTTATTTACCATCCGTACTAAGTTATCCTCTCTATCAAACGGTTATTGTATATTGCAGGGATTGTCTGATAGTAGGGGTAGGCAACTCTCTCACAAGCTTTTTTGCTGGATTTCCCGTATTTTGTGTGTTGGGCTACATGGCTCAACGACTGGACACTACCATAGACAATGTGGTCAGATCAGGTAGCTATGTGTGTGCTAATCTCTTTGTGTATGTAGGGTTATAAACAGCTTATATATTCTCAGAACTCCAAGCATAACCCCATGAAAAAACATAACCTTAGTGTGTTTGATAGCAAGTTGCCATCTTAAAAGATTATTTTTTCAACTAAATTTTTATGAACTAAAGAAATTGCTGTTGGTAAATTATATCTTGATATTTATTATTTAGGCTCCGCTCTGGTATTTATTGTCTACCCAGAAGTGCTGGACAAACTGCCGGCCAATTCATTCTGGTGCGTCCTTTTCTTTATCATGTTGATCTCTCTGGGCCTTGACAGTCAGGTGAGTGCTCATTACTTCACGTTAGATAAAAACTCTTATAAGATTTGTTAGTTAGAGTTGTTAGTTGGGAGTTATTAGCTGGAATTTGTTAGTTGGAGTTGTTGGTTGGGAGTGGTTAGTTGAGAGTTGTTAGTTGGGAGTTGCTAGTTGGGAGTTGCTAGTTGGGAGTTGTTAGTTGGGAGTTGTTAGTTGGGAGTTGTTAGTTGGGAGCTGCTAGTTGGAGTTGTTAGTTGGGAGTTGTTAGTTGAGAGCTGCTAGTTGGAGTTGTTAGTTGGGAGTTGTTAGTTGGGAGTTGTTAGTTGGGAGCTGCTAGTTGGAGTTGTTGTTGGAAGTTGTTAGTTGGGAGCTGCTAGTTGGAGTTGTTAGTTGGGAGTTGTTAGTTGGGAGTTGTTGTTGGGAGTTGTTAGTTGGGAGTTGTTAGTTGGGAGTTGTTAGTTGGGAGTTGTTAGTTGGGAGTTGTTAATTGGAGTTGGGAGTTGTTAGTTGGGAGTTGTTAGTTGGGAGCTGCTAGATGGGAGCTGCTAGTTCTGGCTTGCCTTTGTTATCTTGTCATTTGTTCGTTTGTAGTTTGGAGGGCTAGAAACCATTCTTACCGCGATACTTGACAAAAGACCCAAACTACTTCCAAAGAAACCCCTTGTTGCTCTAGCTATCTGCTTGGTGATGTTTGTGCTTGGTATATCAACAGTCACAATGGTTTGTGTCCTAGTACATCCATGTATCACATAATTGATCTTACACTGATTCATATGCTAGTTTTGATTGCATCGTCTCAAGAATAAAAACATCACACATCGATCAATAGATACAAATTATAGATAATCTCATTGTAATCATAATTTTTGGCATTTCAATATATTTGTTCTTATAATACATACATTTGTATCCTGTTTTACTCTGATTTTCCACATCAAATGAAGGAGTTGTGCACTCTATTTAGCTTTATTGCTGACAAGACAGGTGAAGCGAGGTTGTAACCACCGTTACATATCTGTTGATGCTTTTGTGTTACAGGCTGGAGTGTACTGGGAGGAGCTTCTCAATTATTATTCTGGTTTCTCTACTGTGGCCTTGGCCTTCACCAATTCCTTGGTCTATGGCTGGGTCTATGGTATGTATGGTTGTGTCTATGGTATGTATGGTTGTGTCTATGGTATGCATGGTTGTGTCTATGGTATGTATGGTTGTGTCTATGGTATGTATGGTTGTGTCTATGGTATGTATGGTTGTGTCTATGGTATGTATGGTTGTGTCTATGGTATGTATGGTTGTGTCTATGGTATGCATGGTTGTGTCTATGGTATGTATGGTTGTGTCTATGGTATGCATGGTTGTGTCTATGGTATGTATGGTTGTGTCTATGGTATGTATGGTTGTGTCTATGGTATGCATGGTTGTGTCTATGGTATGTATGGTTGTGTCTATGGTATGCATGGTTGTGTCTATGGTATGTATGGTTGTGTCTATGGTATGTATGGTTGTGTCTATGGTATGTAACTTAGTTGATGTACCAACACTACATAATGCTATTGTAATGTATTTGTATCTAATTTTTGTTAATCTGAAAGAAAGTATTCTCTACTGTTCACATTGAATGCATGGCAGGTATTTGCAGGTGCTGGTAGGTTGTTAGACCATTTACAACACATGATTGATATGAAATTTCCTGCCACGGTAGTGTGGATATTATTGGTGCTTTGGAAGGTTCTAGCACCAATTATCATTGTGGTAAGTTTTCGTCATCATTGACCTTTATATTGGTGTCCCTAAGTTTTTTACATATGGATCTCTATCTCATGAATGGATCACTCACCTATACCTATTTCTCAAGGGTAGATAACTCCCCTATTACCTATGTATTAAGGGTAGATAACTCATCTACACCTATGTGTCAAGGGTAGATAACTCACCTATTACCTATGTCTCAAGGGTAGATAACTCACCTATACCTATGTATCAAGGGTAGATAACTCACATATACCTATGTATTATGGGTAGATAACTCATCTACACCTATGTCTCAAGGGTAGATAACTCACCTATACCTATGTCTCAAGGGTAGATAACTCACCTAGTACCTATGTCTCAAGGGTAGATAACTCACCTATACCTATGTCTCAAGGGTAGATAACTCCCCTAACACATTTTAATGTTACAGATAATATTTGTCTTCAACTTTATCCACCTCACAAAGATCGGATACCATGGCTATATATTCCCTGACTGGGCTCAGCTATTTGGTTGGATGTTGGTGTTGGTACCGCTGTTTATGGTGCCTGTGGCAGCGATACTCACTGTTAGAGCTGATATGGCAGCTAACCCCTACACAGCAGAAACCCTCATACAGGTGAGCATTTTAGTATTGCCTCACTCTTACAGGTTTGTGTTATCGGAGTGTAATATTTAGGTTAATGTTCACACATTTAGTTTTCACTTGGCCACGTTTTCAATATAAGCTCTAGATGGTGTAGGCTCTCATAAATTGTTCGGGATGTTACCTGTTGAGACATGCCATATGTGCATGGAGCGAATTGTCAGCATTACACTTGTGCAATTAACTCTAGATTAATCTTTAAATATTTTTACGTAAAACAAATGGAGTTTCTTTAAAATTGATTTGACCAAGTACAGTATGCTCATAAATTGTTTTGTTTGGTTTAAAATTTTAGCGGACATATTACCTGATTTGATTGCAGATTTTTTCTTACTCATTGACGATGTTCGAGTCTATAAACTAGTGATTTGCTGTGGGCGTCTACTAGTAAGTCTCACGTTAATGTTTTTGTGTGTTTAGAGAATGCTAAGGCTAACTAGACCAAGCGTCAACTGGAAACCCTCCTATCTCAAACACGAGCAGTCAATTGTCAATATAGATGTGAATGCGCACACGATCAATGGAGATGTGCCACGTGCAACTACAAGACCCATATCTGTCACCGCTGGAGCTGGTGAACCCTTATCCTATGGTACTAATGGTGCTATCAACCTTCCCGATATCACTAAACAAAGCTCCTTCAACGAAACTAACGGCCCGGTGTAAACATAAAAAGATGCTTTAGGAAATTGGATGTTACTTACGAATTTACTTGGAGCTCAGCCAGAGGATATGATGTCATCTTTTTATAGTCTAATTAGTTTTACTTATTTTCACATCTCTTTCTTTCTCAACTTTTACCCAGTACTTTATTATTTAGCTTATGATATTTTTGCCATTTTGATCTTTGATTGTTTATCAAAAAGTATTTTTTATTCATTCCTCTGTTTGGCAAAGTTTGATTGCTTTCAAAATTTTGCCTGAACTCAGTTTTTCATAACTTGTATATCTGAGTGTGGCCAGGCAATAGTCTTCCTATTTATGCAGCAATACACGACGCCGTCAATGCTCTTCCTGTGCTACTCACCGCATTTCTGCATCTGAAATTTATATTTTTCCACTGCATTCATATTTTATTTCTACGTTATTACTTTATGCGTAATTTTATTTTATTTTACTCAGAATTGAACAAATACAGATGATGGTTTAAAAACGATAACGTAATAAATAATCATATTTTCTATAATTTGTGATGTAGATAGTGTGTAAAATTGATTTGTACCCTGAAAGTGACCACCACCTTCTCTCAGCATTGCCTGTGGCGGAAATATTATCTAGTTGTACAGATGCTGACAAACTTACTTGAGTGCAATGATGGCACTGCCATGAGCACTCACTGAGTTCTTTGGTTGCAGTCAAATATGCATACACCTCATCGATGACTACGAACGTGATTTGTAACTTTGGAGTTATCTACTCCCAATCTTAAACAAAATATTTTATTACAATCAATTAGTTTTAAGAGAACATTTCTGAAATTTTTTTTGATTATGCATATAATGTGCTATTGGCAATGTAAATCATATATGGTTTCTTAATCGTTGTGCTGTTGTGCGCGATATTCAAGGGAGCATTCATTATAATAACGGAAGTGGTAAAGGAGTTTCCTGTAGAGATTTTTTTTTTATTTCTGTGATGTTAGTTAGTAATGCTCATTAGATTTCTGCAGTGCATCTTAGGTTATTTCCCTGTTGAATGCACAATGTCAATGTTTTTGCTCCACTATGGAAAATACCTAGTCACGACTGAGTTTCCACACGTGTATTTGTGGCAGAAGTGTACTGATGATCATCAGATCATTTATTATTATTATTTATTATTAAATTTAAAATTAAAAAACTTTTTTTAACTAGCGAAAAAAATATTATAATAATTAATATAATAATTTATAATAATAATTATTATAATAATAACAAATGATAGTAATAGTAATAATTATTATTATAATAATATCATGTATAAATAATTTTATTAAATAAATAATAATAATAATAATTATATTATTATTATTACTAATTAAACTTATTTTAATTATTCATAATGATAATAATAAATTAAATAATAATACTACTACTACTCACTGAGTACAATTATTAGTAGTTATGTAATTGATTAAATTTAATATTATTATTATTTGTTATATATAATAATAATAAATTGTTATATTATTTATCATTAATTAATGAGTTTTATTATTTATTAGGATTATCATTGATTCATCATCATTGTTGTTGTTTATTATTTTATTTACTGTAATTTTTATATTTATTAATTATAAGTAATAAATAAATAGTACCTGTTACTTGAAAATTATTATTAATTAATCGTCGTATATAAATAATTTTTACTACTTTTAATATAAAAATTGTTATTATTATATAATAATAATAATAATAATATATCATTACTATTTATAATCTTATAATTAATACATGTCTATAATATTATCATTTTGCTAATTAATAATCTAATAAACTAATGTTTAAATGTACATATCAATTAATATATATATGTATATGTATATGTATAGTATGTATATACAAATATTATTAGATAATAATAATGGAATGATTATTGTTGTTATTGATTGATTTTTTTCTTATTTGCTTTTACTTGTTTATTAAACTTACTTATTATTGCTGCTACTAATAATGGGTGTTACTCCACTGCTATGGCTGTAGTACTACTAGGCCTACTGTAAATTTTAATATTGTTAGTATTATAATTATGAATACAATAGCACGCTACTGTTGTTATTATTAAATGTAAATCATCTTCAAGCTCCTATATTCCGCAGCTTACGACGAGCCCCGTATGTTATCACGGTGAGCCATGTAGGTATGTGATTACTAACAAACTGGCGTTGTATAAAAAATGAAAGACTAGAAAAGTATTAGCGTATAATAATTATACATACATATACAGTACTAAATTACTAGTTAGTATTATAATATAGTATTACAATAATCTAGTAAAAAAAACATTTATTCTTCTTTTTTAATTATAATGTAGTTTAACACTATACAAGGCTAACTGTGTATATTATTAAATAAATGCATTCTATTTATCATTAAAGCTGTATGTTGCATACTAGTACAGCCATATATATATATACGTCTAATAAATGTATAATAATTATCATGAGAAAGAATATATATAAATTATGTAGTAAGGATGTTGTAGAATATTAATGTAGGCTTATTTGATAAACATATCGATACCATAATTTCTTATTCTTCATATCTTAGGACTTTTCTCCACTTTGCCACATTGTTGTAATAGTCATACTTGGGTTATTACAATAATTTGTTGTCAAATTTTGTCATTCATATTAAGTATAAAAAAATACTGTTCATTTATTGTATAAAAAGTTAGTAATTGTTTTAATATGTCTAATAAAAAATTTGCGAAATAAAAATTTATAATCAGTGCATGAAAAAGATTGAACTAGTCCAATACATAGGCATGCTTGACATGTAGCCTACATATTCATATGCATTTACACAGGCACGATTATGGTGGCTCATAACATAGGAGATTCAGTTTAAGATAGCTTTAACACTCTGCAAGCATTAAATTTTTTAGTGTTTGCAAATTATCCAGAGATTGATGAAAGGATTCAGCTGATTTGGAAAAGTTTAGACCGTATGATGCTTAGTTTAAACAACCGGATTTCAGCCGTTTATGCAGTCACGTGTTCTCAATACGGCACCAAATTCGACTGTATAAAGCAGTCACATTTCGGTCGAAGTGCGGCAACGGTTGCCGTAACTCCGACATGGAAACTGCCAGTCGTGTCTTCAGGCGTTTTAGAACGAGATCTCATGAGACTACAGAACGATAACCACATGGCATGGCAGCCCACGAGGTGAGGATTGTCTCTATTTGGGAACACCATCCACCATGTAGTAGTAGCGATTGTTCTTGTCATCCATCGATGACAGACAGCCTGCCAATCGATCAAGTGATGACAATCCACTCACGATGTCATGTGGTCATGGTAGGCTTGATAATAAGGCCAATAATAAATAATAACTATAATAATAATTATTATTTTAATTATTATTATTGTAATTATAATAATAAATAATAATAGTAAAACATGACTCAAAGGCCTGATCGTTTAAACCAGGAGCACTTTGCAGCAGAGTCACAAAACCGGCTATCTGATCCGCATCAAATCCTGCTGATTAAACCGGTCGGGGGTGCAGTCAGTTCTCAGTCAGATTGGCTGAGATACGGCCGTTTAAACTAAGCATGAGTGTTTTAAGAATGTAGGAAATATTCTCAAAAGGTGGCAACTGTTCGAATTTTCTAAACATTTTTAGAACTTGTGGGCAGAGCATGTATTCCAAACCAGACAATCGCCCTCATTTTGTCATCACAGACTTGTTGATCAGTAGACAAATATTTATATTTCATTTAAATCTATGACTGTTGCGTATAATCTCAAAAGTGAGGATAAGTTTAATAGCTAATGAATTTTTCATTTTTGTTCCTTACAGTGATACTATTAATAGTAGAAATTATGATTTCAGCATTCTCAAGGGTGTGATATTGTGTCTACACATAAATTCATTGTTTATCACTCCAATTTAACTATAAAAACTAAATTTACCCATTTCCTATCCAAAAAAACCTTTCAATAGTGCCTCGTTCATGCCTTGTTATAATTAGCATGGTTCATGAAAATAATATGTGTAGCTTAAATGTCAATTTTGTCAAGTAAGTGCAACTAATTGAAGATTATTAGTGAGGATTGTTGTGTTTAGACAAAGAGCTCATTAAATGCTAAATTGCATCGTTAGGTACAGTAAGATACTGTGCAGTGCAACATGTATTAAATTTAATTTTATGCACAATTTTTTTTCAGGGTCAGCTTTATCTACAAAGTAACCAGCATTACAAGCAAACTAGTTGTTCCAAAAACTTACCGATTGCCTTGGCTTTTTATGTAAACAGTATTTAACCATGCAATAAAAGATAACACATATAATAAACGAATCACTCTACTAACGTTTTATCTTCACATCGCACAACATTGCACTTACTTCTTCGTAGATATGATTTAGTTATCTGCCGAGAAATTGCATGTCAAGTAACATTATTAAACCCCTTGAGCACAAATATTGATGGCATCTTGGACTTGGATGATTTTTACAACATTAATTGAATTGCGAGTATTGGGTGGTCATGTAAAAAAATTATGTCTCTGAAGCTACAGTACATCTACCGATTAGCTACAGATTTCCCCTTACCAATTGAAAATGATGACGGAGTGTTCCCGTATTTTTTTCTTCACATTTGACATTCTCACACAATACTGGTTAAACACGTTATATTTGATGTCACAGTTAGTCATAAAGTGCTTTCAAACAGCAAAAACGGGACGCTTAAGAACGGCTCCTTTTACATGAATAATTGTGGCTGAGAAACATATTTATGAAAAACATCAAAATCGCAAGCAGTGATATGGTTGGTCAAATCACGAATTGTCTACCAATTTTTTGATGTGGATCAAAACCTGCTGATTACCTCAAAAAACATGATACCGATTGCTTTGCGATTTCTCCGGAAACAGTGGCTGTAAAATCACTCAATTGATAGCTAACCGGTAGATGTACACGGGGCATTAAACTAGCAACCCTCAGAATACAGATGTTTAAAGGCGGTTTCAATACTTTTGTGTGATGTCACTCGCGTAATTGCTTAGCAGTTTGTTCATTATTTTTCAAGGAAGACAGTGCAGTATAAAGCTTTTAACCTACTGGCACCTTTAGGTAGCAAGTACGGTCGTGGTTCATTTTACAACTCCCAACTTGTTTCTTCAACTAATAAACTGGAATAGGTATATTTATCATCAGTAATGACATTAACGCCCAAAAACTGGCTTTCAGGTGTTGGCTGTGGGTATTTTTTACCAGATAGGCTTTTGTTCTTGCCAAGTGCTTGTGAATCCTGTGATTATCAAATCATTTACGTGCAATTGCTTTGATAATTCAAGTATTTTTGCCGAACGTAATTTATTTTTCGCAAATTGACACTTTTTGCTCTGAGTGATGCCAATCTAATGATCTGTCACAATTCAAATTTTTTATAGTATTCAAAATGAAAATGTGAGTTATATTCATTTGTATATTGCTTTGTAAAATAAACAGGTAAACAAAGTTTTCGTTATACCATGTTTCATATTGGGGGCGTGGAGACCATTATTTTATGGTACCTGCGCTAGAGGTATTTCAATAAAAAGTTGGCCTGTGTTACTATAACATTATTGCTGTTACAGTATGCACCTTTGCTAAACAAATACATTGTGTGGGATCAAAAGCTCTAAACCATTACTAATAACACTCAGCCTACTATCAAATGACCTCAATCTAACAAAAATGTATCGGTCATTGTCCTTCATCAATTTATCATTGACTTAGGACGTATTACTGCTCATAAATTCTGTGTGCTTATTCTAATAATGCACTCACTCAGTAATGTGTTCATAGACTAAGGTACAAGTTCTTATGTCTATTCTCAGTACGGTCTACGTATTAAATTCTATCTCTACTGTCAGTTAAGTTTGGTACAAAGTCTATTGCATTTACTTCCCTCTTAGCCTGTAGATTGCTGCACTACAGCTTTCATTCAGTAGTAGTTTGTGCCCTGTACTTATGTTTTAGCTTAGAAACCTTTGGCATCAGTTGAAGTGTCATTGGGCACAATCACTGACACATTTATTTGTGGCCAACTGATTTATTGTCAAGCGTAGCCAATTATATTGTTTTTGTATATTTTATGTCATGCAAGATGTTGTCCTTCTCATCTGTTAGTGTTAGAGTTTGTTTTTGTCAATTTTTATTGTCGTCGGGCAGCTATAGGGCAACTGGTGCAACTTGTTACATACAGTTAGTCATAAAATGCTGACATAATTTTGTGATATCCTGAAAGTTTTTTTTATTGTTCTGAACTGGTTTTGAGTTAGTGACGTTGTTATTTTGTCATGTTGTTGATGACTAAGTGCTTGTCAGATGAGTTTTTGGAACTGTTGATACTAGCAAAGTTTGAAATAACAATAATATTTTAGAACTTTTTGTAACACAAATTGTGTCAACATTGCTGTTTGCTTTCATTAAACACTTCATACTCAATGATCAGTAAAACTGGTAAGAGTACTTAATATTCTACTAATGTGAATGTTTTTGTTTGGTCTGGTGGTTTCAAGTATTCAGCATATTCCAGTTTGTTATCCAACTGAATGATAAGCTATATTGTTTTGTCTATTCCATTTGATTAGTTTATAGCTGACCCATCTGTGTGCAAGTTATTATGCTACAAAGCAAGACTTCCCATAGTCTCACTCAGTGTGATACATATATCTACTACTACCCCGTGTTACATTATCCTTGTTTTATTGATACTTACAGTTTAGCTCATGTTTATCTACGCCACAGCTGTTGGAGCAGACAAAGCCTTGAGATATTTCTATGAAATGTGAGAGAGTGCGGAAGGGCATTTCAACATGGCTTCCATCGAGGATAAATTGAGGTTTCTAGAAAATGGTGTTTTACTCACAAGGTAGGTAATCATTTAATTTAATTTTCCAAGTCGCTCGTAGATTGTCCTCACTGCTTTACATTCTGCATTCGAATGTTGTTGTTTTAATAATAATAATAGTTCTAGGCATCCTCTTTTTTTTCGTTTTAAACTCACTTGATTAAAATAACTAAAAAAAATATTGATGTACGAATTGTCACCAGTTGCAGGTTCCTCATTCCTTTTACCGGCTTATTTTCTCAGCATATTTCTATTTTAAACTATTGATTTTTCCAATTAAATATATTATCACATTAATTTTATTTAATAATACTGCAGAAGCACCGATGCACTACAGAATTGTAGGCTATCAGACAAGGTTTAAGACCTGGCTAACACTCCTATGTTTTGTGGGAATTTGACGAGAAACGCGCTTCGTAGTGTTGATCCTGTGGCTACACACACAGATGTTTGATCACCCCAAGCAACGTTATGGGTTGTCCCGTGAAGCAATGAGAGTATATTATTATAAACAACCATTATAACAACTGTTATAAATATGAATTATAATGGCTATCACAAATATAATAATTAAATAATTATTGTATTTAGTTATAGTATTAAATTAATAATTTTATTAGCCATAGCATTTGGTGCTTATAAATAGTAATAAGTTTTTTATGAAAAATAAACTACCCTCTTTGATAGAAGTAACGGAATGGAGCAGGTCAAGGTCACAATATAAAGAAGTACACAATAATCGTCAATTTTGTCATTATATTCCACCCAATCTAAAGTGGCTGTTTGAGAATAATTTTCCGATCACCGAAGCGTCCGACAACCGCTTTCATCGTTCAACATGTTGATCTACACATTTTGTAAAAAAAAACCTCGCCTTCAGAAAAAAAAATACATTTTTGCTCACGTACCGACAAAAAATAGGTACGTGTAGCCGTGGCTTTAGTATTTGTGCTTGAATGGAACATTTAAATGATAGGTCGAAATGTAATATTCTTATGCGTTAAAATAGAAATGGCAGTTCAATTGAATAAACACCGATGTCGGTGTCATATACTGTTCTGTGCATTAGTAAAACCATTTTCTTCAGTGGTAGTTAATAGCTGAACGTAGAAGAAGACTTTGTGCTAACACTTTGATATGTGTCCATTGTGCTGGATAGATGCCTTTCATTTATCTGATTAGATATTACTTTCCTCATCAGTGTCTAAACACACAGTGGCACAATACCGAGTGCAATAGTTCAGCTTTCTTTTCTACTTCCTCATAGATAACCACTACTAGAGCATTACTGACTTGTCATATTCCTGCTCATGATTCTCTCATCAATCCACACACACTCAACCCTTCCTTGTGGTACCATAATACTGTACGGGATTGTCTTCTCTTGTCTCTGCAGTACTTTCCAAGTGTTTTATTGTCTTTGTTGACAACCATGTCTGTATTTATTGCGGGTGTTATTTTAAAATTTTTCAACTATGTTTTTGCATCCGTAATTTTGTGACAAAAATTGATTATCGCTAATGAATGCCTAATTATTCAGTTCGTTAATCTATTTGACAACCATAATGAATGATTAATAGCTATCACTCGTCTCATCCGTTAAAAGACATCTCTCATTGCCTTTGGTGAACTGGTTTACAAATGGTTGTATATCATATCCAATAAGCCAAAATATACACATTCATCTCCCCCTGCTATAAATAACAAAAGTGATTACTGAAAGGCAAACGAAATAATACTGAGAGTTCATCTATTTATCTATAATACAGGTACTACAATAAGAAAAAGCCAGAGAGGCTCACATTTAAGGTCCGCCTCGATACTAGGGAACTAATATGGATCAGGGCAGAGGGACAGTTTAAACCGGATGGTGTAGGTGAGTCACTAGGAGACTTCTTCAGTTCTTGATTGCATTTGTTTGTTCTAAGCCAGCTCATTCTATGTGTCACTAGCTGCGTGTGTGTCACTACCGCGTGTGTCACTACTGCGTGTGTCACTACTGCGTGTGTCACTACTGCGTGTGTCACTACTGCGTGTGTCACTACTGCGTGTGTCACTACTGCGTGTGTCACTACTGCGTGTGTCACTACTGCGTGTGTCGCTACTGCGTGTGTCGCTACTGCGTGTGTAGCTACTGCGTGTGTAGCTACTGCGTGTGTCACTACTGCGTGTGTCACTACTGCGTGTGTCACTACTGCGTGTGTCACTACTGCGTGTGTAGCTACTGCGTGTCGCTACTGTGTGTCGCTACTGGGTGTGTCACTACTGCGTGTGTCACTACTGGGTGTGTCACTACTGCGTGTGTCACTGCTGCGTGTGTCACTACTGCGTGTGTTACTGCTGCGTGTGTCACTACTGGGTGTGTCACTACTGCGTGTGCCACTGCTGCGTGTGACACTGCTGCGTGTGTCACTACTGCGTGTGTCACTGCTGCGTGTGTCACTACTGCGTGTGTCACTGCTGCGTGTGTTGCTACTGGGTGTGTCACTACTGCGTGTGTTGCTACTGGGTGTGTCGCTACTGCGTGTGTCACTAACTGCGTGTGTCGCTACTGCGTGTGTCACTGCTGCGTGTGTCGCTACTGGGTGTGTCACTGCTGCGTGTGTCGCTACTGCGTGTGTCACTACTGCGTGTGTCACTGTTGCGTGTGTCACTACTGGGTGTGTCGCTACTGTACGTGTCACTAACTGCGTGTGTCGCTACTGCGTGTGTCACTGCTGCGTGTGTCGCTACTGGGTGTGTCACTGCTGCGTGTGTCGCTACTGCGTGTGTCACTACTGCGTGTGTCACTGTTGCGTGTGTCACTACTGGGTGTGTCGCTACTGTATGTGTCACTACTGCGTGTGTCACCACTGGGTGTGTCACTAGTGTATGCGTTGTTCCTTTAAGTTTTCGATTTATCAACATTTTGCAAATAAGTATTCTCTAACTCTTTGCTCAACTATATACGTTATCAACAATATTGGTTTGTTAAAAGCTAATAGCAGTTGTGTTCTCTTGTACCTGGCTCTTTTCTGTCATAAAAATAGAATAGTTCAGTCTATTATGCTTTTATTCTAATTTTGCAAATGTAATTATTTATTTGCTATGCATTTTGTTGTTGGCAAGCTGTAAGATGGTAAGAGTTGTTTGTATAGGGTTGCATGTGAAATTTATTTAATGATTTGATTTACTGTTCATTATCGATTAAATCTTTGACTTTTATTCTATTAGCTATTGGTTGAATGTTGACGTATACTATGTGCATGTATCAAACCTTTCAGGCAGTACAAACCAACATGGTTGATACTCTCTCACATTCATGTACTTTCAACTTATTTCATTGCAGTTGTGATTTCTGGCTATTTTTGTACATATAAAAGTTTGGTGTCTCGTTAGCCTTGGTTCTTTACGTTCAGTCAATCACAACCATAGAATTATCTCCATTCCTAGAACGCTAACTGTAGGTGAAATGTAACAGGATCGGATGGTGACAGAGCGTACTACATATATTTTTATATAGTACACAGACCCCGTAAAAATGGCGTCATAGAACGAATCAAATCCTCTATCACATTCCCTTTTATGATTAGCAAATCCCTGCCAATTCTACAATAGAGATTATCTATCGTAGAAACGACAAGTATTTGGGCGGGATAATAGTGTGGTGCGCCATTTTTGCACTTACCAAATTTCACCAGCTGCTATCAACTGGTCAGCGTTCTAGAAGGGGAGATAATTCTATGATTAGAACGCCTGGCTTACAGCTGGCAACAATTGATGTGGTTGGTTGTTGTAGTGGACATGAGGGAACTGAAGGAGATCAGGCTAAAGGACCAAGGTGACAAGGAGACAAAGGAGTTTGATAAATGGATGGGAGACTCTGACAGGAGTTGTTCTCTCTGTTTCTCTCTGCACTACGGTCACGAGTTTGTACTCAAGCACCTCTCTCTGCAAGGTATGCCATTAACGGCTCTCTTTGATTGTTGTTTTGAGGTTTTGAATAATGTCTTCATACGCCAAGGCTCCCCTGCACCACCAAGGCCTGTTGTATAAATTAAGATGGTTGCTTCCCCAAAAGAAAACAACTCCACGCTGGTTTTTTCTAGAACAGACTAACTCTTCTAAACCAATTATAACACGAAACTGATTCTGGTAGATAAAACATTAGTAAAAGCTTTTTGGATGGTAAAAGCTCAAAATTTCTTAACGTGACATCAACTTGGGTGGTGTAGGCATTTGGAGGCAAATGTTTGAATGGTTTTTATATATGATTCATTAAGTAAACTCTAGGTTTTGTGTGTGTTTATCTGAGCTGTTTGCTGGACCAAATGGATTTTGCGAAAGATGTTTGCAGTCCCGATCTCATTGAGAGAATTTTAAGACTTGATAATCGGGTCATAGCATACTACAAAGGCTATGCTAGGTTACCTTAGGGGGCGTCGTTATCATGATGGTACGATCACGCCCCCTTCTCACCACATACATCATACCAAAAATAAATTATCACCAAGTTGATAATATTATTTTTTCAATTTGGCTTTTTCTTTACACATGATTGTGAAGGAAACATTTGCCCCAAGCCGTAGACAACAGTTTGACACGCTGTTCCAGCAATTCACTCGTTACTAAAAAGGCTTCAAAAATCTAGATTCTTGGCGAGTTTCCCAAAAAAGAACACTAGTAGTCTCAATTAGCTTTGTGACAAAGTTGTCTGTTTTATCTATGAATAACTCTCTCTCATGTTGAATTTTAATTTTTTGTGAATACAACTGCCGCGTTTTATATTTTACTGAAAGAGACCCTGACCTGTAGTACGTCACATGTGCTCCTTAAAATCTTATTTTTCTGCTTAACGTTGTATCGCGCAATGAAACATCGTTATAACTAACTTCAGCAAAATTTTTCTGTTAGGAGTTATCTTGCCCATAATTAGTGGATGAAATTATTTGTTTATTGTTCAGTAAGAACGTTCCATCCTTGTTTTTTTCATTCAAATAATGAGGAAAATTCTTTTTATACCAATTTAATTTCACAAAATATCTCGTCACAAGGTTTTACGTCTTACAATTTTGCAATAACTTTTTTAATGGAAGTTGAATGAGAATTTGCGTGAATGATGAAAATTTTCGCGAGTAATGCCAAATTTTAATGTAATCTAGTGCATGCAACGTATAACCATAATGTTATGTTTTTGTTGCTCTGAGTTATTATGAGGAAATAAGGCCGAGTCCTCCTTTGATGTTCTTGTGATCAGTGCAGACTGATTCACACCGAATTGGGAGAATTTAATGCTCCCTTATTGCCTCTCATGATATTTTGTTTTCCTTTTTATCTATTTGTGTTTTATTTGGCGTTCTATTGGAATATGAAATACTTTCATCAATGAGGAAATTATCGATTCTGTTTGTGTTCTACAATAATTGGGCGGACACTTTTGCTAGAAAAATGATATTTGTGTTAGCCATGCAAGACACTAAAAAGTGATTTATTGCGTAAATGTAACTTAGTAATAATAAATAACTATAGTCAACTAGCATTTAAATCTTTTAGTTTAGTTAGCCTGCCATCGACATCTTCCCTTGACTCCAGAAACCTTTTGGCTTTTTTCTGATAATAATTTTAAGCTACAAAAGCTGTCCTAAGAAGAAGAATGAAAATGTATTCAAGGGTCAGCACCCTCTCTAGCCATTATGATCAGCGCATCAGAACTGTATCTATGTTATATAAGATATCAACAATTTAGTAGCCTGTGTCACTTGGATGTAGCCTGTGTCACTTGGATAATAGCCTGTGTCACTTGGATGTAGCCTGTGTCACTTGGATTTAGCCTGTGTCACTTGGATGTAGCCTGTGTCACTTGGATGTAGCCTGTGTCACTTGGATGTAGCCTGTGTCACTTGGAAGTAATTAAAATGGGTACTTATGGTGCAGAGTAATGTTTCCATTTCCAGACGAAAGTGGTTGAAAAAATTTAGGTTACTGTACAGCTGCTCAATTGTATATAAATACCCACCATGCTATTAATTTAGAAAATACTGCTAATATCTAATTGTAAAGTTATCAGTTTCAAAATACCAACTTGTTCTTCTTCTTGTTGCATTGGGTTTTCATTTGTCCTCCATATTGCTAAAACTATATTTTCATGCAAAATCGAGTCATTTTGGTCTAAAAGAGGTGGTAATAATATACTTGCATAGCTTTATTGCTTGTAGAAAAATTATTATTTTGTGATATTATTATTATTATTATTATTATTATTATTATTATTATTATTATTATTATTATTATTATTATTATTATTATTATTATTATTATTATTATTATTATTATTATTATTATTATTATTATTATTATTATTATTATTATTATTATTATTATTATTATTATTATTATTATTATTATTATTATACATGAATTGTTGTTATGTTGAATATGTTTGCCTATAATAATTATTTCACTCTACTATTAAACATCTCTATGTTGTCTGGTACTTTGTATAATAATAATAATAATTATAATGATAATAATAATAACTATTATTATTGTTATTATACATTACCCTGACAGGGTTGCACTGTACTATGCTATACTATATAACTACTGTTAGCGTGCTATCATTTTAGCTCAATCAGCCGAAGAGCTGCAGATATTGCTTGATGGCCTACAACATCTCAAATCCTCAACACAGAATGCTTCTTTCTCATCTAAAATTGAAAGGTAAGTCAAGTCAGGTGCTTGATTCACTCCATGATGCTAAATTGTGATAAGGTTGCCTGCTTCCTGGTTGATGTTTTCTGCTATATATTATTGTTGTGTCATGATTCATTGTCATAGATTTTGGCTTGTTCACAGCGCCATTTTGTTTTTCTCTTGTCAATGTTTGTGATCATCTGAAATGAAACTTGTGAATTATGTCATGTGAATGTCATGTGAAATGTACTGTTACATGTATTCATTTTGTATTTTTGTTGTTCCGCACACACAATCAGTGTTTTAAATATCTCTTTGGAGGGTGTACTCGAATTTAAAACTCATTTTTTTTATTTTTCTTTGCAATTTTAGTGTATTGCGAAAGTCTCATTGCTTGGTTTGTCAACATTTCATAGATGTTTGGGGAACGTGAAAATCAAAAATAGATACTCATGGAAAGCATTAGCATAATAATTAATGTAAATTGCTGCTTTGGCTGAATCAAAATTTAAATAAAAATTTCTTCAAACCATAGACTTCTCTGTGCATATGCAATGATACAACACATAGACTTCTCTGTGCATATGCAATGACACAACACATAGACTTCTCTGTGCATATGCAATGATACAACACATAGACTTCTCTGTGCATATGCAATGATACAACACATAGACTTTTCTGTGCATATGCAATGATACAACACATAGACTTCTCTGTGCATATGCAATGATACAACACATGAACTTCTCTGTGCATATGCAATGATACAACACATAGACTTCTCTGTGCATATGCAATGATACAACTCATAGACTTCTCTGTGCATATGCAATGATACAACACATAGACTTCTCTGTGCATATGCAATAATACAACACATAGACTTTTCGGTGCATGTGCAATGATACAACACATGAACTTCTCTGCGAGCAGGTGGTTGAGGAAGGAGTTCTATGAGGTCAAAGGTCGAGCTGATTGCATCGTATTAGCTGATATTAAAAAATGGCTCAGCAAGTCATATTATAGAATAGGTGCGAACAAGCTCAAGGAATGCTGTAAGGTACGCTGACCAAATATAGATAGTGCCCCTTTCTTTTCAAATATATCACTGGCTGTTGCATCATAGATAATCGTGTATTAAGTTCATTCGGTTTCTTGTTTTGTTTTGTCTTTTTATATTTTTTTTGCTATATTTCATAAAAAAATATTTTTTATTATACCTTTCAGTTGACGTTATATTATTCTTGCACTAATCCTGCACTTTTCTAGCTCCTCTATTTCAGTGCGGTAATCAGCATATGAGTGGCTGTTGGTTTGACCGGCATGCAATATAGTTTGAAACTTTTTACCTCTTAAAAGTTGATTTTTTAGGTAGTGCAACTCAATCGGACAAAAAACCAAAAAAAAATCTTACACTACTGAAAGTGGTATCAAGTTGAAGACTTTTTGTTGCCTATTCTGTTGATACTTAGTTTGTTCCCATAGCAGCTATTTCCGAATTTTAAAACATTTTTTAAAATTTAAAAAAAACATATCACATTCCTGTCTCACCGCAAGCCAAAAAAATGCTCAACTACGCGTAAATATATTGTCAAAATATAGGAGCCAGTGCAGCTCAATTTTTCAATTTGAATTTCAGTGAACAAATTTGGTACCAACTTGTAGAGCTAGACATGATTATCTCCATGGTATAAAAATTACTAGTATAAATGACTTTTTAATTGCCTAAATTTACATTTCAATAATAAAAAAAATTTAATAAAAACAATTGCGGTTTGGTTTTTGTTGCGAAGCTATCAAAAATGATAACCTAAAAAACTTCAATTTTATTCGGCCAAAACATTGGGTTTTATATGATGACACCCGCAATTACGGAATTATGTTTTTTAGCTACATTGTTGCGTATTTAAAAACCGCTCACAAATTATTAGTAAGCTTTTTGAAATAAATTCTAATTAATTATAAATACTGAACTGAATCGACAAAACAACATGTTAGTGAGTAGGTAAGACATTGGTGTTTTATTTGTAATTGTCAATAATTATTAATATGTTCGGAGGAATTTTCACAGGTGCGCCAAAGTTTTTTTTTTTTTTTACTAGTTATTAGTGGGTAGAGTACATTTCAGAAGTCTATTGACAGACAATCAGACGCGAAATTGTATTGGCTGTTTGAAGAACAAGTTTCTTTCTGATTGGTGGATTAATTGCAAAGTTATTACCAAAACTGTAATTGGACACTTTGAAATCTGCGTGAGACAAATTCATATATGGATACTTTTACCGCATCACGTGATAATTATGGGTTTAGCTGCGCTACCTAGATTTTTTCCTTTCCATCTTGGTGTCATGTTGAATAACTTTGATTGATCTGATTGACTTTGGTTAATCTTTTCTAAATGAATATTTGTAAAAAATTAATCTCAGATACTATTACAATAATATTTGAGATTAATTACACGTTAATCGTTATTTAACCGACTACACAAAACATTTCTACAGCACGCAAGGCAAGGTATTTATCTACTCAATACATTGTCTGTCCTTGTCTATGATCCTTGTGTGAGCTGCTTATAAGAATGTGGAGTTAAGTCCCACTGAATGCATTATACACACCTGCTGCATTGTTCACTTGCTGTTTGTAGCATTGCACTACCCGAGTCCTCGAGTAGGTCATTTCCTGTTGTAATTTGTGGTCTGTTTTGTTTCGCTGTTCAAATATCATTGCTCATGTTTTTTCTTGTGACTTTATATTGTCTATTGATTTTTGCCATCAAGTTTTCAATCTTTCACATTTCTAAGAATTCTATACGTTAGATCGGCCCACTTTCCAACTTTTTTGTTGTCTGATTGGTCAATAGGTGTATAAAATGTTTTTTTGAAACTATATTTCGGTCAAAGCCAAAATTTTGGTAATGTAATAAAAACGCAAATTTCAGTTGACAGTTTTTTAATCTTATTCAAGTTTTATGCACACTGTAGTTACATACATATACACTGTTTGTGTGCGCAGGAGTGTAACATCAACCCTGATGGACTCATCAACTATGATGACTTTGAATGCATCTACCAGCGCATTATGTTCCCTAGCAAACTGTTTGGAGATTACTTTGAGTACTACACCAGACACAATTCATCCGGGTACGTATGACCCCCCCTGTACCTGACCTAGAGTATTAATGAACTTGTCTGGGCAGAGCTTTCATTCGCTTGAGAAAAATTAATTAAATATTAAGCTCATAATACTATGTAGTGGAGCCATAGATTCTTATTTCGAGTTTGGTTAGGTTTGCCGACGTGAATAAATGAAGGTGCGCCCTTGCTGTAGTCTGGTTACGCATATTGGACACACTTAGATCATTTATGTAAGCGGCGCATCATCATTATTATATACTCCCTACCTATACACTGGTCGTGAGTTGTTTCTTGCGGATTTCATGAACCTTAATAAAAAAACGATAGACTTCCGTTAATATTGATAGTATTGTAGCATCGTAATATCGTAGCAGGAAGACTTCCGGTATCTTCACTACTGGCGCCCCCTATAAAACTGCGGAGAGTCCGTTCATTTATACTACACTTTGTGCTCAATCACCAGGAAGTGCACATCAAATATTATTTTCTGTTTAGAAATTGAGTTTAATTTTGCTCACAAATTATTTATTTATCAGATATTCAATATTTGGTCTAAACTGACAAATTAATTGATGTGGGAACTTTCAGATTCACTTGGATAAATTATGTTAGAAATAAAAATCAATGAAATAAATATATTACTTTGTGCTTCATTATTTTACTACATTAGCTGGTTCTGCAAAATATTAATTTAGGAATACTTATCTATCATTGCTTCTTAGTTATGGTGGCTTTTTAACTTTTATTTTATGACGAATCTACCATTATAAATATTTTATTTTCGCAATAAAAATTAAAAGTTGTCTATGATTAAAAGCTTATGCCGCAAACGACGCTACAAAGCGGGTTGATTTTGTGAGGCAGCTCTTGGAGAAATCAATGCATTGATTTCTACTTTTGTTCAGTACTCAACGCTCAAGTTAAACTCGTTGAAAAAAACGATCAAATATGCATTGATGCACATTAGAACAAAAATGGCTGCCAACAGGCGGATATTCCTGTGGCTGAAAATGCCCTTTGAGGGTTGATTGTCAACATTGAGCACATCGAAAACGTGTACTTTATGTATCTCGGAAGATTATTGTATTTAATTATCTATTGCAAAAAAGAAAACAAAATTACACGAATTTTAGTTAACTAATTATAGTGACATAAATAACATAAAGTATACATTATAAAGAGATGATATTATTGTAGCATACCTAATTGTTATTTATTATAAACAGTAACTGATAACTAGGTTTGTGAGTCAGTTCGGTTGTTACAGACTCACCTCTTGACTCTTACATAATCGCTTGAGGAGTTGTGGTATTGTTACCTTTTTGACAGCGCTCCAATTGTGAATGCCGATCGGCTGGCAGCGTTTCTATCCAGTGAGAATCATGAGAGGTTAGATGGAGAGGCAGCGGGTCAGCTAATGGTACAGCTGGTAGACAACCCTCTCAGGTCACCCTCCAACATATCTTTCACTAAAAAAGAGGTACATTTGTCTTCGTTTTATTATCAACTGTTATATGGTAACACATTGAACTATCAACTGTTGTTTTATGGTAATACCATGAGCTACTAGCTATTGTATGGTAACACAGTGAACTACCAGCTATTGTATGGTAGCACAGTGAACTACCAGTTATTGTATGGTAACACAGTGAACTACCAGCTATTGTATGGTAACACAGTGAGCTACCAGCTATTGTATGGTAACACTGTTAACTACCAGCTATTGTATGGTAACACAGTGAACTAACAGCTATTGTATGGTAACACAGTGAACTACCAGCTATTGTATGGTAACATAGTGAACTACCAGCTATTGTATGGTAACACAGTGAACTACCAGCTATTGTATGGTAACACAGTGAACTACCAGCTATTGTATGGTAACACAGTGAGCTACCAGCTATTGTATGGTAACACTGTTAACTACCAGCTATTGTATGGTAACATAGTGAACTACCAGCTATTGTATGGTAACACAGTGAACTAACAGCTATTGTATGGTAACACAGTGAACTACCAGCTATTGTATGGTAACATAGTGAACTACCAGCTATTGTATGGTGACACAGTGAACTACCAGCTATTGTATGGTAACACAGTGAACTACCAGCTATTGTATGGTAACATAGTGAACTACCAGCTATTGTATGGTAGCCTGATTGACGGCTGGTTTCTTTCCTTACAGTTTCTGAACTATTTATTTTCAACGGACAATTCCATATGGAATGAGGAGACAACTAAGATATATCAGGACATGGATCAACCCCTTTCTCATTATTTTATAGCCTCTTCCCACAACACGTCAGTTTATATGTATAACTATGACATTACATGTATTGTGTATATCAAGTTTATATTGTATTAGTATGACATTACATGTATTGTGTGTATCAAGTTTATATGTATTAGTATAACATTACATGTACTGTGTATATCAAGTTTATATGTATAACTATGACATTACATGTATTGTGTATATCAAGTTTATATGTATAACTATGACATTACATGTATTGTGTATATCAAGTTTATATTGTATTAGTATGACATTACATGTATTGTGTGTATCAAGTTTATATGTATTAGTATAACATTACATGTACTGTGTATATCAAGTTTATATGTATAAGTGTGACATTACATGTATTGTGTGTATCAAGTTTATATGTATTAGTATAACATTACATGTACTGTGTATATCAAGTTTATATGTATAAGTGTGACATCACATGTATTGTGTATATCAAGTTTATATGTATAACTATGACATTACATGTATTGTGTATATCAAGTTTATATGTATAAGTGTGACATCACATGTATTGTGTATATCAAGTTTATATGTATTAGTATAACATCACATGTATTGTGTATATCAAGTTTATATGTATAACTATGACATTACATGTATTGTGTATATCAAGTTTATATTGTATTAGTATGACATTACATGTATTGTGTGTATCAAGTTTATATGTATTAGTATAACATTACATGTACTGTGTATATCAAGTTTATATGTATAAGTGTGACATCACATGTATTGTGTATATCAAGTTTATATGTATAACTATGACATTACATGTATTGTGTATATCAAGTTTATATGTATAAGTGTGACATCACATGTATTGTGTATATCAAGTTTATATGTATAAGTATAGCAGCCTCGTATGTGTATTTATATTGTACTGTGTATATTGTCACATGTACTCTATATATCATTATATTTATTGTATGTATCATTTTATCTATTGTATGTATCATTATACATACTGTATGTATATTTATATATAATGCATACACCATTACATTCTCTATATGCTAAATATGCTATATATATATTGTAAATGTATTATCTATATTTTATGCTGTTGCAATATTGTGCTTTCTATCATTGTGTGTAATGTAAGCTGTACTAAGGCCTTGTTATGTATACCTTACATAGTATATTATATAATTGTGTGTAATATATACCTTACATAGTATATTATATAATTGTGTGTAATATATACCTTACATAGTATATTATATAATTGTGTGTAATATATACCTTACATAGTATATTATATAATTGTGTGTAATATATACCTTACATAGTATATTATATAATTGTGTGTAATATATACTTGTAGTGTATTCTTGTTTTGTTCCATACTGTTAGTTCATGAAATATACTTTGTATTGTACATGTAATATACTTTGTATTGTACATGTAATACTTTGTATTGTACATGTAATATACTGTGTATTGTACATGTAATACTTTGTATTGTACATGTAATATACTGTGTATTGTACATGTAATACTTTGTATTGTACATGTAATACTTTGTATTGTACATGTAATACTTTGTATTGTACATGTAATACTTTGTATTGTACATGCAATACTTTGTATTGTACATGTAATACTTTGTATTGTACATGTAATACTTTGTATTGTACATGTAATATACTGTGTATTGTACATGTAATACTTTGTATTGTACATGTAATACTTTGTATTGTACATGTAATACTTTGTATTGTACATGTAATACTTTGTATTGTACATGCAATACTTTGTATTGTACATGTAATACTTTGTATTGTACATGTAATACTTTGTATTGTACATGTAATACTTTGTATTGTACATGTAATACTTGGTATATTGTAGATATCTGCAAGGCGATCAATTCAAGAGTAACTCATCCATGGAAGCCTACATACAGTGTCTTAGAATGGGTGCTAGGTGCATAGAATGTATGTTTGTATCATCTATATAACTTATATAGTATCTTAGACTGGGTTCCAGATGTATAGAATGTATGTTTGTATTATGTATATAAGTTATATAGTATCTTAGACTGGGTTCCAGATGTATAGAATGTATGTTTGTATCATCTATATAACTTATATAGTATCTTAGACTGGGGTCTAGATGTATAGAATGTATGTTTGTATCATCTATATAACTTATATAGTATCTTAGACTGGGTTCCAGGTGAATAGAATGTATGTTTGCATCGTGTATATAAGTTATATAGTATCTTAGACTGGGGTCCAGATGTATAGAATGTATGTTTGCACCGTGTATATAAGTTATATAGTATCTTAGACTGGGTTCCAGGTGAATAGAATGTATGTTTGCATCGTGTATATAAGTTATATAGTATCTTAGACTGGGTTCCAGGTGAATAGAATGTATGTTTGCATCGTGTATATAAGTTATATAGTATCTTAGACTGGGGTCCAGATGTATATTATATCCTTAGTATGTGTACTGTGTTTGAACTTGGTGATAACTCTTTCATATCCTGGCAATCTTGTATTTGCCTGATGCCTGTTTCTCTTGTTTCAGTGGATTGTTGGGACGGACCTGACGGTTACCCAATGATATATCATGGTAGAACTCTGACTAGCAAAATAAAGTTTGTTGATGTTGTAAAAGGGATAAAGAAATATGCATGGCAATTTTCTGAGTAAGAATATGTATATTGTGTGTACAGTTATACAGTATATTGTGTGTACAGTAAGTGTACAGCTATACAGTATATTGTGTGTACAGTAAGTGTACAGTTATACAGTATATTGTATGTACAGTAAGTGTACAGTTATACAGTATATTGTGTGTACAGTAAGTGTACAGTTATACAGTATATTGTATGTACAGTAAGTGTACAGTTATACAGTATATTGTATGTACAGTAAGTGTACAGTTATACAGTATATTGTATGTACAGTAAGTGTACAGTTATACAGTATATTGTGTGTACAGTAAGTGTACAGTTATACAGTATATTGTATGTACAGTAAGTGTACAGTTATACAGTATATTGTATGTACAGTAAGTGTACAGTTATACAGTGTATTGTATGTACAGTAAGTGTACAGTTATACAGTATATTGTATGTACAGTAAGTGTACAGTTATACAGTATATTGTATGTACAGTAAGTGTACAGTTATACAGTATATTGTATGTACAGTAAGTGTACAGTTATACAGTATATTGTATGTACAGTAAGTGTACAGTTATACAGTATATTGTATGTACAGTAAGTGTACAGTTATACAGTATATTGTGTGTACAGTAAGTGTACAGTTATACAGTATATTGTATGTACAGTAAGTGTACAGTTATACAGTATATTGTATGTACAGTAAGTGTACAGTTATACAGTATATTGTATGTACAGTAAGTGTACAGTTATACAGTGTATTGTATGTACAGTAAGTGTACAGTTATACAGTATATTGTATGTACAGTAAGTGTACAGTTATACAGTATATTGTATGTACAGTAAGTGTACAGTTATACAGTATATTGTATGTACAGTAAGTGTACAGTTATACAGTATATTGTATGTACAGTAAGTGTACAGTTATACAGTGTATTGTATGTACAGTAAGTGTACAGTTATACAGTATATTGTATGTACAGTAAGTGTACAGTTATACAGTATATTGTATGTACAGTAAGTGTACAGTTATACAGTATATTGTATGTTGTAGATATCCCATAGTCCTGTCTATAGAGAATCACTGTAGTCTTCCTCAACAAAAGAAGATGGCTGAGGTGTTTAGAGAAGTTCTAGGAGGTTTGTCTTTTGTATTTGCTGGTCTTGTCTACTTTCCTCAATGCCTACTTGTGCATTGATTTGTATACTGTCAACACTATTATTCTATATATTCTATATATTCTATAGCGCTGTTAGTCTACAGTTTTTGATGTTGCTGTTATATCTTAAAGAATGGCTCCGGCCATTTCCATATTTATTCGATATGTCATTGATATGTCCTTATGAGGTGCTTCAAATACCAACTTTTTCAAAATTCAATTTATTTCGATGTTTTCTTAACAACATTAATAAAAAGCATTTTGTGAGTGGTGTCTCCCCTTCGAAATGTTTTTGGGAAAACATGTGACGTACGCAAGTGTTTTAGCGACCGGCTAAACTTTTGTTTTTACTACTAACTGTGCCGCTACTAGTTATATCAATCAATGAGCCAGGCCACTTGTACTGTTATTTATCAACGATATACTATCGTTGCTGTTATGCTTCAGAGATTTCGGTGATCCAAACAAAAGTCTAGCTAAGTTCAACACTTGCGTATGTCATATGTTTTCCCCAAAAGATTTCGAAGGGGAGACAACACTCACAACATGCATGTTATTAATGTTGTTAAAAAAACATAGAAATAAATGGAATTTTGACAAAGTTGGTATTTGGAGCACCTCATAAGGACATATCAATGACATATCGAATAAATGTAGAAATGACCGGAGCCATTCTTTAACTCATCAAAGTCCTCTATAGAGCAGTGCTCGTGATTTGAGTCATGTGACCAAAAGTCCTTTATAGAGCAGTGCTTGTGATTTATTTTGTCCGGTTTTCGGAACTGATTGCAGAAGTTTGTGTAGACTGATATGAATAATTTTTATACCATCGTGCAGAGCAGACAATTGCCTATTTTCTGGTCTTTGTTTGAAGACTGTACGACTAAATGGAAACAGTTCCAAATATCCTTAACCCATCACTTCCTGTTTTAAGTTTCGGATTTTTTTGATAATGATGGGCAAATTTTTTTTGGAAAGGAGCAAGCACATTGTTTTCTCCTTCTGATTTAGTTAGTTTATTAATATCTTATCTTGTTTGAGCTCTCTGATAATGGAATTGAAGGTTAGTAAGCTAGTAATTAATTATTTAGATACGGCATTGATAATAAATAATTAATTTTAATTTTTTTTATTATTTTTGTAAAGTTGTTGACTGATGTTGTTCTTTACATCAAAATGTAGCTCTAAATGTTTCTAGTTCATTCGTGCACCAATGAGGGCTTTATTTTTGCCTGTAATAAACATAATAATTATTTTCAGAAAAAAAATTTTCCGAAATTTTCGGCCATTTGTGCAACAAGTGTCCAATTGTTGTTGCAGTGTTCTAACACTTTTCTTGCATATTTTTGCTTCAAATTTGGCTAGTCTTATCAGAATTTTGTCCTCTTTTCAGCTGTGCTATCAGTTTTACGTTTAGTGTGTTATCTTTTTTGTAACTGGTTGATCTGTTGAGGTCATTACTAAAAAATGGTCTCCGAACTAAAAAAATAATAAAAATAGTTTAGACAGGTGGAATCAATATGTTATTAATTCTCCTCAGAAAAGAGAGAATGCTGATTCATATGTGCCTAAATTTGTTACTATATCATGTATAGATGACTTTTAATAAAATTTTGAAAATTGAACTTTTTTGCAAAAAGCGGCTGACCGATGAGCTCATTTATTGGTCGGAGCGATCGAAATTCAAAGAGTTTTGAAGAAAGATTTGATGAAAGAAGTTTTAATGAGTCGGACATTATTAGTAAGATTTACTCTCTGCGATCTGTGGCATGGTCAAAAGCTGACAAGGCAGTGCAGAGTACTTCGATAGTTTGTCGCTCACAGCTGATTGGTCCTTCGTTTTGCAGACGAACTGCTGACGACTCCTGTTGACAGAGGTGCTGCCAGGCTTCCATCACCTAATCAGCTCAAGCGTAAATTTATACTCAAGGTAAAAGCCGAGTGTACTCACAGAGCAATCTGGGTATTGTGCTATTCTGTTTGGCGTTTGGCCCTGGGAAATTCGCTCTCTGTTGAAGCTTACACTGAGTGCAATGATGTCACAGTACGCCAAGAATAAAATGCTATTGTATCACAACTTAACATATACAAGAGTTGTCTACCCTTGGGTGTGAATAATAAAGGGGATAGCAGCCATCTTGGACAGATTTTTGTTTGTTGCAGCATAAAAAGATTGGTAAGGACTGGAAGTTGGGGCAGAATGAAGAAGATATTATAGAAATAGGAGACATTAGCCAATCTGATATCAGCCAAAGTAGACTCACTGGGCTTTTATACCTGGAGGACCCTGTGAATAAGGAGGTAATATCTGCTTGTGTGTTGTGTTTGAGTCTGTCTGTGCGTCTGCCTGTCTGTTCGTTCGTCTTCTTCTTGCCATATCTACCATAGAATTATCTCCCCTCCTAGAACGCTAACTATAGGTGAAAAATAACATGAGCCGCTTGTGGCAGAGCAGAGTTTTCGTATATATGATTTATATAGTACACAATACCAGTCAAAATAACGCTGTAGAAGAAATCAAATCCTCTATTACAATCGCTTTTGCGATACAAGAAAAATGCCGGTCTACGCTAGTGACCCTAGTGCAGACTGGTGACCTCTGCGTTAGTCGTGTACTAATCACGACAGGTGGCTCAAATGGCCTGTGATAATTTATTTTATAACCTAATAATCGGATATTCTTCTCACTCTCAGTATTATTTATCGTCATTGGAATATAGTTCAAATAAATTTCAATACTCAGTATTCTGTATGCTCTAATCGAAGCATACAATTTGATTTAATTTAAAAGCTACCTGCAGAAGAAGAACAAAAACAATAGTAATAAAATAATATTTAACATTATTACTATAATAATAAATATTTTATTATTATTAATTAATAATCATCGTAATAATTAATAATGTTTTTATAGTAATAATAATAAGTTATTAATGATAAATTAATTTTTATCATTATTTAAATTAATAATAAAACTGCCTGGCAAAAGTTCAGTTTTTCTGTGAACAACTTTTCAACACTAAACACCGGTAAGTTTATAATAAAAAACGATAATGAATTGGGGAGGCATAGTCTGGCGCACAGTTTTGTGAGGAAAAAAATCCATCGTAAAGTCGATAAACCTTTGGGGGATAAATAGTGTAGTACGCCATTTTTGATGGTTTCAAATGTCACCAGCCATTATCAACTGGTTAGCGTTCTAGGAGGGGAGATAATTCTATGATATCTACACTGTGTTAATGTGGGTTGTTACGTTAAAGCAGGCATTGCTATAATAGCATAAGCAATATCGCTAGTTGGACATTACTGTTGTACAGAGCAGGGTCGCAGCAAATAATTTTTAAAATAGTCAGTTTTGCATTTTTTAAATTCAACTGTAACTCTGCAAATAGAATTAATGCTTTATCTTGAGTTCTGCTAACTGCTGCTGTAGTTGTTGAACATACAGACTGCAGATACGGTACAGCACTATTTCATACACTAATTGTGTCCTGTTGGTGTTACTGTATCGATATGCAGTATATTTGTGTACAAAATACACCTCAGTGCATGCTTGTTATGGTACAATAGTCAGTAGCTCTCCATGTCACGACTCCTCGTTGTCGTGATGGTTTGGGAATTTACAAGTCGCTACTAAGTAGCGACTTATCATGGCGCCAGACCACTGAAGTTTTTTAGAAAAAGCGAATGCCGTAGCGCTCCTGGTTTGCACGTGCGTGTATTGTATTTCTAGCATCACTTCAGCCAAAATAATTAAATAATTTGGACAGACATTTCAATGATGTGAGACAGTTGCCTTTCAAGACAACTTATATTAATAAAAAATTATGCAGAATAAGTGGTCACAAATAAATGTATGTGTTTTCATTTCATATTATTCATCTTTTGTCCCTATTCTAAAATTTAATAATATAATTTAAATAATAAAAAGTAGTCCATTGGCTATGGTTAAATAATAATAATAAATAATTATTTTATATTTATTAAATAACCTACATATTAGCTGAGGACTGTGAAGTATTTAATATTAGATGAAACAAACATAAGAAGTGCTTTTTTGTTATTTGAAATGATTTTCCTTCATACAGTTTCAATCATTGATTCATTGACTGAAAGTCCCGTGGACTCGCTAATTCGGGTTCATGACCTTTGGGCATACTGTATTGCTGACTTATAGAAAAACCTGAGGTATATGCTATTGAGAAGCACTGAACCATGGCACCATTGAGTAGCGCTACGATGCCGTGATATGGAAAGCTACTAATTGTTGTAGTGGTGACACTGCGCTCACTTCTAAATTCAGGAGTTGTCATCTTTGTTTAGTCAGAACATGTAAATGGTGTACAGAATCATTTAGGTATCGTTGGAAGCATTAGTTACAGTAACACCACAGATCTGCTCCACATAATTGTTTCATATTAATAGATATAATCAATTCATGCTATGCTATGTATGGAATGCAGAAGTTGTGAAATTTTATGCAAAGGCAGTATGTAATGTTTGTTGGGTTATTGTTTCAAAGTTCATTAGTTTTGAAGTTTACATTTCTGTACTTGTGTTGAACTCTATGGTAGCCATCGCGGAGATCTTCGAGAAGTTGGTTGAATAAAAGTTGTTTTTTTTTTATAATTAAAAAGTTGTACCAAATTAAAGTGGAACTATTCTGAATATGGTTTTCAATGTCTAAATAATCGGCAACTCCCAGCTCAGCTCTGCCTACTCTTTCAGATTGATAGCTGCCTTCATGCCTTCTCTCTTCCCTGCATGCAGTATATAGTGATTTGTAGTAGTCAATTGTAGTAGTACAGTACTTTATAGCAGTGAATAATAGTAGTACATAGTACTTATTAATGGTATATACCTATTAATAGTTCAGCGTATGGTACAGTGCATAGTACAGTACATGGTACAGTACGCGGTACAGTACATGGCGCAGTACATGGCGCAGTACGCGGTACAGTACTCGGTGCAGTACATGGCGCAGTACATGGCGCAGTACGCGGTACAGTACTCGGTGCAGTACTGTGTTGACATCTGTTAGTCCTGAAGTTTTGAGAGGCCTGAAGGAATTCCTAATTATCTTTTAACAACTCTCTTGAAAGTTTCATCAACTCGAATTATTAAATGATACCATAAAGTTAGAATTATTATAATGGTTGATAAAAAGAAAAAGTGTAAAGCGAAAATCTTCAGAATTTCTACTGCATTCTCCTCAAGTTTTCAGTATTAATCCATCTCTTCCCGTGCCCCTACCACTAGTGCAGTACCTAGTGATTACTAGTGTTACTATCACAATAGGTAGTTCGTTAGTAGCAAAACTTATAGTCCTTATTATTTAGTATATCAGTATATATGCAATACGTCAGTGCATATGTGATGTATTATGTTCCTAGGAATGGAACCAGCACTTCTTCATGCTCACCAGCACTGGCCTCTATTTCACCGACCAAACTCAATTGAAAGAAGACGATGACGATGATGACAATCTGTCTGTATCAAGTCTAGAGCTCAATGGAAACCTGGAGGTAGTATTAACTGGCAACATGATATCCTGGTATTGATTGGTCACAACACAATCTAGTAGCACTTCATGGTAACACCGCGTTTTATAGGTTGGTGTCGTTAGTGAATTGTTAGTTGTGTACTTGTGCCAATTGCTCCTTACAGAATAGACACTTGGAGGAGTTGTGGTTCCATGAAGATCTAGCAGAGGGTAAAAACACAGCAGTGTCTTTGCTTCACGCTCACCAGGCTCAGTTGGGTCCCGGCTGTTTCCTAGTCCGAGAAAGTGACAAGGGAGGCTACTCAATCAGTTTTTGGTAGGTTTGCCTGCAACTCTATATCTCATAGTTTAATTTGGCTCATTACAGAACGTTCCTATGGATCAGAGGCATCTGTTTGAGCCGTGGTATCATGGCCGCTTGCCCGATGGACGATCTACCGGCGACGAACTTCTCAAAACTTATCAACATCTAGGCTCTGCTACTTTTCTAGTCCGGGAAAGTGACACATTTCCCGGCAGTTACACGCTGAGTTTTTGGTAGGTAGCATACTGCCGACCTCCTTCCAGGGCTGTTTCACTTCTCACCCGCTCAATCGCCCACTAACATAGACATACTCTGCTCTGCCTGTATAATTTGATCTCCGTCTTAGAGTTGTCTTACTTTTGTTACACAAACGCCCCTTCGAGGTTATTGGTTTTCTATTGTTTATGTGTAGATGGCTATTAGTTGCTTAACCCAGCGAATGTGTCTCGTCTATTGTACCTACTTGATTATACTTTTGTGATATTCTTTGATGTCTCACATAACCACCAGCTCTTTGATATCGATGGACGGAATCTTTGCAAGCATCTCGAAGCTTACGCGTATCGCTGCTCTGAAGTAGAAAACTGCTCAACCTGTCGCAGAGCTTTGCTGTAAGCTACAGCTAACACCTTTAGCATGTGATGATTTAAAGAAAACAGCTACAAAAATCCTCTTTGTGTCTGAGCGCACTCAAAAGATATTAATATTGTTTGAAGCTTCTAGCCTGTACCTCACCTAAAGATGCTACCCAAAAGGAGAAGCAAATCTATGGACTTTTACTGTCTTCCGCTCTTTGTAAAGACCCGGAGACTGCTAGGGCCGGTTGTCATATAAACTTGTGCATGTATTGTTCTTCCGCCCTCGCTATTTGTTTGTTTAACTAAAATAGCTAACATCCACTCGTTGTGTTACCTGTCTGCAAAGAGCAGTAGGTATCCTCTGGTGACCAGGTCTCTACTGAATAGGAGTTGGGGCCTTGGCGTACCCGTCTAACCAATTTCTCTCCCAGCTATGTTCTATAACGCTTACTGTCGCTGATTTTGCATACGTCGCATCATCTAGCTTTGTACTTGTTAGCGGGATAAAATTTGATCTTCTTATCGGTTAAATCCTTGGGTCAAGGTCATCAGTTTAGTCCTCTTTTGTTTTATAGGAAACTGTTAATTTATAGTATGACGTATATATTTCTTAGCAGAAGTGTACTTCAAGCAAGGAGCTGTGCGGATGGGAAATTGGTAGCGCGCTTTGATTTTTTGTTGTTGTTTAATTTGCAGGCAGCATGACAAAGCTAATCACTGCAGAATAAAGTCTTGGAACAAAGGAGGTAAGACTGTGTACTGCCTAGTGGAGACTCTGGTATTTGACAGCCTCTACGAGCTCATTGAGTTCTACAAACATAATAAACTACGTAGTCAAAACTTTGAGCTCTGTCTCAGGGAGCCAGTACCCAAGATTCCTTCCCCCAAAGGCAAAGAGTGAGTGGAACTAACGTTATGTCCTTGTTGTTTTACTATCTTTGTTTTGTATTGACTAGACCACTTGCAATAGTAGTTTCGAGTGGTGTTTAATCCGTGTGGAGCTATTCCGTTAAGTCTTGTAGACGAGCAAATGTTTGAGATAGTTGTGACTCAGTTGTGTTAGCTTGTTCAGAATGATGTAGTCTCGTCAATATGGAAAAAAAAATTTATCGTTTGAAGTGTTCTGTTTTTGTTTATTTTAAAATTATGTATTATGTGTTGATTTAATACTGATATTTGTGTTGGTTTGTTCTAGCTGGTACCACGAGAACTTGGAGAGAGGAGAAGCAGAGGCTTGGTTGGCTAGAATTCCTAAAGATGGAGCGTTTCTTATACGTAAAGCTTCCAGTCCTGAGGTTAAATATGCCATCTCTTTTAGGTAGGTGGAGATAACTCTTGTCTTTCCTTTTACACATCTTTATTGTAAAGGCCTGGCTACACGATCGCAAATTTCGTGCACTATGCTTTTTGCAATCTCAACGCACTAAAGGCTAGGTGCTACACGAACGCAAGTTCTGTGCATTGAACTACGTTGCGTTGAGGAGTTGTATTATCTTAGCTGAAGTAATAACCAATAGTAGTAGTGTAGCTAGTTAGCCGCGGACTTGTTGGTAGTTTTAATTACTAGCGGTTGAATCAAAATCACTGAAGCGCGCCTAGCTGGATTCACTGTAGACCGCTTTAGCCAATCACAATCAATATTGCACGGCCCATCGGACAAAGCACAACGCATATTAAAAGTTTGCAGATCGGACAAAACTGAGGGCAATTAGCAAAATGCGTTGACCTTTCGGAACTCTAGTGCGATAACGCACGGAATTTGCGATCGTGTAGCCAGGCCTTTAGATTGTCACAGAAGCATTTGGCAGTCTTTGTCAGTCTTGTATTGTTTATAGTCTACTGTTTGTATGTTACTGATTGTGTACACAGGTATAGTATAACTTGTCTGTTACTGATTGTGTGCACAGATATAATATAACTTGTATGTTACTTATTGTGTGCACAGATATAATGTAACTTGTATGTTACTGATTGTGTGCACAGGTATAATATAACTTGTATGTTACTGATAGTGTGCACAGATATAATATAACTTGTATGTTACTGATTGTGTACACAGATATAATATAACTTGTATGTTACTGATTGTGTACACAGGTATAATATAACTTGTATGTTACTGATTGTGTACACAGATATAATATAACTTGTATGTTACTGATAGTGTGCACAGATATAATATAACTTGTATGTTACTGATTGTGTACACAGATATAATATAACTTGTATGTTACTGATTGTGTACACAGGTATAATATAACTTGTATGTTACTGATTGTGTACACAGATATAATATAACTTGTATGTTACTGATTGTGTACACAGATATAATATAACTTGTATGTTACTGATTGTGTACACAGATATAATATAACTTGTATGTTACTGATTGTGTACACAGATATAATATAACTTGTATGTTACTGATTGTGTACACAGATATAATATAACTTGTATGTTACTGATTGTGTGCACAGGTATAATATAACTTGTATGTTACTGATTGTGTGTACAGATATAATATAACTTGTATGTTACTGATTGTGTACACAGATATAATATAACCTGTATGTTACTGATTGTGTACACAGGTATAATGTAACTTGTATGTTACTGATTGTGTACACAGGTATAATATAACTTGTATGTTACTGATTGTGTGCACAGATATAATATAACTTGTATGTTACTGATTGTGTGCACAGATATAATGTAACTTGTATGTTACTGATTGTGTACACATGTATAATATAACTTGTATGTTACTGATTGTGTACACAGATATAATATAACTTGTATGTTACTGATTGTGTACACAGATATAATATAACTTGTATGTTACTGATTGTGTACACAGATATAATATAACTTGTATGTTACTGATTGTGTACACAGATATAATATAACTTGTATGTTACTGATTGTGTGCACAGATATAATATAACTTGTATGTTACTGATTGTGTACACAGATATAATATAACTTGTCTCGTTTTTTGTAGGGCAGAGAATAAGATAAAGCATTGCCGTATTATTCCAGACAATTTATGTTTCTCCATCGGCTCGGCCACGTTTGACTCACTGCCAGAGCTAGTTAACTACTACTACAAGCATCCTCTTTACCGTAATATGAAACTACGTTATGCCGTGAACAAGACACTAGTGGACAAGTGTGGGGAGGTGAGCTGTCATTTTTATGTAAAGCGCAGTTTGAATCCAACTTCTCACCATTGTTACATGATTCATGTGTGTATGTTATATTTGTCACTTCATTACTAATGTCTATCATAAAAACTGAGTTTTTCGTGTTTCCTGAGTTTTGGTCTGTCTTGGAGATAAGTTGCTGACATCAGTAACTAGTTCATTAAATATTGACTGTAAATAACACTTTCTAGACAGCTATTGAATGTTTGCTGACTTACTAAATAAATTAATGAAATCACTTATTGTTGTATATATAATAGGGTGACACATTTTTCAACCATAATTTTTGACCGATCACGTTACAATTAGACACATTCTATGCTTACGGATGCCTTGTTGATGTGATAGTTAACGTGTCGTATCGCTTGTTTCGAAGCCTTGGATTTTGTTTCCATTCAGGTGGATGTCATTTTTCCTCAGCTGGCAATTATTCTCTACCTGATTGGCAGGACATAGATTACCTAGCTACAGAAAGTTGTTAGTACAGTAATAGACTATCGGTGCATCTCTATTGTAGAGTGACGCCTCTGAGGTGTCAATCTATGGATGTGGTATCTATACCCAACCTAATGAAGTGCAGTCATCTAACATACGATGTAGGGCCCTTTACAACAGAACTCCTGACCGTCCTGATGAGCTGCATTTAGTCAAAGGAGACTGGATCGTTAATGTAATAAAGAGAACTGCTGATTGGTAATTATAAGCTTGGTGCTCTTCTGTGATTGGCTGATCTATTTAAACACTCGATTTAACCATTCACAGTAGTTTCGGTGATTTATAAGTTTCTATAACAGCTGGTCAGTTATAGACTAGACAATTTGGTGTTGGATTCGTCTAACCTTGTGATTAGTGTTGTGTGCTTGTACTGTTGTGTGCTTGTACTGTTGTGTGCTTGTACTGTTGTGTGCTTGTACTGTTGTGTGCTGGTACTGTTGTGTGTTTGTACTGTTGTGTGCTTGTACTGTTGTGTGTTTGTACTGTTGTGTGCTTGTACTGTCGTTTGTTTGTACTGTTGTGTGCTTGTACTGTTGTGTGCTTGTACTGTTGTGTGCTTGTACTGTTGTGTGCTTGTACTGTTGTGTGTTTGTACTGTTGTGTGTTTGTACTGTTGTGTATTTGTACTGTTGTGTGTTTGTACTGTTGTGTATTTGTACTGTTGTGTGTTTGTACTGTTGTGTGCTTGTACTGTTGTGTGCTTGTACTGTTGTGTGCTTGTACTGTTGTGTGTTTGTACTGTTGTGTGTTTGTACTGTTGTGTATTTGTACTGTTGTGTGTTTGTACTGTTGTGTATTTGTACTGTTGTGTGCTTGTACTGTTGTGTGCTTGTACTGTTGTGTGCTTGTACTGTTGTGTGCTTGTACTGCTGTGTACTTATACTGTTTGTTGGCTGTGCAGGTGGCAGGGAGAGTCTGGTGAGCAGTCACTCAAGTGGTTTCCCAGTAACTATGTAGAAGCCATTGAAGATGGACTTGGATCTCTCCAGCAGGGCTCTATCAACTTCTCTAGATCTATCAAATGTGGTATGTGTTTGTGTACTGTATGTCTATGTAATATATATCTAGTGATGTGGTATGTGTACTCTATGTCTATGTAATATATATCTAGTGATGTGGTATGTGTACTCTATGTCTATGTAATATATATCTAGTGATGTGGTATGTGTACTCTATGTCTATGTAATATATATCTAGTGATGTGGTATGTGTACTCTATGTCTATGTAATATATATCTAGTGATGTGGTATGTGTGTGTACTCTATGTCTATGTAATATATATCTAGTGATGTGGTATGTGTGTGTACTCTATGTCTATGTAATATATATCTAGTGATGTGGTATGTGTACTCTATGTCTATGTAATATATATCTAGTGATGTGGTGTGTGTACTCTATGTCTATGTAATATATATCTAGTGATGTGGTATGTGTACTCTATGTCTATGTAATATATATCTAGTGATGTATGTGTACTCTATGTCTATGTAATATATATCTAGTGATGTGGTATGTATGTGTACTCTATGTCTATGTAATATATATCTAGTGATGTGGTATGTGTACTCTATGTCTATGTAATATATATCTAGTGATGTGGTATGTATGTGTACTCTATGTCTATGTAATATATATCTAGTGATGTGGTATGTGTACTCTATGTCTATGTAATATATATCTAGTGATGTGATATGTGTACTCTATGTCTATGTAATATATATCTAGTGATGTGGTATGTGTGTGTACTCTATGTCTATGTAATATATATCTAGTGATGTGGTATGTGTACTCTATGTCTATGTAATATATATCTAGTGATGTGGTATGTGTGTGTGCTCTATGTCTATGTAATATATATCTAGTGATGTGGTATGTGTACTCTATGTCTATGTAATATATATCTAGTGATGTATGTGTACTCTATGTCTATGTAATATATATCTAGTGATGTGATATGTGTACTCTATGTCTATGTAATATATATCTAGTGATGTGGTATGTGTGTGTACTCTATGTCTATGTAATATATATCTAGTGATGTGGTATGTGTGTGTACTCTATGTCTATGTAATATATATCTAGTGATGTGGTATGTATGTGTGCTCTATGTCTATGTAATATATATCTAGTGATGTATGTGTACTCTATGTCTATGTAATATATATCTAGTGATGTGGTATGTGTGTGTACTCTATGTCTATGTAATATATATCTAGTGATGTGGTATGTGTACTCTATGTCTATGTAATATATATCTAGTGATGTGGTATGTGTGTGTGCTCTATGTCTATGTAATATATATCTAGTGATGTGGTGTGTGTACTCTATGTCTATGTAATATATATCTAGTGATGTGATATGTGTACTCTATGTCTATGTAATATATATCTAGTGATGTGGTATGTGTGTGTACTCTATGTCTATGTAATATATATCTAGTGATGTGGTATGTATGTGTGCTCTATGTCTATGTAATATATATCTAGTGATGTGGTATGTGTGTGTGCTCTATGTCTATGTAATATATATCTAGTGATGTGGTATGTGTGTGTGCTCTATGTCTATGTAATATATATCTAGTGATGTGGTATGTATGTGTACTCTATGTCTATGTTATATATATCTAGTGATGTGGTATGTGTGCTCTATGTCTATGTAATATATATCTAGTGATGTGGTATGTATATGTACTCTATGTCTATGTAATATATATCTAGTGATGTATGTGTACTCTATGTCTATGTAATATATATCTAGTGATGTGGTATGTGTGTGTACTCTATGTCTATGTAATATATATCTAGTGATGTGGTATGTATGTGTGCTCTATGTCTATGTAATATATATCTAGTGATGTATGTGTACTCTATGTCTATGTAATATATATCTAGTGATGTGGTATGTGTGTGTACTCTATGTCTATGTAATATATATCTAGTGATGTGGTATGTGTGTGTACTCTATGTCTATGTAATATATATCTAGTGATGTGGTATGTGTGTGTGCTCTATGTCTATGTAATATATATCTAGTGATGTGGTGTGTGTACTCTATGTCTATGTAATATATATCTAGTGATGTGATATGTGTACTCTATGTCTATGTAATATATATCTAGTGATGTGGTATGTGTGTGTACTCTATGTCTATGTAATATATATCTAGTGATGTGGTATGTGTACTCTATGTCTATGTAATATATATCTAGTGATGTGGTATGTGTGTGTGCTCTATGTCTATGTAATATATATCTAGTGATGTGGTATGTATGTGTACTCTATGTCTATGTAATATATATCTAGTGATGTGGTATGTGTGTGTACTCTATGTCTATGTAATATATATCTAGTGATGTGGTATGTGTACTCTATGTCTATGTAATATATATCTAGTGATGTGGTATGTGTGTGTGCTCTATGTCTATGTAATATATATCTAGTGATGTGGTATGTATGTGTACTCTATGTCTATGTAATATATATCTAGTGATGTGGTATGTATGTGTACTCTATGTCTATGTTATATATATCTAGTGATGTGGTGTGTGTACTCTATGTCTATGTAATATATATCTAGTGATGTGGTATGTGTACTCTATGTCTATGTAATATATATCTAGTGATGTGGTATGTATGTGTACTCTATGTCTATGTTATATATATCTAGTGATGTGGTATGTGTGCTCTATGTCTATGTAATATATATCTAGTGATGTGGTATGTATATGTACTCTATGTCTATGTAATATATATCTAGTGATGTATGTGTACTCTATGTCTATGTAATATATATCTAGTGATGTGGTATGTGTGTGTACTCTATGTCTATGTAATATATATCTAGTGATGTGGTATGTATGTGTGCTCTATGTCTATGTAATATATATCTAGTGATGTATGTGTACTCTATGTCTATGTAATATATATCTAGTGATGTGGTATGTGTTTGTACTCTATGTCTATGTAATATATATCTAGTGATGTGGTATGTGTGTGTACTCTATGTCTATGTAATATATATCTAGTGATGTGATATGTGTACTCTATGTCTATGTTATACATATCCAATGTTTAATACCACGAATATACATTACGTTCTACTACAAGTATTGTATAACACAGTTATGTTATGTAATAAAATGTTATATAACATCGTCATGTTATGTAATACAATGTTATATAACATTGTCATGTTATGTAATACAATGTTATATAACATTGTCATGTTATTTAATACAATGTTATATAACATTGTTATGTTATGTAATACAGTATTATATAACACTGTCATGTTATGTAATACAATGTTACATAACACTCATGTTATTTAATACAATGTTACAGTTCCACACGGCTCACAGGTTGCATCTACTTCTGACACCATACACAAGAAAAGGCTCTACTGCTTTGAGCTTCAGTACGACGATGGGAATGAGCGTATTAAGATCGCTGCCGACACTGCTGAGGAGGTGCAGACCTGGATGTTGGAGATTAAACACTGCACAGAAGCTGCCTTCAGACAGGTGTCTATGCTAGCTAGACATTTTGTGTATTATATTGTTTGTTTTAATGAAATGTGCTTTAGCACTCTCCATGTGTATATCTTGTTACTATAGCAAGCAAAAAACAGGGAGCTACAGAAGAAGTGGCAGATAGCTCAGGAGTTTTCTGACCTTGTCATATACTGCAGATCAACCCCATATAACCCTGAGGGTTAGTTGTTGTTGTCTTCCCTTACCTGTATATGAGCCAATGAGATTGTGAGGTTTTGTGTCTACATTTAGATCCCTCATATGTGCTGTTTCAGGAGATAGCTCCTACTATGATATGACGTCTTTCTCTGAACTGAAAGCTGAGAAAGTTTGCACTAAAAAAGACAACAAGGGGAAGCAATTCCTAAACTATAACATGGTGCAGTTCAGCCGAGTTTATCCCAAGGGTGAGAACGTTGTAATCTGTATGATTGTAACTTATAATGTGAACTGGTTCGGTTGGTATAATACTGACACTTGTGTGCTTGTGTAGGGCAGCGGATAGACAGCTCCAACTATGACCCAATATTTTCATGGAGCTGTGGTGCCCATATGTTAGCTCTCAACTATCAGACACCTGACAAGGCAATGCAGATTAACCAGGGCAGATTCATGCAGAACGGGCTGTGAGTATTGCATAATGCGTGTCATATATTGCACTACATTGCATTACATTGCACTACATTGCATTACTGTGATATTGTTTGTCATATATTGCACTACATTGCATTACTGTGATATTGCTTGTCATATATTGCACTACATTGCATTACTGTGATATTGCTTGTCATATATTGCACTACATTGCATTACTGTGATATTGCTTGTCATATATTGCACTACATTGCATTACTGTGATATTGCTTGTCATATATTGCACTACATTGCATTACTGTGATATTGCTTGTCATATATTGCACTACATTGCATTACTGTGATATTGCTTGTCATATATTGCACTACATTGCATTACTGTGATAATGATTGTCATATATTGCACTACATTGCATTACTGTGATATTGCTTGTCATATATTGCACTACATTTGCATTACTGTGATATTGCTTGTCATATATTGCACTACATCGCATTACTGTGATATTTAGAGTATTTGTGACGTGTTCGTCGAACAAAGTACAACAGATAATAGGTGTTTGTAATTCAATAGGTCGCGTATGCAACGATAGTTGAAAAGTTAAAACAACATAAATATTCAATGAAATGTTATAGTTTACCAAACAAATCATAAAGAAGATAACTCCCAATTTTCAAAATAATCAAGAAAATAATAAAATTGGAACTCCTAGAAACTGAAATAGTCTGTAAGGTTGCCCTTCAATTTAGTAAATTCTGAACGCTTGCAATAATTTTGAATTATTTTCAAGGATATAAAACCCTCTATGAAAATGAAAAAATTCAACTCGCTCGTTATAATTTATTTAGTGTTTAGTTTCATTCGCGACCTACGACCAATATAAATAAATACTTGTTGATTATTTTTTTTATTCAGTTAGCCACTTTTTGTTGACCCACGAGTTCCGAACAAAATGATTATTTATTGATTAAATTTATTGCCGGTCTGATTATTTTTATTGCAATGTGTTCGGCGAACAGAGGTCGCGAATACTCTTGTTATGTCATATATTGTATTACATTGCCTGGCCGCATCGTCTTTATCTAATAATTATCTTTCATCGCTACACTAATATGATTAAAAAATCCTATAAATGTAATCTGTTATAGCCCTGTGAAGTCTGTAGGTTGTCAAGTTACATCCATCACAATGTAATAGGCCCTTTAATCTAGTTGAAACTTGATAGTTCTGTATTTATGCATTTCGCTCCATATGAAACTTTTAGCATATTCAGGCTGGATGTACATCAGCGCCCCCTATAAGGGGGGATAACCCCAGCCACAACCTCATTTAAATGGAATATTTTCTCTGAGTAAAAAACTACTACTACAACAAACATACACTGAATAATAATAATAATAATAATAATAATAATAATAGGCAATAGTAATATCCCCATCATCAAAGGGTATCATTTATTGTTCTTCTCCGGGGCTTCGGGAGGATTGTCACACTGCGATCATCGTTATAGCAATAGTAATAGTAACAGTAGCAGGATTAGCAACAATAATAAGACTAATGATAAGATTAGTAATGATTAATAATAATAAGAAAAATAGTAATAAAATAATAATATATTAGTGTGTTTGTTTGATATAATAAATAATAATTGTATGTTTCGTAGCTGCATGAGGTGATCGTACTAATAAATTGGGAGGAAATGCACAAAAAATGTATATAAATAATGATTAGAATAACAACAGGAAAAACTTGACCTGAAGAGTTTGAATCTGTTAACAATGACTTGGTGTCGTCGTTGATTGTTAATCTAAATATAAAATTGACCGCTGGCAATTTTGCCTGCTGAATATTTTGGACATTTTTCTCAATCAAAAGACGTAGAAGAACAGCTTTTGATAATGCAAGGCATGACGACTCCTGACCGGAGGAAACAACTGGTTGATGCGCCTTGATACATAATGAACATGTCCTACATTGTATAACACATGTGTTTCAGCTGCGGTTACGTGTTGCAACCAAGATGTCTGAATGATCCGATCTATGATCCATTTGATAAACGTTCTCTAGTTGGTGTCAACCCAATGACCATCTCTTTGGTAGTGAGTGTCCATTTATCATTTACTCTATTATTGCCAGTGTCCATTTATTGTTAACGCTATGGTAGTGAATGTCCATTTATTGTCAACTCTATGGCAGTGGATGTCCATTTATTGTTAACTCTATGGTAGTAGATGTACATTTGTTGTTAACTCTATGGCAGTGGGTATCCATTTATTGTCAACTCTATGGCAGTGGGTATCCATTTATTGTCAACTCTATGCCAGTGGATGTTCATTTATTGTCAACTCTATGGCAGTGAGTATCCATTTATTGTCAACTCTATGGCAGTGGTATCCATGTATTGTCAACTCTATGGCCGTGGGTATCCATTTATTTGTAACTCTATGCACTCAAGTAGTATATTCGAGTATATGTCACCTCAAACTGCTTCACTCGGTGTAACGCTGAACTGTAAGACAGGACGTAACCATGTAGTGATTGTGACTGCTCTATGTTTCTACAATCTATAGAAAGAGACCTTGTAAGCAAGTGCTTTTGTAGATCCTAGCTGGCAGACACCTGTTTAGACCTGGCAAAGGAATTCCCTGTCCTTTTGTGGAAGTAGAGATTTTAGGGGCTTACTATGAGGATACTAAAAAATTTAAAACTGACAAGAAAGGTTTGTTTCTAATGTATGGTACACAGTCTATCGATCAGTATATGGTGCACGGTCTATCGATTAGTAAATGGTACACAGTCTATCGATTAGTGTATGGTACACAGTCTATCGATTAGTATATGGTACACAGTCTATCGATTAGCATTCGGTACACAGTCTATCGATTAGTATAAGGTGCACGGTCTATCGGTCAGTATGTGGTACACAGTCTATCGATTAGCATTTGGTACACAGTCTATCGATTAGTATATGGTACACAGTCTATCGATTAGTGTTTGGTACACAGTCTATCGATTAGCATAAGGTGCACGGTCTATCGGTCAGTATGTAGTACAACGTCTATCAATTAACATATGGTGCACAGTCTATGTAGTAGTGCATAGCACACAGTGTATATACTAGTGTAGGGTACACAGGCTATACACTAGTGTATGGTACGCAGTCTATATACTAGTGTATGGTACACAGGCTATATACTATCAAGTGATACACAGTCTATATACTAGTTTATGGTACACAGGCTATATACTATCAAGTGATACACAGTCTATAAACTAGTGTATGGTACACAGGCTATATACTAGTGGATGGTACACAGGCTATATACCAGTGTATGGTACACAGGCTATATACTAGTGTATGGTACACAGGCTATAAACTAGTGTATGGTACACAGTCTATATACTAGTGTATGGTACACAGTCTATATACTAGTGTATGGTACACAGTCTATATACTAGTGTATGGTACACAGGCTATATACTAGTGTATGGTACACAGTCTATATACTAGTGTATGGTACACAGTCTATATACTAGTGTATGGTACACAGTCTATAAACTAGTGTATGCTGTTCCACTGACTTGATCCATCTATTATCAGCCCAAAATGCTCTGGCACCCGTTTGGAATGAGGCCACAGACTTTGATATTGTAAATCCAGACCTGGCCATGATCAGGTTCTGCGTACAAGATGAAGATGTCTTTGGAGATCCAAACTTCCTTGGCCAAGCAACGATTCCCGTCAGCTGCATCAAACCCGGTCAGTCCTTAGCAATACCATACGTCTGCTGTTGTATACGACTGCTGTTGTATACGTCTGCTGTACAACCGTATACATCTACTGTACAACTATATATTCCTATTGTATAACTGTATATTCCTACTGTACAACTATATATTCCTTCTGTACAACTATATATTCCTACTGTACAACTATATATTCCTACTGTACAACTATATATTCCTATTGTACAACTATATATTCCTACTGTACAACTGTATATTCCTACTGTACAACTATATATTCCTACTGTACAACTATATATTCCTACTGTACAACTATATATTCCTACTGTACAACTATATATTCCTACTGTACAACTATATATTCCTACTGTACAACTGTATACATCTACTGTAGTACAACTGTATGTACAACGTTTTCAGGTTACCGTAGCATTCCTTTACTGAACGAATACAGTGAAGAGTTAGAGTTAGCTTCATTGCTAGTCAAAATTGAGATAGTTAATCCTAATGTAAGTATCGCTGGCTACACCCCCCTCCCCCCTCTCTTATCATTTTTTGTGTTGGTGGAACTCATTCAATGTCTGTGTCACTGCTCGCTGTGGTAGGAGACAGAATACTCCAGTATATACTCTGCCCTCTCCGATCTACGCGATGAAAAGCGTACGATTGAGGAGAGTGTGATAGAGGCACCGGATAAGACTCAGCAAGCTATGCTGCAGCAGAAGCTCAAGGACCTTGACACTAAGATTGACGAGCAGCTATACCACCGGCGCAAGAGGTAAGAGCTTGGGCTATATATTAGCTGATACGCTTGTGCAAAAGTGTCTGGTATAAACATTATTTTGGCTGTAAGGAAGTGTATAGTTTAGATATCGGCATTCATTGCATTGATGTTATAGTTTAGGACGGCGTCCCCATTTGTCATCAAGTACCAAACTGTCCGTCGTTGGCAGGAATACAATGAATCTATTATTTATTATCAGATCCTTGTTGAGTAAGTCAGTCAGGTTGTATTTACATCTGGCTATAATATCTTTCTCACCGCTAGTTTTAGTAAAGTTAATTAAGGCAAAAATGTGAGCTGATTTGTATCCAATCTTGTCAGTTTGTATAATCATACACGTCTTGTCAAGCAAACAACTTTTAATTGTACTGTTTAGTCCAAAGAATTACTCCAATCACTTTAGAGATGTAACTAGGAGTTGTGCCCACCATTTGTCTATGTATGCCAGTAGTGCGTATGATGCTTTATGTCCAGGTCTATTGCTCACATGACTGCTCAGCCCAGGTAATGAGTCAAGTATTGGCTACATTGCATTCTACCCAGTGTGTGTTTGCTGCTGCTTTGGCTCTCTGCTCATTATTAGATGCACACGACCCTTCCTCCTCCACCCTGCACTCCCCCATCATTTCATCGCTCATCAAATGATCTATTTCTGCACCTCGACTAGATTTTAGAGTCTTACAAAATGTTGCACCAAGTGTCTAAGCGTCCACTTGAGTTGTCTGTTGAACGCGTGTATCGGTCAGCTCTCACTGGCTGAAGTGCCTTCTTTTAGATGTCACGGCCAGTACTTGTCCCCATAGATAGTGCACTACTTGTGGGTAGATTACTAGATGTCACAGTCAGTACTTGTCCTCATAGATAGTGTACTACTTGTAGGTAGATTACTAGATGTCACAGCCAGTACTTGTCCTCATAGATAGTGTACTACTTGTGGGTAGATTACTAGATGTCACAGTCAGTACTTGTCCCCATAGATAGTGCACTACTTGTGAGTAGATTACTAGATGTCACAGTCAGTACTTGTCCCCATAGATAGTGTACTACTTGTGGGTAGATTGCTAGATGTCACAGTCAGTACTTGTCCCCATAGACAGTGCACTACTTGTGGGTAGATTACTAGATGTCACAGTCAGTACTTGTCCTCATAGATAGTGTACTACTTGTGGGTAGATTACTAGATGTCACAGTCAGTACTTGTCCCCATAGATAGTGCACTACTTGTGGGTAGATTACTAGATGTCACAGCCAGTACTTGTCCCCATAGATAGTGCACTACTTGTGGGTAGATTACTAGATGTCACAGCCAGTACTTGTCCTCATAGATAGTGTACTACTTGTGGGTAGATTACTAGATGTCACAGTCAGTACTTGTCCCCATAGATAGTGCACTACTTGTGGGTAGATTACTAGATGTCACAGCCAGTACTTGTCCCCATAGATAGTGCACTACTTGTGGGTAGATTACTAGATGTCACAGTCAGTACTTGTCCCCATAGATAGTGCACTACTTGTGGGTAGATTACTAGATGTCACAGCCAGTACTTGTCCCCATAGATAGTGTACCACTTGTGGGTAGATTACTAGATGTCACGGCCAGTACTTGTCTCCATAGATAGTGTACTACTTGTGGGTAGATTACTAGATGTCACAGTCAGTACTTGTCCCCATAGATAGTGCACTACTTGTGGGTAGATTACTAGATGTCACAGTCAGTACTTGTCCCCATAGATAGTGCACTACTTGTGGGTAGATTGCTAGAGTTTGTAAAATCGTCTCTTCTACAACTAGGTTCTTTCACTCGCATGTTTTCTTCAATCCGGATAGATCACCTGTATCTACCTGTGTATATACCTACATCTCACCTACCTTATTTCTATACTCTATGTCTATTTACCTGCATGCGTGCTTACCTGACGGTAAACCTACAGCAGTGGGTGTACTGACTCTGTTCCTCCTACAACCTGTATATTCCTTGATAGAACTACGCCTGCTGCAGCCGTACCCCTGCAGCTGTCTAGACACAATCGTAGGAGTAAAAATCGATCAGTAGGTAAGAAACCGCTAGTTCCTATTTATCTCCTTCTAATAACACTCGGATAGGGTATAGATTTTGCTTTCTCTCTTTATAACATGGTATCTGCCACGGCGATGCACTGCACTTTTTATAGGCGTGTTCAGTAAGTGGCAGTTCAATAATAAATAGTGTTTGTTGCGTTTTTGAAATTATAGTTTTTGCGCACTGTTAAATTTTCTTGTTCAATGAATATTACGCTTGTACTAACTGAAAGTTAGAATAATAATTAACTGTAAATATTGCATTTACTTTGGTAGTATCTTTTTATGATTATAGAGTTGTGTAAATATGTTTTTATAAGTTGTTGGCGTGAGATTATATCTAATGAAATGTTCCCAGATCAACACAGTTACTGGAATTGTATTTTTCAACCAAAATCAAAAAATGAAGTCAATTTTTGAACTGCCAAAACTTTTACTGACTCGCCCAAAACCTAAATTGTCCGCGTTGATTTCCTTCCTCTTGTGTCCAGTTGTTGGCTAGTTCTATTGGCTAGTTCTATTGGCTAGTTCCATTGGCTAGTTCTATTGGCTAGTTCTATTGGCTAGTTCCATTGGCTAGTTCCATTGGCTGATTCCGCCATGATTCGAAACTGACGTTTCGAAAATGAACTGTTCGAAACTCTTAAACCTGAACCCCCCAACCCCAAATCCCTAACCCCCGTCCCCAAAGAGTTTTGAAGTGTCCATTTTCGAAACGTCAGTTTCGAATGGTCCGTACCCCCCATTGGCTAGTTCTATTGCACCTTCTCTAATATACCATTCCACATTTTGTGCATGCAGCTCTCTCTCTACTTTGGTTGTATGCACGTGTAACACAGCAGCATGCTAACAACTGATGCTTTGTGTATCATTTCTTATCGCAACAAACCATTGTGGCTCTAATTACATTGCCATTCATTGCTTGAATAGGATTGAGGATATTTCTTGAAACGCTTGTTCAGAAATAGACAGATCAAAAATGGCTTCTTCAAGAACAATAATTTTTTTTATTGTAACTATCTCATTTTTCAACAATTATATACTGAAGAGCTTTTAAAATGTTGTAATTGCGATCCATTATGTATATGTGCGAAATAATTTCAGTGAAATTCTTTTGATACGATCTTGAGCTGGTGTAGCTGTTTGGATTGGAAGGATATTTTTGAAATGCCATTTTCAAATGGTTGCCTACTAATTGCATTACCATAATATATCTATACACTTGCTAATTCATTCAGTGGACTTGTCATTTGTTCTTGTTTTCAGCTACAATTCGTCATCACGGTAACAGCATCTTTTTCACGGATTTGTCTGATTGAGATGATTTAGAGTGAGCAAGTATCTCTATAACATTGATTTTGTTTCACCAGTACAAGACCTTCGAATAACGTCTGTGGGCACACTTGGTAGTTAAATATCTTGGTCTTCCTTCCTTGGGGGTGTTGGAGATAGTTGGCTGTGCGGAAAGGTTGGGCATTGCCTGTGACTTTGAAAACAACAGGAAACAGTCACACTGTTGACTACTCGGAATACGTAATTAGATGTTATAGGTGGCTCAGTCAATAGATTTGAACATTATCCACTAACATGTCTAGCCCGATTCATTGAGTTGTTTTTCCTCATCATCTGCTAGCTAGTAGGTGAGCTAGTTGATTTCACAATCAGTATTGCATGTGACTGATCACATGCCACATAGTTTAAGAATGACTCACAAATGAAATGACTGATAATACTTTAGTGGGGGCGATGAAGGTTATGTCCTTCAAGAGCCGATCACGTGTGCACGCAGTCAAGTACTAAAGCCGTGCTGCTTAATTAGCCCTCCTGTATTGACTCGAAATCAGCTGACAAAATTGAGGATAGGCCGTATGGCAGAGGCATTTGGTGTCAAAAGAATAGGATTTGCTGACTCAATTTTAGAGTATTGACATCATCTGGCTCACTCTTTCGTGATATACACAATCTCTTTGATTCAGCTGGAAATAATGTAATCATACTTTGATGCATGCAGTAGAGGTAGTTGACCAGCTTCTCTACTAATTAGTTCTGATGTACAAGGAGAGTTTCCGATTGGTTTGTGCCTTTCTGCACTTGTTTATTTCGCAATGAGTTCTTTGATCATCTCACATCATTGCTAGATATTCCCGATTTTGTGAGTGTAGATTGATCATTTATGCTGTGAAATATATGAAACATTGTAAACAACCTTTTTCACCGTTGGTGTGCAAAATTTCCTGGTTGTCAAATGGTTTTAAATCAATGATCTTTTGTTGTAGATTCACACAAGGCCGGCGCGTGGGATCCCAACAGTGAATTTGTGAATACGTACACAGATTAGACTTGGGTTAGTGATCGTGCCTTCTCGCCATTCACCAAGTCTCAGCTTTGCATCTACAAAGGAAGAGAGAATAGTTCTTTAGAAATGTTCGCATGACTTTCAGGTTTTGCTTACACACGACTTTGTGTAGCCATTCTGGTTAACAAATATGCTTCCGGAGTTGTCTACAGTCGAGCGCCAATACTTTTCCCTTGCCCAAAGATTGAAGTATATAATATTGTATTTATGTTTTAATTAAAGATTTCTCACAGTAGCTTTTTATATATTTGAAAGTCACCGTCTTTGATTAGGTGACTTGATAACCTTTCATGAGCAGAATTTTTTACACAGATATTTTTTATTCCTACTAACTGTTTCAACGCACCGCTTCCACTCACCATGGCAGCGGACATTGTCATTCCAATTCACTTTCTACTTTCTACAAGTCGCGAGAAACCATATCTGTGTACATACAGCTCGTATGGTGCTCCATCATATCATCTATATATATATATGTGTGTGTGTGTGTGTACTGACCTTACAGCAGTATAGCATGAGAACGCACAACCTTTGGCCAATAGCTATATAATTCATTATTTACTTATTTTTAAAATATAGACATTCTAAGAGTCAACAACATATTATCTTGTGTTGTCTTTGTGCCTAAATAGCAATATTTGGATCTCGTAACCATATTGGCTAGAAGTTTTGGCTTTATTCTGATTCTTCTGCTTGCAATGGTCAGCTAAAGGGTGGGAAAGAAATCGATGTGCTTGGTTTACTATAATTGTTCAATTGTGATGTAATAGAAAACTTCATTGCTTGCTACTACAAATACAATGGCTAACAACATCCGCTTCCATCTAAAACTGCCTGCACACAGAGCAGTCGCTTTGTGATCGAGAATTGCCCACTTCCGTTTCCAGTAAAATCCTCAAAATTGTCGCCAGCATTTTATTTGAGGTTATCGCCAGGTTTTGACCAAGCTCAAATAATCGCTATCCGATCATTTGATCAATTAATCGTAATGCAGTTGTAATACCATTGCTTCCCGATCTATCCACAATAATGCTAAAACTCATAAGTTTGTAGCTGCGAGTCTTATTGGAATCGCTAAAAAGTGAATGTCGCTCAAGTTTTGTGAGGACATTTCACTATAGCTAAGAAAGATTGCCATCACAATCGCTATATGTACAAGCAGCGTTATTTACAGTGAATCCGGGTGTGGTGTTAGAGTAGGTAAAACCTTGCAGTAAACCAAGACTTCTTGACTCAGCAGTTGGGAAGCTTTTAATTTTCATTTAGTTTTACATTTCACCTTTGCGCAAGATCATAAATGAGAGATTATCTGTCATCCTATAATGGTGACCTAAGTGCAGAAATCAAAGTGTGGTCAGCCGTTTCCAGCGCTATTTTATATAAGGACAACTCCACTGGAGCCAAATTTCACAAATGGTCATGTAAGTCATCATTGGCTGAAATAGTTTTTACTCATTTATTCAATATTTAAAGCGTAAAATGAATTTCTTTTTGCAGTAATACCTCTGTGAACATGTTTTGTTTCAATCTAGCAAAAAAATTATTCTATTCAGTGGAATTTTGGAGTAAAATTTTGTTTAAAACCTTTAACCGTCACTGGAGCCTTCACTGGAGCCAGGAGTCATCTCCCCTTCGGATGAAGATCTCTATATCGAGCGGTACTGTATATTGATAAGTTTACTAATGATTATGTGCCCTATAACGCAAAAACGTTCGTTTTCATCCCAGTGACTTTTACGTGACCTTTGTAATGGTATGCAGGGCGCGCAGTCGCGTTTTTTACCATCCATATGAGAGACAACCGAAGTGCCACTTGGTTTTGCGGCCAAAACGAAATAATAATAATTAAACTAGTGGAATGTTTGTTATTTATTTTAACTAATATTTATTATTCATAAATATCTGACTGAATAACAAAAACTCGTTGTAGCTTACTCTAAAGTGAACTATAAACAATGTGAAAAATTAGTATGCTCATTTTTTTGAAAAAAAATAATTGATTTCATCGGTACTGTAAAAAATTATTATTTTTTTTTGAATTTTTAATGTTATTATTATTTAAACTACTTTGAGATTATAATTATATGAATAAATTTTGGCTATTACTTATATTATATCTAAAGTTGTTATTTATTTATTTAAAATTTGATATGAAAGTTGAATGGTATAAGAAAAATAGTTTATAATTCCTGCTTTTTAATAATACAAGTGCTAATATAAGCACTATATTTCGGCCCTTATTACTTAGCTTACATTAAAATGTTTTTGTTTAAAATTCCCAGTGGGCTAGGAGACATCCTGAGCTTTCAGATGAGTGGTTGTTTTAAGCTGTACCTTGTCAATTTGCAGAGTTATTAGCTGTTGAAATAGAGCCTTTTCTCTATAAGTTATAGTGTAATCACTCAAGCATTTGGCTCCAGAGGGTCACGTGACAAGGGGAGTTGGCCACACTTTGATTTCTGCACTTAGATGGTGACTAGTAACTAAGGCAGTGGTAATATTTGTTTGCAAACAGCCTTGGGTTGTCTAGAATGACTCACTTTCATATCAGTATATCAGCGCTAGAATAAATAAATGCTCGCCTATATCAATTCTAGAATAATCTATTGAACAGCAGCGAACTATTGTTAAAGGAGTGCCTGGTGCAGGTGTACTTAAACCATGGGTATAATGGTTGCTTTTTACGGCAGTTATAGGCTGATGTAACCTTATAATTAAGCTTTATTAGTTTTATATATTATAAATATCCCATGAACATGCTAAAAAAAACAAAATAATTCAGCTAAATTTTGAGACACCCAAAAACACACTTGCTGGGACAACTCCAAGATATGTGACGTCATTAATAAAAAAACTGTGACAGTCCAAGATTTATAGACCTTTTCTTACACACTGAAGTTATCGGATAGTATAAAATTGTTAGCCAATTAGGTTGCGCGTTTCATTAATCAGACGAAAGAATTTCTGAAAATTGACATTTTTGCTTTGAAAAAACACCAAAAGTAAAGCTCCAAACAAAAAACTGAGGCGACAGATAGAAAGAAAATTCAATTCTGATGCATGTAGATAATTTTGAAGAATTTATGGGCCACCACATTAGCCATAACACGTCAATCAAAGTTGGCCTTGTTTTTGCGAAAATCCCGGACATTTTTTCAAAGAATAATATTAATTTTTTTTTCTATTCAAGCTAGCACCTGACTTTTTACACCACTGAATAGAGAATTTCAAGCGCTATCTTCTGATATAAAGAACCATAATAATCAACACTTTGAAAAAAAAAATGAAAAATAATAAAAAATTAATAGTCAACAATATCGTCGTCATCCAAATAATTAATTTCTAGCATACTACCTGTCATTTCCACTTCTAAACAATTCCAGCATGCCTAAATAAATATAATCTAACCATTTATCAGAACAAATCTCATCCGTGGAGGTTCTCTGCAAAAAATATTATTTCAAACTATCTCAGCAAGAAAAATTATTTCTTGCCCGACAAGGAACGGGGTGCGGTTCTCATGGAGCGGTTTCTGTTTCGACTGGCAGATTTACCTCAAATAAGGACCAGAAAATAGAGGAGATTCTGCTCTACACGATGATATAAAAAATTTTATTGTAGGTCTACTAGAAATACTAGAATATCTGGTGCTAAAGCCAACAACAATTTCAGCCAATCAGAATCTTGCTAACAAAAGGTCCGATGGAATTGTTTTATATTTTATACACTTTTTGATGATAAATTTGACAAAATCTATGGGAGTAAGTTTCTTAGCAGGTGTTGAAATGAATTATCAATATGTTTTATTTGACTGGGTTGGGTGGGATGTCACAGAACCCAATAAAAACTGAAATATCTTCAGATTAATACAGGCACCTTTTCTATAAAAGTAACGTTTCCTACTTAGATTCGCGAAAGCTTATTTTATCAATGACGTCACATTTCTAGCATTTTAATGGCGCTGTAGAGCAACTCCGTTTTTCAATGAAGTAAATATTGCCAATAAATATGGATAAATTTCTCATTGTTCTACACATAAAATACAATTATACTTGTAAGATTTAGATAGCTGACATTTTCATTAGCCTATAACTGCCGTAAAAATCAACCATTATACCCATGGTTTAACAAGGAAATTATAAATCATAGCCTTTGGTCACAGATCAACCGGCTCTCACTTAATCAGCCAGACATCTATTGCTTAGACTGATCCAAGGCCACCTTTTCATTTTTAGCTAGACCGTTCGCTGTACTAGTACTAGATGGTTGTTAGTAGTGATTATCAGTTGAGAGATAGTAGACTGTTGCATATTGCTCTAGGGAAACATCGTGTCTCTAACATTAACAGTCAACATGTGAGTATGTATTGCTAGTAGTTAGTAGTTGAGTGAGTCTAACGACTGCAATGTGAGAGAAAGGTGATAACTATGGCTGTTTGCCACCTAGATACTTCTTTCACTTCAATTTGTAAACTATCTAACCACTACTCAAAGTGATGTATGAGCTTGCATGTGGTAAAATTGTGGCGAAACACTCATTTCCATGGTTGGTCACAACGCAACTGAGTTTGAGGGTTTAGAACAGAAAATTGTCCTCATGCAAAGCCAGATTTCAAGATTTTCGGGGAAAAAAGCTGAATTTCCCCGAGTTTTACGGGAATTCGGGAGGCAAGTAAAATAGTACCAAAATCCTACAAGGGTTCACGACAAATTGGTAGACATGGCGGGCGTGCTCATTACTTGTAGTATCCAGATGTTTGAAAACAATTTTCACAACTTCGTGCTGTCAAGTATTCACATTTTCTTTGGTATGTTACCAAAGTGGTAGTGGCCTTTGACCTGCACTGACTGGTATGTAGGAATTTGAAAAATGAGCATTGGAATTCCCAAGGTTTACTTCTGGAACTGTCATAGTAAATTGTTGGAATTTCCACTGAGCAATAATGGGGAATATAGAAAACCAATCTGGTGCAGGGCTAGCTAACGCTTTTCCATTAGTATTAAGTTGGCGTGAGGAGAAGGTTGTGGCTCAGGGGGTAAACAATTGGGTAGGTACTAGTTACTTTCAAACATACGATATCAAATACTTTCACAGTGCTTTGTTACGCAGGCATTATTGCTAACCTTTTTTTCTCAGCGATGATTTCATCCTGATCAAAAAACTTCAGAAAATTAGAATTTTCATATTTGAGTCAGCAATTTACTCAACAATTCACTCTAGGTTTCCAACACCGCACGCCTCTCATTTTTGTCTTATGTATATCGTAAACAGAGATTACTTTGAAATAAGTTGGAAAATTTTCAAAACCCTTGGAAAGTGGATTTTCCACTTACTCATCAGTGAATGTTTGGTGATTATGGTCAAAAGTTGGAAGGTGTTCTGAATTTACACTTTTTAAATGACATAAATTTGTGAGCGGTGTGCTGTTTATTTGTACGATAGTAACAACCAAGATTGTTAATGTATTAATTTTTTAACAAGCGGCTGGAACACTTAATTTATAGATTATGCAAAAAACGATGAATAATCTGGATTTTCCAAAGCTGAACAGAATTCCCAAACAGTCTTTAAAATTCCAATTTGTCATAGAATTTCCAAATTGTATGGGAATTCCAGAAGTGGGGAAAACCGGAATGTTAAAAAAATGACTCATAAGACTCAGAAAACGAAGTTTCCACATATCACGAGTTGAAAGTCTATTTTTAGCCATACCTAGCAAATTTATCGGAACCATGTATACAGTATAACAGGATTGCCAGCTGCGCTCTATCGGGTGTGTCCAAGTGTGAATGCCAAATCCGTACCGGATATAGACTGTATCGCTTATACAATAGAGTCGTGATACACGCTATAGTAAGGGGCCGGGGTTCACGCCCGTACCAGAAACACGTGACATTTTCTGAGTGACCTTGTGTCTTTTCTAACAAAAAGACAACTTCATGTTGTTTTGACGAGATGCAATAACCAGATACTGCGTAAGATTCTACTACCGTGGCTAGTGACCTTGTAGGGGTCACTGGTCATGGCGACTCTTATAAACGGCTACATTCCAATTGTGATGAAAGTTGTATTTCAAGGGCACTAAGCTGGCAATCCTGATATATCTCATGTATGATCAGAACTCGTATTCACATGACTACAAATATTAAGTGAACATGACTTGGCTGACAGCAACTTTGGGGTATTCAATTCATTCTAAAGCGAATGCTTATGGAACTTTTCAATTCAAACCCCGACTTTCAGGGTCTTTAAAAAATTTTAAGCTTTTATTGTATTACACATGCTCTGAACAGGCAAAGTCAAATTTACACATTAATTACAGGAACTTGTTCATTTCAACTAGGAGTAAAAAGAATCGAAAAAAGCAGGTTTTTTGCAACCAATATTTGCATTATTTCACAAAAAGAAACTATTTTTATGTAAGTCTTGTATGATTGCCGGTTATTTCCCATGTAATTTCAACCATCTAAGCCTGCACTCTGTGGATTTTGTACAGTCTTTGAGCATTGGGCTTGAACTGGAATAGAAATTAATCTTTATTATAACTTATCGGTGTCATTCATGTTTTTGAACAAATGGCTAAAATATTTCATTTAGCAACTTTTAGTAATTAACAGGTATAAATGGAGAACATGTTTTGCTGGGCAGGATTCCACTATGCGTAAATTACTTCACCTCAAGCTAATGTTTTGGTTCGAACAAAACAACTGCTACATAGCCATGCATACATCGTATAAATTGTGGAAAACCCAACAACAAAAAAAACCACATCATCCGACTCCTTTTACCCGTCAATCCGTTTGATAACCTTTTGTGATGTTCGCTCTCATACAACCAAAAGTTTACATGCAAAGTTAACGAAAAGGCGTTAGTTGCTTCTGCGCGAGCGGAGCGAATATTTTATAATAAGGAAACTTATACAGAAAACTTTTCGTTCTTCTTATTTGACATTATTAATTTTGTTTTTATATTTACTACATGCTAAATAAAAAGGAACTGTGCTGAAATTTGTTTTCGTGAGCAAGCTTGGGCTGCATTACAGGCTAGTTGTTAAAATTATTTTGCAGTGAAATGAGATATCAGGTGACTAAACAGTAAAAGAAAATCGATCCACTCTAGCAATACTTCCTACCATTGCAGGTAAATATTCTGTACATTTGAGCTTCTAGTAGATTGTTTGTATCTGTTAGTTTAGGTCGATATGGGAAAATATTGATTGGATTGCCTCTCTTTGTTTTCCTGAATTTCATTGGGTATTGTTTTCATACAAACGTACTTATTAAGTGTGACATGGTTATCAGATAGTAACACAGAACACCCATGATAACAAATACTGCCCCTGAATAAAACCTCAAAACGAAATGTTTGATATCATTAGATCAATTGGTGTTAAAGCAAGACAGTCCAGAAAGAGCACATTTGCCATTTCTTTTATTATTATTTTATTTAGATGAACGCAACGGATGATCTTTGTCTCCAACAATGCGTTGAAAATTAAGCTTGTCGTTATTTTCATTTCTACACCATGGAAGGGACCAACAACACGGACCAACAAACTCCACAAGAATTTCTTGCCAACAATTTCCAGCCATTGACTTTGGAGGAACGAGAACCATTGCTGATAGATGAAGCAGAAAGGAGAAAAACATTTTTGGACTGCTGGCCACATGAAAGATATCTATCTGGTACAAAAATGGCTCAGGCAGGGTTTTACTATCTGGGGAAAACAGACCACGTACAATGCGCATTTTGTAGAGGAAGGTTACATAGTTGGTCGGACAGCGACAATCCTATGACTGAACATGCCAGACGTTTCAAATTCTGTAGGTTTATGAAAGGACTTGAATGTGGAAACAGGGAATATCGCTCCAAAAAACTCACAGAAGAAGAAACAAAAAACATTACAATTTTTGGTAGCAAAACAGTTTCTGTGGAGAGAAGAAATCAAATTGAACATGTAGGTAGTTGTCGACTGGGTTACAGTACCAACCGTGCTGCAGTAATACGTTATGCACCAAACTCTGCAAGACTTCGTACTTATGCCAGATGGCCAACTTCCAGTCCGGTTGCTGCTGAACAACTTTGTGATGCTGGATTCTACTATACAGGTTTTGATGACCAAGTTCGCTGCTTTTTCTGTTCAGGAGGTATCAAGGGATGGACAGGAAATGACATCCCATGGGAGGAACACGCCCGCTGGTTCCCAGACTGCTCTTATTTACTCAACAAAAAAGGTGGAGATTATGTTGATGAAGTCCACGAGAGAACTTCTGATGATAAGAAATGCGCTAAGCAAGCAAAAGTGCAAAAAGAAAGTCAACCAAAAGAGATGACTGTTTGTTCAGAACATCAGCGTATGCAGACAGTTTGTGAGCAATTGGGCTACAGCAGGGAGTCAATCAAAAATGCTTTACACATCAATGGGGGTTATTTTACTAACATTAGAGACATGGTCGGAATGCTGCAATCTTTTGACATAAAAGTTTACATCGCAGTGCAGTATCCACCTGCACACAAAACCATGTTGCCTGATGGCTTTGAAAGACTGCTGAACACTATGAGCCCAAAAGTTTTCTTGAGTCGTGTCCTTGAGTTACCGAATCAGCAAACGGACTCATTGATGTTGGACGAGCGCCAGCGATGTAAGACATTCATGGCTGGCTGGCCTCATGAAGCTAATGACAACTTGTCGGGTGCGCAAATGGCCAAAGCCGGGTTTTATTATTTGGCTAAACAGGATAAAGTGAAATGTGTTTTTTGCAAGGGTCAGCTGCATTCTTGGGAAACAGATGATGCGCCAATGGACGAGCATCGCCGATCGTTCAGTTTTTGTCGATTTGTCAATGGACTGGATTGCGGAAATGTAGAGCACAGAGACAGCTTCACTTCGAAGCATTTGTACCAAGTCACTATTTTTGACAAAGAGTTGAGAGAAAAAGCCGACAGTGGCCATGCAGATATTTTGGAGATTTGCGAGCCACTAAAGATTGCCACTTCTCGAGCTTTTCATATGAAATATGCGCTGTATGTCAACAGAAAACACACTTTCAACAGCTGGACATCTGCTGTTTCAATAGATGATCTTTGTAAAGCTGGTTTCTACTTTGCAGGGCCAGGCGATTTGGTACGTTGTTTTTTTTGTTCTGTTGGTTTGAGAGATTGGTCTAGTGGCGATGATCCTTGGCAAGAGCATGCTCGCTGGTCCCCTAACTGCACCTTTTTGATCCACAAAAACGGAATCAATTATGTGGATAAAATTCATCGTGAAACCCCTGATCACAAAAAATTTCCCCGATTAATGGCAACAATTTTACCAACAGCAGCATCAGCAACTGGAAATCATGACTATCTCATGAATATCTCTCAAAGTACCCAAGATATCAGCTTGAGCAACGATTGCAATCAAAATTGTGTAAAACTTCAGCTACCAAGTGAAAACCAGCTCAGCTGTCGAAGATGCATTGATGACAGCGCACACCACGTTGCACTACCGTGTGGCCACATCTTTTACTGCATTTCTTGCAATGAAAATGAGCAAGAAAGATCTGTTGAACCACATTACAAGTTACCACAATGCACCCTCTGCCAGGCCACTGTACAAGCTTCACTAAAGTGCTACTTATCATGACTCATTCTGAACTGGGACTTCCCTACAAGCCATCGATTTGCGTTATGCTAATATTAGTAGAGTGTACTATAAACATTTATTACTATATATAGACCAAGTTTTTTAATAAGTAATTTTTGAGATATGCGTACATATTTTGATTTGTTATACTTGTGAAGCTCACATGGTATGACCAAATTATGTAATCAACTTTCTAATGATGATATTTTTAATAATGTATTCAGCTTTGTAAATCGTAAATGAATTTTTTAAATTGATCTAAAAACCAAATCGGCAATTAAGTTGTCCAAACCACAAAAATATTTCATATTTATTTCATTTGTGTACTTAAAAAGACTATAGCATGTTAAAAATTATATGCATATTGTCTATTTACAATCCAATGGTTCGCTAAAAAATAAATAAATCTGATTAATACATGATTGTTTTGCAACATATTCTCTGAAAGATGAACACATTTTTTACGATATGATTATTGCAGTTTCATAAGTACAGAATCCTATTGGATAGGAGCATTATTGGTTTGCAAAAATGCTAAAAAGTAGTTGTGCTAAATTAATCGCTCCTAAATATTCATGTTTGGAAAGTGTAATTATTCAGGATTGTAGGAGTTATGGTGAAACTGTTTTCATTGTATTAAACCTGATGGTAATCTGGTTAAGATTGCAGTTTCAAGTAATTACAAAGAAAGTATAATCAGTAATTTCGGAGAAGCAACTGTTTAAAAATTAAAAATTATCGCACCAAAATGTTCAAACAAACAATTGCTACCAATCATTCATTTGCTGCAATGTACAGCACAAAATATTTGTCGGGAACGGTAGAAGTGTTTAAAATATTGAAAAATTAAAAATGCTGCGGATACATTATGCCTTTGTTATATTAATGTTGGCTTAATTGTTTATTTTTGGCTACATGCCAGTGTGTAGCTAGTAAGCTACTTAGAGACACCCTTGAGTTCATTCTACAGTACTGACTCAACCATCCACAACTTGTTAAGCTCAAAGTTCAAAAGTGACCAGCATTTGAGGTGCTTTTCACCGAAATTACAAAATTCATTATGCATTGCGAAAACAAGTGTAACTAAAGTGTCTTTTGCTAAGATGTTTCAAACCATCTATTGTAAAAAAATTGAATTGTTTTTGATAAATTTTTTCGTGGTGTGGTATCCAAGGTGTTTTTACGCTAAATGGTATAGGTGCATTAGCTATTTCATTTATAGCATGTACCATCTCTAATTCATGCATGTTTATTTACCTACCTTACCTTACCTCATCTAGGCTCCTATTTTGTTTTACGCAAATTTACACACAATAGTCTAAACATATTTTGATAGTGAATCGATCACCGTTGCATGTTTTTTCCTTAATTAAAGAATCTACTAATGGACTTAACTGCTGGATCACTATGAACATTTATTCTCTCAATATACGATTTTTCAAATTATACATTATATTACATGCTCTAAGGGAGCTTTGCAAAATTTTATATATATCCACCATTTTTTAGCATTGTTTATTTCATATATTGTATTGAGAAAATTAATCTGAATTACTGTTTATTATATTGGTAGCAACCATGGAATATGGCAGGATTGCCAGCTGCGGCTGCGTAATATAACTTTCGCCGTGATTGGAATGTAGCTGTTTATGGCAGTTTATGGGAGCCTCCATGATTAGTGACCCTGAAGAGTAATTAGCATGACTGTATTAATTCTGCTTCGAAATTTTAAATCGCCCAGTTAACTATCATATATGTATGAGTTATCGTCAGTCACGTTGCAAAAGTCATAATATCGTTTACTCGCAATAAAAAAAAAACAACTCCATAGTAATGATAACATGATAAACTTTTGAGTTGCTGCATCAAATTTTTCGATATAAAGAATTTAGCGTGCACGCAATGATTGGTTAAAATCAGTATGTATGTTGATTGGTCAACACAGTTGCTTATATTAGTTATAGTAAATTTAAATTGATATATACAAATTTTTTTTAATTCATATCTAAGACGAGCCAACAATCAATCACCTTCCAAAAACTTTTAGGCTAATCACCACACGTAAAACTCTTTATAGAGAAAAATTCTGCTGTAGTTGTTTATGTTAACACATGTTTCTGCTCTGAAAGTTTCAATTCAATATGGTGCTATGGATGGATGTTACTTTTCATCCATGCCATTGGCTAAATTAGGGTATACCTCATTTAGGTGTCTGGCAATGGTTTACATTTCATGCATAATAGCCATAGACCCAGTATCCCGGGTATCCCCCCAGTCAGGGGCGTACCTAATTTGAAATTGAGTCCTCTAACAACTGATAAAAAAAGCCCCGCGCAGCGGAAAAATTTTTTGTTAGAGGATTAACAAAATGTTAGAGCTCTAAAAAATTTAATCCTCTAACAGCTAAACTTTAGAACTCTAACATAACATCCAAGTTCCACTACCCTGTGTAATATATCAAATTTAACCTTCTGACTGCCTGTTCCCAGTAGAGCATATGATTTATATTTTGCATCATAATCTAATGGTTTACATAAACCCAACATACAAAAATTTAAAGCCTAAATATTCTAGAGAACTATGAACTGCAGCAAACAAGGTCACTTAACAAACAAAAATAAAGAAAGCAAGGTAAATGAGAAGTTGTTCACATATATATAACAAAATGTATAACAACAAATTTTTTGCATAATCTAAACAACAAATTATGATGTATAAGTTAGACAACAGTTTATTAATTTCTATGTTACCATCTTACCTCTTACCATCTAGCATAGCATGTAGTGTAGTCAATTAACAACAGTACTACTACTACTACCACTACTACTACTGTACTACTACAACTACTACTACTGATACTACTGTACTAGTTCTGCTATACTACTACTACTATACTTACTACTAATTTACTTAGTACAAATAAAATCCTGCTACTGTTGTTTATATTTTAGTAACTCAGTGAATAATAAATATAATAAGTACTTAGCCTAAATGAAATAACTACTACAGCAGGAGGATTCACTTTCACAGGAGCATAATAAATAATAATAATAATAAATAATAAATATAATAAGTAGCGTAAATGAAATAACTTAAGAAAATGTATTATTAGCATAATATAAACATGCTTACCCCCAAAACTTCATAAGTGTTTGTTGCTGGCTCACTACTTTTCTCTTGCTCGCCATTGTTAAACTAGTTAAACTACCCACGAGGTTTAAATAAGCTGTGCCTGTTACACAGTACGTGCAACTAACACCCGAACAACAAAGCCCAGCACAGCAACCTGCGGTCACGTTTGTCCGCGCTACATAAAAAACCGCTCTTGACTGCAGGAGGAAAGGATCACACTTAGTTCCTATGCAACAGCTCTGGTTCTACGCACAAACTAAGGGTGTTGATTTGTTTTTCTAAGTATTCAGTGATTTTCTTTGTTCATGTCCAGTGGCGGATTTTCAACTTCAGTGAAGGGGGGTCTTGATATTGTCTGAGGGTGGGAGGGGAGGGGGTGCGGGCCCCCTTCCCCCGCAAGAGCCCCGTGCCAGCGGAAAAATTTCAAAATATGAGTACTGAGATGCCTGGAAATGCGTTTTAAAGTCAAGGATGTAAATGTAAATTGATGATGCATATAATATAGAAATATAAAATGTTAATTATTGAGTTAGCAAAAACAAACCACTTGCACCAAACCCCATAATATAACATTTGGATGTTCTGGATGCCACAGTAGTACATAACTGTGATGTTGGGTTGTGAGAAAAAAGGAAAACACATTAGACCCATTGGTTCCAGTGGTTGCAACTGGGTTTGAGGGAATAGATAGAGTGGTTGGTTGTGTAGATGCAAAGTGAGATAACAAGTCATTTATTAGTTCAGAAAGCCAATTGTTGTGACTAACACAGCATAAATATGGGATAGGGTATAAAAAATTACCATGTCAAGCAAAATATAAGGACAGTAGTCTTATGAAAACAGTGTAAACTCTAAGCTACTTCAAAGTCAAGCTTTTACTCAATGTAAAAGTGAATGTCAAGTCATCAGTTTTTGAGTCGTTATTCAAATTCCACAAGCTTTCAGGGCGTTCAGCAGTTTTCAAGAGTAGAGACAATTTTTAACTAATAAGCAGGTAGGTTCCTAGCAAATTAGGTGACATGAGAGGTATGCCACAGTCGTTTGTGTGTATATAAATCAAAGTATGTTGAATTAGAAGAAATTAATAGTCTTATTATGGCTTCTTTTGGGGAAAAAAAAAACAGAGATCTTTTAAGAGAGGTTATTAATTAATTAATTATTACCAATATGATATCGCTAATTGTTAAATATTAACAGTAATTCATAATAATAATAAATTAACAATAATGATTTAGATTTATTAATATATAAATAATAAATATAAGAAAAAGGTAGGTTAATAATAATAACACAACAAGAGGTAGTTACTTATTAGTTGTCGATGTTATTTTTATTACTATTAGAAGAATGGTAAAACATCAACAAACATCAACAACTTGGTTACATTTTCTTGCTTCATTACCATTCTTATACAGGTTATCTCACCTAGGTTTGAGCACTCTCTGGCAGATGCACTACTATTCACCACTAATAATAGATAATAATAATAATTAATAAATACTAAATATACATTAAATTTAATTATTATTATTATTATTATAATAAGTAATGATAATTATATTAATGTCTTATTATTTATTATAATAATACCAATAATATAATAATAACAACAAATAAATAATAAACTAATAAATAATAATAATTATTATAATAATAAATAATAATAATACTTACTACTACTACTAGTAGCCTCCTAGTAGTAGTAGTACCAGTATGACCAGCATACAACAAAGTTTTTATTTATTACTGCTACTAGGAAAATACTGATAATTTATTTTATATTATCATATTATAACAATTATAATAATACTACGCTAATTAAAAATAGTTAATTGGGCAAAATCTTTTCAAGGTCTCTGCAAGAAGATAATAGTGTCATTGCCCAAATTTACGTTGCTGCTCATATCACTAGTTGTTTTGATCAAATAGCATTGTGGCTTGTGTTCCAAAGAATGGCCAGTGATGGCTAGTCCTATCAATGGTTTCATAACAAAAAATACCAGTACACAAGTTAATAAGTCTCTTGTCTAGGAGGTTAGAAATGTGTTTGCTTCTAGAAAACGTTACAGTAGCACATAACTCCAACTGAAAAACTTCTAAAAAAAGATTTTCTTTAGCCTGAAGGGGGTCGCACTGAGTCCTCTAACATTAATTCTAATTTCGAACAACTTTGTCCTCGAACGTTAGAGTGTTCGAGGACTGTATGTACGCCCCTGCCCCCAGTATATAATACTACTATGCCCATGGTAATAGCAGATGTATTGAAAACCGTTGGCTATAATTACTCATAGGAAGTTTTGTTTTGCGCGTCATGGAATTCCCAAGTCAGAGCGGGTTTCCGGTTGGCCATTGCTTATTTACAAAAACATTATTCTTCTCCATTGAATTTGATTTGAGTCGATTGAACTTTTTTTATATCAATGTATATTATTGATTGAGGTCAATGTGAATATATAAAACTTGGAAGTAAGTTTTTCATATTATTGCGGAAAGTTACAAAATTGACCGGTTTTGGTTGTGTGACAGCACAAATTTATTTACTCAACAATAATACCAATAGACTTAGTAGTAGTAGTGTGACAGTCAGTCACAGACCACAGGCAGCTCCAATCCACTGGCCTCGCCTGGCAGTGGAGGAGGATAGGTAAAGAGAGTTTATGAGAAGAATACATTCAAATCCACCCACCGCCAGGCCAGTGGATTGGAGCCGCCTGTGGTACATTGCTGCTATTATCTATTTATTAATAATTATTATTACTTCAACTATTATTAATTAATAATAATAATATTATTATTACAATTATTTTGGTTATTATTATTACTAATTATTATTATTGATTATTAATTATTGTTCTTAAATATTATTATTCTCATTATTATATAATTAATAGTTATTATTATTATTATCATCATCATCATCATCATCATTCAATTCATCTGTCAGTGGATGATGATAATAAGTGAAAATAATTATATTGACATGATGATGATGATGATGATGATGATGATGATGATGATGATGATGATGATGATGATCATTATTTGTTAATATTATTATTATTGTTATTATTAATTATTGTTATTATTTATCATCAGTATTATTATTATAATTATTACTGCTACGGAATGCGTGGATGATTATGATGATCATTATTATCAAATAATAATTTGTATTACTGTAATTAATATTATTATTATTATTATTATGTTATGATATAATAATAATGCTTGCCATTTGTTAGATGAAGGGTTTGAAGAGAAGAAACAAAACATGTCTACTCACCATCAACTAAAAACTCAAGAAGAACTTCTCCAATTAACCCAAGTTCCGTAACCGTGTGTGTACCAGTATTCCTTGTTGAGCCAATGCCCATAGAACCTATGTTATAACCTTGAACTTTCTATAACACACAAACTCGTTATCCAACATGTCCCCCCCCCCTTTGATAAACCCAGTAAGCGATCAAGCTAATATCATACCATGGAACCAATTACCGCTGCGTGCGATCAAGCCTAACTAATCATGGTTAGCTGAAGCACTAGCCTTAAATCATCAGTCAAGCCTAAATACCAGGGGGTGAAATCAAAGCCACCTACCATACATACCTGAGCTAATTACCTGTAACATATACATACCTTATTAATACTTTTACCTCAATACCTGTCCCTCATTACCTCATCAACCCCACAGCTCTCAGTCTACCTTCTCTAAACCATAATTAACTTTCATCAGATCGTCCCCCGGACTCTCTGCACCTCCAACACCCTGTCGAACCACATCCCTCGACTCTAACTCAACCCCAAGGGGTTCACCATTAATTCCCTTATCCGTTGGAGCAGTCGACCCCGACTGCTCCTGTACTACACTTCCTGTCGGGTCAACCAGAGCAATTCTCTGCCCAGTATCTTCCCTTTGAAGTCTTGTACCAGGGTCAACCTCTTTGGTATCTTCCCTAACCACATCCTTCTCTACCTTGACACTGGTGTTGCCACCAATCACCCTTTCTACCTCGTGCACCCAACTGGCACTGCTCTGAGAGCCCGAGGGGGTCTTGGACTCCTCCCTCTGGGCACTAGAGCCTTCCGCATCAGGTGCGGGCACTGCTTTCACAGTGGAACTCGACGGGGTGTTACACACCACCGCCGATGGGGCTTTGCTACCAGCCCCAGACCTCAACTTCCTCATTTTGGCCATAGCCTGCCTGATCACCAAGGTACATTCCTGCTCTTCCTCGAGCTCCCTCACACCCTGCTCATACCTTTGCATCCATTACGATACACTCTTTCAGCCTCTCCTCTCAGCCTCAAGACTTGCATGTCTGCTAGCATAATACTCATCACCCAAAACACCTTCACTCACCAAGAACTCAAACAACCTGCAACCAAACTCCTCGCTATCACCCTGTACCTGTCTACCTTTCACCACACTGCTGTATCCCTTAGCACCAGCTGTAGTGCACCCTGAAGTGGCTCTAGCTTTTGCAGTTGTGCCAGCAGAGGCTTTTTGCACCATCTGCATTGGTGAGACATTGCCACCACCACTAGATATGGGCGTTCCCATTTGCTCCACTGTGTCCTTTATAACAGCAGTACCTTTGCATTCCCATACACCTTGCATACACTCGCCTTCAACTCGTAACTCATTACCGTTTGTTAACAGTTTGAGTTTTCTGATATCCTCAATACCTAACAGGTTCACAGAGGACCCTTTTACAACATAAACTGACGTCACTATAGATCTGGGAAAGCCATTAATGCAAACATTTGACTTCCCGCTAACATTCAGCCTGGAACCATCAACTCCAATGAGATCATTAACAGGGTTACTTAATCTCAAATTCAGAAACCTGCCAGTATCCTCAGTTACCACAGACACTTCAGCTCCAGTGTCTAATACAAACTTTACCTCTTTACCATTTACTTTGACCAAGCGTTTGATGCTACATTTCCTACTACCAGTATCACCAACAACATTGTTCACAAATCTCACTTTACGTGGAGAACCTTCATTACCACTACTATCCCTGTGGTGTGACCTGTTATTGTCACCTTCCCATCTATTATTACAATCCCTAGAGGTATGGCCTCTCAGATTACACTGGAAGCACCTTACATCCGGGCAATGACGAACTTGATGCCCTCTCTTACCACACTGGAAACAGTTGTCCCCCCTAGCTGGAGAGCTAAACCTTTCAGGCCTTCTACCTGATGTAGGTGAACCTCGAGGTGATCGAGGAAAGTACCTACTATCTCGGCTACGATGTCTATGGGACGTCGCCTCATACCTAGGAGAATACTTGCTACTCGGGCTACGGCGTCCATAGGACGCCGCCTCATACTTACTCTCATAATGCCCATTTCCCTTATGGTCATGATACCCTCTATACTCATTACTCCTCTCCCCTGGGCTGCTGCTTCTATAGCCACGGGAATAGGAGCCCTTTTCCACATTGCCATCTCTAGACCTACTATTGTCCCTTGAACGGTATGTAACCTTGTTATCCACCTCCTCCCTTGGACTTCCCTGTCTATACTTAGCTACCTCATATACCGAACAGCCAGTCCTAGAGGCACTCAGAATTTCTTCTGAAGCAATAGCCAACTGCCTGGCTGCCAACTTGGTACCTAAATCTCTCCAACTAAGCGTAGTCTCTTGCATAAGCAATTTACGCACAGATGAATCCCTTAAACCATTAACAGCTAAAGAAACGGAAAAGCGTTGCCTTTATTCATCATTGTTATGCCCAAAATCCATTTCCCTGCTTAATTTCTCAACTCTGAGCAAGTACTTCCTTTTATCTTCCCCGCAAGCCTGTGACACTGTCACGAACCTCATTGTCTTAACATAGACACTTTCACTACGGTCGTAGTGGCTTTTTAACAAATCTATTGCCCTATCAAACCCATCATCAGTTTGGTCATTTAAATCCAATCCCAGTGACTGTAATATCCCTGAACCATCACTACCTATAGCACTTAATAAGGCTAGTAGTTTAGTTCTACCTCTAAACACATCTACAACAACCTCATTCCCCTCTATTTCCACCTTCTCGGTACCCAAAGTCAAAGCTGCTACCTCAGCAGACACCATATACTGAGTCAACCAATTGTTGAATTCCTCAGAAACATTGCTACCTGCTAACCTTAGTTTCGGAAATGACGTCAAGTCTCCTATTCATCCCTGTTATAATTAATTAACACAATAATGATCACCCAACAATATCTGTACAATATCAGTACAGTAGCACCTCTCCACCACAGTAATAGCCAATGCACAACACAACAATAATTCACAATGTCCCAAAAAATGTCCACTGTTCCCTTATCCACCAATGCACAATTAAACACAACACAATAATATCCACAATATCACGTAATAACTCCACTGTACCCTTATTCCGGTAAATAAATAACAACAACACCAAATCACCACTTCACCAAAAAAAATTAACACTGCACCAATATCCCTATAAACATCTAAACACCGAACACGGAGAGCTCACACAGCTCTAAAACACCTAACACCTCTACACTCACCTGTATCACCACACACACCACAGAGGACCCATGCGGCCCTAGCACCTCTACACCTCTCCCTTTTAGTGCCCACACGGCACCAAAAGCCTCACACACCTCCCTTGTACCAATAAATAATGCCAATAACACACAAAATAACAGTATCACCAAGTTCTATGCCGACTGCGCCATGTTAGATGAAGGGTTTGAAGAGAAGAAACAAAACACGTCTACTCACCATCAACTAACAACTCAAGAAGAACTTCTCCAATTAATCCAAGTTCCGTAACCATGTGTGTACCCGTATTCCTTGTTAAGCCAATACCGATAAAACCTATGTTATAACCTTGAACTTCCTATAACACACAAACTCGTTATCCAACAACCATTGTTGTGTCTATTTTCAATAATTTATTCGTCTAATTTCAATTCAATAATTTGTTATCAACTATAAGAATACAATCAAACAATATGAATATTATTTATCATAATCGGAATCAAAGTTTTTTTTTGAGTAACAGTAAATACATGTTCTTGAATCTGTATTGTCCATTATTGCTGTCTATAATATTATTGAAAGCAATGTCATTTTTTTTTTATCACGATTGACTTCATTGGCTTAAAAAGTAACAAAGGACCTATTCATATTAAAAAAAGAATATATACAGTACCGTATTAGGATGGCTCAAATTGTTCTGTGTTTTACGTCGTCAAGCATTTGAACACTTTTTAAGCAGCCAAGCGCTTTCAAACGTGTCTGTTTATCTCAATCCCTTGGAAAGCTTTGAAAACCTGTGGTCCAAAAAATTTCTTTGTTATAGCAAGTAGACAAATGAAAAAGTGGCCAACAAAAATGTTATTAATATACTGTCAGGTGTCATTGGTGAGAGTTCTGTGTCCTTTGGTTCAGCACACTAGTACTATTTTCCGACAGAGCTCTTTTTTCAAGGATGCATGTTCTGTGTGATGGTTAAGGTGTCTGGCCACTGGGCTAGTTGGTAATCGATTGAAACTGGACTCAGGTGCATGGTGTTTATTCCACAGTTGTTAAAACACACATGCTTGGCTAGCCATAGAATTATTCAAGTAATAACAACTGAGCATTAATAATTAATGATACCAAAAAACAATGAATGAAACATGAATCAATGTGAGATTTTAATTGCTTAAACTTTCTGAAATGAGTCTAATATTTACTAGAGGTGCTTACATTATGGCCTGTGGTCCAATTTTGGCCCATTTGCTGATTTTTGGTTGCCCATGCTAAAATTCAAACTACAAGTGGTATATATGCATGTAATGCACATCACCCCAAATTGCATCATATTGCACCTAAAGCACTTATTGGTCATTTGCTTGCTTGGCACTCAAAGTGCAGCCTGTTTTTTTTCCTTTAGTTCTCAGAAGTGGTCCACCAGTGAAAAGTTTGAGTACACCTGATATGTAAAACATAAACAGGAATTCTTCAGATTTTTTTACGATTCAAAGCATTCCAGCACTGATCACTTTTTTGTTGATTTTCTGAGTATTCAAGTCTTAAGCAGCAGATTGATGTATTAAGTAACCATCTAGGCCTACTCAGTCCTGATTAATCAGCTCGCCAAAAAGCCATTGGCCTCAAACGCTTGTCGCATCAGCTGAAATTTAGCTGACTTTAACTTCCATTGATTGCCGAGTACGTCGTCTTCGGATTGTGGGTGTGGTCAATTATCATAAATAATAGCAAGTCTTTATATATGAAGTTACATCGTATTCGTTTAAAATAAAATCTGATTGGGTAGTTCATTTAGTCTCAGGTCTACTGAAAGCCATTGCAACAGGAATAAAAAATCCTTACAAAGACACCCCATCAAAGATTGATTCTAAGATTTAATGTTCGGCTTTACTGTTACACATCATTTTTTCATTTGGCTTAAATTAGCACGATGCAGGCATAAAATCGGAATTAGTGGTTTCTCTCAATATGGTCGCAATTAGTGCACACAATCATTGCTTGTTTATTACGCAAATTTCATATGTGAAATAGCAACAAGAGACGATTGCGGAATTTGTCAGGTGGCCCAATGTGAGCACAATCACAAGGATTATCTTATACTCTTTACATCAATCGGGTAGAAAAAAGTTGCGCATGTTTGGATGAGTTAGGGAACAATAAACGGTGTTCATGCAAAAATGGACAGTAGTAGGATAGGTAGAATAATAATAAATAAAATAATAATAGAAATACATAGCGGGATCTGATTGGCCAAATAAATACTGTACGGCAAAGAAGTAAATATACTCCCGATCCGAACATGACGTCAATTTTAAGCACTGTAAAAATTGGCGAGCATTTCTGGAAAAGGGGTATTTTGCATGCTTGTAGATCAGCACTGAGTAGGTGGAGAGGTTTATCCAATACATCATCCTGCTACTTAAGACTTGAATATTCTAAAATTCAACAAAAAATTGTTCAATGCTGGGATGCTTTAAGAAACAATAAATGTCATTTTAGCGCAAGTAATATTTGTTCTACTATATACAGTGCATCACATATTAAATTAAGATAATTTTCCTTTTGTACTTTGTGAGCCAGTCACTTGTATTGGTGTCTTGCAGCTTGGGAAACTCATTGCCAAAATACACACAAAAGATTCATGAAGATTTTACAAATAAAGTGACTTTTTAAAATAATCATTCTATAAATACAATGTTATCGTTATTGCAATTTGCCCAAAATAAATGCTTATTATGCGGTCTTTAGTTTATATTGTTTGTTTGTGCGTTTGTGTGGACCCTCCTATTAAATAGGTCCCATGAACCTGAGTATAAGTGAGCAGCGCTGTATACTCATGCAATTGTGCTTCTGAAGAGGCTCTTGTTTCTCTCTTGATTCAATTTATTTATTGTTATATTCTTTTTTATGTCTGGTTGGAAAAAAAGAACAAATTTTACGTACAAGCAACTATGCCAGGAACAAACCCTAGTTTACCATCCATTGCGAAATACTTCTCAAGACTTTGTTATCGTTTTCTTTGATAGTTTTTTAAACAGCATGTTGTTTTGTATTACCTTATGACATTAATTCTGTACTTTGTCCATTTATTTTGTAGATTGAGCAACTTTAGCACTGATTCTGATATCCACTGATATTAGCTTATAATGGAACTTAACGAGCTCAGCGAGTTCGTCTCTCTTATTATCCTCATCCGTGAAATGATTTGCTGGTGTCTGCTGCATTCCCCAATGTCAAAAGTGAAGCCAAAAAGAATAAATCGATTTGAAACATCATGTTTTCCAGCAAACGTCAAGTACTCGACAGAGATACCTTTTTGGTTATGGCGACCCATACAAACTGATATAATAACTTTTGTTGTCGCTGATTATCCTGTCAGCCAAAACCGACTTTTGCGAGCAGAAGTTCTCGATGCGTTAAACCAAATGAGTCCGTCTGACTTTCGCTCATATTTATTGAAAAAGTTGGACTTTTCAGAGAGAGAATCGATTCTGATCGATGAAAGACAGCGAGAAAGAACCTTCTTGGAGGATTGGCCTTGCCATAATATTATTTCAGGGACTGAGATGGCTCGGGCCGGGTTCTTTTATCTTGGCCTAGGTGATTTAGTGCAATGTATTTTTTGTCGTGGGAAGTGTAGTGGATGGGCTGATGGTCAGAACCCTTTGAGTCGACATCAACAAGAATATCCCTACTGCAAATTTGCTCAAGGTCATTCATGCAATAACAGGCGTACATCGTCATTTCAAGATAATGACCTCAATCATTTTGAGAGCAATGATCCAGCATGGCTAAATCTACGTAGTGTTGATGTAACTGCAGCTTTAAGGCAACTCGGAGTTAATCCTGTTAGTCCTGAGCGACCAAGTTTTGCTACTGAAGCCTCTAGGATCGGATCATTCAACAATTGGCCCCGGGGCGATCGAGTTTCCGCACAGAGCCTTGCAGATGCTGGTTTCTACTACAGAAAACATGAGGATTTGGTGCAATGCTATTACTGTGCCGGGGGTTTGAGAGGATGGAGTCATGGGGATGACCCATGGGAGGAGCATGCTCGCTGGTTTCCCGATTGCCAATTCTTGCTACTAAGCAAGGGAAAGAAGTATGTTACTGAGGTTCACAATCGTACTTCAGCTGATAAAAAGTTTCGAATGTCCGACCATCAAGCCATGCAGGACATTTGCTTTAAACTTGGGTATGCAAGAGAGACTATAGAAAGAGCAATTACACTCAACGGCGGACCATTCGAACGTGCTCCCGAAATGTTGGATGTCTTACATAAGCTGGAAGACGAAAACCTCCAGGCCCCTAACCACGAGCAGCATAGAGTTGCCTTAGAGCAAGTAATAGGCGAAAACCCTTTGGCGGCGGTCCGACCCAGTAATGTTACACCAGTAAACGTTGAGCCACAGGAACCTGGCCCCGGATTTTGTAAAATCTGTCAAAAAGAAGAAGCTTGCAGGATAGCTCTACCTTGTGGCCACCTGGTTTATTGTGAACGTTGCGCTGAGAAGCATTACCTGGGGCCGAGCAGGAATGGAGATTCCGTGAAATGTCCAGTTTGTGCTAAAAAATTGGCTGGAATTGTCAAGTGCTATATTATTTGATTAGTCAATTCTGACTTGTTGAACGCAGAGACGTTTCTTGCTTCACAATCATATTTTATTAAAAACATTTAATTCTTTTATTTTTTATATTTGTTTAAAGTTATCTCTCAGCACTTTCTGCTCATCAACTAATGAAAACTTGTTTTTTACTTTGTTGATTCATCAGCAGTGAAATTACAGCTGCACCCTTATCTATCTGAATATTTCCGAGTGTTTAAAAGTACTGTTTTATTGTTTGCAGTGCAAAAGAGAGGTATTTTTGTATATAAATTGTTTATTTAAATCTATAGATAATTTTTTTATAGGACTGGTTGACTTTTATTTTGTGATTGATATGAGACTTGACTCATTAATCGAGCTTCTATTTCATTATAAATGTGCATGATCTATCTATTACGCCTGGATTTGTGACCAATGTATTTCTTATATTTTACTGTTGACCATGATTGGCTAATACAAACATTCATGGCAGTATTAAGTCTGCCAATGGTCTTTATTGTTAAACTGCGAGGTTTTAGCGAGTCCATTTGTCAGTATGCACATGATGAGATTATTTAGTTCCAAGTAAAAAGATCACAGTCTATAAATAACCGACAAATAACTAGTATTCACTTTACTAGTATGTCTCTGGTTTCAACAATAAATGATTCATGTATTTCTCTCATGAATCTAAGTGTGATGGAAGACTAAGGTGTAATTTAATAACCAATTAAAAACAAATATTTCAACTAGTGATTTTCTAATAAGTTCGTTCTGGAAAATTTTGTTTTGTTTTTTGTTCTATGAGGCCATACAGGTATGTACAAGCACACCTGCAAAAACATGTGAGTAATTTCTCAAAAATATGCAGTGGTTGTCTTTCCTAGTACACACAACTCCAAGTTTAAAAAACTAGCCGCTTCAAGCAAACGTCTTCAATGTTTTATATTAAAAACAACAAAAGATTTGAAGTCCTACATTATCTCCAATGTACATAGAGCGATGAATTTATTATTGATTTAGGTTACAAATACTTGGTAGCCTTATCGAGTTAACATAACACCCACTATTGTACCTAGAGATGAAAAAATTAAACCAAACTTATGCAATTTTTTAAGTTCACTCATTCATCCCAATTAGCTCACAATTCAGTAACCAAACATCTAATCTCAGCTTCTCATCATACTCAACTATTCTCATCATACTCAACTATTTATTAGACATTGTTTTTATGATAGCATTAGGAATTCTGTGAATAACAATTATAAAGCGGAAGCTGTAAGAATATCATAATTGACCAATCACAGAAGCAAAGATTATCTATGCTTTACTTTACATAAGCTATTGTGACTGCAGTGGTTTTTCTCCAATGTCATTTGGCCCTGGAAACGTTTAGCCAATGAAGTTTGTTTCATGAAATAAATCTAAAAACTGGATTTGGTTCTATAATAATAGTTAGCAATACTTGTTAATAAACCGGATTATTAGATTTAAAAAATTAAAGTTGGAATACTCATCTCAAATGCAAATCCCCAAATTTTTGTCATAGAGGGAAAATATTTACTTGTCTAGATACTTACTAAACTATAATTTTTAGCTGGCTATGGGAGCTACATGTTGCAATTGTAGCCATGAAAACTGTTTTGACCGAGTTTTTTTTTTTTCAAGAATATTACTCAATGTAAAACTGGAGTTGTCTTGAAAACTGGAACGAACGTTGGCAGGAATGAATGTAGACACATCATAGAATTAACGTCGACTGACCTGGAATGAATGTCAACTACGTTAGAAACAAGATATTATCAACTTTCATTCACAGAGATGTGTCTACGCTCGTTCTCAGTGATATATAATATATCATTTCAACTTCTATTCTAGGAGTTGTCTACTTTGGGGAAAAATGATGACTTTTTCATTCTTGGAAAGAATGTGGATACAAAAGTTTGTATGTTGCCAGGAATGAATGTCGACACTTCCTAGAATGAATGTCGAATTTTTCTTCTCTCTAACGTAGTTGACTTTCATTCCAGTTCTGTTGGCGTTCATTCCAGCTATGTCTGCATTCATTCCTGTTGTCTTTTTTGGGGAAATGACTGCAGTTTGTCACTTGGTTCTGGAAGTACGAGCGACCCCTTGTGCACTCACTCTCCATTAGCTATTCAACTATTGAAAGTTGTATTCCTACAAGCAGCTAGTTTGTGGATTATCCAGGAGCTGAAAAGAAAATGATGAAGTTTGTAGTTGAAGCAATGTTATGTAATAGCATTTTTAGCCAAATTTGCATTGTTAAATGACATTTGATTTGCTGAAGTTATTGCAACTGATCACAGGGTCTTCACAGTAAATCAATTTTTATTGATTAGTTAAATATAGACAATACAAACATATTTTTCAAATCAGCCTTGGGACGTTAAAAAACATATCATGGCGCAAAATCATATCTTGCAGGCACAATAGTAGTAAACTTTTTTGTCTCTCATTGATAGTTACTGAGAAAATGAGTTTTAAAAATGACCCTCTCAGCACCAAAATTACTTTGTTTCATATTCGCACTGCGGTTAGTTTTACGCCTCATTATTGATACATTAGAGTGAAATCCGTGACGCAAGACCAAGCGAGCGTAATTAATTTGCGGTTAGTTACTAATTGCTTCATGATAATATATATTAAAAAAAATTACGTTTTTATTTGGCAAGGGAATTATTAAATCTATTTTCCTACCTCCAGATGTAAATGATCTATAACAAATAGTATATCAACAGGTCGGTAATCTAATAGGCTAGTGATATAACATTAACTAAAATCATAAGATGCTGTGGCGCACTCGGAAAAGGCACTTTTACAACGTCATTTCCAGACAATTTTTCCCACAACTACAGATATGTAAGAAGTGCAGTGATTGGTTAATCTCGTTTGGCAAAGTGTATCCTATTAAACCCTTTTAAAATTTTGTTTCTAGCAGCCTGTGGTCCCAAGTTATTAAAAATTTAGTAATTCCTGAATATTTGGAAACTGAAAAAAAATAGGTGCTACAAATATTTATATCAATGCTTTTGACGTGTGACGTCATATTTCGTGATCAGTTTGTGGACGCTATTTAATGCCTTTTTCATCTTGCTCTGCTGTGTCACTTGGCTTTATGGCGAGCACTGACCACTTTATTAAACAATCCCTGTGTATATACTTTATATAATTTGTTCATCAAAAATTTAAATTTTTGTAGTTAAAACATTACCTGAAAATCTCACCTCGATTAGTAGGGTAGTTTTTGTGATTTTACAAGCACAAAATAGCATTATTTTCCGTATGCCCTCTGTATGACTTGCAATTTGCTTCCTGCGTGAAGTGGTTTCCAATACAGCATGATGTGTTGTGCATCCATTTTAATTGGACTAGTGATCCGGTTCATTGCATTTGATTGGCTAATAGTACAGCTAACGCCACAAAGCGATAGAGTTAGTTGAGACGTCCGACAGTACTTGTAGCTAGTGTATGCAGTTAGTAGGATTTTACTGTGTTCTCTGCATCAAAAAGCTAATAAAGAAATTATCACCCACAAAGTAACATTAAAATGAGCTTTGAACAGCACTATACTGAGAACTGCTGCTCTTACAGACGCAAAATTTTGCATGTACAAACATTACTCTGCTAACTTCAAGTTTCATCAATGTTCATGCGCAAAGGCTTAAATCACTTGACAGCGTATGTAGATTAAAAATTACATCATGATGAATGAAAAGCAAAGAATATCCTGAGTACTTCCATGTAAGTTTACCATGTAAATCAAGAATAGGAACAAGTAACCAAATCGGTTTTACATACATAATTAGTTTCTCTAATACGCTCCTACGCCACATCACCAGTTGCCCTACATCCATCAATTCCATTGCTTACAGTTCTCTGTTACTTTCATCTCAAATGTACATCACAACATTAAAACTCAATCTGCTTATATACCAGGATTTTTGTAAAAAACTATTTATATTTAAATGATACTTTGTGGAACATTGCCAAGAAACAATTTGGAATTTAACCAAATTCTTTTCCAAGATCAATGGGAAATTTTGTTGGCGTTGATTAAATTTGTGGAATAGCAAAAAGAAGGCTCCTGAAGGATGACAGTATGTCACCTGACTGGTTGGTTGCGTCGGCAAAACAAAAAAATACAAAACAGTGACAAAGCAATTTTGAGATTTTATTGCCTCATGATTACTAGCACCTTTGAATGCTGGACATGTATACATACATAGCTATATCTTTGGTAAATATACAGTACCTTGTTGTAGCAGCATACAAAAGATAAAGGGCTTATTATGTAGTATCATTCATTCATTACAAAAGTCATTATTCAATTTTACTAAGTCATGACACATGTTGTCTCACATTGTATCTGTTGGAATTATATTTCAATCATATACAGTGTGATGGGAATTTGTCTATAGAACTTTCTAGAATCTGGTAATATGACTAATTAAACACCCACCCAAATTCCTTCCCACACAGAACAGGCAAATGCCACTTAGATTGCCTGAGAGCGTAATGTTGGCATCGATCATGTAAACCTGATAAAGGTCAGCATCGAAATGTATGAGGCATCAGTAATGGATAACTTCCCAACGATGTGTTTAGTGCAGCGCAGTTTGACCCAGTAGTAATATACGTGCAGCTGTGATGTGGTAGTTGAATAAGCTGGCATCACATAAAAAAACCACTGATTGTCAGTCAGCTAAAAATTTCACTCAATTATGTTTTCACTAAAATGGGCAAGATGGTAGATGCCATTTTAGGGTGCTTTTGAATATCCTACGCATGGGGCTTAACGATGGAATTAAACGAGACCATTCGAAAACCTCGTCATTGAGGGTAAAAAACACATGGCGACAATTTGGGCTCAATGATGGTAATGACAAGCGAGGTAGGTAGCGTCGTTGAGGGCACAGACTTGTCTACACCTAGCCAAAAATTTTAACGAGTCAACTTATTATCACTGTTTCTCCCCGTTTTAAGTCGTGACACTGCACTACAGCGTAGGTAAAAAATATAGCAGACAATAACAACATCCTTGTTATTAATTTCTGTTTGTATAAAGGTTAAAGTGGGCTCGCTTTAGCTATACAGTTTCATAGACGTCGATGGAAATAAAAATGTCCCAGGCAAACAACTTCCGTTAAACGAAAGTCATCGATGAGCTCTCAACAACTGTTCAACGACTGCCCTACGAGTAGGGTATCCGAAAGCAGCCTTTATTTGAGACTATTAGTAGGTTTTTAATTACATAAAAAACTAGTAGACCACATCCTGTTCAACCAATCGCATTTGAGAACTGAGCTCCAACTATATCACTTTACATTTGGCCTCAACGTTTTCGGTAAACCACGGAGAGGGTAAAGTTATTAATTTTTCTGAGATACTCTTGGGCTAAATTGAAGGGCACCTGTTAACAATGAATATTGTCAAAAAAAGAGTGAAATACATATCGCAGAAATATCCCAACCACTTAGCTCAATTTACAAGCAATATGTAGATGTACACACAATCCAAGACTATGTAATGTATGAGAAAGGTTGCAGTTACCTCAACACGATACAATTTCACAAAATAATTTGGTATCCTGCAAATAACCACCTAAATATAGAAAACATAGAGAAAGGCTGCCATCATCTATTGAAGAGAATATACCTGGGGTGTCTGATAATTAAGTCTAGGTTGACTCAATGCCATTGGACAGGAAGTATAGCGACAGATTAAATATGTAATATACATGTATAAAGATGTCGGGGTAGTATATAATATAATATTTATATATACATGTACCTATAGTATGTAATGTATATATATATACATATACATCATAGTCTTACAAGGTGGTTATAGTAAATAATGTATATACACAGTAGTCTTACAATAAATGTGTAGTCATATGTTTGCTTGAATACACTGCTGTATCCCTCATAGCGCAAGTGAGGAATGTTCTAGATAGGCTCTAGCTAAGTGAAGTAATCACTTAGGTTACTTGATTACTTAACTTACAGCTCTAGTACTTGCATCAGCTGTACAATGACTGGGATTTCCCAATCAATGATTCATACCAGCGTGTTGATTTGGACCCTAATCAGCACACATGTGCTCGCACGCGCCGTTGTCAAGCGCTGTAAGAACTTCAGACAGTCATTTATAGTCAGAGTGACAACATTGCCATCACACAGAGCTACACACCTGCACAACCTACACTACACAGGGTAAGTTTAACCAAATGTCACGATACATCTACCGATCAAATTGTATGTTGGAAAGAACTGACTAAATTTGCTGCTGGTTTTTCTCAAAATATTGATGTTATCCAAACTTTTATTTGTGGATTAACAAAAGTAAAACTTAATCAACTACAAGTTACGACTAACGTTAGATTATTGACAGATATCTTTATCAGCACTTACACTTTGCAGGGGGGTCTTCTCTAGCCTTCTGGAACCTTCAGTGAAAACTCTTAGCGACCAAAGAAACCCATAATCAAAGTAGCTTTGTGGTTGTACTATCTCTAAGGTAACCAACTTATTCATTATAGCAGCACAATCCGCAACTCACAAGGGAGTTATTGTCTTCTGTATTTATTTATCATTCTTACCTACTCAGAAATTGTAATTTAAAGCTCATAGAAAAAATAACTTACATGTATTTTGAAAAAAAGGATTCTCTCACTTAATTGCTATAATGTTCCATTTTGGGACAGTCAAGGCTCGATCTCAATTTTGGAAGTTTTTTTTATATATTAACAACATTATAGATTTCATCTAAAAACTGATTTTGCAAACTTGAACAAAATTATTGCATTTACCAAAAGAAAACAATGTTGTTTAAATCTGATACCTGTTCAAATAAGCGTACATATGTATACCGTGGTAGAAAGAAAGGGTGGGGACAGAGGGGTAGGAGGGAGTGGGAGGTGGAGTAGAAGATAGGGGGAATGAGAGAAAGGCAAACATTTGCAAGTTATTACTATTTATCCCTTAGTTAGGTTTATCATTTGTTGAAAAGACAACTCCTGTTTTATTCACACCATATCGCAGCACTACGGCCCACCTCCAAGCTTTTTCTTATCAAATTCAATTTTTCAAGTCTTTACATTACTGCTGTAGCCTGAAGTATAATGTTATCGAAAACGAATAACTTCCCAGTGATACAACACGCTAACAAAAACTACACGTGTGTCAAACTTTACAAACTAATAATGAATTTGTGTGGATAGACCTGGTTGAACTCCCAGAGAGGCTACATTTTTTAAAGTAACCCAAAAAAGCTAATAAAACGATGAAGCTAGGTTGATTTTGAAATAATAGTGAATAGAGCATCTCTTAGAGAAAGTATCACCAAATATGGTTTAGGTCACCGGCATGGCTGAGATAATCTGAGGTAGAGGCTTACATAACCAATATTTGATCATTTTGGTAATTAGGAGACTAAATGAATGGTTGTACTAAAATGCGGGCTGCGGAAAACAAACGTGGAAAACATGGAACCACACAGACAACACCTGTTTTTCGTTTATTTCAAGTATTTTCAAATAACTAATGATTCTTTTCGTATATAATTATGGGATGGCTTTTAAATTATAAATAACTGAGAATACACTTTGTGTTATTTTTAGGTTGTAAATACATATAATAATAAATATGTAATATAGTATGTAAAAATATATAAAATACAATATAAAAAATGTATAAAGATATGTTATTTGCTCACGCAGAAGTCAAGCGATGACGTTGCCTAGCCAATATGTAAAAAATTGGACCAATTTTTTCAGTTGACGAAAGTCTGTTATAACATTGACCAAGGAGTAAACTCAGAGGAATAAAAACTTTATTTTGAACAAAAAATACTGTTGTAATTGCATTTTTGACCTTGTTGTTGCACTCAACAACAACGAAACTGTAAATGTTATTAAAAAAACTTTTAACTAGAAAAAACTTTATTGCATTGAAGTAAAATAATTAACATTTTTTAATGAAAAGAAATTGAAAAGTAATCATAGGCTAATAAATAATCTATTTGAAGTTGTTTGACATCGAATATATGGCACGTTTCACAGAAAGTCTCAAAAGGTAGACAACTCCAAAAATAAAATTCTTTTGAATATGAGATATTTCACTCGGACTAAAAATCCTCTGAAGATTTTGAAAAGTAGCCTGTGTTGTCCTATACCAGGATGCTGACAACGTGGTTGGCGACAAAGTTGAATCGACTGTCGGTGGCAGATTTGTTGGTTAGCTTACCTCAATGTTTACAGCATTTGTGGACAATCACATGGCCTGTTTAGCGACAAATTTCGACTTTCAAACTTGGCAGTGGGAGAATACTCAGACTTATGAGCTTCTTGTTAAAGTTTTTTTATGCGCTCTATGTTACAGATATACAGGAAGCATAAGCTCTATGTATTTTGATAGTCTGAGTAAGTGACCATTTTCATTCCATTAAAATACTCTTAAGTGCTGTGCAGGTGCCACAGGGTGAGAAATTTTTTATAAATTTGTGCACGGTATGAATATATGTGTTACAAGTCAGATGAATGAAATAAAAAATATAATGACAGAAATTGGTAGTTGTCCTTTCTTGGTGAGTTGGTAGTAGAGACAACTCAACATTTTGCATTCAATTGCAATGATAAATATATTTATTGCTATCAACAATTAATTTAAATAGGAATTATTGTGAAATTCTCAATATTCTCTCACCAAATCGTTATTTTAATTTACTTCTCTGTATTTCATGATCAAAGGATCCCAATAAAACAGCATCAAATGGTCTTGAGTGTAACCTATGTATGCATTTTTGACCTCCAGTCTGGGTTAGTTGGCAGTTTGGTAGTAATCCAACTTTGTGGCCCACCAGCTGTTGCCATTTCTGTAGACGATCATAAGTCCAGATCCAATGTTATCATTTTACAAAACTAACCAAAGACACAATTACCTCAAAGTCCAAAGAGCAATAAAGCTCAGATACAGCATACAATTGGATCTCTTGTACTTGTCACCAACCTGATATGCATGCATATCTATCGAACAGCGGCAACAGAGAAAATAAATTACCTCAACGTCTCTGTAGCAAACATTTGGAATTTGTTCATTATGGGAAATGTAAATTCCAGTCAAAACGTTTCTAATGCTGATGCAATGAATCTATGCCAATATACTGTGTGACAGCTAGACTGTAGCTGGCAAGAACCAGCACAAACAAAATGACAACCAGTTGCTGGGCAACGAGTTTGGAAATGCCTGATAGCAACTTAGAACAGCAACGGCAAATAAATAGCAATAGCTTTTTGTTTATTTTTGGAGAATACAGTGTTTTTTTCCCAAATATGATTGCATAAGTTCCCAATAGCAAAACAAATTAATGAAAAGCAAAAGAATGCTGTACATAAAAACCTATATTTACCATATCCAATAATGTTTGGAATTTTTCCCACAGTGTTGTGCAAAATTTTAATTTTTTAATTATTTAGAATAACAAAAACACAAAATTCACTTTCAATAAAAATATGCTGTTTTACATATCTGTAGTAATAACAACAAGTGATAAACTGGTGACACTATGAACCTACTATGTTACCAAAGCAAATACTGACTTGCTTTTAAAATAATAAATATTTATTGAATTGAATTAACTTTTTTCCTAATTTTTCTATGCAACTTCAATCTTTAATTAATGTGTGTCTTCACAGTTTTCCTTCTGCACACATTGCTCCATAAACGGTGTACAGTCAAATTGATGGTGCAAATTGCTTGCTGGTAGCTGCATGATGTCATCACTAGTAAATCAGAATAATGTGTAAATGCAGAAAGCTTTCACCGATAAAAATGTAAGGGACAAAAACAAACAATAATTTATCACTTTGATAATAATTTTTTTAAATAAATAGCATTCAAAATACAACTACAAAAAAAATCATTTCAAAAAATATTTGATTTAAAGAATATTACAGCTTTTTTTCTGAAATGTTTTGTTTTGGCTGACGCACTACAAGCCCTTCTCTCAACTTTTGCCACAATAATTGACTCAATAGGCAAGTTGTTCATTCACCTAAACTTCAACCTGCTTGGTGCAAAGAATGTTAACTTTACGATAAGAACCTTGTAATATTTCTTGTTGGCCAACGAATAAGTCACGGAGTTATTTATCCAACTTTGTCGCCATAAGAGCTATTGGCATGTCAGTATTTTGACAGCTGGTCTACTATGCTTATAAACATCAACGAGCTTGCTGTTTGCTGTTTCTGATAGACAGAACATTATACTGAAATGACGTCTGATCGATCACATTTCTCGACCTTCATTGATCACAATATTGTGGTAGATTGTGGTGATGCATAGCAGGGAACCCCCCCCCCTTGTTGGCTACACCCCTCCCCCCCCCCCGCGCTTACGCTCTTTCTACCCATAGCTATTTACTATTCCCCACTCCATTACTTGTCACTACCACTCATGCACTGGTGAAAAACTTTCAATTGTTCTCATGAAGTTGTCTTCCTTTGGCACTAACTAAGAGTAGATGAATCCACCAATTGTATCCAGTTTCCGTCATAGAATACTTGCACATGGTCAAACAAGTTGGCTTGCTAGAGCCGTGGCTACACTCACCTACGTTTCGTAGGAATATGACGAGAAATATGTTTCGTAGCGTCGCTCTGGTGGCTACACACACAGATGATTGATCACCACAACGCTACGGAGTGTCCAGTGAGGCAAAGAGGACATAATTATTGCAAATAGTCATTAGAATAACTATTATAAATATAAATTAAAATAATTAAATAAAGTATGATGTTTGTTTATGATACCAAATAAATAATCGTATTATCCGTAATAAATAATTAAATATCCTCATTGTAGAAGTAACAAATGATCTGTTGGCTAATCAGTAGTGACCAGGTCAAGGTTGAATTATAAAAAAAGTTCACTGGAGTCGTAAAATTTGGTCCTTATATTTTATCCAATCGAGAGTGGTTATTTAATACTAATTGTCCAATCACAGAAGCGTCAGGCCAAAAACGTTTTCGTAGACCAACATGTTGGTCTACGAAAATTAAGCAACTTTTTGTAAAAAAAACTTCGGCTGAACAATAAAAAAATGCATTTTCACTGCATACCGACAAAACGTAGGTACTTGTAGCCAGGGTTTAACTCGATATGGCCACCTAGTATGCCAAGCTCAGGTAGGAGAATACAGCCAGCCTCACGTCACTGGTTAGTAGGTGACAGTGCTAGTTAAAAGAACACAGTTTACTGGAGAGTAACCACACCAGCCAGTAGGAGAGAATTACTGTTTTGAGAACACCGACTAAAAAAACAATACCTCCGCATAACGAGTTATAATTTCCCCTTGGATTGATTGGATGATAAACAGAAACCTTACCTCGTACATTATTTATTATTGGACTATCTTGTTACACTGTATTGTTATAATGCGTACAATTGGATTAAATTATGTAATGTTTTCTGCCATTGGATAGCCCCCATAAAAGGAACGACATTGTCATGTATTATCAGAAGTCTTCAGGATTGTGTATCATTTACTAAAGTTTTATTGGTCAACAGATTGGTATCATAATACAGCCGCTACACCAAATCTGTCTGATCAGTCGGAGCCGTGGGCTCTTCATTAGTTGCTAGAATCTGTGCAGAGAAGTGCCGCCGAGTGACCTCATGAATAGGATATTCGGTATAGACCCCTTTAGAGAGAGAGGGAGGGGGGAGGGTGTTTGGTATAGAACCTGTTAGAGAGAGGGTGTTCGGTATAGAACCCGTGAGAGAGAGGGTGTCCGCATTCGAAGTGTTGTTGTGTCCGTAATCATAGATAAAAATCCACTACAATATTCAATAAAATGTTTAATGTCAGCGTTTGCTACGATTTTAATTGTCTTATCTCCACTTGACAAAAATATTTGATTACTTTGCAGGCTCACTTCACAATGTGTTGCTGTCAACTTTCTCCTAATTACTACTTGCCAAGCACTCTACCAATGAGTTGTTTGTTAGAAGACTGCTGTCAGCGTGGAGCAGAAAATCAAAGATCGGCAACTTTGACCAGAAACCCTTTTGAGAACTCGAGTTGCTTAACAACATCACAGGAAGAACCAGGGGAATCTATTCGAGTCAGTAAACCTACCGTTTCATGTGCTGCCGGAGCTGACGAGTGTACAGAGCAGCAACCATCTACTCCGGATGGTACACTAAGTGAAGCTGTTGAGGTTTATGATGTGGCAAAATACAGCAAACAAGAAAAAATTTTTATGTTTGACAATGAAAAAAACAACGATGATGTACATTTAGAAGATGAGTTAACCCTAGCAATGGATGATTTGACCCACTCCCAGCAGACAAAAAAATCTTCCCATCATTTATCCATCTATGTTGTTGTGCAATATCCAGAGAACCACAACCCAATGCTGTCGCTGACTTTACAACAAGAACTAGATCAGAAAACACCAAAAGAATTCCTTGTTTACATCCATAACAATCTGACAATGGACGAAAGAGAATCATTGCTGGTGGATGAAGGACAGAGAAGGAAAACATTCCAAACCAACTGGCCTCATGAGGGACATCTATCTGGTACAAAAATGGCTCAAGCAGGGTTCTACTATCTGGGAGATACAGACCACGTACAATGCGCATTTTGTAGAGGAAGGTTACATAATTGGTCTGGCAACGACAATCCTATGACTGAACACGCCAGACTTTTCAACTTCTGTAGATTTGTGAGAGGATTGAGTTGCCAAAACAGAGAATATCGCTCTAAGAAATTGACTGAGGAAGACATGTGCAACATTACAACTTTTTATAGCACAACAGTTGTAGAACAGAGAAGAAATCGTGATGGTGGTGGTGGTGTAGATAGCGGTCCACTGGGTATCTGTACCAACCGCGCTGCAGTAATACGTTATGCACCAGACTCTGCAAGACTTCGTACTTATGCCAGATGGCCAACTTCCAGTAGAATTGCTGTTGAACAACTTTGTGATGCGGGATTTTACTATACAGGTTTTGATGACCAAGTTCGCTGCTTTTTCTGTTCAGGAGGTATCAAAGGTTGGACAGGAAATGACATCCCATGGGAGGAACACGCCCGCTGGTTCCCAGACTGCTCTTATTTACTCAACAAAAAAGGAAGAGATTATGTTGACGAGGTTTACGACAGAACACCGGATGACAAGAAGTTTGTGCGAAAAACACGAATGCAAAAAAAAGCGGAAACGGAGCAGTTATTTACTGTAACCAAACAGGAAGAGATGGAAAGACTTTGTGAAAAATTGGGCCATAATAGCCAGACAATAGAAAGAGCTCTGGATATAAATGGTGGACCATTTGAGAATGTGAAGGATATGATTGAGATGTTGCATTCACTAGAAGTTAGCAGCGATCCGCCCCTTGCAAGTATTCTATCTCCGTCTGTTTACCCCCAGGCAGAAGGAGGCGCTGGATCTCTCGTCCAGCAAGCAGGAAATCAACCTGAGCAGATAGTGGGGATCCAAAAAAACGCAAATCAAACGGGTAGTTGTCAAAACTGCGAGCGAAAAGCCGATTACGTTGGCCTTCCATGCGGCCATCTTATTTATTGCGAGCTGTGCAAGTCTAATGAGACCAGAAAGAGTCAAACACAGAAGATAAAATGTCCATTCAAAGAATGCGGCGCTTCTCTAACTGGTGTGATTAAAATTTATTTTGCATGAGCTTTTGAAAATTGATTGAGTGAATTTTGTATTACATTTTTTTTTCGTTCTTGTTTGTTGTTTTATTATGTAATTCAATAGTTAATAATTTATTTTGTTGTGTTGGTGTAATGTTCTTTTCTGCAAGATTTGTTTATTAATTTTTCATTTATTTGGTTTACTCACTACTGCCATTGACAAAAGAAATCGAAGGATGCTTCACACCGCAATGGTACACGCTAGGTTCTGCATTAGTGTTTGGGATCAGAAATAATTATAGTATTGTAACGCTTATGATACGCCAGCAATTTTACTTCTTTTAAATATAAAAATATTATAAGCTAACAAATTATTTTATTATTAATTCCTGTAGCAACACAAGTATCTCTCAATTTCATCTCTAATTCTCTCTTGACTATAAACTTTTATATTCGTTAAAAATGTTTTTTCGTCTTTTCATCACTCCATTTCTTTAAATATGGTTTATGAAAATTATATTTGTTTTGTAAGTTTCAAAAGCTAAATTATGAAAATCTGGCTAAAAAAAATGCAACACCAACACATAACATTTGTGTGACAAGACTAGACGTTGGTCAGTACAAAGCAATACACCATGAAAATAAAGATGGAGAGCTTTTGGGGGGTCAAGCATCACTGCATATAATATAGCAGACAACTCCCACTTTTAAATAAAACTACAGATTTCTTGCTAACGGTTATATGGTATTTTTATATTGTACAGTCTCACATCTTACTTTGCACCCAAAATGTCTATTATACACATTATGGAATGTGCTAAATCTATCTCCAGCACAATTTTAATATATTTTATAAGGTACGCTATTTGTGTGGGCAATCAGCAGTAGAGGAGGGAAGTTAGGCTAAAGGGAGGGTACGGGACGAGGGCTAAGATCTCTTCTAAGCTCAAACGTTTTTTTACTTTGGTTATGATCCGGCATTTTGATATTATAGAACTCTCATACAGTTAGTCTGGTAACTAGATCATGGTAAGACAGCAGTTTAGCCTCTGTCTGAGATACAGGCTAAATATAGCAAACACTTTGCACCATTCTTAGGGTAAAGAAGACAACTCCTGTAGTAATGCATTAACATTAAAAGAAGGAATGCAACTCCAATTAGTAATCATTTATGAATTCTGACTGCATTTTTTACCCAGTTTCAGCTTTTTATTCTGCTTATACGCTGTACCAACACTGTACCAACACTGTACATACACTGTACCAACACTGTACATACACTGTACCAACACTGTACATACACTGTACCAACACTGTACATACACTGTACCAACACTGTACATACACTGTACCAACACTGTACATACACTGTACCAACACTGTACCAACACTGTACCAACACTGTACATACACTGTACCAACACTGTACATACACTGTACATACACTGTACCAACACTGTACATACACTGTACCAACACTGTACATACACTGTACCAACACTGTACCAACACTGTACCAACACTGTACATACACTGTACCAACACTGTACATACACTGTACATACACTGTACCAACACTGTACATACACTGTATCAACACTGTACATACACTGTACCAACACTGTACATACACTGTACCAACACTGTACCAACACTGTACATACACTGTACCAACACTGTACCAACACTGTACATACACTGTACCAACACTGTACCAACACTGTACCAACACTGTACATACACTGTACCAACACTGTACCAACACGGTACATACACTGTACCAACACTGTACATACACTGTACATACACTGTACCAACAATGTACCAACACTGTAAATACACTGTACCAACACTGTACATACACTGTACCAACACTGTACATACACTGTACCAACACTGTACATACACTGTACCAACACTGTACATACACTGTACCAACAATGTACCAACACTGTACATACACTGTACCAACACTGTACATACACTGTACCAACAATGTACCAACACTGTACATACACTGTACCAACACTGTACATACACTGTACCAACACTGTACATACACTGTACCAACAATGTACCAACACTGTACATACACTGTACCAACACTGTACATACACTGTACCAACAATGTACCAACACGGTACCGACACTGTACATACACTGTACCAACACTGTACATACACTGTACCAACACTGTACATACACTGTACATACACTGTACCAACACTGTACATACACTGTACATACACTGTACCAACACTGTACCAACAATGTACATACACTGTACCAACACTGTACCAACACTGCACATACGCTGTACCAACAATGTACATACCATACACTGTACCAACACTGTACATACCCTGTCCATTTACTGTACACGCACTTTACGTACAGTGTACATACAATGAACATACCCTACACCGTAGAAAACACTGTACACACGCTATCCATTTACTGGACACGCTATCTTTAAAATCTAATGACTGAATTGATATCAAAGTTTAATGAAGAAGAGAATTCACATAAATGATAAAAGAGGTTAGTGTCGTTGATGAATGCAATCGTTGAAAGAGAGAAGGTCGTGTATTTAGAAAGGGCAGACTCCTTTTCATAATAGTTAAACTGTAAGCATATATGTTACAAACTATAAGGAAAACATATCAGTAAAAAATAACTGAGAATGCGAACACAATATGAGAAGCATAAAGTTTTTGGTCAAACTTGGTGTCCATGTACTCCTGTCTATGCCCCTGTAGCCCCCTCCTCTTGTTCTACCCCCCCCCCTCCCCATTACTTCTTCATTCCTTACCTAACCTTTTAGCTCCTCAGTGATAACCCAGCCAGACTCCTTTCCTCGACTCCTACCGTCCCGACAACCCATACCATTAACGAAATGATTCCCCCCTCCTACAACCCCCACCCCTAAACTTAGCACTATAACAAACCTACAGCCTGAACGAACTTACCCCCCCCCTCCGCCTCATGCCCTCCAAGTTTGAGCTCCTTAGTATAATTAGAAGCCCCCGTTTCCCTGCCAAACAACTGTAGAATTTGTCACCCTTTCTCCCTGGGTTGTCTCCCATTGGGGACACAACTCTGCAGAAGCAGATGAGTACAGGAGCGGAACTATATGATAAGGGCAAATGTACCAAGAGAGGTGTGGCGCAAAGGTCCCGTACCAGCGAATGCATTAGAAGAAAGTAGTAGAGACTTTCGAATACACCTGCTTACCAAGAGCCAATCAGACTGCAGTATTTCAATTGCACGCCAACTTCTTAAATAGTGCAACTTATTATAGTCAGGTGGTTGTGAGCTTTGCTAAGTGAATGTTCTGTGAACTGTATTTTGTTGTAAAGTATATACGCTTTTCATCATTGACTAGTTTGTCTGCTCAGTTGACTCGGTTATATCTGGTAGTTTGTTGGCCGATCAGTTGGAAGCTGAATTGAGGTCAAGTCAAGGTCGAGCATAGGTCAAGTTGTCTAAAAATCATTCTAATAAACACAGAAGCAGGTTCTTACTATCAACTTTAATTGTAGACTGATCTCTACTATACAATGCACCCATTTCCTTCCTAATACAGTTGCAATGGATAGAAAAGAGGCAGACTATATAGTGCCTGATAAACTTCTAGAGTATAACTGTTTTTTAAAGTCAAATAAAAATTTAAAACTGCAGGAGTAGATGATTCCTATTTTGTCAGAAAGTATTTCATGATCAAGTGGCATCAATAATAGAAGACTCAGTCAGATTTGAAAGTTGCGGTTTCATATGCACTAGATACACAACACGGCTACTAACGCAGTATGTCTACCAACCCATTGCAATACTTTGTACATGTACAGTTTACTAACTGTACACCACTATAGTATTTGATACTATATATTGCACACACCGAATGTCACCTGATTACAAGCACATTACATCAGCAAAATATTTCCCGAAAGGAATTCCTACATCAGCAGGTGCAATCTGGGTGGCAGTATATCAGTGGCAAAAACCCACTGTCATGTATTTAATAGTGCAAAGACTATCCACACCACTTCAGTGCACAACTACAGGTAAACTGTTCCATATTAAAATAGAGGTAAGTTAAACATGAAATGTTATATAATATAACTGTTAGAGTGAATGAGCCATTCAAGTTGCTTATTTGTCAGTTTATGAAGCATTTCTTTTTACTAGGTGAGTCAAAAATGAGGTAAAATTTTATTTTACGTTGATTAATTACCTATGATTAAGTCTCCAAAATGCATTTCAAGCACAATTTGGTAAACTCCAAGATAAAAATGTGGACCACTTTGCAAAAATGTTCCAATTTACAAAATCTAAATAAACATAGAGCCAGGTGACACACCATTTCAAATTATATTTCACAGATATCAAGTTTATGTTAAAATCATCGTGTAACAAATCCTAACTTGTTTCCTTGTTGCAATATTGCCTATCATCAAATGCATTTCATTGGATTTATATTGTATGTGTGATTAACTATGTGATCAGTAAATTTTGTTTCAACTGTTTTCAGTACTTTTATACAAATATTCTTGTAGCTAAACAATTCACTTATGACCTACCAAAAAAGATAACGTAAAATGTTTAGCTGAAAATTTTTCATGTACTCTTGCTGAGTAGCCGTAGGTGAGAGTCCAGCGTCAAGGTGGTCCAACATATCAATGAAGCCATTTATCATTTATCAATGAGGCCATTTTTCAAAATGCTGACTTGGTGTAATGATGTACTCGCCTGGTTGAAATTTTTCCGTAAAATTTCATAGGAACTGCTAAATTTATAGAAAAGGATGCAAACAGGCAAGGGCAATATCTAGGATTTATTGCGCTAATACTCTTTGGGGTTTGAGGTAAATGTTTTTTGTTAGTTTAATAAAAAATAACACTTGATGCTTCTCAAAGTCCACAATCCTGCACCTGCCTCCCATTCCCTCTGCATGCAACTGGCTCTACCCAGTCTGTTGCAGCAGTAAACAAATGCCCTGGATGGAAAGTTTGGGGGAAAACCAATGATTGATTAGTGACTTCAAATACAAATGTCACCAATCACAGCGCTATAGCAACAGTTTATTCTATTGGATCATGGATTTTCCAACTACTAATGCACCAAACGGCAACATGTTTATGAATATTCAATAGAACTTAAATGAAAGCTGACAACATAGATCACTCCATCAGTCATATCCACACTTAAAACAATGGTATCACCAGTAAACACTGACTGTTGGGCATGTGGGAGATATCCTATGAGCCAGAATGTTAAGCCGTGACTACACACACCTACGTTTCGTAGGAATATGACGAAAAATATGTTTCGTAGCGTCGCTCTGGTGGCTAGACACACAGATGATTGCTCACCACAACACTACGGAGTGTCCAGTGAGGCAAAGAGGACATAATCATTGCAAATAGTCATTATGAAAACTATCATAAATATAAATTATTATAATTAATTATTTATGATGTTTGTTTATGACACTAGATAAATAATCTTGTTATCCGTAATAAATAATTAACGTTTATAAACAATAATAAGTTGCTTATAAATAAAAAATACCCTCCTTGACAGAAGTAACAAATGGTCTGTTGGCCAATCACTAATGACCAGGTCAAGGTTGAATTATAAAAGCGTTCACTGGAGTCGTCAAATTCGGTCCTTATATTTTATTCAATCGAGAGTGGTTATTTAATAATAATTGTCCAATCACCCAAGCGTCAGGCAAAAAACGTTTTTATAGACCAACTGCTCATAATTTCATAATGACTATTTGCTATAATTATGTCCTCTTTGCCTCACTGGACACTCCGTAGCGTTGTGGTGAGCAATCATCTGTGTGTCTAGCCACCAGAGCGACGCTACGAAACATATTTCTCGTCATATTCCTACGAAACGTAGGTGTGTGTAGTCACGGCTTAACATTCTGGCTCATAGGATATCTCCCACATGCCCAACAGTCAGTGTTTACTGGTGATACCTTTGTTTTAAGCGTGGGTATGACTGATGGAGTTATCTATGTTGTCAGCTTTCATTCTAAGTCAATTGAATATTCATAAACATGTTGCCGTTTGGTGCATTAGTAGTAGTTGGAAAATCCATGATCTAATAAACTGTTGCTATAGCGCTGTGAAATTGGGTGTCTTTTTGTAAAAAAACGTTGCCTAAATAATAAAAAAATGCGTTTTCACTGCATACCGACAAAACGTAGGTGTGTTTTGCCACATTTTACCAGATGACCTTCAAACAAACAACAGTTCCTCTCATGGGAAATAATAAAGTTTTCAACATTACGTGCTACGGAATAGATAAACAAACACCTGTAATGTGAACAGTGATCAGGTATACTTAACCAGTAAAACATGTTGTTTAGACATTTGTCATTTCAGTAAAGTTGCTTTCATAAAAAATGCCCAAAAAATTAAAACCACTTTGTTCAAAAAAATTTCTTCTTCCATAAAGCTATATATTTATTATAAAATATATGCTGCGTACGCACTGCTCATCTACTGGACAAATAAATAAATAAATGTATTTTGTATAATGTAACATGTAATCAATCACAGTTCATCTTTTGCACGCTTAGCCGTTGAGCCATTCTGTGGAAGTTACGATTAAAACTTTAGAAACTTCAATAATAAGTTGAGTGAATTTTCAAGGGTACAAATACACTTAGTTTCTTTTGCGCTGTGCAAACTGCTGAAAACAGCTTCTAGCAAAGTTAAAGCACTGTTAAATATATTTAACTTTTGGTGTAAGGTTTTTTATCTGATGCTTCGTTTTCACTGCGTGAATCGGATGGTGTTCGCTGCTCAGTGATAGTTGCATATAGCAATAGTATTGCTCGAAAATGGTTCAGAAACCCAGAAAGTATCAACAGTTTTAGTAGTTGAATCTGCATTTAATTGTTTAAAATAATGAACAATGAGCGACAACTCCAAAGTAAATGGATAAACCACGTACATATTATTATTTAACATTTACAAGTATATACCAACAACCATATATTCTTGCGATAATAATAATGAACATATTAAAGATTTTCATCGTTAAAGATTGGAGTTTATCTTTTTAATTTGTTAAAAATGAACCTATGCATAAAATTAATCTTTTAATTTGTTTTTCGTGTATTTTTTTAGACAGTGGATGCATAAAGAATGGATTGATGCAAATCGTGTTTTTTCTGCTACAACTCTCTTAATATTGTGTTAATTATTAGTGGCTAAGAGTGTTATTAGTAGTGGCTAAGAGTAGTAGTAGTAGCTAAGAGTATAATTAGTAGTGGCTAAGAGTAGTAGTAGTAGCTAAGAGTATAATTAGTAGTGGCTAAGAGTAGTAGTAGTAGCTAAGAGTATTATTAGTAGTAGCTAAGAGTATAATTAGTAGTGGCTAAGAGTATAATTAGTAGTAGCTAAGAGTATTATTAGTAGTAGCTAAGAGTATAATTAGTAGTAGCTAAGAGTATAATTAGTAGTAGCTAAGAGTATTATTAGTAGTAGCTAAGAGTATAATTAGTAGCAGCTAAGAGTATAATTAGTAGTAGCTAAGAGTATTATTAGTAGTAGCTAAGAGTATTATTAGTAGCAGCTAAGAGTATAATTAGTAGTAGCTAAGAGTATTATTACTAGTGGCTAAGAGTATTATTAGTATGCATTTTGTAATTGACCATTCACCGGTTAACAGAACAACCAAATCTGTGGGCATGCAACTAGCTGCTTTCGTGCAGTTTTCTGTAGAATGCTAAAAATTCAAACATTGGAGCAACGCTTTTGCCTCTACGTTGATAACCTATCATTTTGTTGTCCTGTCCAATCACCTGAGATGTCTATACTTTTAAACTTCGGCTATTTGGATGCAATGAAATTTTGAAATACATTGCAACAAGCAATAACCTACATTGCATTATATAACTTTCTTCAGTTAAAGGAGTCTAAAATTTTTTAAAACTACCTGAAGCTGGAATTAAAAACAGTCTATTCACTGCATATAAATGGTGATGTAACAGGAATTTATAAAACAGTTTTCTGTTATTCATTACACACAAAGGAACTCATTCAAAAATCAATTAATACCATAGCTGATTACAGCACCGGCAATGTGCAACGGCATTGCGACTGGTCGAAATATTCAAGGATTACATGATGCCAAATGGTTTTTCCGGCTATTCCCAATTCATTCCTTGTATTACGTAGTTAAGCTCCCGCTGGTATTCATGCTGTTTTCTAATCATTCAATCAAAACAATAGATAGCAAATGTCAATATACTTGACTCGCTGCAGCAAGTTATATAACGATAAATGGATGTTGGCAGAACGGCAAATCAGCCCTCGCTTTTTCGCACTGCTGTGATAGTTTCCACGGTTACGAGTTAGACGAGTTACTGTGATATGCTTATTCCACCATTCCATCAGTTTACATAACTACGCTTTTTTAACCTCTCCGTATTTTGAAAAGATCATATTTCATGCTTGAAGAATGGAATTGCTATCAGTTTTATTTGGCACATTTGACAAATAGAATTTTGCTATTTATTATCGAGTGAAAACTTATCTCCCCAAATACAGCAGCCCCACTAATGATTGTCCACAATTTATCAAAAATGTTGTATGTTTGAGTGTTCATCTCTCTCTTAACAAAAAGCCTTGTGGAACGTTTAAAAAAAATTATAAAAGGGATAATATTAATAACAACAACAATTTTGTTACTTTTATTATTTGGTTGGTAATAGCAGACGTTGCGTTAAACAAAATTGAAGGGAGAAAATAGGGGATGCACCCGGCCGTCTTTTTCGATCAATCAGTAAGGACAAACCAGTAGGAAATTGGTAGATGTACATGTAGCATTAGTAAGTGGTAGATGTACATGTAGCATTAGTAATTGGTAGATGTACATGTAGCATTAGCAATTGGTAGATGTACATGTAGCATTAGTAATTGGTAGATGTACATGTAGCATTAGTAATTGGTAGATGTACATGTAGCATTAGCAATTGGTAGATGTACACGTAGCATTAGTAATTGGTAGATGTACACGTAGCATTAGTAATTGGTAGATGTACACGTAGCATTAGTAATTGGTAGATGTACATGTAGCATTAGCAATTGGTAGATGTATATGTATAGTGACACTGCATATAGTCATGAGTAGTTACACTGCGTATAGTCATGAGTAGTTACACTGCATATAGTCATGAGTAGTTACACTGCATGTAGTCATGAGTAGTTACACTGAATATAGTCATGAGTAAAAAGTTGTGCATCGATTATTCACTGAAGTTGTTAAAATAATTTCTTGATCAGTATTTGTTTATATCTAAAGTAAAGCGTAGTAGAAGTAAGCTAATTCATTGTTTTGCGCTTTACTAGCCAGCCTAATTCGTTGCACAAGCATAATGAGACAAGTTTGGATTACATGTTCTCCGTATATTGAGGCACCACGCAGTCTAAATGAAAGTTTGAATTGGTGCAACCTCATAAACAAATATACAGATTAACAAATTACAAGTATACAAGTCTATATAATATACAAAATATGTTATACAAAAAGTGTATATACAAGGCATTTGTACAAAATATGCGCAGAATAAATAAATTATTAATAAAATAGTGTGAGGAGAAACTTCAAAATTCACATATTTTGATGTAATATGGAGATTATTCACTAGATTTTGAGATGTGGGCTATACAAAGGAGACAAGCAGTGAGATATTATTGGTAGGCAAGAAGGTAATGTATAGCTATTTACATATTTACAAAGATTGCACAAATATTTGAGAGTGAAACTTGAACACGCGTTGAGTTGTCAGACTTCAAGCAAAGTAAACTTTAGAAACACCAAGCAAGGGAGCACCGCAATTAAAAATTGGACATTTCACTTGGTGAGTCTGGCTCTCTTTTAATTCTTCTGCCTTGCATAACTCGCAGTAAATAAGATGGCCACATGGAAGTCCTACATGATTGGCTGGAACAAAGTGTGCTGTCTTGAACTCACAGATTTTACAACCAGCTGTTCGTTTTGAGTTTCTTTCACTCTCCACACTCTGTCTCGGTTGGTTTCTTGTTTGCAGAGCTGGAGGTTGGTCAAGCTCTTGTGTAGGTCGGGAATCTGGAACTGATGGTGCTTTGGATGTGGGCTGTTCAGTACCATTTTCTAACAAATGTAACATCTCAATGGATAGCACGATAACACAGGGGGGGGGGGGGCATACAGCTTCCAATCGAAAATGGACAGCATACTCAAAAAGCAAAATATACATAATGCCTCAAATGTTGTCCTGAGGCTACTTCACTCCAGGCACCGTAAATCTAATCAGTGAAACTTCCATTATGTACATACATATCAACACTGTCGTTTACATTATTATAAGCTTTACATTACATGGGCTAAGGTTCTACCAGCTTGTGTTGTTGTATAGTGAAGCCTTTGTTGGTAAGACTCACTTCCAATGCCCCAAACAAAGGACCGTAGGCTAATAACAAACACATTCACGTATATAAAAGCTGATGCCAAGCACTGAGCAACACAAGTTTAATGTTTAGAAGGATCTAGCAACAAACAGCAGGCTAGCAAAATGTATGTTCAGGCTTGGGACAAATGAACGCGTATAGTTACCGTTTTCGCTGGTCGCTGCTATTTCACGAACGATTAGTCTATTTACAATGGTTTTCAGGATGATAAAAGATTAGCTGTAAGTGTTTAATTTAAATGCTTGAAGGATGTAATCATTTTTTTTAAGATATGGAAGGTCAAAATATTTTGATTTCATCCAATTGGTCACAAAAAACCATGTATCATAACTTTTTGTTTTTTAAAGTCCCACATCGGGTATATTTTGCTATATTTAATTCACATACGTAGCAATTTCTTGAAGATTTGTTACTAAACAGGATATGAAGTCTCTACAACTATGATATTAAACACTAAAAAATTGGTTTATGTTTTGTTTCTTGCATACTATGTTGTTTTTCTAGCTGCTAAAATTTGTTGGTCATTTATTTCATTATAGATAACAGCTTAAGGTTAGGTTAGCCATGATACAAAAAACAAAATATTTTTTGAGACTATAAATAATATGATATATTGAAAAAAATGGAACACTTGAGCAGATGATGCAGACAGTAGTGGAGACTGCAATGATATTGTGGAGATTCATTTCTGTTGAGAAGAAAACCGTGGGTGATAAATGCTACATATTATAGTACCATTTTATGCATCTTTCTTACTGTGATTATTAGAATTACACGACTAGATTTTCTTTTTTTTTAAGGCATAAATGATATGATGTACAATGTAAAAATTATTCCTATTAATTAATTGGATTTTTATGTTGTACAGAAACAGCAGGCTTTTACTCTAGTTATTACTCATGTAGCAGCAGCTTAATATTATATTCTCTTGCATTATTATAATTATTTAATATTATTATTTACTTTTTTGCTATATTTATATTTATTTTTATATTAATTACAATGATCAATTTAATTATGGTAGTAGTTATATTAATAATAATGAAAAGTATACGCGACAACAGTAACACCAACATTATTTAATGATAATGTTTCATTATTATTATTAGTTATTATTTATTTTATATGTATCTGACAAATCAATCAACATACCAATCATCACATCAATGAACACTTATTATCATTCATTAATCAAATATTATCAATGCTATAATTAATCGATCTTATAATTATTATTGTTGAAGAAATGCAATAGAAGCTATACATACATATATTGCATACCATATATATATTATTTACACCAATTATGGATATCTATAATATAATGGTAGATAATCACTGATGACTTTGTATTATTTATATATAATAATGAAGGCTATGAAATGTGTTTTTATTTACCAGCGGTGAAGAGCTGAGTTCTGATCAAAACGGCTCTTTGATATTGTGCAATCAAGTTACATAATTTTCACTAGTAATTACTGAATACATCTGTATGTAATATTTGCAGCAAAGATTAATAAATTAGAAGATGACTCTATACCACATAATTTTTGCCAAGATAAACAACCATACAGAGTATAAAATCGATTGTACATTCCTTTATTCTTTCTTTTTCAAAAAGAAACGAAATGCTATATTCCTTTCTATTAAATGTTAAACTAGAAATCGAATTAATCCTTTATTTTTCCCAAATCGAGTCCCAAGCTTGTGTATTTTCATATATAATACCTGTATAAATACACACATACTTGTGTAGCGATTTGTCACTACATTTATTATACAACACATGGGTCCCTATTACATTGATTCTGTCTTCTTTGTAGGTTAATTCAAGATGTGCCCTTTCATAACAAAAAAAGAAAGAGCTTTTGGAGAAAAAATCAGATTGTTTCTTATTCGTTGTGTGTCGGTTCTTGCGTTCAGTGCCAAGCAATCAACAACAAGCAACACAAAATTGAGCCAATCAAAAGCATGTAAAGTTGGAGAATCTCATCAGAAGAAAAGTAAACTCACAATCATTTATGACAATGAACATAAAAAATTGAGACAAAAATCCAAGCTGAAGACAGATGCAAGTGACTCTACAGATGAGTTAAGTTTGGTACTTGATGACTTGAGGGATGATCGATGGATGAAGATACCAGAGAGTCATCTGTCTGTTTATACAGTCGCACAATATCCAGAGAACCACAATCCAATGCTGTCGCTGACTTTACAACAACAACTGGACCAGAAACCACCAAAAGAATTCCTTACCTACGTTCTCAACAATCTGACAATAGACGAAAGGGAGTCATTGCTGGTAGATGAAGGACAGAGAAGGAAAACATTCCAAACCAACTGGCCTTATGAAGGACATCTATCTGGTGCAAAAATGGCTCAAGCAGGGTTTTACTATCTGGGAGATACAGACCACGTACAATGCGTATTTTGTAGAGGAAGGTTACATAATTGGTCTGACAACGACAATCCTTTGACTGAACATGCTAGACTTTTCAACTTCTGTAGATTTGTGAAAGGTTTAAATTGTGGAAATAGAAAATATAGATCCAAAAAGCTCACAAAAGAAGAAACACAAAACATTACAACATTTGGTAGTCAAACAGTCACTGAGCAAAGAAGAAATCACGATGAACATGTAGATAGTGGTCCCCTGGGTATCTGCACCAACCGTGCTGCAGTAATACGTTATGCACCAGACTCTGCAAGACTTCGTACTTATGCCAGATGGCCAACTTCCAGCCCTGTTGCTGCTGAACAACTTTGTGATGCTGGATTTTACTATACAGGTTTTGATGACCAAGTTCGCTGCTTTTTCTGTTCAGGAGGTATCAAGGGTTGGACAGGAAATGACATCCCATGGGAGGAACACGCCCGTTGGTTCCCAGACTGCTCTTATTTACTCAACAAAAAAGGAAGAGATCATGTCGATGAAGTCCATGAGAGAACTACTGATGACAAGAAACACACTCGACCTACACCGACAGAAAAGCGGTTGAACAGAGACAAAATAAAACGAAATGCTCAAAAAGAACAACAAAGGAGCCAACAGGAGGAAATGGTAAGACTCTGTGAGAGATTGGGCCATAGTAGCCAGACAATAGAAAGAGCTCTGGATATAAATGGTGGACCATTCGAGAATGTGAAGGATATGATTGAGATGCTACATTCGCTAGAAAACAACAGCGATGGACAACCTACTGGTGAGACGACTTCTCCTACAACCCAACCAGCAGTAGGACCAACTCTGCATGTTGAAGGAAGCACAAAACGCACAGCTGGATGTAGAATCTGTGTGCACGAAAGAACAAACTTTGTTCCAGCCAACCATGTAGGACTTCCTTGCGGCCATCTTATTTACTGCGACTCATGTAAAACTGAAGAACTCAAAAAGAGCCAAACTCATCAAGTCAAATGTCCATTTCCTGGTTGTAGTGCCTCTGTGACTGGAGCCATCAAGATTTACTTTGCTTGAAGATTGTGTTCAGGCTTTGTTTTATAGATTATAGGTATTATTACACCTGGTCTTAACCTAATACTTACATTCCTTCTACTATTGTGTGACAAGATATTTTTGCGCTATTCATTTGAAAAAGCAGTTTTTCAACTATTTTCACTCACTATTGATTAATCATCCATTGACAAATGATATAAACTTTTAATGCGTTTAGCACATCATTGTTTTATTATCATATCATCACAAAAAGTTGTCTCTATTTATTTTTGCCTCCATCGGTGGAGAAATAACATTTTTGTCCACTGAAAAAGTTGGTTCATGTGAGATATCTGTGGCCATCATTGTTCATTTTTTCGCACTTTACTAACAAATAAATTTCATACATTGCGTTTACAATTATTTTTATCCTGAAGTTTCACTTTACTCCCTCTATTGAAACTGGGGACACAACTCCAGTTTTCATAGTATCTCACCTGGAGCACATGCTTGTCAAGGATTAAGTACATAGGTCTATAACTGTAAACTTGATTGACTGTCCTAGCTTGGCATGCATCTTTATAAAAAAGCCTCCCATAATAACAAGCTCATGAAAACTTTTCACCAGTTATCTTCTCCATCAATCCATAATTGTGCAGTAAAAATTAAACCAAAGTAATTTTTTTTTTTAGTTTTGCACCTAATTCACTCGAGGTGCAGTATCAGTTGCAAGCAAGTTAATAGTTGTCAGCTTTATGTTGAATGCCTACAAGGCCAGAGCGTGTGAAATATTTCCTAAAATGAACTTGCTTATAACTCATACTAGAAATTGTTGTCCCCATTGTTTTTATTATGATTTCACGCAACTTTCGCCTTCGTTAATCAGAGTGTTCTAGTGGATTGCACTAAACTATTAACAGTTAGGTCTATATAATAAGTCTGGAAGCCTTAGGATATGGAAATGCGATGATTTAGTTTGATTATCACTGCTAAATTCATTAGTAAAAAACCTACAATTACACATAATTAGCGACACCTTTCTAAGAGTTGTCTTCTCATTACATCTAAGTTCTTGGAGAGAGAACAACTCTAGAAAGGGAACTGGTGAAAAGTAAAGAGTATAGCGTTTGTGAAGTGGCAAGTTATATGCAGATTGCCTAAGGATGAGATGTGATGCATAAACTTTTCACAAAAATTGGTTAAAATTTCTCACTTCGATTTTTGACAAAAATTCATGTAACCTAGCCTTGGGTTATATGTGTACATAAACTTTCACCATCTGTCGAGCACGTGGTTCAAGTCCCATATAAATAATGGAAAACTGCCAAAGTAACACTAATGACTTCATTCACTAAAATTTATACTTATCAGATTCTCAAAAGCTGTTCTTATGTTTAGCATTGTTTAGCAACGTGTCAACAAACTATAGTCTTCTCAGTCAAATAATCACAAAAATCCATTACAATAACGGGACTCTGATATTGGACTGTTCACTATTGTATAAAGAGTGATGGACTGTTAGATTGAAATGTCAACATTCACTTGTGGCAACATTTTGTATAAAAGGATTGCAAATGAGCAACTTACCATGATGGCTGTGAGTCTTTGTTAAATGTTGGCGACAGATAAATATCATATCTAAAGGTTGAATCATCATACAGTGACACTGTTGGTCCATAGGCTACTTGATAAATAAGCATTCATGTGGAGCCGTAGAAGTTTAGACTTATTACATATCATTGGTTGAATACAGAGTTGTTACGAAAGGCCCGCAGTAATAATATTATATCACTGTGGAATATCCAGGGTGACATTATCAGCCGCTATATGAGATACCATACTAATGTACAGTCACTTCAAATGTTGGCTTCTGAACAACAAAATGACAACGTAGCAAACTATCTCTCAATCTCTCATTTGCTGCTGAACAACTTTTTGCAAGATCCGTTTATTAACTCTCTATTTAGTTGGTTACTGATCGTCAATCATTGACAAAAAAGGACTAAGTGTTTCACTCAGCAATAGCATATGTTAGGTTCTGTTTGTGCACTTTGATTATAATACTGCAAAGGGCTACACACATCTATGTTTTGTTGGTATATGGGTCACTTGGCAATTCTTCTGCCCGGCAGGTGAACCTTTTGTAAAAAAATACATTTAACAACCTTTGGTCTACAAAAACGGTTTTGTATGAGGTTTAGACAATTGAACAATTATGACCGAATAACCACTTCCTGTTGGTTAAGTATGACTCTAAAATTTGACAATTACGGTGTATTGTTTACATTGTGACCTTGACATGATCTTCTTACACAGGTGTATGCCCCATCCAAAGAGGATGCTATAACTATTATCATTGATAAGAGTTATTATATTCACTTTTAATAATTACTATTATGGATATTATAATTATTAATATAAAATTATAAACAAACTAAATATTTACATACTTATTATAATTTATACTTATAATATTTATTATAACTATTGTTTATAATAATACCCACTTTGCCTCAATGGAGAATCCGTAATGTTGAGTTCATGTTAAACATCTGCGTGTGTAGCCACCAGAGCATCGCTACAACGCAGGTAGGCCACGATATTCCAACAAATCCACAAGAGCATCGCTACAAAGCGCGTAGGTCACCACATTCTAGCAAAACTAGGGGTGTGAAGCCACGGCTTTATAATAATGATACGCCAGTAATTTTATTTCCGCTTACAGGAATAAAAATTATATAATTATCCGACTGGTTTGATGTTGGTTTCTGTAACAACAAAATATTGTTTCATTTCCACCTTTATTGCATATTCATCTTTACAATTTCACTCTTTGTAAAAATTATCCATGTTTTTATCAATTTGTATTTTGTTTATTGTTATTAAAAATTAATTTTGGTGGATAAACTTAGAAAGCAGATTTTTTTTAAATTCTGGCAAAAAAATTCAACTCTCAGCAAATGACACAAAGAAGTTATGTTGTAGTTTTCTATCAGGTGTAGATCAATACAAATCGATGTGAAACAAGAAGTTATTTGTGATGTTCTGAAAAAGAGCTTGCCAAAAAATGCTTCGCTGCATACAATAGAGCAGACAACTCCCACTTTCAAAATAACTAATCTAATTTAATCAAATCAATCAAATCTAATTTCAACCAAACAAATACTGGTCTACAGCCTTTCACGCCAGTGCTTGATGGTTGCTCCAGAGTCGTACGTTGGTACAGCAGTGCCGAGATCGAATCAATCATATTTTAACAAGAAAGGCTGGAAGTCAACAAGCTTGCTAACTGGCTACAACGTGGTTTATCTGTATTGTACAGCATTACACTCTAGTGGATTTTTGTGCACCGAAGGTGCCTATCATACGCATTGCCTTTTCGAAAGAGTAGCCGGTTTAATGGCGGGTATGGGTATAGGGTGCTGCTCACAGAAGCTGTAAGCTTATGTAACCCACCTTTAGGGTTGCTCTTGAGGTACAGCTAAACAAACAACACAACAAACAAACAAAACAAACAACTTCAGTGTTTTGTGGCATTGTTTTTGTACAATAAGGGGCAGTAATGATGTTGCATGAATCTATATGATGAATATTATTAAGTTTAACGCAAAGAGTAACTGATAGAAGCTCTATTATAATGTAAATGCTATCAATAAGATGAGATATTTTTGTGACCAATCAGGGTGTAGGAAAAGAAGAAGCAAAAAGAAATAAGATCATTTTCAATGCTTGCTAAAACATAAATCTTTTTGCGTTTATGATTTTGTATTGATTAGATTAATATTACTACCGATTGTCTAATAATCAGATCGTCAACATGTAATAAATAATATATAATTGAAAATAAATAAGAAATAATAACCAATATTTGCCTCGAATGCTTCAACCGCAGGAGGTTCAAGTTCACTGAGACTACGCACCCATGGTGTTACCTGTACACAATAATTAAGATTGCACATTGCAACACAAAACTATAACACAGCATCAGTACCAGTAATAGTAAACTTTTGAAACAATCGAAACTCAGGTTTGTGAAGCACAGCTCTATCTTAATCTTTTTACACCTTCCCCTTCGTGGGTTCCCTTTAGGCTCTTTGGGTAAAATTTTCTGGCATGGTGTTAAATCATCCTGAATACTTGAGCTCCAAAACTTGTCTGACGCCTTTTGTTTGTTTATTGAGAGTAGTCTTCCCTTGTCACATTTAATTAATCTCCTATGGGGTAACCAATGAGGGTAGCCTGCTTGTTTTGATGTTCTCTTGGTACTATTAAAAGTATGTTTGATCTCCAGGAACTTGAAAGGAGAAAAACCTGTTTATTCAACTACTTTTGCTGTGTTCAAGAGAAGACAACTACTGATATTTTATGTAAAAGACATATTTTCAACAAAATGGTCCAATTTGGCAATTTAATTTTAACCAGATAAAGCTTTATAGCATTAGTAGGACTAGCTGATGGTCGATAAACTCCAGAGCAAAACGTTTTTTTTGGAAATACGGCAATTTTTGGAATTGCAGGGGTGGATAACTACACCATTGTCTCGAGGTATACGGAGACCAAATGACATCAACAATACAAAAGATGACAAGTCAGATTAAAATTAAAAAGTAGAAACTATTTATTCACGAGGTACACAATATCCTTACCAACTTCTATGATAATGTTTTGTACAGTTCAGTACCTGCGGTCCACGAAAAGTTATATATCATATCACAGTCTAATGCCTAGCGCGCATATCTCGTTGTTGCACGTACATTACACAAGCAAAAAAATTCCTAGGGTGACACGTATGTCAGCAAAGGCAGTATAGCTTCCATACCAAGTATATAACAGCATAAGTAACCACTATCAGGTATTGTCACTGCAAACACTACCTACCTCACTTTGTCAGACAGCTAAAGGTAAGTTTGAAACAAAGCGCTGAGTTATATATGAGATGTTATATAACACATTTGAGTGAGTAAATCAGCTACATGCTTTGTAAAAGATCATTTTATGACTCACTCTTTATGATAAAACTAGTAAGTTTCTCCTACCAATTAACTACCTATGACTAGCTTTTCAAACACACAATTCAAATACATTTTAAAAACGCGCACATAATAAACTCCGTTCCGAAGTCTAACACAAATGTCAAGCTAGGTAACGCAGCCATGCAAAACATTTTTCACTAATACCTAGCCAGGTATTGCGCTTTGTGAAGTTTATGTTAAAATCATCGTGTAACAAATACAAGCTTGTTCCCTCATTGCAATATTCCTTACCAGAAGATGTGTTTCATCTCTCATATACCTGCTAGTCGGCCATAGGTGGGTATCCTGTGTTTAATGGGTCCAGCTAGAGTGGTACAGTCAGAAATATACAGCCCTGGGACCAGCACATAAGTACCATTTGTTGATGAAACCGTTCTTTAGACTTAGTTTCTCTAGGAGGCTTTGCATTGAAACTGCTAAATAAAAGGAAAAAGATGTTGATTAACTCTGGAGGTCTTCATCTTTCAAAGAAGCATGTTTATTGTAACTGCATATATTACTATTGTTATTTCAGCAACATTCATATTTCGAAAGTAGTAGTCTGCGGAAGTTTGCCAAACCATGAAAATATTTTCTGGCATTACACAAAAACAGGAAACGGATGAGATCATTTTAAAACACTGTCATAGCCTTAGCGTTTGAGGGGGTCACTGTGATAGCCTTAGCGTTTAAATGGGTCACTGTGCCAGGTAGAGTTTATTGGTGTAGAAACTTGGTGGCGTTGTTTGCTGTGTGAACCTACTTTTTGACAGTAAGAAAGAGTAGAAAACTTTGCTATCATAATCGGCAAGAGGTATTTCTACTAAAGCAAATTCCATGCATCTTTGACAATGATATAACTGTGAATCTATATTATTTATTACACAACATTGTTACGCAATAACTTGATCAATAGATTCAATCAGGTAACAAACAAAACCGAAACACGTAACTCATTGCACCATTTCTTGAAACAATTGATAATCCAACCGTAGCTGGTCTGCCGTCTGTTATTGGTAATGGGCATTTGCATTTGTAAAAATAAATTTGGCTTTTGCCTTTCTACCCTCTCTTTGCGCTCATACAATAGTACATGCGCTCATACAATAGTACGTGCGCTCATACAATAGCACATGCGCTCATACAATAGCACAACCGCGCATACACTAGCGCATGTGTACGGGGAGGGCACTATGGTACTGCCTAAGCGCGTATATGAAATCTAAACGCAACCGTGGTCAAGGAATGCATAGACTTAGGTCTTAGAATATAGTTCAGTGAGGGCTGTATGCGCTCCTATGCATTCACGAAGAAACATAATAGTTTGTCTCTGAAGCTTGTTTTTGACTGCTGTAGGTGGGTCTGTAAAATATTACCCAAATTTTTTTTCATCCAGTCTAGTATGTCAGCGTAAGAGAAGCCATATTTAGCACATAAATTTGCAGAAAAAAAGATATAGATGATATTTTACAGACTCACCTACCGCAGTCATTGACTAGTTTCAGAGACAAACTACTGTGTAATTTCAAATGGGCACACCTAAAGCCAACACTGAACTATTTTTCAACTCCCAAGTCTTTAAACACAGATGTATTCCCTAGGCGTTGTACGTGCACATAGACAGGGTCCCCCCCACACACACTTGCGCTAGTGTTGCGTGCCTCTGCTCCTTTTACGGACACATGCTGAAAAGAGGAAGAAAAACACAAAAAAATTATTTAGAAAGATATTTTGGCAAGTCCACAGTTTTTAATCAATTTTTGTTATTATTACAAACCAAAAATGTGCTAAAAGCAACGTTTTATAAAATCATGATCTGTGTGCATAGCCAGAGCTTTATACAGGTTAGCTACTACACGTGTGTCTTGTAAGCCTGTTGGCTCATTGGTGGCAGCGATGTAAGTTAATCTTTGCTGTCAAGTTGAGAAAGTCACTGCAGTTTTATGTTGTAGATACAGAAGCACAAGAGGGTATCACTATCAGTGAGGAAAAATATTTAAAGTAAAAACAAAAACAGCTTCCTGTGACTTGAAACGCTCACATGCAGAGTGCTGGAACTTCTTGAGATAATAACGGATGCTACGAACAATGCCAGTTGGATTCTACTAAGAATGTGCAATGCTTCTACGCAGCTAAAACACTACCAATCAAAGAATATGATCTATGTGCTGGTGGAGCTGATGAGTGTACAGGGCAGCAACCATCTACTCCTGCTGCTACACTGAGTGAAGTTGTTGATGTCTGTGAGGTGATAAAAAAGAACAAACTTGGGAGACGGAAAAAAGGTTTTCAAAGCAAAGTCAAAAAATTGTGTGATGAACCAGAAGATGAGTTGGCTTTAACAGTAAATGGTTTGGTAGACTTCAATTGGACAGATGAGTCTGCTAGTCATTTGTCTATTTACGTTGTTGTACAATATCCAGAGAACCACAATCCAATGCTGTCGCTGACTTTACAACACGAACTGGACCAGAAAACTCCAAAAGAGTTCCTTGCCTATGTTCATAATAAACTGACAATGGATGAAAGAGAGTCATTGCTGGTAGATGAAGGACAGAGAAGGAAAACATTTCAAACCAACTGGCCTCATGAGGGACATCTATCTGGTACAAAAATGGCTCAAGCAGGGTTCTACTATCTGGGAGATACAGACCACGTACAATGCGCATTTTGTAGAGGAAGGTTACATAAGTGGTCTGACAACGACAATCCTACACACACAGAAAAAAGTGGAACATTTGGGATTAAACAGGTGATTAAACACTGTAATGATTAATATATGAGTACAATCCGGCATCATTAGGGGTGATAACTGGTATTTCAGTAGAAAATTTGGGAGTGTTTGCTGGACGGAGTAATTAAGGATTAAAATCAGACAATAATTTAGCCAGAAATTGTGGGTAGGTCAATAAATCACTCTCAGGGGACTAAACTCTGGTTTTAATCAGCTAGTAAGAACTTCACTCCTCAAGCGATTACAATGTGGTTCTATAATGTTGTTATTCTACAAGTCCTTATTTGTTAGCTTTACTGACCCAGTAAGAACTTTAATCCCGAAATGATTGAACTCTGGCTCTTATCTTCAAGTTAGATTTTACTCCTAGATGATTAAAATGGAGAAAAGCCTTGGCATTTATAGTATGATTACCTAATAGCAAGTGGGGGTATCAATGATCGCCTAAGCATACAGTCTTATTGTCCCTGAATAGGCTATTATTTTCCCGCTTCAATCACTAACAAAGAGAGCACACGAGGATGATGAAGGTTTACACAGCTGTCTCAAAACTTTAAGTTAATGATGACACAGAAGCAGGTAAATAAGATATACTCTGAATACACAATTGTTTGTGTATTGATTAGTAACTAAGTTAAAATACTAAACTGAACAAATGATGTGGAATGTTGTTTAGTAACAAATTTATTGTTTTCTTTTTTGTCACATTCAAAACTTTTGAACTTGAAGTGGGTGCAAATAAAAGTGGCTACTATATCATAATTCTGCATTTTAGAACTGTCGCCAACTAGAGATGTCCTTCTTTAAACGAAAATTGAATATACCTGAAGTCAAGAGCTCACAGATGATGAACAAACAGCTGTGATGTTGCCCAATCTTGATTTTCAACTCCTGAAGGTTTGTTGAATTCGGTTTATTTTTTATTTTGGGATACCTTCTTATTGTAAAATGTGCCTAATGATGTCACTCTTATTTTAGGAGCTTGAAGATCAAAATCAGCCATCATCTCTCAGTTTCAACTTGGAATCTATTGCATGTACGCGGAGTGTACCCCAGTGGATCTATGTCCTAATAGACTGTACTTTACTAATCATCATTCAATCGAGCCAGTTATTTTTATCGATTTTTTTCTATCTTTTTAGTTGGTTTTATGTTGTAATCGCTTATTTCCTTTTTAATGGTGTTGTACTGATCTCAGTTTCCTTGTTCAATACAAATTGCCATTACATTCTGAAATAAGCTTTGTCATTTTCTACCAGCTAGATCCAATACAAAAGAATTACCTCCAATTCAAATCGCTTCCAATATTTAATCGCTCTCAAAGAAAAACCGTACAGACATAGCACTCAAGGAAGATTAATATTGATCCTAACTTTAATCAATGACTGGACTAGCAATGTTCCAAATAACAATCATCATGCGATTAACAATCTGCATATACAGTGATCAGAAATGCTCTTGTTTTTAATCCTTGGGAGACTAACTCAATCCAAATTTTAATCCCAAAATGATTGAATACGGATCATTAACCAGTGCACTGGCTGTGGTAATAAATCACTCCCTGTTTAATCGCATTTCAATCGCTCAGGTGATTACGTTCGTGGATAGTAAGAATTGATTGAAATAGCATTAAAACTCCTCCACGTTTTTCTGTGTGTGTATGACTGAACATGCCAGACTTTTTAACTTCTGTAGATTTGTAAAAGGTTTAAATTGCCAAAACAGAGAATATCGCTCCAAGAAATTGACCGTGGAAGACATGTGCAACATTACATCTTTCAATAGTCCAACGGTTGCAGGACAAAGACGAAATCAAGATGGCGGTGCTGATTGTGGTACACTGGGTATTTGTACCAACCGTGCTGCAGTAATACGTTATGCACCAGACTCTACAAGACTTCATACTTATGCCAGATGGCCAACTTCCAGTCCTGTTGCTGCTGACCAACTTTGTGATGCTGGATTTTACTATACAGGCTTTGATGACCAAGTTCGCTGCTTTTTCTGTTCGGGAGGTATCAAGGGTTGGACAGGAAATGACATCCCATGGGAGGAACACGCCCGCTGGTTCCCAGACTGCTCTTATTTACTCAACAAAAAAGGAAGAGATTATGTCGATGAAGTCCATGAGAGAACTCCTGATGACAAGAAATGTGTGCGGAAAACACGAATGCAAAAGGAGGTGGAATCAAAAAAACAGACCATCATTTCGGAGCAGGAAGAGATAGAAAGACTCTGTGAGAAATTGGGCCATAGTAGCCAGACAATAGAAAGAGTTCTGGATATAAATGGTGGACCATTTGAGAGTGTAAAGGATATGATTGAGATGTTACATTCACTAGAAGTTAGTAACGATCCGCCCCTAGCCAGCATACCTTCTCTACCAGTTTATCATCAGGCAATGGAACACACCCATTCTCTAACCCATCAACCAGGAAACCAACAGCTATTGCAAAGCAAAAAAAGCTCAAAGCGAACTGCTAACTGTCAAAATTGTGAGCGAAAAGCCGATTATGTTGGCCTTCCATGCGGCCATCTTATTTATTGCGAGCTGTGCAAGTCTAATGAGACCAGAGTGAGTCAAACACAGAAGATAAAATGTCCATTCAAAGAATGCGGCGCTTCTCTAACTGGTGTCATCAAAGTTTATTTTGCTTGAATTTTTGAAAATTAACTGGCTTTGCTCTTCTTTCCACCTATAGCTGGCTTGTTTTACTATTGTATATTGCCTGGGCATAACTAAATCTTTTGGATGATATATTATATTTATCACACATTTTATTATCAGGTTTGGGCTATTTATTGTTTATGATTTAATCGTTTATTTAGTTTACCCATAAAATACATTGTACGCTAAAGTCAAAGCCAGATTTACCTTCTGTTCAGCACAGCAAACTATTGCATCATTTTCAAGCAAACAGGCGCAATACATATAGGTATGGTAGTAGTGTGGAGAAACTAGTGAAATAGTTACAGTGTGCACATGTGCACTTGTTATTGTAAAGTGATAACAGCTTGACATTAGCCAATCATTGTTTGTATTTGTTAACCAATCAGATAGTTGTAGCTGTAATAGAATTATCTCCTATTCTAGAATGCTACTAATCGTAGTATTTGATGATTTTAGAGCCATATTGTAGACTACGGTACCCTGTGAAGATGGTGTAGCAGACTGTGTGACACAGCGCTATTGGATAAGCGTACAATATACTATATGAATTATATATAAAGAGTGCTTACATTCTGTCACCAGCAGTTCATGTTCTATTTGACTTACGGCAACCATTTTAGAAGGGGAGATAATTCTATGGCAGCAGTACTTATTACTTGTATACCTCATTGATTCAGCCATTATTACACTGGCAATTGATTATGTGAGACACAATACAAGTACAGGGCTCGTTACACTGTCTGTATTCCCATTTAGTGAACGTTATGGATACTGACAAACATGATTGCATCATCTTACGACACCATTCAGCCGAGACTACACTAGCTGATAAGTTGTTGGAAGGTGAAAGTTAATTATTACAATTGACTAGTCAGCAGCTTGTAATCTGGCTGACTATACCTCTAAGTGCTAATGCTAGTGTGCATCTACCAATTACTAATGCTACGTGTACATCTACCAATTACTAATGCTACGTGTACATATACCAATTACTAATGCTACGTGTACATCTACCAATTGCTAATGCTACATGTACATCTACCAATTACTAATGGTACATGTACATCTACCAATTACTAATGCTACATGTACATCTACCTATTGCTAATGCTATGTGTACATCTACCAATTACTAATGCTACGTGTACATCTACCAATTACTAATGCTACGTGTACATCTACCAATTACTAATGCTACATGTACATCTACCAATTGCTAATGCTAAGTGTACATCTACCAATTGCTAATGCTACGTGTACATCTACCAATTGCTAATGCTACGTGTACATCTACCAATTACTAATGCTACGTGTACATCTACCAATTACTAATGCTACATGTACATCTACCAATTGCTAATGCTAAGTGTACATCTACCAATTGCTAATGCTACGTGTACATCTACCAATTGCTAATGCTATGTGTACATCTACCAATTACTAATGCTACGTGTACATCTACCAATTACTAATGCTACGTGTACATCTACCAATTACTAATGCTACATGTACATCTACCAATTGCTAATGCTAAGTGTACATCTACCAATTGCTAATGCTACGTGTACATCTACCAATTGCTAATGCTAAGTGTACATCTACCAATTGCTAATGCTACGTGTACATCTACCAATTGCTAATGCTACGTGTACATCTACCAATTACTAATGCTACATGTACATCTACCAATTACTAATGCTACATGTACATCTACCAATTACTAATGCTACGTGTACAACTACCAATTACTAATGCTACGTGTACATCTACCAATTGCTAATGCTACGTGTACATCAACTAATCGCTAATGGGACGTGTACATCTACCAATTGCTTGAATAACAAACAATACGTTCACCAATTTTTTTATCACGATCAAAACCTACCAATAGCCTTAAATAAAAGACTGTTGGAATACCATTAGTCTTAAATAAAAGGCTATTGGTATTCCGATAGCCTTTATGACGTTTTACTAGGAATGGAAAAATAAAAACCCTCAATCGATGAGCAAAATTGGTAGGCATGTGGTAGCTGTGACATGAGCCATTAGTGATTACCGCTGACCTTAGTAGGACAACACACCACACAACTGCTGCTTATGGATGGCAGTCTGGCTGCTGATGCCTAGTTTGTGGCAGCCTTGGCGGTAGAGCTGGCCTGAATTGCAGCCAGTCAGCAGACTTGGTGACAGCCCTGATTTCTATTCAGGGTGTGCCAGTGCTTGCCAGCTAAATGTTACCAGAAAATCTGGCACAGCGAAGGTCAATCTATGATAACTTTTGTTGCTAAGGAGTTGTCACCCCTTGCAATGTTTGCCAGCCTGATAAAACAAGGCGTGACAACTTCTGAGCAGACTTTGCAGTCATGCTAGCCAGGGCTGGCTCTCAATGTGGGCGCGGCTATTGTCGCAAAGGGGTTTGGGAGGTTGAGGGAAGGAGCATAGAATTATCTCCCCTCCTAGAACGCTAACTATAGGTAAAAAATAACATGAGCCGCTGGTGGCAGAGCGGAGTTTTTGTATATATGATTTATATAGTACACAATACAATACAAAATGGCACCGTAGAACAAATCAAATCCTCTATTACAATCGCTTTTACGATACAAGGAAAATGCCGGTCTGTGCTAGTGACCCTAGTGCAGACTGGTGACCTCTGCATAAGTCGTGCGCACTAGTCATAAGTGATAATTTATTTTATAACCTAATAATCGGAAATCCTCCTCGGTGAGTGTTATTTATTGTCATTGGAATATAATTCAAATAAATTTTGATACTCTGTATGCTCTAATCAAACATTACAATTTAATATAATAATAATATTTTTTATTATTACCCTTCTTCAGTTGCTACTACTACCATATGGTAAACACCGGTAATTTTATAATGAGAAGCGAGAGACATAGCCTGGCGCACATTTTTGTGACCAAGAAAAATATATCGTAAAGTCGATAAATACTCGGGGGGATAAATAGTGAAGTACGCCATTTTCGATTGTCCCAAATGTCACCAGCCGCTAGCAGCTGGTTAGCGTTCTAGGAGGGGAGATAATTCTATGGGAAGGAGAGCCAGGGACAGAATGTTTTTGCGACAGAACATTCTGTAACAGAATGTTCTCAAGACTAACAGCCAGTCCGTTACAATCGTCCAGCCTGATGTACAGACGCCGAAGTCGAAGGTCTATGCAACTTCATACATGTTACGGCTGATTGGCCGCCAGTGTTATCACAATTTCTAGTACAAGTACAACTGGAAATGATGGAATGGACACCAATCTCAACTCTGGATGCTACAACTAAGATTTTACAGTAAGTATTCAATGAGAAACGGGAGATATTATTATATTAGTTATGTATGTAATAAATAATAATAAATAAGGAATAATTTGATAATAATTATTTATTTATTGTTGTTGTGATTATCATTATTAATTATAATGATTTTATAATAATTATTATTTATTAGTATTATAATAATAATTATTGTTGTTGTAATTATTATTATTATTGTTGCTCAAAAGTTGTGATTTTTTATACTTCTATCTACTAGCAATATTATGATGATTATTATAATAATTAATAAATAAATAATAATAATTATTATTAATAATAATAAATAATATTGTTTTAATGATGAATAAAACTATCAATCAGGCGACATCAACAATCAACAACAATAAATTTTATTACAATATAATTATGTAATTGATAATTTATTGTTTGTTGTTGATATTTGATAATTTTTTGTCATATTATGCTACTACATACTTATACTACTACTAATAATAATTTTTGTTATGATGATTATTATTATTATTATTAGGATTTTTTTAGAATTGTAAATATTTATAATAATAATCATTTTTTATAGTTTTACAATTAAAATGATGGATATATATATTAATAATAATAACAGAGCTGTGACAAATCACGATTTTCATGAATCAAATCATTTGAATTTTCCTTCAAATCAAATTTTTACAAGTGAGTAAAAATGTCAAATCATGCATTTTCCCAAATCAAATATTTGGAGCGTGATTTGCAGCAAATTTTTCAAATCATCACTGAAACTATTAGAAATGTAATAAAAAAAACCTTCAGCTTTTAATAGGCTGCCTAAACAAATTGACCCAAATTTAGATCACAATGTGTGGTTAGCTGGCCTCTAGAAAACGATATTCCAACTTGATTACTTTCACAAACTTGCATTTTCCTTTGTACAATTTCGAGTGGAACTTATTTATTGGCATGCCGACCGATATATATATATTATCATTTAAATTCCAAAATAATGCTTAGACTAGCCAAATTAACTAGTCAGTTCCATGCAATAGATAAAATGCACACCCAGTAAACAAAACAATCAACCACTATAGTTTATACCTTTCTGAAGTTTTTTCATTGTCAAAAGATTGTCGTTGTGGTAGCCTATATTGCTAATAGTACCAGCGATACTAGATAATTGATAAATAATAGCAAACACTGAGCATTAGCTTGCATATGTATCAAAACAGCCATCATTATAGTACATTATCAACTAATGCAATACTCACTACAGATGAGTGAATAACCTGGTCGCCATTCATAAACACTTTCAGCTCACCACTTTCAAGTCAGAAAAGAAAGTAGTCAACTAATGATTCAACTTTTGCTGATGAAAACTAATACATAAAAGAAAAGGCAGCATGGTTTTCCATGATCCTTGATTACTATAGGCTAACAATTAGGTAGTTTCTTTTCACTGCTTTTATTTATTTGCTACAATTGAATACTACAATCTCAGGTCAATTACAAGCATTAAGAAAAGCTGCAAACATCATCACTGGTTTTTTTGATGATTTGCTGTATTTTTGCAAATATTTGGTCAAATCGTGTGAAAAGAGGCAAATCAAATCACCAGTTGTATCAAATATTTGAAACAAATCATTTTTCAAATATTTGAGTCACCAAATATTTGAATCTCGGTGATTTGGTCGTAACTCTGAATAATAATAATAATAATAATAAATAATTGTATATACTACTACTTTCACAAATAATAATTAATGCTAAAGAAGAATGTGTGATAATGATAATGCTTTATTGTTGTGGACGAGTAGTATAAGCAACCAAGCAACATCATCTTGCCAAACAAGAAAGCACACGTTTTTATTATTATTATTTATGCATTTAATTACCGTTATGCAATAATCTGTATGCTCGCTGTTTGATTGGCAAGAAATGCTACTCAGACCACTTGTTATTTGTTGTTACACTTTTATTCTGTCACTATAACTAAAATTTCCAGTTTTGGCTTAGCATGGTGTAACTTCATTATTATGTTTACAACTGTCAGCTGTTATTGTTGTTTCAGGAGAATGCAACAATAAACTCTCTGGTGAAGTAGTTCCGGAACATATTTGGATCGTAACAGACCATATTATGTGGTGCTTTACTCAGAAGTACTGGCAATGCAAAGTACCTATAGATGCGACTTCCTTGCTACAATACAACGATTACAGTCGTTAGTCATTCAGGAAATGAGCCTGGTGATTCATTCGTAATTGAAAACTGAGTTGGAAATATTGCTTCCTCCATACTGGTGGCTGTGTTAATGTTTGTATTTCTGGTTAGCTACTTGCTCAGTTCAGTGGTTTTCCCCTGTTACTTCTTTCATTTATAGTTATTTATATTTCCTGCATTGCAAATATATGTATGTACATTTTTTTTTACATTTGTTTACGTGCGCATATATATACTTCTATTTTTTAATTGCACTCGCTATATGATTCATGTGATAACTTGTTGTGTACAACATTCCTGTTTAATTTTTATTCACCTCAAAATTCTGGTTTACAATATGTTATTTCACACATTTTGCTAATCTATTGTTTTATCTTTTTCTTTGATTTTGTATGCATAAATCAATACATATGCATGTTCTGTAAATTCCAAAAAATTATAATTGAAGTTGCATGAAAGAATGCTAGAAAGCCATTATCATCAGTGGGAGTAAACCTTCATTGAACAATGGAGTTTTAGCTTTATCTTGATAAGTTTTTCGGTAAGAATAAACAATGCTCAAATCACTCATAAGCTCTGTGAAAAAGTGGTCTAGTTTACTTGTGGCCAAGTTAGTGGCCACCATCCAACAGCTCTCAATTCAACACAAAGGAATGAATGACATCAGCTATATGAAGCTAATAATAAATACAAGCACAGTAGTTATGCTTCCTTAGTGATATAGACTGTACTATTCGTTTCCTATTAGTAATACGATGAAGTTATAATGGGATTAGTGCTCAACTACAATGTAAGCTCCGCCCACCGCGTGTCAATCTGTCCCTGGCTCTCATTCTCTCTCATCCCTTCCCCCCTCATAGAGAGCCACCCTGGCTACAGTCATGCTTGACTAAATATGAATAGCATCAGCTTCTAAACGATCGATGCTGTATCCAAGAGCCTAGTGACCCTGCAGTGACCCTACAGGGTCACTACAAGAGCCTATCTTCGTTATGGAAATTTAGCGATCTTTAGGCTGTTGTCGACCTTTCACCGCCATGAAAGGACAACTCTTCAATAATTGTAGATCCAAAGTGGACCGCTGGAATTGTCGCTACCTTTGGTAAAAGATCGATATAGCAGTCATCGGTCGACCCTTCTCATATCATGGAAGGACTCGCTGATTAGTAAAGCTCTACTCACGGAATGATGATAATAATAATTATTATTTATTTATTGATATATACCATTGAACTGCTGCTAATAAGTTATAGAAATATATATTACCATTAGTGTTTTGATAACGTCTGCTATTATCAACTGAATGATAAAAGTGACAGAATTGTTATTGTTATGAATATTATTCTTTTTATCATCGTTTCTAAACGTTACAGAAGACTTTTGGTTAAGGTGCTGATAGGTCAAGGTTGACGCTCAAACGCACAACTCAGTGTTTCAGAGTGTAAACCATATTATATTATACAACAACAAACCAGTGTAGTAAAAGAATGGCAATGTATCTCGCTGCTTAGAACAGTCTCATACAGAATACTGATACAACTACGAAGTATAGAGGCAAAGCTCTGCGTTTTATAGGCAGAACAACAGAAAGTAAATGCCCAAATAAGGGTACAGCAAATCACGGGTAGCAGGAAGTAATTGCACAAATCATCAGACAAGCTATAATTAACAAGGTGTAAGATAGGCTATAATACAGTTAAATAGATAAGGCGCCCAGAAGTGGAGGGCGGGGCTTCAATAGTCAATAGTGCTGAGTCAGCTCAGGGAGTGGTGGTGCAATCGTAGTCTAGGCTCTTGACTGCTAAGGCTTGTGGTCCTTGACTTTTGGTATTCCGGCGGTAGTTAGGCAGCAAACTCAGGCTTCTGCATCTTTTGGTGGTACTTTGGGTCCTCAAGCTATAGCCCCTCTCTTCTCCCCTGCCTGGTATAGTGTCGGTAGTAGTACTGCAGGGCCGGCAGTGACTGCTGCAGGGCCGGTAGTGATTCTACCGGCTTTCTCACAAGGTATTCTGGCTGTGCCAGACTCAATTCGGGCATTCCTGACACTCAGCAGTTGTCAGGGGGACCTTGCGTAGATATAGTGACCATAAAAATCCACTACAGTATATAACAAGTATATAACAAAATTGCTGATTGTGGAAAAGTTAACAGCACACCTGTTTTGTTTTAATTCATTTCACATTTTCTCAAATGTTCCGTTGATAGTTTTTTTTTCCAGTAGTCATAAGTCAAGTTGAATCCACTGCTAAACAAAGTGCAAAAGAAACAAACTTATTCCCTATAATTGATAACAAAACCAGTAAATAGTTTGATACATGAAGAAAGACTTACAAAAGCTATCAATAACATTTTTGTGTAGGTGAGGAGTTTCCATTACGTATTGAAAAGATGTTTGGAAATTCCCCAATGTAAAACTGTGGAAAATTTCCGAGATTCTTAATTAATCATTCAGTATCTAAGGGACTGTTTGTCATTAAATATACATAACCAATATGATTCACCGGCCAATTGATTGAAGATATCCTTAAACGGAAAATTTTGTTTGACACAGGTAGATAAAAAGGACACACATAAAGGTATGTTTCATTCGTAAAACTTTCATCAAGTGACTGACTAACAGAGGAGGTAATATATTGTTATAGAGAGTTGTGTATTGTATACAGAAATTATACAAGGTGAGTGAGGAAATACTCATACGCTGACATTAAAACTTTGACATAATCTTTTTCTAATGGAGTTCATCATATAAGTTCGATTCAATGTTTAACAAATATTAATATAGTTTTATTGGTACAAAAATAAATGATGACAAAAGCATACAAATTAAACAATCTAGATTTGTTTAATGTAAATTGTGATATAACATTACATTTTAGCCAAAAGGATTAATTTGTGAAATTTTCATCGTTAGAGAGACTTGAAAGTTACAACATTTCAAACGATTACTGTGACTCAATTGATGAAAATGAATGTAGGCAAGAAAAGAAGAGAAGATGATAAATGCTTGTATCCCATTATTTACTTACTCGTAGCTACTAGTTATATGTATCAAGATGTAATTATTTACTGAAAATTGGATTCTGTTTTCATAAAACCAAATAAAATACGAAAAAAATATTTGTGTTTATGCTATACATGAAACAGCCAAGTCAATTACATGCATGTATATAAAGTTAAAATGGTCACGAGCAATTATAAAAAAAGATTAAAGAAGAAAAACCTGAAACCTAAAATCCCCATTTTTTGGTGGATTATAGAGAGCCTAGTGTCACCTTATTAGTGTTATAAGATTATTCAATTATTTGTTTTATACCGGGATAAATGTTTGACTTTTGGAAAATTTAAAACTGTATGTTACAATTCAATTAAAGAAACAAACAATATATATGTATAATAGCTACGTTATCCACAACTAGCTACTTGTTAGATTGTTGTAGGGACCCAAGCTAGAACATTTGGGTGTTTTTGGACTTTTTATATTTTTCCCAGTATTGCTGTTATGGTTTCTGTCAGCTAGTCACAGGAATGAAACTGTTGAAATTGTAGTCATAGAAACTGTATAGATCTCAGGCTATTCATTCTTTGTGTTTCTATGTTTGCTCATGAATAACCTATGTTTGATGAATGAATAATATTTACCGATTGATTGGATTTGATCATTGGTTGTATAGTTGGGTTATAGGTATTACATTAGCCTGTAAATCATAAGTTATCAATGGGGTGATGTAATCAGCGCCCACTTGCTGATGTCAACTGTGACAAACAAACCACGCCCCATGAAGCATGCTCTTATTTTAGTGCATTGCAATGCCCTTTGACTGGTTACTATCGAAGTATTGTGCCACAAATACTTACAAGGATACTCAGTTCCTGTTTCACCGTTTGCCCACATGTGCCCAACAACATGAAAAGACAACTCCAGTAATCATAGCTCATAATATTTCCCCTATTATTGTGTCACAAAGTTGTTTTACAAGGTGATAAAGAGACTAACTCAGATTCTACAAAAAAACTAGTTACTATCTAGCTGCTAAGGAAATCTGGTTCATACAAAACAAAACCATAAAGGTTAGCTTTGCTGACCTAACTTTTGTTTGTTGAATGTAAAAACATCATTAGTACCCGCGATTAATTATTTGTTTTTCAAAGCGTTTGTATTTCTGTGTGTTGTTCTATCTCTAACACATTTTTGTGAAAACCATTACATTAACTATACTGATGGTTTAATAGACAGCTAAATATAGTAAATTGTAAAACCATACCTGCCATGTTGGCTTGAGAAAAATGGGAGATTTATCTGAGTGGTTTCTTTAGACTCTAACCATTAAGCTTGAGTGTATAGATGGGCTGATGTGGAGATGCAAAGTAAATAGTTAGTTTGTGTTTTAGTTCAAAAAGCCAACTGTTGAGGCAAATGCCATTTCAATATGGGAGGTGGTACAAAACTTACTGCCAAACAAACTAAAGCTATGTGTAGAATGACAATGTAAAACCAATGTCCACCCTAAACCATCTCAAAGTTTAGGTTTTGCTTGATGGAAAAGTAAAATTAAGTTTGTAAAAGGTTCAGGGAGGTGATTTGAAATTTATGAGTTTTCAGGGAGTTTAGCAGTTTGCAGGAGTAAGGAAAATTTGTACCTGAAACTCGGGTGGTCCCTGAAAACTCAGGAGAATTGACTCGAATGTGTAAAACAGTAACGCAGAATTTAACTGTGCTGTAACTCCTAAATTTTTCATTTTATTTTGTTATCCCAGCAGCAAAAATCAAAAATGAATCGCAGTAAACTTTGGAGTTACCTCTCTTTGTTTTGAGCAAATTAAACAAAATTGAAAGTTACAATTCGTCTAAAGCTTCTAATCAGCCTGCAACATATTAAAATGAGAGGTTTTGTGTTGTATTGTCTGCCCTAATATATTGTCGTTTGACTAACGCGCAGGAATAAAGTTATCTAGAGTAGATCAATCACACACTAAACAAACTACTACGAAACCAACAAGTATTCACTATCCACACTCAACAAAACTAGCTAGTACTGTACATACTTTCATGATTGATTCAAAGTCATTTGGATGGTTTTTAGATTTACTACAAGATGCATCCTGTCAAGAATATGGAGGTTACACTTCCAGTAGAGAAGAACAGAACATTTTTCTCTCTTCGCCGATTGGTTCTTGCAGCAAGTACAGAGCAACCGACAACAAGCTCCACAGAATCCGTCAAATGACTAGCAGCCGGCAGCCATCAATTGATAAATGCCGAAGAGTCCCTCAAAGGTAAAAGTAAAATATCAGCGATCTATGATGATGTTTCAGAAGAATTTTTAAAATTAGAAACCAAATCCAAACTGAAGACAGATACAAGCGACTCTACAGATGAGTTAAGTTTGGTACTTGATGACTTGAGGGATGATCGATGGATGAAGATACCAGAGAGCCATTTGTCTATTTACGTTGTTGTACAACATCCAGAAAACCACAATCCAATGCTGTCGCTGACTTTACAACAACAACTGGACCAGAAAACACCAAAAGAATTCCTTGATTACATTCTCAACAATCTGACATTAGACGAAAGAGAATCATTGCTGGTTGATGAAGGACAGAGAAGAAAAACATTCCAAACCAACTGGCCTCATGAAGGACATCTATCTGGTACAAAAATGGCTCAGGCAGGGTTCTACTATCTGGGAGATACAGACCACGTACAATGCGCATTTTGTAGAGGAAGGTTACATAAGTGGTCTGACAACGACAATCCCATGACTGAACATGCCAGACTTTTCAACTTCTGTAGATTTGTCAAAGGTCTGCAATGTGGAAATAGAGAATATAGATCCAAAAAGCTCACAAAAGAAGAAACACAAAATGTTACAATTTTTGGTAGTCCAACAACCACTGAGCAAAGAAGAAATCGAGAAGAACATGTAGATAGTGGTACACTGGGTATTTGTACCAACCGCGCTGCAGTAATACGTTATGCACCAGACTCTGCAAGACTTCGTACTTATGCCAGATGGCCAACTTATATCCCTATATCTGCTGAACAACTTTGTGACGCTGGATTCTACTATACAGGTTTTGATGACCAAGTTCGCTGCTTTTTCTGTTCAGGAGGTATCAAGGGTTGGACAGGAAGTGACATTCCATGGGAGGAACACGCGCGCTGGTTCCCAGACTGCTCTTATTTACTCAACAAAAAAGGAAGAGAATATGTTGATGAAATCCACGACAGAACACCTGATGACAAGAAATGCGTCCAACAAACACGAATGCAACAGAAAGTTAAAACAGAAAAATTGACCATCATCTCAGAACAGGAAGAGATGGAAAGACTCTGTGAGAAATTGGGCCATAGTAGCCAGACAATAGAAAAAGCTCTAGATATAAATGGTGGACCATTTGAGAGGGTGAAGGATATGATCGACATATTACATTCGCTAGAAAACGGTATCAAATCATCCACATCCAAAGCACCATCAGTTCCAGATTCCAGACCTACACAAGAGCTTGACCAACCTCCAGCTCTGCAAACAAGAAGCCATCCAGGACAGATTGTGGAGAGTGAAAGAAACTCAAAACGCACAGCTGGTTGTAAAATCTGTGAGTTCAAGACAACAAACTTTGTTCCAGCCAATCATGTAGGACTTCCATGCGGCCATCTTATTTACTGCGAGTCATGCAAGGCAGAAGAATCCAGTAAGAGTCAGACTCAGCAAGTGAAATGTCCATTTTTTAATTGCGGTACTCCCCTAGCAGGTGCTATCAAAGCGTTTTTTGCGTAACTAGCTATCTCAAATCTATGCAAAAATAATTATTTTCAGTTTTTTCTTTTCTAAACACTTTTGATCTCAAGTAACATGTGTGTAAGGTGATATTTTTTCACATTTGAAGACAATTGTACAATGACAGATGCCAATAGAGATATTATCAGTGGTATATCATCAACAAACCTTATTGCTAGGCAAATTTTCAGGAATGCGTAACAGTCATCACTTTTAGACAAACATATTTTATAATTTTTTTTTCAATAGTCTACAAATTTGTATTTACTTTATTCTTTTTTTCTTTACTGTGATTGCCGATCTGATGCTGATAAAGTTATCATTCTGTTTGTGCTTATTTTTGTTTGTGCAAGTTCTACCTTTTTAGCAATAACCTTTTTTTAACACTTTTTTGAATCAAAACAACTTCTGTCCCTCCATGTAGCTTTAATCTTTGATTATTATAATAAGATGTGCATGCCCTAAATAATAAATATTTTTCATTTTCTAAGATTTTAATCCTTTACAAATCTAATTAAATTTTTCATAAAAAAGTAAGATGATCTGCAAAAACTTACTTTAATAATAAAGGTATTGAATTTCCATGACATATCACACAATTAACATGACAGTGTAAGTTTTTTGGATAACAGATTTGTGCAATCGTTAAACCGAAAACAATGTGAATAAGCGATGATTGGGGATCTCTTGGAAGTATAGTGTAACTGCAGCTCATCAGATACAACAGAGAAGTAATGAATGCTCATTGGTCGAGAGCTATTTGTCAAAAACATCAAACTGTCAGTGCAAATAGTTAGATACATGTCATTGTGATAAGAGAGGGCAACTCTAAACCAAGCAATTCATGTTCAACAATTATCCTATCGATCATATACTGCAGTAATAACTTGCTTATCAAAAATAAAACTTAAAAAACAATTTAAAAGTAGTTTCCAATCTTTAAAATAACTTGAAAAGTAACTCAAAAGTAATTTCACATTTCTAAACTAATTTCAAAAGTTTCAATAAAGTAGCGGCATCAATTGAAATTTGAGACGGACCAAAATGCATTGCTTCCAACATTTTCCACCCGAAATGTCACCTGTGTCTAATACTTGCCAAGCGCCTGTCCTGTCCACTTCACTCACAGCCATATACTAATCTGTCATTAGTAGCCAAGAGAACACATGTGTACTCCAAGGTACCGTGTACAGTTTTAGAGTGCAGACAACTCCTATCTCATATATTTCGGTTTCATTAGTGAAATAATTAGTAACAAAACTAAAATAGCTTTATTGGCAAGGAAACAAATTTTGTCCATTTCTAGCATATTTTTGTCATTCACTGAAATGAAACAAGATTCTGGTCAAGAGAGAGGAGAACTCTCAATTTTTAGCCTGCTTCAAATAATTGCGCAACTCAAATACAGCTGTATACAACGGTGTGTATAAAACTAGGCCTTTCAGCTACCAGCACATGGTATATTGTCAAGTTAACATGCTCTCCCAGCCTCAACCTCAGACAACTAGGGCTGTTGAGGTGTATGGTTATGCGGACACTGCTACCTGCACACACTTACAACGGACACAATGATAGCAAATTCTCAAGAGCTAAACTCTAAGGATGAACCCAACAGATGTATACTGTTACACTTTTAGCTACCAATGTACTATCTTTGTTGGGCTGGTACACTCTCTCTGAGCTGAGCATTGGCAATGGTACTAACACCACATCTGAGCCATATCACCCATTTGTTTACTAAAGATAATGGAACTGGCTGTGACATTTCAACTCTCTTTTAAATAATTTATTATATTACTAATCCAAACCCAGCTTTCAACCCACTCAACTTGTATGATTGAGCGATCGACTTCGAAAAGTAGGTTAAAAAAATGGAAGCATCATTTTATACCAATGTTTTTGGAGGCAAAACATTGCAAATGCCTTAGACCGAAGTCTTGTGCGATTGTTTACATGTCATCAACTGACCTATAAAACCTCAGCCCTTCACTTAGTAGTTCGCTGTTTGATCGTGAAAAAATTTGCTGCAAACTGGTCCAGATAAAACTACTAACTGCCTAAATAGCCAAAATCGGGAGTTGCTTTCTCTTGAATTGAGACTGCCTCATTCACTGCTTACAATTGAAGTCATCTACCCAGTGCTATCAAAAGACACTCTTTATTTCTGCTAACCAAAGTAAAATATGTACCTCATTGATGAAGTATCCTTCATTCATGACATACACAGAGTGTGCAAATGAGGGAAAAACTGTAGGCCCACACGACACTGCATCTAGGAGCTGCCAGTTTAAAAATCGAGCAGACTGTCCTCGCTAACTGAATCGTTAGCATAAGCAGTCAGTCAATTGAAATTGTCTACTCAATGTTTAAATCGGAAATGCTCAGTTGCTCAAGCAACAAGGGTGTACATAGATTTCATTTTTAAACTGTTATTAAAAACTTATTTAAGTTATTGTGTCAATGGCTTGAAATGACAACTCACATAATGCTTACCAATCTGGTGCTATGGTTACAGATGGCTCTCTTGGACCATATATTACTCTATAAGGGTCAGCTAAAACATAGCTTCTATAATACATACACACTTCTCAGTATAAATCTGGTTCAGCAAATAATTTTAAAAATTGCCGCCGTGGAAAAGTTTATCTGACAGCCCTGAAATTATCGTGGGGCTGCTAACTCCTACACCAATTGTAGTTTTTTTCATAGAAACTGTATAAAACTAAGTTTCAGTTTCACACAGTGAGTGTTACACATTAGAGCTAATAAAGTTATATATAAACGTAAAAAGTAAGTTGCAACCTCGTAATGGATGAAATTATAAATAAAAAACTGATAAATTTTAACTTTATAAACCAAATTATAACGCTTGCAAGCTTTTTAATCTTTTCAAAACTGTTGGATTCGCTTTAAAATAAATGCATCTTTTGAGAAAGAAAATATCAAGCATTGAATGTACATTGTTTGTTATTATCTAAATCAATAATAAACTAATATTGCATTTTAATTTAATTGTTTGAAGGAACTTGCTCCAACTAAAGCAATCTTTGGGCTGTCAGATAAACGCCACCAACTTCCATTTAATGTATTTATAGATCTTATACAAAAACTGTAAAAATTTGGAAAAGAAATAATAGGAAATGTACCAAACTGTTTGCTTCATTTTCATCTTACAAAGAACTTCATATTAAATACAAATCATTTAGTCTTTAGTAACGCATAATTTAATTTATCAGATAAATAGTTATTGAAATGTTTTTTTTTCGTTCATATTTTATAATTAAGAAAAATGATTAAGAAATATTAGGGTGAAACAAGCACTGGTAGTATATTTTAGTAGAAAAGAATAAAAACAGTTTTTAATTCTGTTGTTATACTAAACAACATAGCTTTCCTTGCTCAGTAATACACAATAACAAAATATACATACACGCAGCAGAAACTTGGAGTTGTCGGTTCATAACAGTGAGCAGATGAATCTGAAAGACTTGCAATAAAACATTCTCATTTCAATTTCATAGTTGAGTGAGTTAGATTGTTTGGTCAGTTTGGAGTTACATTTGTGCCGACTGACTGCCAATGAGCTCTCTAGCTCAGTGAAATCATACAGAAATACCAACACCACGCCCTCGACTTATATGTCTATGACTGGCTCAGTGAAATCATACAGAAATACCAACATCCTTGACTTATATGTCTATGACTAAAAGATAAAAAAAGCTCTGTCTTGAGCCTTTGTTTCCACTACGACGCTACGATGACATAGTGTAGCAAAAACTACAGCATTATATAGAAGCGTTTGCATAGCTTTGTATCACTAGGGATGTGGTTTGTTGTGAAGAGCGTTTCGCCACATAAAGTGTCGCGTATAATGTACATCTTGCCGGACATGATATCTAGATAAGTTTTTGTTGGACACCAGTAAAAGTCATGTCAAAGTTGGCTTGCGGAGCAAAAAAATACACTTTACACAAGTATTCAATGCTTTACACTCTTTCTTCATAATTTGCTTTGTCTAGAGAGAATCGGCTGGAAATATAGACAATAAATAAATCCACGAGTGTTTTGTATTTTGGTTTTTATTTTGAACAAACAAAATTAATAGTAGAAACATTTCCTCATGATCAAAGACCGAAACGCTGTAAGTAAATAGTGATGCTCCGATCCAGATTCACTGAAACAAAACCAAAAACATTTTTAAACCCCTCTTGTCATTATGGTTGGTAATTGGTCTGGCATATTTCCTTGACTAGATAATCAACTAATATCAGGGATCTCCACCCTGGACTTTGAAAAATGCTAATAACTTTGCATGACGATATTGAGGGGGCAATGTCGATCAATATCAGATGGAAGGTCTAGGGAAGGTGCTGTAAGCCCCCCAAAAGGGTCCGAACACAGCCTCGACCACCAAAGCTCCAAGCAAAATGTAGCAATCAATCAATCAAGATGAGTGTATGCAAACAGGAACAACACAAAACCAAATATGAGAGATGTTTGGAATAAAACACCAATATATAAAAGGTTATTGGTTTAAAATAATTGACCCTGTACTATGCTGATAAATCACTGAGGATAATAGGCATTTTCGGATCGAGAACGTTCATGCCAAAATGGGCGAAATTTTCGTTTTTCGGCGAGTACAAAACCTTTTTTTTTGGAACTCTATGCTGAACGGTGGTTTTACCGTTCAGGGGGTCGTCCACCCTATGACGTTCTTGATCCGAATGCGTAGAGTTCTCCTATAATAAATATTTTTACAAATAATGAGCCCTTTTACGTTAGTTACAATAACAAGACAAGAGTGATGAGGCCTCAAGTTTCACTTTTAACAATAATAATAAAATAAATAATAACAAGTCTTGGTTGAAGCATGTTGATGTTGAAATTATTTTTGGACACATTTACTGAGGATGGTGAATTGAAATCAACATTGTAATAAATAATTATAATATAACAAAAATGTATGATAATCATTATTAATATTACTGCTATTCGAATGATATCATCATTAATATTATTATAAGTTCTTATAGTTTTTGTAATTATTTTATTATACTTTAGTTAGTAAAAAAAAAATTATTCAAATAGCCAAACATCCCCAACTGATAATAAACATTGTTAAGAATGAAAAAAAAGTAATTAGTAAAACACATAAGTAGCTGGTAATAATTATCAAAATTATTATTTCCTTTTTCTTATAATATATAACCGAAAAGCTGTCACCTCAGCAGGATGCGTCTTTTACTATTCACTGCGACACTAGAAAAAAAAAGAAGATAACTCCGATGAAGTAAACTTTTGATTTTGAACGTTCATGCATAGAAATTATGCCAGGAACGAACGTCAAAATTGCATTCGGAAGCGCTTTTCCGTGCCAATTTTTTCAAGGCATGAACGTTCTTGATCCGAAAATGCCTTATGAGTTTCTTTTTTCTACTTACATTATAAGCTGTTGAAACTTCTGGCCATTGTTTTATTTGCACTGCATCATCAATTGAGAGATTTTGTTGACGCCCAGCTGTAAAATTGAATTGGTGGTACAAAGGAGGAGACGACTCCTCAAAAGTATGTGGACTGCCTTGAGGAGACTGAATAGGAGCTCAGTACCAACATTTGACTTGGATGGCAGAATGGTGAAGTATCAATTTCATATGCCGACTTTATATAATTACTTCGTGAAGTTTCCTGTGAAAGTAGCTGGCTGTTTCTCAGTACTAGCCATGTTTATGTGGTTCAATAAAACGTTTCATGTATAAGTCAATATACTCAGGTGAGATGATAATATGCACATACACAGCAGGTAGTAAGAAAGAAAAGTATTTTTGAGAGGTGACTAAGTGGTATATACCTGATGTACAGTTTAATTCTACCTTATAATAAGGCCAGGAAGCAGCGGGTGAACCACATATGACTTTAGTTATGCCCTAAATTAGTAGAGTTCCTCCCAAGTTGTTTGCTAGCGATTTCTTTTAGCCTTTTCATAAACGACTGCAAGCAAGCAATAATGGTCATTTATTAAAATCAAAATTTCCAAAATACTTTTAAAAAAAAACATTCTAGCAGCTGCCATTGTCTGAAATTATTGTAAAATCATTATCTCTAGAATAATATCTCATCCTAAATGTGACAAAGAACAGATATTTAATCATTAGGGTTTTATTGATGTGTTTTCCATCTTGATTAATGATTTCGTGGCAACAGTTCATGAAATGTCTACATGATTTAGTTCTAACAGTGAGGAGCTGGTAGTTGTATTAAAGCGGTCTATTTAATAGTTTATTTATTTGTTTTGTTAGGGCTGTAGTTGAGACTACATAACAGAAAGAAATGAAGTAGAGAGCAGTAATAATTGTATTAAAGGCTTGAGCGATGTGAGTGAGATATTAATTATACTAGTAAATCCAGGCAATCAAGAACATATGATAAATTCATCTTAGTGAAATTTAATACCCCCAAAATCCGGGCAATTCAGATAAAATCTGATTGGTTGAGATCCCCGTAATACAATGATGTAAACTTACCCTAAATTTCTTTCATAATTTGGATCGGTTTAAATCTGAATCTGATTGGTTCAATCCAAAAATCGGTAAAATTGTTGAAAATACATACACATACATCGCAAGTGCTCGTACGCTGATCTGGCCTGGTATGCGAGCACTTACGACATGTATATGAACCAGGCTTTATGAGTTCTATTAAAGCGATTTTTCATAGCATTGATAGGTAGCAATAAATACAAGACACGATGTGCCTGTATATACCAGCTGACATGAAAGAAACGTACAACAAGTTGACTGTACTATTATAAACAGTAGAAGCATTAGTAAAATATTCTCATTGCTACCGTTTGAATATGATAATGGAAACTCTTCTGAACTATAACAAAACTCTATAACCATTTGATTTTTGATTATCGATCAGTAGTATATAACCTTGTTACTAGACGCTCATCAAACTACTTTGTACTCATTGCAGTAAGGCTGTGGCTACACACACCTACGCTTTGTCGGTATGCCGTGAAAACGCGTTTTTGGGTATTCAGGCAATGTTTTCTTTTTCAAAAAGACGCTCAATTTCATAGATCAACATCTTACGAAAACATTGTTTGCCTGACGCTTCGGTGATTGGACAATTATTATTTAATAACATCTCTCGATTGGATGAAATGTAAGGATGAAGTTTGATGACTCCAGTGAACTGCTTTATTATTCAACCTTGACCTAGTCATTACTGATTGGCCAACAGACCATTTGTTACTTCTATCAAGAACGGTAATTTTTATCTATAAACAACTTATTATTATTTATAAACGTTAATTATTTATTATAGCTGACAAGATTATTAATCTAGTATTATAAGCAAACATTAATTAATTAATATAATTTATATTTATAATAGTTATTATAATGACTATTTGCAATAATTATGTCCTCTTTGCCTCACTGGACACTCTGTAGCGTTTGGGTGATCAATCATCTGTTGCTCGGTTTACACTAGTACGCTACAAAACACGGTGAAAAATCGTAACAGTTACGGTTCGGTACTGGCCCGCACCAAAGTGCCTGTTTGTTTAGACGATCGTCTGTCTAGTGCATTAGTTCCGTATCCGTATTAAACCACCTTGGGCCCCGTTTCAGTTTTGAGATGATACGGAACCGGTATTGATGCGAGCTTATCTGAACAGCTGGCATTTTCTCTGCAAACTCCAGTGTTCACATTTATACGGAATGCGCATATTGCACCAGTGTAAACGGGGCCTGTGTGTGTAGCCACCAGAGTGGCGCTACAAAACGTATTTCTTGTCACATTCCTACGAAACGAAATGTAGGTGTGCGTAGCAACGGCTTAACCATGGCTTCTTTCAATTGGCATTTACGTAACAATCAAACAATCAATGTTGCGCTACTGTGACCTACTGGAACAACCAGAATGCTAGTAAAAACACCAGCGGCAAAAAACAGGCAGACGAAATATACAAGGTACCAAATTCGTTGAACGGCATTACTGCTGAGTTTCTAAGAAAGCCAATCCATTAAGAATAAATAATATTTTTTGTTTGGTGTATTTACATAACACTTGATTTCTTTCACTAGGTACATATATATTTTCTTTCAATACGCTAGTGTAATCAGTTATCAGCTATAGTAGTAAGTCGTGGCAAGTTCCAGAACATTCGCTCCTTTGTAAACAACCCATATAAATAGTTCGTGAGCATTGAATTTTCGTCATTCAGTTGTAAACTAAACAGCAAGCAGGAACTCACAAACTGCCGGACTTACTACCACTATATAAGGTAAGATGTTGATGATGTCTTATCTTGCATAATTATTTAGTACTTTTAATTTAATATCCATTGGACAAAGTAACTCTGCTTTCATATTTATTACGTACAAATGCTACAATAATTATTTATGTGCTGTGCAATACAGAAAGACTAGTTCTGAGGTGGAATAAATAAACCAAATCTTGTTTGAGCAAAAACTATTTATTATTACCTGGGTTGGATGCACTTGGCACACAAAGTTCGGCCCATTCAAATAAAAACAAATAGTTTAAAGTTAACAACACTGACATCATCGTGTAATTATTTTATGACGATTGCATAATAGTAGTAATTAATTATATAATTCCTTCATTTGTCTGTGTTGCGGTCACTTGCTGAGAGAAATGAAAGCTGTTGTACAAACAGTTTGTTAGAATATTTAAGCGTATGATCTAATTAGAAAGTGCGATGATTTTTGTTTTTAACTTTGTCACAAAATATAGTGTCATGAGATTACCAAGTCAAATTGTATTTCCCTGTTGGTTTATGGTTCTTATTTTTTGTGTCTCGAGCCTATGTATCGTTGTGTTGTCAAAGTTATTACCCCCTAGTCATTTTGACCTGATTTATACCTAACACGGTATGTTATGTAATGCCTCAGATTATCTGGTATAACAGGGCTAGCAGGATTAATTGCTATACAATTAATGTTTATGTAGATAAGTTATTTGTTTTGCCATTTGTTTTATACTTGGAATATTTATTCTTGAACTTGTATAAAATAATGAAAACAGTTCACTCACATCAGGAAAATCTCTGCATGATAAATGAGTACTTCTGTGATTAAATTGATCCATACTATATATCTCTGCACCGGAACAAAATACTTGGCCAATCAAACAATCATTCGGGTTCATTTTTGGATGTTGGTGATGGATGGATTTATAAATAATATGATTAGTATTTGATAGGACTATTTGCCACATGTTAGTTGAAGAAATGACAAAAACTGATACGTGTTCGTTCGTAAATCAATATCTTGCATGTAAAAATGATATTGGATTCAACCATCGTTATATTTTACTGAATTTATGGATTACCAATTGAAATGTGGAGAAGATAGCTCTCAACTTAAGCTGCGTTTAAAAAATAAAACTCCATCGGTATGAACAAGTATGGTTGGCAAAACTGTCTCTTTGATTTTTACAATTTTAGGATATCTGTTATCCTAAACTACATTTTATGAGATGCAAAACTGGTCTATTGCACCTGAAAAATTATAATTTATGAGAATAGAAACAAACAGAGCTGAACGTTCATCGATTTTTCGTTTTTCAGCAAGCTACTTTTAGTAAATCCGAGTTTTAAACTAAATGATTGACCACCATCCGACTAACTTTATTGCTGGCGTGATTATTTTTGTGGCATAGTGTTCAGTAAAAATAGGCTGGGATTGCTCCTATTATTGATTACCATTTTATTTGTGGCTATTATTTAGTGTTGTGGAAGTTAATAATTTAGAGTTAGAGCGAGGCATTGATAGAACAGGTGGGCGCAATTGAATAGTAAACAATGGTTGTAAGTTGATTATTTTTTATTTTATACTAATTGAATTGAGGCAACCTAGTTTTGCCTAGCAAAGGCTATGGGTGCAGTTTGAAAGCAAGTAGTAAATTGCATATTAATGCATGAAATGCATGGAAATGAAATGTCACTCTAAAATGCTTTTGATATGAATACATACATAAATGTTTTACTCAAATTACAGACAGAACTGCTCCACTGTCTGTAAGTCTCCAGTGCAGAGGTACGATGTGATGTAAAGAAGAAAGAACTCCTTGAATCCACTTGTTTAGCGTCTGTTTCAAATGCGGATAGATCTAACTGCATGTGTATTGCGTATTGTATAATGCACGTCGATGTCCGATGATCAACAATACATTTATTATTATTGTCTTTGTTTGTCATCGGATATTTTGTAATGTTGTATGACTTTTGCTGTATTATATGAACTTTTGTGGCTAACAACAAAATATAAAAACCATTTAATATGACATAAACAAAATGTTTGTGCTAAGGTTTCAGGCCTCTGAACTGTTCTTTAGGGCATCAAGGTAGTTTACAAATATAGGGGAACAGTTTCTTTACCATCATTGCAGTCAATTGGTTTAACTTAAATTGTGAAGCTCTAAAGCTCTAAAATAAAGTTCAAGTACAAAGTCGAGTACCGTTCTAGCGTTCAATTTAATGTAAAACTTGGTTACTTACAGGTTCTTCAAACCATAAAAGTGCAAATAATTTCGCAAAAAGATTTGGAGCATCTAAAAATATAAAGATCATAGGAAATCTTTTAAATCCAAAAAAATGCACCAGTCTGTAGATACATATACTAGATTCAAACAAACTAATTTACTTCCCACAATTTTTTTTTCAAAAACTGACTGAAATAGTCATCCCTGAACAAAATGTTGTCGATGTCTGGTTTAGTGTATTCGACTTGTAAGTAAACGAACAGCTCTTTTTGCTTTGTAGGACATTTCAAAATGTGTTTCAGCAACCAAAACGATGGTACAACTACAAATAAAGTGGCACAGCTTTTTCCTGTGTGCTCGTTGGTAACTGCTAGAAATGCAATCATCACAGAATCGAGTAGATCGCAAGCAACTACAGCCGAAATAGACCAATCAGCAGCAGCTACAACAACATCAGACCAATCAGCAGCAGCAGCAACAACAAAATCCGACCAACCATCAGCAGGTAGTGCAAAATCAGACCAATCACCAGCAGTTTTAACAAAATTAGACGAATCGCAAACAACTACAACAGAATCAGACCAATCACTAGCAGTTACAGCAGAGTCAGGCCAATCACCAGCAGCAACAACAAAATCAGACCAATCACCGGCATTTACTGCAGAATCAGACAAACCACCATCAGCTACAACAGAATCAGACCAATCACCAGCAGCTACAGGAGAAGCAGACCAATCGCAAACAATTAAAACAGAATCAGACCAATCATCATTAGTTACTGTCAACTCAAGCTGCTCAAAAACAGCTACAACTGAAACATCTAAAACACAAAACATTGAAATCATTGCCAACTATGATTACGTGCCAAAAGAGCTTTTGGAGTTCACAAAAAATTCAAAACTAATGACAGATACAAGTCACTATGTAGATGAGTCAAGATTGGTACTTGATGGCTTAAAAGATAATCAATGGATGGAGATACCTGAAAGTCATTTGTCTGTTTATACAGTTGCACAATATCCAGAGAACCACAATCCAATGCTGTCGCTGACTTTACAGCAAGAACTGGACCAGAAAACACCAAAAGAATTCCTTACCTATGTTCATAATGAATTGACATTAGACGAAAGAGAATCATTGCTGGTTGATGAAGGACAGAGAAGAAAAACATTCCAAACCAACTGGCCTCATGAGGGACATCTATCTGGTGCAAAAATGGCTCAGGCAGGGTTCTACTATCTGGGAGATACAGACCACGTACAATGCGCATTTTGTAGAGGAAGGTTACATAAGTGGTCTGAAAACGACAATCCCATGACTGAGCATGCCAGACTTTTCAACTTCTGTAGATTTGTGAAAGGGCTGGAATGTGGAAATAGAGAATATAGATCCAAAAAGCTCACAAAAGAAGAAACACAAAAAGTTACAATTTTTGGTAGTCCAACAACCACTGAGCAAAGAAGAAATCGAGAAGAACATGTAGATAGTGGTACACTGGGTGTCTGCACCAACCGTGCTGCAGTAATACGTTATGCACCAGACTCTGCAAGACTTCGTACTTATACCAGATGGCCAACTTCCAGTCCTGTTGCTGCTGAACTACTTTGTGATGCTGGATTTTACTATACAGGTTTTGATGACCAAGTTCGCTGCTTTTTCTGTTCAGGAGGTATCAAGGGTTGGACAGGAAATGACATCCCATGGGAGGAACACGCTCGTTGGTTCCCAGATTGCTCATATTTGCTAAACCAAAAAGGCAAAGAATATGTCGATGAAGTTCATGACAGAACACCTGATGAAAAAAAATGTGCACGCAAAACACAGATGCAAAAAAAAATCAAGTTAACAAAACTGACAGTTTTTTCAGAACAGGAAGAGATGGAAAGACTCTGTGAGAGATTGGGCCATAGTAGCCAGACAATAGAAAGAGCTCTGGATATAAATGGTGGACCATTTGAGAGTGTGAAGGATATGATTGAGATGCTACATTTGTTAGAAAACGGTACCGAACCACCCACATCCAAAGTACCATCACTTCCAGATTCCCGACCTACACAAGAACATGAACAACCTCCAGCTCAGCAAACAAGAAACCAACCAGGACAGATGGTTGATGGTGAAAGAAACACAAAACATACAGCTGGTTGTAGAACCTGTGAACTCAAAACAACAAACTTTGTTCCAGCCAATCACGTAGGACTTCCATGTGGCCATCTTATTTATTGCGACTCATGCAAAGCGAAAGAATACCACAGAAGTCAAACTCAGCAAGTGAAATGTCCATTTCCTGGTTGTGGAGCCTCTCTGACTGGAGTCATCAAGATTCACTTTGCTTGAAGATAATAACAAAGAGGGCTAAATAAGATCACATAGTTAGTCTTATATCACTGGGACAGTTTCATAGAAACTTGTTTTTGAACAAATTCATCTTTTTTATATTGATTATTAATACATTTTTAAAGCTGTTCAACATTTTCTTTATAAACCCAATTTAGCTGAACTTGTAGTTTATACGAATCTAATAAAATACAGAGAACACAACCTTTCACGTGATTTTTGCCAGTTGCTATCAGCTAAATAATGAAAGTTGAGCATTGAAGTATCTCAAAAAAGAGCTTGTAATCAACCCTTGCGTTTAGTTTCTGCTGATTGAGCCACATTAGAAGACAGAATAGATGCAGTTAAAATAAATAATTGCGCTACCGACAAACCACTAACAAGATATTTCTTCCAGCAACCATTATAAGCTGTAATTGTTTTTTTCTAAAGGATTTGAATAGCTGCCAATTCATTAATAAACAGACGACATCCAATAAATAAACAGGCATATTCACCTTATAAATGTACAAGCAGTAGATGCCAGAGAAGAGGAAATATTACTAAAGTGTATTTGACATAGAAACAGGTTTGGGTGAGATCGATTATTGCATACAACCAATTGCATGTAAGAGAAATGATATTCATATATGGCAAGTTGCCATAGCAGTACTTATTGTACAACTATTCAGAGGTAGCATAGTAATAGCACAATATCATAGTATGTAATTGAGAGCTGGCTAGAACCTCAGCTATTTGGTCTAGTGTGGTATTTTATTGTAGTCAATAATATACTATCTTTGGCCATTCTTTCAACAATCGGTTGCACAATTTAACAGCCCGCGTTACTATTTGGTACTACTTTAAACATAAGATTGTGTGTATTTTTTACTCTAAACAGATATTTTTTGGTTCAAAGGCTTTAACAAAATGTAACGGTATTTGAATGGTTTTGTTTGAATTGTACAGAACTTATGATAGAATCGGTTATAGCCCTATTCAGCAAGATGTCTTGACTGCTGATTGTTACTGTAATCTAACAAAAGGATAGATTGATGCTTGTTTGTTGAAAATATGCCCAACTTCACAGCTGAGAAAGTCTTGTAAAACTGAATTATGAATAGAGAATATATGCCACAGTGTTGCTGATTACCAAACAAAAATTATATTTTGTGGCTGAGAAAAGATTTCTATTGTCTTTTAATCATTTCAAAATAGACATTCCACAAAAAATAGCCGCCCGTTGTTGACTCCTGTTTCAAAAAGTAAAACCGCCAGCAATAGATCAAGTCCATTATTACTAATATGTTGTACTGCTAATAGAACAGTGCACATCGCTAGACAAAATTTTTATGGTGTTGTAATAATTGGTAAGGATTTGCATAAACACAATAGGCATTTCCATTATATTATTGCAGTATCCATTTGCCTTAGCTACCTACAGACAGTATGTAATGTAACAACGTTTCTGGTGTATATATTAAGTGACAAACTGGTGACACTACAGTAGAGAAAAAATAAAGCTAAGGCGTATGAGAGATGACATAAACATAGATTGCCATAATGTTATTGGTCTCCTCCATAGAGGTGTTAGGTGAAACTTCCAGTATAATGCTAGTGTATTGTTAATGTAGGTAGTGTGACGTAATATGACTTTAATGTAATATAGCAGTTGATATATAATATGATATAACTGGTATAATGACTACTAACTGGTAGAGGCAGCACAGCTCACATGTTTACAGTTGCTGACTCTAGCAATCGGCTTACTACAATCCTTGTTTACACAAAAGTAGCTCAAAAGGTTTACAATGCAATGCCCACGGATTTAGTCGCATTACATTATCCAACACCGACCACCAAATTCGAGCGAACTGCAGCGAAAAGCCCTTGAACTAACACAGAAGGTAGATGTCACTGCAAGACCGCTAAAGGGCATGATCGTCTCTCAACACCATATCATCATTTTCTATTTTTTTTCTGTGATTTCCTCCTCTTTTTTCTTTCTTTGCAGCTTTTTGCGCTCAATTGACTCAAACTAATGCTACACTCTGACAAATTGACACTATATTCTGACGTGCTCTACAAATAATTTCTTAGTGACTATCTCTCTTATGCACTGAACTAATTCAATTGTAAACCAAATTATTTTGTTTTGTTTTGTGTTAGACTATGACTTTTCTTATTTACAGATTAGGTGTTTTTTTCCTTAGCAAAAATGAAATCTGAAATCGTTAAAAGCTTTAAACGAAAGAAGTTCCTTAATCAGTTTGATTAGTAAAATTAAAGTGTGGCACAAACAACATCTCATCTCGCCTGTTTATTATTTGCTTCCTGCCCGATTGATAGAAGTACTGCCGGCTCATCAGAATTTGGAATCGTTTAAAACATTATTAGTATGAAATCAAATTAGCATCTACAAATAACAGCCAAAGCTTTCTAAATGTCTACAATTTTTTACTGTTGCATATTACGGAAATTTTTATAGGCCAAGAACATTCTAGAATCCCGCAGTAAACAACCACTGGAAAAAAATTCTGGAAAACTACTGAAACCCATTACTTATCAGGTTTATGCAACTGCTATATTAATCAAGTAAACATTACACAGAGTGGAAAATTCCATTAGTGATCTTTGGGAAATCCCAGCTTTCCCATGACACGTTAATCAGTGGTACTTTTCCTAGACGTACTGATCATGAACTAGCCTAGCTGGCGCGTTTATTAAATTCTCTTGAAAGGATTCCATTGAAGTTTCCATCAATCGGCTTTCTATTTTGTATGTTATACAACAAGGAAATATTGCTCATAACAAATGACGCCATAGCGTACCTTTCCAGCGAGCTAGACACTGAAGTAGGAGAGATGTGGCAGACTCCGTAGTCGTATAGTAGCGGAGCCGTGCGAAGGGTGGATAATTCCTCATTGAGAATGGGCACAGAAAGAATTTGTTGTCTATGTATTGCGGAGCCACTAAAGTGGCAAAAAATATGCAACAGACATGTTACTTGCTTTTTATTACCTCTGTATGAGAAGAGCCCATAACTAAAGTTACATAACATCTCTGACCATTTGTAGTTGCTTAGTTTTTTTAATCATGGGAATACAAATGTCTAACAGGCAAACAAGTTTTTGTCAACACGAAGCATGCGAGCCGAGCATGCTGAATAAAATCTATGAAGTATTTGATAGGGCTATTAATCTACTGTGAAAAAAATGTTTCACATTGCTATAAGTTATAAGTTATCATTATAAAACAAATATTGAACTATGAAGTGATACCCTCTTTTCCATAAACCTGATAGCCAACATAAGCTTCAAAATGAATAATAAAGCACATTACGGGTATGTTTATTGACTTTACCTCTATAAACTGTTTTCTTTCAGCAGAAATTCAGAGTATCATAAGATTCCAACTGCAAGAAACAATGATAGGCTGGAAATAAACTTTCTAAAATTATTCAACAAAAATGTTTATGTCCATTTTTGAATATCAACAAGTCACACAGAATTCATCACCAGGTGTGCATGTAGAATTTTCTGTGAAACAAACTCAGCTGACTTGATTTGATTAATGCTTAAAAATAACAGGAGTTTTTCGCTTGTAGTCATGGAATTTCCAACTGTATTGGAAAAATACTGACGGACTCCTAAAAACATGGCAGATAAGCTCAATCAAAATGTTTTTTTCCACAATTCTTATATATATACCTCCAACACATGATGGCTGTTCATTTCCAACAGAGCAACCGACTAACAAACAGTACTGTCACTGTCATACAAGTATAATACAAGGTAATAGAAGAGATATATCGTACACAGATAATATACAAGGTAAGATTGCTGTACACATATATTACCCAAAGAGAGGGTATTTATTATATATTTGTGTCTTTGTGCTATTTGAATTATGCTATCTATGGAGCTTCAGTAAATCAAAGCCTGAAAATTGATCATTTAAATATAACGGTTTTACACGATATGTAAAATATAATTTTGAAATCTGAAAGACGTCATTAGGCAAGGTATTCCTCGCTTGTGATAGTTTTAATAGCAGTTTCTTTGAAACTTGAGTATAATAACATGAAATCAACTTTTGAATAAACTAAATCCAAAAAAGTGATTCTTTGTGTTGGTTGGTGTTGTGAAAATTTTTGTGCATCAGCTGCCATGATAATTTTATTGAATCACCGGACCCTAGCCTGGTTAATGTCTGTACTTTAACCTACTAGTAACTACTGCAAACGATATTGGAAATTGATAAAAAGCTAATAATTATCATATACTATCTACTATTGCGACTACCAATTATATAACTGCTTACATTTACTATATTAAGCTATTTTATGTTTTGCAGGTTATTTCAAAATTGATCCCGGCAGCAATATGAAAAGTGTCATCTCCTGCAACAATTCACCACAAAGATTGAAACTGAAACAACAATTCGAACCAGAAACAGGATTGAGTGACTCTACAAACGACTTGTGTGTGATGTTCAATCATTTAAGAGATAATAGATGGATGAAAATACCAGAGAGTCATCTGTCTGTTTATACAGTCGTGGAATACCCAGAGAACCGCAATCCAATGCTGTCGCTGACTTTACAACAAGAACTGAACCAGAAAACACCAAAAGAGTTCCTTAGCTATGTGCACAACGAACTGACAATAGACGAAAGGGAGTCATTGCTGGTAGATGAAGGGCAGAGAAGAAAAACATTCCAAACCAACTGGCCTTATGAGGGACATCTATCTGGTACAAAAATGGCTCAGGCAGGGTTCTACTATCTGGGAGATACAGACCACGTACAATGCGTATTTTGTAGAGGAAGGTTACATAAATGGTCTGAAAACGACAATCCTATGACTGAACACGCCAGACTTTTTAACTTCTGTAGATTCGTCAAAGGTCTGGAATGCGGAAATAGAGAATATAGATCCAAAAAGCTCTCAAAAGAAGAAACACAAAACATCACAACATTCAATAGTCAAACACTCACTGAGCAAAGAAGAAATCGAGATGAAAATGTAGATAGTGGTCAACTGGGTATTTGTACCAACCGCGCTGCAGTAATACGTTATGCACCAGACTCTGCAAGACTTCGTACTTATGCCAGATGGCCAACTTCCAGCCCTGTTGCTGCTGAACCACTCTGTGACGCTGGATTCTACTATACAGGCTTTGATGACCAAGTTCGCTGCTTTTTCTGTTCAGGAGGTATCATGGGTTGGACAAGAAATGACATCCCATGGGAGGAACATGCACGCTGGTTCCCAGACTGCTCTTATTTATTCAATAAAAAAGGAAGAGATTATGTCGATGAAGTCCACGACAGAACACCTGATGAGAAAAAATGCGTCCGCAAAACACAAATGCAAAAAAAAGGCGAGTTGAAAAAGCGTACCATTTTTTCGGAGCAAGAAGCAATGCAAGAAATTTGTGTGAAATTAGGTCATAGTAGACAGACAATAGAACGAGCTCTGGATATAAATGGTGGAACATTTGAGAATGTGAAGGATATGATCGAGAAGTTACATTTGCTAGAAAACGGTAGCGAACCATCCACAGCCAAAGCACCATCGGTTCCAGATTCCCAACCTACACAAGAGCTTGACCAATCTCCAGCTCAGCAAACAAGAAACCAACCGGGACAGATGGTGGAGGGTGAAAGAAACACAAAACACTCAGCTGGTTGTAAAATCTGTGAACCCAAGACAACAAACTTTGTTCCAGCCAATCACGTAGGACTTCCATGCGGCCATCTTATTTTCTGTGAGGGATGTAAAACTGACCAATCCAGGAAAGGTCTCACGGAACAGGTGAAATGTCCATTTCCTGGTTGTAATGCCATTCTAACTGGTGCTATTAAAGTATTTTTTGCATAATGATATCTCAAATTACTTTAAAATATTATCATGTTTCATTCAGTGCAAATATCTGAACAAGTGTTTGATTTGATACATCAACCTTGAGCAGTATGCAGCTGCAATAGATTTTTCATGCAGTTAGAATATTTTTCAAGTTTATTGACTAACTCACAATTATTCATTTTAAACAACTGTTCAAACCACAAATAGGAAGTGGTTTTACCTAACAAGGAAAGTGAATCTGACTCTGATGATATTTTATGGCTAAAATAGCAGCAACCTACAGCGTACACACTCAATATTGTTATCACTATTGCTTGAATAAATTGCTTTTCAGTAATTGCCGAAAACCAAGATGAAAAATTCACACTTTTACTCCAAAATTGTTAGTGGGTATTTACTACAAAGTCGCTTACTATTTATGTAATATTTCAGATATTATCATATTGTACATTTTAATTTATGCATGCAGTTTACAACCATGCCTGCTCCCATATATGTGTCTAGTTTACATTAACAGATATTTATGGTATTGCAGTTTGCTCCTTCGAGCTCTAGTATAATCACGGAGTTATTTCCCCTTACATAGATGACAATAATAATATATTTTTATGACGTATAATGGTTGTTGAGATCTGAGAAAGCACCAAACATCTTACAAGGTAAGACGATAAATCTTAGTGTTTCTCGTCTTGTTCAACGTTATCTCATTGTTTTACCCATTATTTACTGGTAAATTATTCAGTAAAAAACATGGGCACCCACATTTAACTATTCAACATAAGCTAAATCATTTATAGTTTTAAACTGTGCATGATTTTTAGCTGGCGTTGTTGATACCAACGTTTTTTACAAATATCTGTACATCCGTGATTGTGGTGATTTGCTTTGGTTTTGATTTATCGCGCGTAAAAAAAATATTTTGACTGAAAAAAGGTTTTATGATCCTGTATAACTCGGAATCACACATGCAGCCCCAAACCTGGTGCTTGTACTCCCAAACTGCGTTTGCGCAGCAATTTTCCGTTGAAGTTTGTTGACCCATCTTGCCACAGAAATTTTTGGCACATTTTGTGGAGATGTCGGGTTGATACAGGCTGAGACGCACCAACCCAGCAGTGCCGAGTTCGACTGTCAAGCTGCGACACTTTTTAGCCATTTGATGCAGTTAAACCCATTGCATTGCTCTGTGTAGCAGTAGTTCCAATATTTTGTCTATTCGATCCTGGATATAACATAAACAATGAATGCTATAAGATTGTGAGATTATTATATAATTAATTATTATCACAGTTGTAAATAAACCACAGAAAGTATTATTTTTGCGTCAAATAACAAAAACTTTCCTGCATTAAAAAATAATCATCTAACAATCGCAGTATTATTATTGCTATTGCGGATGCAAACATGAAAAAAGCCCGGTTTTCTTCAAGTTATTAATTAATTAATTTCAATGACGATTATTATTTTTTGTACATAAATCAAAATTTAAAATTATAGGTACATAAAAAAGCCTCTGAATTCGCCTATAGCTGCTACCTGGTAGAAAATCATTAATAATCAAACCGCAACTCATCGACTCAACAGCGCGAGCAAATAGGAATCAATTTAAAATATAGATAATGGCCTCGTAAATGAAACCTGCAACTGCGACTATCAAATAATATGGAAATGCAGTTTATTTTGTGTAAACACAGCTTTATCCTGCATGTGCACAGGCTGATGACAAACTGACAGATTATTAACTGTTCAATTAGCTTTTGAAATAACAAGAGTATGATTAGATGATTGTGACTAAATGATTAATTGGATTATAATTAAGTCCGATCACAGCTGCCTCACTAGGTGAGGATCAATTACCATAGACATAGATGTTCCATTACACTGATATATATTTCCAGCTGCTCCATTACCACACAACAAGCTACAAAAGAATGACTAGTATAAATAATCAATAAAAAGCAACAAAATGATTAAGAACTACTAGTTGTTGTTTGCAGCGCCTTTGGAATTCTCATCTAAAGTGCAAGATTAGTTTACAAAATAAAAAACTTTAGAAATTGTTTTGTGGTTGCATATTTAATTCTATTCGCTAGTGAAATTGACATCTCTGTTAGCAATTCAAAGGGAATCAGTTTTACAAGTATAAGCATCCAGTTTTGACCAGTTAATGTCAGAAAAAGTAGTTAATCACAACTTGGTGATTTTCTTGGTGCTGATTTCACTGGTGCACCCATATTGGCGCTACCTATCCGTACTTGTTGTAGCCAATATTCTTCGCTATTGCCATAACCGTGATAAGATAACTCTTAGCTGTAGAATAGTCCTTGGTAAAGTAATTTTTATAGCAGTACATCCAATTACGCATAATGTGTCAACATATTCAATGGTGCTTTGCTTTGTATGTTATGCCTCTAACATAAGCGTTTTTGGTTTCATTATATTCAATAATTTGTTTGTTTATACTTTGTATGATTGAGGAAGTAGTTCGAATGTCATGTTAGCCGTCACCGTTAGCTGGTGGTAATCAAAGACAGGAACAGCAGACAGACTGCATCATTTTTTACAGCATTATGGCCCAGTCAGACAAGGTGCTAGTGACAAACTGCCCAGTCAGACACGATGCTGGTGACAAACTGCCCAGTCAGACAAGATGCTGGTGACAAACTACCCCATCCAATTTTTCGTTGATTAAAGATGCAGTGTCTACTCTACGTTTACCGCCCTAGCTGTGACAATTCAGGGGAGGTAATTCTAATGTCTGTAGCTCTCAAAAACCAAGTCTTTGTAAAAAAGAACCTACCAAGCTAGTTTTTAAATAAATCCACTCCTATCTTGTCTTTCAAAGCGACTCGACTATGAAATAAGATTAATTGTTTACTTTCATCATCACTTTGATTAGTGAACAACAAAAATATTGTGATGCGTTCTTCCACTCGTTGTTCTCCCTTACTTATTACCCCCTGATCATTTGTACTATCCACCCCCTATTACCCTAACCGTTCCTTTCCCATCCCACCTGAATTACACCATTGCTAATCACCCGCTTTGTAACAATTCCTATCTTATCCAGTTATACAAGCGAATATACCCTGTGAAAGTGATACAATAGCCTCCCTTCCAACTAGACCCCTCAACTCCCACCCTTCAAAACTCCTTAGCATAAGTGCCTGCATCCTTGCTTCCTTTCCCTGCAAGTTTAAAGTCTGTAGAACAAATAGATACCTCACCAACCCCGTGTAACTGATATTTTGCCAAGGTTTTTTTTAGTACACAACTCCCTTCAGCTGGGCAATTCAAGGGAGAATGAACTAGTGTTATCAAGGGCAGCTACACCAGAGATGAGTTGGAGAAGCAACCTGACCTCTCAGGCCAGCTACTAAGAATAATATATAGGGCACCTACTTACCGATGACCAATAAGATGCTGAGTTTCAACCGTACCCTAACTTTATATAAATAGAACCAAATATTATTGTAGTCAGTTATAGTTAGCTCTGCTATATGAATGTTTATACCATGTGTCTTTATTTTATAAGCATACTAAAAGTTTGATCAACTTGTACCATTGTATAGTGTCTCACTGGTTGTCACTATTACATTTGGTGTTGGTTTGTAGTAGGATATGGTGAGTGGTTAGAACAAATCAAGGTCATCAAAGTCAACTAGGCCGATTAAAGGTCAAATCGAGTGGATGTCGGTGTTAATTCGGATTGTGGCCGAGTTACTTAAAAAGGTACAGAACACATTCTAAGTCAGTTTAAAGTGAACTATAACAGGTGTAAATCATTTCCGCTGGTAGAATGAATTTTCACTCACCTGCATACACTTGTACATTAGTTGGAAAAGAGACTGAAATTTTCTACAGTATTTTACACAGAGTTGTTTATTCTGCACAGGATTATATTGTATTTAGAAAGACTACTGCATGTAACAAAGCCGCTGCTGGTTCAACTAAGGTTCACCTGGATTACTGCACAACAACAAAACTTGAGAAGCGCAAATAGTGTAGTGGATTTTGGGGGCTGAAACCCACTAACTAATGTCAGTAGCAATCCAACAGGCACGCTGCCACCATTTTTGTTTATCCTGCGACAACAACAGGTCGGTATGATACCGAGAGATGTGCAGAAGAGTATTCCCAACTCTACGACTAGTAAGGAGCCCTCGGCTCAGACGCACATCTCAGTGCTGTTGAGTATCTACGCATTTATTCATCCAAAGTAAAACGAGTAGTAAAAGGCACAACTGATCTAACAAAGCACAAGTTCTGCCATTTATAGGCAATTTACAGGAAATGACAGGAAGTGATTATCAATAGTAACCAATCATATAAGAACAATGCACAATGGGCTAATGAACAATCAAATATGGCCAAATATGAACACATAACAAATCAGATGGCTAATATATGGTTAAATAGATATGGCGCCATGTAAGGGTAGGTGGAGTTACAAGCTACTGAGCCAATCACAGACCTAGCTACTTCCCGTCCCTGACCTCTGGTCTTTACTAGCCTCTGGTCTTGTCCTTTCATCCAGCTTACTGGTGGTTACTTCCTAGATCTGGCTTCCTGCTCCTCCCAGGCTACTTTACAACTCTCAGCCTATGCTGAGTCACTTTCTGCCAGCCATGCAAGGTCGGTAATGACTCATACCGGGTCGGTATAGCTTCCTATAGGGTCGGTACTGCTCTATACAGGGTCGGTACTGACTCACACGCAGGGTCGGTCAATTTGGTCTCATTGAATCCGACCATTCTGGCCATCTAATGGTTAATATAAGGATGCCAGAATGTAAGTACAGTGTATGCAGGAGCAGATAACACTAAAATCCACAACAATAACTCATATTCATTTTTATTTACTTCCAACTAGGAGCTTGATTAGAAGGAGGTTGGTCATGTGGTAAGTAGCGGCAGATGTTCCGACAGGTCCATCTCAAAATCAGTGACAAGAGGGGATAATTTTTAACAATTGTGCATCTAGTTTTTCTTATGTAAAGAGTTTCTCGTGTAAATATAAAAATTGATATAACCTCATATTGTAATTAATAATTATTAATTCTTTTTTAAATAAATAGTCATGAAATATAATAATATAATTTATTAATTCGTATAAAAGAAGATAAATAATATTTATATGACAATATATAGATCATAATACAATGCAAACTAGATATTGATTTGTGTTTGCGAGCAAAAACAAGAGTATTTTAGAGAATACAAATTAGAAAATGATGCAAAAGGACCTGAACACCTGTACTTGTTGTGGTGATTCACGAACCGCACCAACTACACCATCAACCTCTGACTGAAACAGCACATTTCTGACACCCTCATTTTTCCGAAACATTATAGTTAGCAGTAAAGTTCTACTTGCAAAGAATTTTCACATGAAAAAAATTTCCACCACAGGGAATCGTACGTGGACCCCTAAAACAGCAGGCGACAACTTTAGCCATCTAGCTATAATGACATGTTGCTGACCCACAAGCTAATTTAGTACAAACTGACAACTGTTTTACGATAACTTTACTGTTTGCAAAAGCACCTCTTTGAGTGCCTAGATGCTTTTTTTTGTGCTGGGGCCACACGAGCACACGCTTCACAACTGCCAATACAACATGCGCTCATGTTACTTCTTATACTCATGCTGACTTGGCACCTCCCTTCGGACAATAGGTGTTTTTATGTGAAAAATAAATCCCCACCTGGGGATCGAACCCAATCCCTGTCAACAGCAGGTCACAGTGTTAACCATTTAGCCATCTAGCAACGGTGAATGTGGATCATAAAAAGAAGGCGGTATGGCCTACATACAAAAAACTATTTTTGGGCAAATATTTAACAAATTTTTTTCTATTTTTTTTTCAGAATTGTTCAATTTGGTTTCAAAAACTTGCAGCTGGAGTTTTGATTTTAGTATACCCATACGACTTTGGAATAAATAATAGCATAACATGATAGCTTGTTATAACTATGGGGATCCTTATCTACAAAGGAACAACCTGATAAGCTATTTTGACAGCCATAATGAAGCTGGATGCATTTGAACCCAATGCAAGTAGTTATTTGGCTGTTTAACATCATTATTCTATACCTAGCAGGCTCGGTTTGTTATGTCAATAATTCTCAAAATTACTGACAATATTACTATAAACTGGTCGCAATTTACGGCATATATAAAACAATTGTCTAGATCACATAATCAACCTTTTTTAATCAAATTCCTTGATTAGAATTAGAACTAACCATTATTGACATGTTTGTTTTTAAACTTAACTGGCAACTTTTAAACATTTGTACCCCTATACACATGCTACATGCTTACACGTGTACATCAAAAATAAATATGAATAAAAACATAGCCCATATTAGCTGAAACAATTGTATTATTAATTATTATTAATTAAACTTTCTTGGTTCCATTATCCTAATTATTTCTATCAACTTATAAATGTATTCTAATGATAAGAAACTTGATATGCATTAAACTGTAATAGAGAAAATATGTCAACTAATACATCACAGCAAGCCAAGCAACTAAACTATATTGCTCATTTGTGTGGCACAATAATTGTAGCCCCACTAATGAGTGTTGTAAGTTTCGAAATGCATTAACCATACAAAAAGCAGTCTCATCCATTCAGTGAAGTCATGCTACACCACACAAAACCACTGTACTAAGGAATCACTATATCACCAACCAACTTACCTACAGATTGTTAAAATGTCGTTTTCAAGACCAATAAATGATTCATAAATCATCATTTTTATTTACCGATGAATTTCAATCAGTTTCCTTTCCTTTGACTTTAGGCTCGGTTTACACTAGTACCCTACGAAACACGATAAAAACTGTAACAGCTACGATTCGGTACTGGTCCGCACCAAAGTGCCTGTTTAGACGATCGTCTGTCCAGCGCATTATTTTTGTGTCCGCATTAGAACACCTTGGGTCCCGTTTCAGTTTATAGAAGGTACGGAACTGTTATTGGTGCGAGCTTATCTGAACAGCTGGCGTTTTCGCTGCGAACTTCAGTGATCACATTTGTATGCAGTGCGCATAGCGTACCAGTGTAAACGGGGCCTTAGCAGGGATACTAGGCTAGTATCCCTGCTAAGGCTAATCTACATGGCCATCACTATGCGCTAGCGCATAGTGATCCTTGTATGTAGCCATGTAAATTGTCGGTAGTAATCCATTAAGGCACGGCTTGATTTATCTGTTAACCAATCAGGGCAAAGCTTTGTTTACATCACAGCCGCAATTCTATAATTAGATATTATATAAATATTATCAAGCCTAGCAATCTCTTGGATGACTCATACTAAATGGCGTGATAAACTAGATTGTACAGGAATGGACCGGATTTTACCGCAATAGTCTGGATGTAAACCGAGCCCATATAAATAGCAGGGAGCCGGAGAGAGCTTTCAATTGCTATATTACTGAGAGGGAGTATACTGTATGTACTGTGACACAGCTCAAGAGGTAAGTCAGACTTGGTTAGTACAGATCTGTTTGATAATTATATGAGCTAGAATAAACGATCTATGAAACAATACCACTTTGGGGCTAAAAGCATTCTTTTTGGTAGAAAAATTTGCTATTAGACATATTTGTTAGTGATCGGTCCAGTAGGGAGGGCTTCCACAAGGGCTGAAATGTGTCGTCTAATACCTTGGGCTCAAACCTGAAGCTTTACGGCATCGCTGCCTAGAAGCTGTAAGCAACGAGCAACTACCGATTCTTAAAAACTAGCTTTCTTGGGGAGCGATCTCTGTTCTTTGGACCAACTAGACACACGTCACCTATTGTCATCTAGCTGTGTCTTACAGGACCACTTTTTGGAAGCTTTCTTTAAAAAAAACCGTTAAAAAATTATATCACTTTCTCTCTAAAAGAAATGTCAATTTATGAATATGAGAGAATCTTGAAAGACCTACATCCTGAAATTCTGAGCAAAAAACATTTTTACTTTCAATACTTTTTACGAAATTTCCTGTGATCTGTTCATACTCAAACAGTCGAGGATCAAAACTAGCTAAAAAGGAGCTCTTGTGAATCAGGAGGTGAGATAAATGTTTGTTGAGTGTGTACAGCAGTAACTAACTAGTTAGTCTTTGGCCTACTGAGTGTGTACAGCAGTCACTAACTAGTTAGTCTTTGGCCTACTGAGTGTGTACAGCAGTCACTAACTAGTCAGTCTTTGGCTTACTGAGTGTGTACAGCAGTAACTAACTAGTTAGTCTTTGGCCTACTGAGTGTGTACAGCAGTCACTAACTAGTCAGTCTTTGGCCTACTGAGTGTGTACAGCAGTAACTAACTAATTAGTCTTTGGCCTACTGAGTGTGTACAGCAGTCACTAACTAGTCAGTCTTTGGCCTACTGAGTGTGTACAGCAGTCACTAACTAGTCAGTCTTTGGCCTACTGAGTGTGTACAGCAGTAACTAACTAATTAGTCTTTGGCGTACTGATGCCACTAGGGCTGTCCACAGAGAATATTTGATCTGTTCAATAATAAAATCGAAGCACAAATTAACAATAAAATTTAGCGAAAATTACGTTTAATGTAGTTAATGGTATCAGATGTATATTATTTGATTAATACAACTTAATGTAAATTTACACACGTTATTGTAGTCACGGACGGCTGGGGATTTCCGGTTTTTAAATCGGAGCAGTCAATCCCAACAAGCATACATGATCAATAATTATATATACTAATACTTATTAGTATATATAATTATTGATCATGTATGCTTGTTGGGATTGTCTGCTCCGATTTAAAAACCGGAAATCCCCAGCCGCCCGTGATTGTAGTTTGTGATTATTATTATAAATATATCGTTACTACTATTTATCAGAATTAAATATTTGACTCAATTTCTATGAAAACCTGTTATAAATAGTTATCGTATAAATAATAGCTTGAATATTAAAAAGAATTGTAGCTTGAAATGGATATTAAATCATGGTATTAAAAGATAATACAAATATATAACACAGGAAATGAAATTAGTAGCGCTAGCAAATAGCAATTAATAAATCAGAAACAATCAACCATATTATATTTTTGCAGGAATTTGTCAACCATATTATCTGCTTTTATTATTCACAGAATTTTCATCAAAACCGTTATTTTAATACGATAATTATTGTTCATTCACTTAAATTAAATTTGCTTTACTGTAGTTTAACTAACAAGTCCTTTTAATGCCTGTGTTAATTATTAATGTAATTAAAACAATAATTTTAGAAGTAGTTAACATCTTATGGAGCAGCAGACGCTATTAACTCAGCTCTTTTCAATTTTTCAAATTACTGAGCTACCTTTTCCTTTTTTTAGAATCAAGTCTACAAAATTAGAGAAAGGGGACTTGTATCTCTTTTATGCAACAGAGCGAATCTAATGAGGGTGAAAGTGAACTCTGCAAACATGGCGAGCCAAATCATACGGCTGCTCAATCCACCATATCAGCAAGCAATCATCTTTTGGAAATCACAACAGTCAGAAAGTGTACCGCTCCATGTGCTGCCGAAACTGACAAGTGTATGGTGCAGCAACAATCTACCTCCGCTGGTACACTGAATGATGATGCTGATGTCTGCGATGTGGTACAAAACAACAAGTTAGCAAACGCTTTGGTATGCAAGTCAAAAAAAATGAATGACGAACTAGAAGAGGAGCTATATCTTGCACTTGAGGACTTGAGAGATGATCGTTGGATGAAAATTCCTGCGAGTCATCTGTCTATTTATACAGTCGTACAATATCCAGAAAACCATAATCCAATGCTGTCTCTGACTTTACAACAAGAACTGGACCAGAAAACACCAAAGGAATTCCTTGTCTACGTCCACAACAATCTCACATTAGACGAAAGGGAGTCGTTGCTAGTGGATGAAGGACAGAGAAGGAAAACATTCCAAACCAACTGGCCTCATGAAGGACATCTATCTGGTGCAAAAATGGCTCAGGCAGGGTTCTACTATCTGGGAGATACAGACCACGTACAATGCGCATTTTGTAGAGGAAGGTTACATAAGTGGTCTGACAACGACAACCCCATGACTGAACACGCCAGACTTTTTAACTTTTGTAGATTTGTGAAAGGGCTTGATTGTGGAAACCGAGAGTATCGCTCAAAAAAACTCACAAAAGAAGAAACACAAAACATTACAACATTTGGTAGTCAAACAGTCGCTGAGCAGAGGAGAAATCGAGATGAACTTCTAGACAGCGGTTTACTGGGTATCTGTACCAACCGCGCTGCAGTAATACGTTATGCACCAGACTCTGCAAGACTTCGTACTTATGCCAGATGGCCAACTTCCATTCCTATTGTTGCTGAACCACTTTGTGATGCTGGATTTTACTATACAGGTTTTGATGATCAAGTTCGCTGCTTTTTCTGTTCGGGAGGTATCAAGGGTTGGACAGGAAATGACGACCCATGGGAGGAACACGCTCGCTGGTTCCCAGACTGCTCTTATTTACTAAACAAAAAAGGAAGAAAATATGTCGATGAAGTCCACGACAGAACACCTGATGATAAAAAATGTGCGCGGAAAACACAGATGCAGAGTAAAGTAGAAACGACAAAACAGATCATTATTTCAGAACAGCAAGAGATGGAAATACTTTGCGAAAAACTAGGCCATCGTCGAGAGACGATAGAAAGAGCTCTAAAAATAAAGGATGGTTCATTTGAGAGCATTAAGGATCTGATTGACATGTTACATTTGTTAGAAAACGATGTCGAACTGCTGATAGTCAACAAGTTGTCTGCTTCAGGTTATCAACAATCAGAAGGAAACTCTCAACCTCTAATTCATCAAACAAACAACCAAGCTGAACGAATGCTGCACAGTGAAAAAAACACCAAACAAACGACGGATTGTCAGAAATGTGAACAAAAAGCCAATCATGTGGGACTTCCCTGTGGCCATCTTATCTATTGCGAATCATGCAAGACTGACGAGTCTAGACAGAGTTTAACACAACAAGTAAATTGTCCATTTCCAAATTGTAATGCCCCTCTAGCTGGTGTCATTAAAGTTTACTTTGCCTGAGTTTTTGCATTCAATTTTTCGCATCGGTCCAAATTATTTCTTTTTGATGTATTGAAATAATATTCTATTGATATTGTGTGAGATTTTGTTAATTACCGTAATAATTTATCAAATGTCACGAGAATCATTTTTTAGAAAATGTAGAATATGAATTTTTACTCGAGATTTTTACCGCAAGGTTCTGTTAGGGCAATACTACACTGATTTCTATCACATCATTTTAATCTTTACCATTTCAATCCATTATAGTTTTTACCACAGTTTCACATGCACAAACACCATAACTGTTTGTTTTAGTAACAACAGTTATTATATTTTCATCTATGAGATGTTTCTGGCTGAGTAATTTTACTACTATTCACTAAATAAAATAAGGTTTATCAATGTGTCTGATCATTCGTTTTGTATGGAGATCGTTTGTTCTTCGCTTCCAGAAACTAAATTCAAGTTGTCTGAGCTTATTTGACAGTCACTGCAAAGACACTCCTCAAATTTAGCAGCATATTGTGGATTTAAACTGTCAACACAAGTAATCGCCACGAGTCATATTGCTTCCGTAACAATAACATTGACAGCCACCTTTGTCGAACCAACCAAAAATCAATAGATTGGCCACCATAAATGTAATTCGTTTCATTTCAGTATATTATATTTAATGTAATATAAGTTATTGCAGGACATGAGGGCCTCTCAGTTTTAAAGGTTTTGACAAGTTATTAGTCTCTTTGCTTATCAGTGACGCAAGACGACTACAAAACCTGGACAAGTTTTGTCAACATAAAATTAATAAAGTACATGTTGTTCGTAGCTTTCACTTGGGTTACATGAGATACAATAGATATCTACACTTGGTTACATGAGATACAATAGATATCTACACATGGTTACATGAGATACAATAGATATCTACACATGGTTACATGAGATACAATAGATATCTACACATGGTTACATGAGATACAATAGATATCTACACATGGTTACATAAGATACAATAGATATCTACACGTGGTTACATGAGATACAATATATATCTACACATGATTACATGAGATACAATAGATATCTACACCTGGTTACGTGAGATACAATAGATATCTACACATGGTTACATGAGATACAATAAATATCTACACATGGTTACATGAGATACAATAGATATCTACACATGGTTACATGAGATACAATAGATATCTACACATGGTTACATGAGATACAATATGTATCTACACATGGTTACGTGAGATACAATAGATATCTACACATGGTTACATGAGATACAATAGATATCTACACGTGGTTACATGAGATACAATAGATATCTGCACATGGTTGCATGAGATACAATAGATATCTACACACATGGTTACATAAGATACAATAGATATCTACACATGATCATTCACCAGCATCAGTTGAACTTCTTATAAGTAAGGTTAAAGTAAATTGTTTGAGAAACAAGTATTGTAGGAAGTAGTACAGATACTTTGACAATGCGTAGTCTTTTTTGAAATTAGAGATTTTGTGGATTCTCCTCAAATCATGCCGCCATCTGGCAGAGAGCCTCAATAAAATCTTACAGAGTAAATAGGGCATGTTAACAGCGAAGTTGTCTTCACTACACCAATTATAAGTTTCAGTTAACGTAAGTTCTCCATTTTCACATGATTCAGTTAGTTATAGATAGCTTTGTATCGGCAAATAGTGGCGAGTGACAGTGGCTGTTACATGTTTTAGCACTTAAAAGACAAACAATGGGGTTGTGACATTAAGAGTTATCTCTCTTTGAACTTTTTACATCCAACCGGAAGTTACCATTGTTCGTAGTATAAAATATAGTTACTTCATGCAGACTCGTGACAGTTTTTCCCTGATAGCCTCCATGCTGTCAATTGTATACTATAATGACATGTCGCTAAAAACACTTTACACTATTTTTAAAGACAGCAGCATCAAATCTACCTGCAGTAACAAAGATTTATATTTTTTTACAGTTTTTTCAATTATTATTTATTACAGTTGTTATCCACGGAACTCCGGGGCTTGCCAAAAAAAATAATAGAGACGATGCGTCCTGTAATAAAAACTATTCGTAGCAATATCCGGTTGCTTGCAAAAAGTTCAATATCACAAACCCAATTCATTGAAACTGAGCGTAAAAGCTAGGTTATTACTAACACATTTAGTAACGGGCGCATCGTCTTCCTTCTCTTTTTCGGCAAGCCTCTGATGCCCGTGTTATCATTATTCTAACTATTTTTTATATAGTTATTAGTGAAATCTTTTTTTATTTATTATAATCATTTATAATAATTATGATTCTACTGTTTATGATTGCTATTGTAATTATTAAGGTTATTATTGAATTGTTATTTATTAGATAATAACGATTATTATAAATGATGCTTCTTATAATTTTATAATAATAAGTAATAATTATAGTAGTAACAACTTATTATTATTATTTATAATATTATTATTTATAATTATTATTTTAGTAAATCAATTATGATAAAAAAATGAATAATTGATTTTTTTATTATAAATAATTGTCACCACATTAAATTCTCATTGTCATTTATAATAATAGTTTCATAGAGGTGTAGATAGATGCTAATGATTAAATTAATTACTTGTATTATAATTATTTCCCGCACAGATACAAGACAATCCATTTACACATAAACGTTGCGTTAAATAAGTTAATTATCGATGGTGTTTCATCGTATTTATTAACTACTGTACCAACGATCGTATATAATCGCGCACCGCATCGTGGTTATTTAATAATTATTATGCTCTATAGCTACACTTGTGTGATTAAAAACTTATGTACGTGTAATCTGCTATAGCCCTGTGAGCTCCGTGACTTGTTCAATTATATCAATCGCATTGCAATAGCCTTTTTATTCTAGTTTAACATCTCAACTCCGTATTTCTGCATTGTACTCTATATAAAAATTTCGGCATTTTCCGGTTGGACTTACACCAGCGCCCCCTATAAGGGGGGATAACCCCAGTCACAACCCCATTGGAGAGAGAGCTGCAAAAACACCGTGAAAGGATAGTAGGCAGCAAAGAAAGCGTTGTAGAAATGATATGTTTACCTTTTTTGGCTTTATAAGCTATGTATATACCATGAAAAGTTGTCACAATTAATAAGTATAAACTAGTGCTAGGACGGGTATGTACCCGAACTCGAACCCGCGAGTATGAGTGGACGAGTAGAGTACTCAAACCCGCGGGTATGTCAAAGTTATAATTTCGAGTATTGAACTATAAAGCCTCTGGAAGGGACAATGAAAATACGCTCTATAAATTTTTCATTTAGCACTGCCTAGTTCTATGACAACGCCGAAAGTATCGGGCAGATAATTCTACGTTTATGACATAGACTAGGAAGACCATATACTTCATCCATGGTCTATGCAATATACTTATAGGTTAAGTCTATGGTTTATGCAGTCTGTTCCTTGGATTTGCTGTCAAACCAAACTGGCGACTTAGCAGGCTGGTAATTATTTTAGTCAAACAAGAGAGAGAAACAAAATGTGAGCCTAATTATGGTTTATGACTATAAATAATAAAAGCTCAATGCTACACAATAATATATATGTTATGAAAATTGAATTATTGTCTACCGGCGATTGACGTTATACAATTAAAATTATCTAGCATTAATAAATTGCTCTTAATTAATTATTTATTTTAAATAATTAATAAATAAAACAGACCAATTTAAATAATAATAACAATATTATGATGATAATTATTTTCATTATAATTATTATGACATGTCTCATTCTTATTATGATGGTCATCATTAAACACTCTGTTGGTTAGTCATACTTAGCTAGTATAATCTTTTTTTTTTCAAAAGAATCAAGTTTTGAAAAATATTATTATATTATATTTGCATTAATAAACCCAGTAATAATAATGTAAGTCAATGATGGTTGATAATAATAATAATTAAAGATAATCATTGTTGATATCGCAGCGCATTGTTACAATATTTATAATAATAATTAATGATGTTAATATTATTATGTGAAACAAAATAATTAATTATTATTATAAATAATCATACAATAATAATGATAAATATTCATCATCAACTATTATTTATTGATCATTAATAAATGGTAATAATTTAATAATTATAATAATAATAATAAAATTGTTTTTTTATTCATTAATATTATTATTATTGTCTTGTAATCATATATATGAGAATCCTGATAATGAGATTATTGCTCACAAATGTTTTTAATTAATTGCATTTTTATTTATGATTATAATTATTGCATTAATATCAACAACAATATAATAATAGCTGTTATTGTGATTATGTAAAACTTGCATAATAGAGGTAGGTGCAGAACTGCCTATTTTGCGGCGATGCCCATGTTATTTTCCTATCTAACTAACAAAAATCGTCTACCTTTTGTCCCCAAGAGTATTATCGCAATAAATCGCCAGTTCTGCACCTAAATGGCATAATAATATTCATCATATAATAATTGAATAATAATCAATAATAATGATTATGATGAGTAAGCATGAAGATAATAAATAACATAATAGTTTTTATTAAAGCCTGTAATTAGTTTTTTTCTATATGGTGCTGCTTTTTCATAACCATCATTTACTGAAATTTATTGTTGTTGTATATTATTATTGACCACAATTAAACTGCAAGCGTAAAAATAACATACTTTAGTATTATTATTGTTGCTATAATGAAAATATTATTAGTATGGTACTACTCGAACTGTACCCGAACTCGACCCGAAATTGGTACCAAATACCCGAACCCTACCCGAACTTGAAATTTCAAGCTCGTCCTAGCACTAGTATAAACAAATCATAATTCTAGTTTATTATTATACTATTATTTTTCTGTTTTCTCATTTGTTATTATTAAAAAAGTATGATTTTTATTATTGTTGTAAAGTAATTATTATTACACTTGATAATTTTTTTTGCTAATTAATAATGATGATGATAATAGTAATAATAATAAAGATAATTATCTATCTACAACGAATAACCAATGATAATGATTATTATAATAAGTATGCAATTAGTTTTATTTAACATTCATTCATCATCATCATCATTGACTATCAACAATTATGATTATTATACACACAGGTGATTATGGGAATAGGGATGAATGCAGACACAGCTGAAATGAATGTAGTCATCCTGAAATAAATGTTGAGATACCTGGAATGAATGTCGACTACGCAACAAACCAGAGAATTTTGACTTTGATTCTCGGATGTGTCTATGTTCGTTCTCGGCGATGTATGACATATCATTTTGATTTTCATTCCAGGAGCTGTCTATTTTGAGAAAAAACAATAATTTATTTTACTCCTGGGCTGAACGTCGAAACGAAAGTTTAAATTTTGCCAGGAATAAATGTCAACACTTCCTAAAATGAAGATCAAAATTTTTTTCTCTCTAACACAGTTGATTTTCATTCCAGGTCTGTCGACGTTCATTTCAGGATGTGTCTACGTTCATTCCAGCTATGTCTGCATTCATTCCTGTCGACGTTCATTCCTATCTGCGTTAGTTCCAAAATCCGTAATTTTTATGATGATTGATAGTGAAAAAAACATTCTAAATTATCTAAAATAATACAATCAATATCGCAGTAGTAGTAGCTATTATTATTTTTTATGTAGAAGTAATCTTATGACACGGTTCCAGTAACAGTGTTTTCCTTTGTTTGTGGCAAGTAATAATAATAATAATAACAACGAAAGTTACTCAAAGACAAATAGCATAATTAAACAATATTAAATCAAGGTAATAAATATAGTAACAATAATTATTATCAGTGATAACGTATATTACTAGTATGTATGTCGAAGCACAATAAAAATATTTATTGTTATCATTTCAAATGATTGTGACCAATAAATAATAATAAACCTAACTTGTGGAAAAATCCCATGCACCAAAAATGTTATAATTGTACTTCCAGAAAGATGAGAGCTCAGCTCCAAAACCACTACTGATACCAGCTATTTTATTTTTATTTTATTTTCTAACCTTTACAAATTAAATGATGTCTCCCTCTTCACTATTTGAATAGCATTTGTTTATTGGACCTGTTCTAAAATTTTTAATCACAATTCCAAACTAAAGCTCCATAATTTTTTTTAACCAAGGGCAGGTTATTTTGCCCATTCACCGCAAGGTTTCACATCTTGGTCCCGTGAACAAGGTTCCCATGTGTTGGTGCAAATCCAACAAAAGGCCCTAATGTTTAGGAACAAGCCTTTTTTAGTACATGATTTCCTGTTCTGGGACTTGAAAATGTCAATATTTGAGAATAAAAATTCTTTGCTCATTCTAATGCGCAAACGTTAACAACATCCAATAGCCCTTTCTACATGAATTATTTTTTGTGCAGTTTTTTTATCCTTGAATACCGATGGCACAGCACCTGATTCGTGCTTCCTTTCTTCTGTGTTTCTGAAAAAATAAACATTAAACTCACTGCTGCCAATTGTGATTAATCATATTGACACAAATATGATTATAGTTCATCATTCATCAACAGAAATCAACCTTTAGACCTACTCAGTCATGATTTACAAGCTTGCCAAAAAGCCTTTGGCCTCAAATGCTCGTCACATCAGCTGAAATTTAGCTTACTGTAAGTTCCATTGATTGCTGCATACATCATCCTCAGATTTTGGGCGTGGTCAGTTATAATAAATAATAGAAAATTTTTATAAATGAAGTTACATTGTCTGCGTTTAAAATAAAATCTGATTGGGCAATTCATTTAGTCTTGGGTCTACTGAGGGTCTTTGCAACAGGATCATCTCATATTCTTTCCATCAATAGGATAGAAAAACTTATGCTTGTTTGGTGAGTAAGGGAACAATAACCCCAAACCCCTGATTGGCCAAATAAATACTGTACGACAAAGAAATTAATATACTTCCAATCAGAAGATGACGCCAATTTCAAACAGTGTAAAAATGGGTGAGCATTTCTGGTAGATAGGTATTTTGCAGGCTTATAGATTAGCACTGAGTAGGCATAGCGGGTTATTCGATACATCAATCTGCTGCTTAAGACTTGAATATTCAAAGATTCAACAAAAAATTGTCCAATGCTGGCATGTGTTAAAACAATCAAAAGTTAGTGTTGATATGTCCATAATGTATGTATGTTTTTCTTTAGCATTACACCAAAATGGATATGCTTGCTATCTCGCACAAATAAATAAGGCGTGTTAACATTCTAGTTGTCCTCTCTTGTTATGGAAATTCCCAGCTAATCATCACGGATGCAGTGAGTCAATTATAGCGCACTGCATTATCTGCAAGCACTATACCAATTATTGCTTATTATACTTTTTTAATCCCATCGACAATGCCAGCTGGTTATTGAGTACCTGTGCGCGCAAACCAAATTGGTAGTCACACCTTTCTTAGCCAACTTAAATGCCATAATGTTTAGTTACAGTAAATTGAAAGGTTAACAAAAGATGAAACTTCTGGCAATATGTTTCCATGGCAACCTAACAAGAGCCGTGTTGTGTATTTTAATCACTCAAGTTGTTCACAGCCAAATTGCTAAGTTCACTAATAGACCTACCAATTTTTGTACCAGGGTATAATTCCTAAATAATATCAACGACGATAACATTGTTTTATGGCAGCTCATAAAGTTCTCATTGATTTATTTATTGACAAGTAAGTAAATAATATAGTAGAACCAACTTGGTAGGGAGATCTGCTCATATATTACTACTGATAGAACCAACTTGAAATAGTCGCTATCTTTATTATAAAATTAGTTTTGTTTGTATATAATTCATCAGATAAATGTTTTGACAAAATAATGACAGCTAGAAGTGAAGGTGATTAATGCTGGTGGCAAACTCAATGAAGACCGAAATACAAAACTACTGCTATACTGAGTAGTCTTTACTAGCGTATTCAAATCATAGTTAGCCTATAAATAAAAATTTGAAAGGTTCTTTTTATTTATGGAGCTTGCTCAAAAACATTCTTTGTTTCATATATGGCCAAACCAACTTGGTTCCTTGGTTCAGGCTTGCATGGGTTTATCCACCTGATTCTCCCTGCACAGCTATTCAATGATGATAAACTAGCATCTGCTCCTGTTGGAAGAAAAAATAAATACACTCTTTACAGCGAACAACGTTTGATCAATTTCCGCATAAAAAGATTTTGCGTTAAATATCATTATGTTAAAACTAGTAAGAGTATTCGCGACTTCTGTTCGCCAAACACATTACAATAAAAATAATACAACCGGCAATAAACTTAATCAATAAGCAACCATTTTGTTCGGAACTCGTGAGGCAACAAAAAGTGGCTCACTGAAAAAAAATGATCAAAAGACATTTATTTATATTGTTCATAGGTCGCGAATGAATCTGAACACTAAATAAATTATAACGAGTGGGATAATTTTTTCCATTTTCCTAGACCGGTTTTATATTCTTGAAAAACAATACAAAATCATTGCAAGCGTTCAGAATTTACTACATTGAAGGACAACTTTAAAGACTATTCCAGTTTATAGCAGTTCAAGTTTGATTTTTTTTTATTATTTATGAAATTGGGAGTTATCTTCTTTATGATTTGTTCGGTAAACTATAACGTTTCTTGAGTATTTATGCTGTTCTAAATTAATGTTCCACCGCACACGCGATGTATTGAATTATTGTATGATTTTTTGTACTTTGTTTGACGAACACGTTGCGAATACTCTTATTATCTATTTATTCCTCAATAACGAAATATCCAAATTTTGTACCTGAAGCTTGAAACATGTAAATGTAATCAGTTCTTTTTATTCTGTATGTTGAATAGAGTAACTTTCTAATGTGTTTGTGGGTGTGTTCTATCTAGCTCATTGGGCTCGATCAAATAAAATGATCAGCTTCACCTTTGCTTTTTAAAAAAATAAAGTTCTCCACTTCTCACCAAAATTTTTTTATGAAACTCTAACCGAAGAATCATGTTGGTTTGGCCTAAGCTGCTTGAAATGTCTCATTCGGGGTAGTAGTTAAGAAAATCATGATTTCTAATCATAAGTTATATGATCGACAAGACTGCTTCTGGATGCATTGGCAAAGGGCGACTACTCACAACAATATGAATTATTTTCAAAGGAAATCCTAGCCGTTTACTGTGTTTAGGATTTGTGGATGAGCCACCTCAAACCAATATAGCAGTAGAATAAAATATTTCCATTGCGGTATCATTTGAAATGGTTTTCTTTCAAGCTTTTTAATGTCAAAGGGGAAATTTCTAGAAAGTTAACAGAGCGAGCGATGTTATTCATTGAATAAAGGGTGAGAATGTGGAACATTACTGTATCTTGACCTTTGATAACTGGCCCTGTGCGCCAGTCATATGCGTATATGTCGCCAAGGTGACCAAACACAGTCCAAGTGTGTTGTGATGATCTACAGGAAGAAACTACTATCGATCCAAATATCCACACTTTAAAATTTGGATTTTCGGTGTTTATGATTATGTAAAACGTTAAAAAGCTGCTGACACCGTGAAGGTGAATGTCATTTAATGAAATCCGTTGCATATTTAAACCAAAAGTCAATGAGTAGTCTGACACACCGGTGGCGATTCTGGCGCTAAAGCATCTACTTCCTGCTTCTATATAAAAGCATTACTAAGCATATTTTAAATAACACCAATTGCATAGGTCTAAATATCCATTGGTCAGCTACCATTTATACTGAACTATCAATCAATTATTATCGATTGGTAATTGTTAGAAGAAAATGAAAACTGACCCAAGAAGTTTTCAATGAGACCGAAGGGGTTCAGTTTTGACGCTTTGGCCAGTTGATTCACTTTGTTAAAAAAACATAGTCTAGCAGGAGTAATTACTTTAAAAAGATATTTTATCTTATTTTTGGAAACTCCCAAGCATTGCTTCTTTTAGCTAGATGCATACGCTAGCGCTGATCGTTTTGCGAGCATTATTTACTGGCAAGAAAACTTCCCAAACAAACCAACATTGCTGAAACAAAAAATATGCTACAACTTTCTAGATAGTTGTATGTGGAACATCTTCCAACAATTTTTCCATTCAAAGAATTTAATTTAGTTATAAACTGGCCAGTCTCTAATTTAATGGTAATCAATACCCTGTAATACTTTTCTTTCAGCACTGCATTTCCACATAATTTTATGCTTAGAACTTTGTGGAAAAACCCAGGACTTCCTGGGTTTTTCCACAAAGTACCATGTTATGGACTCATACCTGGCTGGTAAACATTCTTCAGGTATATATACTACACCCACAAAGGCATACTTCATTTGCAAAACTACTGCTCAGTGACTAAGGCATCTCTAAATATCAGGTAGATATAAAATACTGTAATAGATTTGTATATGTTATATAACATGTGTATTAGTATTATATAACTGTTATGTAACATTCTAGCTTTAAACTATGCAATAAAGTTTGAGTTAAATTAATGGGAATCTCCAGTAGGTATGTTTAATTTTTGTAATGTATTACCTATCATTCGTCATGTAACAATAAAATGCATTTTATTGTTGTGTAATAATTAATATGTAATAAAACACATCTTCATGTTACGTAAAAAATTATGCGTAAAAATTATTAAAAAAAAAAATCAGAATTATAAAACCAATAAGTGGTTTATTTTGAATGATAAAAACTTGATACACATGTAAATACTAATATTAAGATATCTGAATGAAACTAATGAAAAAAACTGAGTTGAAGATTTGACAGTTTGTATAGCCTTGCCTTCATTCGCTCCATCAGCAAACGTCATAAGCTTGTAATCAACCAATCAGATTCATTTCTCTATCCCAATAGGGAACTATGCTTTGATTGATCAATTCATTATACACTTTTGTTAATGGTGCAAGAGCAAACAATTCCTGGATTATAAACTTGCTCAAACAAGCCAATGTTGATTATTTGTCTATTTGTTATGTAATAATACAATAATAAAAATGTGACCATGATGGGTCAGCAATCTGTCAAATCACCTTTTGAGTTGAATTTATCGCTATAAAAGCAAGATGCTCTCAGTAGAAGACCAACATTGTATTGACTGTGGTAAAGGTGAAGTACTAGTTACTAGACCTTACCAAAGGTAAACTCTATCATATATATTATATGATGTTTTTATGCTATCTTTATCATCCGTGATTTTGCTTGCATTTAATTTTTACAAATGCCTCTAATGTATTTTGTTCGTTTTGCAGGTTATTTTGAAATGTGTCGTGTCAACCCAAACACTGATACAACTCAGTTGAAGGAAATCGAGTCACTTCCATCCACTTGCTCATCAGTCCTTGAGACAAGTGCAACTGCAGAAACTTATCAACCACCTGAGGCTAACACAGAATCTGACCAACCAACAACAACTGCATCTGAAGAATCTGAAAAACCTAAAACAATTATAACTGCTACATATGATAGTGTACCCGAGGAGCTGTTACAGCTAAATCAAAAGTCTAAGCTAAAGACAGATGCAAGTGACTCTACAGATGAGTTAAGTTTGGTACTTGATGACTTGAGGGATGATCAATGGATGAAGATACCAGAGAGTCATCTGTCTGTTTATACAGTCGTACAATATCCAGAGAACCACAACCCAATGCTGTCGCTGACGTTACAACAAGAACTGGACCAGAAACCACCAAAAGAGTTCCTTACCTATGTTCATAACGAATTGAAAATAGACGAAAGGGAGTCATTGCTGGTAGATGAAGGACAAAGAAGAAAAACATTCCAAACCAACTGGCCTCATGAGGGACATCTATCTGGTACAAAAATGGCTCAGGCAGGGTTCTACTATCTGGGAGATACAGACCACGTACAATGCGTATTTTGTAGAGGAAGGTTACATAAGTGGTCTGACAATGACAATCCTATGACTGAGCATGCCAGACTTTTCAACTTCTGTAGATTTGTGAAAGGTTTAAATTGTGGAAATAGAGAATACAGATCCAAAAAGCTCACAAAAGAAGAAACACAAAACATTACAACATTTGGTAGTCCAACAGTCGCTGAGCAAAGAAGAAATCGAGATGGTCATGAAGATAGCGGTACACTGGGTATTTGTACCAACCGTGCTGCAGTAATACGTTATGCACCAGACTCTGCAAGACTTCGTACTTATGCCAGATGGCCAACTTCTAGTCCTATTGCTGCTGAACAACTTTGTGACGCTGGATTCTACTATACAGGTTTCGATGACCAAGTTTGCTGCTTTTTCTGTTCAGGAGGTATCAAGGGTTGGACAGGAAATGACATCCCATGGGAGGAACACGCCCGCTGGTTCCCAGACTGCTCTTACTTACTCAACAAAAAAGGTAGAGATTATGTCAATGAAGTCCATGAGAGAACTCCTGATGACAAGAAACGCACTCGACCTACACCGACAGAAAAGCGATTGAACAGAGACAAAATAAAACGAAATTCTCAAGAAAAACAACAAAAGAGCCAACAGGAGGAAATGGTAAGACTCTGTGAGAGATTGGGCCATAGTAACCAGACAATAGAAAGAGCTCTGGATATAAATGTCGGAACATTTGACAGCATTAGAGATATGATTGGGATGCTACATTCTCTAGAAAACAACAGCGCTGGACAACCTACTGGTGGGACGACTTCTCCTACAACCCAACCAACAGTAGGACCAACTCTGCATGTTGAAAGAAACACAAAACGCACAGCTGGTTGTAGAATCTGTGTGCACAAAACAACAAACTTTGTTCCAGCCAATCATGTAGGACTTCCTTGCGGGCATCTTATTTACTGCGACTCATGTAAAACTGAAGAACTCAAAAAGAGCCAGACTCATCAAGTGAAATGTCCATTTCCTGGTTGTGGCGCCTCTGTGATTGGAGTCATCAAGATTTACTTTGCTTGAAGATTGTGTGCAGGCTTTGTTTTATAGATTATAGGTATTATTACACCTGGTCTTAACCTAATACTTACACATTCCTTCTACTATTGTGTGACAAGATATTTTTGCGCTATTCATTTGAAAGAGCTGTTTTTCAACTATTTTCACTCACTATTGATTAATCATGGATTGACAAATGATATAAACTTTTAATGCGTTTAGCACATCACCGGTTTATTATCATATCATCACAAAAAGTCGTCTCTATTTATTTTTGCCTCCATCGGTGGAGAAATAACATTTTTGTCCACTGAAAAAGTTGGTTCATGTGAGAAATCAGTGGCCATCATTGTTCATTTTTTTGCACTTTACTTACAAATAAATTTTTATACATTGCGTTTACAATGGGGACCCGGCAGATTTTAGGTGCTCACCAGGGGGTGCTAATTTGATGATACCGGAAGTTTACTTGAAGTTTTATCATAATATCGTTAAGATTTTCAAAAATCCACTACTTTTATTTTTAGATTTTGCTTTAGAAGTTTCTTCTCACTGATATATTGAAATGGCAGGAGCTCCAATGTCTGTTTTAGCTCACTAAATTTTTTTTGGCACAATAAACAGTTATAATCAACTCGAATAATCACTTTTTACAAACGCTAACAATACTGACTATAGATCGCTATATAAAATATAGAGTGAGCTCGTAAGAGTTATCTCCTATTTATTATTACTTATTATTTGTTTATTGTGTGTTGTCCTCAGGGATTAACACTATTCATTTTATTTCAGTGTTAATTAGTTTTCATTCAAGCACAAATTTGATCCAACTTGTGATTAGGAAATTACAAGTTTCACTCAAAAGCCTTAAGAAGAAAATTAATTTATTTAGTTTAATTAATAATTATTATTATGATGATGATTATTTATAATAATAATAATGTCAAAAAAATTATTATTCATTTGCCCAAAAAATTAAAAAATATAAAACAAATTTTTAAAAACAATTGCTATTTATTAGTCACATATCACAGGGTACACCAGATTTTTGGTACACTTGGGATTGTCATAAGAGTTTGTTATTATTATTATTATTATTATTATTATTATTATTATTATTATTGCTAGTCGTTGACTGGAGTTATGAAATCCGCAACAAACGATTCACGAGCAGTTGATGGGGATGGAGCTTGTAATACTGAGGATGCGCCGCGTAAATCAAGCATGATAGTATATCGCTGTTGTTGAGATAAATTGACAGGGCGCACTGTAAGTTATTTACATTGGCAAACTTAGTTAGGCCCGAAATACGATACTTTGGTTCAACTGCATACTATCTATGAGCATCATTATTAAATTAATTTTTTCAAGTGAATAAAGCAAAATATTTTTCAAAAGAAAAAATTAGAGGTTATATTGATCCCTCAAGCTTCCTCGATCACATATTTTTTGTCATATTAGTTGCTTAAATGTCTCAAATTAAAATAACAGTCAAGCAAGTCGTAAATTCTAATGATAAGTTATATTAGAAATTGAACTGCTTCCGGTTGCATCTACAAAGAGAAACTGCGTGCCGGATCCCCATTATTTTTATCCTGGAGTTTCACTTTATTCCCTCTATTGAAACTGGGGACACAACTCCAGTTTTCATAGTTCTCACCTGCAGCACATGCATGTCAAGGATTAAGTACATAGGTCTATAATTGTAAAGTTGATTGACTGTCCTAGCTTGGCATGCATCTTTATAAAAAAACCTCCCATAATAACAAGCTCATGAAAACTTTTCACCAGTTATTTCATTAATCAATTCATAATTGTGCAGTAAAAAACAAAAATAAAACTTTTTCAAGTTTGCACCTAATTCACTCGGAGTGCAGTATCAGTTGCAAGCAAGAGGAAGATATGTGCAACATTACAACTTTTAATAGCACAACAATTGTAGAACAGAGAAGAAGTCGTGATGGTGGTGGTGTAGATAGTGGTCCACTGGGTATTTGTACCAACCGCGCTGCAGTAATACGTTATGCACCAGACTCTGCAAGACTTCGTACTTATGCCAGATGGCCAACTTCCAGTAGAATTGCTGTTGAACAACTTTGTGATGCGGGATTTTACTATACAGGTTTTGATGACCAAGTTCGCTGCTTTTTCTGTTCAGGAGGTATCAAGGGTTGGACAGGAAATGACATCCCATGGGAGGAACACGCTCGCTGGTTCCCAGACTGCTCTTATTTACTCAACAAAAAAGGAAAAGAATATGTCGATGAAGTCCATGAGAGAACACCTGATGAGAAGGAATCTGTGCGAAAAACACAAATGCAGCGAAACAGCGAGACAAAAAAGCTGACCATCATCTCAGAACAGGAAGAGATGGAAAGACTCTGTGAGAAATTAGGTCATAGTAGCCAGACAATAGAAAGAGCTCTAGATATAAATGGTGGACCATTTGAGAGGGTGAAGGATATGATTGAGATGTTACATTCGTTAGAAAATGGTACTGAACCACTCACATCCAAAGCACCATCTGTTCCAGATTCCCGACCCACACAAGAACATGAACGACCTCCAGCTCAGCAAACAAGAAACCAACCAGGACAGATGGTGCAGGGTGAAAGAAACACAAAACACAAGACTGGTTGTAGAACTTGTGAACTCAAGACAACAAACTTTTTCCAGCCAATCACGTAGGACTTCCATGCGGTCATCTTATTTACTGCGAGTCATGCAAGGCAGAAGAATTAAAAAAGAGTCAAACTTATCAAGTGAAATGTCCGTTTCCTGGTTGTGGTGACGCTTTGACTGGTGTCATCAAGATTTACTTTGCTTAGATAATTATATCTAACTTTATCGAAGGAAAGCAATGTTTTAGATACATACTTTATATCATAACTTTTATTCTACATCTAGTTGTTTTTTTAAAGTTATGTTTTTTGTCATACAGGTTTTTACTCCCTGTGAAATGGAACTACTATTATTATAGTCTTTTTGTTGCAAATTAAATTTTTAGAAACAGACCTACACCTTAGCAATGACTCATTCCAGCATTTTTTAGCTGAATGCTTGTTTTTAATCTTTCAATTTTATCAGTGTAATATTGTTATAGATTTTATATTTCATATTGCTAATCAACACGATTAGGTTGTGATTAGTATGTGATGTTTTAAGAGTACTTTTTATTTTTTTACTTTATATATTTATATATTTATTTGCATTGATAATCAACAATCCATTTCTGATTTATTTTTTATTTTTACTTTTTGTATACTTTTATAGTTTTTACAGTGGATGCTTCCTATCTCTAATAAAATATGCAACTCTCAAACATTGCTTCGTTTGTGTCATGTTTAAAGAAAGAAAGCTCTCCACACTAGAGTTATCGTGTTGAAAAATATATTACATAATCACAGACAGGAATCTGCATTGGTTTCCTTCCCAACTAGTGATCCAATCAAAGGCAAAGGAATTTATTTATTAATGCCCTAAATTTCATTTGTTAGCAATGTACACAAAATAAATTGTTTGGTGAATAAAAACTTTATTGGGTTGTACATTATTCTCCTACCAATGAGCCATGAGCCATAGCTGTGGTTTAAATTGACCTGTTCTTCCATCCCTATTGGCTATTTACTACATTTACGTTTATTGGGGTTTCCCAATTTTTGCTTCCTGTTAAAAGGAAAGCACTCAGCAGGTATTACCATCTCATGATAACCTTGGGGAGGGGAGGTGAAAAGGAAGAAAACTTTTGTGTGGTTTACATTGAAATGATGTCCCAAAACTTAGTAATCTCAGGGTTACCTAGATTGAGCTCTCAGTTCATTCTCTTACTACAAACAGCGTTAATACAAAATAATAATAAGTAATACTAAAAAACAAAAACTATTTAGTCACTAGAAAACGTCTCTCAAAAGAAACTACCGAATCAGCGGTAAAGAATTCGTCACGATATCACTGCCATATTAAGCATGTTACCAGCCAGCTATCAAATGCTAGTGTACAAAACGAGCTGCCACATCGCTTGTGATGGATGGATTGACTTAAAATTTGTGAAGGGCACACAAAATACATTGAAGAATCTGATGGTTGTGCCAGCTATTTGATGTCCGACCACCCCCAAACCAAACCTTTAAATAACTTGATGTCACATTGACAACTAGAAAAAACAGGTTGTTAATAAAAGTATCCGCAAAACTTCTTACTCGAACTTCGAAGAGCGGCTGTTTCAGCATTTGTTGCCTCATGAGTGCAGTACAGAGGTTAACAAGGTGACAATCCTTGCAATGATACAAATAGTTGCGTCAAAGCATGTTTAAAGGATTGCCGTTACCAAACGCTAGAGTGCTCAAACCGTAAAGTGAGCTTTGCACAAGGCTAGCAGGCTTTGGTGCCCCTCAACCAAACCGAGGTGAGGGAGCACAAGGCTAGTAGGCTTTGGTGTCCCTCAACCAAACCGAGGTGAGGGAGCATATGAAATAATTAATCAGTAATTACTACTCTTTCCTTGCTACAAACATCAGAGTTCTGTTGTTTGTAACAGAATAAAAGTAGAGAACTTGTGCTGTCAACAAATGAATAGAAGATCAAAGACAAGTATAACTAGAAAGGGCATTTATCGCCACAATATTGCAATTAACACAACCAACTGTCATTGGTATAGTTGTGAAGGACATTGGTGTAGGCAGCTACCACTCACTTACAACTCGCACAACGACATGCTGAAATCTATGCATGGGACAGTTTTTACTCTTTCTTTACCGTAAAAAGTGATTAGTTGCGTAAAGTGTAAACGATTATTTTTCTTCTCTTGATGAAGAGTATTGTATTGTGAGAGTTAACTCACAAATTATATTATTTCCGAGATTATCTTATAATTAACGCGACTATTCAACGGTTTTACTCTTAACCTGTTTGGCAGCTGTCAGCTTTTATTGTTACCATGGTCATTGCAGTGCTACCATTAGTTCATAACTGGTAGAACATATTCAATAAAAGCTATTTGCTTTTAGAAACAGCCAAAACTGACTGTAACCTCTATAGAGACATCAACTTCATGTAAATAGTTCATTATATGTTATGGAAAGACAACTCCGTAATTTGTTTAACCTGTTATCAGTGACTATGAATGTTGCAATATGTCTCATGGAATGCATTGCTAAAACTTTTACTGTAAAATTCTACACTTGGTTTTAAGCTGAATGCTGGCAGATTTCTCTCAATGAATATCCTACCTGGTTAATATGTTTGGTGTCTGTGAGTGAGTCACGTAAATTGATGTGGCTGTAAAGGAAAAGTGCTACTCTGTTCATTTGATTGGGATAAATGACTTCTGTTTTCAATTGTTTTCAATTTTCAAGGATATCAACATCTCATGATCAATGCTTGAAAGGTTAACAAAGCTAGTGGTTCGATTAAAGGGATAGTCAACAGAGAAAGCCAAAAATGACATTTTTTGATGCTAGTTTATTTGATATTGGAATGGTTAGGTAGCACTAATTTAATACATAAGCTACCAAAAGACAGTGATTTTCCCAATAGGGGACCAAATTTTATTGTAAAACTTTCCAAAAGTATAAAAATAGCAGTATAAAACTGTCATGTTTGCACAAATCTACTTTGAATTTCGCGCTGTTAGAAATATCGCCAAAGACTCGTTACATTGTTGTCTATAGCGAGGGTACACCCCGCACAGACATAGCGTGCATTCAACTTGTGCGACATTAGTAAACCACCACTGCTGGAGCGCGACTGTGAGTGACCCCCCTAATATGACGGGACCGGCTTGCATGCCTCGTCATTATTACACAGATACTTATCAGCATTGTGGCTATTTCACATTAGGCTATATCAGTGATCAGTGATGACAATAATTATCACGGAAAACTTCTCCTATCATCGATCATTATTAATAATAATAAGCGCTATTATTGCATATCTATTGGTATTATGTATCATGTTGTTATGATTATGAAATAAATATATCAAAAATATTATTAGCATTTTTTTATTTAGTAATATTATTATAAGAATAATACTACTAAAATACTAAATATTATTATTATTAATTATAATTTTATAAAAAATAACTGGCAAAAAAATTAATTATTACGGTTTCAGCAATGAATGGCCCCTAATAACTGAAAATATTTAATATTTGAATGTTTTTTTAGTAGTCCACAAAGCAAAAATACATGAATTGGGGAAACTAAGGGTGTAATAACACTGGAAAATGATAGCTTGACAATTATGACAATTCAATCGTATAAGGAAATGAACGCCGTTTGGGGTGTACGCCAATCCCGGTGACAAACCAAAGAATGTATTGCCGATATCCAAAATGCGATTTCACATTTTCCCTTATATCTCAAAAACTAAAATGTTAAAAACAACAAAGATACTCCCATATTTATTGTTTCTGCTATTCAAAGTTTTTATCAAAATTTAGTTTTCTCTGTTGACTATCCCTTTAACAGATTAGAGTGAGAATGTGGAACATGCCTTTGTATTTTGACCTCTAGCTAGTCCCCAAGTGTATTAATCATTACATCATGATTACATCACTCGTGTACACGCAGCATTAGGCTAATCAATGTATCGAGCGGTGCAGTCAAGCGTGATGATCAAAGTTTGGTCTGACTCCTACAAGAAGAAACTGTGATCAATCACAAAGTTGACACTGAAAATTTTGTTTAGAGTGTTTTTGGCTATGCTAAACGTAGGAAAAGTGTGGATACCTTGTTGGTAGTGCACACTTGTTGGTGAACTTCATTTAACAAACTTTGTTGCCCAAATAATTTTTTGACACACCTGGGGTAATTTTGTCACTAAAACATCTATCCCAGGGCTGCTGGTGATTTCCGGTTTAGAAATTGAGCAGACAACTTCAGCTGGCTGGCAGTGACGACTGGCACTTATTATTAAATATTTGTACATTATCACTTATATAATAAAAGTCAGTTGTCTGTCAGCTGAAACCGTCTGCTCATTTCTCAAACCGTAATCCCCAGTCGCCTGTGTGGCTACCCTCTGCTCCTACAAGAAGAAAACACCATCCAATGTGTACACTTTTCATAGCAATAATACTTATTCACGTGTTTGTGATTAAGATGCAGTGTAGGTTTTAATATCGGTTGGTTAACTATTATATACACTGAACTATCAGCTAAATATTATTGACTAGTTGTTGTACAAGGAAATGAAAACTGACCGATGAAGTTTTTAATGATACGAAGAGATTTAGCTTTGAGGCTTTTGGCAAATGGTTAAGTTTGATGGGCAAACTAATCTGGCAGCAGTAATTACTTTATAGTAGAAATCGACCCTAGTTGTAAAAACTTCCAGGGATGATTTCTTTTAGTAAAATTTTTTTATTGCTTAAACTTTTTTCTCTCCATCAGTTAGCCTGCCGACAAAAAACTATTTTAGCAACAAAGATAAGTTGCTGAGAAAAAGTGTTACCAAGCAGCTGTAAATAAAATAGTTTCTGATTGACAATTTTTGATATAAGTCGATCAATATACTTAAAATCTGTATTTAGCTTTTAAAACATAAATAGTATTTTAAAATTCTTTTTGTTAGTAGATGTAAAAGTCAATCTCATTACTATTTTTAGCTAAGAGCGGTCTGGAAAAACCTACGTCAATCCCTGTTGATGCAAAAATTACGGAGGATTTTCCACTCGCAATCGAGTGTACAGATCCAGGAAACTAGCTGAGGAAGAAATGAAAAACATCTCCATTGTAAAAAGTTATACGATTGAAGAACAAAGAACTAGACGGTCAGCACATTCGACTGCAGAAGTTTCACATCTAGGCACCTCGATTGATCGCGCTGGCACGGCCAGATTTGCTCCTGAATCAGCGAGAGAAGAAAGTTTCAAGCGATAAAGTTCCTATGAAAAGTTCCTATGAAGTTAAGTAAAGTAAAGTAAAGTTAAGGTAAAGTTCCTATGAAACTCCTTTCCAGTGCAGGTTTTTACTACACTGGTTTTGGCGATAGCATAAGATACTTCTTTTGCTCTGGTGAGCTCAAAGATTGGAAAGAGAGTGATGTACCATGGGTGGAACACTAGCGTTGGTTTCCAGACCGTTCCTTTTTACTTATGAGTAAGGGACCAAAATATGTTGAATATCGTAGAATTTTTTACCGAACCAACGGACAAGTAAACAAAATGTGAGCGAGAGCTTGAGTCACATCGGCAAAACAAAAAGAAACATTTAGCACAGTCTGATGAAAAAGCGTCAATGAAACTTATCCAAAAAAACTAGGATATAGTCGAAATGATGTAGAAAAAGTCTTGATGCTGAATGGAAAGCCTTTTGAGCAAATAGGTTTTCTGATTGAAGCTTTACACGCTTTGGAAAACACAAGCACTTCCAATGGGAACCCAGAAGAAAAATTGGAGGATGATAGAACGTATGTTTTGAATGAGATTAAATCAGGAGCGTGTGGTGACAAAGTTTTATTAGAGGTTAAAAAAACTAAAGCCACAAAAAAAGATGAAGACCACTCGCAGCAAACCACTCTTCAGCCTGGTTCACATACATTGTAGATGGCTCGCAAATGATCGCGGATCCCTCGTGCGACGGATCCGCGATACATGTTCACATAAACTTGGCAAACCCACGATCGCGAGAGGTATAATCACTCTCTTGCTGGGACGCAATAAAATCTCGAAACACGTCTTCACTGACCAACGACTATATACATACTAAATGAATTATCGTTGTTCAATTATACCAAATAATTAATTATTTTTAACAGTTATAAAAAATTTATCACATTTTTGCTCATATTATCATTAAATGCTATTCCATATTTTTTAATTAAATTTTTAACTGTTGTTCAATGGTGCATTATCAATTTTTTACCATCTCTTAATAAAAAATTTTGAATCTCAATTTAGAATAATATGCTAATTATGCTATTATATAAAAATTTAAAGAAAAAATGTATATTTATACATTTAAATCAACTATCACAATATTTCACTCAGAAAATTAATAATAAATAATAATCAATATTTATAATTAAACAATAATAATTTTATTATTTAATATAATTTTTTGATGGCAGTCATTTTTACATGAGTAATCTTGACCTGAATGTGGTTTTTGAAAAAGAAAGTAAGAAAATTTACTCTCTATCGTACGACGGTCGCACGAAAGTTTGTTCAGCTGAACTTTTCTACAAGCCTCTACGACGTCGTACGAGCCACAGGAAATCCAGGTTCACATACATCGCAGATGCTCGCACGAGGGATCCGCGATCACTTGCGAGCATCTACGATATGTATGTGAACCAGGCTTTCCTCAATGTATGTCTGAGACACATAAAAAAAGTTCCTGCTGATCATATCTCTTTTCCATGTGGACACTTCATTTACTGCAGTAAGTGTAAAGAAAGAAAATTTACTGAATGCTCATCAGAATTAAAACATTGCCCGATTGATGATTGTCAAGTCGAGATTAAACGTTTTATGAAAATCTACCTGTGCTCACACAATAGTTATCACACTTAACCTCAAAAAAAATAAAATGACAAATACTTGAAAATTTTAAAGATTAAATTTAATTTTCGTTTGATAACGTTTTGTAACTCATAAGAATAACAACAAACATGTTGCGTGTTGAAGAATTTGCTCACCAAGAAGCTTCCAATGTTATAGGAGACAAAACATTTTTGGCTAAAGTCTCCGATGAAATGTTGAGAATTCTTTTTTACGTAAGAATGTGTATACTGCGTACTAGGAGGAAGTTTTTATAAACAAGTAACAAATCTATCACTACTAAACTGTCACTGTTCACACATCAAACAACAATGTACCATTTGTGACAGATACGCCGAGTTGGTAAAAGGTGCTGTACCTACCGAACAAGAACTGTCAGATGCTATCGACTGGATGGATAAAAGATTAGTTTTAAAAAGAAACACGCTAAAATGGGATTGTTGTACATCATGAATGGATAAATGCTTTTTTTTGGAGCTTTCCACTGATGATTCAAAGTTGTCCTTGATGTTAAAAAATTTACGTGCTCGATTAAATCCCTACCTACTACCCACAACTCAAAGCAAACTGACTTACCAGCGTTTAAAAGGTAAATTACTTGCAATAGCAGAAGGTTATCCATATGCACTCAGTGACTCAATAAATGATGATAACTCAACAACCACAAAATCAATGAACGATGATAACTCAATAAGCATGAACAGGGATTCATAAAATAAGTTGCACAGGAAAATCTACATCATTCATTACTGAGCCGCAACAGAAACATGAGTGGAAAAACTCGAAGTTTCAAGTCAATCGCTACATTGGCTGATTTTGTTCCCAAATCCATAAAGACCTACTTCCAGTACATTCCTTTTCGTTCAACTTGTTACCGAAGAAGTATTTTACTTTGTGTTAGGACTCAATCAAGCTCGGAAGTCGATACAAAGCAGATTTTTGCGCTGTAATTGTATTTCAAGAGCGAAGTCTTTTGAATGCTTAAACTGCTATAGGAATTTTGATTCAAATGTCTGTTGTCCAGAAGACAAGACGATAGAGTTTGAGGATCTAAAGAGAGCGATCGAACTGATTGATGTTAAACAATGTTTGGAAAATGCTGAGCTTGGTGATTTGGTGGATATTTCGATTTTTAAAGGCTTATGCACATTTCAGTGGACATCTTCACATATTTTTTGGTCTCAGACACAACTGGAACCGTACTTACATTTCGCCAATCACTTTGATGGAATTGTCTCACATCTCCAAAAGCAACTGAGTGAGATAAATAAGCCAATAGCTGTTTATGTATAAATGACACTACCATCGATGAGTAAAATCATTTAGTTGTCTATACTGAAAGCAAAAGCACTTTGGAGATGAGGTGTGCAATCGTATTGCTATTGTTGACTTTATTTCTCAATGTCAATGAAGTCTTCTACACTGACAATGCTGATGAATGTATCGATGAAGTTATGGAAAGAGATGAGGTCTTATTCTTTGTACCTTTTAAAAGGAGTATACGATATACAGAAATAGATGACAAAAACAATTAACAAATAACAAACCAATAAATATCTTACAACACTGTGCAAATTTCAATTATCATTTACATTACCAAACATACATACATACATACATACATACATACATACATACATACATCCATACATACATACATACATACATACATACATACATACATACATACATACATACATACATACATACATACCTATATAAATATTATACTGTCTGTAAATATTTTCATACCGAAAAACAACAATGTACCATGTTAGCAGATCTGTTTTCCCATGTATATACATATTATACTAACAAAAATCATCTAAAATCTAACAAATACACTTTTGACAGGTCTGTAAAACACTCCAAAAAATCTAACTCGCAAAAAAAATTTCAGGGGTATATGGCAGGTCTCTTTTTCACCAAGATGTGCTCCTATCTTACTACTTGTATGTCACCTGACTGGTTGGTTGCATCAGCAAAACAAAAAAATACAAAACAGTGACAAACCAATTTTGAGATTTTATTGCCTCATGATTACTAGCAACTTTGCATGCTGGACATGTACACTACATACCTGTATCTTTTATAAATATACAATACCTTGTTTTATCAGCAGACAAAAGATCAAAGGGAGTATTATGTAGTATCATTCATTCATAACAAAAATCATTACTCAATTTTACTAAGTCATGACAAGTGCGTGCTGTATCACATCGTATCTGCTAGAATTATATCATAAATTTAAATCATATACAATGTGATGGGAATTTGTTCAGAGAACTTTCTAGAATCTGGTAATAGCCTGGCGATAACCTGAAATCAAATGCTAGCGATTGCTTAACGATTTTGCCAAAAACAGAAGTTGCAAAATCACGCAATCGCTAAGGAAATCACTCAGTGATCGCTATATGCACATACAATTTTAGTCTACAGAGTCCCTAGCTTAGGCCAACAAACATTATCAAAACCCCACCCACTAAACTGATCATCCAATGAAATCCATTCAAGGGTCACTAAGATAACACCATTGAAATGTTTTCATTTCAATGGATAACGCGATAACACAGGGGGGGGGGGGGGCATACAACGTCCAATCAAAAATGCACAGCATACTCAAAAAGCAAAATATACATAATGCCTCCAATGTTGTCCTGAGGCTACTTCACTCCAGGCACTTGTACATCTAATCAGTGAAACTTCCATCATGTACAAACATATCAACACTGTTGTTTACATTACAAGCTTTACATTACAGCTTGTGTTATTGTATAGTGTAGCCTTTGTTGGCGAGACTCACTGCCAATGCCCCCAAACAAAGGAACAGAGGCTAATTACAAACTCATGCACGTATATAAACGCTGATGCCAAGCACTGAGCAACACAAGTTTAATGTTTGGAAGGATCTAGCAACAAACAGCGGGTGAGAAAAATGTATGTTCAGGCTTGAGACAAATGAACGCGTATCGTTACCGTTTTCGCTAGTCGCTGCTATTTCACAAACGATTAGTCTATTTACAATGGTTTTCAGGATGATAAAGGATTAGCTGTAAGTGTTCAATTTAAATGCTTGAAGGATGTAATCATTTTTTTAAGATATGGAAGGTCAAAATATTTTGATTTCATCCAATTGGTCACAAAAAACCATGTATCATAACTTTTTGTTTTTTAAAGTCCCACATCGGGTATATTTTGCTATATTTAATTCACATACGTAGCAATTTCTTGAAGATTTGTTACTAAACAGGATATGAAGTCTCTACAACTATGATATTAAACACTAAAAAAATTTGTTTATGCTTTGTTTCTTGCATACTATGTTGTTTTTCTAGCTGCTAAAATTTGTTGGTCATTTATTCCATTATAGATAACAGCTCAAGGTTAGGTTAGCCATGATACAAAAAACAAAATATTTTTTGAGACTATAAATAATATGATATATTGAACAAAATGGAACACTTGAGCAGATGATGCAGACAGTAGTGGAGACTGCAATGATATTGTGGAGATTCATTTCTGTTGAGAAGAAAACCGTGGGTGATAAATGCTACATATTATAGTACCATTTTATGCATCTTTCTTACTGTGATTATTAGAATTACACGACTAGATTTTCTTTGTTTTTAAGGCATAAATGATATGATGTACAATGTAATAATAATTCCCATTGATTAATTGGATCTTTATGTTGTACAGAAACAGCAGGCTTTTACTCTAGTTATTACTCATGTAGCAGCAGCGTAATATTATATTCTCTTGCATTATTATAATTATTTAATATTATTATTTACTTTTTTGCTATATTTATATTTATTTTTATATTAATTACAATGATCAATTTAATTATGATAGTAGTTATATTAATAATAATGAAAAGTATACGCGACAACAGTAACACCAACATTATTTAATGATAATGTTTCATTATTATTATTAGTTAATATTTATTTTTTATGTATCCGACAAATCGATCAACATACCAATCATCACATCAATGAACACTTATTATCATTCATTAATCAAATATTATCAATGCTATAATTATTCGGTTTTACAATTATTATTGTTGAAGAAATGGAATAGAAGCTATACATACATATATTGCATACCATATATATATTATTCACACCAATTATGGATATCTATAATACAATGGTAGATAATCACTGATGACTTTGTATTATTTATATGTAATAATGAAGGCTACAAAATGTGTTTTTTTTTACCAGCGGTGAAGAGCTGGGTTCTGATCAAAATTGCTCTTTGATATTGTGCTATCAAGTTACATCATTTTCACTAGTAATTACTGAATACATCTATATGTGATATTTGCAGCAAAGACTAATAAATCAAAAGATGACTCTATACCGCATAATTTTTGCCAAGATAAACAACCATACAGAGCATAAAATCGATTGTACATTCCTTTACCCTTTCTTTTTCAAAAAGAAACGAAATGCTATATTCCTTTCTATTAAATGTTAAACTAGAAATCGAATTAATCCTTTATTTTTCCCAAATCGAGTCCCAAGCTTGTGTATTTTCATATATAATACCTGTATAAATACACGCATACTTGTGTAGCGATTTGTCACTACATTTATTATACAACACATGGGTCCGTATTACATTGATTCTGTCTTCTTTGTAGGTTAATTCAGGATGTGCCCTTTCATAACGAAAAAAGAAAGAGCTTTTGGAGAAAAAATCAGATTGTTTCTTATTCGTTGTGTGTCGGTTCTTGCGTTCAGTGCCAAGCAATCAACAACAAGCAACACAAAATTGAGCCAATCAAAAGCATGTAAAGTTGGAAAATCTCATCAGAAGAAAAGTAAACTCACAACCATTTATGACAATGAACATAAAAAATTGAGACAAAAATCCAAGCTGAAGACAGATGCAAGTGACTCTACAGATGAGTTAAGTTTGGTACTTGATGACTTGAGGGATGATCGATGGATGAAGATACCAGAGAGTCATCTGTCTGTTTATACAGTCGCACAATATCCAGAGAACCACAATCCAATGCTGTCGCTGACTTTACAACAACAACTGGACCAGAAACCACCAAAAGAATTCCTTACCTACGTTCTCAACAATCTGACAATAGACGAAAGGGAGTCATTGCTGGTAGATGAAGGACAGAGAAGAAAAACATTCCAAACCAACTGGCCTCATGAGGGACATCTATCTGGTACCAAAATGGCTCAAGCAGGGTTTTACTATCTGGGAGATACAGACCACGTACAATGCATATTTTGTAGAGGAAGGTTACATAATTGGTCTGACAACGACAATCCTTTGACTGAACATGCTAGACTTTTCAACTTCTGTAGATTTGTGAAAGGTTAAAATTGTGGAAATAGAAAATATAGATCCAAAAAGCTCACAAAAGAAGAAACACAAAACATTACAACATTTGGTAGTCAAACAGTCGCTGAGCAGAGAAGAAATCGAGATGGTCATGTAGATAGCGGTTCACTGGGTATTTGTACCAACCGTGCTGCAGTAATACGTTATGCACCAGACTCTGCAAGACTTCGTACTTATGCCAGATGGCCAACTTCTAGTCCTGTTGCTGCTGAACAACTTTGTGATGCTGGATTCTACTATACAGGTTTTGATGACAATGTTCGCTGCTTTTTCTGTTCAGGAGGTATCAAGGGATGGACAGGAAAGGACATCCCATGGGAGGAACATGCCCGCTGGTTCCCAGACTGCTCTTATTTACTCAACAAAAAAGGTAGAGAATATGTTGATGAAGTCCATGAGAGAACTCCTGATGACAAGAAATGTGCTAGACCTACAGTGACAGAAAGACGGTTGAGCAGAGACAAAATAAGACGAAATGCTGAAGAAAAACAACAAAAGAGCCAGCAGGAAGAGATGGAAAGACTCTGTGAGAGATTGGGCCATAGTAACCAGACAATAGAAAGAGCTCTGGATATAAATGGTGGACCATTTAAAAGTGCGAAGGATATGATTGAGATGCTACACACTCTAGAAAACAACAGCGCTGGACAACCTACTGGTGAGACGACTTCTCCTACAAACCAACCAGCAGTAGGACCAACTCTGCATGTTGAAGGAAGCACAAAATGCACAGCTGGATGTAGAATCTGTGTGCGCAAAAGAGCAAACTTTGTTCCAGCCAATCATGTAGGACTTCCTTGCGGCCATCTTATTTACTGCGACTCAGGTAAAACTGAAGAACTCAAAAAGAGCCAAACTCATCAAGTCAAATGTCCATTTCCTGGTTGTGGTGCCTCTGTGACTGGAGTCATCAAGATTTACTTTGCTTGAAGATTGTATGCAGGCTTTGTTTTATAGATTAATTATAGGTGTTGTGTGACAAGATTTTTTTGCGCTATCATTTGAAAGAGCGGTTTTTCAACTATTTTCACTCACTATTGATTAATCATCCATTGACAAATGATATAAACTTTTAATGCGTTTAGCACATCACCGTTTTATTATCATATCATCACAAAAAGTCGTCTCTATTTATTTTTGCCTCCATCGGTGGAGAAATAACATTTTTGTCCACTGAAAAAATTGGTTCATGTGAGAAATCTGTGGCCATCATTGTTCATTTTTTTGCACTTTACTTACAAATAAATTTTTATACATTGCGTTTACAATTATTTTTATCCTGGAGTTTCACTTTATTCCCTCTATTGAAACTGGGGACACAACTCCAGTTTTCATAGTTCTCACCTGGAGCACATGCATGTCAAGGATTAAGTACATAGGTCTCTAATTGTAAACTTGATTGACTGTCCTAGCTTGGCATGCATCTTTATAAAAAAGCCTCCCATAATAACAAGCTCATGAAAACTTTCACCAGTTATCTTCTCCATCAATCCATAATTGTGCAGTAAAAATTAAACCAAAGTAGAGATTTTTTTAGTTTTGCACCTAATTCACTCGGGGTGCAGTATCAGTTGCAAGCAAGTTAATAGCTGTCAGCTTTATGTTGAATGCCTACAAGGCCAGAGAGTGTGCAATCTTTCCTAAAATGAACTTGCTTATAACTCATACTAGAAATTGTTGTCCCCATTATTTTTATTATGATTTCACTCAACTTCCGCCTTCGTTGATCAGAATGTTGTGGAGGATTGCACCAAACTATTAACAGTTAGGTCTATATAATAAGTCTGGAAGCCGTAGGAAATGGAAATGCGATGATTTAGTTGGATTATCACTGCTAAATTCATTAGTAAAAAACCTACAATTACACATAATTAGCGACACCTTTCTAAGAGTTGTCTTCTCATTATGCCTAAGTTATTGGAGAGAGAACAACTCTAAGAAGGGAACTGGTGAAAAGTAAAGAGTATAGCGTTTGTGAAGTGGCAAGTTATATGCAGATTGCCTAAGGATGAGGTGTGATGCATAAACTTTTCACAAAAATTGTTTAAAATTTCTCACTTCGATTTTTGACAAAAATTCATTTAACCTAGCCTTGGGTTATATGTGTACATAAACTTTCACTATCTGTCGAGCACGTGGTTCAAGTCCCATATAAATAATGGAAAACTGCCAAAGTAACACTAATGACTTCATTCACTAAAATTTATACTTATCAGATTCTCAAAAGCTGTTCTTATGTTTAGCATTGTTTAGCAACGTGTCAACAAACTATAGTCTTCTCAGCCAAATAATCACAAAAATCCATTACAATAACGGGACTCTGATATTGGACTGTTCACTATTGTATAAAGAGTGATGGACAGTTAGATTGAAATGTCAATATTCACTTGTGGCAACATTTTGTATAAAAGGATTGCAAATGAGCAACTTACCATGATGGCTGTGAGTCTTTGTTAAATGTTGGCGACAGATAAATATCATATCTAAAGGTTGAATCATCATACAGTGACACTGTTGGTCCATAGGCTACTTGATAAATAAGCATTCATGTGGAGCCGTAGAAGTTTAGACTTATTACATATCATTGGTTGAATACAGAGTTGTTACGAAAGGCCCGCAGTAATAATATTATATCACTGTGGAATATCCAGGGTGACATTATCAGCCGCTATATGAGATACCATACTAATGTACAGTCACTTCAAATGTTGGCTTCTGAACAACAAAATGACAATGTAGCAAACTATCTCTCAATCTCTCATTTGCAGCTGAACTACTTTTTGCAAGATCCGTTTATTAACTCTCTATTTAGTTGGTTACTGATCGTCAATCATTGACAAAAAAGGACTAAGTGTTTCACTCGGCGATAGCATATGTTAGGTTCTGCTTGTGCACTTTGATTATAATACTGTAAAGGGCTACACACATCTATGTTTTGTTGGTATGTGGGTCACTTGGCAATTCTTCTGCCCGGCAGGTGAACCTTTTGTAAAAAAGTACATTTAACAACCTTTGGTCTACAAAAACGGTTTTGTATGAGGTTTAGACAATTGAACAATTATGACCGAATAACCACTTCCTGTTGGTTAAGTATGACTCTAAAATTTGACAATTACGGTGTATTGTTTACATTGTGACCTTGATATGATCTTCTTACACAGGTGTATGCCCCATCCAAAGAGGATGCTATAACTATTATCATTGATAAGAGTTATTATATTCACTTTTAATAATTACTATTATGGATATTATAATTATTAATATAAAATTATAAACAAACTAAATATTTACATACTTATTATAATTTATACTTATAATATTTATTATAACTATTGTTTATAATAATACCCACTTTGCCTCAATGGAGAATCCGTAATGTTGAGTTCATGTTAAACATCTGCGTGTGTAGCCACCAGAGCATCGCTACAACGCAGGTAGGCCACGATATTCCAACAAATCCACAAGAGCATCGCTACAAAGCGCGTAGGTCACCACATTCTAGCAAAACTAGGGGTGTGAAGCCACGGCTTTATAATAATGATACGCCAGTAATTTTATTTCCGCTTACAGGAATAAAAATTATATAATTATCCGACTGGTTTGATGTTGGTTTCTGTAACAACAAAATATTGTTTCATTTCCACCTTTATTGCATATTCATCTTTACAATTTCACTCTTTGTAAAAATTATCCATGTTTTTATCAATTTGTATTTTGTTTATTGTTATTAAAAATTAATTTTGGTGGATAAACTTAGAAAGCAGATTTTTTTTAAGTTCTGGCAAAAAAATTCAACTCTCAGCAAATGACACAAAGAAGTTATGTTGTAGTTTTCTATCAGGTGTAGATCAATACAAATCGATGTGAAACAAGAAGTTATTTGTGATGTTCTGATAAAGAGCTTGCCAAAAAATGCTTCGCTGCATACAATAGAGCAGACAACTCCCACTTTCAAAATAACTAATCTGCATTTCGGACAATTTTTCAACCAAACAAATACTGGTCTACAGCCTTTCACGCCAGTGCTTGATGGTTGCTCCAGAATCATACGCTGGTACAGCAGTGCCGAGATCGAATCAATCATATTTTAACAAGAAAGGCTGGAAGTCAACAAGCTTGCTTACTGGCTACAACGTGGTTTATCTGTATTGTACAGTATTACACTCTAGTGGATTTTTGTGCACCGAAGGTGCCTATCATACGCATTGCCTTTTCGAAAGAGTAGCCGGTTTAATGGCGGGTATGGGTATAGGGTGCTGCTCACAGAAGCTGTAAGCTTATGTAACCCACCTTTAGGGTTGCTCTTGAGGTACAGCTAAACAAACAACAAAACAAACAAACAAAACAAACAACTTCAGTGTTTTGTGGCATTGTTTTTGTACAATAAGGGGCAGTAATGATGTTGCATGAATCTATATGATGAATATTATTAAGTTTAACGCAAAGAGTAACTGATAGAAGCTCTATTATAATGTAAATGCTATCAATAAGATGAGATATTTTTGTGACCAATCAGGGTGTAGGAAAAGAAGAAGCAAAAAGAAATAAGATCATTTTCAATGCTTGCTAAAACATAAATCTTTTTGCGTTTATGATTTTGTATCGATTAGATTAATATTACTACCGATTGTCTAATAATCAGATCGTCAACATGTAATAAATAATATATAATTGAAAATAAATAAGAAACAATAACCAATATTTGCCTCGAATGCTTCAACCGCAGGAGGTTCAAGTTCACTGAGACTACGCACCCATGGTGTTACCTGTACACAATAATTAAGATTGCACATTGCAACACAAAACTATAACACAGCATCAGTACCAGTAATAGTAAACTTTTGAAACAATCGAAACTCAGGTTTGTGAAGCACAGCTCTATCTTAATCTTTTTACACCTTCCCCTTCGTGGGCTCCCTTTAGGCTCTTTGGGTAAAATTTTCTGGCATGGTGTTAAATCATCCTGAATACTTGAGCTCCAAAACTTGTCTGAACTTTAAGATAGTACTGACGCCTTTTGTTTGTTTATTGAGAGTAGTCTTCCCTTGTCACATTTAATTAATCTCCTATGGGGTAACCAATGAGGGCAGCCTGCTTGTTTTGATGTTCTCTTGGTACTATTAAAAGTATGTTTGATCTCCAGGAACTTGAAAGGAGAAAAACCTGTTTATTCAACTACTTTTGCTGTGTTCAAGAGAAGACAACTACTGATATTTTATGTAAAAGACATATTTTCAACAAAATGGTCCAATTTGGCAATTTAATTTTAACCAGGTAAAGCTTTATAGCATTAGTAGGACTAGCTGATGGTCGATAAACTCCAGAGCAAAACGTTTTTTTTGGAAATACGGCAATTTTTGGAATTGCAGGGGTGGATAACTACACCATTGTCTCGAGGTATACGGAGACCAAATGACGTGAACAATACAAAAGATGACAAGTCAGATTAAAAAGTAGAAACTATTTATTCACGAGGTACACAATATCCTTACCAACTTCTATGATAATGTTTTGTACAGTTCAGTACCTGCGGTCCACGAAAAGTTATTTATCATATCACAGTCTAATGCCTAACGAGCATATCTCGTTGTTGCACGTACATTATACAAGCAAAAAATTCCTAGGGTGACACATATGTCAGCAAAGGCAGTCTGGCTTCCATACCAAGTATATAACAGCATAAGTAACCACCATCAGGTATTGTCACTGCAAACACTACCTACCTCACTTTGGCAGGCAGCTAAAGGTAAGTTTGAAACAAAGCGCTGAGTTATATATGAGATGTTATATAACTCATTTGAGTGAGTAAATCAGCTACATGCTTTGTACAAGATCATTTTATGACCCACTTTTTATGATAAAACTAGTAAGTATATACTAGCAATTAACTACCTACGACTAGCTTTTTTAAACACACAATTCAAACGCATTTTAAAAGAACACGCATAAAAATACTCCTTTCCAGTCTAACACAAATGTCCAGCCAAGTAATGCAGCCATGCGAATCATTTTCCACTAATACCTAGGCAGGTACTGCGCTTTGTGAAGTTTATGTTAAAATCATCGTGTAACAAATCCAAACTTGTTCCCTCGTTGCAATATTGCTTACCAGAAGATGTGTTTCATCTCTCATATACCTGCTAGTCGGCCATAGGTGGGTATCCTGTGTTTAATGGGTGCAGCTAGAGTGGTACAGTCAGAAATATACAGCCCTGGGTCCAGCGCACAGCTACCATTAGTTGATGAAACCGTTCTTTAGATTGAGTTTCTCTAGGAGGCTTTGCATTGAAACTGCTAAATAAAAGGAAAAAGATGTTGATTAACTCTGGAGGTCTTCATCTTTCAAAGAAGCATGTTGTAACTGCATATATTATTATTGTTATTTCAGCAACATTCATATTTCGAAAGTAGTAGTTAATGGAAGTTTGTCAAACCATAAAAATATTTTCTGGCATTACACAAAAACAGGAAACGGATGAGATCATGTTAAAACACTGTGGTAGCCTTAGCGTTTGAGGGGGTCACTGTGCCAGGTAGAGTTTATTGGTTTAGAAACTTATTCGCGTTGTTTGCTGTGTGAACCTACTTTTTGACAGTAAGAAAGAGTAAAAAACTTTACTATCATAATCGGCAAGAGGTATTTCTACTAAAGCAAATTCCATGCATCTTTGACAATGATATAACTGTGAATCTATATTATTTATTACACAACATTGTTACGCAATAACTTGATCAATAGATTCAATCAGGTAACAAACAAAACCGAAACACGTAACTCATTGCACCATTTCTTGAAACAATTGATAATCCATAAAACCCTTTTTACCAACCGTAGCTGGTCTGCCGTTTGTTATTGGTAATGGGCATTTGCGTTTGTAAAAATAAATTTGGCTTTTGCCTTTCTACCCTCTCTTTGCGCTCATACAATAGCACATGCGCGCATACACTAGCACATGGGCTCATACAATAGCACATGGGCTCATACAATAGCACCCTCTCTTTGCGCTCATACAATAGCAAATGCGCGCATACAATAGCACATGGTCTCATACAATAGCACATGGGCTCATACACTAGCACATGCGCGCATACAATAGCACATGGGCTCATACAATAGCACCCTCTCCTTGTGCTCATACAATAGTACAACCGCGCATACACTAGCGCATGTGTGCGGGGAGGGCACTATCGTACTGCCTATGTGCGTATATGAAACCTAAACGCAACTGTGGTCAAGGAATGCATAGACTTAGGTCTTAGAACATAGTTCAGTGAGTGCTGTATGCGCTCCCATGCGTTCACGAAGAAACATAATAGTTTGTCTCTGAAGCTTGTTTTTAACTGCTGTAGGTGGATTTGTAAAATATTACCCAAATTTTTTTTCATCCAGTCTAGTATGTCAGCGTAAGAGAAGCCATATTTAGCACATAAATTTGCAGAAAAAAAGATATAGATGATATTTTACAGATTCACCCACTGCAGTCATTGACAAGTTTCAGAGACAAACTACTGTGTAATTTCAAATGAGCACACCTAAAGCCAACACTGAACTATTTTTCAACCCCCAAGTCTTTGAACACAAATGTCTTCCCTAGGTGTTATACGTGCACATGGATAGCCCCCCCCCCCCTTCCACACACACACTTGCGCTAGTGTTGCGTGCCTCTGCTCCTTTCATGGACACATACTGAATGCAGGAAGAAAAAACACAATAAATTTATTTAGAAAGATATTTTGGCAAGTCTACAGTTTTGAATCAATTTTTGTTATTACTACAAACCAAAAATGTGCTAAAAGCAACGTTTTATAAAATCATGATCTGTGTGCATAGCCAGAGCTTTATACAGGCTAGCTACTACACATGTGTCTTGTAAGCCTGTTGGCTCATTGTGGCAGCGATGTAAGTTAATCTTTGCTGTCAAGTTGAGAAAGTCACTGCAGTTTTATGTTGTAGATACAGAAGCACAAGAGGGTATCACTATCAGTGAGGAAAAATATTTAAAGTAAAAACAGAAACAACTTCCTGTGACTTGAAGCGCTCACATGCAGAGTGCTGGAACTGTTGGAGATAATAACGGATGTTACGAACAATGCCGGTTGGATTTTACAAAGAATGTGCAATGCTTCTACGCAGCTAAAACACTACCAATCAAAGAATATGATCTATGTGCTACTGGAGCTGATGAGTGTACAGGGCAGCAACCATCTACTCCTTCTGCTACACTGAGTAAAGTTGTACATGGCTGTGAAGTGATCAAAGAGAACAAACTCGGTAGACGTAAATTTTTTTTTCAAAGTAGAGCCAAAAAATTGTGTGATGAACCAGAAGATGAGTTGGCTCTAGCAGTGAATGGTTTGGTAGACTTCAAGTGGACAAATGAGTCTGCTAGTCATTTGTCTATTTACGTTGTTGTACAATATCCAGAGAACCACAATCCAATGCTGTCGCTGACTTTACAACAAGAACTGGACCAGAAAACTCCAAAAGAATTCCATCAGTACATTCTCAACAATTTGACAATAGACGAAAGGGAGTCATTGCTGGTAGATGAAGGACAGAGAAGAAAAACATTCCAAACCAACTGGCCTCATGAGGGACATCTATCTGGTACAAAAATGGCTGAGGCAGGGTTCTACTATCTGGGAGATACAGACCACGTACAATGCGCATTTTGTAGAGGAAGGTTACATAAGTGGTCCGACAACGACAATCCTATGAATGCAAAAGGAGGTTGAGTCAGCAAAATTGACCATCATCTCGGAACAGGAAGAGATGAAAAGACTTTGTGAGAAATTGGGCCATAGTAGCCAGACAATAGAAAGAGCTCTGGACATAAATGGTGGACCATTTGAGAGTGTGAAGCGTATGATTGAGATGCTACATTCGCTAGAAGTTAGTAACGATCTGCCCATCGCAAGTATACCTTCCCTGTCTGTTTACCCCCAGGCAGAAGGAAGTGCTGGATCTATTGTCCAGCAAACAGGAAATCAACCTGAGCAGATGGTGGGAAGCCAAAAAAACGCAAATCAAACGGGTAGTTGTCAAAACTGTGAGCGAAAAGCCGATTACGTTGGCCTTCCATGCGGCCATCTTATTTATTGCGAGCTGTGCAAGTCTCAAGAGACCAGAAAGAGTCAAACACAGAAGATAAAATGTCCATTGAAAGACTGCAGTGCTTCTCTAACTGGTGTCATCAAAGTTTATTTTGCTTGAATTTTTGAAAATTAACCGGGCTTTGCTTTTCTTTCCACCTATAGCTGGCTTGTTTTACTATTGTATATTGCCTGGGCATAACTAAATCTTTTGGATGATATATTATATTTATTACACATATTCAAACTTCAGCAAATACTGTAATGTATTTCTGGCTCACACAACACTACATTGTATTACATTTTGAAAAATTTATAGAGCAAATGTTACAAGCATTTTATTATCAGGTTTGGGCTACTTATTGTTTATGATTTAATTGTTTATTTATTTTACCCATAAAATACATTGTTCGCTAAGGTCAGTCAAAGCCGGATTTAACTTCTGTATAATTGTTCAGCACAGCAAACTATTACATCATTTTCAAGCAAACAGGCACAATACATATAGGTATGGTAGTATTGTGGAGGAACTAGTGAAATAGTTACAGTGTGCACATGTGTACTTGTTATTGTAAAGTGATAACAGCTTGACATTAGCCAATCATTGTTTGTATTTGTTAACCAATCAGATAGTTGTAGCTGTTAGAGAATTATCTCCTATTCTAGAATGCTACTAATCGTAGTATTTGATGGTTTTAGAGCCATATTGTAGACTATGGTACCCTGAGAAGATGGTGCAGCAGACTATGTGATAAAGCGCTATTGGATAAGCGTACAATATACTATATGAATTATATGTAAGAAGTGCTTACATTCTGTCAGCAGCAGTTCATGTTCATGCAACCATTTCAGAAGGGGAGATAATTCTATGGCAGCAGTACTTATTACTTGTATACTTCATTGATTCAGCCATTATTACACTCGCCATTGATTATGTTAGACACAATACAAGTACAGGGCTCACTGCACTGTCTGCATTCCCATATAGTGAGCGTTATGGAATTTGATACTGATACTGATACTGATACTGTTGCTGATACTGATACTGTTGCTGATTGCATCATCTTACGACACACTTCAGCCTTGGCCACACTAGCTGATATAAGTTGTTGGAATGCGAAAGTCGATTATTATAATTGACTAGTCAGCAGCCTGTAATCTGGCTGACTATACCTCTAAGTGCTAATGCTATGTGTACATCTACCAATTGCTAATGCTACGTGTACATCTACCAATTGCTAATGCTACGTGTACATCTACCAATTACTAATGCTACGTGTACATCTACCAATTGCTAATGCTACGTGTACATCTACCAATTGCTAATGCTACGTGTACATCTACCAATTACTAATGCGACTGTACATCTACCAATTACTAATGCTACGTGTACATCTACCAATTACTAATGCTACGTGTACATCTACCAATTACTAATGCTACGTGTACATCTACAAATTACTAATGTTACGTGTACATCTACCAATTGCTAATGCTACTGTACATCTCCTAATCGCTAATGCTACGTGTACATCTACCAATTACTAATGCTACGTGTACATCTACCAATTACTAATGCTTAAGTGTACATCTACCAACTACTAATGCTACATGTACATCTACCAATTACTAATGCTACGTGTACATCTACCAATTACTAATGCTACATGTACATCTACCAATTGCTAATGCTACATCTACCAATTGCTACTGCTACATGTACATCTACCAATTACTAATGCTACGTGTACATCTACCAATTACTAATGCTACATGTACATCTACCAATTGCTAATGCTACATCTACCAATTGCTAATGCTACGTGTACATCTACCAATTGCTAATGCTACGTGTACATCTACCAATTACTAATGCTCCTTGTACATTTACCAATTACTAATGCTACGTGTACATCTACCAATTGCTAATGCTACGTGTACATCTACCAATTGCTAATGCTACGTGTACATATACCAATTACTAATGCTACATGTACATATACCAATTACTAATGCTACATGTACATCTACCAATTACTAATGCTACGTGTACATCTACCAATTACTAATGCTACATGTACATCTACCAATTGCTAATGCTACATCTACCAATTGCTAATGCTACGTGTACATCTACCAATTACTAATGCTACGTGTACATCTACCAATTACTAATGCTACGTGTACATCTACCAATTACTAATGCTACATGTACATCTACCAATTGCTAATGCTACGTGTACATCTACCAATTGCTAATGCTACGTGTACATCTACCAATTACTAATGCTCCTTGTACATTTACCAATTACTAATGCTACGTGTACATCTACCAATTGCTAATGCTACGTGTACATCTACCAATTGCTAATGCTACGTGTACATCTACCAATTACTAATGCTCCTTGTACATTTACCAATTACTAATGCTACGTGTACATCTACCAATTGCTAATGCTACGTGTACATCTACCAATTGCTAATGCTACGTGTACATATACCAATTACTAATGCTACATGTACATCTACCAATTACTAATGCTACATGTACATCTACCAATTACTAATGCTACATGTACATCTACCAATTGCTAATGCTACGTGTACATATACCAATTACTAATGCTACATGTACATCTGCCAATTTGCTACTGTTTTGTCCTTACTGATTGATCGAAAAAGACGGCCATGTGCATCCCCTATTTTCTCCCCTTCAATTTTGTTTAAAGCATTGTCTGCTATTACCAACCAAATAGTAAAAGTAACAAAATTGTTGTGGTTATTAATATTATCCCTTTTATAATTGTTTTTAAATGTTACAGAAGACTTCTTGTTAAGAGAGAGATGAACACTCAAACATACAACACTATTGATGAATTGTGGACAAGCATTAGTAGGGCTGCTGTACTTGGGGAAATAAGTTTTCGTTTGATAATAAATAGCAAAATTTTAGTTGTCAAGTGCGCCAAATGAAACTGATAACAATTCCATTCTTCATGCATGAAATATGATCTTTTCAAAATACCGAGAAGTTAAAAAAGCGTAGTTATGTAAACTGATGGAATGGTGGAAGAAGCATATCACAGTGCATCTAACTAACTCGTAACCATGGAAACTATCACAGCAGAGCGAATAAGCCAGAGGCTGATTTCATGTTTTGCCAACATCCATTTATCGTTATATAACATGCTGCAGCGAGTCAAGTATATTGACATTTGCTATCTATTGTTTTGATTGAATGCTTAGCAAACAGCATGAATACCAGCGGGAGCTTAACTACGTAATACAAGGAATGAATTGGGAATACCCAAGGAATGAATTGGGAATAGCCAAGGAATGAATTGGGAATAGCCAAGGAATGAATTGGGAATAGCCAAGGAATGAATTGGGAATACCCAAGGAATGAATTGGGAATAGCCAAGGAATGAATTGGGAATAGCAGGAAAAACCATTTTGTACCATGTGATCCCTGAATATTTACGACCCGTTGCAATGCAGTTCCACGTAGCCAGTGCTGTAATCAGCTGTGGTAGTAATTGATTTTTTGAATGAGTTAACCTTTGTGTGTAATGAATAGCAGAAAACTGTCTTAAAAATTCACATTACATCACCGTTCATATGCAGTGAATAGACTGTTTTTAATTCCAGGTAGCTTTAAAAAAGTTTGGCTCCTTTTACTGAAGAAAGTTATATAATGCAATGTAGCTTATTGCTTGTTGCAACGTATTGCAAAATTTCATTGCACCAAAATAGCCCAAGTTTAAAAATATAAACATATCAGGTGATTAGACAGGACAACAAAATTAGGACAGGACAACAAAGTTATCAATGTAGTGGCAAAAGCCCTGCTCCAATGTTTAAATTATTAGCATTTTACAAAAAAATTACACGAAAGCAGCTAGTTGCATGCCCGCAGTTTTGGTTGTTGTAATAACTGGTGAATGGTCAGTTACAAAATGCATACTTGAAGATAACTAAAACTGAGAAAACAATGTTTTTCCACCTACCAAAATGGAATGCAAGAAGAGAACGAAGATATAGATTTCTGAGAGTCACTTCACGAAAATTGTCAACCTGAAACAAATGAAAACTGCATCCTTGAAAATGCTACACGCTCCCATCCCTTACTGTATTTGGTTGTAATGCGGGATTAAGGCTTTGAGGGATTAATTAAGGATTAGCAGCAGTTGGGAAGAAACGGTAGATGGATTATCGTTGAAGGAAGCTTGTATCTCTTCTACTACATCGAGATTATACTATTGTAAAGAACGAGTTAGCAAAGAAGCAAATAATAAATAACATGGGAGTGAGCAATTATGCCACTAATACTCTTAGTATTTACTACTACTACTATTTCTTACTACTACTCTTAGCCACTACTACTACTACTCTTAGCCACTACTACTACTCTTAGCCACTACTACTACTACTCTTAGCCACTACTACTACCCTTAGCCACTACTACTACTCTTAGCCACTACTACTACTACTCTTAGCCACTACTACTACTCTTAGCCACTACTACTACTCTTAGCCACGACTACTTCTTACTTACTACTACTCTTAGCCACTACTACTACTACTCTTAGCCACTACTACTACTCTTAGCCACTACTACTACTCTTAGCCACTACTACTACTCTTAGCCATTACTACTACTCTTAGCCACTACTACTTCTTACTTACTACTACTCTTAGCCACTACTACTACTACTCTTAGCCACTACTACTACTCTTAGCCACTACTACTCTTAGCCACTACTACTACTCTTAGCCACGACTACTTCTTACTTACTACTACTCTTAGCCACTACTACTACTACTCTTAGCCACTACTACTACTCTTAGCCACGACTACTTCTTACTTACTACTACTCTTAGCCACTACTACTACTACTCTTAGCCACTACTACTACTCTTAGCCACTACTACTACTCTTAGCCATTACTACTACTCTTAGCCACTACTACTACTCTTAGCCACTACTACTACTCTTAGCCACTACTACTACTCTTAGCCACTACTACTACTCTTAGCCATTACTACTACTCTTAGCCACTACTTCTTACTTACTACTACTCTTAGCCACTACTACTTCTACTCTTAGCCACTACTATTACTCTTAGCCACTACCACTACTCTTAGCCACTACTAATAACACTCTTAGCCACTAATAATTAATACCATATCAAGAGAGTTGTAGCAGAAAAAACACGATTTGCATGTATCCTTTCTTTATGCATCAACTGTCCCAAACATAAACGGAAAACAAATTAAAAGATTAGTTTTATGCATATGTTCATTTTTAACAAATTACAAAAATAAACTCTAATCTTTAACGATAAAAATCTTTAATATAATAATTATTGTTAACGCAATAGCATTTGGTTGTTGGTATATACTTGTAAATGTTAAATAATAATATGTACGTGGTTTATCCATTTACTTTTTAGGTGTTGTTCATTGTTCATTATTTTAAACAATTAAATGCAGATTCAACTACTAAAACTGTTGATACTTTCTGGGCTTTCTGAATCATTTTCGAGCAATACTATTGCTATATGCAATTATCACTGAGCAGCGAACCCCATCCAATTCACACAGTGAAAACGAAGCATCAGATAAAAAACCTTACACCAAAAGTTAAATATATTTAACAGTGCTTTAACTTTGCTAGAAGCCGTTTTCAGCAGTTTGCACAGTGCAAAAGAAACTAGGTGTATTTGTACCCTTGAAAATTCACTAACTTCCACAGAATGGCCCAACGGCTAAGCATGCAAAAGATAAACTGTGATTGATTTTATATTACATTATACAAAATATATTTATTTATTTATTTGTCCAGTAGATGAGCAGAGCGTACGCAGCATTCATTTTGTAATAAATATACAGCTTTATGGAGGAAGAAAATGTTTTTGAACAAAGTGGTTTTAATTTTTTGGGCATTTTTTATGAAATCCACTTTACTGAAATGACAGAATTGCTGGAAGAATTGGCATATGACAAACGTCTAAACAACATGTTTTACTGGCATACGTTCAGTGTACCTGATCACTGTTCACATTGCAGGTGTTTGTTTATCTATTCCGTTCACGAAGTAGCACGTAATGTTGAAAACTTCATTATTTCCCCATGAGAAAAACTGTTGTTTGGTTGATGGTTATCTGGTAAAAGGGTGGCGACACACACCTACGTTTTGTCGGTATGCAGTGAAAACGCATTTTTTTTCATTATTTAGGCAACATTTTTTTTACAAAAAGACGCCCAATTTCGTAGACCAACATGTTGGTCTATGAAAACGCTTTTTGGCTGACGCTTTGGTGATTGGACAATTATTATTAAATAACCACTCTCGATTGAATAAAATATAAGGACAGAATTTGACGACTCCAGTGAACGTTTTTATAATTCAACCTTGACCTGGTCATTATTGATTGGCCAACAGACCTTTTGTTACTTCTGTCAAGGAGGTTATTTCTTATTTATAAACAACTTATTATTATTTATAAACGTTGATTATTTATTATGGATAACCAGATTATTTATCCAGTGTTATAAACAAACATAATTGATTAATTATTATAATGTATATTTATGATAGTTATTATAATGACTATTTGCAATAATTATGTCCTCTTTGCTTCACTGGACACTCCGTGGCGTTGTGGTGATTAATCATCTGTGTGTCTAGCCACCAGAGCGACGCTACGAAACGTTTTTTCCATCATATTCCTACGAAACGTAGATGTGTGTAGTCAGGGCTTAACATTTTGGCTCATGGGATATCTCAGTCACAGTCAGTGTTTACTGGTGATACCTTTGTTTTAAGTGTGGATATGACTGATAAAGTATCTATGTTGTAAGTTTTCATTCCTATCCAGGTCAATTGAATATGCATCAACATGTTGACATTTGGTACATTAGTAGTTGGAAAATCCATGATCTAATACACTGTTGCTATTGCGCTGTGATGGGTGACATTTGTATTTGAAGTCATTAATCAATCATTGGTTTTCCCCCAAACTTTCCATCCAGAGCATTTGTAGACTGCTGCAACAGACTGGGTAGAGCCAGTTGCAGCAAGCTAAATGTAGAGGAAATGAAACATCATCAACGGAGTTTCGAACCTGGCAAAGCAAAGGTTGTTATCGATGTAACACCTTAACTCGAAAGGTTACCTATCAGTTTAGCAAAGTCTCCCTACCACCTGTGGAAGAGATTGAGAGATCTATCTATTATGTCAGCAAAGCACAGGTTCAAGTTTTTTTTACCTCCAATAGGTAGAAACGCGCAACCTGAGAAAGTTTTCAAATAGTGGGGAAAACGCAATATTTACAAGGATTTTCGAATTCCATCCATTGATTTATATAAGAGGGCAGCTTTAATTTTTAGGTTTCCCCAGTAATAAAAAGTTCACTCGAATTGCGGTTTCTGCCTAATGTGTGGAATTAGTAGTTTTTAAAAATAAGGAAACAATGTAGTAACACTGCATATAGTCATGAGTAGTTACACTGCATATAGTCATGAGTAGTTACATTGCATATAGTCCTGAGTAGTTACATTGCATATAGTCATGAGTAGTTACACTGCATATAGTCATGAGTAAAAATTGTGCATCGATTATTCACTGGAATTGTTAAAATAATTTCTTGACCAGTATTGTTTTTATCTAAAATGAAGTGTTGTAAATGTAAACTAATCCATTGTTTTGCACTTTACTAACCAGCCTGCTTTGTTGCACAAGCACAATGAGACAAGTTTCGATTGCATGTTCTCCATATATTGAGGCACAACACAGTCTAAATGAAGGTTTGAATTGATGCAACCTCATAAACAAATATACAGATTAACAAATTACAAATATACATGTGTATGTAATATACAAAATATGTAATAAAAAAGGTGTATATACAAGGCAGTTGTACAAAATATGCGCAGAATAAATAAATTATTAATAAAATAGTATGAGAAGAAACTTAAAAATTCACATATTTTGATGTAATGTGGAGATTATTCTTTAGATGTTGAGATGTGGGCTATGCAAAGGAGACAAGCAGTGGGGTATTGTTGGTAGGCAAGAAGGTAACGTTTACCTATTTACATATTCACAAAAATTGCACAAATACTGTAGAGTGAAACTTGAACTTGCGTTGAGTTGTCAGACTTCAAGCAAAGTAAACTTTAGAAACACCCGCTAAGGGGGGGCCGCAATTAAAAATTGGACATTTCACTGGCTGAGTTTGACTTTTTCTGAATTCTTCTGCCTTGCATGACTCGCAGTAAATAAGATGGCTGCAAGGAAGTCCTATGTGATTGGCTGGAACAAAGTTTGCTGTCTTGAGTTCACAAGTTTTCTACAACCAGCGGTGTCTTTTGTGTTTCTTTCAACCTCCACCATCTGTCCTGGTTGGTTTCTTGTTTGCTGAGCTGGAGGTTGTTCATGTTCTTGTTTGGGTTGGGAATCTGGAACAGATGGTGCTTTGGATGTGGGTGGTTCAGTACCGTTTTCTAACAAATGTAGCATCTCAATCAAATCCTTCACATTCTCAAATGGTCCACCATTTATATCCAGAGCTCTTTCTATTGTCTGGCTACTATGGCCCAATTTCTCGCAGTCTTTTCATCTCTTCCTGCTCTGAGATGATGGTCTGTGTTTTTGTCTCGCTTTTTCGCTGCATTTGGGTTTTCCGCTCGGGAGTGTTGTCGTGAACTTCATCGACATAATCTCTACCTTTTTTGTCGAGTAAGAGCAGTCTGGGAACTAGCGAGCGTGTTCCTCCCATGGGATGTCATTTCCTGTCCGTCCCTTGATAAGTCCTGAACAGAAAAAGCAGCGAACTTGGTCATCAAAACCTGTATAGTAGAATCCAGCATCACAAAGTTGTTCAGAGGCAATAGGACTGGAAGTTGGCCACCTTGCATAAGTACGAAGTCTTGCAGAGTCTGGTGCATAACGTATTACTGCAGCGTGGTTGGTACAGATACCCAGTGGACAACTATCTACTAGTTCATCTCGGTTTCTCCTTTGCTCAGTGACTGTTTGACTATAAAATGTTGTAATGTTTTGTGTTTCTTCTTTTGTGAGCTTTTTGGATCTATATTCTCTATTTCCGCATTCCAGACCTTTGACAAATCTACAGAAGTTGAAAAGTCTGAAAAGAACGCAAATAATTACAAGCTATAGGAGTAACTCTTTATAAAAGTGGAGTTGTCTTTCCTAAGGTTGACAGCTGTTGGATTTCTAAAACCAATGTTTCCCAACTTCACTCTTATGACTACTGTACATATAACGATACTGCTAGCAATTTTTCTGGGTGATAGAGAAAATCTGTCCAAAAATTGCTCAACGTTTTGCTAATATCAATTCTTAAGGCGACTCCAGTCAAACTCGCTGTTTCAAAGCATAGCCTGCAACTTATTATATGATCATTGCTAGATCGGAGCGCTGCAGATGACGCTTGTGATTGCTTAGCAATTTTGCCGAAAACAGAAGTCATAAAAAACTATATGTACATACGATTTTAGTCTACAGAGTCCCTAGCTCAGGCCAACAAACTTAATCAAAACCCCACCCACTAAACTGATCATCCAATGAAAACTATTCAAGGGTCTCTAAGATAACACGGGGGGGGGGGGGGGGGGGCATACAACTTCCAATCAAAAATGCACAGCATACTCAAAAAGCAAAATATACAAAATGCCTCCAATGTTGGCCTGAGGCTACTTCTCTCCAGGCACTTGTACATCTAATCAGTGAAACTTCCATCATGTACATAGATATCAACACTGTTGGGCTAAGGTTCTACCAGCTTGTGTTATTGTATAGTGAAGCCTTTGTAGGCGAGACTCACTGCCAATGCCCCCAAACAAAGGAACAGAGGCTAATTACAAACGCATGCACGTATATAAAAGCTGATGCCAAGCACTGAGCAACACAAGTTTGATGTTTGGAAGGATCTAGCAACAAACAGCAGGTGAGCAAAATGTATGTTCAGGCTTGGGACAAATGGACGCGTATCGTTACCGTTTTTGCTAGTCGCTGCTATTTCACGAACGATTAGTCTATTTACAATGGTTTTCAGGATGATAAAGGATTAGCTGTAAGTGTTCAATTTAAATGCTTGAAGGATGTAATCATTTTTTTTAAGATATGGAAGGTCAAAATATTTTGATTTCATCCAATTGGTCACAAAAAACCATGTATCATAACTTTTTGTTTTTTAAAGTCCCACATCGGGTATATTTTGCTGTATTTAATTCACATACGTAGCAATTTCTTGAAAATTTGTTACTAAACAGGATATGAAGTCTCTACAACTATGATATTAAAAACTAAAAAAATTGGTTTATGTTTTGTTTTTTGTTTTTCTAGCTGCTAAAATTTGTTGGTCATTCATTTCATTATAGATTACAGCTTAAGGTCTGGTTAGCCATGATACAAAAAAACAAAATATTTTTGAGACTATAAATAATATGATATATTGAACAAAATGGAACATTTGAGCAGATAATGCAGACAGTAGTAGAGACTGCAATGATATTGTGGAGACTCATTTCTGTTGAGAAGAAAACCGTGGGTGATAAATGCTACATATTATAGTACCATTTTATGCATCTTTCTTACTGTGATTATTAGAATTACACGACTAGATTTTCTTTGTTTTTAAGGCATAAATGATATGATGTACAATGTAAAATAATTCCCATTAATTAATTGGATTTTTATGTTGTACAGAAACAGCAGGCTTTTACTCTAGTTATTACTCATGTAGCAGCAGCTTAATATTATATTCTCTTGCATTATTATAATTATTTAATATTACCATTTACTTTTTTGCTATATTTATATATATTTTTATATTAATTACAATGATAATTTAATTAGGATAGTAGTTATATTAATAATAATGAAAAGCATACGCAACAAGAATAACACCAACATTATTTAATGATAATGTTTCATTATTATTATTAGTTAATATTTATTTTTTATGTATCCGACAAATCGATCAACATACCAATCATCACATCAATGAACACTTATTATTATTTATTAATCAAATATTATCAATGCTATAATTATTCGGTTTTATAATTATTATTGTTGAAGAAATGCAATAGAAGCTATACATACACATATTGCATACCATATATATATAATTCACACCAATTATGGATATCTATAATATAATGGTAGATAATCACTGATGACTTTGAATTACTTATATATAATAATGAAGGCTACGAAATGTGTGTTTATTTACCAGCGGTGAAGAGCTGAGTTCTGATCAAAATTGCTCTTTGATATTGTGCTATCAAGTTACATCATTTTCACTAGTAATTACTGAATACATCTATATGTAATATTTGCAGCAAAGACTAATAAATTAGAAGATGAATCTATACCACATAATTTTTGCCAAGATAAACAACCATACAGAGTATAAAATCGATTGTACATTCCTTTATTCTTTCTTTTTCAAAAAGAAACGAAATGCTATATTCCTTTCTATTAAATCTTAAACTAGAAATCGAATTAATCCTTTATTTTTCCAAAATCGAGTCCCAAGCTTGTGTATTTTCATATATAATACCTATATAAATACACATACTCGTGTAGCGATTTGTCACTACAGTTATTATACAACACATGGGTCCCTATTACATTGATTCTGTCTTCTTTGTAGGTTAATTCAAGATGTGCCCTTTCATAACGAAAAAAGAAAGAGCTTTAGCAGAAAGAATCAGATTGTTTCTCATTCATTGTGTGTTGGTTCTTGCATTCAGTGCCAGGCAATCAACAATAAGCAGCACAAAATTAAACCAATCAAAAGCATATACAGTTGGTGAATCGCATCAGAAGAAAGGTAAACCCACAACCATTTATGACAATGTACATGAAAAACTGAGCCAAACATCCAAGCTGAAGACAAATACAAGTGACTCTACAGATGAGTTAAGTTTGGTACTTGATGACTTGAGGGATGGTCAATGGAGGAAGATACCAGAGAGTCATCTGTCTGTTTATACAGTCGTACAATATCCAGAGAACCACAATCCGATGCTGTCGTTGGTTTTACAACAAGAACTGGACCAGAAACCACCAAAAGAATTCCTTGATTACGTTCTCAACAATTTGACAATAGACGAAAGGGAGTCATTGTTGGTAGATGAAGGACAGAGAAGGAAAACATTCCAAACCAACTGGCCTTATGAGGGACATCTATCTGGTACAAAAATGGCTCAGGCAGGGTTCTACTATCTGGGAGATACAGACCACGTACAATGCGCATTTTGTAGAGGAAGGTTACATAAATGGTCTGACAACGACAATCCTATGACTGAGCATGCCAGACTTTTCAACTTCTGTAGATTTGTGAAAGGTTTAAATTGTGGAAATAGAGAATATAGATCCAAAAAGCTCACAAAAGAAGAAACACAAAACATTACAACATTTGGTAGTCAAACAGTCACTGAGCGGAGAAGAAATCGAGATGGTCATGTAGATAGTCGTCCCCTGGGCATCTGTACCAACCGTGCTGCAGTAATACGTTATGCACCAGACTCTGCAAGACTTCGTACTTACGCCAGATGGCCAACGTCTAGTCCTATTGCTGCTGAACAACTTTGTGATGCTGGATTCTACTATACAGGTTTTGATGACCAAGTTCGCTGCTTTTTCTGTTCAGGAGGTATCAAGGGTTGGACAGGAAATGACATCCCATGGGAGGAACACGCTTGCTGGTTCCCAGACTGCTCTTATTTACTAAACAAAAAAGGAAAAGATCATGTCGATGAAGTCCATGAGAGAACTACTGATGACAAGAAACGCACTCGACCTACACCGACAGAAAAGCGGTTGAACAGAGACAAAATAAGACGAAATGCTCAAAAAGAACAACAAAGGAGCCAGCAGGAAGAGATGGAAAGACTCTGCGAGAGATTGGGCCATAGTAGACAGACAATAGAAAGAGCTCTGGATATAAATGGTGGACCATTTGAGAGCGTGAAGGATATGATTGAGATGCTACACACTCTAAAAAACAACAGCGCTGGACAACCTACTGGTGAGACGACTTCTCCTACAACCCAACCAGCAGTAGGACCAACTCTGCATGTTGAAGGAAGCACAAAACGCACAGCTGGATGTAGAATCTGTGTGCACAAAAGAGCAAACTTTGTTCCAGCCAATCATGTAGGACTTCCTTGCGGCCATCTTATTTACTGCGACTCGTGTAAAACTGAAGAACTCAAAAAGAGCCAAACTCATCAAGTGAAATGTCCATTTCCTGGTTGTGGTGCCTCTGTGACTGGAGTCATCAAGATTTACTTTGCTTGAAGATTGTGTGCAGGCTTTGTTTTATAGGTTAATTATAAGTGTTGTGTGACAAGATTTTTTTGCGCTATTCATTTGAAAGAGCGGTTTTTCAACTATTTTCACTCACTATTGATTAATCATCAATTGACAAATGATATAAACTTTTAATGCGTTTAGCACATCATTGTTTTATTATCATATCATCACAAAAAGTTGTCTCTATTTATTTTTGCCTCCATCGGTGGAGAAATAACATTTTTGTCCACTGAAAAAGTTGGTTCATGTGAGATATCTGTGGCCATCATTGTTCATTTTTTTGCACTTTACTTACAAATAAATTTCATACATTGCGTTTACAATTATTTTTATCCTGAAGTTTCACTTTACTCCCTCTATTGAAACTGGGGACACAACTCCAGTTTTCATAGTATCTCACCTGGAGCACATGCTTGTCAAGGATTAAGTACATAGGTCTATAACTGTAAACTTGATTGACTGTCCTAGCTTGGCATGCATCTTTATAAAAAAGCCTCCCATAATAACAAGCTCATGAAAACTTTTCACCAGTTATCTTCTCCATCAATCCATAATTGTGCAGTAAAAATTAAACCAAAGTAATTTTTTTTTTTAGTTTTGCACCTAATTCACTCGAGGTGCAGTATCAGTTGCAAGCAAGTTAATAGTTGTCAGCTTTATGTTGAATGCCTACAAGGCCAGAGCGTGTGAAATCTTTCCTAAAATGAACTTGCTTGTAACTCATACTAGAAATTGTTGTCCCCATTGTTTTTATTATGATTTCACTCAACTTTCGCCTTCGTTGATCAGAATGTTGTGGAGGATTGCACCAAACTACTAACAGTTAGGTCTATATAATAAGTCTGGAAGCCTTAGGAAATGGAAATGCGATGATTTAGTTTGATTATCACTGCTAAATTCATTAGTAAAAAACCTACAATTACACATAATTAGCGACACCTTTCTAAGAGTTGTCTTCTCATTACGTCTAAGTTATTGGAGAGAGAACAACTCTAGGAAGGGAACTGGTGAAAAGTAAAGAGTATAGCGTTTGTGAAGTGGCAAGTTATATGCAGATTGCCTAAGGATGAGGTGTGATGCATAAACTTTTCACAAAAATTGTTTAAAATTTCTCACTTCGATTTTTGACAAAGATTCATGTAGCCTAGCCTTGGGTTATATGTGTACATAAACTTTCACTATCTGTCGAGCACGTGGTTCAAGTCCCGTATAAATAATGGAAAACTGCCAAAGTAACACTAATTACTTCATTCACTAAAATTTATACTTATCAGATTCTCAAAAGCTGTTCTTATGTTTAACATTGTTTAGCAACGTGTCCACAAACTATAGTCTTCTCAGCCAAATAATCACAAAAATCCATTACAATAACGGGACTCTGATATTGGATTGTTCATTATTGTATAAAGAGTGATGGACTGTTAGATTGAAATGTCAATATTCACTTGTGGCAACATTTTGTATAAAAGGATTGCAAATGAGCAACTTACCATGATGGCTGTGAGTCTTTGTTAAATGTTGGCGACAGATAAATGGTCCATAGGCTACTCCATAAGCATTCATGTGGAGCCGTAGAAGTTTATACTTATTACATTCATTGGTTGAATGCAGAGTTGTTACAAAAAGCCCGCAGTAATAATATTATATCGCTGTGGAATATCCAGGGTAGCATTATCAGCCGCTATATGAGATACCATAGCGAATGTACAGTCACTTCAAATGTTGGCTTCTGAACAACCAAGTGACAATGTAGCAAACTATCTCTCAATCTCTCATTTGCTGCTGAACTACTTTTTGCAAGATCTGTTTATTAACTCTCTATTTAGTTGGTTACTGATCGTCAATCATTGACAAAAAAGGACTAAGTGTTTCACTCAGCAATAGCGTATGTTAGGTTCTGCTTGTGTATTTTGATTATAATACTGCAAAGGGCTACACACATCTATGTTTTGTTGGTATGTGGGTCACTTGGCAATTCTTCTGCCCGGCAGGTGAACCTTTTGTAAAAAAATACATTTAACAACCTTTGGTCTACAAAAACGGTTTTGTATGAGGTTTAGACAATTGAACAATTATGACCGAATAACCACTTCCTGTTGGTTAAGTATGACTCTAAAATTTGACAATTACGGTGTATTGTTTACATTGTGACCTTGACATGATCTTCTTACACAGGTGTATGCCCCATCCAAAGAGGATGCTATAACTATTATCATTGATAAGAGTTATTATATTCACTTTTAATAATTACTATTATGGATATTATAATTATTAATATAAAATTATAAACAAATTAAATATTTCAATACTTATTATTATTTATACTTATAATACTTATTATAACTATTGTTTGTAATAATACCCACTTTGCCTCAATGGACAATCGGTGATGTTGAGTTCATGTTAAACATCTGCGTGTGTAGCCACCAGAGTCTCGCTACAACGCCGGTAGGCCACGATATTCCAACAAATCCAGGTGCGTGTAGCCACCAGAGCATCGTTACAAAGCGCGTAGGTCACCACATTCTAGCAAAACTAGGGGTGTGAAGCCACGGCTTTATAATAATGATACGCCAGTAACTTTATTTCCGCTTATAGGAATAAAAATTATATAATTATCCAACTGGCTTAATGTTGGTTTCTGTAACAACAAAATATTGTTTCATTTCCACCTTTATTGCATATTCATCTTTACAATTTCACTCTTTGTAAAAATGATCCATGTTTTTATCAATTTGTATTTTGTTTATTGTTATTAAAAGTAGTAATACATGAGCAGATCTCCCTACCAAGTGTTTTTTTGTGGTTCTGGCCTTGGGGTTGAGGCAATGGGTTACGACGTTGGATGAATTCGCCGAGTTTATATTGTATTTCATTTGAGGGGTACTTGAGTGGCATTTGAGTGGCATTTAAGTGGCATTTGAGTTTTGATTATTTTTTTACTTGATTTGAACTCATATGGCAGCTAGATTTTGAATGTATGACATTTAAGTTTTGATACTTTTTTCACATAATTTGAACTCATATGGCATCTTGAGAGAGAGAGGAGAGAGAAGACAGAGAGGAGAGAGGAGAGAGAAAGGAGAGAGGAGTTTTATCTACATTGAATAACTATATTGATCAAAAATGAAACATTTTATGATTATATACATTGATTACATAATAAGTAGGGAAAATCATCCTATATAATATAGCTAGAGTCAGTAAATACTAAGTAATACAAAGCACTACAACTTGTAATGATAATCAATGTATACATACATATGGTATCTTGAGATAAAGAAAGAGAGAGAGGAGAGAGGGAGAGAGAGAGGAGAGAGGAAGAAAGAGAGGAGAGAGGAGAGAAGAGATATATCTACATCGAATAAATATATTGATCAAAAATTAATCATTATATGATTATATACATTTATTACATAATAAGTATGGAAAATCTTCCTATATAATATGCCTTTACAATAATGTTTTTGATGTACTGATGTTTGGTAAAAAAACTACATTAGTTAAGTTTTAAATTCATATGAAAAAAATTTGTGTCAATTTAGTATCTACTCCCAGGACTGATACTCCCCCTAAAATAACCCATAAGGCTCAGCCTAAAAACAAGTTTTAGGTGGTGTTTTTGTGCAAGGTACAATAAAAATAACTGTGTTTGTATATATCTAGAGAGAGTGTTTAGAGGAGAGAGAGGAGACTTGAGCATAAATATTCCTGGTAAATTATTTATTTACAATATTATTTGTAATTATTAGTGAAAGAAATTATGAAATACTGGCGAGTAATTAAGTAATTCAGTAAGGAAATTGGTTGGAAACGTAGTAATATTATTTAAATACAGCATTGCTTTGCAACAATGATTAATAAAAACAATTATGGACGTTGGTGAGTAATTAAGTAATCTAGTAAGGAAAACTGATTGAAAATCACGGTAATATTTGGTAAAAGATACTTGCAACATGTTTTATCAGCGAAAAAATCAAACAATTTTCAAATGTTTACGAGTAACTAAGCGATTTAGTAGGAAAAACCAACTGAAACACGCATTTCAAATATTTACGCGTAACTAAGTGATTCAGTAGGAAAAACCAACTGATACGCGCAATATCCGTTTTTGAAATATTTACGATAAACACAATTGGGATATTACTGTTATCAAAGAAATCAAGCGAGTATCAAATGTTTACGAGTAACTAAGCGTTTAAGTTGAAAAAAATCGATTGAGATCGTGTGACATCCGTTACAAAATATTTTACGTCAAGTTACCAACGAGAAAATAAATATTTCTTAGAATATCCGCTATAGCGAGTTACGATAATTTTTACGCACCTTGAAGGTTTTCAGTCCATTTTCAGTCAGATCAAAATTTATGCGAGACGTTTTAGGTATTATTTCAGTCGACGTAATGTTACCAGTTCATTTTTAAAAAGTAATTAATTATAATATAACGCAAGCGCCCCGCAAGTGTCATTTTACTAATAAACTCATTCCAGAAAAGACATTAATCATCATCTCGCTTAATCCTATATGTTTTGATCTTTTTAATATCAAGTGTGTCGCTCGAGAAAAGTCATTAGTTACACCTAAGCACTATTTATTATCATGCTATTTCTATTTAAAACAAAAACAACAAACATCCATAGATGATGGAATTATAGGTCGAATTCAACCTAAAAAGGAAGAGAACTTGATTGCATCTATCTCCTGTTTTTTATTGTTTCATTACATATTAGTTAATATAGATACAGCCTTCCACCAAAACGGATTTGTGGTTTTACTTTTAATACTAGTTATCTCCGCTATCATCTAAAAAACATGAGCAAAGCATGACTTTATCCACTTGTTTTATTAGTTAGACTGTTACTTTTTTTAAAATATCTCATTGTTTTTTGTGTGAAATAATAATGTATCAACATACATAGTATATTTTCTATTTTTAGGAAGCTGTTTTGTCTAATAAATCAAGAGTTATATGTTACATATACATATTTAAATGCTATCAGATATCTTTAAAGTATTTATTACATTCCTAACTCATACTTAATGTTGTAAACTATAATTGGAGCTCTCACATTTTAATTTACTGTCTGATGATATAAAGATGGAGCTACACTACATCATTGTTTTGCTGATGATGTGTCTATATGATTGTTTGTGGTAGTGTGTGTTATAGTAGAGTATATCAATAAACTGCAATTGAACTAGTTATTAAATGCTATCAGTACCTGTAAAGTATTTTATTACATTCCGAACTCATACTTAATGGTGTAAACTATAATTGAAGCTCTCACATATTAATTTACTGTCTGATGATATAAAGATGGAACTACACCGCATCATTGTTTTGCTGTTGATGTGTCTATATGAAAATTGTTGCTATAAAAATATGTTTGAAGGATGTGAGTTGTCATTCAAATGAAATGTAAGTTTCATCCTAGCTAGTTATATTTAAAAGAGGTTGTAAAATTTGTTTATCCAACGCTCTACATTCAAAAATTTTAGCTAGATGGAAAGACAGTTTACAGGAGTGTTTGTGGTGGTTAAGCTTATTAAACTATTTAATCTCTATCTTCCTATTTTTTTAACCAACTTCCTAATCGTCTTCCACTTTTTTAAAAAACAATATCATTTATCATAGTAATAATCAGAAAATCAGTCTACAAATTAATCTTGATAAATGACTTCAATGTTTTGTATATAAGAGAAACTATTTTTTTAAACAGTATCAGTTTTCATTTATACTTCATTCTAAGTATTACTCTGCAAAACAACAATGGCTAGCAATATCCCTACAACAAATGAGTAAGTTATTTATACTATCTTTTACAATTTTGTTGCAGTTACATTTATAAATTTATACAAATGTATATATATATATATTACTTGTAGGTCTACATCCTCAAATGTTGCATTAGAACTAAATATAGACGAAATAGATTTCAGTGCCATGTAAGTATATTATTGAAACTTTATTATTCAATATTCAACTGTATTATATAGAGTTTTTAAATAATTACAATCTTGATTTATTGTTTTATTAAGTTCTACCGATGATGAAACACTAAGGTGGTTGGAGGAGTGTTTTGAAGATGATGAAGAGAAGACGGAAAAGAGCAAAGCTAGCACGCATATTGCTATGAGTAAGTTTTTCTGTTTTATGAAAAATGTAAATTTGTCTGTAGGTACAATAATAATGACTTTACATTTACTATGTTATTTTTTTGTAGAAAAAACATCTTCAAGATTCATAGGAAGTAAACAATGTGTTGGGAAGAACGAAAACTTCCTGTACTATAAACGCAGCACATTTGAATGTAAGTATGACGAAAATATTACTTACTATATACTCATTCAATTTATAAAAAAATTTTCGAATTTTTTCAAAAAAATAGCATAACTACATTCGTATTTTCTATTTTAGTTCAAGCAGAGAATCCTCAATTAAGGGAATATAAAGAATTAAGTCTTCTAGACGGAAATATAAAAGAAGATAGAGAGTGTTTTAAGTGTAAGTGACATGCATTATCTTTATATATATATATATATATATACATATACCATGCTTAAGAAAGTTATCTATATATGATGAGAATTTGTTTATTTTGTTTGTAGATATTGATAACAAAAGCCCTAGGTATTTCCTTTCAGTGCTCTCATTGTTGTTGATAGCATATGGCACAAAGATGTTGAGTGAAGCACTGAAAGGAAACAAAAACAACGTCTCTTGTATATTTTGTGGTAAGAAGTTTAAATTAGGGGGATTGCATGAGCCTGGCCGAGTTCTTTCAAGACATTTTTGTGCTCACTTGTTTATTTATTATTGTTTATGTGGAAAATCGCATACAACTTTGAGAGATCTTCAGCAACATAGTTGTATTTTAAAAACTAAAATGTTTTTTATTGTTGATATTGCTAGTTACAATAATTTTGTTTTATTTATTAATAGAAAATATTCTGAATTACTTATGGATATTACTTTTCCGAAAAATTTTGCGTTAGTGTATCTCTATCCAATAGAAGGTTATTTTTCTGAAAACATTGTTCTAGATTTTGAATTAGGGAGTAAATGGTTGGCGATAGCTAAAAAACCTGCTGCTGAAGATCGAAAACTTTTGATTAAAAACCAGTGTAAAAAAATGAGAGCACTTATATCTTCAGATTCTGATCTTTCAGAAACTGAAGAAAGTAATAATGACTTAATTTCTGTTGCTAGTTCACAGTGCAGTCCAAAAACCAGTGTTTTAGAATCTAATACTATAACAGTTAAACCTCAAACCCAAGTAGATTTAAAAGAAAGCCAAAAGATTGTTGATAAGAAAATTGATTTAACTTCACTTAAATTAATTTTGAATATAAAAGATGGACTGAAAAAAAAGGGTTTTAATGATTGTGTTAAATTGAAATTAGCGTCTATTAGACGAAAAATGCAGAAAAACTCAGACTTTTCTCAAGAAGAAGTTCTTGTACTAACTGCACTCTTAGGTGAGTTTTAAAATTTTTATTTCACTATATTTTTTAATATTATCATGGCTCTGGAATAGGTCTTATGCAACTACCCTATTTTATAATTTCTTACCACAAAATATATAGTGAATAGGATGTTTTTTTATAAATACTCTCTCTATATATATATATATATATTATATATACAGACAATAGTCTGTGTTTTTATGAATACATTTCATGTAAAAAATGTTCTGTCATTAGTTTACCATAGACTTTATGCAACTATCCTATTTTACAATTTCTTACCACAAAATATATAGTTAATAGGATGTTTTTTTATAAATACTCTCTATATATATTATATATACAGACAATAGTCTGTGTTTTTATGAATACTTTATTCACATGTATACACTTCATGTAAAATTGTTCTGTCATTAGTTTACCCTAATGCATTATTTTTATTTGTTTTGTGGTTGAGAACTCCATACGCTTCATTCTTACTGTATTACTTTGCATAATATTACAAAATAAATATTACATCAACTACCTTCATACTGCATTCAAGTGATGAAACAGTAAATTTCACATCTGTATTACTGAATCTATAGCATTGTTATGAAAAAGACTATAATTACTTAATTATTATGTCATATCGTGACAAACTATCAACACCCAATTCACAAAACTGTAAAACCTAAAGTATAATGCTTGTGGTTGTAAAAAGTCTTCTACTGTTTTGGTTTCTCAAACAAATTATAAAACATTTTTCACAATTTTTTTTGTGCAAAAGCGGAGTTGTCTTACCATTTTGACACAATGTGCCGACAACTTTTACATATTTTTTCAAAAACGAAGTTTAGAAATTATAAATGGGAGTTGTCTTAACATTTTTGAAAAATGAGACGATAACTTGAAATATTTATTTTTGTGTCGGAACATTGAAATTTTTGTAACATTTTAGAGTTGTAACCCCGAAAGTTTTACAAATTGGCTAAATTACTAATGTTAAATATGAATAAAATACTTTATTACACTAAATATATACAAATTATTGCACAATACAAATAATATGTAATTTAATGTTCATGAGTTGTTGCTGATAGATTTTGGCGAGTCGATGGTCATTCACTTGTACACGTATTCTATCTAAAAGCATACATAGATGTCGTTATAACAACTACATTATACTATGGTAAAAAATACGGCTATTAGTAGTTACTTATTACTAGTGAAGATTAACATACCTTAATTAAATTTCCGATATCGAAATCCTGCTAGCTTCGCTTGAAATGTGATTGTTATCTTCATTGCTTTTCTCACTATCATTGTCGACAACTTCATCTTTTTCCTCAAATTTTTTGTTCTCAGAGTCATCATCTGTCATATTATCATCTTCTTCATCAGTATAAGCATCGATGTTATCATCGTCATCATCATCATCATCATCATCATCATCATCATCATCATCATCATCATCATCATCATCATCATCATCATCATCATCATCATCATCATCATCATCATCATCATCATCATCATCATCATCATCATCATCATCATCATCATCATCATCATCATCATCATCATCATCATCAGCAGCATCATCAGCAGCAACATCATCATCATAACTTTTCATCAGCTCAGCATCATCAAATAGAGAAAGTCTGAAAGCTATTCCTTCTTTTTCACTTGAAGTAGATAGAAGCATCAAAGCTTCTTCAACACTCAGAATCGTGAGAATGTGTTTCTTTGTGCCGCTTTCAGTTGTCATCGTACTTTTATAGTGGATCATACCACATTCATGATTTTTGATCTTCAAAACGTTCTCAGGAGGGACAACAATCTTCCCAGTCATCAAAGATCCGTCATTCATCATGTATCTGTAAGTGACAGTGTGAGTGATACGTAAAGGCGATGTATCTTGTTTTCGTTTTCGCTGCTTCGACTTCAAATTTTTCCAAACTGAAAGTCTAGTGAATGTCAGAAGAGTGTTGACAGGAATATTATCGAAAGTGATGATATCAAAGTATGCTTGCAACTGTTTCAATGATTTTTTTCTCAAGATTTTGGCTATAACTCGTTGTTTTAGCCCTTGATGACGATGATTATCTCCTACAATACGTAGATCGGGTTGATTTTCTTCTAGCTTTCCCATGTACACTAGGATTTGTGAAGAGCCGCGATCAAGTTCCTGTAGCTCCATCGTAAGTTCTTTGTCAATCAGTGACTTGACTCGGATTCGATGATTGTTTTTTAAAACATATTCATAGTCCAATATACCATAATCTTCAACGTAATTAACATCGAAAACCTCCAATATCGTAGGAATTGGTAAATCCAACAAACTCACAAAATTTCCGATTTCCAACATTCCTTTCTGCATAGCTCCTGTCATTATTCCACCCATCTCGAGCAATTCAAACTCTTTAAGTTTGTTTACGGTATTATTCTTGCTGTTGCTGAATAAAAAGGAAATTGAAGCTTGAGATAATGTCACTGTCGGTTTTTTGATATCCTCCGTTCGTTTGACTTCACTGTTCTCATGCAGATATGTGTAGTCCGGTGTGGGACTCAAAGGAGAGTCAGCTGAAACTACATGATGGTTCATTGCTATATCAGCATGAGCATTGGTGTTTGAGCGAGAAGATGTATCATTAAAGGTGTTAGGATTGGATCTTCTATCATCAATGTGAATGCCGTTGGTGGTGGAAATGATGGTTGTAGTGGAAATAGCGTTAGTGTTGTTGGTAGCTGTGATTGGTTCAATATGGAGCTTAGGAAGTGCTTTGGAGTGTGATGTCATCATACCTGCAAAAAGTAAAAGAACTTAGTTTAATGATGTAAATATACTGAAATTATTGTTTTATTAAAAGATTGTTTTTAAAAACTAAGATTCAAAAACCTAGATGTTTCAATTAATTAAAAACAAATAATTATTTTAGTGCTTCTTACTATGCTCTCCTAATAGCTGTAGTAGATGTTGCTCCTCTGTTAGTCGCTGTAGAACTGGATGCTTTCTGTGTGAAAACGATGGCTCTTATATAGCTAAAGTTGTACTGATTAAACCCTATGAACACCATCTCGTGTCAATCTCTATGAATCAACATTTGTTCACGCGAAGGAAAGTCAATGGTTTCGCGGGAATAAATGAATTATTTTCACGCGAATACAAACCAATGCTTTCGCGGGAATAAATAAGCTATTTTCACGCGAATGGAAACCGTTGCTTTCGCGGGAATAAATATTTTATTTTCACGCGAATAGAAACCAATGCTTTCGCGGGAATAAATAATTTATTTTCACACGAATAGAAACCAATTCTTTCGCGGGAATAAGTACTTTATTTTCACACGAATGCAAACTGTTGCCTTCGCGGGAATAAATGATTTAATTTCCCGCGAATGGAAACCGTTGCTTTCGCGGGAATAAATATTTTATTTTCACGCGAATAGAAACCAATGCTTTCGCGGGAATAAATGATTTTATTTCCCGCGGATGAAAGTCAATGTTGTCGCGGGAATAAATACTTTATTTTCACGCGAATGGAAACCGTTGCTTTCGCGGGAATAAATACTTTATTTTCACGCGAATACAAACCGTTGCTTTCGCGGGAATAAATACTTTATTTTCACGCGAATAGAAACCAATGCTTTCGCGGGAATAAATATTTTATTTTCACGCGAAAGCAACGGTTTCCATTCGCGTGAAAATAAAGTATTTATTCCCGCGACAACATTGACTTTCATCCGCGGGAAATAAAATCATTTATTCCCGCGAAAGCATTGGTTTCTATTCGCGTGAAAATAAATTATTTATTCCCGCGAAAGCAACGGTTTGTATTCGCGTGAAAATAAAGTATTTATTCCCGCGACAACATTGGCTTTCATCCGCGGGAAATAAAATCATTTATTCCCGCGAAAGCATTGGTTTCTATTCGTGTGAAAATAAATTATTTATTCCCGCGAAAGAATTGGTTTCTATTCGCGTGAAAATAAATTATTTATTCCCGCGAAAGCATTGGTTTCTATTCGCGTGAAAATAAATTATTTATTCCCGCGAAAGCAACGGTTTCCATTCGCGTGAAAATAGCTTATTTATTCCCGCGAAAGCATTGGTTTGTGTTCGCGTGAAAATTATTTATTTATTCCCGCGAAAGCATTGACTTTCCTTCGCGTGAACAAATGTTGATTCATAGAGATTGACACGAGATGGTGTTCATAGGGTTTAATCAGTACAACTTTAGCTATATGAGAGCCATAGTTTTCACACAGAAAGCATCCAGTTCTACAACAGCTATCAGAGAAGCAACATCTACTACAGCTATTAGAAGAGCATCAAGGTAAAAACTTAATAAATTACAGTTTTTACTCATATATTATTTATTATACTAAAACAACTGAACAAAATTAATCATCTGTTTTTTTTGTTTTTTTTCAGATTCAATGACAAAAAATGGAAATAGTTAACAACACAGAATCAGAAACTCAGCCTAAATCTTTGACTCAAGAGGACTTGATACTTCTACAAAACATATGCAATAAGAAAATTGAAGAGAGAGTGCGAATTATCTCAAACAATTGTAAATTCATACAGAAAGACTTGATAGAGCAGCTAAATAGTTTTCGAACTGAATCTTTTCTAACATTAAAGCTCTTAGGGAATGATGTTACATCAGACATTCAGAGATTACATTATGTATTACAACAACGACAATATCAACTACAACAGGTAAACACACCAATTTCTATCGAGTGTGCTCGTAAAGAACTTGCTCTAAAAAGAAGAAACATGCAGCGACAGTCCGCTCAAAGACAAGCTAGAAGGGTAAGGACTCAACAACGTAAGACACGAAAAGCTACAAAAACATCCGATTAACAGTCAATTTTTGATGATAAGGTAATAATTAATAAAAAAGTACTATTTAGTAAGAGTTTGTAGTTGTTTTAAATTTCTGTTTAACCATTCTATACTAATACATAACTTTTTATTTTAGTTCATTATGGAATCAAAAGTACATAGAACAGAAGTCTTCCTTCCTAAGTTTGTATTATTTAATATTTACTGACTCTAGCTATATTGTATGAGATTTTCCCTACTTATTACACAATAAATGTATATATTCACATATTGTTTCATTTTTAATCACTGTATTTATTCAATGTAGATATATCTCCTCTCTCCTCTCTCCTCTTTTTATCTCTCCTCTCTCTCAACATACTCTCTCCTCTACCAAATACTCCTCTCTCCTCTCTTGCAGTTATTTCCCAAATACTGTAGATTTTAACCATCTAGAGGTCTAATTTGGTAATTTTCCAACATATTTTATAGCATTTAATATACTTATTATGTAATAAATGTATATTATTCAATGATGTAAATGTAAATATATCCATAAATATGTACATAATTATCCATATATACATAAATGTATAAAAAACTAAAAAAAATCTCTCCTCTCTCTCCTCTCTCTTCTCTCCTCTCTCATCTCTCCTCTCCCCTCTCTCCAGAAGATTTTCCCTACTTATTATGTAATCAGGTATATAATCATATAATTTTCATTTTTGATCAATATATTTGTTCAATGTAGATATATCTCCTCTCTCTATGTAGATATAAATATAGCCATAAATATGTACATAACTAACCATATATACATGAATGTATAGAAAACTAAAAAATCTCTCTCCTCTCTCTCTCTCCTCTCTCATCTCCCATCTCTCCTCTCTCCTCTCTCCTCTCCCTTCTCTCTCAAGATACCATATGAGTTCGAGTTATGTAAAAAAGTTATCAAAACTTGAATGCCATACATTCAAAATCTATATGCCATATAAGTTCAAATTAAGTAAAAAACTAATCAAAACTCAAATGCCACTTAAATGCCATTCAAATGCCACTCAAATACCCCTCAAGTAAAATACAATATAAACTCGGCGAATTCATCCAACGCCGTAACCCATTGTCTCAACTCCAAGGTCTAATCCACAAAAAAACACTTGGTAGGGAGATCTGCTCATATATTACTACTATTAAAAATTAATTTTGGTGGATAAATTTAGAAAGCTGATTTTTTTTAAATTGTGGCAAAAAAATTCAACTCTCAGCAAATGACACAGAGAAGTTATGTTGTAGTTTTCTATCGGGTTTAGATCAATACAAACCGATGTGAAACAAGAAGTTATTTGTGATGTTCTGATAAAGAGCTTGCCAAAAAATGCTTCGCTGCATACAATAGAGCAGACAACTCCCACTTTCAAAATAAATAATCTGCATTTCGGACAATTTTTCAACCAAACAAATACTGGTCTACAGCCTTTCACGCCAGTGCTTGATGGTTGCTCCAGAGTCATACGTTGGTACAGCAGTGCCGGGATCGAATCAATCATATTTTAACGAGAAAGGCTGGAAGTCAACAAGCTTGCTTACTGGCTACCACGTGGTTTATCTGTATTCTACAGTAATACACTCTAGTGGATTTTTGTGCACCCAAGGTGCCTATCATACGCATTGTCTTTTCGAAAGAGTAGCCGGTTTAATGGCGGGTATGGGTATAGGGTGCTGCTCACAGAAGCTGTAAGCTTATGTAACCCACCTTTAGGGTTGCTCTTGAGGTACAGCTAAACAAACAACAAAACAAACAAACAAAACAAACCACTTCAGTGTTTTGTGGCATTGTTTTTGTACAATAAGGGGCAGTAATGATGTTGCATGAATCTATATGATGAATATTATTAAGTTCTACGCAAAGAGTAACTGATAGAAGCCCTATTATAATGTAAATGCTATCAATAAGATGAGATATTTTTGTGACAAATCAGGGTGTAGGAAAAGAAGAAGCAAATAGAAATGAGATCATTTTCAATGCTTGCTAAAACATAAATCTTTTTGCGTTTATGATTTTGTATTGATTAGATTAATATTACTACCCATTGTCTAATAATCAGATCGTCAACATGTAATAAATAGTATATAATTGAAAATAAATAAGAAATAATAACCAATATTTGCCTCGAATGCTTCAACCGCAGGAGGTTCAAGTTCACTGAGACCATGCACCCATGGTGTTACCTGTACACAATAATTAAGATTGCACATTGCAACACAAAACTGTAACATAGCATCAGTACCAGTAATAGTAAACTTTTGAAACAATCGAAACTAAGGTTTGTGAAGCACAGTTCTATCTTAATCTTTTTGCACCATCCCCTTCGTGGGCTCCCTTTAGGCTCTTTGGGTAAAATTTTCTGGCATGTTGTTAAATCATCCTGAATACTTGAGCTCCAAAACTTGTCTGAACTTCAAGATAGTACTGACGCCTTTTGTTTGTTGGTTGAGAGTAGTCTTCCCTTGTCACATTTAATTGATCTCCTATGGGGTAACCAATGAGGAAAGCCTGCTTGTTTTGATGTTCTCTTGGTACTATTAAAAGTATGTTTGATCTCCAGGAACTTGAAAGGAGAAAAACCTGTTTATTCAACTACTTTTGCTGTGTTCAAGAGAGGACAACTACTAATGTTTTATGTAAAAGACATTTTTTCAAAAAAATGGTCCAATTTGGCAATTTAATTTTAACCAGATAAAGCTTTATAGCATTAGTAGGACTAGCTGATGGTCCATAAACTCCAGAGCAAAACGTTTTTTGGAAATACGGCAATTTTTGGAATTGCAGGGGTGGATAACTACACCATTGTCTCGAGGTATACGGAGACCAAATGACATCAACAATACAAAAGATGACAAGTCAGATTAAAAAGTAGAAACTATTTATTCACGAGGTACACAATATCCTTACCAACTTCTATGATAATGTTTTGTACAGTTCAGTACCTGCAATCCACGAAAAGTTATATATCATATCACAGTCTAATGCCTAACGCGCATATCTCGTTGTTGCACGTACATTACACAAGCCAAAAATTCCTAGGGTGACACATATGTCAGCACAGGCAGTATAGCTTCCATACCAAGTATATAACAGCATAAGTAACCACTATCAGGTATTGTCACTGCAAACACTACCTACATCACTTTGTCAGACAGCTAAAGGTAAGTTTGAAACAAAGCGCTGAGTTATATATGAGATGTTATATAACACATTTGAGTGAGTAAATCAGCTACATGCTTTGTACAAGATCATTTTATTACTCGCTCTTTCTGATAAAACTAGTAAGTTTCTCCTACCAATTAACTACCTATGACTAGCTTTTCAAACACACAATTCAAATGCATTTTAAAAAGATGCACATAAAAAACTCCTTTTCGGTCTAACACGAATGTCCAGCTAAGTAATGCAGCCATGCAAATCATTTTCCACTAATACCTAGCCAGGTACTTCGCTTTGTGAAGTTTATATTAAAATCATTGTGTAACAAATACAAGCTTGTTCCCTTATTGCAATATTGCTTACCAGAAGATGTGTTTTATCTCTCATATACCTGCTAGTCGGCCATAGGTTGGGTATCCTGTGTCTAGTGGGTCCAGCTAGAGTGGTACAGTCAGAAATATACAGCCTTGGGTCCAGCGCACAGCTAACATTTGTTGATGAAACAATTCTTTAGATTGAGTTTCTCTTGTAGGTTTTGCATTGAAACTGCTAAATAAAGGGAAAAAGATGTTGATTAACTCTGGAGGTCTTCATCTTTCAAAGAAGCATGTTTATTGTAACTGCATATATTACTATTGTTATTTCAGCAACATTCATATTTCGAAAGTAGTAGTTAATGGAAGTTTGCCAAACCATAAAAATATTTTCTGGCATTACACAAAAACAGGAAACGGATGAGATCATTTTAAAACACTGTGATAGCCTTAGCGTTCGAGGGGGTCACTTGGCCAGGTAGAGTTTATTGGTTTAGAAACTTATTCGCGTTGTTTGCTGTGTGAACCTACTTTTTGACAGTAAGAAAGAGTAGAAAACTTTGCTATCATAATCGGCAAGAGGTATTTCTACTAAAGCAAATTCCATGCATCTTTGACAATGATATAACTGTGAATCTATATTATTTATTACACAACATTGTTACGCAATAACTTGATCAATAGATTCAATCAGGTAACAAACAAAACCGAAACACGTAACTCATTGCACCATTTCTTGAAACAATTGATAATCCATACAACCCTGTTTACCAACCGTAGCTGGTCTGCCGTCTGTTATTGGTAATGGGCATTTGCGTTTGTAAAAATAAATTTGACTTTTGCCTTTCTACCCTCTCTTTGCGCTCATACAATAGTACATGCGCTCATACAATAGTACGTGCGCTCATACAATAGCACATGCGCTCATACAATAGCACAACCGAGCATACACTAGCGCATGAGTACTGGGAAGGCACTATGGTACTGCCTAAGCGCGTGTATGAAATCTAAACGCAACCGTGGTCAAGGAATGCATAGACTTAGGTCTTAGAACATAGTTCAGTGAGGGCTGTATGCGCTCCTATGCGTTCACGAAGAAACATAATAGTTTGTCTCTGAAGCTTGTTTTTGACTGCTGTAGGTGGGTCTGTAAAATATTACCCAAATTTTTTTTCATCCAGTCTAGTATGTCAGCGTAAGAGAAGCCATATTTAGCACATAAATTTGCAGAAAAAAAGATATAGATGATATTTTACAGACTCACCTACCGCAGTCATTGACTAGTTTCAGAGACAAACTACTGTGTAATTTCAAATGGGCACACCTAAAGCCAACACTGAACTATTTTTCAACTCCCAAGTCTTTAAACACAGATGTATTCCCTAGGCGTTGTACGTGCACATAGACAGGGTCCCCCCCACACACACTTGCGCTAGTGTTGCGTGCCTCTGCTCCTTTTACGGACACATGCTGAAAAGAGGAAGAAAAACACAAAAAAATTATTTAGAAAGATATTTTGGCAAGTCCACAGTTTTTAATCAATTTTTGTTATTATTACAAACCAAAAATGTACTAAAAGCAACGTTTTATAAAATCATGATCTGTGTGCATAGCCAGAGCTTTATACAGGTTAGCTACTACACATGTGTCTTGTAAGCCTGTTGGCTCATTGTGGCAGCGATGTAAGTTAATCTTTGCTGTCAAGTTGAGAAAGTCACCGCAGTTTTATGTTGTAGATACAGAAGCACAAGAGGGTATCACTATCAGTGAGGAAAAATATTTAAAGTAAAAACAAAAACAGCTTCCTGTGACTTGAAACGCTCACATGCAGAGTGCTGGAACTTCTGGAGATAATAACGGATGCTACGAACAATGCCAGTTGGATTCTACTAAGAATGTGCAATGCTTCTACGCAGCTAAAACACTACCAATCAAAGAATATGATCTATGTGCTGGTGGAGCTGATGAGTGTACAGGGCAGCAACCATCTACTCCTGCTGCTACACTGAGTGAAGTTGTTGATGTCTGTGAGGTGATAAAAAAGAACAAACTTGGGAGACGGAAAAAAGGTTTTCAAAGCAAAGTCAAAAAATTGTGTGATGAACCAGAAGATGAGTTGGCTTTAGCAGTAAATGGTTTGGTAGACTTCAATTGGACAGATGAGTCTGCTAGTCATAATTTGTCTATTTACGTTGTTGTACAATATCCAGAGAACCACAATCCAATGCTGTCGCTGACTTTACAACACGAACTGGACCAGAAAACTCCAAAAGAATTCCTTGCCTATGTTCATAATGAACTGACAATGGATGAAAGAGAGTCATTGCTGGTAGATGAAGGACAGAGAAGGAAAACATTCCAAACCAACTGGCCTCATGAGGGACATCTATCTGGTACAAAAATGGCTCAGGCAGGGTTCTACTATCTGGGAGATACAGACCACGTACAATGCGCATTTTGTAGAGGAAGGTTACATAATTGGTCTGACAACGACAATCCTATGACTGAACATGCCAGACTTTTCAACTTCTGTAGATTTGTGAAAGGATTGAGTTGCCAAAACAGAGAATATCGCTCCAAGAAATTGACTGAGGAAGACATGTGCAACATTACAACATTTTATAGCCAAACAGTTGTAGAACAGAGAAGAAATCGTGATGGTGGTGTAGATAGTGGTACACTGGGTATTTGTACCAACCGTGCTGCAGTAATACGTTATGCACCAGACTCTGCAAGACTTCGTACTTATGCCAGATGGCCAACTTCCAGTCCTGTTGCTGCTGAACAACTTTGTGATGCTGGATTCTACTATACAGGTTTTGATGACCAAGTTCGCTGCTTTTTTTGTTCAGGAGGTATCAAGGGTTGGACAGGAAATGACATTCCATGGGAGGAACACGCTCGCTGGTTCCCAGACTGCTCTTATTTACTCAACAAAAAAGGAAGAGAATATGTCAATGAAGTCCATGACAGAACACCTGATGAAAAAAAATGTGTGCGCAAAACAAAATGGCAACAAAAGGTTGAGTCGATGAAACTAGCCCACTTCTCAGAACGGAAAGAGATGGTAAGACTCTGTGAGAGATTGGGTCATAATAGCCAGACAATAGAACGAGCTCTAGATATAAATGGTGGACCATTTGAGAGTGTCAAGGATATGATCGAGATATTACATTCGCTAGAAGTTAGTAACGAACTGCCCCTAGCCAGCATACCTTCTCCACCAGTTTATCATCAGGCAATGGGGCACACCCGTTCTCTAACCCATCAACCAGGAAACCAACAGCTGTTGCAAAGCAAAACAAGCTCAAAGCGAACTGCTAACTGTCAAAATTGTGATCGAAAAGCCGATTATGTTGGCCTTCCATGCGGCCATCTTATTTATTGCGAGCTGTGCAAGTCTCAAGAGACCAGAAAGAGTCAAACACAGAAGATAAAATGTCCATTCAAAGACTGCGGTGCTTCTCTAACTGGTGTCATCAAAGTTTATTTTGCTTGAATTTTTGAAAATTAACCGGGCTTTGCTTGTCTTTCCACCTCTAGCTGGCTTGCTTATTATTATATATTGCCTGGGCATAATTAAATTTTTTGGATGATACATTATATTTATGACACATATTCAAACTTCAGCATATACTGTAATGCATTTCTGGCTCACACAACCCTACATTGTATTACATTTTGAAAAGTTTATAGAGCAAATGTTACAACCATTTTATTATCAGGTTTGGGCTATTTATTGTTTATGATTTAATTGTTTATTTATTTTACCCATAAAATACATTGTTCGCTAAGGTCAGTCAAAGCCGGATTTAACTTCTGTATAATTGTTCAGCACAGCAAACTATTACATCATTTTCAAGCAAACAGGCACAATACATATAGGTATGGTAGTAGAGTGTGGAGGAACTAGTGAAATAGTTACAAGCGTGCACGTGTGTACATGTTATTGTAATCTGATAGTTGCAGCTGTTAGAGAATTATCTCCTATTCTAGAATGCTACTAATCGTAGTATTTGATGATTTTAGAGCCATATTGTAGACTATCGTACCCTGACAAGATGGTGTAGCAGGCTGTGTGACACATCGCTATTGGATAAGCGTACAATATACTGTATAAAATATATATAGAAAGTGCTTACATTCTGTCACTAGCAGTTCACGTTCTATTTGACTTTTGGAAGGGGAGATAATTCTATGGTAGCAGTACTTATTACTTGTATACCACATTGATTCAGCCGTTATTACACTCGCTATTGATTATGTTAGACACAATACAAGTACAGGGCTCACTGCACTGTCTGTATTCCCATATAGTGAGTGTTATCGATACTGACAAAACAAGTGTAAACTTGTTGCTGATTGCATCATCTTACGACACCGTTCAGCCTTGGCTACACTAGCTGATAAGTTGGTGGAATGTGAAAGTTAATTATTACAATCGACTAGTCAGCAGCCTGTAATCTGGCTGACTATACCTATGCTAATGCTGCGTGTACACCTACCAATTACTAATGCTACGTGTACATCTACCAATTGCTAATGCTACGTGTACATCTACCAGTTACTAATGCTACATGTACATCTACCAATTACTAATGCTACGTGTACATCTACTAATTACTAATGCTACGTGTACATCTACCAATTACTAATGCTACATGTACATCTACCAATTACTAATGCTACATGTACATCTACCAATTGCTAATGCTACGTGTACATCTACCAATTGCTAATGCTACTTGTACATCTACCAATTACTAATGCTACGTGTACATCTACCAATTACTAATGCTACATGTACATCTACCGATTGCTAATGCTACGTGTACATCTACCAATTACTAATGCTACATGTACATCTACCAATTACTAATGCTACATATACATCTACCAATTACTAATGCTACATGTACATCTACCGATTTGTCCTAACTGATCGAAAAAGACGGCCGGTGTATCCTCTATTTTCTCCCCTTCTTCCCATTCCCTTTTAGTTTTGTTAAAAGTCACACTACATGATATCACTCACAGCCGTTCACAAATGGAGGGCATATATGAACAGCCCCATTTGTGTAAATACTTGTGCACAAAAAAAAAAGATTTTACTGGAAACAAGTCAAACTACAAGGGATGCTATGATTGGTTGAATAACAAACAATATGTTCAGCAAGTTTTTGATCTACATCAAAACCTACCAATAGCCTTAAATAAAAGGCTATTGGTATTCCAATAGCCTTTATGACGTTTTACTAGGAATGGAAAAAAAACCCTCAATCGATGAGCAAAATTGGTAGGCACTTGGTAGCTGTAACATGAGCCATAAGTGATTACCGCTGACCTTAGTAAGACAACACACCACACAACTGCTGCTTATGGACTGCGGCCTGGCTGCTGATGCCTAGTTTGTGGCAGCCTCGGCGGTAGAGCTGGCCTGAATTGCAGCCTGTCAGCAGACTTGGTGACAGCCCTGATTTCTATTCAGGGTGTGCTGGTGCTTACCAGCTAAATGTTACCAGAAAATCTTGGACAGCGAAGATCAATCTATGATAACTTTTGTTGCCAAGGAGTTGTCACCCCTTGCAATGTTTGTCAGCCTGATAAAACAAGGCGTGACAACTTCTGAGCAGACTTTGCAGTCATGCATGAGTAAATATGAATAGCATCAGCTTTTAAAAGATCTATACATATTACCTAGATCAACGAATGACCCTTTTGCCTGCTCAGGAGTTGTCACACCTTGAACTATCAAAAGCCGCAGGCTTTTGATAGTTCAAGGTGTGACAACTCCTGATCAGGCAAAAGGGTCATTCGTTGATCTAAGTTCACTCCTAATCCCCTTATAACCGTTTTGCTACTGATTTTATTGATATCAGCCTTGAAATGCAAATATTTGGAGCTTTCCACTTTTCCCTTTGGGACAATTCCCAGCAAAGTGCCGAATTTTGTTGATCCCTGTTGCCTGCGGCTTTTGATAGTTCAAGGTGTGACAACTCCTGAGCAGGCAAAAGGGTCATTCGTTGATCTACATATTACCATAGTGTCTTGGTCACGTCTGCTATTACCAACCGAATAATAAAAGTCACATAATTGTTGTTGTTATAAATATATCCTTCGCTCTTTTTGTGCCAGCTCATAGAGATTGGTTCAATGCCTACAACGAACAACTTTTTTTTAGAATTGACGATTTTAATATTTCAGCTATAATCATCGTCACGTCTAATGTGTAGTAAGTATATAACAAGTATATAACAAGTATATAACAAGTATTGGGGAAAAGTTAACAGCGATCATGTTTTGCTTTAATTCCCCATATTCTCAAATATTCCATCGATAGTTTTTTTTCCAGTAGTCAAAAGTCAAGTTGAATCCACTGCTAAACAAAGTGCAAAAGAAACAAACCTATTCCCTATAATTGATAACAAAACCAGTAAATAGTTTGATACATGAAGCAAGACTTACGAAAGCTATCAATAGCATTTTTGTGTAGGTGAGGAGTTTCCATTACGTATTGAAAAGATGTTTGGAAATTCCCCAGTGTAAGGCTTTGGAAAATTTCCGAGATTACTTCATCATTCAGTATCTAAGGGACTGTTTTTCGTTAAATAAACATGAGAAATATGATTCACCAGCCAATTGATTGAAAATATCCAGAAACGGAAAGTTTTGTTTGACACAGGCAGATAAAAAGGACACTCATAAAGGTATGTTTCATTCGTAAAACTTTCATCAGGTGACTGACACGTATCTAACTATCAGAGAAGATAATATATTGTTATAGAGAGTTGTGTATTGTATACAGAAACTATACAAGGTGAGTGAGGAAATACTCATACGCTGACATTAAAACTTTGACATAATCTTTTTCTAATGGAGTTCATCACATAAGTTCGATTCAATATTTAACAAATATTAATATATTTTTATTAGTACAAAAAGAAATGAGGAGAAAAGCATACGAATTAAACAATCTAGATTTATTTAATGTAAATGGTGATATAACATTACATTTTACATTAGATTTTAGCCAGAAAGATTAATTGTATTTATTTTACAGTTAGAGAAACTTAAAAGTTACAACATTTCAAACAATTACTGTGACTCAGTTTATGAAAATGAATGTAGGCAAGAAAAAAAGAAAAGAAAATGAAAAATGCTTGTATCCCATTATTTACTTACAAGTAGTTACTAGTTATATGTATCAAGATGTATTTATTTACTGAAAATTGGATTCTGTTTTATAAAACCAAATGAAATACAAAAAACATATGAAAATATTTGTGTTTATACTATACATGAAACCCCCACAGCAAATACATGCATATAAAGTTAAAATGGCTACTAACAATTTTATACTTTGAAACTGATAAAAAAAAAATCTGAAACCTAAGGGCCACATTTTTGGTGGATTATAGAGAGCCTAGTGTCACCTTATTAGTGTTGTAAGATTATTTATTAATTTGTTTTTGATTTTTGGAAAATTTAAATCTCTATGTTACAATTCAAGTAAAGAAACAAACAATATGTACAATAGCATCATTTCATGGGGCATGGTTTGTTTGTCACATTTTCAGTGGGCGTTGATTACATCGCCCCATTGATAACTTATGATTCTATCGCTATGTTATCCATAATGAGCTACTTGTTAGAGTGTTGTAGGGACCCAGGCTAGAACATTCGAGTGTTCTTTGGATCATTTCATAGTTTTCCTAATATTTCTGTCATGGTTTCCGTCAGCCAGTCACAGGGTTGAAACTGCTGAAATTGTGGTCATAGAAACTGCATAGATCTCAGTCTATTCATTCTTTGTGTTTTGATGTTTGCTCATGAATAACTTATGTTTGATGAATGAATAACATTTACCTATTGATTACATTTGCTCATTGATCGCATAGTTGGGTTGAAGGTATTTACATTAGCCTGTGAATCATTAGTTATCAATGGGGTGATATTATCAACGCCCACTTGCTGATGTAAATTGAGGCAAACAAACCTCACCATTGGAAGCATGCTCGTATTTTAGTGCATTGTCATGCCCTTTGACTGGTTACTATCGAAGTATTGTGCCACAAACAAATACTTACGAAGACATGCGGTTCATGTTGAGGTTTGCTCAGTTGGCCAACAACATGAGAAGACAACTCCGGTGATCATAGCTCATAATATTTCCCCTATTATTGTGTCACAAAGTTGTTTTACAAGGCGATTAAAAGACTAACTCATTCTACAAAAAGCTAGTTACTATCTAGCTGCTAAGGAAATCTGGTTCATACAAAATAAAACCATAAAGGTTAGCTTTGCTGACCTAACTTTTGTTTGTTGAATGTAAAAACATCATTAGTACCCGCGATTAATTATTTGTTTTTCAAAGCGTTTGTACTTCTGTGTGTTGTTCTATCTCTAATACAATTTTTGTATGAAAACCATTACATTAACTATACTGATGGTTTAATAGACAGCTAAATATAGTAAATTGTAAAACCATACCTGCCATGTTGGCTTGAGAAAAGAGGGAGATTTATCTGAGTGGTTTCTTTAGACTCTAACCATTAAGCTTGAGGTTATAGATGGTCTGATGTGTAGATGCAAAGTCAATAGTTAGTTTGTGTTTTAGTTCAAAAAGCCAACTGCTGAGGCAAATGCCATTTAAATATGGGAGGTGGTACAAAACTTACTGTCAAACAAACTAAAGCTATGTGTAGAATGACAATGTAAAACAATGTCCACCCTAAACCATCTCAAAGTCTAGGTTTTGCTTGATGGAAAAGTAAAATTAAGTATGTAGGAGGTTTCAGGGAGGCGATTTGAAATTTATGAGTTTTCAGGGAGTTTAGCAGTTTGCAGGAGTAAGGAAAATTTGTACCTGAAACTCGGGTGGTCCCTGAAAACTCAGGAGAATTGACTCGAATGTGTAAAACAGTAACGCGGAATTTAACTGTGCTGTAACTCCTAAATTTTTCATTTTATTTTGTTATCCCAACAGCAAAAATCAAAAATGAATCGTCGTAAATTTCGGGGTTACCTCTCTTTGTTTTGAGCAAATTAAACAAAATTGAAAGTTACAATTTGTCTGAAGCTTCTAATCAGCCTGCAACATATTAGAATGAGAGGTTTTGTGTTGTATTGTCTGCCCTAATATATTGTCGTTTGACTATCCGCAGGAATAAAGTTATCTAGAGTAGATCAATAACACACTAAACAAACTACTACGAAACCAACAAGTATTCACTATCCACACTCAACAAAACTAGCTAGTACTGTACATACTTTCATGATTGATTCAAAGTCATTTGGATGGTTTTTAGATTTACTACAAGATGCATCCTGTCAAGAATATGGAGGTTACACTTCCAGTAGAGAAGAACAAAACAGTTTTCTCTCTTCGCCGATTGGTTCCTGCAGCAAGTACAGAGCAACCGACAACAAGCTCCACAGAATCCGACAAATGACTAGCAGCCGGCAGCCAGCAATTGATAAATGCCGAAGAGTCCCTCAAAGGTAAAAGTAAAATATCAGCGATCTATGATGATGTTCCAGAAGAATTTTTAAAATTAGAAGTCAAATCCAAACTGAAGACAGATACAAGTGACTCTACAGATGAGTTAAGTTTGGTACTTGATGACTTGAGGGATGATAGGTGGATGAAGATACCAGAGAGTCATCTGTCTATTTATACAGTCGTACAATATCCAGAGAACCACAATCCAATGCTGTCGCTGACTTTACAACAACAACTGGACCAGAAAACATCAAAAGAATTCCTTGATTACATTCACAACAATCTGACATTAGACGAAAGGGAATCATTGCTGGTAGATGAAGGACAGAGAAGGAAAACATTCCAAACCAACTGGCCTCATGAGGGACATCTATCTGGTACAAAAATGGCTCAGGCAGGGTTCTACTATCTGGGAGATACAGACCACGTACAATGCGTATTTTGTAGAGGAAGGTTACATAAGTGGTCTGACAGCGACAATCCTATGACTGAACATGCCAGACTTTTCAACTTCTGTAGATTTGTGAAAGGTCTGCAATGTGGAAATAGAGAATACAGATCCAAAAAGCTCACAAAAGAAGAAACACAAAAAATTACAACATTTGGTAGTCCAACAACCACTGAGCAAAGAAGAAATCGAGAAGAACATGTAGATAGCGGTCCACTGGGTATTTGTACCAACTGTGCTGCAGTAATACGTTATGCACCAGACTCTGCAAGACTTCGTACTTATGCCAGATGGCCAACTTCCAGTCCTGTTGCTGCTGAACCACTTTGTGATGCTGGATTTTACTATACAGGTTTTGATGATCAAGTTCGCTGCTTTTTCTGTTCGGGAGGTATCAAGGGTTGGACAGGAAATGACGACCCATGGGAGGAACACGCCCGCTGGTTCCCAGACTGCTCTTACTTACTCAACAAAAAAGGTAGAGAATATGTCGATGCAATCCACGACAGAACACCTGATGACAAGAAATGCGTCCAACAAACACGAATGCAAAGGAAAGTTAAAACAGAAAAACAGACCATTATTTCAAAACAGGAAGAGATGAAAAGACTCTGTGAGAGATTGGGCCATTGTAGCCAGACAATAGAAAGAGCTCTGGATATAAATGGTGGACCATTTGAGAGTGTGAAGGATATGATTGAGATGCTACATTTGTTAGAAAATGGTACCGAACCACTCACATCCAAAGCACCATCAGTTCCAGATTCCCGACCTACACAAGAGCTTGACCAACCTCCAGCTCTGCAAACAAGAAACCAGCCAGGACAGATTGTGGAGAGTGAAAGAAACACAAAACGCACATCTGGTTGTAAAATCTGTGAGTTCAAGACAACAAACTTTGTTCCAGCCAATCATGTAGGACTTCCATGCGGCCATCTTATTTACTGCGAGTCATGCAAGGCAGAAGAATCCAGTAAGAGTCAGAATCAGCAAGTGAAATGTCCATTTTTTAATTGCGGTACTCCCCTAGCAGGTGCTATCAAAGCGTTTTTTGCGTAACTAGCTATCTCAAATCTATGCAAAAATAATTATTTTCAGTTTTTTCTTTTCTAAACTCTTTTGATCTCATGTGACATGTGTGCAAGGTGATATTTCACATTTGAAGACAATTGTACAATGACAGATGCCAAGATGACAGATGCCAAGAGAGATATTATCACTGGTATATCACCAACAAACCTTATTGCTAGGCAAAGTTTCAGGAATGCGTGACAGTCATCACTTTTAGACAAACATATTTTATAATTTTTTTTTCAATAGTCTACAAATTTGTATTTACTTTATTCTTTTTTTCTTTACTGTGATTGCCGATCTGATGCTGATAAAGTTATCATTCTGTTTGTGCCTATTTTTGTTTGTACAAGTTCTACCTTTTTACCAATAACCTTTTTTTAACACTTTTCTGTCCCTCCATGTAGCTTTAATCTTTGATTATTATAATAAGATGTGCATGCCCTAAATAATAAATATTTTTCATTTTCTAAGATTTTAATCCTTTACAAATCTAATTAAATTTTTCATAAAAAAGTAAGATGATCTGCAAAAACTTACTTTAATAATAAAGGTATTGAATTTCCATGACATATCACACAATTAGCATGACAATGTAAGTTTTTTGGATAACAGATTTATGCAATTGTTAAACCGGAAACAATGTGAATAATCGATGATTGTGGAATCTCTTGGAAGTATAGTGTAACTGATGCTCATCAGATACCACAGAGAAGTAATGAATGCTCATTGGTCGAGAGCTATTTGTCAAAAACATCAAACTGTCAGTTCAAATAGTTAGATACATGTCATTGTGATAAGAGAGGGCAACTCTAAACCAAGCAATTCATGTTCAACAATTATCCTATCGATCATATACTGCAGTAATAACTTGCTTATCAAAAATAAAACTTAAAAAACAATTTAAAAGTAGTTTCCAATCTTTAAAATAACTTGAAAAGTAACTCAAAAGTAATTTCACATTTCTAAACTAATTTCAAAAGTTTCAATAAAGTAGCGGCATCAATTGAAATTTGAGACGGACCAAGATGCATTGCTTCCAACATTTTCCACCCAAATTGGTATCTGTGTCTAATACTTGCCAAGCGCCTGTCCTGTCCACTTCACTCACAGTCATATACTAGTCTGTCATTAGTAGCCAAGAGAACCCGTGTGTACTCCAAGGTACCGTGTACAGTTTTAGAGTGCAGACAACTCCTATCTCATATATTTCGGTTCCATTAGTGGAATAATTAGTAACAAAACTAAAATAGCAGGCTTTATTGGCAAGGAAACAAATTTTGTCCATATCTAGCATATTTTTGTCACTCACTGAAATGAAACGATATTCTGGTCAAGAGAGAGGAGAACTCTCAATTTTTTGCCTGCATCAAATAATTGCGCAACTCAAATACAGCTGTGTACCACCGTATACCACTAGGCCTTTCATCTACCAGCACACGGTGTATTGTCAAGTTAATATACTCTCCCAGCCTCAACCTCAGACAACTAGGGCTGTTGAGGTGTATGGTTATGCCGACACTGCTACCTGCACACACTTACAACCGACACAATGATAGCAAATTCTCAAGAGCTAACCTCTAAGGATGAACCCAACAGATGTATACTGTTACACTTTTAGCTACCTATGTACTATCTTTGTTGGGCTGGTATACTCTCTCTGAGCTGAGCATTGACAACGGTGCTAACACCACGGCTGAGCCATATCACCCATTTGTTTACTAAAGATAATGGAACTGGCTGTGACATTTCAACTGTCTTTTAAATAATTTATTATATTACTAATCCAAACCCAGCTTTCAACCCACTCAACTTGTATGATTGAGCTTCGACAGTAGCAATAAAACAATAGCTTTGACACTAACTGTCTGGTTATTCTCTAGTCATCTAAACTGGTAGTAGGACTTGACTAGTATCACTTGTGCACTCAATTGTGTCAAATAGAGCACGCCACTCTGCCACATTACCCCCACCTAGTGCCATCTGTTATGTCTGTGGTCATGCTCTTCTCATCTAGTGTTTCATCAGAGAAGTAGGTTAAAGAAATGGAAGCAACATTTTATATCAAAGTTTTTGGAGGCAAAACATTGCAAATGCCTTATACCGAAGTCTGGTGCGATTGTTTATATGTCATCAATTGACCTATAAAACCTCAGCCCTTCACTTAGTAGTTCGCTGTTTGATTGGGAAAAAATTTGTTGCGAACCGGTCCAGATAAAACTACTAACTGGCTAAATAGCCAAAATTGGGAGTTGCTTTCTCTTGAATTGAGACTGCCTCATTCACTACTTACAATCGAAGTCATCTACCCAGTGCTATAAAAAAACACTCTTTATTTCTGCTAACCAAAGTCAAATATGTACCCGATGGATGAAGTATCCTTCATCCATGACATACACAGAGTGCGCAAATGAGGGAAAACACTGTAGGCCCACACGACACTGCTCGATTTTTAAACTGGCAGCTCCCAGATGCAGACTATCCACGCTAACTGATTCGTTAGCATAAGCGGTCAGTCAATTGAAATTGTCTACTCAATGTTTAAATCGGAAATGCTCAGTTGCTCAAGCCACAAGGGTGTACATAGAATTCATTTTTAAACTGTTATTCAAAACTTATTTATGTTATTGTGTCAATGGCTTAAAATTACAACTCACATAATGCTTACCAATCTGGTGCTGTGGCTACAGATGGCTTTCCTGGACCATATATTACTCTATAAGGGACAGCAAAAACATAGCTTCTATAATACATACACACTTCTCAGTATAAATCTGGTTCAGCAAATAATTTTAAAATTTACTACCGTAAAAACATTTATCTGACAGCCCTGAAATTATCGTGGGGCTGATAACTCCCACACCAATTGTAGCTGTTTTCATAGAAACTGTATAAGACTAAGTTTCAGTTTCACACAGTGAGTGGTACACATTAGAGCGAATAAAGTTATATATAAACGTAAAAGTAAGTTGTAACCTCGTAATGGATGAAATAATAAAAAACTGATAAATTTCAACTTTATAAACCAAATTATAACGCTTGCAAGCTTTTTAATCTTTTCAAAACTTTTGGATTCGCTTTAAAATAAGTTCATCTTTTGAGAAAGAAAATATCAAGCATTGAATGTACATTGTTTTTTATTATCTAATTCAATAATAAACTAATATTGCATTTTAATTTAATTGTTTGAAGGAACTTGCTCCAACTAAAGCAATCTTTGGGCTGTCAGATAAACGCCACCAACTTCCATTTAATGTATTTATAGATCTTATACAAAAACTGTAAAAATTTGGAAAAGAAATAATAGGAATTGTACCAAACTGTTTGCTTCATTTTCATCTTACAAACAACTTCATATTAAATACAAATCATTTAGTCTTTAGTAACACATAATTTAATTTTTCAGATAAATAGTTATTGAAATGTTTGTTTTTCGTTCATATTTTATAATTAAGAAAAATGACTAAGAATTATTAGGGTGAAACAAGCACTGGTAGTATATTTTAGTAGAAAAGAATAAAACAATTTTTAATTCTGTTGTTATACTAAACAACATTGCTTTCCTTGCTTAGTAATACACAATAACAAAATATACATACACGCAGCAGAAACTTGGAGTTGTCGGTTCATAACAGTTGGCAGATGAATCTGAAAGACTTGCAATAAAACATTCCCATTTCAATTTCATAGTTGAGTGAGTTAGATTGTTTGGTCAGTTTGGAGTTACATTTGTGCCGACTGACTGCCAAGGAGAAATCATACAGAGATACCAACACCACATCCTTGACTTATATGTCTATGAGTAGCTCAGTGAAATCATACAGAGATACCAACATCCGTGACTTATATGTCTATGACTTAAAGATAAAAAAAGCTCTGTCTTGAGCCCTTGTTTCCACTACGACGCTACGATGACATAATGTAGCAAAAACTACTGCATTATATAGAAGCGTTTGCACAGCTTTGTATCACTAGGGATGTGGTTTGTTGTGAAAAGCGTTCCGCCACGTAAAGTGTCGTGTGTAATGTACATCTTGCCAGACATGATATCTAGATAAGTTTTTGTTGGACACCAGTAAAAGTCATGTCAAAGTTGGCTTCCGGAGCAAAGAAATACACTTTACACAAGTATTCAATACTTCACACTCTTTCTTCATAATTTGCATTGTCCAGAGAGAATCGGCTGGAAATATAGACAGTAGGTAAATCCATGAGTGTTTTGTATTTTGGTGTTTATTTGGAACAAACGAAGTTAATAGTAGAGACATATCATCATGATCAAAGACCGAAACGCTGTAAGTAAATAGTGATGCTTCGATCCAGATTCACTGAAACAAAACCAAACAATTTTTTTAAACCCCTCTTGTCATTATGATTGGTAATTGGTCTGGCGTATTTCCTTGACTAGATAATCTACTAATATCAGGGATCTCCACCATGGACTTTGAAAAATACTAATAACTTTGCATGACGATATTGAGGGGGCAATGTCGATCAATATCAGATGGAAGCTTTAGGGAGGGTGCTGTAAGCCCCCCAAAAGGGTCCGGACACGGCCTCGACCACCAAAGCTCCAAGCAAAATATAACAATCAATCAATCAAGATGAATGTATTGCAAACGGGGACAACACAAGATCAAGTATGAGAGATGCTTGGAGTAAAACACCAATATATAAAATGTGATTGGTTTGAAATATTTGACTCTGTACTATGTTGATAAACCACTAAGCATAATGAGCTAGTTTTTTCTACTTACATTATAAGCTTTTGAAACTTCTGTGCAATTTTTTTATTTGCTCTATATCATCAACTGGCCCAGAGACTTTGTTGATGCGCAGCTGTAAAGTTGAATTGGTGGTACAAAGAAGGAGACGACTCCTCAAAAGTATGTGGACTGCCTTGAGGGGGTTGACTAGGAGCTCAGTACCAACACTTGAGTGGATGGCAGGAATGGTGAAGTATCAATTTCGTGTGCCAACTTTATATATTTACTTGGTGAAGTTTGCTGTGAAACTGGCTGGCTGTTTTTTTGGTTTAGCCATGCTTATGTGGTTTAATAAAACGTTTTATGTATAAGTCAATGTAGTCAGATGAGATGATAATATGCACATACTCAGCAGGCAGTAAGAAAGAACAGTATTTTTGAGGTGACTAAGTGGTATATACCTGATGTACAGTTTAATTCTACCTTATAATAAGACCAGGAAGCAGCAAGTGAACTACATATGACTTTAGTTATGCCCTAAATTAGTAGACTTCCTCCTAAGTTGTTTGTTAGTGATTTCTTTTAGCTTTTTCATACACGACTGCAAGCAAGCAATAGTGGTCATTTATTATAGCCCAACTTTCCCAAATCAATTATGAAAAACCAACATTCTAGCAGCTGCCATTGTCTGAAATTATTGTAAAATCTCTAGAATAATATCTCATCCTAAAGGTGACAAAGAACAGAAATTGACTCATTCGGGTTTCATTGATGTCTTTTCTACTTCGATCAATGACTTTGTGACAACAGTTCATGAAATGTCCACAAGATTTAGTTCTAACAGTGAGGAGCTGGTAGTTGTATAGAAGCTATCTATTTAATAGTTTATTCATTTGTTTTGTCAGGTTGTATTGAGACTACATACCTGAAAGAAATGAAGTAGAGAGCAGTAATAATTGTATGAAAAGCTTGAGCAATGTGAGTGAAGTATTAATTATACTAGTAAATCCAGGCAATCAAGAACATATGATAAATTCATCTTAGTGAAATTTAATACCCCCAAAATCCGGGCAATTCAGATAAAATCTGATTGGTTGAGATCCCCGTAATACAATGATGTAAACTTACCCTAAATTTCTTTCATAATTTGGATCGGTTTAAATCTGAATCTGATTGGTTCAATCCCAAAATCGGTAAAATTGTTGAAAATACATACACATACATCGCAAATGCTCGTACGCTGATCTGGGCTGGTATGCGAGCACTTACGACATGTATATGAACCAGGCTTTATGAGTTCTATCAAAGCTATTTTTTATAGCGATTGTAGGTAGCAATAAATACAAGACACAATGTGCCTGTATATACCAGCTGACATGAAAGAAACGTACAACAAGTTGACTGTACTATTATAAACAGTAGCAGCATTAGTAAAATATTCTCATTGCTACCATTTGAATATGATAATGGAAACTCTTGTGAACTATAACAAAACTCTATAACCATTTGATTTTTGATTATCGATCAGTAGTATATAACACTGGTACTAGACACTCATCAAACTACTTTGTACTCATTGCGGTAAGGCCGTGGCTACACACACCTACGCTTTGTCGGTATACAGTGAAAACGCGTTTTTTGGGTATTCAGGCGACGTTTTCTTTTTCAAAAAGACGATCAATTTCATAGATCAACATCTTACGAAAACATTGTTTGCCTGACGCTTCGGTGATTGGACAATTATTATTTAATAACATCTCTCGATTGGATGAAATGTAAGGATGAAGTTTGATGACTCCAGTGAACTGCTTTGTTATTCAACCTTGACCCAGTCATTACTGATTGGCCAACAGACCATTTGTTACTTCTATCAAGAACGGTAATTTTTATTTATAAGCGACTTATTATTATTTATAAACGTTAATTATTTATTATAGCTGACAAGATTATTAATCTAGTATTATAAACAAACATCATACTTAATATAATTTATATTTATAATAGTTATTATAATGACTATTTTCAATAATTATGTCCTCTTTGCCTCACTGGACACTCTGTAGCGTTTGGGTGATCAATCATCTGTTGCTCGGTTTACACTAGTACGCTACGAAACACGGTGAAAAATCGTAACAGTTACGGTTCGGTACTGGCCCGCACCAAAGTACCTGTTTGTTTAGACGATCGTCTGTCTAGTGCATTAGTTCCGTATCCGTATTAAACCACCTTGGGCCTCGTTTCAGTTTTGAGATGATACGGAACCGGTATTGATGCGAGCTTATCTGAACAGCTGGCATTTTCTCTGCAAACTTCAGTGTTCACATTTATACGGAATGCGCATATCGCACCAGTGTAAATGGGGCCTGTGTGTGTAGCCACCAGAGTGGCGCTACTAAACGTATTTTTTGTCACATTCCTACGAAACGAAATCTAGGTGTGCGTAGCAACCGCTTAACCATGGCTTCTTTCAATTGGCATTTACGTAACAATCAAACAATCAATGTTGCGCTACTGCGACCTACTGGAACAACCAGAATGCTAGTAAAAACACCAGCCGCAAAAAACAGGCAGACGAAATATACAAGGTACCAAATTCGTTGAACGGCATTACTGCTGAGTTTCTAAGAAAGCCAATCCATTAAGAATAAATAATATTTTTTGTTTGGTGTATTTACATAACACTTGATTTCTTTCACTAGGTATATCTATTTTTCATACGCTAGTGTAATCAGCTATAGTAGTAAGTCGTGGCAAGTTCCAGAACATTCGCTCCTTTGTAAACAATCCATATAAGTAGTTCGTGAGTATTGAATTTTCGTCATTCAGTTGTAAACTAAACAGCAAGCAGAAACTCACAAACTGCCGGACTTACTACCATTATATAAGGTAAGATGTTGATGAGGTCTTATCATGCATAATTATTTAGTACTTTTAATTTAATATCCATTGGACAAAGTAACTCTGCTTTCATATTTATTACGTACAAATGCTACAATAATTATTTATGTGCTGTGCAATACAGAAAGACTAGTTCTGAGGTGAAATAAATAAACCAAATCTTGTTTGAGCAAAAACTATTTATTATTACCTGGGCTGGATGCACTTGGCACACAAAGTTCAGCCCATTCAAATAAAAACAAATAGTTTAAAGTTAACAACACTGACATCATCGTGTGATTATTTTATGACGATTGCATAATAGTAGTAATTAATTATAATTCCTTCATTTGTCTGTGTTGCGGTCACTTGCTGAGAGAAATAAAAGCTGTTGTACAAACAGTTTGTTAGAATATTTAAGCGTATGATCTAATCAGAAAGTGCGATGATTTTTGTTTTTAACTTTGTCACAAAATAATGTGTCATGAGATTACCAGTGTCAAATTGTATTTCCCTGTTGGTTTATGGTTCTCATTTTTGGTGTCTCGAGCCTATGTATCGTTGTGTTGTCAAAGTTATTACCCCCCTAGTCATTTTGACCTGATTTATACCTAACACGGTATGTTATGTAATGCCTCAGATTATCTGGTATAACAGGGCTAGCAGGATTAATTGCTATACAATTAATGTTTATGTAGATAAGTTATTTGTTTTGTCATTTGTTTTATACTTGGAATATTTATTCTTGAACTTGTATAAAATAACGAAGACGGCTCACTTACATCAGGAAAATCTCTGCATGATAAGTAAGTACTTCTGTGATTAAATTGATCCATACTATATAGCTCTCCACCGGAACAAAATATTGGGTTATTCAAACAATCATTCGGGTCCATTTTTGGATGTTGGTGATGGATGGATTTATAAATAATATGATTAGTATTTGATAGGACATTTGCCACACGTTAGTTGAAGAAATGACAAAAACTGATACGTGTTCGTTCGTAAATCAATATCTTGCATCAAAAAATGATATCGGATTCAACCATCGTTATATTTTAATGAATTCATGGATTACCAATTGAAATGTGGAGAAGATAGCTCTCAACTTAAAATGCCTTTAAAAAATAAAACTCCATCGGTATGAACAAGTATGGTTGGCAAAACTGTCTCTTTGATTTTTACAATTTTAGGATATCTGTTATCCTAAACTACATTTATGAGATGCAAAACTGGTCTATTGCACCTGAAAAATTATAATTTATGAGAATAGAAACAAATAGAGCTAAGCGTTCATCAATTTTTCGTTTTTCAGCAAGCTACTTTTAGTAAATCCGAGTTTTAAACTAAATGATTGACGATACGACTAACTTTATTGCTGACGTGATTACTTTTGTGGCATAGCGTTCAGTAAAAATAGGCTGGGATTGCTCCTATTATTGATTACCATTTTATTTGTGGCTATTATTTAGTGTTGTGGAAGTTAATAATTTAGAGTTAGAGCGAGGCATTGATAGAACAGGTGGGCGCAATTGAATAGTAAACAATTGTTTTTTATTTTATACTAATTGAATTGAGGCAAACTAGTTTTGCCTAGCAAAGGCTATGGGTGCAGTTTGAAAGCAAGTAGTAAATTGCATATTAATGCATGAAATGCATGGAAATAAAATGTCACTCTAAAATGCTTTTGATATGAATACATACAAAATGTTTTACTCAAATTACAGACAGAACTGCTCCGCTGTCTGTAAGTCTCCAGTGCAGAGGTACGATGTGATGTAAAGAAGAAAGAACTCCTTGAATCCACTTGTTTAGCGTCTGTTTCAAATGCGGATAGATCTAACTGCATGTGTATTGCGTATTGTATAATGCACGTCGATGTCCGATGATCAACAATACATTTATTATTGTCTTTGTTTGTCATCGGATATTTTGTAATGTTGTATGACTTTTGCTGTATTATATGAACTTTTGTGGCTAACAACAAAATATAAAAACCAGTTAATATGACATAAACAAAATGTTTGTGCTAAGGTTTCAGGCCTCTGAACTGTTCTTTAGGGCATCCTGCCCTTAGAGCCTGATGGTATCAAAGTAGTTTATAAATATAGGAGGAAACAGTTTCTTTACCATCATTGCAGTCAATTGGTTCGACTTAAATTGTGAAGTTCTAAAGCTCTAAAATACAACTGATAAAATTCAAGTACAAAGTCAAGCACCCTGACTTTCTAGCGTTCAATTTAAACGTAAATACTTAGTTACTTACAGGTTCTTCAAACAGTAAAAGTACAAATAATTTGGTAAATAAATTTGGAGCATCTAAAAATATAAAAGTCATAGAAAATCTTTTAAATCCAAAAAATGCACCATTTTGTAGATTCACGTCTAGATTCAAACAAATTAATTTACTTCCCACAATTCTTTGTTCAAAAACTGACTGAAATGGTCACCCCTGAACAAAGTGTTGTCAATGTCTGGTTTAGTGTATTTGACTTGTAAGTAAACAAACAGTTGTTTTTGCTTTGTAGGACATTTCAAAATGTGTTTCAGCAACCAAAACGATGGGACAACTACAAATAAAGTGGCACAGCTTTTTCCTGTATGCTCGTTGGTAGCTGCTAGAAATGCAATCAACACAGAATCGAGTAGATCGCGAGTGACTACAGCAGAAGTAGACCAATCATCATCAGCTACAACAAAATCGGCCCAATCAGCAGCAGCAACAACAACAAAATCTGACCAATCATCAGCAGGTAGTGCAAAATCAGACCAATCACTAGCAGTTATAACAAAGTCAGACCAATCCCCAGCAGCTACAACAAAACTAGCCCAATCACCAGCAGCAACAACGAAATCAGACCAATCACCGGAATTTACTGCAGGATCAGACAAACCACCAGCAGCTACAGCAGAAGCAGACCAATCGCCAACAATTAAAACAGAGTCAGACCAATCACCATTAGTTACTATCAACTCAGACTGCTCAAAAACAGCTACAACTGGAACATCTAAAAAACAAAACATTAAAATCATTGCCAACTATGATTACGTGCCAAAAGAGCTTTTGGAGTTCACAAAAAATTCAAAACTAATTACAAATACAAGTCACTATGTAGATGAGTCAAGCTTGGTACTTGATGGCTTGAAAGATGATCAATGGATGAAAATATCTGAAAGCCATTTGTCTGTTTATACAGTCGCACAATATCCAGAGAACCACAATCCAATGCTGTCGCTGACTTTACAGCAAGAACTGGACCAGAAAACACCAAAAGAATTTCTCATCTATGTTCATAATGAATTGACATTAGACGAAAGGGAATCATTGCTGGTAGATGAAGGACAGAGAAGGAAAACATTTCAAACCAACTGGCCTCATGAGGGACATCTATCTGGTACAAAAATGGCTCAAGCAGGGTTCTACTATCTGGGAGATACAGACCACGTACAATGCGCATTTTGTAGAGGAAGGTTACATAAGTGGTCTGACAGCGACAATCCTATGACTGAACATGCCAGACTTTTCAACTTCTGTAGATTTGTGAAAGGGCTGGAATGTGGAAATAGAGAATATAGATCCAAAAAGCTCACAAAAGAAGAAACACAAAACATTACAACATTTGGTAGTCCAACAGTCACTGAGCAAAGGAGAAACCGAGATGAACTCGTAGATAGTCGTCCACTGGGTATCTGTACCAACCGTGCTGCAGTAATACGTTATGCACCTGACTCTGCAAGACTTCGTACTTATGCCAGATGGCCAACTTCCAGCCATATTGCGGCTGAACAACTTTGTGATGCTGGATTCTATTATACAGGTTTTGACGACCAAGTTCGCTGCTTTTTCTGTTCAGGAGGTATCAAGGGTTGGACAGGAAATGACATCCCATGGGAGGAACACGCTCGTTGGTTCCCAGATTGTTCATATTTGCTAAACCAAAAAGGCAAAGAATATGTCGATGAAGTTCATGACAGAACACCTGATGAAAAAAAATGTGCACGCAAAACACAGATGCAAAAAAAAATCGAGTTAACAAAACTGACAGTTTTTTCAGAGCAGGAGGAGATGGAAAGACTCTGTGAGAGATTGGGCCATAGTAGCCAGACAATAGAAAGAGCTCTAGATATAAATGGTGGACCATTTGAGAGTGTGAAGGATATGATTGAGATGTTACATTCGCTAGAAAATGGTACCGAACCACCCACATCCAAAGTACCATCAGTTCCAGATTCCCGACCCATACAAGAACATGAACAACCTCCAGTTCAGCAAACAAGAAACCAGCCAGGACAAATTGTGGATGGTGAAAGAAACACAAAACACACAGCTGGTTGTAGAACCTGTGAACTCAAGACAACAAACTTTGTCCCAGCCAATCATGTAGGACTTCCATGTGGCCATCTTATTTATTGCGAGTCATGCAAAGCGAAAGAATACCAAAGGAGTCAAACTCAGCAAGTGAAATGTCCATTTCCTGGTTGTGGAGCCTATCTGACTGGAGTCATCAAGATTCACTTTGCTTGAAGAGAATAACAAAGAGGATTAAATAAGACCACATAGTTAGTCTTATATCACTGGGACAGTTTCCAGGAAACTTGTTTTTGAACAAGTTTCTAGTTTTTATATTGATTATTAATACATTTTTAAAGCCGTTCAACATTTTGTTTATACACTCAATTTAGCTGAACTTGTAGTTTATACGAATCTAATAAAATACAGAGAACACAACCTTTCACATGATTTTTTGCCAGTTTTTATAAGCTAAACAATGAAAATTGAGCATTGAAGTATCACAAAAATGAGCTTGTAAGCAACCCTTGCATTTAGTTTCTGCCGTTTGAACCACATTTGAAGACAGAATAGTTGCAGGTAAGATAAATAATTATCCTACCGACAAACCACTAACAAGATATTTCTTCCATCAACCATTAGAAGCTGTAATTGTTTTTTCTAAAGGATTTGAATAGCTGCCAATTCATTAACAAACAGAAGACATCCAATAAATAAACAGGCATATTCACTTCATAAATGTACAAGCAGTAGATGCCAGAGAAGAGCAAATATTACTAAAGTGTATTTGATATAGAAACAAGTTTGGGTGAGATCGATTATTGTATACAACCGATCTGATCGCATGTAAAAGAAATTATATTCATATATGGCAAGTTGCTATAACAGTAATTATTGCACTACTATTCAAAGGTAGCACAGTAAGCAATGTCATAGTATGTAATTGAGAGCTGACTAGAACCTCAGCTATTTGGTCTAGTGTGGTATTTTATTGTGATCAATCATTCTTTCAACAATCGGTTGCACAATTTAACAGCCCACATTATTACTATTTAGTATACTTTAGACATAAGATAGTGTATTTTTTACTTTAAACACATATTTTTTGGTTCAAGGGCTTTAACAAAATGTAACGGTATATGAATGGTTTTGTTTGAATTGTACAAAACTTATGATAGAATCGGATATAGCCCTATTCAGCAAGTTTTCTTGACTGCTGGTTGTTATTGTAATCCAACGAAAGGATAGATTGATGCTTGTTTGTTGAAAACATGCTCAACTTCACAGCTGAAAAAGTCTAGTAAAACTGAAGTATGAATAGAGAATATATGCCACAGTGTTGCTGATTACCAAACAAAAATTATATTTGTGGCTGAGAAAAGATTTTTATTGTCTTTTAATCATTTCAAAATAGACATTCCACAAAACATAGCCGCCCGTTGTTGACTCCTGTTTCAAAAAGTAAAACCGCCAGCTATAGATCAAGTCCATTATTACTAACATGTCGTACTGTTAATAGAACAGTGCACATCACAAGACAAAATTTCTATGGTGTTGTAATAATGGGGTTGTGACATTAAGAGTTATCTCTCTTTGAACTTTCTACATCCAACCGGAAGTTACCATTGTTCGTAGTATATAATATAGTTACTTCATGCAGACTCGTGACAGTTTTTCCCTGATAGCCTCCATGCTGTCAATTGTGTACTATAATGACATGTCGCTAAAAACACTTGAGACTATTTTTAAAGACAGCAGCATCAAATCTACCTGCAGCAACAAAGATTTATATTTTTTTTACAGTTTTTTCAATTATTACTTATTACAGTTGTTATCCACGGAACTCCGGGGCTTGCCAAAAAAAATAACATAGACGATGCGTCCTGTAATAAAAACCATTCGTAGCAATATCCGGTTGCTTGCAAAAAGTTCAATATCACAAATAACCCGATTCATTGAAACTGAGCGTAAAAGCTAGGTTATTACTAACACATTTAGTAACGGGCGCATCGTCTTCCTTCCCTTTTTCGGCAAGCCTCTGATGCCCGTGTTATCATTATTCTAACTATTTTTCATATAGTTATTAGTGAAATCTTTTTTTATTTATTATAATCATTTATAATTATGATTCTACAGTTTATGATTGCTATTGTAATTATTAAGGTTATTATTGAATTGTTATTAGATAATAATAATTATTATAAATGATGCTTCTTATAATTTTATAATAATAAATAATAATTATAGTAGTAAGTAACAACTTATTATTATTTATAATTATTATTTTAATAAATCAATTATGATAAAAAAATGAATAATTGATTTTATTATTATAAAAAATTGTCACCACATTTAACTCTCATTGTCATTTATAATAATAGTTTCATAGAGGTGTAGATAGATGCTAATGATTAATTATTTGTATTATTATTATTATTTCCCGCACAGATACCAGACAATCCATTATTTACACATAAACGTTGCGTTAAATAAGTTAATTATCGTTGGTGTTTCATCGTATTTATTAACTACTGTACCAACGATCGTATATAATCGCGGATCGCATCGTGGTTATTTAATGATTATTATGCTCTATAGCTACACTTGTGTAATTAAAAACTTGTGTACGTGTAATCTGCTATAGCCCTGTGAGCTCCGTAACTTGTTCAATTATATCAATCGCATTGCAATAGCCTGTTTATTCTAGTTTAACATCTCAACTCCGTATTTCTGCATTGTACTTTATATAAAAATTTCGGCATTTCCCGGTTGGACTTACACCAGCGCCCCCTATAAGGGGGGATAACCCCAGTCACAACCCCATTGGTAAGGATTTGCATAAACAAAATAGTCATTTCCATTATATTATTGCAGTATCCATTTGCCTTAGCTACCTACAGACTTATATAATGTAACAACCTTTCTGGTGACAAACTGGTGACACTACAGTAGAGAAAAAATAAAGGTAAGGTGTATGAGAGATGACATAAACATAGATTGCCATAATTTTATTGGTCTCCTCCATAGAGGTGTTAGGTGATACTTGCAGTATAATGCTAGTGCATTGTGAGTGTAGGTAGTGTGACGTAATATGACTTTAATGTAATATATCGTTGATATATAATATGATATAACTGGTATAATGACTACTAACTGGTAGAGGCAGCACAGCTCACATGTTTACAGTTGCTGACTCTAGCAATCGGCTTATTACAATTCTTGTTTACACAAAAGTAGCTCAAGAGGTTTACAATGCGATGCCCACGGATTTAGTCGCATTACATTATCCAACACCAACCACCACATTACATTATCCAACACCAACCACCACATTACATTATCCAACACCGACCACCACATTACATTATCCAACACCAACCACCACATTACATTATCCAACACCAACCACCACATTACATTATCCAACACCAACCACCACATTACATTATCCAACACCGACCACCACATTACATTATCCAACACCGACCACCACATTACATTATCCAACACCAACCACCACATTATATTATCCAACACCAACCACCACATTACATTATCCAACACCAACCACCACATTACACTATCCAACACCAACCACCACATTACATTATCCAACACCAACCACCAAATTTGAGGGAACTGCAGCGAAAAGCCCTTGAACTAACACACAAGGTAGATGTCACTGCAAGACCGCTAGAGGGCATGATTGTCCCTTGACACCATATCATCATTTTCTATTTTTTTTCTGTGATTTCCTCCTCTTTTTTCTTTCTTTGCAGCTTTTTGCACTCAATTGACTCAAACTAATGCTACACTCTGACAAATTGACACTATATTCTGACGTGCTCTACAAATAATTTCTGAGTGACTATCTGTCTTACGCACTGAACTAATTCAATTGTAAGCAAAATTATTTTGTTTTGTTTTGTGTTAGACTATGACTTTTCTTATTTACGGATTAGGTGTTTTTTTCCTTAGCAAAAATGAAATCTGAAATCGTTAAAAGCTTTAAACGAAAGAAGTTCCTTAATCAGTTTGATTAGTAAAATTAAAGTGTGGCACAAACAACATCTCATCTCGCCTGTTTTTTATTTGCTTACTGCCCGATTGATAGAAGTACTGCCGGCTCATCGGAATTTGGAATCGTTTAAAACATTATTAGTATGAAATCAAATTAGCATCTACAAATAACAGCCAAAGCTTTCTAAATGTCTACAATTTTTTACTGTTGCATATTACGGAAATTTTTATAGGCCAAGAACATTCTAGAATCCCGCAGTAAACAACCACTGGAAAAAAATTCTGGAAAACTACTGAAACCCATTACTTATCAGGTTTATGCAACTGCTATATTAATCAAGTAAACATTACACAGAGTGGAAAATTCCATACATAAGTGATCTTTTGGGAAATCCCAGCTTTCCCATGACACGTTAATCAGTGGTAATTTTCCTAGACGTACTGATAATGAACTAGCCTAGCCTAGCTGGCGCGTTAATTAAATTCCTTTGAAAGGATTCTATTGAAGTTTCCATCAATCGGCTTTCTATTTGTATGTTATACTACAAGGAAATATTGGTCATAACAAATGACACCATAGCGTACCTTTCCAGAGAGCTAAACACTGAAGTAGGATAGATGTGGGAGACTCCGTACTCTTATAGTAGCCAAGCCATGCGAAGGGTGGATAATTCCTCATTGAGAATGGGCAAAGAAAGAATTTGTTGTCTATGTATTGCGGAGCCACTAAAGTGGCAAAAAATATGCAACAGACGTGCTACGTGCTTTTTATTACCTCTGTATGAGGAGAACCCTTAACTAAAGTTACATAACATCTCTGACCATTTGTAGTTGCTTAGTTTTTTAATCATGGAAATATATATGTCTAACAGACAAACAAGTTTTTGTCAACACAAAGCATGCGAGCCAAGCATGCTCAATAAAATCTATGGAGTATTCGATCGGGCTATTAATCTACTGTGAAAAAAGTGTTTCACCTTGTGATAAGTTTTAAGTTATCAATCATTATAAAACAAGTATTAAACTATCAAGTGATACCTGCTTGTCTGTAAACCTGATAGCCAACATAAGCTTCAAAATGAATAATGAAGCACATTACGGATATATTTATTGACCTTACTTCTATAAACTGTTTTCTTTCAGCAGAACTCCAGAGTATCATAAGATTACAACTGAAAGAAACAATGATAGGCTGGAAATAAGTTTTCTAAAATTATTTAACAAAAATTTTTATGTTCATTTTCAAATATCAACAAGCCACACAGAATTCATCACCAGGTGTACAAGTAGCATTTTTTGTGACACAAACTCAGCTGACGTGATTTCATTAATGCTTAAAAATAACAGGAGTTTTTCTCTTGTAGTAATAGAATTTTCCACTGTAAACAACGACTGTATTGGAAATCTACTGACCGACTCATCTAAATGAGGCAGATAACCTCCCTAATAATAATGTTTTTTTCCACAATTTTTGCATATATATACCTCAAACACATGATGGCTGTTCATTACCAACAGAGTAACCAACTAACTAACACTACTGTCACTGTCATACAAGTATAATACAAAGTAATAGAAGAGATATATTGAACAGAGAATATACAAGGTAAGATTGCTGTACACATATATAACCCCAAGAGAGGGTATTTATCCATTCGTGTCTTGGTGCTATTTAAATTAAGTTATATATGGAGCTTCAATAAATCGAAGCATGAAAATTGATCATTTAAATATAATGGTTTTACACAATATGTAAAATATAAATTTGAAATCTTAAAAACTTCATTAGTCAATGTATTCCTTGCTTGTGATAGTTTTAATAGCAGTCTCTTTGAAATTGGAATATACGTACGTAAAAGCAACTTTTGAATAAATGATGTTTGCAAGAACAAATGAGACGGATGCAAGTCCTTGATACATGCACCCACCAATACAAATTCAGAGGCATAATGTAACTAATTCCAAAAAGTGAGTCTTTGTTTTGGTTGGTGTTGTGGAAATTTTGTACATCAGCTGCATGACAATTTTATTGAATCACCAGACCCTAGCCTGGTTAATGTCTGTACTGTAACCTACTAGTAACTACCCTAGCCTGGTTAATGTCTGTACTGTAACCTACTAGCAACTACCCTAGCCTGGTTAATGTCTGTACTATAACCTACTAGTAACTACCCTAGCCTGGTTAATGTCTGTACTGTAACCTACTAGTAACTACCCTAGCCTGGTTAATGTCTGTACTGTAACCTACTAGTAACCACTACAACCGATAGTAGAAAAAGGTAAAAAGCTAATAATTACCATATACTATCTACTATTGCAACTACCAATTATATAACTGCTTACATTTACTATAATAAGTTATTTTACATTTCGCAGGTTATTTCAAAATGGATCCCGGCAGCAATTTGAAAAGTGCCTTCTCCTGCAACAATGCACCACAAAGATTGAAACTGAAACAACAATTCAAACCAGAAAAAGGATTTAGTGACTCTACAAACGACTTGTGTGTGATGTTCAATCATTTAAGAGATAATCGATGGATGAAAATACCAGAGAGAAATTTGTCTGTTTATACAGTCGTACAATATCCAGAGAACCGCAATCCAATGCTGTCGCTGACTTTACAACAAGAACTAGATCAGAAAGCACCAAAAGAGTTCCTTAACTATGTGCACAACGAACTGACAATAGACGAAAGAGAGTCATTGCTGGTAGATGAAGGACAGAGAAGGAAAACATTCCAAACCAACTGGCCTCATGAGGGACATCTATCTGGTACAAAAATGGCTCAGGCAGGGTTCTACTATCTGGGAGATACAGACCACGTACAATGCGCATTTTGTAGAGGAAGGTTACATAAGTGGTCTGACAACGACAATCCTATGACTGAACATGCCAGACTTTTTAACTTCTGTAGATTTGTTAAAGGGCTGGAATGTGGAAATAGAGAATATCGCTCAAAAAAACTCACCAAAGAAGAAACGCAAAACATTACAACATTTTATAGTCAAACAGTCGCTGAGCAAAGAAGAAATCGAGGTGGACATGTAGATAGTGCTCAGCTGGGTATTTGTACCAACCGTGCTGCAGTAATACGTTATGCACCAGACTCTGCAAGACTTCGTACTTATGCCAGATGGCCAATGTCTAGTCCTGTTGCTGCTGAACAACTTTGTGACGCTGGATTCTATTATACAGGCTTTGATGACCAAGTTCGCTGCTTTTTCTGTTCAGGAGGTATCAAGGAATGGACAGGAAATGACATCCCATGGGAGGAACACGCCCGCTGGTTTCCAGACTGCTCTTATTTATTCAACAAAAAAGGTAGAGATTATATTGATGAAGTCCACGACAGAACACCTGATGAGAAGAAATGCGTCCGCAAAACACAAATGCAAAAAAAAGGCGAGTTGAAAAAGCATACAATTTTTTCGGAGCAAGAAGCAATGCAAGAAATTTGTGTGAAATTAGGTCATAGTAGCCAGACAATAGAACGAGCTCTAGATATAAATGGTGGACCATTTGAGAGTGTGAAGGAAATGATTGAGATGCTACATTCGCTAGAAAACGGTACCGAACTACCCAACGCCAATGCACCATCAGTTCCAGATTCCCGACCTACACAAGAACATGAGCAACCTCCAGCTCAGCAAACAAGAAACCAACCAGGACAGATGGTGGATGGTGAAAGAAACACAAAACACACCGCGGGTTGTAAAATCTGTGAACTCAAGACAACAAACTTTGTTCCAGCCAATCATGTAGGACTTCCATGCGGGCATCTTATTTTCTGCGAGGAATGTAAAGCTGACCAATCCAGGAAAGGTATCACTGAACAGGTGAGATGTCCATTTCCTGGTTGTGATGCCAATCTAACTGGTGCTATTAAAGTATTTTTTGCATAATGATATCTCAAATTACTTTAACATATTATCATGTCTTATTCAGTACAAAAATCTGAACAATTGTTTGATTCGATACATCAACCTTGAGCAGTATGCAGCTGCAATAGATTTTTCAAGCAGTTAGAATATTTTTCAAGTTTATTGACTAACTCACAATTATTCATTTTAAACAACTGTTCAAACCACAAATAGGAAGTGGTTTTACCTAACAAAGAAAGTAGATCTGACTCCGATGATATTTTATGGCTAAAATAGCAGCAACCTACTGTGTACACACTCAATATTGTTATCACTATTGCTTGAATAAATTGCTTTTCAGTAATTGCCGAAAACCAAGATAAAAAATTCACATTTTTACTCCAAAATTGTCAGTAGATATTTACTAAAAGGTTGCTCACTCATATAATATTTCATATATTATCATATTGTACATTTTAATTTATGCATGCAGTTTACAACCTTGCCTGCTCCCATATATGTGTCTAGTTTACATTAACAGATATTTATGGTATTGCAGTTTGCTCCTTCGAGCTCTAGTATAATCACGGAGTTATTTCCCCTTACATAGATGACCTTTATAATAATATATTTTTATGACATATAATGGTTGCTAAGATCTGAGAAAGCAGCAATCATCTTACAAGGTAAGACGATAAATCTAGTATTTCTCGTCTTGTTCAACGTTATCTCATAGTTTTACCCATTATTTTCTGGTAAATTATTCAGTAAAAAACATGGGCACCCACATTCAACTATTCAACATAAGCTAAATCATTTATAGTTTTAAACTGTGCATGATTTTTAGCTGGCGTTGTTGATACCAACGTGTGTTACAAATATTTGTACATCCGTGATTGTGGTGATTTGCTTTGGTTTTGATTTATCGTGCGTAGAAAAAATATTTTGACTGAAAAAAGGTTTTATGATCCTGTATAACTCAAAATCACACTTGCAGCCCCAAACCTGGCGCTTGTACTCCCAAACTGCGTTTGCGCAGCAATTTTCCGTTGAAGTTTCTTGACCCATCTTGCCACAGAAATATTTGGCACATTTTGTGGAGATGTCATGTTGATACAGGCTGAGACGCACCAACCCAGCAGTGCCGAGTTCGACTGTCAAGCTGCGACAATTTTTCAGCCATTTGATGCAGTTAAACCCATTGCATTGCTCTGTGTAGCAGTAGTTTCAATATTTTGTTTATTCGATCCTGGATATAACATAAACGACGAATGCTATAAGATTGTGAGATTATTACATAATTAATTATTATCACAGTTGTAAATAAACCACAGAAAGTATTATTTTTGCATCAAATAACAAAAACTTTCCCGTATTAAAAAATAATCATCTAACAATCGCAGTATTATTATTGCCATTGCGGATGCAAACATGAAATAAAGCCCGGTTTTCTTCAATTTATTAATTAATTAATTTCAATGACGATTATTATTTTTTGTAAATAAATCAAAATTTAAAATTATAGGTACATAAAAAAGCCTCTGAATTTGCCTATAGCTGCTACCTGGTAGAAAATCATTAATAATCTAACCGCAACTCATCGACTCAACAGCGTGAGCAAGTAGGAATCAATTTAAAATATAGATAATGGCCTCGTGAATGAAACCTGCAACTGTGACCATCAAATAATATGGAAATGCAGTTTATTTTGTGTAAGCTTAGCTTTATCCTGCATGTGCACAAGCTGATGACAAACTGACAGATTATTAACTGTTCAATAGGCTTTTGAAATAACAAGAGTATGATTGTGACTACATGATTAATAGGATTATAATTAAGTCCAATCACAGCTGCCTCACTAGGTGAGGATCAATTACCATTACCATAGACTTTGATGTTCCATTACACTGATATATATTTCGCTGCTCCATTACCACACAACAAGCTACAAAAGAATGACTAGTATAAATAATCAATAAAAAGCAACAAAATGATTAAGAACTACTAGTTGTTGTTTGCAGCGCCTTTGGAATTCTCATCTAAAGTGCAAGTGATTAGTTTACAAAATAAAAAAATTGAGAAATTGTTTTGTGGTTGCATATTTAATTCTATTCGCTAGTGAAATTGACATCGCTGTTAGCAATTCAAAGGGAATCAGTTTTACAAGTATAAGCATCCAGTTTTGACCAGTTAATGTCAGAAAAAGTAATTAATAGCAACTTGGTGATTTTCTCGGCGTTGATGTCACTGGTGCATCCATATTGGCCCTATCCATACTTGTTGTAGCCAATATTCTTCTCTATTACCATAACCGTGATAAGATAACTCTCAGCTGTGGAATAGTCCTTGGTACAGTAATTTTTACAGCAGTACGTTTGATTACGAATAATGTGTTAACATATTCAATGGTGCTTTGCTTTGTGTGTTATGACTCTGGCATAAGCATTTTTGGTTTGATTATATACAAAAATTTGTTAGTCTATATTTTGTATGATTGAGGTAGTAGTTCGTATGTCATGTTAGCCGTCACCGTTACTTGGTGGTAATCAAGGACAGGAGCAGCAGACAAACTGCATCATATTCTACAGCATTACGGCCCAGTCAGACAAGGTGTTGGTGACAAACAGCCCAGTCAGACAAGATGCTGGTGGCAAACGGCCCAGTCAGACAAGGTGCTGGTGACAAACGGCCCAGTCAGACAAGGTGGTAGTGACAAACGGCCCAGTCAGACAAGGTGCTGGTGACAAACGGTCGAGTCAGACAAGGTGCAGGTGACAAACGGCCCAGTCAGACAAGGTGCTAGTGACAAACGGCCCAGCCAGAGAAAGTGTTGGTAACAAATTGCGCCATCCAATTTTTTGTTGATTAAGATGCAGTGTCTACTCTACCTCTACCGCCCTAGCTATGACACTTCAGGGGAGATAACTTTAATGTCTGTAGCTCTCAAAAACCCAAGTCCTTGTAAATGGGATGCTACCGAGCTAGTTTTTAAATAAATCCATTCCTATCTGGATTTTCAAAGCAACTTGACCGACAAGCAAAATGAATTGTTTACTTTCATCATTAGCTTTGATTAGTGAACAACAATATTATTGTAATGCGTTCTTCCACTCCTTGTTCTCCCTTATTCATTACCCCTTGATCGTTTGTATTATCCAACCCCTATTACCCTAACCCTTCCTTTCCCATCCCACCTGAATTATACCATTGCTAACCACCCACTTTGTAACAATTCCTGTCTTATCCAGTTATATCAGTGAATATACCCTGTGAAAGTGATACAATAGCCTCCCTTCCCACTAGACAGCTCAACTCCCACCCTACAAAACTCCTTAGCATAAGCGCCTGCATCCTTGCTTCCTTTCCCTGCAAGTTTAAAGTTTGTAGAACAAATAGATACCTCACCAGCCCCATGTAAATGTTAAACAGTTAACTTATATTCTGACAAGGCTGTTTTCTTTTCGAGGACACAACTCCCTTCAGCCGGGCATTTCAAGGGAGCCTGAACTAGTGTTATCAAGGGCAGCTGTACCACAGATGATTTGGAGAACGGACAAGCAACTAAAGCCGCATTTACACTAGGCGACTCCGATTCCTTTGAAGTTTACCGATTGCGTCTGGGCACTGGAGACTGGTGCTGTTTCTGGTGGAAATGCAGGGTTGTCGGAGGCTGAGATGCAGCAACCCAGCAGTGTTGAGTTCGAGTGTCAAGTCGCAGCGTCTTCATGGCCACGTGACACAATTTAACCAATTGAGTTGCTCCAGATAGCGGCTCTAATATTTTGTTTATTCTAGCCTAGATAACGTAAACAATGATTGTTATAAGATCGTAAGGTTATTATTAAATAATTAATTATTACCAGCATTATTGACATGTGTGTTTATCATTTTTCTTATCAAAAGAATCAAACTATGTATGTTCAACAATAATAAATAATTCATATTTGGAGTAGTTATCATTATTATTTTGGATGCAAACACAAAAATAACGTTAGATTTTCTTTAAATTATTATTTAAAGCTAAGTTAAAATTTCAAATTATAGGTAAATAAAAAATCCACAAGACGCATAGAGAACTACTGCCTGGCAGAAAACTGGTAATAATTAAATCACAACTCATCAATCCAGCAATAAATTATTTCAGCTAAGATTGTTGGGCAACTCGGAAGTTGCAAAACTCAAAACTTAGGGTGTCGCAGCAGTGTAAAGGCAACATGCGTCTGCAGCTCCGCCAATCAATAGAGTCGGAGTCGGAGTCGCCCAGTGTAAACGCGGCTTAAGAATAGTATATAGGGCACCTGCTTACCGATGACCAATAAGATGCTGAGTTTCAACCGTACCCTAACTCTATATAAATAGAATCAAATATTATTGCAGTCAGTTATTAGTTAGCTCTGCTTTGTCAATGCTTATACCATGTGTCTTTATTTTATAAGCATACTAAAAGTTTGATCAACTTGTACCATTGTATACACTGTTATTGAAAATGTGACTTATTTCACAGGCAAAATGTGGTTTATGCAATGCAACTAAATAAGTCACCTTCCCTTCTTTTTGAATAGCGTAAAATTATAATATCCGGTTTGTTACAGCAGCATTGTCTTTTAAAACTCAAAATAAGCTTCAGATGGTAATGGTTTCTTGAAGTGCAGCTGATGAAAGTTTTGTGTCAAAATTTAAAATGAAACAGTTGCAGTGTTTGATTTCGTTTAATTGTTTTTTGATAAAACTTTTTGAAATGAGGGCTAAAGAAAAAACAGTGACCAGCTTTGATAGTCTAGATGTCTATGCTCACTTCACTGTTTATATTAACTCCATAGCCATAGTATAAGTACTAGAATGCTAATATTTGTTAATCAGTCAATAAATAAAACATACACAAGGCAACTGACGCCGATCGCCATGTTGCTAAAGTGTCTGTACATCTATAAATTTACCTGCCCTACCATTAGGGGAGATTCCCTTGCAGCTGTTTATTTAGCTAAAGAACTGCAAGCTTATTAATTGAGGCATTGTTAGACTTTAATTTACATCAAAAATTTTGCCGACTCAACAAATCATGTTTCAGTATTTCAGCCATAATCAACCTTCTTTTGAGTTCAGAGGCAACAAAAGTTGGTTTTATTTTGTGATGTGTACCTGCATTACAATTAAAAGCAATGTTTGAACTAAATGTTAAAGAGCGGTTGCTACAAAATATCTTGCAAGAGATATTTTGTAGAAGCCCTGATTCGATAAGAAAGTTGGTAGATGTAAAAAGCCCATAAGTTTTGCACTATTCTATCCCTACTATTGTATTGTATTTGCTGAACTATCAAATAACTTTTTGGTGCACATTTCCTGAGCTAAATCAAGTTATCTATAAGAGCATAATGAAATATATCATTCAACAATGCTGTAAGATTTAATTTCACTTCCAGTTAGGTTAAGACTGTATTTTTTATAAAAGGACTGTTTAAAATAGAAGACAACTCCAAGTTTATTGCTTATTAACTACTATCAAGGTAGTAAAAAACATTCAGCGCTGTTTTTCATAGCCCCAACAGTTTATATGACTTTGAAAGTGTTTATATATCATACATTCTACCTCAGTCATTGAGAAGCGCCTAAAACTACAGTTTTTATTTCATCTTCATTTTCACTGATGTGGCATCACACTAATGTTTAGTTTTATTACGCTTGTGAATAAAGTTTTAAAAGTTCTTTTCAATAAAACTAAACCATAATAACTAACTTGAACTAAAGAAATGTTGTTAATAACTGTGATCTACTTTTGATTTATATTTAATGTTTTAAAGCATAGCTGGCCAAATGCCACAATTGGAAAATTAAATAAAACAGGCGCCACATTTAATTTTGTTTATTTTTTCTTAGCCTTTTTAAAACAAAGTTTGAACATGAAAGTAATTGATGTTTGCATTTCAGGTATCTGTTTTTTGGCAGTTTAGGGATTTATACTACATCTGTGATTTCTGGATAGACTACCCTCTTTGAACCAATGAACTAATTACTTTGATTTTCTTTTTTTAAACCCCGAATGGCACCACAGAATTTTTATCATCTTATCACAGTTCATGTTTTTTTCTTTATCTGCTTTTAATAACTCATTTAGGCAGCATTTATATTCAGTAAGGGTAGTCGACCTAATTATTTTTTATGCATTTCAATCACTATTTGAAACCAAACAAAGTAACATTTTTAGTCAGCATAAATTCTTTTTGAATTTGCGAACTTTCCAACTTTCAATTTTTACCTGCTGAGAGGTGAGGATATACAAGTTCTGTGGTTTTTCCTTCAGTGCCACCACCAGTAACATATAAGCTTTCAAGAGTTCTGATTCTAAAAAATACCATGAAAACTCACTGCACATTGAGATGGCACACCATCAACCATTGACTGTTTTAAAAACCTTCAAAAAAATATCCACCATTGAATATTGCGAAGTGCTAGTTCAAAAGTCAAAGTTTTTGCATTTACTGAATGACCGGGCAAGGAAGGAATATATCACTAACCATCATTTTCAGGCTGTTGTTTTATGAACTTTTTTGCTTCCTTGGCATACTTGAACCGGGCTGTCCGTTTTTCCAGCTCTGGTGCCCACCTGACGAGACCTTTTCTTATGGCCATACTGACATTGTCAACTGGTGTTCCCAAAGAGCCGTAAAAAGAACGGATGACATCTCGCCACTCATTTATCATCTTCAAATATGAATTGCGAATACATATTATGATTTCCGCTGTCCTTAGCATCATATATGTTTGAAGCATTCTCTAAAGAATACTTGATAGTTGCACGAATTTTGTATCAGTTTAAAGGTGCTGTGTTGCAAATTTTTGACTGATTAAACTTAACTTGATTGTCTCAAGCTAGTTTTCACGCAGAAAAACTTTTTGCGGAGTTGTGCTCTCCCTAATTCTGTCTATAGCATAAGAACAATAATAGATGGTCACTCATACTCAACTTATATAAGGCCATAAAATGGCATTGCAAAAATTTGGCTTGTTGCATAGAAAGATGGCATCCAATTAATAGTCATCGTGTAGAGACTTTCAAGAATATCAAAAGAGTATGCTTGCAGTTGTTTTCAGATTTTTCATTGTACGTTAATTAAGTCAGCATTGTAATTTATTGTAGGTAAATCTGTTATTATGTAAACACTGGTGTCCATGTAATAAATTACAAAAAATATCTCACTAATGCAATATTACAATAAAAAAATTATTTTCAAATCAAATAATATCAATAGATTCAAATTATTATTATTTACAATTTCTTTGCGGGGAAAGAAAATACTAGATTTGCGTTTTCGGCATTGTTGCTGTTCAGCTAAAGTATAATTCTCAAATCTGAATTATTTGATTGAAAATGTTAATAAGTAATATTTTTCAAACCCAATAAAAGAAAAGTATGAGCTAGTTTATGATTATTTTTAGAAACTTTGCTGTGACTATTTAATACTATACGACACTAAGGAAAAGACAACTCCAACAGTTGAATTGCGTAAGTAATCTGCAGCAATGCACCATTAAAGCTCAAGCGAAAGGCTTGTTACTTGTTAGCTACTAAAATAATTATGATTCTCGTCACAGCAACTTCGAGACAAAATGTGTGATGGTTTACTTACGTATCTCGTGTCTGTCAAAATTGGATAATTTTGGAATACTTTCTCTGCTTCCTCTCCATTCATTCGTTGGCTTCGTGATTTCTGCAATTCGTGTAACACGGCCTCGTCAGTTGGATTTGTTTCTTCTAAAAGACTGTTCATTTCAATTTCCGTCTCCTCAACGTAATTTTCCAAGCCCTGGATAATAAACATTCATAATGCACAAACACATTACTAAACGGCATGCCCCTCTATCTATTCAGATGCGACGAAGTGAAGAGTCATTCAAGAGGCGCTAATGGTGGCTCATAGTTGCTTTGGGAAGCTGAAACATTTAGAAAGTTTTGAAATAGCATAGACAGTTTGTATATCTTCGGATTTATTGAAAAATTACCACAGGCATGTAGTGTAATCCAAGCATGATTAGTCTCACTATTGGCTGATGAAAAATTTGGGCAATAACATGAGCTTTCCATGCAACAACCACAGAAACTGTAAAACCATCTAGCTGTTTTGGAAAATATCTGTGGTTATTTAAATATTTTTGACGATTTGCAAAACATCAGAGTGCTTAAGCTATTTTGAAGTTGTATGAACTATTCACAAACCATGAACTTTTGAACTATTTTGAAATAGTCCAAACTGTTTTGATTCTTTACAAACTACTTGCTAAAGATTTGAACAAGTGATTAAAGAATATGCTTTTCAAACAAAATCAGCTGGCCTCATTTTGTTTACCACCTCTTTGTAAAACAACTTTCACAGAAACACACACAACATGATAAGTTATATACTTCCCTATAAAAGATTGTCAAATATTATTGTCAATATTATCTTCCAAAGTAATAAAAAACTCGGCAATAATATCAAATTATGTTTGGTCATTTTCTGTTACACTTGATCATTATTCAAATCACAATGAAAAATATAAAAAAAAATTTTTTTCCAGTGAAATCTAACAGCCAGAAACAAACAAGTAATATGGTTTTGGTGCGCACAAACTTGCAAATCGTATAAACTTTTTTACAAAATATCTGGTGAGTTTGCATTGTATTCTGGTGGAATGTAACTTAAAGCGGCTAGAGGTATAAGAAGTGCAAAGTGCTAACTATGCTAAGCCACTAGCTGCTGTGTATACGCACATTTACATCCTATTTTTCCAAATTATAGTGTGAAAGTACTGTCTAGCTCAAAGTATTTGAGTGACTCTTGGTCGACGCAGTAAGTGCAGCTAACCAAGAAAGAAGGCAACTAAAATATACACTATTTGTTTTACAAAAGTAGATATTTTGATTAGAAATTACTCAGGGTTTAGCTTAGTGCTCTGTGAAAACGACAAAAGTTGTTATGCATATCTGCACAAAAAGGAACAAGAAAAGTAGTTAGTCTTTCTTTAAAACAAAACAATCATTGTAGAGCAATGATATGTGTTGGTTTTGACCAGCTTTTCCTACCTTTTTTGGAGACCGTATAATGGCTTTTGGTACTTTTGATGGAGATTCGACTGCTGAGGTTTTGTTTGAAGTTTTTCGTTTGTATATTTGCCGTTGGACTATAGCATCTGGAATTTCATTTTGCTTTCTTATCACATCCACTCTCATACGCCGAAATTTTTCTTTTAGTCGAGTGTGCACTAGATCACTGTAAAAAATATGTTTGGAAAAATTCCAATCTAAACTGTTGAACTAAAATTTTTATCAAGCCTTTTTTGCTGAAATCAAAAATACAGTATATTGAAAAAGTGAAAAGACTAAAGTGGTTTTTATTCGGTATAGTGTGTGAAGAGTTAGGAGTTTCAATGAAACAACTTTAAGACACAGTCTTACTGCCAAGGACTATATCTTGGCAAGGGCAGTGTCTATTGCTTTAGTGATGTGTTCAATAAACAGGCCACAACATTTTTTATCACAAGAAATAAGTTCGCTGGCTGAGGTTTCCCTAACATGACAATAACCTGTAGGAAATGGTATTGGTAGCTAGTTTCCTGATTCTTTTTTCTCAGAATATTGCAACAGTTTTCAACTACGATATTTCCAGAAATAAACCAGGCACCGAGGACTCCGTAAACTGTGTAACTACATCATAACGAATGCATCCCATAATAAATAAGCATTGCAAAACCTTTCATCTATTCTTCAAAGGTTCAAACAATTAGATTTAAATTAAATTGAAAGTTTCCACGGGTAAACATTTGCTCAAGAAGTGCTTACATTTGATTGCTTCCTGGTAGTCTGGATCTTAATTTCGGGTACTTGAAGATAAGAGTGGTGAGAGCACTTCTTAAAAGCGCTCTGTCTGGGTATCTAGAAACAAAGTATAAATTATACAGCCTCCACAAGGGTGGGGTTATTTTATGTAATTATTAATAGTTAATGTTCTGTGCTCCATGGTACTGGGCCAGTAACATGACTGATATCAACAAATATTTCTGCTGAGAAATAAAGCCTTCGTGTAACCATCACTTCATGTTGTGGTTTAATCCACACGGAATGTCAATCAGTTAATTAAAACCAACTTTTTAATATCCAAAAAACCAGACAATGGTTTGACTGATGTAGTCATTATAGTTAAAAGTTAGTGTACCATCTTGAATTTAACAAGCTTTTGCTATATAGTTTGTTGTTTTATTAATAACTGCAAGTTCTAGCATCTTCATGATGAAGTGCTCAGAAATCGATGATAACAAATGAGAAGTTTCAGTGAATGAAAGCAAAAATTATGTACAATGACGGTATAATCTATTTGATCTAAATTTTCATAGCCTGAGTGCACAAAATCATTTTCACACTTGCATTAATTGCCAACTTTATGCAATTTTGAAGCAAATTTGCATCAATAGTGCACTGTCAGTAAATTGCCAAAGATCTCATTTTGAAGCCAGTTTGTCAGGTTTTGAATGGATTGTGAGTATTTAGTTTAATTAGAGAAATGACTCTACTAAAATAAAATTTAGTTTGCAGGTATTAGGGTTATGATGACGACTAGAAACATAGGGTAGTTATGATAATGTTTGTTTAGTATCACAACTTCTTTCATTCAGTATAGTAACTTCACCATGCACAGTAGTTAAAACTAATCAATACTTACGGGTTCTCAACAGGAATGTGCTGTTCCATCAAATGGCTATGTAAGCAGCCAACTAGCTTGTTCATAATTTTAGCCACTGGAGCATCATCATTTGAAGAGGTAAGGTAGGCCAAAACATCTGGGGGATATTGGCTTGGTAAGGTATATCGAGTAGAACTATTTCTATTGCCAGCTGTATGGCTAACATCACTTGAACCGGCTGCTCCACAATGCTCCGGGCTAGCGGCCTTCATTGAAGTCCTGATAATCAATTCTTTCATTTTAGCATGGATAAACAGTGAAATACACAAGTATATGCTATCATTGCAGCTAATAAACAGAATAAAAATAGCCAACTGGCATCGACAAAAACCTCCATCATGAGTTGACAAATAGGCGAAGCAGAAAATTTGCCGCCAGTTGCTGTTATTATCTAGCTAATCCTGTTTATTGGGCATCAATTAAGTTGTGTTTGATGACATATGGTAAGGTTTACCGCAAGCCACAGGCTTATGACAGTGACTTTATTTCCCACGAGAAACAAATGAAACGACTAGTTGTAAGACTTCATCACCAATACAGCTGAAACCAACAATCATATCTTTGATAGAACATAGAGTAAACCAGTCACAAATATTTTTGGGTATTTGCAGCCAAAGAAATACGTAGTTGAAATGATCATTTTCAGTGTAGTTCAATTATGCAATAGTGGCTATAGTAGTCAGTCTATATGTTTAAACTAAAACATAAAAGCATACGTGAGTGAGCTTTCTGGAGTTGATTCCTGAGTTGGTGTGAAAGCCATTGACAAGCTTTCCTGGAAGGTTCGGCTATATAGATGTAGAAATTTTCCAGGAAACACGTCAAATGTATCCTCATCAAGTTCTACTCCATCATCCAATGTTAAGCCAATAGAAGCATCTAAATGGAACTTTTCAGGGGCTACAATAAAAGAATTTTTGCAAAAAGCTCTGTACTGCTTATAAAAAATGGCGCATTAGAAAACTTTGTAATAGCTTGCCTGAAGCCTAATCAACATTCACTTTGAAATATGAGCAAAATATGCAGAATAAAACTAAAAGCTATCAACATCATTGAGCATTATCAGTGACTTGAGAGATTGCAGATTTTCATTACAACACTCTTGATGAATAATTTTAGTCTGTAGAGCCTTTAGCAATATCCTATTAACATTGTTAACTTTTCGGCAATGGGGATTATTCATATTATTTGGTCAATATTTAATTTTCCACCCAGTTTGTAGCTGAAACAGTTTTCGTCTATCACTGGTCAGCAGCACTAGTAAAATTAGTTTATTAGAACAAAATATAACCTTTACAGCAAGCTACCAATAATAATAATTTTAATTGATAAGAAGATTGTTTAATAGTTTAAAAAATAATATTAACCATACCTTTTAGTAGATCTTCTAAAAGTTGCAATATGGTTTATCCTGTGGATTGATAATTGTTTCGTAGATGCGTAAAAAATATCATAAAAGTAACTGGCTTGCTATACGAGTCTAAAGAGTATATGAGTCTGATGAACAGCATTGGCAGCTGTCAGCGGTAAACAATCAACATAATATGTTACCACAACTACGTATAAACCTGCGGGAAGCTAATAAAGTGCCCTCTTCCACCCCTGTTCAGTAGCTCTAGTATTTATATAATGAGCTAAACCTGTCTCAGTTGTTTGTAAAATGCAAAAACGTCCATTTGTTGAAAGTTTTCTTTCATTTATCGAACAGCCAAATATAAAACTGGAATAATCTTGAAACATTACAGGAAATACAAGGCTTTACGCAAACAAGCGATTAATTTATATGTTGTAGCTTTTTCCTTTTGTGAGTTTAAGAGGAAAAGTTGCTACACCCCTGTCGGCAGCATTGCGCTCACTTTTAACCGCTATGCCATTGTGGCTTGATTCAATGGTTAGGAACAATTTGTTCGTCTCTGCCAGTGCCATCTACTAGTAGTATTCTAATGGTAGATTCAAATACTGGTATGGCATTTACGCAAAGTAATTCGGCTACAAATTACTAGCATAATTACATAGATGCAAAGAAGGCGCATACAATATGCTCAACTATCTGCAAGTGTATGCATATGTCTAGTGTGTGCATTTGTCTAGTCTGTGCATATGTCTAGTGTGTGCATTTGTCTAATGTGTAAATATGTCTAGTGTATGCATATGTCTAGTGTGTGCATATGTCTAGTGTATGCATATGTCTAGTGTGTGCATATGTCTAGTGTATGCATATGTCTAGTGTGTGCATTTGTCTAGTCTGTGCATATGTCTAGTGTGTGCATTTGTCTAATGTGTGCATATGTCTAGTGTATGCATATGTCTAGTGTGTGCATATGTCTAGTGTATGCATATGTCTAGTGTGTGCATATGTCTAGTGTATGCATATGTCTAGTGTATGCATATATCTAGTGAATGCATATGTCTAGTGTGTGCATATGTCTAGTGTGTGCATATGTCTAGTGTGTGCATTTGTCTAGTGTATGCATATGTCTAGTGTATGCATATGTCTAGTGTATGCATATGTCTAGTGTATGCATATGTCTAGTGTGTGCATATGTCTAGTGTGTGCATTTGTCTAGTGTATGCATATGTCTAGTGTATGCATATGTCTAGTGTATGCATATGTCTAGTGTATGCATATGTCTAGTGTGTGCATATGTCTAGTGTGTGCATTTGTCTAGTGTATGCATATGTCTAGTGTATGCATATGTCTAGTGTATGCATATGTCTAGTGTATGCATATGTCTAGTGTGTGCATATGTCTAGTGTGTGCATTTGTCTAGTGTATGCATATGTCTAGTGTATGCATATATCTAGTGTATGCATATGTCTAGTGTATGCATATGTCTAGTGTGTGCATATGTCTAGTGTATGCATATGTCTAGTGTGTGCATATGTCTAGTGTATGCATATGTCTAGTGTATGCATATATCTAGTGAATGCATATGTCTAGTGTGTGCATATGTCTAGTGTGTGCATATGTCTAGTGTGTGCATTTGTCTAGTGTATGCATATGTCTAGTGTATGCATATATCTAGTGAATGCATATGTCTAGTGTGTGCATATGTCTAGTGTGTGCATATGTCTAGTGTGTGCATATGTCTAGTGTATGCATATGTCTAGTGTATGCATATGTCTAGTGTATGCATATGTCTAGTGTATGCATATGTCTAGTGTATGCATATATCTAGTGAATGCATATGTCTAGTGAATGCATATGTCTAGTCTATGCATATGTCTAGTGTGTGCATATGTCTGTGTGTGCATATGTCTAGTGTGTGCATATGTCTAGTGTATGCATATGTCTAGTGTATGCATATATCTAGTGAATGCATATGTTTAGTGTGTGCATATGTCTAGTGTGTGCATATGTCTAGTGTGTGCATATGTCTAGTGTATGCATATGTCTAGTGTATGCATATGTCTAGTGTATGCATATGTCTAGTGTATGCATATGTCTCGTGTGTGCATATGTCCAGTGTGTGCATATATCTAGTCTATGCATATGTCTAGTGTGTGCATATGTCTAGTGAATGCATTTGTCTAGTGTGTGCATTTGTCTAGTGTGTGCATTTGTCTAGTGTGTGCATATATTTAGTCTATGCATGTCTAGTCTATGCATATTTATCATACATACACAAATGAACCAATGCGTTTGTGCTTTCTATACATCTCAGTGAGCCTGCATAAAAGCCATATGGATTTGGTTATATCAAAAGTATAAATTGGAGGTTATGGTGTGTCTTACAAACATTTGAGTGCTGTCACCTCGTTCAATTACAGCCACCCACCGGATTTTGATTTGCACAGTCAGATACAAAATACAGAATACAAAATACAAAATACAAAATACATTGTCTCTGCTATAAACCACAACAACCACATGATGACCTGAAAGGTCAACTCCCCCATATTTCACACAGTTTGGTTGTACGTGCAACATACTAAAGTCAGCACCAACGAGGATCACTTACATGTATTCAGTATCCAAAATATTTATATTACAGATATTTAAAATAGTAGAAACTACCCTCACAAACTATTTGTGCAATTAAATTTTTAGGTGAACCAATAATAAATGTGAAGTATATTATTGAATAAAATCTTAAGAAATGAAAAGATGCTGAACCAAATCTATGAGGAATGATCAATGGCGTAATATGTGGAGTTTGGAGAGTTATGATTGTATGATATTAGCGCATAATTATAATTCATCAAACTTGGATAACTTGGGATGATTTGTGGTTTTGTTGTTGTAGCTTTACGTAGTTACATTTATTTAAATAACAACATGAGTCACATATATACAAGTAATTGCAACGCAGTTAATTTGTTTGTTGTTTTTTTTTGGATAATGATCAAATTGAATGCATTGCATATATGTACCCTAGTTTCATTCACTGGTCAAGTTTAACGTGTTTGCATGTTATGTATACAATATTATTGATGAAACCTCTGATTAATCATATAATCAAGCTCTTGATAATTACATATAATAGTAGATACATTTTCGATTGTTCTTTATTACTTATCGCTTACTGTTTATTGAAAGATATTGAACAAAGTATGTGGGCTATTAGTCTTTGTACCTAAACTCAAAAAGCTAACATAAGACGCATGTGCAGCATGAAGCAAAAATACAGCAAATGAATACAAGGCTTGCTAGCCTAATATGCATATCAATGTGCATATATACATGTACATTGATATGTGCATATATACATGTACATTGATATGTGCATATATACATGTACATTGATATGTACATATATACATGTACATTGATATGTACATATATACATGTACATTGATATGTACATATATACATGTACATTGATATGTGCATATATACATGTACATTGATATGTGCATATATACATGTACATTGATATGTGCATATATACATGTACATTGATATGTGCATATATACATGTACATTGATATGTACATATATACATGTACATTGATATGTACATATATACATGTACATTGATATGTACATATATACATGTACATTGATATGTGCATATATACATGTACATTGATATGTACATATATACATGTACATTGATATGTGCATATATACATGTACATTGATGTGTACATATATGCATGTACATTGATATGTACATATATACATGTACATTGATATGTACATATATACATGTACATTGATATGTGCATATATACATGTACATTGATGTGTACATATATGCATGTACATTGATATGTACATATATACATGTACATTGATATGTACATATATACATGTACATTGATATGTGCATATATACATGTACATTGATATGTACATATATACATGTACATTGATATGTACATATATACATGTACATTGGTATGTGCATATTTACATGTACATTGATATGTGCATATATACATGTGCATTTATATGTGCATATATACATGTACATTTATATGCACATATGAACATATTTGTATGTACATTGATATGCACGTGTATATTTGTGCACACCAATGTACACATATATATATATATATATATATATATATATATATATATATATATATATATATATATATATATATATATATATATATATATATATATATATATATATATATATATATATATATATATATATATATATATATATATATATATATATATATATATATATATATATACATATATGTTTTTTTTTTTTTTTTTTTTTTTTTTTTTTTTTTTTTTTTTTTTAAATCAACTTTATTTACTGATCAATGTACAGTTTGTAAGCAATATACAAGGTACCAATGGATCATGTTTGACATTATATGAAATAGCTATCAAAGCAAACACCCTATACCCATGCCCGCCGTTACCGGCTACTCTTCCGAAAAGGCAGAGGGGGATCTTTTACTAGCATGACTCCATAGTTATTATGGAGAGTGCAATCAAACTAGGGACCACGTTATTTTTATGCCCATATCCGACCAGGCAGAGCATAGGAGGCCAAATATCTTGCTCACAGATAACCGTGCTGGGAATCGAACCCCAGATCCAGGATTGAAGTGCAAGCACTTCAACCACTAGACCACACATGTATAAGTAAAATAGTAAAAGGTGGTAAAACTATTGGATGACTACAAATTGTTTCATGTGCCTAGAAAAATGATGGAAAAAGAAAAAGTATTCTGGACACAATCTTCAGGTCGGCTCCCGCCTTTTACCATTTACCTTTTAGTATCTAGCTCATCGATGTTTTCTTGTTGAGCACTGTTTTACTTGCTTCAGTCTTGACTGGCTTTTATCATCTCTCGGGCACCAAATATTAATAATTAATTATTTATTCTTTATTTATTTATTTGATTGTTTCTATTTCGTCTATGCCCCTGTGAACATCTTCTGCCCCACCAGCCATACTATTTTACTAATTTATATATATATATATACATATATACCTATATAGCTTACATACATACATACATACATACATACATACATACATATATACACATGTACATGATATGCATATATATATGTGCATATAAATATACTTATCAAGGTACATGTAAGTAGCATAGTTAGCCATTTTTCAACTAGTTTACCCTTGCGCCCTTGCGCACACTACGCCTGTCAAACTTTTAGAATAGTTTACCATTTTCACGTATTGATACACAAACTGACACGCTAGCATTGATTAAAAAAGCAATTTTTATTTTGTTTGTGGTTGTGACGTCAGTTTTAGTTAAAATGACAATTGAATTTAAGGGGAGCTGCTTTTCAAAATGCTGTGTTAAATAATACACGTTGCAATAATAACAAGTTTTAGAAAGTGTAAAACTGCATAAAAAAACCAATAAAAAATTTTCACTGGTTTCTTGGTTCCGGCTTAAAGTATTCCTTTATGTATGTGCTTATATTTCCTGGTATGGGCTTATTCACATATAGCGTATGTACATACTTAATCAAACATGTACAATTGGATACGTATACATACACTTGTGTATGTATGTAGTCACGTACGTATGCATATAAATGATGACTTGCGAGATAGCACCTATGCATACATATTATGACATGAAGCTCACTAGTGCAGCAATGTTTGTTATATTTTTTATAAAATAGACAAAACTACTTGTGGTTAAATCAGCAGCAAGATGACATTCACTTTACACTAGCTTTACTCGAAAATATGACTGAAATTCAATTACAATCACAACTATCAGTTTGATGCATTCATAAAATTTAGAAATTAGCAGACCACTAGTATTTTTCATTTCATAAGTATATTTGTGGCAGAACAGGACATATTTTTTACATTTTTCAACTGCTCCTAACAATATAACTCACTCTGACATCAAAAAATACTTCGCCTGTAGTTGACCTCATCATTTACTATGCGTTTTATTCTTTAACCAAAGTGCTTTGCAACATAAATTTAAATGGACGTTGAACTGTTTAGAAGTTGTGTTCACACAATAATGTAAGTTTATAAGCTTATTTCACAGAAAGGAGAAATAACTCCTAATGTGAGCTAAAGAAAACAAATTAGTTGGTTGATACAATAACGAATAGGCATAGACCAGTACACATAGTAGCTGATAAGCTGCCTCATGCTAATAATCGAACTTAGGCCTTCTTTTTCAAAGATCATAACCGAGAAACGACTAAAAGAGAAATTGCACCTACATGACTGTCATTGCTTGACTAACATCCAACTATTTTTTTTCACAGTGCAATAAATTGAGCGGTAGTACTGCACACGCACTAGAATTTCTGAGCTAACTTTTATAAAGAAAAAAATTGATGGAAGTGATCTTAACTGCTATGTTTGTTGTGTACAAAATATTTTCTGTTCAGTTGCTCTTGCTAAGAAAGCTGTGTGCTTGCAGTTACCGTGGACTGAGACACTACATGCACCAGTTGTTAAGGATTTTCGAGGTCTGACTGCTTTTTGGTTTAACCGTCAAGCTATTGACGTTTGAAATCTTGTCAGGTGACAACAATTTTTCTGATAGATGACCCTGCTAGTTTCCACTTATGCAGAATTGCATTCAGATAGCAAATTATGCTAAAAAGAATTGATTTTTAGGGATTGTCGGCAAAAATGGTCACCAGTGTTTGCTACAGACAAAGTAACTCTTGTTCATGAGACATCATTTAATGAAGGCAAGACAACTCTTTAAAAGAAATAATTTAATGAAGGCAAGACAACTCTTTATGATAAATCATTTAATAAAGGCAAGACAACTTTTTATAAAAAATTATTTGGCAAAGGCAAGACAACTCTTTATAACAAATCATTTAATGAAGGTAAGACAACTAACCATAAAATAATACTTGCTGGAGATAAGACAATCCTTTGTAAAACATAGCTTGATGAGACAATGGAGCTCATTGCCAGACAGTGTCAGCTGCAGTAAACATATTTGAGGAAAAGCAATTGTCCATGATTGATCAAAAATATTCATCTTAAACCATTTTTTATGGAAGCACCATAGTTGTCACTACAGGCAACTGAAACGTTCTGCAAGCATGATCAGCTACTTCAAACAGTTTAAAGCTGTTGTTGTATAATATCATAACTTTAATCATATCATTACACAAAGAAAATTAATGGCTACAAATGGTTGTGCCATTAGATTTATTAGCAGTAGTCATGCAAAAAAATTGCATGCACACTAAGCAAACAGAACAGTAAGCTCTAGATGCATCAGGTTGGACATTTGGCTGTGTATTGAAGATAAAAGCAACAAAAGTGTTGGATGTCTGTAGATGACCTGCCTCCAGGGCGTATCTGAAAAAAAGAACATATTATTTAGAAGTATTCTCTCCAAAGTTAATACTTAGAAGCTACATTGATCTAATACAAAATCATGAAGGAACAAGCTGGACATGCTATGTAACGCCATTATATGTATCACATAATAGTCATTAGTCACCTAGACTCAGTGCTTAACCACAAGCACAGCCACAAGCACAACCACAAGCAGGTGCAGCGCTTGCTTTAGGTGACTAATGCAAGTTAACCCAAAGATAATGACCAGAAATGGATTATCTTTGCAACTTGCGCCTACATTCATCACTTAACAGTCATTCATCACATGTTTTTCTAAATATACTGGAATTTTTAGGTGACTTTTGTTATTTTATAGTGGTGTATGCCCAAACTGAAGACAAAAGTCACAAAAATTGCATTTGTCACATACAAAAATCACATTTTGAATTACAGTGTAGTATCTCACTGGTTGTCACTATTACATTTGGTGTTGGTTGGTAGTAGGATATGGTGAGTGGTTAGAACAAATCAAGGTCATCAAAGTCAACTAGGTCGATTAAAGGTCAAATCGAGTGGATGTCGGTGTTAGTTCGGATTGCTGCCAAGTTAGTTAAAAAGGTACAAAACACATTCTAAGTCAATTTAAAGTGAACTATAACAGGTGTAAATCATTTCCGCTGAGAGAATGCATTTTCACTCACCTGCATACACTTGTACATTAGTTGGAAAAGAAGCTGAAATTATCTACAGTATTTTACACAGAGTTGTTTATTCTGCACAGGATTATATTGTATTTAGAAAGACTACTGTATGTAACAAAGCCGCTGCTGATTCAGCTATGGTTCACCTGGATTACTGCACAACAACAAAACTTGAGAAGCGCAAATAGTGTAGTGGATTTTGGGGGCTGAAACCCACTAACTAATGTCAGTAGCAATCCAACAGGTACGCTGCCACCATTGTCGTTTATCCTGCGACGACAACAGGTCGGTATGATACCGAGAGATGTGCAGAAGAGTATTCCCAACTCTACGACTAGTAAGGAGCCCTCGGCTCAGACGCACAACTCAGTGCTGTTGAGTATCTACGCATTTATTCATACAGAATAAAACTAGTAAAAGGCACATTACAACTGATCTAACAAAGCACAAGTTCTGCCTTTTATAGGCAATTTACAGGAAATGACACGAAGTGATTATCAATAGTAACCAATCATATAAGAATAATGCACAATGGGCTAATGAACAATCAAATATGGCCAAATATAAATACATAACAAATCAGATGGCTAATATATGGTTAAATAGATATGGCGCCATGTAAGGGTAGGTGGAGTTACAAGCTACTGAGCCAATCACAGACCTAGTTACTTCCCGTCCCTGACCTCTGGTCTTTACTAGCCTCTGGTCTTGTCCTTTCATCCAGTTTACTGGTGGTTACTTCCTAGATCTGGCTTCCTGCTCCTCCCAGGCTACTTTACAACTCTCAGCCTATGCTGAGTCACTTCCTGCCGGCTATGCAAGGTCGGTAATGACTCATACCGGGTCGGTATAGCTTCCTATAGGGTCGGTACTGCTCTATACAGGGTCGGTACTGACTCACACGCAGAGGTGGTCAATTTGGTCTCATTGATTCCGACCATTCTGGCCATCTAATGGCTAATATAAGGATGCCAGTATGTAAGTACAGTGTATGCAGGAGCAGATAACACTAAAATCCACAACAATAACTCATATTCATTTTTATTTACTTTCAACTAGGAGCTTGATTAGGAGGTTGGTCATGTGGTAGGTAGCGGCAGATGTTCCGACAGGTCAGTCTCAAAATCAGTGACAAGAGGGGATAATTTTTAACAGTTGTGCGTCTAGTTTTTTTTTATGTAAAGAATTTCTCGTGTAAATATAAAAATTGATATAACCTCATATTGTAATTAATAATTATTAATTATTTTTTAAATAAATAGTTATGAAATAAAATAATACAATTTATTAATTCGTATAAAAGAAAAGTAATATTTTTATGGCAATATATAGATCATAATACAATGCAAACTAGATATTGATTTGTGTTTGCGAGCAAAAACAAGAGTATTTTAGAGAATACAAATTAGAAAATGATGCAAAAGGACCTGAACACCTGTACTTATTGTGGTGATTCACGAACGACACCAACTGCACCAACTACACCATCAACCTCTGACTGAAACAGCACATTTCTGACACCCTCATTTTTCCGAAACATTATAGTTAGCAGTAAAGTTCTACTTGCAAGGAATTTTCACATGAAAAAAATTTCCACCACAGGGAATCGTACGTGGACCCCTAAAACAGCAGGCGACAACCTTAGCCATCTAGCTATAAAGACATGTTGCTAACCCACAAGCTAATTTAGTACAAACTGACAACTGTTTTGCGATAACTTTACTGTTTGCAAAAGCACCTCTTTGAGTGCCTAGATGCTTTTTTTGTGCTGGGGCCACACAAGCACATGCTTTACAACTGCCAATACAACATGCGTGCGCTCATGTTACTTCTTGTACTCATGCTGACTTGGCACCTCCCTTCGGACAATAGGTGTTTTTATGCGAAAAATAAATCCCCACCTGGGGATCAAACCCAAACCCTGTCAACAGCAGGTCACAGTGTTACACATTTAGCCATCTAGCAACGGTGAATGTGGATCATAAAAAGAAGGCGGTATGGCCTACATACAAAAAACTATTTTGGGGCAAATATTTAACAAATTTTTTCAATTTTTTTTTCAGAATTGTTCAATTTGGTGTCAAAAACTTGCAGCTGGAGTTTTGATTTTAGTATACCCATACGACTTTGGAATAAATAATAGCATAATATGATAGCCTGTTATAACTATCGGGATACTTATCTACAAAGATGAACAACCTGATAAGCTATTTTGACAGCCATAATGAAGCTGGATGCATTTTAACCCAATGCAAGTAGTTATTTGGCTGTTTAACACCATTATTCTATACCTAGTAGGCTCAGTTTGTAATGTCAATAATTCACAAAATTACCGACAATATTACTATAAACTGGTCGCAATTTACGGCATATATAAAACAATTGTCTAGATCACATAATCAACCTTTTGTTAATCAAATTCCTTGATTAGAACTAACCATTATTGACATGTTTGTTTTTAAACTTAACTGGCAATTTTTAAACATTTGTATCCCTATACACATGCTACATGCTTACGCGTGTACATCAAAGATGAATATGAATAAAAACATTGCCCATATTAGCTGAAACAATTGTATTATTATTTCAGTCTAATAATTATTAATTAGACTTTCTTGGTTCCATTATCCTAATTATTTCTATCAACTTATAAATGCATTCTAATGATAAGAAACTTGATATGCATTAAACTGTGATAGAGAAAATATGTCAACTAAAACATCACAGCAAGCCAAGCAACTAAACTATATTGCTCATTGCTGTGGCACAATAATTGTAGCCCCACTAATGAGTGTTGTAAGTGAAGCGAAATGCATTAACCATACAAGCAACAGTCTCATCCGTTCGGTGAAGTCGTGCTACACCACAAACAACCACCGTACTAACAAATCACTAAATCACCAACCAACTTACCTACAGATTGTTTAAATGTCGTTTTCAAGACCAATAAATGGTTCATAAATCATCAGTTTTATTTACCGATGGATTTTAATCAGTTCCGTTTCCTTTGGCTTTAGGCTCGGTTTACACTAGTACGCTACGAAACACGATAAAAAATCGTAACAGCTACAGTTCGGTACTGGTCCGCACCAAAGTGGCTGTTTAGACGATCGTCTGTCTAGCGCATTATTTCCGTGTCCGCATTAGAACACCTTGGGTCCCGTTTCAGTTTATAGAAGGTACGGAACTGTTATTGGTGCGAGCTTATCTGAACAGCTGGTGTTTTTGCTGCAAACTTCAGTGTTCACATTTGTACGATGTACGCATAGCGTACCAGTGTAAACGGGGCCATAGCAGGGATACTAGGCTAGTATCTCTGCTAAGGCTAATCTACATGGTAAGGCACTAGGATCACTATGCACTAGCTAGTAGCTAGCGCGTAGTGATCCTAGTATGTAGCCATGTAGATTGTCGGTAGTAATCCATTAAGGCACGGCTTGATTTATCTGTTAACCAATCACGGCAAAGCTTTTGTTTACATCACAGCCTCAATGCTATAATTAGATCACAGTGATATGATATATTATATCACTGTGAGTTAGAGATTATATAAATATTTTCAAGCCAGCGTCACTGTTATGACTCATACTAAATTGCGTGGCAACAATAAACTAGATTATACAGGAATAGACCGGATTTTACCGCAATAGTCTGGATGTAAACCGAGCCCATATAAATAGCAGGGAGCAGGAGAGAGCTTTCATTCAATTGCTATTACTGAGAGGGAGTATACTGTCTGTACAGTAACACAGCTCAAGAGGTAAGTCAGACTTGGTTAGTACAGATCTGTTTGATAATTATATAAGCTAGAATAAAGGATCTATGAAACAATACCACTTTAGGGCTAAAAGCATTCTTTTCTGATAGGAAATTTGCTATTAGACATATTTGTTAGTGATCGGTCCAGTAGGGAGGGCTTCCACAAGGGCTGAAATGTGTCGTCTATTACCTGGGGCTCAAACCTGAAGCTTTACGGCATCGCTGCCTAGAAGCTAAGGGTTTCCAAATCTGTGTGTATCAGTTGGCGTAGTTAAAATGCTGTAAGCAACGAGCAACTACGGATTGTTAAAAGTTAGCTTTCTTGGTGAGCGATCTCTGTTCTTTAGACCAACTGGACACACGTCACCTATGGTCATCTAGCTGTGTATTGCAGGAGCACTTTTTGGAAGCTTTCTTTAAAAAAAAAAACGTTAAAAATTCACTTTCTCTCTAAAAGAAATGTCAATTTATGAATATGAGAGAATCTTGAAAGACCTACATCCTGAAATTCTGAGTAAAAAACATTTTTATTTTCAATACTTTTTACGAAATTTCCTGTGATCTGTTCATACTCAAACAGTCGAGGATCAAAACGCGCTAAAAAATGAGCTCTTGTGAATCAGGAGGTGAGTGTGTACAGCAGTCACTAACTAGTTAGTCTTTGGCCTACTGATGCCACTAGGGCTGTCCACTGAGAATATTTGATCTGTTCAATAATAAAATCGAAGCACAAATTAACAATAAAATTTAGCGAAAATTACGTTTAATGTAGTTAATGATATCAGATGTATATCATTTGATTAATACAATTTAATGTAATTTTACACATGTTATTGTAGTCACGGGCGGCTGGGGATTTCCGGTTTTTAAATCGGAGCAGACAATCCCAACAAGCATACATGATCAATAATTATATATACTAATAATTAGTATATTTAATTATTGATCATGGATGCTTGTTTGGATTGTCTGCTCCGATTTAAAAACCGGAAATCCCCAGCCGCCCGTGATTGTAGTTTGCGATTATTATTATAAATTTATCATTACTACTATTTATCAAAATTAACTATTTGACTCAATTTCTATGAAAACCTGTTAATTTTATAAATAGTTATCGTATAAATAATAGCTTGAATATTAAAAAGAATTGTAGCTTGAAATGGATATTAAATCATGGTATTAAAAGATAATACAAATATATAACATAGGAAATAAAATTAGTAGCGCTAGCAATTAATAAATCAGAAACAATCAACCATGTTATATTTTTGCAGATATTTGTCAACCATATTATCTGTTTTTATTATTCACAGAATTTTCATCAAAACCGTTATTTTAATACGATAATTATTGTTCATTCACTTAAATTAAATTTGCTTTACTGTAGTATAACTAACAAGTCCTTTTAATGCCTTTGTTAATTATTAATGTAATTAAAACAATAATTTTGGTTTCAAAATCCATGTGTATCATTGACGTAGTTTAAAATGCTGTAGTCGATGAGCAGTAAGCATTAAGTAGTTAACATCTTATGGAGCAACAAACGCTATTAACTCAACTCTTTTCAATTTTTCAAATTACTGAACTACGTTTTCCTTTTTTTAGAATCATATCTACAAACTTAGAGCAAGGGGACTTGTGTCTCTTATATGCAACAGAGCGAATCTAATGAGGGTGAAAGTGAACTCTGCAAACATGGCGAGCCAAATCATATGGCTGCTCAATCCACCACATCAGCAAGCAATCATCTTTTGGAAAGCACAACAGTCAGAAAGTGTACCACTCCATGTGCTGCCGAAACTGACAAGTGTATGGTGCAGCAACAATCTACCTCCGCTGGTACACTGAATGATGATGCTGATGTCTGCGATGTGGTACAAAACAACAAGTTAGACAAAGCTCTGGGATGCAAGTCAAAAAAAATCAATGACGCGCTAGAAGAGGAGCTATATCTTGCAATTGAGGACTTGAGGGATGATCGTTGGATGGCAATTCCTGCGAGTCATCTGTCTATTTATACAGTCGTACAATATCCAGAAAACCACAATCCAATGCTGTCTCTGACTTTACAACAAGAACTGGACCAGAAAACACCAAAGGAATTCCTTGTCTACGTCCACAACAATCTCACATTAGACGAAAGGGAGTCATTGCTAGTGGATGAAGGACAGAGAAGGAAAACATTCCAAACCAACTGGCCTCATGAGGGACATCTATCTGGTACAAAAATGGCTCAGGCAGGGTTCTACTATCTGGGAGATACAGACCACGTACAATGCGCATTTTGTAGAGGAAGGTTACATAAGTGGTCTGACAACGACAATCCCATGACTGAGCATGCTAGACTTTTCAACTTCTGTAGATTTGTGAAAGGGCTTGATTGTGGAAACCGAGAATATCGCTCAAAAAAACTCACAAAAGAAGAAACACAAAACATTACAACATTTGGTAGTCAAACAGTCGCTGAGCAGAGGAGAAATCGAGATGAACTTCTAGACAGCGGTTTACTGGGTATCTGCACCAACCGTGCTGCAGTAATACGTTATGCACCAGACTCTGCAAGACTTCGTACTTTTGCCAGATGGCCAACTTCCAGCCCGGTTGCTGCTGAACAACTTTGTGATGCTGGATTTTACTATACAGGTTTTGATGATCAAGTTCGCTGCTTTTTTTGTTCAGGAGGTATCAAGGGTTGGACAGGAAATGATGACCCATGGGAGGAACACGCTCGCTGGTTCCCAGATTGCTCTTATTTACTCAACAAAAAAGGTAGAGATTATGTCGATGAAGTCCACGACAGAACACCTGATGAAAAAAAATGTGCGCGGAAAACACAGATGCAGAGTAAAGTAGAAACGACAAAACAGATCATTATTTCAGAACAGCAAGAGATGGAAATACTTTGCGAAAAACTAGGCCATCGTCGAGAGACGATAGAAAGAGCTCTGAAAATAAAGGATGGTTCATTTGAGAGCATTAAGGATCTGATTGACATGTTACATTTGTTAGAAAACGACGCGGAACTGCTGATAGTCAACAAGTTGTCTGCTTCAGGTTATCAACAATCAGAAGGAAACTCTCAACCTCTAATCCATCAAACAAACAACCGAGCTGAACGAATGCTGCACAGTGAAAGAAACACCAAGCAAACAACGGATTGTCAGAAATGTGAACAAAAAGCCAATCATGTGGGACTTCCCTGCGGCCATCTTATCTATTGCGAATCATGCAAGACTGACGAGTCTAGACAGAGTTTAACACAGCAAGTAAATTGTCCACTTCCAAATTGTAATGCCCCTCTAGCTGGTGTCATTAAAGTTTACTTTGCCTGAGTTTTTGCATTCAATTTTTCGCATCGGTCCAAATTATTTCTTTTTGATGTATTGAAATAATATTCTATTGATATTTTGTGAGATTTTGTTAATTACCGTAATAATTTATCAAGTGTCACGAGAATAATTTTTTAGAAAATATAGAATGTGAATTTTTACTCAAGATTTTTACCGCAAGGTTCTGTTGGGGCAATACTACACTGATTTCTATCACATCATTTTAATCTTTACCATTTTAATCCATTATAATTTTTACCACAGTTTCACATGCACAAACACCATTACTGTTTTAGTAACAACAGTTTTTATATTTTCATCAATGAGATGTTTTTGGCTGAGTAATTTTACTACTATTCACTAAATAAAATAAGGTTTATCAATGTGTCTGATCATTGGTTTTGAATAGAGATCGTTTGTTCTTCACTTCCAGAAACTAAATTCAAGTTGTCTGAGCTTATTTGACAGTCACTGCAAAGACACTCCTCAAATTTAGCAGCATATTGTGGATTTAAACTGTCAACACAAGTAATCGCCACGAGTCATATTGCTGCCGTAACAATAACATTGACAGCCACCTTTGTCGAACCAACCAAAAATCAATAGATTGGCCACCATTAGTGATGGAACGGGACAAGGAAATTTAGGTTCAGTCCAATTCCGAATCTTTCCACTCAAATCGAACTGGTCCGAGGCGGTTCGGTCCGAATCCTATTTACGTTTGACAACTCCTTGCTTGTACAAGTTTATACTGAAGGTCAAACAGGTCTCTAGGTTACTTGATGATCAATGCAATTTTAGCAAAGTTTAAGTACCAAGTAATAGCAAGCAGCATTTTTCTTTCAAATTTTGCTAACACTAAACCATCCTAATTAGGGTCTATAATAAATAAAAATTAATTATTTTACTGATGTATTATCAATACAACAACAAATATTTACCTATAATAAATAGCATTTCCTTTTATTAATTATTATATTATTATTATGGTTGAAATGATCAGGAGTAATATAATAAAAGTTCAGTGTTCTTGGTCGAGTGAACTGGTCAAGTCAAATGAATTGATTGGGTATGTCATGTCATAGATAATAATTATTAGATTGAGCATGTTGTTGAGTGAGCAGTGAGCATTTATTATCAATGCAACTACAAATATTTACCTATAATAATAACAATAATAATAATAATAATAACAATAATAATAAATAGCATTCATTTACTTTTATTAATTAATTATTGTTGGAATGATCAAGGAGTAATAATTAATAATATAATAAAAGTTCAGTGTTCTTGGTCGAGTGAACTGGTCAAGTCAAGTGAATTGATTGCGTATGTCATAGATAGTAGTTATTAGATTGAGCATGTTGTTGAGTGAGCAGTGAGAAGTAATTCCAGACAAAGCTTCTATTTGAGTTTGACATTTTTATTACTCACTACTACTAACTACTAATCAGCACGTGTGATTGATGTGCCTGTGTGATTTTGTTTACTAGTCTAATTGTTGGAAGTATACACAGCATCCCGATCTTCCTCAGATTACAGGCTATCGGATGACTAAGGCAATGACCACTGACGTTGATAGACACAACACCGCATAAGTAACTAGATCAGCGCGTTACAACTATATGCTTTTACTATAGTCGTAATTGATCAATGAAAGGCCGAACAATTATGGATTCGTTAGGATTCAAAACTGTTGGATTCGATTCGGATTCGCCCCGGATTCGAGAGGGGACAACCCGTGGTTCGAGGCGAACGAGTACCCGTTTCCATCACTAGCCACCATAAATGTAATTCGTTTCATTTCCGTATATTATATTTAATGTAATATAAGTTATTGCAGGACATGAGGGCCTCTCAGTTTTAAAGGTTTTGACAAGTTATTAGTCTCTTTGCTTATCAGTGAAGCAAGACAACTACAAAACCCGGACAAGTTTTGTCAACATAAAATTAATAAACTACATGTTGTTCGTAGCTTTCACATGGTTACATGAGATACAATAGATATCTACACATGGTTACATGAGATACAATAGATATCTACACATGGTTACATAAGATACAATAGATATCTACACGTGGTTATATGAGATACAATATATATCTACACATGGTTACATGAGATACAATAGATATCTACACATGGTTACATGAGATACAATAGATATCTACACTTGGTTACATGAGATACAATAGATATCTACACTTGGTTACATGAGATACAATAGATATCTACACATGGTTACATGAGATACAATATATATCTACACATGGTTACATGAGATACAATAGATATCTACACATGGTTACATGAGATACAATAAATATCTACACATGGTTACATGAGATACAATAAATATCTACACATGATTACATGAGATACAATAGATATCTACACATGGTTACATGAGATACAATAAATATCTACACATGGTTGCATGAGATGCAATAGATATCTACACATGGTTGCATGAGATGCAATAGATATCTACACATGGTTACATGAGATACAATAGATATCTACACATGGTTACATGAGATACAATAGATATCTACACATGATTGCATGAGATACAATAGATATCTATCTACACATGGTTACATAAGATACAATAGATATCTACACATGATCATTCACCAGCATCAGTTGAACTTCTTATAAGTAAGGTTAAAGTAAATTGTTTGAGAAACAAGTATTGTAGGAAGTAGTACAGATACTTTGACAATGTGTAGTCTTATTTGAAATTAGAGATTTTGTGAATTCTCCTCAAATCATGCCGCCATCTGGCAGAGAGCCTCAATAAAATCTTACAGAGTAAATAGGGCATGTTAACAGCGAAGTTGTCTTCACTACACCAATTATAAGTTTCAGTTAACGTAAGTTCTCCATTTTCACATGATTCAGTTAGTTATAGATAGCTTTGTATTGGTAAATAGTGGCGAGTGACAGTGGCCGTTACATGTTTTAGCACTTAAAAGACAAACAATTAGAGATAGAGCTGCAAAAACACCGTGAAAGGATAGTAGGCAGCAAAGAAAGCATTGTAGAAATGATACGTTTACCTTTTTTGGCTTTATAAGCTATGTATATACCATGAAAAGTTGTCACAATTAACAAGTATAAACAAATCATAATTCTAGTTTATTATTATACTATTATCTTATTATTTTTCTGTTTTCTCATTTATTATTATTAAAAAAGTATGATTTTTATTATTGTTATAAAGTAATTATTATTACGCTTGATAATTTTTTTTGCTAATTAATAATGATGATGATAATAGTAATAATAATAAAGTTAATTACCTGTTTGTAATAATCTATCTACAACGAATAACCAATGATAATGATTATTATAATAAGTACGCAATTAGTTTTATTTAACATTCATTCATCATCATGATCATTGACTATCAACAATTATGATTATTATACACACAGGTGATTATGGGAATAGGGATGAATGCAGACACAGCTGGAATGAATGTAGTCATCCTGAAATGAATGTCGAGATACCTGGAATGAATGTCGACTACGCAACAAACCAGAGAATTTTGACTTTGATTCCCGGATGTGTCTATGTTCGTTCTCGGCGATGTATGACATATCATTTTGACTTTCATTCCAGGAGCTGTCTATTTTGAGAAAAAACAATAATTTATTTTACTCCTGGGATGAACGTCGAAACGAAAGTTTAAATTTTGCCAGGAATAAATGTCAACACTTCCTAAAATGAAGATCAAAATTTGTTTCTCTCTAACACAGTTGATTTTCATTCCAGGTCTGTCGCCGTTCATTTCAGGATGTGTCTACGTTCATTCCAGCTATGTCTGCATTCATTCCTGTCGACGTTCATTCCTATCTATGTTAGTTCCAAAATCCGTAATTTTTATGATGATTGATAGTGAAAAAAACATTCTAAATTATCTAAAATAATACAATCAATATCGCAGTAGTAGTAGCTATTATTATTTTTTATGTAGTAGTAATCTTATGACACTGTTCCAGTAACAGTGTTTTCCTTTGTTTGTGGCAAATAATAATAATAACAACGAAAGTTACTCAAAGACAAATAGTACAATTAAATAATATTAAATCAAGGTAATAAATATAGTAACAATAATTATTATCAGTGATAACGTATATTATTAGTATGTATGTCGAACCATAATAAAAATATTTATTGTTATCATTACAAATGATTGTGACCAATAAATAATAATAAACTTGACTTGTGAAAAAAATCCCATGCACCAAAAATTTTATAGTTGTACTTCCAGAAAGATGAGAGCTCAGCCCCAAAACTACTACTGATACCAGCTATTTTATTTTTATTTTATTTTCTAACCTTTACAAATAAAATGATGTCTCCCTCTTCCCTATTGGAATTTGAATAGCATTTATTTATTGAACCTGTTCTAAAATTTCTAATCACAATTCCAAACTGAAGCTCCATAATTTTTTTTAACCAAGGGCAGGTTATTTTGCCCATTCACCGCAAGGTTTCACGTCTTGGTCCCGTGAACAAGGTTCCCATGTGTTGGTGCAAATCCAACAGAAGGCCCTAATGTTTAGGAACAAGCCTTTTTTTAGTACATGATTTCCTGTTCTGGGACTTGAAAATGTCAATATTTGAGAATAAAAATTCTTTGCTCATTCTGATGCGCAAACGTTAACAACATCCAATAGCCCTTTCTACATGAATTATTTTGGATGCAGTTTTTTTATCCTTGAATACTGATGCACAGGACCTGATTTGTGCTCCCTTTCTTCTGTTTCTGAAAAAATAAACATTAAACTACCGCTGCCAATTGTGATTAATCATATTGACACAAATATAATTAAAGTTCATCATTCATCAACAGAAATCAGCAGTAGTCTTTCGTGTGCATTTTGAGTTTTCTACTTTCTTGAAATGAAAATATGTCTGATTTAAAGCAGGGTAGAGCAGATTAAAACTGTTATAGATAGGAGAAAACAAGTGCTCATTTCCTTGCTATTAATTGAGGTAGCTGATGAAAAATGATGCAATCGAAATAGCTGTTATTAAAGCATGCCAGCACTGAACATTCTTTTGTTGAGTTTTTGAATATTCAAGTCTTAAGCAACAGATTGATGTATCAAATAAACCTCTAGACCTACTCGGTCCTGATTTAACAAGCTTGCCAAAAAGCCTTTGGCCTCAAATGCGCGTCGCATCAGCTGAAATTTAGCTTACTGTAACTTCCATTGATTGTTGAGTACATCATTTTCGGATTGTGGGTGTGGTCAGTCATAATAAATATTAGCAATTTTTTATAAATGAAGTTACATTGTCTGCGTTTAAAATGAAATCTGATTGGGCAATTCATTTAGCCTTGGGTCTACTGAGGGTCTTTGCAACAGGAATAAAGAATCCTTATGAAGACACCCGATCAAAAATTGGGTCTAAGATTTAATGCTGGGCTTTACTATTACGCGCTATTTTTCATCTGGCTTGAATTTGCACGTTGCGCAAATAAAATCAGAAATAGTGGTTTCGCTCAATATGGACGCAATTAGTGCGCAGCGTAGTAAACAAAATAAATGTTTATTATTATGCAAGTTTCATATGTGAAATGGCAACAAGAGACAATTGCAGGATTTGTCAGGTGGTCCAATGCGATCAGAATCACAAGGATCATCTCATATTCTTTCCATCAATAGGATAGAAAAACTTATGCTTGTTTTGGTGAGTAAGGGAACAATAACCCCAAACCCCTGATTGGCCAAATAAATACTGTACAGCAAAGAAATTAATATACTTCCGATCAGAAGATGACGCCAATTTCAAGCAGTGTAAAAATTGGTGAGCATTTCTGGTAGATAGGTATTTTGCAGGCTTATATATTAGCACTGAGTAGGCCTAGAGGGTTGTTTAATACATCAATCTGCTACTTAAGACTTGAATATTCAAAGATTCAACAAAATATTTTCCAATGCTGGCATGCGTTAAAACAAACAAAAGTTAGTGCTGGTATGTCTATAACGTATGTATGTTTTTCTTTAGCATTACACCAAAAAGGATATGCTTGCTATCTCTCACAAATAAATAATGCATGTTAATATTCTAGTTGTCCTCTCTTGTTATGGAAATTCCCAGCTAATCATCGCGGACGCAGTGAGTCAATTATAATGCACTGTATTATCTGCAAGCACTATACCAATTATTGGTTATTATCCTTTTTAATCCCACCAACAATGCCAGTTGCTGCTTGTGTACCTGAGCGCGCAAACCAAATTAATAGTCACACCTTTCTTAGCCGTAATGCTTAATTACAGCAAATTAAAAAATTAACAAAAAATGAAACTTATGGCAATATGTTTCCATGGCAACCTAACAAGAGCCGTGTTGTGTATTTTAATCACTCAAGTTGTTCACAGCCAAATTGCTAAGTTCACTAATAGACCTACCAATTTTTGTACCAGGGTATAATTCCTAAATAATATCGACAACAATAACATTGTTTTATGGCAGCTCATAAAGTTCTCATTTACTTATTTATTGACAACTAAATAAATAATATAATAGAACCAACTTGGTAGGGAGATCTGCTCATATATTACTACTGATAGAACCAACTTGAAACAGTTGCTATCTTTATTATAAAATTAGTTTCGTTTGTATATAATTCATCAGATAATTGTTTTGACAAAATAATGACAGCTAGAAGTGAAGGTGATTAATGCTGTTGGCAAACTCAATGAAGACCGAAATACAAAACTACTGCTATACTAGGTAGTATTTACTAGCGTGTTCAAATCATAGTTAGTCTATAAATAAAAATTTTAAAGGTTCTTTTTATTTATGGAGTTTGCTCAAAAACATTCTTTGTTTCATATATGGCCAAACCAACTTGGTTCCTTGGTTCAGGCTTGCTTGGGTTTATCCACATGCTTCACCCTGCACAGCTATTCAATGATGATAAACTAGCATCTGCTCCTGTTGGAAGAAAAAATAAATACACTCTTTACAGCGAACAACGTTTGATCAATTTCCGCATGAAAAGATTTTGCGTTAAATATCATTCTGTTAAAACTAGTAAGAGTATTCGCGACTTCTGTTCGCCAAACACATAACAATAAAAATAATAAAACCTAATCAATAAGCAACCATTTTGTTCGGAACTCGTGAGTCAACAAAAAGTGGCTCACTGAAAAAAATGATCAAAAGGCATTTATTTATATTGTTCGAAGGTCGCGAATGAATCTGAACACTAACTAAATTATAACGAGTGAGATAATTTTTTCCATTTTCATAGACCAGTTTTATATTCTTGAAAAACAATACAAAATCATTGCAAGCGTTCGGAATTTACTACATTAAAGGACAGCCTTACAGACTATTCCAGTTTATAGCAGTTCAAATTTGATTTTTTTTATTATTTATGTAATTGGGAGTTATCTTCTTTATGATTTGTTCGGTAAACTATAACGTTTCTTGAGTATTTATGTTGTTTTAAATTAATGTTCCACTGCATACGCGATGTATTGAAAATTGTATGATTTTTTGTACTTTGTCTGACGAACACGTCGCGAATACTCTTATTATCTATTTATTCCTCAATAACAAAATATCTAAATTTTGTACGTGAAGCTTGAAACATGTAAATGTAATCAGTTTTTTTTATTCTGTAGTTTGAATAGAGTAACTTTCTAATGTGTTTGTGGGTATGTTCTACCTAGCTCATTGGGCTCGATCAAATAAAATGATCAGCTTCACCTTTGCTTTTTAAAAAAATAAAGTTCTCCCCTCCTCATCAAAATTTTTTTATGAAACTCGAACCAAGGAATCAAGTTGGTTTGGCTTAAGCTGCTTGAAATGTCCCAATCAGGATAGTAGTTAAGAAAATCATGATTTCTAATAATAAGTTATATGATCGACGAGACTGCTTCTGGATGCATTGGCAAAGGGCGACTACTCACAACAATATAAATTATTTTCAATGGAAATCCTAGCTGATTACTGTGTTTAGGATTTGTGGATGAGTCACCTCAAACCAATATAGCAGTAGAATAAAATATTTCCTTTGCGGTATCCTTTGAAATGGTTTTCTTTCAAGGTTTTTAATGTCAAAGGGTAAATTTCTAGAAAGTTAACAGAGCGAGCCAGCTTATTGATTGAATAAGGGTGAGAATGTGGAACATTACTGTATCTTGAGCTTTGATAACTGGCGCTATGCGCCAGCCAGTCATATGCGTATATCCTGTCGCCAAGGTGATCAAACAAAGTCCAGGTGTGTTGTGATCGTCTACAGGAAGAAACTACTATCGATCAAAATATCCATACTTTAAAATTTGGTTTTTTGGGTGTTTATGATTATGTAAAACGTTAGAAAGCTTTTGACACCTTGAAGGTGAATGTCATTTAATGAAATCCGTTGCATATTTAAACCAAAAGTCAATTAGTAGTCTGACACACCGGTGGCGATTCTGGCGCTGAAGCATCTACTTCCTGCTTCTATATAAAAACATTACTAAGTATATTTTTAATAACACCAATTGCGTAGGTCAAAATATCCGTTGTTAGCTACCATTTATACTGAACTATCAATCAATTATTATTGATCGGTAATTGTTAGAAAAAAATGAAAACTGACCCAAGAAGTTTTCAATGAGACCGAAGGAGTTCAGTTTTGACGCTTTGGCCAGTTGATTCACCTTAGTAAAAAAACATAGTCTAGCAGGAGTAATTACTTTAAAAAGATATTTTATCTTATTTTTGGAAACTCCCAAGCATTGCTTCTTTTAGCTAGACGCATACGCTGGCGCTGATCGTTTTGCGAGCATTATTTACTGGCAAGAAAACTTCCCAAACAAACCAACATTGCTGAAACAAAAAATATGTTGCAACTTACAAGATAGTTGTATGTGGAACATCTTCCAACAGTTTGTTCCATTCAAGGAATTTAATTTGGTTATAAACTGGCCAGTCTCTAATTTAATGATAATCAATATCCTGTAATACTTTTCTTTCAGCACAGGTATTTCCACATAATTTTATGCTTAGAACGTTCTGGAAAAACCCAGCACTATCCCCAAATATGGAGAAACCCTTTTCAGTCCAATGTTATGACTCATACCCGGCTGGTAAACATTCCTTACGTATATATACTACACCCATAAGGCATACTTCATTCACAAAACTACAGCTCAGTGACTAAGGCATCTCTAAATATCAGGTAGATATAAAATATTGTAATAGATTTGTATATGTTATGTAACATGTGTATTAGTATTATATAACTACTATGTAACATTCTAGCTTTAAACTATGCATAAAGTTTGAGTTAAATGAATGGGGAATCTCCAATAGGTATGTTCAGTTTTTGTAATACCTATCATTTGTTATGTAACAATAAAATGCATTTTATTGTTGCATAATAATTAATATGTAATCAAACACATGTTCAATTACATAAGAAATTATGCGTAAAAACTATTTAAAAAAAGAAATCAAAATTATAAAACCAATAAGTGGTTTATTTTGAATGATAAAAAATTGATATATATGTAGACATTAATATTAAGATATCTAAATGAAACTAATGAAAAAACCGAGTTGAAGATTTGACAGTTTGTATAGCCTTGCCTTCATTCGCTTCATCAGCAAACGTCATAAGCTTGTAATCAGCCAATCAGATTCATTTCTTTATCACAATAGGGAACTATGATTTGATTGATCAATTCATTATACACTTCTGTTGATAGTGCAAGAGCAAACAATTCCTGGATTAAACTTGTCCAAACAAGCCAATGTGGACTCTTCATCTATTTGTTATGTAATAATACAATAATATAAATGTGACCATGATGGGTCAGCAATCTGTCAAATCAGCTTTTGAGTAGAACCATATAAATAAAAGCAAAATGTCATCAGTAGAAGACCAACATTGTATTGACTGTGGTAAAGGTGAAGTGCTAGTTACTAGACCTTACCAAAGGTAAACTCTATCATATATATTATAGGATGTTTCTATGCTATCTTACCATCCATGATTTTGCCTGCATCTAATTTTTACAAATGCCTTTAATGTGTTTTGTTTGTTTTGCAGATTAATTTGAAATGTGTCTTGTCAACCCAAACACTGATACAATTCAGTTGAAGGAAATCGACTCACTTCCATCCACTTGCTCATCAGTCCTTGAGACAAGTGCAACTGCAGAAACTTACCAACCACCTGAGGCTAACACAGAATCTGACCAACCAACAACAACTGTATGTGAAGAATCTGGAAAACCTAAAACAACTATAACTGTTACATATGATAGTGTACCAGAGGAACTGTTACAGCTAAAACAAAAATCCAAGCTGAAGGCAGATGCAAGTGACTCTACAGATGAGTTAAGTTTGGTACTTGATGACTTGAGGGATGATCAATGGATAAAAATACCAGAGAGCCATTTGTCTGTTTATACAATTGCACAATATCCAGAGAACCACAATCCAACGCTGTCGCTGACTTTACAACAAGAACTCGCTCAGAAACCACCAAAAGAATTTCTTACCTATGTGCACAACGAACTGACCATAGACGAAAGAGAGTCATTGCTGGTAGATGAAGGACAGAGAAGAAAAACATTCCAAACCAACTGGCCTCATGAGGGACATCTATCTGGTACAAAAATGGCTCAGGCAGGGTTCTACTATCTGGGAGATACAGACCACGTACAATGCGCATTTTGTAGAGGAAGGTTACATAATTGGTCTGACAATGACAATCCTATGACTGAACATGCCAGACTTTTCAACTTCTGTAGATTTGTGAAAGATTTAAATTGTGGAAATCGAGAATATAGATCCAAAAAGCTCACAAAAGAAGAAACACAAAACATCACAACATTTGATAGCCAAACAGTCGCTGAGCAAAGAAGAAATCGAGATGGTCATGTAGATAGCGGTCTACTGGGTATTTGTACTGATCGTGCTGCAGTAATACGTTATGCACCAGACTCTGCAAGACTTCGTACTTATGCCAGATGGCCAACCTCTAGTCCTGTTGCTGTTGAACAACTTTGTGATGCTGGATTCTACTATACAGGTTTTGATGATCAAGTTCGCTGCTTCTTCTGTTCAGGAGGTATCAAGGGTTGGACAGGAAATGACATCCCATGGGAGGAACACGCCCGCTGGTTCCCAGATTGCTCATATTTACTCAACAAAAAAGGAAGAGAATATGTCGATGAAGTCCACGACAGAACACCTGATGAGAAAAAGTCTGTGCGAAAAACACAAATGCAGCGAAAAGGCGAGACAAAAAAACTGACCATCATCTCAGAACAGGAAGAGATGAAAAGATTATGCGAGAAACTGGGCCATAGTAGCCAGACAATAGAAAGAGCTCTGGATATAAATGGTGGACCATTTGAGAGTGTGAAGGATATGATTGAGATGCTACATTTGTTAGAAAATGGTACTGAACCACTCACATCCAAAGCGCCATCAGTTCCATATTCTCGACCAACACAAGAACATGAACAACCTCCAACTCAGCAAACAAGAAACCAACCAGGACAGATGGTGCAGGGTGAAAGAAACACAAAACACACAGCTGGTTGTAGAACTTGTGAACTCAAGACAACAAACTTTGTCCCAGCCAATCACGTAGGACTTTCATGCGGCCATCTTATTTACTGCGAGTCATGCAAAACAGAAGAATTAAAAAAGAGTCAAACTCATCAAGTCAAATGTCCATTTCCGGGTTGCGGTGCCGCTTTGACTGGGGTCATCAAGATTTACTTTGCTTAGATAACTATATCTAACTTTATCGAAGGAAAGCAATATTTTAGATACATATTTTATATCATAACTTGTATTTCTACATCTAATTTTTTTTTTAAAGTTATGTTTTTTGTCATACATGTTTTTACTCCCTGTGAAATGGAACTGCTATTATTATAGTCTTTTTGTTGCAAATGAAATTTTCAGAAACAGACCTACACCTTAGCAATGACTCATTCCAGCATTTTTTAGCTGAATGCTTGTTTTTAATCTTTCAATCTAATCAGTGTAATATTGTTATAGATTTAATATTTCATATTGCTAATCAACACGATTAGGTTGTGATTAGTATGTGATGTTTTAAGATTACTTTTTATTTTTTTACTTTATATATTTATATATTTATTTGCATTGATAATCAACAATCCATTTCTGATTTATTTTGTATTTTTACTTTTTGTATACTTTTATAGTTTTTACAGTTGATGCTTCCTATCTCTAATAAAATATGCAACTCTCAAACATTGCTTCGTTTGTGTCACGTTTAAAGAAAGAAAGCTCTCCACACTTAAGTTATCGTGTTGAAAAATATATTACATAATCACAGACAGGAATATGCATTGGTTTCCTTCCCAACTAGTGATCCAATCAAAGGTAAAAACTTTATTTATTAATTCCCTAAATTTCATTTGTTAGCAATGTACACAAAATAAATTGTTTGGTGAATAAAATCTCTATTGGGTTGTACATTATTCTCCTACCAATGAGCTGTGAGCCATAGCTGTGTGTTTCAATTGAAATTTTCTTCCATTCCTATTGGCTATTTACTATATATACGTTTATTGGGGTTTTCCAATTTTTGCTTCCTGTTAAAGGTAGAGCACCCAGCAGGTATTCCCATCTCATGATAACCTTGGTTGGGAGAGGAGGTGAAAAGGAAGAAAACTTTTGTGTGGTTTACATTGACATGATGTCCCAAAACTTAGGAGTCTCAGGGCTACCTAGACTGAGCTCTCAGTTCATTCTCTTACTACAAACAGCGTTAATACAAAATAATAATAAGTAATACTAAAAAACCAAAACTATTTAGTCACTACAAAACGTCTCTCAAAAGAAACTACCGAATCAGCTGTAAAGAATTTGTCACGATATCACTGCCATATTAAGCATGTTACCAGCCAGCTATCAAATGCTAGTGTACAAAACGAGCTGCCACATGGCTTGTGATGGATGGATTGACTTAAAATTTATGAAGGGCACACAAAATACATTGGAGAATCTGATGGTTGTGCTAGGTATTTGATGTCCGACCACCCCCAAACCAAACCTTTAAATAACTTGATGTCACATTGACAACTAGAAAAAACAGGTTGTTAATAAAAGTATCCGCAAAACTTCTTACTCGAACTTCGAAGAGGGGCTGTTTCAGCATTTGTTGCCTCATGAGTGCAGTACAGAGGTTAACAAGGTGACAATCCTTGCAATGATACAAATAGTTGCGTCAAAGCATGCTTAAAGGATTGCCGTTACCAAACGCTAGAGTGCTCAAACCATAAGTTGAGCTTTGCACAAGGCTAGCAGGCTTTGGTGCCCCTCAACCAAACCGAGGTGAGAGAGCACAAGGCTAGCAGGCTTTGGTGCCCCTCAACCAAACCGAGGTGAGGGAGCACAATGCTAGTAGGCTTTGGTGCCCCTCAACCAAACCGAGTTGAGGGAGCACAAGGCTAGTAGGCTTTGGTGCCCCTCAACCAAACCGAGGTAAGGGAGCACAAGGCTAGCAGGCTTTGGTGCCCCTCAACCAAACCGAGATAAGGGAGCACAAGGCTAGTAGGCTTTGGTGCCCCTCAACCAAACCAAGATAAGGGAGCACAAGGCTAGTAGGCTTTGGTGTCCCTCAACCAAACCGAGGTGAGGGAGCATATGAAATAATTAATCAGTAATTACTACTCTTTCCTTGCTACAAACATCAGAGTTCTGTTGTTTGTAACAGAATAAAAGTAGAGAACTTGTGCTGTCAACAAATGAATAGAAGATCAAAGACAAGTATAACTAGAAAGGGCATTTGTCGCCACAATATTGCAATTAACACAACCAACTGTCATTGGTATAGTTGTGAAGGACATCGGTGTAGGCAGCTACCACTCACTTAAAACTCGCACAACGACATGCTGAAATCTATGCATGGGACAGTTTTTACTCTTTCGTCACCGTAAAAAGTGATGAGTTGCCTAAAGTGTAAACGATTATTTTTCTTTTCTTGATGAAGAGTATTGTATTGTGAGAGTTAACTCACAAATTATATTATTTGCGAGATTATCTTATAATTAACGCGACTATTCAACGGTTTTACTCTTAAACTGTTTGGCAGCTGTCAGCTTTTATTGCTACCACGGTCATTGCTGTCCTTGTTATAGTTCATGAGTGGTAGAACGTATTCAATAAAAGCTATTTGCTTTTAGAAACAGCCAAAACTGACTGTAACCTCTATAGAGACATCAACTTCATGTAAATAGTTCACTATATGTTATGGAAAGACAACTCCGTAATTTGTTTAACCCGTTATCAGTGACTACGAATGTTGCAATATGTCTCATGGAATGTATTGCTAAAACTTTTACTGTAAAATTCTACGCTTGGTTTTAAGCTGAATGCTGGCAGATTTCCCTCAATGAATATCCCACCTGGTTAATAAGTTTGGTGTTTGTGAGTGAGTCACTTAAATTGATGTGGCTGTAAAGGAAAAGTGCTACTCTGTTCATTTGTTTGGGATAAATGACTTCTGTTTTCAACGGTTTTCAATTTTCAAGGATATCAACATCTCATGATCAATGGGGCAATGTTTGAAAGGTTAACAAAGCTAGTGGTTTGATTAACAGAGATTAGGGTGAGAATGTGAAACATGCCTTTGTATTTTGACCTCTAGCTAGTCCCCAAGTGAATTAATCATTACATCATGATTACATCACTCGTGTACACGCAGCATTAGGCTAATCAATGTATCGAGCAGTGCAGTCAAGCGTGATGATCAAAGTTTGGTCTGACCCCTACAAGAAGAAACTGTGATCAATCACAAAGTTGACACTGAAAATTTTGTTTAGAGTGTTTTTGGCTATGCTAAACGTAGGAAAAGTGTGGATACCTTGTTGGTAGTGCACACTTGTTGGTGAACTTCATTTAACAAACTTTGTTGCCCAAATAATTTTTCGACACACCTGGGGTAATTTTGTCACTAAAACATCTATCCAAGGGCTGCTGGTGATTTCCGGTTTAAAAATTGAACAGACAACTTCAGCTGGCTGACAGTGACAACTGGCACTTATTATCAAATATTTGTACATTATCATTTATGTAATAAAAGTCAGTTGTCTGCCAGCTGAAACTGTCTGCTCATTTCTCAAACCGTAATCCCCAGTCGCCTGTGTGGCTACCCTCTGCTCCCACAAGAAGAAAGCATCATCAAATGTGTACACTTTTCATAGCAATAATGCTTATTTACGTGTTTGTGATTAAGATGCAATCTAGGTTTTAATATCAGTTGGTTAACTATCATATACACTGAACTATCAGCTAAATACTATTGACTAGTTATTGTACAAGGAAATGAAAACTGACCCAAAAGTTTTTCAATGAAACAAAGAGATTTAGCTTTGAGGCTTTTGGCAAATGGTTAAGTTTGATGGGCAAACTAATCTGGCAGCAGTAATTACCTTATAGTAGAAATCGACCCTAGTTGTAAAAACTTCCAGAGATAATTTCTTTTGGTGAAATTTTTTTATTGCTTAAACTTCTTTCTCTCCATCGGTTAGCCTGCCGACAAAAAACTATTTCAGCAACAAAGGTAAGTTGCTGAGAAAAAGTGTTACCAAGCAGCTGTAAATAAAATAGTTTCTGATCAAAAATTTTGATATAAGTCAATCAATATACTTATAATCTGTATTTAGCTTTTAAAACATAAATAGTATTTTAAATTCTTTTTGTTAGTAGATGTAAAAGTGACTCTCGTTACTATTTTTAGCTAAGAGCGTTCTGGAAAAACCTACGTCAATCCCTGTTGGAAAATACAGTTCAGCTTAAGGATGTGACTCATACCCAGCTGGTAAGCATTCCTTACGTATATATACAGTATACTACACCCACAAGGCATACTTCATTCACAAAACTACAGCTTAGTGACTAAGGCATCTCTAAATATCAGGTAGATATAAAATACTGTAATAGATTTGAGTATGTTATATAACATGTGCATATCTTCTTATTACGTAACTAATATTTTATATTTGAGGTTTAAACTATGCAATAAGGTTTGAATTAGCTATATGGAAATCCCCAGTGAATATCTCCAGTAGGTGTGATACACTACATAACATTTTATATGTAATATTAAACTTTGTTGTTTTTTTTATAAAAATGTTATGTAACTTTCAAAATTGATAAATTCAACTTATTTTACATCAATTGATATGTATACATTATTCAAAATAACAAAATCGATGAGTGATTTCTTTAGAATAATAAAGTTTAATATACAAACATCAATGGTAAGATAGATGAATAACTCGGACCGTATAACAAAACTAAAAAAAGAACCAAGCTGACAATTAAGTGGCTAGTAGAGTTGGAGTTCTCAGTTCTATTTGCTTTATGAGCATACATCATATGATTACAATCAACCAATCAGGTTCATTTCTCTATCACAATAGGAATATGAGCTCTGACTGGTCAACTCATCATAGACCTGTTGATGATTCAAGAGCAAACAACTCCTGGATAATTTCCTTGTTTAAACAAGATCACGTCGATCATTCATTTATTTGTTATGCAATAATACAATACAATGATATAAATGTGCCATCATTGGTCAGCAATCTGTGAAGTCAGCCTTTATCACTATAAAAGCAAGGTGCTATCAATAGAAGACTTAGCCCAAGTCTTAGGCCAATATTTTAGGCATTTTGGTATTTTATTTCATGCATTCGTTATTGGGAGTTGCATGCCCTCTTGTTATCCTGGCAACTTTTAAATGGATATCATTGCAAATTGGTTTAGTGGGCGGGTTTTTTCTTCAGCAACAGAGAAACACAAAAAAACGCCCATTAAACCAATCATCCGATGAAATATATTTAAAAGTTTCCAAGATAGCAAAAGGGTATGCAACTCCCAATAAATAACGCACAGCAAATTCCATGCAAAATACGCATAATGCCTCAAATGTCGGCCTAAAATTTAGGCTTTAGAAGACCAACATTGTATTGACTGTGGTACAGGACCTTACCAAAGGTAAACTGTACCATATATATTATATGATGTTATTATGCTATCTTTACCGTCCGTCATTTTGCTCGCATTCATTTTTTTACAAGTTCCTCTAATATATTTTGTTTGTTTTGCAGACTATTTTGAAATGTGTCATGTTAGCCCAAACACTGACATGACTAAGTTGAAGGAAATCGAGTCACTTCTGTCCACTTGCTCATCAGTCCTTGAGACAACTGCAACTTCAGAAACTTACCAACCACCTGAAGCTAACACAGAATCTGACCAACCAACAACAACTGTATCTGAAGAATCTGGAAAACCTAAAACAACTATAACTGCTACATATGATAGTGTACCAGAGGAACTGTTACAGCTGAGACAAAAATCCAAACTGAAGACAGATACAAGTGACTCTGCAGATGAGTTAAGTTTGGTACTTGGTGACTTGAGGGATGATCAATGGATGAAGATACCAAAGAGTCATCTGTCTGTTTATACAGTCGCACAATATCCAGAGAACCACAATCCAACGCTGTCGCTGACTTTACAACAACAACTGGATCAGAAAACACCCAAAGAGTTCCTTACCTATGTGCACAATGAACTGACATTAGATGAAAGGGAATCATTGCTGGTAGATGAAGGACAGAGAAGGAAAACATTGCAAACCAACTGGCCTCATGAAGGACATCTATCTGGTACAAAAATGGCTCAGGCAGGGTTCTACTATCTGGGAGATACAGACCACGTACAATGCGCATTTTGTAGAGGAAGGTTACATAAGTGGTCTGACAACGACAATCCTATGACTGAACATGCCAGACTTTTCAACTTCTGTAGATTTGTGAAAGGTTTAGAGTGTGGAAATAGAGAATATAGATCCAAAAAGCTCACAAAAGAAGAAACACAAAACATTACAACATTTTATAGTCAAACAGTCGCTGAGCAAAGAAGAAATCGAGATGGACATGTAGATAGTGCTCAGCTGGGTATCTGCACCAACCGCGCTGCAGTAATACGTTATGCACCAGACTCTGCAAGACTTCGTACTTATGCCAGATGGCCAACCTCCAGCCCTGTTGCTGCTGAACAACTCTGTGATGCTGGGTTCTACTATACAGGTTTTGATGACCAAGTTCGCTGCTTCTTCTGTTCAGGAGGTATTAAGGGTTGGACAGGAAATGACACCCCATGGGAGGAACACGCCCGCTGGTTCCCAGACTGCTCTTATTTACTCAACAAAAAAGGAAGAGATTATGTCGATGAAGTCCACGACAGAACACCTGATGAGAAGAAATCTGTGCGAAAAACACAAATGCAGCGGAAAAGCGAGACAAAAAAACTGACCATCATCTCAGAACAGGAAGAGATGGAAAGACTCTGTGAGAAACTGGGTCATAGTAGCCAGACAATAAAAAGAGCTCTGGATATAAATGGTGGACCATTTGAGAGTGTGAAGGATATGATTGAGATGTTACATTTGCTAGAAAACAGAACCGAACCACTCACATCCAAAGCACCATCAGTTCCAGATTCACGACCCACACAAGAACATGAAAGACCTCCAGCTCAGCAAACAAGAAACCAACCGGGACAGATGGTGGAGGGTGAAAGAAACACAAAACACACAGCTGGTTGTAGAACTTGTGAACTCAAAACATCAAACTTTGTTCCAGCGAATCACGTAGGACTTCCATGCGGCCATCTTATTTATTGCGAGTCATGCAAGACAGAAGAATTAAAAAAGAGTCAATCTCATCAAGTGAAATGTCCATTTCCGGGTTGCGGTGCCGCTTTGACTGGAGTCATCAAGATTTACTTTGCTTAGATAACTATATCTAACTTTATCGAAGGAAAGCAATGGTTTAGATACATATTTTATATCATAACTTGTATTTCTACATCTAGTTGTTTTTTTAAAGTTATGTTTTTGGTCATACAGGTTTTTACTCCCTGTGAAATGGAACTACTATTATTATAGTCTTTTTGTTGTAAATGAAATTTTCAAAAACAGACCTACACCTTAGCAATGAGTCATTCCAGCATTTATTAGCTGAATGCTTGTTTTTGATATTTCAATTTTATCAGTGTAATATTGTTATAGATTTTATATTTCATATTGCTAATCAACACGATTAGGTTGTGATTAGTACGAGATGTTTTAAGAGTACGTTTTATTTTTATATTTTTGTTTTAAGTATTTATTTGCATTGATACTCAACAATCCATTTCTGATCGAGTTTTTTATTTTTACTTTTTGTATACTTTTATAGCTTTTTATACAACCATCAATTTCTATCACTCATATATTGATACGTTTACTACCTACAGTTGATGCTTCCTATTTCTAATAAAATATGCAAACTCTCAAACATTGGTTCGTTGGTGTAATATTTAAAGAAAGAAAGCTCTCCACACTAAAGTAAGATGAAACTTTTGGACCAAAGGTTTTTTCACGATCAAATCGTTTTATCAAATAGATTTTAGTGCCATAGTTTGATAAGTTTATAAATTAAGCAAAACAAAACCATACAATGCCTGTTGGGAGATTCTAGTAAGAAATATCAGTTTTACACGTTTCCTTGCATTCATTGCTACTTCCTGCGTATTGATTTATTTATCAACGACTACCACTTGAACTACCAAAAAGTTCATTTTTCAACTTGCCACCTCAGTCGGAGGGAGAGTCACGTATAGCTGTGGTTTAAAACTGCGTTCAGCAGGCTGCCGCTTTTAACTGTTGGTCAACTCAGCCAAGTGGGAACTGAACTTTAAACTCTGTCAGATTAGAGTTCCCAATAATCTAGTTTCATTTGCAGTATTACAACAAACCTGTTGAACTGTTGGACAAGTGACACTTCCATTTTTCCTCTTTCATCACTGTATTTCGTTAACTGTTGTAAATAACGGAACTTTTGACCTGATCTATTTGGAATGTGTAATGCATACTCATCAACTTCCCAACAAGTGTTTATGTATTACAGCAAATGGAATTTTCGCAAATAGTTTCTGTGACTTTGTCATTTCAATTTATGACAATTTTACCTCTGTAACATAGTAGAACTAAATTGAGTAAATACAATGATGTTACTTTAGCACTTTTATTGATAAATAATAATTATTTATTATTTATGATATAGTTCACAAGTTGACTCTACCGACGACTATTATGCCAGCAGGTCAAGGTCATTGATGAGCATTATGTCATGTGGAATGAGCTATACAACTTGTACATTTCAATAACCAACACCACTAGACTAAGTTCTGTGAAGTACACAGTGATCGCTGCGTGTAAAACGATGGAACAAGGATTTAGCCAGGCATGCCCAAAGCCATATACTCCTAACCTGTTTGGCAGCTGTCAGCTTTTATTGTTACCACGATCATTGCTGTCCTTTTTATAGTTTCTGAGCGGTAGAACATATTCAATAAAAGCTATTTGCTTTTAGAGAGAGCCAAAACAGTTTGTGACACCTATAGAGACATCAACTTCCTGTAAATGGCTCATTGTAACTGTATGCTATGGGCTGACAACTCCAATATTAATTCAACACCAATAATATTGGTGTTAAATACTAATGACTACAACGCTGGTCAACCTAGCAATTGTTTGTGGTTGTCTCATCGGTTACCAACAGATCCACTGTGAGTTTTCATTACAATCAATTACTTATTCCTTAAGTATTATTCCTTATTCTTCCACACTGTAAAAGAGACACATAATAACCTGGATGTTAATGAGACAGACAACAAATACAGCATATCATGTACCAAAAGCTCACCATTCTTAAGCTGCGTACACACTAGAACGATTTTTGATCAAAAAATTGTTCATGTTGGAGTTGTTCCCTTTGTCGGCTGATGGTTGCGTACACACTAGAAAAGAATTTCGGCCGAAAAAGCATTTGCTCTTATTGAGAGAGATTGATAAATTTTGTTTTTCAGCATAACCATAGAATTACTGTTGATATTGCTGTCTGTTATTTCACGATTATTCACCATGTCTATGGTTGTTATAAGTAACACCTCGTGTACATCTACCGATTAGTTCCCGATTTGGCTTACCGATTGAGGATTTCCGTGCATCCGTTTCTGGTGTGGCGTAATGAAATAATCGGTAGCATTTTATTTGAGGCTATCGGTAGGTTTTGCTCGTGGTCAAAAAATCGGTAGACAATTTGTGATTGGACCAATCATATCACTGTTCACGGTTTTGATGTCTCCAACAAACAGTTTCTCAAGTACAATTATTTTTAGATGAAGAATCGTTTTTTAGCGTCCCGTCTTTGTTGTTTGAAATCACTTTAAGGCTAACTATGGAAAAAATGTAGCGAGTTTGACCGGTATTGCGTGAGAATGGCAAGTAGAGAAAAAATTGGGAAACTCCTTGACGTCATCTCCAATCGGTAAGGGCAAATCGGTAGATAATCGGTAGATGTACATGTAGCATACATGCACTAACTGTGGCTGCGGCATTAATAATTATTAATGTTGTTCTGAACAGAATTTTTTTTTCATCTTTACCAAATACTTATTTTAATTAATTAAAATTATTTTTAAATTATTTAAACTTATGCTCATCAATGAGTGATCAACCATGTTAAAATAAAAATGGTAATACATAAATAATAAATTTTCTTAGTGAATTTTAAAATAATAAGAATTATTATTATTATTATTATTATTATTATTATTATTATTATTATTATTATTATTATTATTATTATTTGGTTATTGCTGGGAGAATTGATGATTTTTTATTATTTTATCATCATTGTTTGTGACCACAAGCTATTTCTGCACTGATTTTGTGTTGTGGTTTCCTTGATAATCTGCTAATAATCGTCGGTGATTTTGAGCAGTGTGCAAATGGTAATAACGCCGGCCGATGCGATACAGAATCGGCCGTTATTGCATTCACACTAGGCCGTTTGGGAGTTGCTCCGATTTCGGCCACAAAATTGTTCTAGTGTGTACGCAGCTGCAAGTATTACTAGTTTAGTAACAACATTTAGCATGGCATTCACGCAACGCTGGTTCTATACACCCATTTGTCTTATTCATAGTGTACATCTACTGATTACCTACCCATTTCCCCTTACACATGGGAAATTACAACAGAGTGTTTCCCGGATCTTTCTTTCTACTTGCTATTCTAAAGCAATTCCCGTCAAATTTGCTGCGTTTAATGTCTTACTTAGCCATAGTTAACCATAAAGAAGGGGCGCCCATGGATGACCCTTTGCTCCTAATTACTCATGCTCGAAAAACAACTCTATTGGAAGCATCGAAACTGCTGTGAGGAGTGATATGATTGGTCAAAGCACAAATGGCCTACGCATTTTTGGGTTTGGATCGAAACCTGCCGACAGCTTGAAATATAGTGCTACCGACTGTTTTCTCACATTTCAACAGAAAAAGAAATAGGAAAATCATCAATCAGTTCAGTTGGTAAGCAAAATTGCTAGATCTACACAAAGTATCAGCTTAGTGTGGCAAGCGCACAAGGTTGTACACAACGGGACAAGAAAAGCTATGCATCTGACAATTTTTCTGAAATATTGTATAAAAATATATTTGTCTGCCCCACGGCAAGTAATAGAAAATGAACATCAGGATTTATAAACAAACGAATGCTTTGATAGGTTGCAATATTACTCATGGAATGTATTGCTAAAACTTTTACTGCCCATTAAGTAAATTCCTCCAGTTGAATGCTGACAGATTTCTCTCCATGAATATCCCACCTGGTTATTAAGTTTGGTGTCTGCGAGTGAGTCACTTAAATCGATGTAGCTGTAAAGGACAAGTGCTACTCTGTTCACTTCTTCGGGACACATATGATTTCTGTTTCAACTGCGATTGTTTGCCCTTTACATGATATCAACATCTCATGATCAATGGGGCAATGTTTGAAAGGTTAACAAAGCCAGTGGTCTGATTAACAGAGATTAGGGTGAGAATGTGAAACACGGCTTGATCTTTTGACATCTAAACTAACAACTTTTTGCTAACAGCAACTCATCTTAAATAATAAACTAGTTCATTCAACTCATTTTATAACCACTCAAATCAATCCAATTGAATTGAAGAACTTTATGTCATATTGACAACTAGAGAAAACAGGTTGTTAATAAAAGTATTCGCAAAACTTCTTACTCAAACTTCGAAGAACGGCTGTTTCAGCATTTGTTGCCTCATCAGCGCAGTACAGAGGTTAGCAGGGGTGACAACCCTCGCAATGATACAAATAGTTACATCAGAACATGTTTAAAGGATTGCCGTTACCAAACGCTAGAGTGCTCAAACCGTAAAGTGAGCTTTGCACAAGTCTAGCAGGCTTTGATGCGCATAAACCAAACTGAGGTGAGGGAGCACAGGCTAGCAGGCTTTGGTGCCCCTCAACCAAACCGAGGTGAGCTTTGCACAAGGCTAGCAGGCTTTGGCGCCCCTCAACCAAACTGAGGTGAGAGAGCATATAAAATAATTGATCAGTAATTACTACTCTTTCCTGGGACAAATATCAGAGTTCTGTTGTTCGTTAGAAACAGGATAAAATAAATAACAGCATAATCCAATAATAACTGATCACAAATTTAAACCAAAAATGAATAAACAGATAAATAACTAAAAAGGTTGATAAATGACTAATAAATATGATATTATCATATAAATGACAGACTTTATCGCCATATTATGGTAAGGAGGTTATTTAAGGTTAAAGCTAACAATAAAAAAAAAATTACGCAAAACACAACAATATGATGTCTGTTGGCAGTTCTAGCAAGAGAATAATTCTTACATTCATTGCAACTCTCTGCACATTGATTTACATTACGATGACTGCCACTTGGGCTATCAAAAAGTTAATTTTTCCAACTTGCCACTTGGGCTATTAAAAAGTTACTTATTTTATTTTGCCACCTCAGTCGGGAAGAGAGAGGAGAGAGGAGAGAGGGAAGGGGGTCACATAGAGCTAGTAAAATGAAACTTTAAACTCTGTCATGTTGTAGTTCCCAATAATCTAGTTCTGTCAGCAGTATTACAACAAACCTGTTGAACTGTTGGACAAGTGACACTTCCATTTTTCCTCTTTCATCACTATATTTCGTTAACTGTTTTAAATAACAAAACTTTTGACCTGATCTGTTTGGAATGTGTAATATACTTATCAAGTTTCTTAACTAGTGCTCATCTATAACAGCAAATAGAATTTCGACAAACTATTACTGTGAGTTTGTCATTCTAATTTATGACAATTTCAGTAGAGATACTACATGTAACAGTAGAACCAACTTGAGTGAATGAAATAGAAAATCACGTGAATATTTTTTTTGTGAACAATTATCATTTATTATTTATGATATCGTTCACAAATTGACTCCACCAACGACTATTATGCCGGCAGGTCAAGGTCATTGATGAGCATTATGTCATGTTGAATGAGCTATACAACTTGTACATTACAATAACCAATACCACTAGACTCAGTTCTGTGATGTGCATAGCAATCACTGTTTAAAACGATGGATCAAGGATTTAGCCAGGCTAACCTAAAGTCATTTACTCTTAACCTGTTTGGCAGCTGTCAGCTTTTATTGTTACCATGGGCATTGCTGTGCTGCCATTAGTTCATAACTGGTAGAAAATAATCAATGAAAGCTATTTGCTTTTAGAAACAGCCACAACTGATTGTAACCTCTACGGAGATATCAACTTCCTGAGGGATTCCATTGCTTTCAATCATTTATTCCTAAATACACTGTGCTAGCTGTAAGAGAGATATAAAAAATAACCTTGACATCAACAAAAACACTCAACAAAAAAACTCTGGGACTTCTGCTGCTAGTGTCACCAGTTTAATAATAACATTCAGCGTGTATGCATGCAACTACAGCTACTTGGAGCTATTTGTGTGAGCTGTTTGAATGATAATTTGTACTCTGGAGATTTGCTGCAGGGATTAACGAAAGTCACAAATAAAAAGCACCCGATTATATTGATTGCTATTTGGTTTATTCTACATACTTTCAGGTAATAAAATAGTTTCTTAGGTGGACAGTTAACTGTTGCCACAAAGAGATAGTACCAAATAAAAAAATATATAATTCCCCCTCAGGGAAACCCACTCAGTAACTTCAAAATGTATCGGTACTCAAGTTCAATTGTGTAAAGTTTTTCAGGCGTCCATTTACCCCATATTTGTCTAGAAGAATGATACAGCGGGTATTTAGTAGTTGGCTCAGATCAACGTCATATAGGTTACCCACGTAGTATGTTTCCATGTCACGACAAATTTAGCGATAAGTGTGGTGCCAAAGAAAATTTGTCATTCGAACACTTTTGTCGCTAAGCTTGTCACCAAATTTTAACGATAAGATATGTCGCTAAGTTTTAGCGACTTCTTTGGCGACAAGTGAAGCACCAAGATTTTATTTCTCAGTCCATAAAACTAAGCATGCGTGATCATGTAGGGAGTCGCTAGTTATCCACTAGTGGTAATACATGGCAACAAGCTGTGTCGTAATAACTCCAACGACGATCATTTGTTGTTTGTTATACAAGTGTTTATGGTGCAATACAACTGAATTGAAAATAATTAACTTTTTCTGCCGATAATGAAATGTTATAGTTTAATAAAAACAATAATTAATAGTATCCCATCCTAAGCTTGAATAATTTATTATAATATTTAATGTTTATTTATTTATAATTATTATTATTGTTAGGAATTTTTTATTTGTTTTTTACTATTATTATTATTATTCTCATCATTAATTCAATGATGACAACTGACGTGCTGCAGAAATCCCTTGCCATCACTCAGGATTCCTTGCCAGCTGCCAACTTGATTATAAGTTTTTTATTTAGTCACTCCCACATCTGGTTAAAAAGATGAAAAACTAAACTAATAATTATACTAATAGAAATAACAACAGCCAGCAATGCTAGTCTGTATTGCACTGAACAACAACTTCACTGCATCTGTTCCCGTAGGTTTTCTTGTCTGAAGTAATTAATGCCAATGAAATTTTCAGTTATGGAAATGCACCACTGATGTCGCTAATGATTGGCACTACCAAACCACAAAAATTTGGAGTTATTTTAACGTGATATGGAAACTTAGCGACAATTCTTAGTGCAAAAAATTTGGCAACAAGGGTAGCGACAAAGTTGTTTCGATGACAAATTTTCTTTAGCGCCACACTTATTGCTAAATTTGTCATGAGATGGAAACATACTAGTAGGTGTTATTTAGTAGTTGGCACAAACCAAACTTATATAGCCAGTGACCTGTATAACTTGAATATGAAGCAGCTACTAAATAACACACTGCATACTTCTACTAGACAAATATGGTACTATGCAAGCGATTACTTATGATTGACCCACAGGCCTACTGCAGAAAATCTGGTGGATTTTGGACCATTTATCAGAATTTTATGTTGTGTTTTGTTGTTGGTGTTTGGAAGGTAAGTCATGATTTGACACACTTGTCTTCACGTGCTGGCTGCCTGCTGGCTCAAAAATAATTTGGTCAGCACCCCACCAAGAAATCACCAAAAAGAAAATCCTCTGGGCTGTCGATACTGACCTTTTTTATTCCAATCAGATGACTGCCTGAGAAGCAACAACAGCATGTTTCCAAAATTTGTGCTTGCAAATGGCATGTCACGCAAAATTTCTTCAAACCACCTGAGTCTCCTAAACTAGCAAGTCCTAGTTTACGGGGTCGAGAGAGGGTACTCATCTCAGCTTTAACATCGTCGGTAACTTATAAAAGCCCGCGAAAAATTTTCTGAAGACACACAAGAGGGGCTTTGATGAAAAAAGTGAAAGCGATGCAGCCTTTACCTACTGATTGTACTGACCGAGATCTCTCATCGAACAGTTGAAAAGCGGTAAAATGCTTAATTATTACCAGGCGCATCGTCTCTATTTTCTTCGGCAGTAATGTGCTGCGGATCCTCACAACGCTAATATGGGTTAATTAATACGAGTGCCCGCAGTCATCTTTGTATTGAGAGTCTTTTAATCTTATACCAACTCAGTGAAAGACTTCCCTCAGCGCTGTTGCTATTGATAACTAGTGGGTTTTTAGCTCTCTTTGTTGATAAACTAATGATTGGGCCTAAGTTTTTTAGGATTTATTTGGGGGAGGTCATTGGTCAGATCAATTGATTTTGGGGTGTGTTGAAATCAGAAAACCGACAACACCCTGAAGTTGTTGCTTGTTTTCGAGAGCCAAAATTTGTCTTATTGCTGTTAGGCTGCAAAAAATACTTTTCTTACAGCCTAGAAGCTTGGGAATCAACTTGAATAATAAATGACATGGACTAGTACACACTAATGTAAATGACAGATATTTGCTGTGTTCAGGAACAACTTCAAGTTATCATGTAGATGTGTATAGCTCAAAATCATATTTAACATTCTTAAGTAATAATACTTATCATGATTGATTGATTCATTACTTTATGTTCATTACTATATTATTTTGGTAGATGTTACAAGTAATATAATTTATTAAAAGTTGTAGTATCAATTCTAAATCAAACAACAGCTATTAATTAATTTTTTGACTGTATTATAAATACAAAAAGTAATATTTGTGTAGTTCGTTTGAACCATTATTTATTATTATTATTATTACTATTATTGATTATGGATTGACTAATAGCTAGATTAATGTATCTGACCCTCTCAAGTAGTAACATGAGTGCTCCATGTATCACCATAAGTCCACCATAATCTGTAGACAAATAAAATATTGTGTAGAAATAGCACGACAACTTATTTTTTAGCCCTCTCGTATCCACCCACTAGCTTCCTCACCCAAGTGTTATGCCCCTTGATTAAACCTTCTCCCCACCTGTAGTTGACACAACAGTCACTACAGAGTTGATAATTGCAGTAAAATGATACACCAAAACACCCCCCTCCCTGCCTCACACCCCCCCCCCCCCCCCACCACACCGGCCAACTCCTATCCTGTTCCCATAACCCCCTTTACCCCCGTGTGTGTTAATAACCTCTACTGCGCCCCGACTCATTGTAGATTACCTCCTCCCCCTCCCTTCACCGCCCACCCTTTATAACCTTTGTTTGCCAACAGTACCAACTGTGTCTTGTTATTTTAAGGTCAACTAAAACCCTTTACAATTTAAAGTTGTTCCTATTTCTTAGCGTAGCAAAAATAAAATTTTCTTTAATCGTCACAATGACTTTTGGGAAACACCTTAATTCCCATAGATCATAATACGTGCTGAATTATAATTAGGAAATGAGGAAGGGAATGATATTGATGTGATGTAACACGTAAGCATGTTGTGACTTGACTATCGTCACGTAGTTAGCCGCTCAATGCCCCACCCGCATCGATAGCGGCGACGAGTGGGCCATTTACTGGAAGAAAACTTTAAAATAAACAAATAGCTGATTCAAGCGGAAGTTATCTACCTGCAACAACGTATCAAAATAAATCTAGCTGACAGTCATTGTTCCAGCTCCTTGAGTTAAATTAATATAAGGAAAAACATAACATGATGAATTAATATTTTTAATTCCATAATCTCGTAACAAACTCAAAAATAGGTATCTAGTGGAGCTTGAAAATCTTTGTGGCAAGTCTTACATAAATAGTTTAAAATAATTCATTTATATGGTGAAATTAATTTATTTACTGTAATGAGTACTTCCTGTTTTTTAATTTTAAAAACTTTCTCTTGTATAGCTGGTATGCACAATAAAAGGACCTGAAGCAGACTTGATCGGTTTGTTCGATAATTTAAATAAAATCTGTAATTTGCATGTAACTTATAATCAAAATAATGGAACAGAATTTTCAAGCATACAAAATTTTTTTATTGTCATTATTTTATTGGCCAAGTTTTATTTATTGTAAAACATTTTCAAAAGTGTTTTCCTTCTGTGCACGGAAAAAATCTTATTTCCCACCAATCAATGAGCTGTCCCACTTATTACTTGTTGCTCCAATGCTTGTTGACTACAAAAGCATATATACAGTGCCACTATTAGTTTACGTCATTCTTACATGACAACAGTGACCAACTTATCTCGAACACCAGACAAATACATTGCAAGACAACCATATAGTATACAGAGTTACATGTAAGTTGATTTCACTTATATATAGCATTGCTTCTAGCTCCAGTTTAGACGGTCTCAGTAGATAGTGCTTGTCACAGCATTGCCTATCATGTATTTAGTACATTACATGTAATTAATGTATAAAATGTTGCAGGCAATAGAATGGTTTGGCTGTGTAGCAGTGAGGACACCAGAGCAGATATGAGAAAATGGTAGGATATCTCTGATTGGTTGAATCTGTTCTACCCACCTCTATCACCTCTAACCTTCACTGCACAGTCAAACTACTTTCTTTACACTTTAAGTTTTTAATTTACACTTTACTCCAATATTAAACCGCATGTACGTCTACCGATTAGCGCCCAATTTACTCTTACTGATTGAGTGATTTTGCAACTTTTGTTTCAGGATAAGTCAGCAAACAAACGGTGAGACATAATTTGAGGTAATCGGCAGGTTTTGATACAAATCAAGAACTTAGTAGACAATTCGTGATTTGACCAATCGTATCACTGCTAGCGGTTTTAATTTTTCTAACAAAACCGCTCAAGCACAATTATTTATGGATGAAGATTCGTTTTTGAGCGGCCCGTCTTTGTTGTTTGAAAGCAATTTATGGCTAACTATGGCATCAAATATGGCGAGTTTAACCAATATTGCGAGAAAATAGCAAGTAGAAAAAAATAGGGGAAACACATTGACGTTATTTCTAATCGGTGAGGGCAAATCGGTAGCTATATGGTAGATGTACATGTAGCATTAGAGCGTGTGGGTATTTAAATCTAACTGCTACTAATATATACTAATAATTTAGAATGTTAATCTCATTACTAGTTCTTAATAGTAATAACGACAATAATAATAAATCAAATCTTTGGTGAAATAAAAAATGATGGACTGCACAAAGATTTTGTTGCTTAGGGTTTAAATTCAACAAAATCTTGATTAATGAATTTTTTTATGACCTGTTGATGAGCCCAATGTTCACTTTCCAGAAAACCCTAATCCTGTTGACTGCCTCATCTAAGACTTTTGCTCAGTCTAAACAATTACATAACAATAGTATGATACAGCAATAATGCGCATAAAAATAATATAATATAACAAGAATACGTACAACAATAAATGATATAATAATAATAATAATAATAATAGTAATAGTAATAGTAATAGTAATAGTAATAGTAATAGTAATAGTAATAGTAATAGTAATAGTAATAGTAATAGTAATAGTAATAGTAATAATAATAATAATAATACGTATAACAATAACATGCATAACAATTATATAATATAATATATATAATATCTGCTACGATGACACTCAGCAAACAATTGAATATTTATAGAGGCATATATTTTATATTCAGTACATTTGTAAAGAGCAGCACTTGATTGGCCTATTATTCAACAATTTATGCTTTGCTCAGTAGCAATGTCTATTTTTTGATGCTTTCAAACTGTGATTCTCGAATTTGCTGTATTTGTAGTAGTACTATATAGTTGCTTTCTATATTGTAGGGTGTCTGAAGATGCGTCCTTTTCACAAAGTGAACGCAGCATCTCTTGCAGATAGCCTTAAACTAATTCTTTCTCTATGCATATTGGCTCTGGCACACAGTGGATGTGATGCTACAGAATACGACCGATCACCTTCAACAAACATAGAATCTGACCTATCACATTCCAGTATCATAGAATCAAACCGATCGACAGGAACTGTTGCTGATGAGGGTCATAAAAAGAAAAGTAAACTTACAGCTATCTATAACGATGTACCGGAGGAACTATTACTGCTAAAACAGAAAGCCAAACTGAAGGCAGTATCAGGTGACTCAACAGATGAGTTGAGTTTCATATTTGAGGACTTGAGGGATGATCAATGGATGAGAGTACCAGATAGTCATCTGTCTGTTTATACAGTCGCACAATATCCAGAGAACCATAATCCAATGCTGTCGCTGACTTTACAACAAGAACTAGATCAGAAACCACCAAAAGAATTCCTTGTCTATGTTCATAACAATCTGACTATAGACGAAAGAGAGTCATTGCTGGTAGATGAAGGACAGAGAAGAAAAACATTCCAAACCAACTGGCCTCATGAGGGACATCTATCTGGTGCAAAAATGGCTCAGGCAGGGTTCTACTATCTGGGAGATACAGACCACGTACAATGCGCATTTTGTAGAGGAAGGTTACATAATTGGTCCAAAAACGACAATCCTATGACTGAACATGCCAGACTTTTCAACTTCTGTAGATTTGTGAAAGGATTGAGTTGCCAAAACAGAGAATATCGCTCCAAGAAATTGACTGAGGAAGACATGTGCAACATTACAACTTTTTATAGCCAAACAGTTGTAGAACAGAGAAGAAATCGTGATGGTGGTGTAGATAGCAATCTACTGGGTATTTGTACCAACCGCGCTGCAGTAATACGTTATGCACCAGACTCTGCAAGACTTCGTACTTATGCCAGATGGCCAACTTCCAGTCCTGTTGCTGCTGAACAACTTTGTGATGCTGGATTCTACTATACAGGTTTTGATGACCAAGTTCGCTGCTTTTTTTGTTCAGGAGGTATCAAGGGTTGGACAGGAAATGACATCCCATGGGAGGAACACGCTCGCTGGTTCCCAGACTGCTCTTATTTACTCAACAAAAAAGGAAGAGAATATGTCAATGAAGTCCATGACAGAACACCTGATGAAAAAAAATGTGTGCGCAAAACAAAATTGCAACAAAAGGTTGAGTCGATGAAACTAGCCCACTTTTCAGAACGGGAAGAGATGGAGAACCTCTGTGAGAAATTGGGCCATAGTAGCCAGACAATAGAAAGAGCTCTGGATATAAATGGTGGACCATTTGAGAGTGTGAAGGATATGATTGAGATGTTACATTCGCTAGAAAACGGTACCGAACCACCCACAGCCAAAGCACCATCTGTTCCAGATTCCAGACCCACACAAGAACATGACCAACCTCCAGCTCAGCAAACAAGAAACCAACCAGGACAGATGGTGGAGGGTGAAAGAAACACAAAACACACAGCTGGTTGTAGAACCTGTGAACTCAAGACAACAAACTTTGTTCCAGCCAATCACATAGGACTGCCATGCGGCCATCTTATTTACTGTGACTCATGCAAAGCGAAAGAGTACAAAACAAGTCAAACTCAACCAGTTAAATGTCCATTTCCTAGTTGTGCTGCGCCTCTGACTGGTGTTTGCAAAATTTATTTTGCCTAAGAAGCTACCACCAGATACTTAGACATTGGTTTAAACTTTAAGAAATTGCTATAAATTCAGTTAGGATTATAGAGCAAAACATTGTAATATTCTTTATTTTCAGTTATGATAATCTTCAATCCAGTTTAATGGGAAACCTCAGCTTTTGCTAACTATTATTTAAAATAAATAAACAACTGAGTAATTGCCAGTTTGAACAAAGTAATTTATTTTATAGTAGGAGAATTATATATTTTTGATAAAAATTTTATTTATCTGTCATTTGTTTTTCTGAAATACTATTCTTTTTCAAATTATAAAACGACCCCTCAGTTTTGCTCAACAATCCATACCAGTGATGTTTCTACACACGGATCTGGAATTTTCTTGTTTAAAATATTTTATAGGCGTTTATACATTGCAGAAATAAATCAGCATTTACGAATTATTAACAAATGATGAATATGTGCTGGTACAAGAGCTTTTCTGTGCCAAAATTATAACATATAGATATAAATTATATAAATATAAATGAAAAAGTTTTTGTTGCTGCTGTCCTACTATGTTGTTGCTGCTGTCCTACTGTATTGTTGCTGCTGTCCTACTATGTTTTTGCTGCTGTCCTACTATGTTGTTGCTGCTGTCCAGCTATGTCATTGCTGCTGTCTTACTATATCGACACTGTTGTTAAACTGCTTTGCTGCCGCTGCTGTCCTGCTATGTTGTCGCTATGTAATAACGTAATGATGGAAGATGCAACTCATACATTTATATTTATTATTTATAATTTAGTGATAATCTTTGGCGTTTATGGTGCATTAAAAGGATAGATAATTCTGAGAGAACGGCATTTCCAGTACACTATAACACTCCAGACTCCTATGATGACAACTTTGCCATGGATAATGTGATACTACTGAGAAATATCTTTGATGGAAACTGGGAAAAAAATTATTTTCTTGTGATTTTGTTATTCCGCGATGATGTTGGCAAGTGCCTTAGTAACTTACAAAAAATGGAACAGAGGAAACTCCTAATCAATAAAGACAACATCGATCATAGGTCGGCACCTGAAAAACACCAAACTTGAAATGACTGAAGGGCCATATTAGCCAAACTAGGACTTGCCTTCTTTTGGATATTTATGCTCAAATTTTCTTTTTGAAGCCATGTGCCCAGTGCTAAGAAAAATTATTTCAACTTTTGCCAAAAGTGTTTCCTTTGTGGTTGCTCTTTTATACAGTAAATATAATTTAATTTCCTGTCAGCTTACTAAATTATTAACAGAACACGAAATAATAATTATTAAAATTTTCGAACGTTGCTTTATTCTATGTTTCTAATATTGATGAAAACTAAATCACTTTAAAAGAATGGAATATCAAATTATCATAATGGAGTTGTCTGCTGCATGCTCAACTAATTAAGCTTGGGAGCATAACTCTGACAATCCGTTGAAATTTAAAGAATAATAATATATTTTTATACAGGCACTCTTACAGTTATCAGTTATTCTAAAGCCTTACCCGCTCCTTATCGCGGAATCGGTTTACATACAAAGATAGGAGATAGAGACAATGGCGTCTATCGATACTCGAACTGAAGTATAGAATAACCTACCTTTGATATTGTAGTTTATACCTGCAGGAGCTAATACCTACTGCAGATGATACCTACTGCATGGATACTTAACCAGAGAATAAAATTATTTATGGCTAGACCAAAACCAATATCTATGCGACACTTTATAAACATTGGTCTGAGTGAATATCGCTCATAATAATTTCCTGCATTTCCTTCAGATCAATATGTACAGCAGATTTATATTATAAGACTAAACTTTTTCCTAGTTTTATCATCGATTATCATTGCTCTATGCAAAACTTGTGTTAATTGTTTTGCTGATTGTACTGTATTGATTGTATTGATACATTACACGCATTAAATATGGGTTAGTAATCCGTGTATCAGTCAGTATTTAGTAATACATTTCACACCTGGACTAAACTTGTGTGCAGTATGAAATCGATCTATAAATTGAGTTGTTGATCACATATCTTTCAGCATGTGCTGTTTGATGAGCTTTTTAAACAGCTTGTAATGGAAGTTGTCTTCTTAAGGTACTGAGCAGATTACTACAGATGTCTCTCGAAGGCTGTTTTCAACACTTTAATTTGACTACAAGAATTTGTAGCATAGACACGAAATCACTAATAATATTATGATTGAGGCTCGTATCAAACTACTGGAAGAAAATTCTATAAATAGAACAATGACAAGTGTTACATACCCAAGCATAAGAAAGAAAAATTACTTCTTTCCAACTCAAATTGAGTCTAAAAGTTGTTAGTAATAATTTTTCTAAAGTGGTATTCTCCAACATTAAATATTGCGACAGATGTGTAAAAACAGAACCAGGTAAAACCCATTTCCGTCAGCCATCACTCAATAAGAGGTTGTCCCTGTTGCTCAGAGATCCCTCCTGTGTGACATAACACTACATGAGGTCACTGGTTGTCTTTATTAATAGTATTTTGTGACTGATACTGCCATCCCGGAATTAAATACCATATACAGCCGACACTGGAAGTTGCAAGGCCGATATTGGCCCTTGTAAGGCCGGCATTGACCCTTTCAGGGTCGGTGTGGCTAGCGCAAGATGACTGCCTTAGCTCAAGATCCTAAAACTAGACTAAGTGCTCAAGGAGACCCCAATCCAGAACTTATCAACCTCAAGATTGCAAGAACTACAGACTCCCAATAATCTACAGATATTATACATTTAGCTCGCTCATTTGCCACTAGGCGCGTATTCTATTCAACTGCCTGCATCACTATACGATTGGTTGTTATTGTTAACCTTGCATTATTAATTGTTATGCTTACATCCTGTATGTATTATTGATTATATTGTTATCTAGGGCGTAAGCTTTCTGTGCTCCAGCCAATAAAATACTGAATATTTACCATACTCATTGCATATGGTTTTGTGTTACTTGTACTTGTACAGAACAAATGTACAGAATATGTACACCTTGCTGTGCCGCAAGTCATACCAGACTTATATGCCTGAGCCGAGAGCTTTATTTTAGTTGTTTAAGTAACTGTACAAGTGGAACTGGCCATACTGGCAGTACCCTTTCTGTAGAGAGGTAGAATACTTGAGCTTAGCAGTATCTTGTGGTTAACCAGACCGGATGCCAGTACAATATTCCTGCTGTGAGAAAATATTTCTGTTCTATGGCTGCTAGAGCCATTTTTTCGCCTAATTTTACGCAATAGACTTGGTTTTGTTGATTTTGCTGACTCAGTAAGCTAATGAGGATAGTGACAGCAAAAGTACGTACTCCAGGAGTGGGGCCCTAGGCACATGAGTTGGCTGTCACAGTTGTCACACTTAAGAAAGGTGCCCGTCACACTTAAGCCGTCACACTTAAGGTGGTTGTTGCGCTTGGCGAGCTGTGCGCGACCCGGCGTTGCATTAAGTAATTACTATGATTACATGAGAAAGCTGATGGCCAAGAAAGCTTAGGCTTAAGTTGTATTGCGTTTTGTATCACAAACAGTTCTCAGACACAAGAGGTAGATGGTAATGTTGAACATACAGCTCTAAGAAAGAACACCTTGGTTTTTATTTCTCAGGACCAGTAAGTTTTATATTTTACATTCATACATTCGCTTTGTTGCACCCTTCTCGTAGAACATTCAATAAATGAGTTTATATTTTATTCAGGATTACCAGCAAATAATATACTAAATCCAACACTCCATGCTGCGACAGTCCTAGGGGAACATTAGCCTGGCCACTAGCCACAGCAGTATTTTCCAGGTTTATATGGCTCATATTATAGCTACAAACAGAACCTACCTAGTAGTAATGAGTGTCATTATTTTTTCGCTTTTTAGTTTTTCTTCCAGATCTGGTTATAGTCTCTGTTTGGGTAGCATATTCTAAGTCATCAGGGTGTTCATTGACGGCTACTTGTGGTTCAGGGCCAATCACCATAGGCAGTGCTAGGAAATCTTCTGCCTGTGTGTTGTTGTATACGTAGATTGGGAGGGTACCAGCATTGTCCATAGTGCTTTGTTGCCTAACAGTCTTTTGCCTCACACCTGCAATAAAAACAAGAAAAAAACATCCTTAGATTTATAATAATGAGTTCATACAATACAACAAAAGGTCGCATAAGGGCCACATAACGCTGTTGTGAGGCCAAAGAAGTAGAATCTTCTATGCTGTGATACGCAGTTTCTACCAGTATAACAAGAATAACAATCAGGGCATCAGGGTAGGCTCTTGCTGGTGTGGGAGTCAATTCAAACCCAATAAGAGAAGGCAACTAATAAGAGCTAGAAGCAAAACTGCTAAAACATATAACACAACGCCACCACTCATGCCTGTGTTCCACAATAAAACTTTGTTTACCTGCACAATAATCTCTTCTCCAGTTGAGCATCAGCTTCCTTTCCTCTTCTGTAAGTTTTTGCCCTTTCTTCTTATTGATTGTTGATGACCTTAGGGTGGTGTATCTGGTCACAGTTTGTAGTTGCGGATTAGGATAGTATGAGGTTTTGTTTGTAAAGTAATGGTAGGCTGACACTGTCTGTCTCTTTACTGACTCGTCTATCACCACGCTGAGGAGATCACAGTACTGCAGCAGTGTAGGCATGGGGAACCTGGTCCTCATGGTAGCAAAGTGATGCTCACAAGGAATAGAGAGGAGAGATTTCATGTTCACTTCATAGTGTAGGTTAACCGAGGCTACCACTGAGTAGAGGTCCATAGTGTTACGCTCCAGACTATTGAACATTTCCATGGTGATGTACGGGAGCGACCCATGCGGGCCATTGGGTTTGAGGTTTGGCGCCTCATGCATTGCACGTACCCCTTCAAGCATAGTTTGGTAATGCTTTGTGACATCGGCCAGTTTGATTTTGGTCTGTCCTGTAGGGCAAAGCTCTCGGAAGCCATGGGTGTTAGAGTGAATTGAGAAGACTTCATAGATATTAGAGATAGTTTTGTGGTAAGCCATCAGGCTATCTATGTTGGTGACAAGTCGGAGTGTGGTTGATGCCTGGTCACACACTATAACTGTCTTTTGCAGCATACAGAGAGGACCAGGCTGGGCGTGTGTGCATGACGTTGAAAACCCATCTCGTGATGTGAGTTTTACGCTCTCCTGTGCTATTCCTGAGAATACAGAGTGTGTTTCTGTACTAGGGTCGTACTGGTAGACTAACCCACCGCACCTGTCTGTGTAATAAATTTTGTCATTGCTGACTGTGACCGACATTATCATACAGTTGTCACTGTTCCTCGCTACTGTTTGCAGCTGGGCTGTAGATGTGCTGTAGTGCAACAATCCCCCATCATGTGTTGGACATGCAATGTAAAGGGATTCTCCGTGTGAAGCTATGCCCTGGGCAAGACTGTTTTGAGGTAGGTTGACCACCAAAGAAGCAGCACCAGTAGAAGATGTTGGCGTGTTTGTAACTTGGACTGACCACAGAGCACAGGTTGGCTTGTCAAATAAAAACAACAGATCCCCTGAGGCTGAAGAGCATATGGAGTGTGGAGTTAATGAGGCACCTTTCAATTTCATCTTCAGTTGAGCAGGTCTGTCCGGTGTCCCACCAAGAAGTTCTATCAGCTGTGTCTTGGTCATAGAAGAAGTGGTTATATCATCAGCAAGTCCTCTCTCCCTTACAATGCGGGTAATATCTGCCTTTGTGAGCATGGATCGCTTCCCTTTAGAGTTTTCATCAAACACGCTGTATAAAACAATTCACATTGATAAAATATAGCTCAGGCAATGTGTATATATTATCTTTGGCCCAGGCTAATATTAACATATCTGAAATGCTATCTAACATGGTAGGTTAGAGTTGGTTTGACAGGAGCACTACTTCGCATGTGACTGGACCATGGACAGATTGTCTATGGACTAGATAGTAGCTGGGAATACATGCCTGAATGGTGGGACAGATGCGTTGATGGGTTGAAAGAGGCAATTCTATCTCGGAGGTTGGAAGTGATGCCTTGGATCATGGGAACGGAAGCTATGTCTGGGATAACATGGTTTATAACGCTGCCAAACTTCACTGTATGAATAGCTTAGATAATGGGGAATGTGATTGCAACAGAATACATACACAATGCCGTTTGAAGTGCCAATATAGATATAACCATTCATCTGACAGATACAGGTTCCTTGGTCCAGGTTGGTCAGCAAGGTTTCAATCTCCAAAGGATGATGGAGTCTTATCTTCAACAGTGAGCCACGCTTGCCATCCAAGACAAGTAAAGTGCCATTGGAGCCTTGAAAAGGAACACCAAGTAACATTGACAATCATGTCATAAAATAGGCCAGTGCTGGTGGGTTAGACCGTGATACTCATCTCAGACAATGCAGGCTTAATATTGACTTTCACATAACAAGCATTTACACATTCGAAATAGCTGCAGCGTATGACACCCAACCATAAATTTTACTGACATATAGACCTACCTGGGCAAATGTCTGTTAGGGATGTGAGCAGGTCTTTCGTCTTGGATGCCCAGAATGGGTCAGGTAACACAGTGGTAGTGATCATAGTTCCTTTCGTCAATGAGAGATCAGTGATTGCTTCAGCAATCTTTGGATTGGTTGCCTCCAGGATGTTACCATAGTCCATTCTGTCTCTGTTGCGAAGAGCGCTGTCACTAACTAGGGGTCTTAGAAGCTTGGATGCTGCTTCATCAAACTGTCTTAAAGTTCTAATTAGCACATTATTAACTAGATAACCATTGACTAGAAGCCACCAGTTTGCAGAGGCACGATAAACCTTTTTACCAGCGTGGACAGCATCAGGAATGGAATGGAGCAGAAGCATATGTTCCGGCACATCATCTTTACTGTCTATCACTGACATGGCCTTTGCGTTATTAGATTCACAGTCCATAGAAATGGCAAGACAAGCAACTTTGACACACTTGCTGCCTGAGGACATACATCTAGTGCAGGGACGCAGCTGAGGATATATAGACGTGTGTTGGTCTGAGCATTCCACACAAACCTCTCCGCCATTCAAACATTCTTTGCAAGTGGATTCACAGGTAACTTGAGCAGGCTTGAATGTGGGGCTTTTGATCAATGCCATGCAACTCTGACAGCACTGCAAGCACTGTATTGCATCACTGATAGTCTGAAACACTGTGTCACCTGACGTAGCATGAGTAAGAAAATCATTTGCCACTAATAACCCACAATCATCGTTCATGGTGGTAGCAATGATGGCTCCAGCCTCTGTGTACATAGCTTTCTTCAGAGGTTCCGGATCAGGTATAGGATTTGCTTTCACAAAGTCAATGTCTATGGGTGTTGTTAGACCAATAATGGTGTTACTCTCCAGGTCAAAGTCACCCGATGGCTTAATTGCCATAGCATCACGGGATATGCATATAGGAACTATTCTGGCGACGTCCGTGTCAATGAGTGGCTTACTATGTTTGCTCATGGCTAGAAAGTTCTTTGCATTGTCCGTTAAGATTCCTGACTCTTTCACTGACTTACCCTTTCTTCGGCGCCTCGTTTTTTCTGAGGGAAAGGGTATGTTAATAGTTTCCCAATATTGTCGCTTAGATTGAGAGCTGTCACCGGTCTCCATTGCAGCTGGACCTCTTATGAAGTTACAAGTCTTTGTGCCACCCAGGGATTCTATGGTGACAGCAAAGTCTACAAGATCTTCTGGCCATTGGTAGGTATTTGGAGTACCGTGACTGTTGGCCAAGCCATGAAGAATGAACTTGTAGAAGATATGGTTGCTGTGAAAACCCCTATTGAGCTCTATCTCTTCCTGGATCTTAACAGCTAAGGGATCTAGTTGTGAGGTGTATAGGATTCTAAAAATGGCAGGAATAAAAAATGTTTTATCTATTGATAAATTGAACCTGCGATCAGTTGAACAAAAAACCACCATCTGCTCATGTTTCCGTTATGTGGGCCTATGTTCACTTTAGATTTAGTAACACAGCGAATGCTATGTTTTTTGTCCTCCTAGAGTGAGAGTAGACCAGAAATATGGCATACAAGGCCCTTTGCAACACAGCTTCATTCCCTGTCTTAACAGAATCGCAACTATCGACTCACAACTATCAAGTATGGATGATTGCTCGCTATACATACCGCTCTGTAGGCCAATGGTCTAGTAATTCATACATGTACATATCATCATCAGATTCGCTATCAATGAATTGCTCTAATGAAACCAAAGGGGGTGATTGTTGAGGTGGAGACTTAAGGCTCTCAAAGGGGTCATCGTCCCACCCATCTTGGTCGCTATCGCTCCAGTCATCAGAACCTCGCCGACTATGAAATTAATAAAGATAGCCAATTCAAATAAACAAACTAAAGTTTTAATCGCATGTACTGGTACAATAACAGTATGACGAGAGTATAACAATACCCAAAATGTCAAAAGGAAAGTGGAATATATTATAATGATCTTATAATGTAAGGCAGGAATAAACTATTGTATTGTCTATATAATGGATATGATAGTCTATGCGTTGGCTATAAGGCGGGAATAAACTTTTGTATTGTCTATATAATGGATATGATAGTCTATGCGTTGGCTATAAGGCGGGAATAAACTTTTGTATTGTCTATATAATGGATATGATAGTCTATGCGTTGGCTATAAACTGTCTGTGGCACGGGTTTGGGCTGTAAGGCGGGAATAAACTATTGTATTGTCTATATAATGGATATGATAGTCTATGCGTTGGCTATAAACTGTCTGTGGCACGGGTTTTGTAGAGAAGATTGATATCTTCTGCTGTTGAGCAAGTTTTGTCCTATCCATAATGGTCTATCTATGGCTTGTTGTCTATACAGATAACATCATCGTCATCCGCCACATCTACTAACCCAGCAGCAGTAGGCGGCGGAGCTGGAGCCTGAGCAGGTCTACTTCGCTTAAACATGTCTCTGATGTCTGGCATCCCTCGTGCTGCAGCAGCTGGTTTATCTACCACTCCACATATGAGATAATGTGCCTTAGCTACAAATAAAACAAGAGTTTAACTACTGTAATGCGCCCCAATTACTTGCCCAGAACAGATTTGTGCCCTAACCGATTTAGCATTCTGATCACAATCACCATTGAGGGTGGTTTGACCAAAAGTAAGTCTGCATCCAATCTCGGCCAATCTCCTATTCATATGCTGTGCCAGACCATCAATTCCCATATGCCATAATTCGGCTATATCCACATCACTCGCCATAGGTTGCAGTAAATATTTTGCTCGGTCTGCTAGTACGCTTAGATTTAAAAAAAAATTCGCTTAAATATACTCACAGTTTATTCCAAAGTGGGCGTGATATCTCATGCGGTTGAGGTGCTTGACATGACCACATTTACCGCATCTTATCTGTAACTCATTAATAGCCACACAGCCAGGATAAAGTCTAGCAACATCTAGATGTTAAAATAAATTAATTAAATTAATAAATTGTTGAGGTAGAGTCTCCACAGTGATACGTCATCCTATGCAAAAAGCATGCCCAGTACTATTTGCTCCAAATTCAAAACATAGAAAGAAGTTCCTATTTATGTTGGGGAAGCCCATACCTTTTTCTACACCTCACTAGCCAGTAACTCGGGCCAAGAACTTGAGCCATTTGACGGATTGTAATGGCCAAACGACAAACGCCATCTTGCAACAGCTAAAATTAAAAAGCAGATAATGAACTCACCGTCAGCAAACGTCTGGAAGAGTACTTTCTGTGTTTCAGTTCTCAAGAGGGGTTCTTGCCTTCGGCGTATACTTTCCCTTAGCAGTAGGTCATCTTTCCTCGACTCAGTCATACCTCTTTTGCGCTGTTTGATAATTACAGATGGAGTGGTATACCCCAGCTCATGACAAGAATCTAAAATTAAAGAAAAGTCAAAAGCTTAAGTAAGTAGTACGTATTAGTGAGTAAAGTAGTAAGTAATTTCACTTATATATTGATTATATTATAATTATATTAATTTATTTTATTTTTTATTTATTTTTACTTTTATTTATTATAAAAAAGAAATTTTTCTTGGAAGCTGAACAGATAGGGCCAGATAGATTATTTACTTGGTACTCACATAGTATGTCATAACCTTGTTCATCTTCGCTTGACATCTTTGTCTTCACCAGGTCATATGTTGCCTGCGAGTCGATAGCATACGATTTTTTTATCCTGGCACATCGTATGTTAAGCACTGTGTTTAGTTTTCCCAAAGACATGTTAAAAGTCAGGTTTGCCACCTTAGTGTCTAATATAACGGTTAATTCCTTTAAATCTTCTGGCAAAGGTAAAGAAACAAGATTGTTAAATCTTGCCATTTCGGCTGAGGCAGATGAGAAGATTTTAATCAAGCAGTCCATGTTGGCTGTAGTCTGTTAGTACAATGGTTGACGGCTACCGCGCAGGGTTTGGCGCTGTAATGTGATATCTTGACCTGTGACCTTGCAACACCGGGATTTTGTTGCTGACCAATTAGGTGCTGCGTAACAAAACTTTTCCCCAATAACAAGCCAATGACACGACCTATATCACATTCCTTATACCGGAAACAGGGGACGCTGAATGTAAACATAAAAGGAAAAACAAAATTTATTGAATTATTATGGTCGTCGAATCTTCACATTTTAGCAATTGTTGGACCTCTTGTCGTCGAATCTTCGCATTTAAGAGTGTGTGTGCATGAGGGGTTGTCGAACTGTCACACTTAACAGATGCCCATCGTCGGTCGTCGCAGAAATAGGCCAGGGGCCCCAGGAGTCACATGATTCCTGGGTAATTGATTCTACATGTTAAAAATATAAATAGACCGAGTGAGAGCTTTCATCAATTTTGAGAAATGACACCCCAAACAAAATTTATCAAACTAGGTGCAAGGGATATTGTCTCCGATCCCACTGGTCGTATTTATTTTGATTATCGCCGGTTTGATTATAACTTTTATAATATTTAGTTGTCTCCCTGCAACAGACCGATATTTGTATAAGTTACAATCGATACTATATAGCCGTTATTCCTCTTCCCTTATATGATCGTTGGTTCATCTAAACTACCGTTTTTGTCATTGATGTTACAATCATACAGCTATAGAAAATTTTCGGCTTTTGTCTTTCTCCCCTCGGTATGCGGTCATGAGATAGCCTAGGCGCGCACACACTAACGCATGTGTGCGCGGGGCTATGCCCCTCCCCATGCGCTCATATAAAACATATGAACGCAGCTGCGGTCAAGGACAGCATAGACCTTAGTCATAGAAAATAATTCAGTGCGGGCTGCAGGCGCACCCATGCGTAATTGAAGGTACGCAATAGCCGGTCACTAAAGCTTGACTTTGACCGCCGAAGATCGTTCTGTGACTTCTTGTCTTACTTTTGTTTTCTCCACCGGTCATATGGCGAGTATGCCTTCTCCCAAACGGGCAATTACCTCGAGCAAACAGCTCTATCAATCCCATATCCTGTAGTCAATAAATGATGTAATAATAAAAAACAATATTTCTTTGTTGTTAAAAATGATTATAGTTTAATTAATAATAATAATTATTATTATTATTGATAAATAATTATAATAATAATTATAGTATATAATATATTTATGAAAAGTTTAATAATTATTATTACTCCAATTCACAACAACTTATAATAATGCTGATGATAACTATGGTGATAATTATAATAATAATATTATTATTAATAATAAATAATATATGTTACTATTAATAAACTTTCATCATCAATATTATAATAATAATAAACAATAAATGATAATAACAATAAAATTATTATTATTTATTGTTTATTATTATAATAATATATATTACACATGATGATGATGATGGATCGTGATGATGTTAATAATAATAATCATAATGTATTATTATTATTAATAAATTAATATCATTCTTCTTAAATTTATTATAATTGTTATCATTATTATAATAATTATAATGATAATAACTTTTTGTGAGTTAGTGATAAATAATAATATATTATATGTATTGTTATTAAATAATTATTATAATCCAATCATCTTATTATTATTAATAATATTATTTGACAGTTATTAGTATTATTATTAAAAATAATAATAACAATAAAATTATTATTGTTAATAATAATAATACTGATAACTGTCAAGTAATATTATTAATAATAAGATGGTTGAGTTATAATAATTATTTAATAACAATATATATAATATTATGATTATCATTATTATTTATTACTAACTCACAAAAAGTTATTATCATTATAATTATTATATTAATGATAATAATTATAATAAATTTAAGAATGATATTTATTAATAATAATAATAATAATACATTATTATTAACATGATCATGATCCATCATCATCATGTGTAGTATATTATTATAATTATTATAATAAAATATTTATTATGTAAATGTGTTGTTAATTAGAATAATTTCACTCGTTATTGTTGTTGACGTTATTTATTATTACCGCAATCAAAACCAGAAGTGTTTTACCTGGTAATTAAGTTAATTATTATTACTCACCCACAGTGATGGTAGTGTTGTGGTTTTGAAGATATATGATCATTATTATTATTATTAATGATTATTATTAATTTTTACTATTTACTAATTATTAATTATTATCATTAATAATAAGAATAATAGTTATTGTTGTTGTTGTCACTGTTATTACTATTATTATGACAGTAGCACAGTGAGCCATTTATGATATGTAACCAACTAGAGTGGTAATAGGAAATAGTTAAAAAAATTTAGTGTAATATATTTTGAGGCAGGTGCAGGATTGTATGTTTAAGGCAAGATTACAAAAATGTACAACCACTATAATATATAACAGACAAAACAATAATGCAGCAGTAGAATCTACTGTTGCAAAGTTTCTACCGTAGAATCTGCGAAAGTCAACAGTTGATTAAGTGAATTGGAGTTAGTGAGTTCTTATATTGCAACGGTAGATTTATATATGTTTGCATTGCAACGCTTGTTCTACCGTTGCAATGTTTCAATGGTAGAATCTACGAAGTTCAACGGTTGATTGAGTTTTTTGGAGTGAGTGAGTTCTTGTATCGCAACGGTAGATATATATATGCTTGCATTGCAATGCTTGTTCTACCGTTGCAAAGTTTCAACGGTAGAATCTACGAAAGTCAACTGTTGATTAAGTGAATTGGAGCTAGTGAGTTCTTATATTGCAACGATAGATTTATATTGTATATTTTTACATATATATTATTGTAAAAAACTTTTTTTTAATCATTTCATATTACCACTCCAGTTTGTTACCAATCATACATTGCTCACTGTGTCAGGATGATGATGTGTTTTAACAATATAAATAATTTTGATTATTATTATTGGTAGTTTACTAGTAATGTTTATAATTTTTACGTTTTCAATAATTGTTATACTAACAATAATTAATGAACGTGAAAGCAAAAATTTCAACAATAGTTATTGTTGACTACAATTACATATCATTGCTGTAATAACACTGAAATATAATCACAATAGTATAGTTTGAGGTTTCCTTTGAAAGTGTCAAATGCATGGCGACTGTACCAATCCAAATTGGCATTATTACAATTTGCATGACTTGATGGTTGAATGAAAAATATTATTTGGTGACGCAAATAATTATTCTTGGCATCATGTTTTTCTGAGAAAAACAAGCCCAGTCAATGTTGAAACTCTTGGACAGAGAGTTTAATGAGTCCAGAATTTGAATATAACATTAACTGGATACGACTGGACTTCATTCTTTTGCATGTGTTCATCTACAATACATTTTCACGCTACTAAATGCTTACCACGTTTCAACAAATACACATTTTTGAAAGATTTCAAGGTTGATGACGATGCTTGATTGATTAGGCCTGTGCTTGGGATTGTTGTTGATCACTGTGGAACCCGTGTGATTAACTTTCTTGACAGCAGCAATCATAACACAGCAAGTTGTTCAGCTACTGCAGTTTCCATGGCCTCCACAGAAGTCTTAATTGCATCAAAACCTGCAAGACACAGTTCTATTTCATATCTTTGTAATTCACGATGTTAAAGTGCAAGTAGCACCTTTGAGCCAGAAATATCAGTGTATGGTTTGAAACATGGTGAGTCTAATGATAATATTAGAGTTGTTTTTAACTGATGCGATTTTTTAAGAAACGGCAGCGATTTTAGAACTTAAAATTAATTCAAAGTCAGAGTTGTCTACTCTTGGTTTTGGAGTGAGCTCATGAAAATAATATGGACTATCAGTTGACCACCTCAATGATCTATTTATATTCATTGGCTATGAGATCATCATGACCTTGTAGAGTAATGATTTCAACAGGAAGAAGACCAACTCCAGCTTTTAGTCATACACAACATTAACTGCAACTTTTTTACAACTGTACATTGTGCTAAAATGAGGAAAGAAGTCTAGTGGAATATATCAAATAATGCCAAGCGTATTTGGTGGTCAATCAATTTTCAAATTTTTTTCATTTGGTTTGGGTCTAGAGATTGTTGGTATGGTGGTTCGCCAGCCTATTCTTGCATGGAGTTTTGTTTCTTCTGCTAATTCATTTGCCATATGGGTGTGTCCATAAATACTGATGGGACATTTGGAGAAGTTTTTCAAGTCTTAAGCCTTCATATAGCAACCAATACTTGCATATTTTAGTGTTCTAAATACAGAATTTCGTCAGCTTTCTAATGATGCAAAAAAAAATCATTTAGCGTTAACAGACCGCGAACAAAATGTATTCCAAGTGGTAACTGATGGGACGCCAGAAAATGTTGAATTTCAGTATACCTATACTATATGTGAAAATCTTGTGATTTGACTTGAGATTTGAAAGTATGCAGGGTACACTATGCTTGACAGATGTTAAGCTTTCCAAATAGCTAAGTTTTTAAGCTTTAGGTCCACATCAGGGCAGCTGGTATTCAATTGAAGCTACTACTGATGGGACGACTTTTTACTACTGATGGGACACTTCTGAAAGATATTCAATGACGAACTGCAATACAAGGTGTACATTTCAGATTTTATTTATAAAAAAGCATAATATGTACCTAGACTTTGTTTTGCACAAAAAATACAATAGAATAGTGATTAAACTCAGATTTAGATCAAGTTAGCACAACGAGTAAAATAGTAATATGAATGCCAAAGATGATGGCCTGTACTAATAAAGTGAAATAGCACAACTCAAAACAATTGCACTTCCTAAATAGACAAAAGTTTTTAATCTACAAAATGAAGGTTTTCTGTAAAACAATAATTCTCTCTCTTGTTGAGGGATGGGCAAGAAGTAGTTTGACTATGCGGCTCGCTTCTACCCAAGAAATGTCGTTTGTCCTCAGAACTAATGTATTTTCAGTGGAGGCTACCCGTTTCAAGAATCGAAGTTCAATTTCCTCCTTGTCAACAGTTTTGACTACAGCCACATACGAACGATTCTTGTTCATTTTTGCTACTGGTAAATCAACCAATACAAAGCTACCGGGTAGAGTTTCTGCATTAATTGCAGACCCGGCAGCATTGGCAGTACCACTAACGTCAGTCTCAGCTTCTTTGCTGACCGTGTTGTTGATTTGATCAAGTACAGGATCTTTGGCAAAACTATGAGTTTCGACTATCAGACCTGTGCTGACCCGGCTATGTCTTACTTGAACTGCGCTGCAGGGTACCAAGTGGTGCACATTTTGTGTTCCTTTCAACGATGAAACATTATCCCATTTTTTATCAAGAAACTGTTTGTTACCAATTATCTCCTCAGGTTTTACAACTATAATAGTGACAGAAGTTTTAGAGGCTTTGCATGTTAGTGCAAAGTCATCAGCATTTTCCACAATAGCTTTTTTTCTCGAAACCGATTTACTCACAGTTCTTTTTAAAGCACCACCAAGGCCATCAACCGATCCTTTGCCGTGCGATGTAGCAAAGAAATTCCATTCAAAATGGTCTAGATCATAGGCTGTTTGGTACCACCACAAGTTCGCAAAAAGAAATCGGTTTTTAAACTGGGCAGCGGATCCATCAGTAAACACTTTGATTTTGGTAACCAAGTTGCGCTCATTTTTTATCAATTTTAGCAGCCGACACAGATATTCGTGAACAGCATACTTGTCATGTGATAAATGGTCACTGAGCACGCATACACTGCGGACACCTTTGATGGTCCAGAAACAACATGTGAGCAGACTGTATTTCAACTTGGTGCAAAGTCTGGTAATTTTCACTGAAATCAACTTGGATCACCGCATCCTTTTCAAAAAGCGCCGATTTGCAACTCTTAAAGTAAGATGCCTGCGCATCTTTGTATAGCAGTGTGTCAAAAACTGACTCCACTGATTAACCAATCTATCAATTAGCTCAGTTACCATTCCCTCATATCGTACTTTCTGCACTGGCTTTTCTACAGGTTGCCACTGAAACCAAACTACTTGCTTGTCTTGCTCTGGAATGGCAGATAGATAAAACAGCAACAGATTTGCATTCAGAGCACTTAGAATTAGACATGTTCATGCACACCTGGTTCTTTCTATCACAAATGGTGGCATTGATGAGCTCTCTACCAGACACAGGGAGTTCGGGAGCACATTTAGAAAGAACAGAAACACATGACAGCACGTTTTCATGAATTGCACAGACGCATACATTTTGAGGCATATCGTTTATAGGGAGTACATGAGCTGGTCTCAGTTGACAAAACTTGGTTCTACCAATAGGATGACTCTCACCACCACCGTCTTGAGTAAATACCAATAAATCCCTTTAAATTGTTTGCAATACTTCTAAGAACACTAACAAACATTTAATTATAGGTGTAGGTGAATTGGCGATGCACCAAGACACATAATTGGGATTAGAGTGAGTAAATCCATTGTTTCGATTAAGGCTATGGCTGTCCCATCAGTTACCTTGTCCCATCAGTAGATTAATATCTCAGACACTACTAGGTTTGGAGACCTGATTTTTGGTACAGACATGGCCAACAAGTAACTTACTTTGCATCCATAAGTTTTTTTTACTTGAACCAAAATTATAGTGGTAGGATAAATTATTCTACTTTTTTTACTACTGATGGGACAATTGGGGGCTAGTTGAGAAAAGGGTCATATGTTCAATACAAAAGATATATTCTCACTTGTTGTTTGAGATAATGATATCAAACAGCTTCAAGAGTGAAAGTTATTTGCTGCCCATTCACTAGTGTAATATAGTTTAAGTGAAATCTATGTTAAAAAAACATGTACAAAAATGTTTAAAAAGTTAGAGTTCATTAGACCAACTTCTAGCTCTGATATTACAAGTAATATTGACATGAGTGAAAAAATCCTCTTAAATTTTATCATTTTCATATGTGTATTGTTAGCTCTTAAAATTTTGAGTTGGCTGAATTAGTTTTAAATTTTTCTTAAAAAGTTCTTTATTTATGGACAGACCCATATTAAAGATTTTAGTCTGATGAAAAATACTAGTTACTATCAGCTGATGCTCAGTTACTATCCAACTGCTTGAATCTATGATGCTTTAAAAGTGCTGATGTGTGAAAACGACCACAAGTTTTAATGCTCAATTTTTTACTATGAGCTAAAGACAAGGTTGCACCTAATTCATCACTTGTATTTTATTTACCGATAATTACCATTTGGTTTTACCATCATAAATAAATGACGCTCATTTAGCAGAAAAATTTATTCTGTGATTATAATTTTGTTAGTCAACAGACAAGGACTCGGGGCTATTAAGTAATGATTTTAGCTAGTAATGTAACCACATACTCTTTGTTTCACTTTTTTCAAATAGTAATTAGACTTTTTCGGAGGTTAAGAATGAGTACCTTATCTTTTAGCAATGAGAACTGACAATGGTCCTCAGCCTATCTTATTTTCAGCCAATAGAATTAAATATCTTGAAACTCTAGCGACTCAGAATTAACTATCTTGAAACTCTAGCGACTCCTGGCATATTTACTTTTATCGTCACTATCCCCATTATTATCGTATGATACACTAAGATACTGAAGAACTATTTGGTACTAAAAATTATCTGGGGTTGGATAATGAAAAAACCATGGGTAAACGAAAAATTTGATACACACAAATATCCCATCTATCTAACATATCAGTGACATATGTTGATCAATAGATAGAGTAACAACTGATTATTTATCAATTTAGAGAACTGATACATCTTTTAGTTTGGTTGTTTTTTTTAGGAGAAAAACTCGGCCATTTATCTCATGTACTACCTATCATAAAAAAATTACGATTGCAGCTGCATTCAATACACTAGGACGGCTTTTTGTGACTCACTGCACAGACAATGAATAAGGGGGTTGAAACTATTATTAGCTTTTTTCTTTCTTTCAAATATTTTTTAAAAACTCTTTTGGTGTAAAAGATACAAACACAAAGAAGCAAAATTTCAACTGATGCTCACAGTGATTTAAAAGCAATAAACACCCAAAATTTAAATACTATCACATAGCTGCAACGCGGTAGATTAGTCATCCTACTACAGGGTCACTACTGTAGATTTGATGGCAACTTGTTTGTAGCCTGCTATCTATATTGGGAGCTGGGTATTAATAATAGCCTTACACAGTGTGACAAAGATCTTAGGGCTACAGTTATTGTAGGGAAGTTGTTTTTCCAACTGTCCCAATCTAAATTAAAGAGAAGACAACTTGACAATATCAAAACATATGAGCCATATGATCCAAATGAGCTAAATGTTCAAGTAAATATCCAAATAATTTACTGTCAGTCAATTTTAAAAATGGGAACGGTTTAATCACTGCCTAAGGAGCTTGTGACTTATGCAGAAAACTCAAAGGTGCTACTTGCACTTTAATAATATTACCATTATCATTACGTAGTGACATCAGTACATGGTTTGATCAAATTTGATAACATTAATTATTATTTATTTGTTAATAACGAACAGAAACAATTTTGTTTATACTCCCTTAAAACGGCTATAAAGATGACCAATGTTAACACCCCATCGTTTAAGTGAAACAGTTAAGTCAATATATAATATACTGTTAAAAAGGGCTTTCAACACTGATTTTAATAGTGTTGTCAGTTTGGAGCATTGATGCTATTTTAAGGATTTGTTTGGCATTTTATATGGGGCTTAGCTGGGGTTGTACCCTCATTACACTTTTCAGCCAAAGCTAACCCCATACGGCATAAACAGGTGAATTACAGTACATTCCATTGTCACCCTAGCAGTCAACAAAGAGTGACATTGTGATTATGATGAGACTGATTTATTAATAAATTAGCTCTCTGTCCCCTCTGAAGGCTATCATCAGCATATAGGCTACAATTATTATGACATGACCTGCTTGGTTTCTTCAACAGTTTTAGATTTGATACTGAGTTTCGTAAACATTTTTACTCGCAGCAGAGACATGTTAAAGTTTTAAAAAAGAGAATACCTGAGATTACCAAAAAAAACTGAACAAGCGATGTCCACTAACGTTTTTTTGTGAGTTTTCATATATGATGTTTTGCGTTAGCAGAAAATCTCCTTCTCAAGTTATATGTTAGTAATTACTGGCTGTTACAATTACAAGTTTTTATCAATAAAGTTTATGTCGATACTGCTTTTGTTACAAATGGATGGCTGCCAGTTTTAGTCTAAAATTTTGCAATTAAAGTTTTTAATGCTAAACCCTAAAACCTAGGGAGAGTTTATAGTCAGTTTGCTAGTAAACATTGAAATTTAAGAACCCGTTATGAAATTACATGTTCAGCAATAAATGTAGTCGTATTGGCAGCTTGTTAGATAAATTTTGTTGAATCATTGATGCTACTGTGAGATCCAATGATTATAGCAAACACCTACTCGCAGATAGCAGATGTTTAGGGATTGACAAGCGTGGCCCGACAGTTGGGTAGTACTTCTGTCGCCTGTGTTTAACTTGTTTAATTTAATTTCTTCAAATTCAACCCTGACCATACGTACGTTCATACGTAGGCACTTGGACACATGAACTGCGATGACATATTGCAACTACAAACGGTAACTCGTCGCATGACTGTCAATAACACTTGAACCGATCATACATGTAACGTATGTAATGAAAACGAGATGTGTGGCAGTTCAAAATCTTGTGATGATCCGCCCATATGTGCAACTAAACCGCTTGAGAGAGTACACTCAAATGTATGTGGACATATAGAACCAACTTCACGCGACAGATACAAATACATCATCAACGTCTGTGATGTATGGTGGCTCAGAACGTTTTGTGTTTTGCATTTTAAAACGTCTGAACCCTTTCCAAACCGTATGAATGATTTTGAAATAGTCTGAACTTTTGGCAAAACTTCTGAACGCTTTGTGAAATCGTTCGTTGGCCTTGAAAATCCGAGCCGATTTGTTGGTTCGCTCTATTGATCATAGATCTACAGTCCATTTATGATTGATATTGTTTTTCCTAAACACCGAACAGTTGAATTTTCTTTAAATAAATGAATAATGTTTTTTATTTATTATATATTATGTGCTTTAAATTATTTTAAATAATAAATACAACCTAACTGTAAATGTAAAAATTCATTTTAGATATTATATTCAACAACATTTTTATACAGTTAATTAACTTGCTCTATGTTTTTTGATCGACGTCTATGTTGATGAAGTTATATAGAGGCTATAAATTAAATGATGACGATCGCTATTGGTTCGAAAGCCATGTGCCTTGCAAACTTTTCCAACCATTTCAAAATAGTTTAGACTATTTTAAAACAGTTCAGACTATTTCAAAATGATTCATACGGTTTGTAAATAGTTCATACTCTTTCTAAAGCGTCCATACGAATTGTAATTTTCTAAATCATCTGTATCATTTCTAAACCGTCTGAATTATTTGCAAGACGGTTTGCAGATTTTACAATTGTTGGACAGGAAATACAGTTTTATAGCATTAATCCCGCAACTGCTGAGGCGGACAATTAATTTATTATAACCAGCAAGCCCGTTTTTAAACGTAGTTTCTTGGGCTATTTTACTACAATTACCCAATTATTTTCAATGTAAAAGACGCTTTACAAACCGTCTGGACTATTTCAAATCCATTCATACGCTTTGAAAACGAAACCGTCTAACGTTATGAGCCACCATAGTGATGATTACATGGAAATGCTCTTTATTTACCCACTTTGTGCTAAAAGTGAAGTTACTACATCATTCAAAAAATTCATCGCATATGTAGCACCAATGGGCAACATTACCAAGCCACACAGTTATGATGTTGGAGAATATGTCAACAACGAAATGCAAGCTGTGCTTTATAACACAGGTACAAAACACTCCACAACAACTCCATACACTCCGTATCAAAATGGAAAATCTGAAAGAGCTTGGCGTAGTCTGCAGGACATGGCACTCTGCCTATTAGCTGATGCTCAACTCTCAAAATCTTACTGGCCGTTTGCTGTGAAGTACGCACAACATTTTCGTAACCGCTCATTCCAACGCCGGTTTCACTTTAAGTTTTTCAGTATTTTTTTCATAATAATTATTATACAAATTATTTCATACTTTGATGGACTATTACAATGCCATTTCTTATGTTATAAGGCCAAAACATAAATTATTTACCGTTATGCGTACAATCAATATTATGGGTTCTTTCTTTCCCATAGCAAATCCATCAATGCTTTACCACCATGCCCAGTCAGCAGTACCGTAGGCCGGTGCAAATCTGGCGGAAGGTTTATTGTGAATTAGCCTTCTCTCTAGTGCTCGGTTACCTGACTTGGGCTGGTGGTGGTTGATTATTTGTTGCGCATGCATAGAGTAATTAAAAATTAGTTCACTACGTCGATCAAAGAGCCGACTACACTGCTATATTTTTTTTATTAAAGAGGCAGGTAGAGATAGTAAACAAAAATGTTACACAGGAAGAGCCACCCAGATCTTTTGGATTACATTTACCTATATGCCATCAATTTTTTCACCATTTCTGATAGACAAATTTCTTATAGGCAATACATTCTAATTCTCTCAATTACACCCTATAAAAGCACCATCACTCACCATAAAAGCCTCAAAAAACATTTTGGTCTGCAAAAATTCTTGCAGCACAAATTTAGTTTTACGTGAAAAAGAGGCTCAATTTTGTATGTTAAAGTTGGCTGAATATACCGTTGATGATGACAAATCAACCTTTCACCTTTTCAAGTAACTAAATCGCAGATCAACAATCACCACTGCCAAGTCAGGTAACCGAGTACTAGAAAGAAGGTTTATTCATAATGAACCCTCTGCCAGATTTGCACTGGCCTACAGTATTACTGACTGAGAATAGACAGTGGTGATGTTAAAACAAATACTAATGTTGCCGTGATATAACGCAAAAAGTAATTTCTGCAGTAGGCCTGTGGATAGCACGAGGTGTGTTATACACTCATACTTGAATTTTCACTTTATATACTTCTATGCTTGAAGATTTTTTTTATATATTCCTGTGCCCGAAAAAGGATATTGTTCATGCTTTAATCAACACAACAGTTTGCTATTTTCTCGTAACTCGATATATTGATGTATTTAACTGCTTGTTGTTATGCAATTCTAATTGACTTGATCTTGACTGCATTTTGCTGTTGTAGTTATTATGTTCTGAACCAATAAAGTTTACATCAGTTATAAGAAAACTCTGTTCTGCTACAAACCAGACATACACAGCAATATATAAGACATTCTTATAAAGCCGCGTTTACACTAGGCGACTGCGACTCTATTGATTGTCGCAGTCGCATGTTGCCTTTACACAGCTGCAACACCCTAAACTTTCGAGTTTTGCGACTTCGGAGTTGCCCAACCATCTTAGCTAAAATAGTTTATAGCATTTCTGCTTACGCAGTTGGATTGATGAGTTGTGATTTAATTATTACCAGTTTTCTACCAGGCCGTAGTTCTCTATGCGTCTTGTGGACTTTTTATTTACCCATAATATGAAACTTTAACTTATCTATAAATAATAATACCACTTACTGAAATTAACTAATAAATTGAAGAAAATTTAACGTTCTTTTTGTGTTTGCATCAAAAATATTAATGATAACTACTCCGAATATGCATTATTTATTATTGTTGAACATACATAGTTTGATTCTTTTGATAAGAAAAATAATAAACACACATGTCAACAATGCTGGTAATAATTAATTATTTAAAGCATCCCAGCATTGAACATTTTTTCGTTAATTTTGTGAATATTCAAGTCTTAAGCAGCAGATTGATGTATTGAACAACCCTCTCGGCCAAATCAGTGCTGATCTACAAGCCTGCAAAAATATCTCTCTTCCAGAAATGCTCGCCAATTTTTACACTGCTTAAAATGGATGTCATCTTCGGGTATTTACTTCTTTGCTGCGCGGCATTTACTTCTTTGCTGCGCAGTATTTATTTGACCAATCAGATCCCGCATTTATTTTTATTATTATTTTATTTATTATTATTCTACCTACCTACATACTACTGTACTGTCTATTCTGGTATGAATACCATTTATTGTTCTCTTACTCACCAAAAGAAGCACAATTTTTTTCGATCCTGTTGATGTAAAGAGTATAAGATGAGATGATCCTTATGATTGTGATCACATTGGACCACCTGACAAATCCCGCGATTGTCTCTTGTTGCCATTTCACATATGAAAACTGCGTAATAAACAAGCATTGATTTTGTTTACTATGCGTGTGCACTAATTGCGTCCATATTGCTAGAAACCAGTAATTCCGATTTTATGCGTGCAGCGTCCAAATTCAAGCCAGGTGAAAAATGGTGCGTAACAGTAAATACCACCATTAAATCTTAGAATCAACTTTTGATGGAGTGTCTTCATAAGGACTCTTTATTCCTGTTGCAATGGCTTTCAGTAGACCTAAGACTAAATGAATTGCCCAATCAGATTTCATTTTAAACGCAGATGTTGCAACTTCATTTATAAGAATTTGCCATTATTTATTATAATTGACCACGCCCACAACGCGAAGATAACTTACACGTAATCAATGAAAGTTATAGTAAGCTAACTTTCAGCTGATTCGACGAGCATTTGAGGTCAATGGCCTTTTGGCAAGCTTGTAAATCAGGACTGAGTAGGCCTAGAGAGTTATTTAATACATCAATCTGTGCAGCACATAAATAATGATGACACCCAATTGTAAATTTTTTAACATTTAAAATATTGAAATTCATTATCTTTGAAACAACATTATTATTGTAATAATAAATATTTGTTACTAATAAGTTTAACACTCACTTCAGTCAATGTTATTAATTATTATTTTGGTTTTAGGTGATGAAGAGAATTGGCCTAATCAACGAGTCTATATGTCATCATGATGGTCTCTGTGCTCCACTTAATTCAGCTTTTACCACATTTGTCAGAAATATCTCTGTGACTATCACCAATCACTGTGCGACTTTAAACTAAAATAATTTATCCAGATATTTTATTGTTGTTGTACCAAAAAACAAGCAATAAATAATATTGAGCTTAAATTGTACTATAGTTCTTTTTTTATTACTTATGAATATACCAGTTGAAATTGCTGCTATATCACGGTTAATCGCTGACTGCTAGCCGCCACCACTCAACCATGTTCTATTGGTTGTTATGGTTTATAGGTCGAGTTTATTGTGAATTCGGTGTTGTCAGTGATAGCATCACTGACTGCTCCCGATTGTCAGTGGACTGCATTCGGCCTTGAATTAGGATAATGTGAACATCATTTCTGTGATGCATCAGTGATGATCAGTGACACTGGTCACTGACAGTCCCTGATGCATCACTGACAATGTGAATCAGGCTTTAGACTTGAATATTCAGAAACTCAACCAAAAAGTGATCAGTGCTGGCATGCTTTAATAATAACCTTGCAATCTTATAACAATCATTGTTTACATTATATCCAGGCTAGAATAAACAAAATATTGGAGCCGCTGTATAGAGCAACTCAATTGGTTAAACTGTGTCACGTGGCTACAAAGACACTGCAACTTGACGCTCGAACCCAACACTGCTGGGTTGCTGCGTTTCAGCTTCCGACAACCCTGCATCTCCATCGGAAGCTGCGCCAGTCTCATGCGTCGAGACGCAAGCGGCAAACTTCAAAGGAGTCGTAGTCGCATAGTGTAAACGCGGCTTAGGGGTTGTTGTTGAACTCTACATAGAAATGAGAAGCTGAATTTTTTACTCTTCGATTTTTTTTAAATAGTTCAAATATAGCAAGAAATTCGGTTTTTCGAAGAACTATTAGGAACAACTCTTCTAAAACTGTGCTTAGCATAGTTTAGAAAGCCGTTAAAAGAAAAACCTAAATAATGTCTAGAATGTAAGTTCTATAATAAGATGGAGGAGTGTATAAATAAAAATGTAAAACCCAAAGTAATCGCTCATAATAGCAAGAAAAACTGAATGAGAAATCAGATCCAGATGGTGTGAGAAAACAATGATATAAAAGAAACAAAATAAATGGAGATGGTCTATTATTGACATAACCGATTACTGAAATTTAATTGATAATGTATGACGTTACTAGCTCATAAATATATAGGCAGTTAATTGAACTGACTGGTGTAATACCACCAATTATTATTATTGGTAAATAAATAATAAAAAATAATATTGTTACTTAATTAATACTAGCCATACAACTAATTAACTTTGGCTCAAAATAATAACTATAATAAATAATATTGTGAGGGACGCCAGCACGCTCTCATATTTTATTATTATTATTTACTTAACAAGATACTCTCTCGCAATTACCGTCTGAGCTTATATCTCATTGTTCTATTTCCTTTGTCTAAGAGTTAAGCTTTTATCTCCGAAATAACTCACTGTCTACGTTTATGTCTACTCGCTACACACTGTCTATGTCTATGCAAGGGTCTATTGTTTACATGTGCCTACGATACTATTTACTGCGTTCTACCTTGTACCAAATAATTATTTACTACAACTTATTATATTTTTTCCACGTTTTTAATTATTACAAAGTGGGTGTTGATGTAAGGGCAAGGCGTGGCTTGCACCAGTATTTTTACTCAGGCGTGGTTAGTAATGTGTACCCGCCTTCCCTGTATTTAAATGGATGTTAATGCAATAAAAATCAGAGTTAGCCTGACTCTCAGATGATTCTCTCTCTCTGAAGCAAGCACAGCTAGGAGCACCAAAACTACCAGCGCTGGACAAGTCGACTATTAGCAAGCACGACGCTAAGGTGGAAAGTGAGAACGGTACGCCCTATCACTGTGTATACCCTTGCCTGAGGCAAGGATTACAACACAAGGCCGAGTGCACTAATAGTTCGGCTCTTACTAAATTCGGATTCGGGGAATCCAACAAGTTAACTAGCAATAATTACAGTGAAGTTATTTGTCGATCTCGACTGAGTCCAGATTCGACTGCAAATAATTCCAGCATAATTATTGCCGACAGTGACAGTTCGAAACAAACTATAAACTAGACAAGTAATTCCTGAGGAATTAATGTCAGAGCACAGTTCGAAACAAACTATAAACTAAAACGGCAATTGCGGTACAATTACCGTCGGACATGTACATGTTCGGATGCAGCCAATAATTATCAAATAATTATTGTCCACTGCCAGCAAAACATACACGCCAGATTCGGCCGCACCCATAAATGCAACAGACAGCAAACGCTCTCTAGACAATAATAGCAGATTATTGTGAGTAGACTTGGGCCACAGTAGAACACGTCGGGAGTGTGTACAGGTGGCTACCACCCAGACGCAAATTCCTGTACAATATTAACAACAATGCCTGGATAAAAATTGGTAGTCAGTTTTTCTCTATTTCATCAACAACAATAATTGGTAATAAATATAACTAAAGTTTCATTAGTAATTATTTTTTATTATAATAACACGTTGTTTTTATCAGTCAATAACCACTGTGATTTTCTTGTTTCTCGGTCATTAATTATTCTTATTACAATTATTGACAGGGTGAAACATAATTATTATTACTGCGAAGCTACCGATAATAATTGAAGTTAGTTATATTGTTAAAACACTACACATTATCACATCAATTACTCATACTTATCAATACTACTGCTTTTTATTGCCATATTATTATAATAATAAAAATATCAACACAGTCGCCATTGATTGTCATTCATTGTAGGCGTGTAATAATAATAATTAACTTAATTACTAACTAAAACGTCTGTGGTTTTGATTATTATACATGTACAAGTAGTAATAATAATAATAATAACAACAACAATAATAAACGTAAGAAGACAGACTATGGTAATTATTATTATAATTATGTATACATTATTATTATTGTTATAACATACAATAATAATAACAATAAAAATAATAATAATTAATATATATATTATTATAAATATTGTATGCGTAATATTATATAATAATAATACAATTAATTAATAAGTGTTCCATAATAATCAATGCAATAATAATTAATAATAATAATATTAATAACAACTACTATTAATTATGATTATTTATTTATCATCATCATGTGTAATAAACAATAAATAAATCATTACAATATAATAATAATTAAAATAATTACTATATTATAATAATTTATTTATATATCATAATAATAATAATAATTAATTAATAATAAGAATAGAATTATTATTATTATTATTATTTTTTACATAACAATTCATTAATTGTTATTATATATTAAACTATAATTATCTGTAGGAACAAACAAACATAGTTGTTGTCATTACATTACTCAATGACCATAGGATATGGGATTGATAGAGCTGTATGCTCGAGATAATTGCCCGTTTGGGAGAAGGCATACTCGCCATAAGACTTGTTGAGAAAATAAAACCAAGACATGAAGTCACAGAACGACCTTCGACGGTCAAAGTCAAGCTTTAGTGACTGTCAATTGCGTACCTACAAGAACGCATGGGAGCGCTTACAGCCCGCACTGAATTATTTTCTATGACTTAGGTCTATGCTGTCCTTGACCGCAGCTGCGTCCATGTGTTTTTATATGCGCGCATGGGGAGGGTCATAGCCCCTCGCACACATGCGTTAGTGTTTGCGCGCCTAGGCCATCTCATGCACGCATACCGAGGGGAGAAAGACAAAAGCCAAATTTTCAAAGTCTATGGTCACGAATTCTGAGGAAACACCCATTTTGAGTTATTAAAAATAAAAAAAATACTGTCACTTTTTTATCAGTTCGATTTGCGTATTTAAACTCTTTGACAGGTCATTTTTTTAATTTCCACTTTGAAAATAATACGCTTTCTTTCCTCTGAACGCAACTTAAAACAGATGCAAAAAGATTTAGGAACAAATTCAATAACAAATCTGAATTATACCCTTGTATATAATTCCATCCAGCAATAAACTGTTTGTGGTAATTGAACCGATTGAAAAAGACTGTCACTATCACCATTGCTTCCTCCGATATCTTTTGATTTACTAGGAATATACAGTTGTACAATAGGAATATATAGTTGTACAATAGGAATATATAGTTGTACAGTAAGAATATATAGTTGTACAGTAGGAATATATAGTTGTACAGTAGGAATATATAGTTGTACAGTAGGAATATATAGTTGTACAATAGGAATATATAGTTGTACAGTAGGAATATACAGTTGTACAGTAGGAATATATAGTTGTACAGTAGGAATATATAGTTGTACAGTAGGAATATATAGTTGTACAGTAGGAATATACAGTTGTACAGTAGGAATATATAGTTGTACAGTAGGAATATATAGTTGTACAGTAGGAATATATAGTTGTACAGTAGGAATATACAGTTGTACAGTAGGAATATATAGTTGTACAATAGGAATATATAGTTGTACAGTAGGAATATATAGTTGTACAGTAGGAATATACAGTTGTACAGTAGGAATATATAGTTGTACAATAGGAATATATAGTTGTACAGTAGGAATATATAGTTGTACAGTAGGAATATACAGTTGTACAATAGGAATATATAGTTGTACAGTAGGAATATATAGTTGTACAATAGGAATATATAGTTGTACAGTAGGAATATATAGTTGTACAGTAGGAATATATAGTTGTACAGTAGGAATATACAGTTGTACAGTAGGAATATATAGTTGTACAGTAGGAATATATAGTTGTACAGTAGGAATATATAGTTGTACAGTAGGAATATACAGTTGTACAGTAGGAATATATAGTTGTACAATAGGAATATATAGTTGTACAGTAGGAATATATAGTTGTACAGTAGGAATATACAGTTGTACAATAGGAATATATAGTTGTACCGTAGGAATATATAGTTGTACAGTAGGAATATATAGTTGTACAGTAGGAATATATAGTTGTACAATAGGAATATATAGTTGTACAGTAGGAATATACAGTTGTACAGTAGGAATATATAGTTGTACAGTAGGAATATATAGTTGTACAGTAGGAATATATAGTTGTACAGTAGGAATATATAGTTGTACAGTAGGAATATATAGTTGTACAGTAGGAATATATAGTTGTACAGTAGGAATATATAGTTGTACAGTAGGAATATATAGTTGTACAGCGGGAATATATATAGTTGTACAGTAGGAATATATAGTTGTACAGTAGGAATATATAGTTGTACAGTAGGAATATATAGTTGTACAGTAGGAATATATAGTTGTACAGTAGGAATATATAGTTGTACAGTAGGAATATATAGTTGTACAGTAGGAATATATAGTTGTACAGTAGGAATATATAGTTGTACAGTAGGAATATATAGTTGTACAGTAGGAATATATAGTTGTACAGTAGGAATATATAGTTGTACAGTAGGAATATATAGTTGTACAGTAGGAATATATAGTTGTACAGTAGGAATATATAGTTGTACAATAGGAATATATAGTTGTACAGTAGGAATATATAGTTGTACAGTAGGAATATATAGTTGTACAATAGGAATATATAGTTGTACAGTAGGAATATACAGTTGTACAGGTGGAATATATAGCACGAAACACCAATGCCACCAATACGTTTCGTTTTTATACAAGTAATTATTGTTATATACTTTTTTTATTTTAAGTACGTATTTTATTAAATACCAGATTGTTTTAGCTTTTCATAGCAGAATAGTTTCTTCTACAGTTCATCTATTTCCTATTATGGAGACTTCTTATGGTAACAGGCTAATTAAAGACGCAGCCGTCAAACCTAATAACATAAAGTACATCAATACCAAATTTACTTAGGTTTATATGCCGCACACATTAGTGAATGTCTCATTTAAAAATGTAAAAGAGTGGCTACATCATAGGCCAATGTTTGCCATCGGAAGGCCTCACGATGGGTGTGGCCGATACATCTGCACATCGTCAGCATACATGTTGGTCTACGACTGATGATGAAGGCACATGGGCACCCTCTGATTGGTTAAATCCGAAATATTTTCACAAGTTCATAAATGTTAACCATTTGCTACAAATTTTTGGTAGAATTTTTTTTATCAGCAGTGAGTATACACTATATTATTACTGTTATCAACTTCAAAGAATGTTGATGTTACGAACCATACAAGCATACCTTTGAACCAAAATAATTTTGATGTAATGCAGTTGTTGCCAAAAAAATTCAGTCAAGTAAATTTGTTTTATATGGCTCATAAAATAGTGGTAATTGATAGTTTTAACATTCCTAAGTCTGGTAATTAATAATCGTTATTAAGGAAAAAATAAAATAAATGATAAAAAATAACAATATTCTGATGGTTTAATAAGTAAAAACAAAATAATTATTGGAAGTCACATTTTTTCATCGTGAAAAAAACAAACATACATCACAGTGGATGTGTTTTTCAATTATTGTTATTATTATATCAGGGGAACAAACAATTCGTTGTCGGAAATTAAACAGACAAAAGCCAGCACTTTGTGCCGTATGATTGGCTGCTCCATAGCTGCTCATCGATGTGCTCTAGTACATGCCACATCAGCCTGTGTAGCCACCTGCACATCGTCACAATCCATCATAGAGTTACATAGACACCAAATCATCAGTGCAGTGTAGCCACTCCTTCAGTTAGACAACTATATCTAACACACCTCTAACTATCAGATATGGCAAGGTATTACTTATACATATCTGCACTTGTAAGTTAGTATAGTCAGTATACTGTATATAGTATATAGTATATAAATACATACATGTACGTATAAGTTAGTATAGTCAGTATATTGTATATAATATATAGTATACAAATATATACATGTACATGTAAGTTAGTATAGTCAGTATACTGTATATAGTATATAAATATATACATGTACATATAAGTTAGTATAGTCAGTATACTGTATATAATATATAGTATATAAATATATACATGTACATATAAGTTAGTATAGTCAGTATACTGTATATAATATATAGTATATAAATATATACATGTACGTATAAGTTAGTATAGTCAGTATACTGTATATAGTATATAAATATATACATGTACATATAAGTTAGTATAGTCAGTATACTGTATATAATATATAGTATATAAATATATACATGTACGTATAAGTTAGTATAGTCAGTATACTGTATATAGTATATAAATATATACATGTACATATAAGTTAGTATAGTCAGTATACTGTATATAATATATAGTATATAAATATATACATGTACATATAAGTTAGTATAGTCAGTATACTGTATATAATATATAGTATATAAATATATACATGTACATATAAGTTAGTATAATCAGTATACTGTATATAATATATAGTATACAAATATATACATGTACATATAAGTTAGTATAGTCAGTATACTGTATATAGTATATAAATACATACATGTACATGTAAGTTAGTATAGTCAGTTTACTGTATACAATATATAGTATATAAATATGTACATGTACATATAAGTTAGTATAGTCAGTTGTGGTTGGCTGATCAAGGAATCGGCTAGCGATCTTTTGATCTCGATCAAAACCTGGGGATAACCTGAAATAAAATGCTAGCGATTTTTCTGAAAACAGAAGTTGCAAAATCACGCAATAATTAAGGAAATCACTTCGTGATTGCCACATGTACATGCTGTTTTAGAGTACAGAGTCCCTAGCTTAGGCCAACAAACATAATCAAAACCCCACCCACTAAACCGATCATCCAATGAAATCCATTCAAGGGTCACTAAGATAACACCATTGAAATGTTTTCATTTCAATGGATAACATGATAACACAGGGGGGGGGGCATACAACTTCCAATCAAAAATGCACAGCATACTCAAAAAGCAAAATATACCTATAATGCCTCAAATGTTGTCCTGAGGCTACTTCACTCCAGGCACCGTACATCTAATCAGTGAAACTTCCATCATGTACATACATATCAACACTGTTGTTTATATTACAAGCTTTACATTACAGCTTGTGTTATTGTATAGTGTAGCCTTTGTTCGCTAGACTCACTGCCAATGCCCCCAAACAAAGGATCGTAGGCTAATAACAAACACATTCACGTATATAAAAGCTGATGCCAAGCACTGAGCAACACAAGTTTAATGTTTGGAAGGATCTAGCAACAAACAGCAGGCTAGCAAAATGTATGTTCTCATATATAATACCTATATAAATACACGCATACTTGTGTTGTGATTTGTCACTACAGTTATTATACAACACATGGGTCCCTATTACATTGATTCTGTTTTCTTTGTAGGTTAATTCAAGATGTGCCCTTTCATAACGAAAAAAGAAAGAGCTTTTGCAGAAAGAATCAGATTGTTTCTTATTCATGGTGTGTTGGTTCCTGCACTCAGTGCCAAGCAATCAACAACAAGCAACAGAAAATTAAGCCAATCAAAAGCATGTAAAGTTGGAGAATCTCATCAAAAGAAAGGTCAACTCACAGCAATTTATGACAATGTACATAAAAAACTGAGACAAAAATCCAAGCTGAAGACAGATGCAAGTGACTCTACAGATGAGTTAAGTTTGGTACTTGATGACTTGAGGGATGATCATTGGATGAAGATACCAGAGAGCCATTTGTCTGTTTATACAGTTGCACAATATCCCGAGAACCACAATCCAATGCTGTCGCTGACTTTACAGCAAGAACTAGATCAGAAAACACCAAAAGAATTCCTTGCCTACGTTCTCAACAATCTGACAATGGACGAAAGGGAGTCATTGCTGGTAGATGAAGGACAGAGAAGGAAAACATTTCAAACCAACTGGCCTCATGAAGGACATTTATCTGGTACAAAAATGGCTCAAGCAGGGTTATACTATCTGGGAGATACAGACCACGTACAATGCGTATTTTGTAGAGGGAGGTTACATAATTGGTCTGACAGCGACAATCCTATGACTGAACACGCCAGACTTTTCAACTTCTGTAGATTTGTGAAAGGGCTGGAATGCGGAAATAGAGAATATAGATCCAAAAAACTCACAAAAGAAGAAACACAAAACATTACAACATTTGGTAGTCCAACAGTCACTGAGCAAAGGAGAAATCAAGATGGCGGTGCCGATTGTGGTCCCCTGGGTGTCTGCACCAACCGTGCTGCAGTAATACGTTATGCACCAGACTCTGCAAGACTTCGTACTTATGCCAGATGGCCAACTTCCAGCCATGTTGCTGTTGAACAACTTTGTGATGCTGGATTCTACTATACAGGCTTTGATGACCAAGTTCGCTGCTTCTTCTGTTCAGGAGGTATCAAGGGTTGGACAGGAAATGACATCCCATGGGAGGAACACGCCCGCTGGTTCCCAGACTGCTCTTATTTACTCAACAAAAAAGGTAGAGAATATGTCGATGAAGTCCATGAGAGAACTCCTGATAACAAGAAAACTGTGAGAAAAACAAAAATGCAACAGACAGTCGAAGATAAAAAGCTTACCATTATTTCTGAACAGGAAGAGATGGAAAGACTCTGTGAGAGATTGGGCCATAGTAGCCAAACAATAGAAAGAGCTCTGGATATAAATGGTGGACCATTTGACAGTATGAAGGATATGATTGAGATGCTACATTTGTTAGAAAATGGTACTGAACCACCCACAGCTAAAGCACCATCGTTTCCATATTCTCGACCTACACAAGAACTTGAACAACCTCCTAATCAGCAGACAGAAAACCAACCAGGACAAATGGCGGAAGTTGATAGAAGCACAAAACACACCGCGGGTTGTAGAACCTGTGAACTCAAAACAACAAACTTTGTTCCAGCCAATCACATAGGACTTCCTTGCGGCCATCTTATTTACTGCGAGTCATGCAAGGCAGAAGAATTCAGAAAAAGTCAAACTCAGCCAGTGAAATGTCCAATTTTTAATTGCAGTTCCCCCTTGGCGGGTGTCTCTAAAGTTTACTTTGCTTGAAGTCTGACAACTCAACGCATGTTCAAGTTTCACTCTCAAGTATTTGTGCAATTTTTGTAAATATGTAAATAGATAAACGTTACCTTCTTGCCTTCCAATAATACCCTACTGCTTGTCTCCTTTGTATTGCTCATACCTCAAAATCTAATGAATAATCTCCACATTATATCAAAATATGTGAATTTTGAAGTTTCTCCTCATACTATTTTATTAATAATTTATTTATTCTGCGCATATTTTGTACAAATGCCTTGTATATACACTTTTTGTATTACATATTTTGTATATTATATAGACTTGTATACTTGTAATTTGTTAATCTGTATATTTGTTTATAAGATTGCATCATTTCAAACCTTCATTTAGTCTGCGCGGTGCCTCAATATATGGAAAACATGTAATTCAAACTTGTCTCATTATGCTTGTGCAACCAATTAGGCTGGTTAGTAAAGTGCAAAACAATGGATTAGTTTACATTTACAACGCTCCACTTTAGATATAAACAAATACTGGTCAAGAAATTATTTTAACAACTTCAGTGAATAATCGATGCACAATTTTTTACTCATGACTATATGCAGTGTAATTATGTTGTTTTCTTATGTTTAAACTTACTAATTCCATACGTTAGGTAGAAACCACAATCCGAGCAAACTTTTTATTACTGGAGAAACCCCAAGAATTAAAGCTGCCCTCTTATATAAATCAATGGACGAAATTCCAAAAGCCTCGTAAATATTACATTTTCCCCACTATTTGAAAACTTTCTCAGGTTGCGCGGTTCTACCTGTTAGAGGTAAAAAAAAACTTGACAGAAAATTAATACATAATTCAATTCCATTGAGGACCCTTTACCATCACTGCACAATTATACTCTTACAGCCTTCCAAAGTATTTAGCAACATGCAATAGCTAGCACAAGTTTGAGTAACTAATGAATACATGTGCTTTGCTGAGATAATAGATATGAGACTTTGCCAAACTGGCAAGTAACTTTTCGCGGTGAGATGTTACATGATAACTAACCTTTGCTTTGCCAGCTTCGAAACTTTGTTGATGATATTTCATTTCCTCTACATTTAGCTTGCTGCAACTGGCTCTACCCAGTCGTTTCAGCAGTAAACAATGCCCTGGATGGAAAGTTTGGGGAAAACCAATGATTGATTAATGACTTTAAATGAACAGCCACAGTTTATTAGATCATGGATTTTCCAACTACTAATGCACCAAATGTCAACATGTTGATGCATAATCAATTGACCTGGAATGAAAGCTGACAACATAGATAACTCCATCAGTCATACCCACACTTAAAACAAAGGTATCACCAGTAAACACTGACTGTAGGGCATGTGGGAGATATCCCATGAGCCAAATGTTACCAGATGACCTTCAAACAAACAACAGTTCCTCTCATGGGAAATAATAAAGTTTTCAACATTACGTGCTACGGAATAGATAAACAAACACCTGTAATGTGAACAGTGATCAGGTACACTGAACGTATGCCAGTAAAACATGTTGTTTAGACATTTGTCATTTCAGTAAAGTTGCTTTCATAAAAAAATACCCGAAAAACTAAAACTACTCTGTTCAAAATTTTTTTCTCCTTCCATAAAGCTATATATTTGTTATAAAATGAATGCTGCGTACGCACCGCTCATCTACTGGACAAATAAATAAATACATTGTGTATAATATAAATATATAATCAATCACAGTTCATCTTTTGCACGCTTGACTGTTGAGCCATTCTGTGGAAGTTACAATTAAAACTTTAGAAACTGCAGTAATAAATTGAGTGAATTTTCAAGGGTACAAATACACCTAGTTTCTTTTGCACTGTGCAAACTGCTGAAAACAGCTTCTAGCAAAGTTAAAGCGCTGTTAAATATATTTAACTTTTGGTGTAAGGTTTTTTATCTGATGCTTCGTTTACACTGTATGGATCGATCGTATAGCGTTCGCTGCTGAGTGACAATTGCATATAGCAATAGTAGTGCTCAAAAGTGATTCAAAAAGCCCAAAGAGTACCAGCAGTTTTGATAGTTGAATCTGTATTGAACTGTTTAAACTAATGAACAATGAAAAACACCTAAAATATAAATAGATAAACCACGTACATATTATTATTTAACATTTTTATCGTTAAAGATTAGAGTTTATTTTTTTAATTTGTTAAAAATGAACCTATGCACAAAATTGATCTTCTAATTTTGCTCCGTTTATTTTTTAGACAGTTGATGCATAAAGAAAGGATTGATGCATATCGTGTTTTTCTGCTACAACCTTTTTAACTTGATATGGTATTAATTAGCGTGGAATAAAGCTAAATCTAGACATTGTAGGTCAACGTTTAGCAGACTACCTATCACAGCATGTGCGCCACAAGTGATACAATAAAATGGAAACACATCTACACAACAATTACGTCATCGTCTCATCAATCACAGTAAAAACAAGATGTAGTAGTTGGCATTTTGCCAGGGTGACAAGCAAGACATCAAAATGAAAAATAAACATGTCAAATCTTTAGTATAAATAAATAAAGTGAAACCAATACTAAAAAAGAAAACTAATTTGTAAGATAAAAAAACACTTAAAATATTTGCATCCTTTGTTTGAAGAAACCGCTAGTTTTTAAGTAAGTTTGTCCTCTTTCTATGGAGCACAACTCTTTGTAAATTGAGGAGTTGCGAAGTGGCCATTTAAGGGGCAGGATCTATGGTCTGGCCACACACACGACTTTTTTCTGTTCCGGCGACACTCACAGCTCGACACGACGGCTGAACTGATCGCCGGAAACAGTTTCTACAGGCCACACTGGCTGACGGCAATCGTGACTTCGACACCTTGGGTGCAAAGAAAAACAAGTAATAATAAAACTAATAATTCACAATAATTTAATGATATATACAATATTAATGATCAGTAAATTATAATAGTTATTTTCAATAACAGAAATTAATTATTATTACTTATTTATTATTTACTACTCAGTATTTAGTGAATACCAGTTATAATTAATTATCAATCATAAATAAATTTTTCATGGATAATCATAATAATAATTATTTTGCTTTGCTTATTATTATATTCATTGTACCAATAACAAGTCACAATGAAAACAATCAATCGTGATTATTATCATGTTTTTTTCTTACAATTTATCATTATAAGCAAAAGTCATATTTATGTCAACGATTTAGTACAAGTATTGTTGGCGGCAAACTTTTTTAAATTAACCTTGACCCAGTGCGGACAAAGATTAGGCAATCACACTATAGTCGTGGCGTCGAAAAACTAGAAAACTTCAGAACGTTCAGCTGCGTGGTACGGCGCCGGTTAACTTCACGACTTTGCTGATTAGACAATTGGCTGTGCTGGGCGTCGTTTCCGATGAAAAGTCGTGTGTGTGGCCAGACCATTACAGTGGTGTGCGGGGGTTTTTTCCCCTCAAAAAGCCACCCTGGCTAAGTTGTCTTTGCCATTTATGTTATCTGAAAGTCAACTATAAAAACTATATGTAACTCAACCCTGGTATTTTTAGCATTTACTGATACAAAAAGGTTTGTGACATTTCAGAATGACCAACTGCTATGCAATTTTTCGATAAAAACATTGATTTACTGTTACATAACATGGCGTGATATAGCATCTACGTATGTGCTTAAATAGGAAATAAATAGTTGTGGAAAGAGACGGCACATTGTGCAAGTCTCACTTACTTGTACTGTAAATAAATATAATTACAGAATTCACCTCCATGACATGATACAATGTAGTTATACGCTCATGAGATCTCCACTTGATATTATGTAGTAGTTGTGCGTAGACCTGAAACAAACATGTGTTTTATTGTCTACACCCTACAATCTATGGTAGTTTGGTACCATAACTTTACCCTTGTGCTTTTATCATCGGAAGGATAGTTTCTGATCGTTACATGTACGCTAATGAGGATTTGCACGCTGACAATGCATTTATATGGCTACTACATTTCAAAGCCCGCCTATGCGTATCACGTGACACTAGAGAGCGTCTACAAGTAGATTAGTAGTTGATCTATCTACTACTAGCTGTCTACCCACAAACTCTCTTTGATGAATCATCACTGTACTGCTGTAATCGTTTCAAATCAGTAAGTAATAATGAAGATTAGTTCATTGTTTGTTAAAACTGTGACCTGGCTGACCTATTTTTCTTTGTTGTGGTTGGTTGCACTTCGATATGACGATGATGATGATCGATGATGATGGAGAAGAATAATAATAATGGTTGAGATTCATTCAACAGTAGTTGGCTGACTGGCAACTAAAAATAATAACATCACATCCACATCATCATCGATCATGAGCCACGACTAAGCAAAATCAGTTGTACTGCTATTTATTGGCTTTCATGATTATCAATGATTTATCAGAGATCACATTTTTTTAGTTGCTCAGTGAATCAGCTACAACAACTAACAACTACACACACACGCACGCCGACACGGGTATTTTAGTGCTAGCTAGGTAGGTTTGATGATAGAAAGAGATTTATAACAATAATTAAAATAATAGACAATTATTACAGTAGTACATAAGTAGTGTAGTACCAGTATCAGCAGCGCTAGTAGTAGCAGTAGTAGTGGCTAAGAGTAGTAGTAAGAAGTAGTAGTGGCTAAGAGTAGTAGTAGTAAGTAAGAAGTAGTAGTGGCTAAGAGTAGTAGTAAGTAAGAAGTAGTAGTGGCTAAGAGTAGTAGTAGTAAGAAGTAGTAGTGGCTAAGAGTAGTAGTAAGTAAGAAGTAGTAGTGGCTAAGAGTAGTAGTAAGTAAGAAGTAGTAGTGGCTAAGAGTAGTAGTAGTAAGAAGTAGTAGTGGCTAAGAGTAGTAGTAGTAAGTAAGAAGTAGTAGTGGCTAAGAGTAGTAGTAGTAAGAAGTAGTAGTGGCTAAGAGTAGTAGTAGTAGTAAGTAAGAAGTAGTAGTGGCTAAGAGTAGTAGTAGTAAGAAGTAGTAGTGGCTAAGAGTAGTAGTAGTAAGAAGTAGTAGTGGCTAAGAGTAGTAGTAGTAGTAAGAAGTAGTAGTGGCTAAGAGTAGTAGTAGTAGTAAGAAGTAGTAGTGGCTAAGAGTAGTAGTAAGTAAGAAGTAGTAGTGGCTAAGAGTAGTAGTAGTAAGAAGTAGTAGTGGCTAAGAGTAGTAGTAGTAAGAAGTAGTAGTGGCTAAGAGTAGTAGTAGTAGTAAGAAGTAGTAGTGGCTAAGAGTAGTAGTAGTAGTAAGAAGTAGTAGTGGCTAAGAGTAGTAGTAGTAGTAGTAAGAAGTAGTAGTGGCTAAGAGTAGTAGTAGTAGTAAGAAGTAGTAGTGGCTAAGAGTAGTAGTAAGTAAGAAGTAGTAGTGGCTAAGAGTAGTAGTAGTAAGAAGTAGTAGTGGCTAAGAGTAGTAGTAGTAAGAAGTAGTAGTGGCTAAGAGTAGTAGTAGTAAGAAGTAGTAGTGGCTAAGAGTAGTAGTAGTAGTAAGAAGTAGTAGTGGCTAAGAGTAGTAGTAGTAGTAGTAAGAAGTAGTAGTGGCTAAGAGTAGTAGTAAGAAGTAGTAGTGGCTAAGAATAGTAGTAAGTAAGAAGTAGTAGTGGCTAAGAGTAGTAGTAAGTAAGAAGTAGTAGTGGCTAAGAGTAGTAGTAAGAAGTAGTGGTGGCTAAGAGTAGTAGTAAGAAGTAGTAGTAAATACTAAGAGTATTAGTGGCATAATTTATTAATAGCCATTTGCTCACTCCCATGTTATTTATTATTGGCTTCTTTGCTAACTCGTTCTTTACAATAGTATAATCTCGATGTAGTAGAAGAGATACAAGCTGTCTTCCACAATAATCTACCGTTTCTTCCCAACTGCTGCTAATCCTTAATCCCGCATTACAACCAAATACAGTAAGGGATGGGAGCGTGTAGCATTTTCAAGGATGCAGTTTTCATTTGTTTAAAGATTGACAATTTTAATGAAGTGACTCAGAAATCTATATCTTTGTTCTCTTCTTGCATTCCATTTTGGTTGGTAGAAAATCATTGTTTTCTCAGTTTTAGTTGACTTCGCATATGCATTTTGTAATTGACCATTTACCAGTTGATACAACAACCAAAACTGTGGGCATGCAACTAGCTGCTTTTGAGTAGTTTTTTTTGTAAAATGCTAAAAATTCAAACATTGGAGCAGAACTTTTGCCACTACATTCATAACCTATAATTTTGTTGTCCTGTGTAATCACCTGATATGTCTATACTTTTAAACTTCGGCCATTTTGGTGCAATGCAATTTTGCAATACGTTGCAACCAGCACTAACCTACATTGCATGATATAACTTTCTTCAGTTAAAGGAATCCGAACTTTTTTAAAACTACCTGGAATTAAAACTCTCTTCACTGCATATAAACTGTGATGTAATGTGAATTTGTGAGACAGTTGTTCTACTATTCATTACACACAAAGGAAGTAATTCAAAAATCAATTAATACTATAGCTGATTGCAGCACCGGCAATGTGCAACTGCATTGCGACTGGTCGTAAATATTCAGGGATTACATGATGCAAAATGGTTTTTCCGGCTATTCCCAATTCATTCCTTGTATTACGTAGTTGACCTCCTGCTGGTATTCATGCTGTTTGCTAATCATTCAATCAAAACAATAGATAGCAAATGTCAATATACTTGACTCGCTGCAGCAAGTTATATAACGATAAATGGATGTTGGCGGAACGGCAAATCAGCCCTCGCTTTTTCGCACTGCTGTGATAGTTTCCATGGTTACGAGTTAGATGCACTGTGATATGCTTCTTCCACCATTCCATCAGTTCACATAACTACGCTTTTTAACCTATCAGTATTTTGAAAAGATCATATTTTATGCTTGAAGAATGGAATTGTTATCAGTTTCATTTGGCACATTTGACAACTAGAATTTTGCTACTTATTATCGAATGAAATTTTTTCATCCCAAGTACAGCAGCCCCACTAATGCTTGTTTACAATTTTTCGGAAACGTTGTATGTTTGAGTGTTTATCTCTCTCTGAACGTGATATGGTTGAGCTGCAGCACGTTAGATATTGAATGCAAATGTTAGAAAAAGTAAATACCATTCTTTGTTTATACCCTACCGAGTACTACTGCTAAAGATACAAACACTGATAACATGCACTGGTAACATGTACCGATAACATGCACTGTATACATACGTTGGTAAATATTCAGGTACAGAGGGGAGGGGGTGGTATGAGATTCACTAACGGTATCATTGTTTAGCTTTTTAAAAGGGGAGACAATTCTTTAGTAGACAGCAGTTTTTTTTAGGCACTTTCGGTTAAGATACACAAATTCCCTATCAGCAGAATTTATTCTGTTGGCAAGCAATGAGTAAGCTTTCTTCACACTGTGGCTTCACAAAAAATTAGCGTCAGCATGTTTGAGTGTAACTACATCGTCTATACAGATGTAATGTACCAAATAAACCCTATCTCAGTGTCTAGAGATTTTGCGTGCCAAACTGTTTTCTCAAGCATTTTAAATCAGGTCGAGTGAAACTCCCAACATGTATCAGAGCTTGTAATTTGGAGTTGTGTTATATCGACAATAATTGTCACTAATCAAACGGGAGAATACCTTTCTATCAACAGATTTCCATCAAGTTTTATAATTTGTCAAATCTTCAGCATTAAACATGGTATTATTTATATTTCATAACGTATTAATATATTAAAGTGGGGCAATTGAGAGTTACAGTAATTTTTGACAATAATCGTAATTATGATGTAATAATAGTTATGATTAAATATATAACAAATGATAGTTATTATGCAAACAAATGTTGACAACCGCTAATCATTGACAAACACTACACGCATAATAACCAATAGTGAGAAAAAATATTTCTTTGATAAAAAAGCGATTGAGCCTGGTTCCCAATTGATCTTGTCAATCTTAGGGGATCCTAGAAATCTTAGGGCTCTAAGAATCTAATCTTAGAAATCTTGGCACTGATCTTAGTATAGTGCACAATTGTAGAAGTCTGCCAAGATTTGCCATTTTGGGTGAAATCTTAGCTGTCTTATGCTGCTACGATCCAGTAAGATCCGTAGTACCCAATTATTTAGTTTATCTTTATGTCTTGACCTGCTAGTTGATAGTAGCCAATCAAAATCAATCACTCCCATAATTATTAATGATAATTAATTTTATTATATATATTTCGTTATTTTGATTATTTATTATTATTATTAATATATCTATATATATATGTATTTATTATAACAATAATTTCTCATTGAGTTATTTGATTTTTATTATAATAATAAATAATAATATGTATTATTATAATAATAACAATAATAATATTATTAATATAATAATATAATTTGACTGCTTCAAAATATTATTAATTATTATTTATAATTATAACAACTATTATAATATTAATCATTAAAAATAATAGTAGTGAAGTGTGGGAAAATCCAATTATTATTAATTATAATTATTATAATAATAATTTGTAGGTCAACGCAATCAGATCGCAGGATGTCGCAAGACTAGGTGCCCAAAAACTAATAGCCACGATCTTAGTCGTGGCTGTCGTGAAAGTTTAGCAGTGCCAAACTCCTACGATATAGATCGCAGGGGCGCACGACTCTTACGGCTCCCAAGATAATGCAAGATTACCAAGTGCACAATTGTAGGAGTCGCAAGACTCCGAAAATCGTACGATTTTTGCTCAATTGGGAACCAGACTTTATGGTTGGCAGAATTGTCAGCCATCTTTCGTATTGTTTCGTCAGAAAGTCAAGTATTTTCGGCAACAACATAGTGATGTAATATCTCGTCTGCTAAAGCACCTAGTAAGGAAAACAATACACGGAGTTGTCTACCCATCATGGAAGACAACTATAGTTCACAAAACTTTATATAATAAATCTGCTCAAAAATTTACAAAAATGTTTTGGACCGAATTTCTTCAAAAGATGATCCATGAATAATTGAGTTTACACTGTGAGTTAAAACTCTGCCATAAGTATTGTGGTGCATTCCCTCTCACAGGAGGGCTGGTTTGGTGTTTTGGTTTCTAGCAGCTTGCAATCATCTCTAAAACTGCTTGTAATGTGCCTCTATACATGTATATTATTTGTGATACCTCATGTACTATAGCATGTAATATCAGTACTAGGTAGTGTATGTGATATATTATGCTATGTACTTGAATACAATGCTTCTTGCTTGAAATCAAGCTGAATTAAGTACGTCTGTCAAAGTTAGTTAGTACATTTATTGCAATAGACGCTACTGGTTTATATAACAAGCAATGCCCTTGAGGTCTCCACGTGCATACATACTCATGTTGACCCAATATTTCCATGGCTAACCAATCGCTTTTTTTCCATGACAATCCCTCATTATTAATGCCAAAAAAACTAGGAAGTTGACTGATAGTTGAAACTTCCATCATAAAATGGGACTGCTAGCTTTTTCTGCAATAGCAAACCTTCAATGGGCAGAGACACTTTTTGCGTAGTTACGGAATTTCAAATTATGTTTACCACAATAGTAGTAAATTTATTATGCAATATACTAGTCGTTATATTTTATTACGTGTCGTTAATTTGATTTGTGATCTTTGAAATAAATAATTGAATGCGTTATATGTTGATACATTGATAACATCTAAATCGTTTTATGGCTTTCATAATGTGACTATAAAGCGGTGGCTACACACACCTACGTTTCGTAGGAATATGACGAGAAATATGTTTCGTAGCGTCACTCTGGTAGCTACACACACAGATGATTGATCACCGCAACGCCACGGAGTCTCCAGTGAGGCAAAGAGGACATAATTATTGACATTAGTCATTATAATAACTAGTACAAATATAAATTATATTAAGTATGATGTTTGTTTATAATACTAGATAAATGATTTATTATCTGTAATAAATAATTAACGTTTATAAATAATAATAAGTTGTTTATAAATGGAAAATACCCTCTTTGATAGAAGTAACAAATGGTCTGTTGGCCAATCGGTAATAACCAGGCAAAGGTTGAATTATAAAAAAGTTCACTGGAGTCAAATTTTGTCCTTATATTTTACCCGATCGAGAGTGGTTATTGAATAATAATTATCCAATCAGCAAAGCATCGGCAAAAAACGTTTTTGTAGCAAAATTGAGCGTCTTTTTCTAAAAAAAACGTTGCCTGAATAATAAAAAACGCATTTTTACTACATACCGACAAAATGTAGGTGCGTGTAGCCACGGCTTAACACCAGCGTTATAAGCTAGTTATATTGTCTTATGACACGACTATGTTACAAACCGGGAGTTGCTTTCTTTTGGTAAAAAAACTGGTCATAGAAATGGCAGTTTTTGTCGGTGTGGCGTATTCCTGAACCCTCAATCCCAAGATGCTTGTTGGGTTGTGGTTATACAAGTCCTAATGCTTTATATTAAACCACACCAAATATCAGGACTGTGTATGATGTGAAAATTCAAGGTTACTGCAATATATTCAGGTCCGAATATGGCTGTACGCTCGCACACCACACAAACACTGCATTGCTAGATAGTATTATTATCTATGTTCTTTTATTTCAGATACGGAAGGCTGATGTCTGTGCATACAGCTGAAATAAAATATAAATCAAGAAAGCTGCTTCAAGAAACTTATCCCAAGTTATGAAATGGACAAAAAGATTCGCGAAAATGGAAAAGCCAAAACAATCATTGAGCTTGTTGAAATGTTGCTCGCAGCAAGAATGCAAGGCGCTGTGTTGTAGGTGGTCTGGTATTCGAAAGGGCGAAATAATCAAGTTATTGAGAGACACACAAGTTATGATACTTGAGCTGTCACTGAGCAGTGAAGTGTGTAAACTAAGGCAAAAAACAGGAGTACACATTCGAAAAATTTTGTCTCTCAACCATGTTACAGCTTACTATATAATCTTAGTGGTTGAAAAAGGAGAAGACAATTCTTCAAAATCAGTTACAGGTAAAATTTTAAACCGCTAATAACGTGGTTTACCTCTCAGTCTTGGTAACATGTTTGTTTTTTACTGATATTACAAATATCTATTGTAGATGGAAAATTCATCGTCGCATAGTAAATTTTGTCTGCTTTTGAATTTCCTGTTTTTTTCTGTGTTTTTGAATAACTGTATGGTGTTTTGGATAATTGGGTTTTTGTGCATTTATACTTAGTTTGATTATGAAAAATCTATTGAACTTTGTTGCGTCAACTTTTTTATGCAATTTGGCGAACAACTAAAATCAGAGTTGTCTTTCCTAAATCTGGATATTGAGTAAGCAACTTCTAATTTGGCATGAGTAGACAACTTCTGTTTGAACGCATTCAATCTCCAAAAACTATTCGCTGGATGCGCCAAGTACACGTGCACACAATTTGCTTTTACATTAAAAGCAAAATCAGATAATTTAGATACAAATTAATTACTGACAATCTTTTGCCTATTTTTCTGCTGCAAAAAGTTGTTCCACAAAATACACACATCTCACATTTTTTCTATCAAGTTTAAATCTTAACTGGGCCTGTAAGGGTTAAAAATTGTGTTAAGTTACCCGAGTGCAACTAATTCCATTATGAATTTTTGGTGATGTTATTTTTTCAGGAAAGAAAAAAAGTCAGAAAAAATATAGACGTAGAGAAAGAAAGGAAATTGACTCTTGCTATGATGAAATTCCTGCTAATTCAGAGTTAGTGAAATCAACACACACCTGTGATGATAGCTTCACCCAAACAGAGAACTCAACGTCATCACAGCTGGTGCTGGAAAATGAACAGACTTCATTCGCTTCTGAAGATGTCACGGATGACAACTACAGTCAAGTTATTTGTGAACATTTGCACAACCCTACAGACATAGAGGACAAAGAATTTGGTGTTAAGAAATTTGAAGATGAGGAGGCATTAAATGGATTATATTCAGCCAATCAAGAGCAAGACATCACTGCAAATGTGGTTGCCGTCTATGATGACAACCACAATCCAGCACTTCCTCTTGCACTACAACAGCTGCTGTCTACGATGAGTCCACGCGAGTATCTCAACCACGTAATAAATGTAATCACTATTGAACAACGAGAGGCGCTAATGAGTTATGAAGTACATCGACGTCGAACATTCGTTTATAATTGGCCGCATCGACTAAGTACCAATCTATCAGGTAACAAAATGGCTCAAGCCGGTCTTTATTACTTGGGAACTTCTGATCGTGTGCAGTGCGCTTTCTGTAGGGGAAGGTTACATGAATGGGCGAGTAACGATGAGCCAATGATAGAGCACGCAAGACTTTTCAACTTCTGTCGGTTTGTCAAAGGTTTGCCATGCGATAATATAGAGTATAGGGCATCAGATTTTACTAGAAGTGATATGCAGCACATCACGCAATTTGGTGCATCTGCCGATGCTTCTTCAACAGAGCGTGTCGATGGATACACTTACGGGATTTCTACCGTTCGAGCTGCCACGCCTCGATATGCACCACCAGATGGAAGACGAGCTACATACGCCAGATGGCCTGAGAGTAGCCCTGTAACACCTGAACAGCTCTGTGAAGCTGGATTTTATTTTACTGGTTTTCATGATATTGTCCGTTGTTTCTTTTGTGCTGGAGGCCTAAAAGATTGGCAAGGCCGAGATGAGCCATGGGAAGAGCATGCCCGTTGGTACCCAAATTGTTTATTTTTAATCAATATGAAAGGTAAAGAGTACATCAATGAGGTACATGAACGAACACCTGCACACATGAAATATCCCCATATCAGAACAGCACAGTTGCAGCAACCCACGGATCAACGTAGGAAAAATGTTGACGAAATAAAGGCTTGTTGTATGGAACTAGGTCACAGTGAAATGGCCGTGGACTTGGCTATATCTCGTAATGGTGGAGCATTTGCTGATGTGAAGGACTTAATAGACGCCCTGTATGAAATAGATGACACTGATGTACAGGCTGCTACATTGAGAGATGAGACGGAAATGCGACGACAAAGAGAGTCAGCCGGGCGTAGTGGTGCTGCCTCAGAGATGTCAGTTGACCAAGTTGAAGAACATCTGTTGTCTGCAAACTCCGACTTTAATGAACAACGATTTGATAGTAGACCACATCAGAACGTTTCATCTAGCAGAAGTGAAAGCAGCGGCAGCAACAGAAATAATTGCAAGTTGTGTGAGTCTAGAGTCGGAGCGGTCAATCCAGCAACCCATGTCAGTCTGCCATGTGGGCACTTGAGCTTCTGTGATGACTGCAACGCTGAAGAAGCTCGGAAATGTTTGGATCCTAATTATTCATCAAGATGTCCGTATCCATCGTGTGGAGCAGTTCTCAACGGTACAATAAAAGTCTGGTTCGCATGAATGGCTGCCAACTAAATTGGAATGATAGCGGCTAGAAATATGTCAATAATATTTGTATCTCTCAAGCATCGTTTGTATCAAAGCCAGGCTAGCGGACAGGCTAGCATACAGGTTAGCGGACAGGCTCTACCAGCCAACAAAACCGGTTAAGAAGAATCTTGTTCCTCGAACCAAAGCCGCTGCTTTTGTGTGATTCAGCCTGCAACACCATTACATCTCTGTTGACTGTGTTTTTTTTTACGATAAGTCACACTGGCAACTTCTACGGGAATTCTCTCAGCTTTTCTGTTATTATTATTTTATACCAAGTACTTAATTTGATCAGTGTATAAACTTTGTACGAAAAATATTTTCATCACATCAATGTACATTTAACAATTGAAAAATCCTATTATTATATCTCAACAGTTAATTTTTTGATTTCCCAACACTCATTAACGGTGGTGGTTTTTCTTTCAGTCTGGTCTTGCAGTCAAATGATTTCTAATAATTTTTACGCATTTCTCTCAACAATAGTGTATGACCAGTTGATGTGTTTGCTGTGTGCCTGGAATATTAGTACTTCCTTTAATAGCTTTTAGTTGTAACAACAGTAACTAAATAAAATGGTTTGCTCACGGCTACTGTTGATATAAATAAACTGAAGTGTGGATCAAGAGTTTTTTATGCTAAACTGACATGGTACGGTATCAAGTATTAGAAAACTACTGCAGCAACAAAAGTTGTCCTTTCTCACATTTTGCAATAAATCGGTTTCTCTTGCTTTTTGACCAAATACCCTCATTTTCACAATTTATGAAAACACAAACAATTAAAATAACTTGCGAGTATTGTAGCTTTATAAAAGCAGGTGGCAAAATTCAACTCGTAACATGTGGATACAAGTGACCATATGCAATATCTAGGCAGCCAAAACATTTTTACCTTCAGTGATAGGACAACTCCAGTTCCGAGACTAAAGCTCATGGTGATGACAACATAAAAAAGTAATTGGTATTTGCAACAGCACTATCATGTATCAAACCCGTTAGTAATCCTTCAGTTCCGTATTGATTTTAAGAATAACAATCTGCTAGGCGCAGTTTCGCCGAAACTTGGATGTTTGCCCTACAGCACATGCTCAAGAGAAGTAAAAAAAATATGAAACCAAAAATTTTAATTTGTAACCTCAAATTTATAGAAAAATTACTTAGCAGCTCCCTTTTTTGTTAGAGCGAATATTCTGCTGATGATGAAGATAAACTGAGGTATTTTTCATATTTATTTTAACATTTACAAACTTTTATTGAATGATCTCACAGCGGAAAAGATTAATCTGGAGATGAAGTAAAAACTAGAGTTGACATTTATTATCGGGTCAAGTCTTTAATATTAAAAATTGTTTCATCTTCCAGATTGATTTACTATAATTACTTCCATTAAATCAATCAATACATAATATTTTTTTAATTAAGAAACAATGTCATTATTAATTAATATTTTGATGAAGAAAAATTGAATAGTGTTAATGTTGGGGGCATATATTTGAGTCTACGTTCAAGAAATATCTTCGGTAACAATAAAATGACGAGGTATACGGTAGAGATTGTTTATAGAAATAAAATATCTAAAAACGATAAGAAGTTCCCCAAACAGAGGAAGTCCAAGAATTTTTATCAGTGCTCAGTTGTCTTTATGACAAATTTCTACTAAAATCTCAAACTTGATTCAACCTAATTATATAACAATAATGACATAATAAATTACTTGTAAAATAATTTGCCGAATTTATCGATAAAATAGTGAATAAAAAATTAGCAATTTCAAAAATGGGTAAACACAAAATTTTCTTTATTTTGCCTAATCTTGCTCTTCTATAATCTCATCCAGAATCTGCTCTTGCATATCACTATCAGCGTACGGGAGGTCCTTGACATCTTCCGATGCAAGACTGCTAGTTCTTCGATACAGCTGTGGAAGTCCACCGCTTGTTACAGACGCCAAACTTCTGCTGCGACTTCGACATTTGGTGGCTGGATCAGAACTTGATTCTGCTTGATCCTTGATTGTCTTCACAACATCAATCTAAAAATAATTAAGCACCCAGATATTTAAAATAAATAATAAATCATAATTATTTACAAAAAAAATGATGTAGGGTTGAAAAAGCAGACACAGCTTTGGAAATGAAACTCTAACAGCAGAAACACACAGGTAATAATTAAATACATGAAAAGGTGAGACAGAAAGCATATTAACAATAGATTGTAACATACTGTGAACTATAGCCAGAAGACATTGGGAATTGCCCTCTCATCGTTACAAACCTATGCATAGGAAGCCAGCCAGCAGGAAGCTGTTTAAATATCATTACTTATACAACTCCATAGCAAGAACTCATTGCATGCGAGGTAAAACACACAACAAACATCATAACATGTAAACTTCTGAATGCAAAAAAATCTTTAAGTTACTACAAGCATTTGATTTAAACGAGAAGAAAAAATTTAAAGAAAATTCGTAAATTTGTGAGTTGAGCTTAGATATATATTTTTTATATGCTCCAACTTGACATTTAAACAATGACACGCAGAGTGGATGGCAAAGTTAGAAAATTAATCTTGAGTGATTAAAGCGTAAAGCATGAGTTCTTAGATTACGCTAATTATTAGCGGAGGTCATACGTCAAAGAAATAAAATACACATTGAAGCGCTGTTGACATGAGTTGAGAAGGGAGAAACAGATGAGAGGATGATTTGCAATATCGAATGTGAAACATTGGCCTTTTCTGTTCATTTAAATTGATCTTCAGTCAATTTCAATTGAATTTAAGCTTATTATCTGCACCGAAAGCATAAGTTAGGAGAACTAGTCTTCATTTGAATAAGTTCACGAGTCCATTTTGTTTGACTCGTTCTCCTTCACTTCGTCTTGCTCAGCAACAGGTTGGAGATCAGTTGGGGTAGAGTGATTAGATTGAGCAACTTCAACAGAAGCTAGCCGAGACAAGGGTCTACTGGGATTGATATCAGCTATATGGGCAGAAGGCTTGTGGTGTAGAATTGCAGAGTGGTGAGAGGCGTGACAAACAGTGTAGCGTTTGACCATGTCATGCATTAGACTCTGTGTGTCTATGTTATCACAATGGCGCGCCTGACAATATAAAAATAAAAGTGACGTAATATTTTAAAGATGCACAAACACCTGCAGCTGTGAATCAAGCTCCATAACCAGTTCTGGTTTTATCTTTGAAAAAGTAAAGTAATTTTGATTCAATCAGTAGCTATCTATACAATGGAATGAAATTATCATTTTTGTAACTTTAATCTTTTATTAAAATTAATTTTATAAAAGATGAAAGTTTGAGTGTCTCAGATATAATCAAAAATTGTCCACAATAATTTCGCATTTTCAAAACGAAATGTTTGAACGCTAATAACAGTAAGAGTTTATCATTTTATTTGGAGTTGTGTTTTCTTCGCGAAACAAAGCCATTCTGGCAACTCATCTTTTGATTTCTTTTACACGTGTTATCAACATCTAACAAAGAGCAGTAATTGGCACTCAATAATAAATTTATTAAAATATAATAAGAGTGAAGTTACTGGCCCACTGTCTCTCATTCAATCTTGTAATATATTGTCGACTTTTTCAGTTTACAAACAACACAATTTTCAGGAGTGCCTGCAAAGATTATTCGGATTACTTGGAAATGGGCTTTTAAACAACATATCCCAAGTTGGCATAGGGCAGCAAAATACTTGGAAAATATTTTTGCACCAGCATGGCAAAATGTCAGGCTCTAAATCTAATATCTTGAGAAAAAAATAATTGAATTTATTGAGACCATATGTCACGTCAAAAAACTTTCACTTCACTGGGTCAGCACCCGAGAAACACTTAAATGAGACGGTGTAATCAACAAAAAATGACAAAATGCGCAGTTCAAAAAGCAGGAAATTGTGGCGCAGCCGGTCCATTTCAAACCCGCTAGCAGAGGAACGTCGACATTTTTCCTAGGACAGTATCCAGCTGCGCGGAAGCAGGATATAGGACACCATCTTGGCGAAGGATACAAAAGTGAAAATAAGATAATACAGCGAGAACACACCGGAGAAATTTCTAAAAAAAGATGATTTCCTAAAGATTAAAGAGTTTTAAAGCAGTCTAAATATTGATTCAACACTAAATTTTTGTTGATTTGTTCCGCTACAAATTATTATACCCGAGAAGACGAAAGACAATTACACATCAAAGTGACATGGCCCTACAAGTTACATTATTTATTATCGTCATATAACAATATGTACAAGATATTGAAACAAACACAAATGTAGCATCTGGAAATTCACCCATCCTCGTTAAACATGGCAAAAAATATGAATATGATAATATTCTAGTTAAATATGATACATTTATGCACAAAACACACTTTGACATGGCATACGATTTCAAATAAAGCCTCTAATACGTTATTAATATAAGCAGGGCAAACTGCCAAAAATATTAAAAAGGGTCAGAGAAGACAACTTTAATAATTGGTAATATGCCAACAATTAAAAAATGGTGCCATAATAGACAATTAAAAACTTAAAAGCTTGTTAAGGGTAACATGATTAACTGCATAATAATAGGTGCATAACGTAGACAACATGTAAATACAGGAATAGTGCACGACAAACACAGACAGCAGCTTTTTATCGGAATCGTTAAAAGACAAACTTATTAAGCAAAAAACTTTGCGCCTGCAAAATATTATCGAAAAAGTTAAAAAATCTTCAAACCTGTTGATGATATGAAAAAGCAGGTGGAAATGATCACATGGAAGTTAAATCAGAAAGGCATCTCTATGCTGTAAAAATTTCATTTTGAAAATAAAATTCAAGCACCTTCTCAACACTGACTTCATAAACTGCACAAACTAAACAAAATACGCAAACGGGAAGCAGTTTGCTGTACAAAAAAAAACACTAAAAGGATTAATTCTAGCTCGTATTCGCTAGCGCGACAAACAACACAAATCAATAAATGTCAAGGATATCTAAGCTGAGAATCTGAAAGTTAGTGGGTAGAAGGGTGGAGGGGGAGCGCACCCATATCACAAGTTAGTAAAAGAGAGTTCATGCAGATTCAAAACTTGTACATTAAAAACTTCTTTATCCGTTGAATAGTGCTAGAGATTGTGTGGAGATAAGGAGTGTATAGGTGGAGGGTGGTTTATAAGGGGAGTAACCAACGGCTAAACCACATTGAAAGCACTATTGACAGGGATCTAAAACAAATTAGCAGTTAGTTAGCTTGGGGTTAGTAAACAGGGAACAAAGGCTAACACGCAGTGTTCATAGGTTCTAGGTCTACATATGACAGTGACAACAAACTTTTAAGTGATCTGAGAGTTGGCTAGTGTGGGCCGTAATAAGCTTCAACAAGTTTCTGGTCAATTTTCAGCAGGTCGTAAATACTAAAGGTAGTTTTGGTAAGTTTTGAATTTCTCCGTCAAATGGGAGCTAACATATAATCAAAGTTTTTAGCAAATAAAACTTGTTTAACAACCAAGAAAAATACGGACTTCTTTTATCTAGAAAAGAATTCAAAATATATTAATCTATTTCTGACTAGAAATGGGCCTTCGATCTTTACGAGGAAAGATAACTACAAAAAACATCTTATAAAACTGTAGAGTAGACAACTTCTAAAATTGTGAATATAAAAAAATTTATTATTAATTTCGCATCTTTCACAAATTCAATAGCCTTAAATCTTTATTAAATTATTTAATAATTTTACTAGATTAGACCTCACCACCCAAACAAAGAAGGAACCTAGCTAGGAGTGTGCAAGAGAAGAAAACAACGAATGTAAATGTGTGCTAGCAAAGACTTGGGTGTAAACCTAGCAGTTTGCCATACATTATATGTTATCAGCCACAGCCATACAATCGAGGAAGTTAATTTCATACTTCTTACACCAAAGAGTTAGTTTCCCATTTAGTATTCTACCAAAAACGCAACGTCAGCGATAGTTTTGCAATTACATATTCTCGCAGGAATAAGTTCGTTGACGAGATAAACTGGGTGAGAGGCTGTAAGGACCAGTGGACGCACCAAACGTCCTGTATACAGTCTGTGAATTATAGGAGTTACCATTGCTGAAGTCTGCATACTCTGGCTTAGCCCACTGACCACCAGTCGAGTTGTGTAGATGGAGACCCAGCGTGGACCTGCTCATACTACTATGTGCACTGTATGTAGATCTCTTCTCTTCAAAGTCCTCTAGGTAACTCTTAAAAGCCCTAACCACTCGCAACTACAAACCATACAAGTTTACAAATCAATAAGGAGTTGTCTGTTCATAGTTGTGAGTAACCAACGGAGTTGTGCGACCATTAGTAAGGATGTAAGGAGATGAGAGAGCACAACTACAATAATCAGATGGAGATGTTTAGTACGTGGAATGAGTAAAATGAAGATATGACAATGTTGATGGATCGTTGGACTACAGGGTTACTCATGAGTATTATTAAACAGGAAGTAGACAAGGAAACGTACCTTAGGATCTGGAGAGAGCATTTCATCCGAGACAAGCGGTAGACACGAAATCAAACGCGATGACAAACCGATTTGAATTCTTGATTAAAGAAAACCACATCGAGTGGAAGTAAATGAGTAGTTAGACTAACAAGGTAGCAGTAACTAATGCAAGCAGCAAGTGATATCAACACTAAACCAAATGCACAAACAAACACACGCTAGATGTTAAATAAACAGCAACAAGGGCGGACAACTCAAAGAGACAGTAAAGTAAGTGGAGAGAGGAGAGGGTGTAGAACAGAATAAATATATAAAGCCTAAGGTCAAGAAAGCTAGGGTCAAGGACACACAGAAAGAAGGGTAACAGAACACAATCACAATGCGCAATATTCTTCTTAATTGCATATAATTCGGGGTTAAAATTCATTTTTCATGTTCAACTCTTGTTTTTAAATTGTTGTAACATTTTGTACAGTTGTTAACTGGCAAGCATGCACAACTCCAATACTTTTAGTGTCCTAGCCTATATTTTCTGTAAGTTGGAAAATTGAAAAAATGCGAAACAAATCGAGTAAAAATAATTTTTTGATGGGCAGGATAGCTTGAGTAGAGAGACAAATAGATACCTGCTGCTGCAGACGGCTGATACTTCTTATCCATAGAATCTGCCCCTTGGACTTTGTATCATGTGGAAGGTCCGCCTGGCTGAGGGCGGCCGTGTTTACTATATCTTGTTCAGCGACATCTCGGCCGATGGTGAATGTCTTTGGCAATGTGTGCACCGGAATAAATGTCAGAATCTGCAACAAAATTAATAATAATAATTTATTTATTTATTGACCATCTGAAGATAGAAAGAATCACATTTTAAAAAGGATATCAAACAGCCCATGAAATAAAAAGCAAAGATATCACAGTACAGACATGACAGGGCCAGGAGTGGTGACAATACAACAGTTATGTACGAGGAGTTGTGTACCTGTGTCCATACGAGGGTGATAACTCCAAACATGACACACCACAACCATTGCTCAGCATTGAGGGGTTTACATTCAAATACAAATCCTCCAACTTGCACTAGCAAAATCTACAAACATACAGAATAATAAGATTTACATAATACATAATAACTTTGTAAGCTTACACTGGTTGTAGGTGAATTAATCAGGGATATCAACTAAACAAACACAGAGCTGAAACCACTGAGTGCAGATGGTTATTTACAAATATATCTAGTTAAATTTATTTAATCAATGGGGTTGTGACATTAAGAGTTATCTCTCTTTGAACTTTCTACATCCAACCGGAAGTTACCATTGTTCGTAGTATAAAATATAGTTACTTCATGCAGACTCGTGACAGTTTTTCCCTGATAGCTTCCATGCTGTCAATTGTATACTATAATGACATGTCCCTAAAAACACTTTAGACTATTTTTAAAGACAGCAGCATCAAATCTACCTGCAGCAACAAAGATTTAAATTTTTTTTACAGTTTTTTCAATTATTATTTATTACAGTTGTTATCCACGGAACTCCGGGGCTTGCCAAAAAAGTAACAGAGACGATGCGTCCTGTAATAAAAACTATTCGTAGCAATATCCGGTTGCTTGCAAAAAGTTCAATATCACAAACCCAATTCATTGAAACTGAGCGAAAAAGCTAGGTTATTACTAACACATTTAGTAACGGGCGCATCGTCTTCCTTCTCTTTTTCGGCAAGCCTCTGATGCCCGTGTTAGCATTATTCTAACTATCTTTTATATAGTTATTAGTGAAATCTTTTTTTTATTTATTATAATAATTTATAATTATGATTCTACTGTTTATGATTGCTATTGTAATTATTAAGGTTATTATTGAATTGTGATTAGATAATAATAATTATTATAAATGATGCTTCTTATAATAATAAATAATAATTATAGTAGTAAGTAACAACTTATTATTTATTATTAATTATATTATTATTTATAATTATTATATTCATAAATCAATTATGATAAAAAAATGAATAATTGATTTTATTATTATAAAACATTGTCACCACATTAAATTCTCATTGCCATTTATAATAATAGTTTCATAGAGGTGTAGATAGATGCGAATGATTAATTACTTGTATTATTATTATTTCCCGCACAGATACCAGACAATCCATTTACACATAAACGTTGCGTTAAATAAGTTAATTATCGTTGGTGTTTCATCTTATTTATTAACTACTGTACCAACGATCGTATATAATCGCTGACCGCATCGTGGTTATTTAATGATTATTATGCTCTATTGCTACACTTGTGTGATTAAAAACTTATGTACGTGTAATCTGCTATAGCCCTGTGAGCTCCGTGACTTGTTCAATTATATCAATCGCATTGCAATAGCCTGTTTATTCTAGTTTAACATCTCAACTCCGTATTTCTGCATTGTACTCTATATAAAAATTTCGGCATTTTCCGGTTGGACTTACGCCAGCGCCCCCTATAAGGGGGGATAACCCCAGTCACAACCCCATTGATTATGTACTTAACAATAATTGCAAACTGAAAACTTTCATGACCAGCTTTTGCACTTGATGGCCATTCAGTCAGGTCAGAGTAATATTTTTGTCAAAAAAAATTAGTCTATTCAGAAGTGAACACAATGTATCAGACAGTAATAACATGCAATAACACACGTTGGGACAGTTTCTGCAGTAATAACATGCAATAACACACGTTGGGACAGTTACTGCAGTAATAACATGCAATAATACATGTTGGGACAGTTACTGCAGTAATAACATGCAATAATACATGTTGGAACAGTTACTGCAGTAATAACATGCAATAATACATGTTGGGACAGTTACTGCAGTAATAATATGCAATAATACATGTTGCAACAGTTACTGCAGTAATAACATGCAATAATACATGTTGGGACAGTTACTGCAGTAATAACATGCAATAACACACGTTGGGACAGTTTCTGCAGTAATAACATGCAATAACACACGTTGGGACAGTTACTGCAGTAATAACATGCAATAATACATGTTGGGACAGTTACTGCAGTAATAACATGCAATAATACATGTTGGAACAGTTACTGCAGTAATAATATGCAATAATACATGTTGGGACAGTTACTGCAGTAATAACATGCAATAATACATGTTGGGACAGTTACTGCAGTAATAACATGCAATAATACATGTTGGGACAGTTACTGCAGTAATAACATGCAATAATACATGTTGGAACAGTTACTGCAGTAATAACATGCAATAATACATGTTGCAACAGTAGTATCCTACTGCCAACAACGATAGACAATGAGCCACATTCGTCTGGCCAAAAATGATAGACAATGTGCCGAGAGATTTACCTGGCCAACCATGGTGCCGATCCAGATTCCAATAAACATGGGGTTGCGATGTAGACCTTGTACTACATTTCGCTGGCCGTGAATTTTTCTAGCGTTGATTTCATTAAAGAGAGTCATCATAACAAAAGTATTAAATACCATCGTCAGATGAACAGTGGCCTCTGGACACTCCTGGTTGATGCCTGACTCCACGTCAAACCACTCAGCACCTGACAATATACCAATATATGATATTACCTAAGGGAGCACATGACTGGAGTTGTGCCCTCTACCTTTTGGGAGTTGTCTGCTTATTTACAAAGAGCTAGTCGATGGCGCTAAGAAAAGACCATAGAATTATCTCCCTTCCTAGAACGCCAACCGTAGGTGAAATATGACATGAGCGGATGGTGACAGAGCGTACTATACATAATTTATATAGTATACAGTAAGCCAAAATTTGGCGCCGTAGAACGAATCAAATCCTCTATCACATTCTCTTTTCTGATCGGCACATCCCTGCTTAAAAGGACCAGTTCTACAATAGAGATAATCTATCGTAAAAACGTTAAATATTTGCACTTCCCAAATGTCACCAGCTGCTATCAACTGGTCAGCGTTCTAGAAGGGGAGATAATTCTATGGAAAATACAAACTCTGGGTAAACAGCTTCACATTAATGAAGGAGATGAGCACAAGAATAATGACTGGTGGTATTTTTAGTGAGTAAATGATGCAGTAAAGTTATTTGCCCATGAACAATACATATATTACATAATTCACTGAAAGAGGGGTGTTTAGCTTTATTTGTTATGATAAATTGTTACTGAACATACAATATGGACATTTGGCTGAATTTAGGGACTGATGAAAGAAGTTGTTGCGGAGTTGTTCTCACCTTAGTGCTTTGGTACACAAAAGAGACACATGCTTGTGAGCATTGTTTTTATACGATGTCTTATTATAAGAAAATGAAAGATTTGCAAAAAATAGACTTGTTTCTATATAGGAAGGGGTTGCCATGTCTAACCATGGTGCAAATAATTCATAATAGCCAAAACATTGTGATTGCAGCAAACTAAAAATGGTTTAGAGTCAACCTTTCGTTATAAATAAAAATATCTCAAAAAACTCAAATACATCACAACCACTCAGTCACTTTCAAGCAAGAAATTGGTAAAAGAACCAAATAACTAAACATGTAACTGTATAGAAATAAATATATTGTTTCAATGTTCTAAAAAAGTATATTTCGTATTTAGTAATCATAATAATTAAATCTGAAATATCAGGTACATGATTGAAGAACTCAATCAACATGATACTGAAAATGAGTGAAATGTGTGGGAATTCGTGGAAATGTGTGGGAATGTGATGTCGTTTTACAATGTTACCAAAGTGGAATGGATTTGACTCTACATCATACCTTGACAAAATTTTGCATAGAGAGAACACAACTCCAAAAACAATTGCACAGCGCAATACACACCAGCGTCACAATTCAATGTAGTTCAGCAACTAAGTTAAGTTATAATATTTATGTGGGTAAACAATTGCAAGACATGGTTACAGCAGAGAATATAATAGTTATTATGATAACGTGATAACTGACTTTCTCATAGCCTGAGGCCTATCTACTCCAATATTATACTTCCAATTCCACCAATATGGTAGTTAAGGAAGGGCAACAATTCCAACTTAAGTATAAATAATTTTTTTTTAATTGAAAAAAAATTGAATCTTATAGCTTATTATGCTTTACAAAAAGGAAAACTCGGCAATCATCATTAGGAAAAAATTACTTTTTATTAAACAGCAGAAATAATCAAATGAAAAAACTTGTTCAACTCTCTCATCAGAGATAACCAACAAATAATATTACATCATCTACTTCACAGTTGGAAGGAATAATTACATTTGAGGTTGGTCTTATTCAAGCATTTCAATTTTGGAAGTAAAATCTTCAAGCAACTACTTTTTGAGGTAGCTTCTACATATGTATGGCACTAAGCAATGAAAATTTGTCAATGATAGATGGGGTAACAATAAAAGGTTGATTTGTATCGCTAAAACTAAGAAACAAAAATAAATCAAACAAACTCGCCATAATGTGTTGCTTTCCAGAGGACACAAGAGAAAACAAATCAATAGTTTACAGGCCAAAGTTTGCTTGCATTCACAGCTGACTACAGAGACCTGTCATCGTTTTGTACTAGTTTGACTAACAGTTCAATTGGCACTATTTAACTTAAAGAGCATGAATCATATTAAGTGGGTGATTTAGGACAATATAAATATCATCGAATAGTTTCATCATGAAATAAACTGTAGACACTATTTGATCTGTGGGACTATCTACACCAATTTACTGATTATGCACTTCCATTCTACCACCTGCTGCCAGTTTCTCTCACACATCATCTCCTAAATAGATGCCTTTACTTATGAAAAAAATCAACCATAGCTCAAAAGAAATTGTGCAAGATAATATGTGAGAAAATAACAAAAGTGATAATAAATTTATGGGCGATATGTTGGACCACAGATGGTCTGCCAACTTCATGTTCTAACAATTGGCCATAAATTTACCATTCTGTATTCCTCGTTCTTAACAAAAAAAAACACGAAACGTAGTGAAATGCATTTCAAGAAGGCAGAGTATCAGCCAGGTGCATACACAAAATATGCTTGAAATTATAATGAAAGACTTGTATATCTTCAGCGTGAAAAGTACAATAACTGTGGTAGGCTTTTACAAAATAAGCCTGTCTCTGGGGCACAGAGACACCCTCTTGGGCTAAATTTCATTACCACTGGCAACTGTTTGTCCCTGTTACTAGTGCTGTAATGACTGGTGTTGCCAGTAAAGTAGTGAATACTTTGCAGGGGCGGGCACTGAGACACGCCGGGCCGGTCATACAGAGCTGGCGTTGTCCCCTGCAGGGCTGGTGTTGACCCTTACAGGACCGGTATGGTGACCTACTAGGCAGGCACCAGATGGATGCCTTAGCCCAGAATCATAAAGTTAGCCGTAGAGCCTTACAAAGTCAAGTCCAGGACTTATCTATCTCCAGACCCAAAGAAAGACAAACACCAGGCTAGAGAAAGCCCAAGGACTTAGTAGGAGATGGGAGAAGATACCTATAGATAATCTACCCTCTAACTCCATCCCTTTCTTCTTGGGTGCTTATTAAGCCTGATTCACATACATATCGTAGATGCTCGCAAGTGATCGCAGATCATCGTACGACAATATGCGATACATGTTTACATAAACTTGGAAAACTCACGATCGCAAGAGGTATAATCACTTTCTTGACTGGGAAGTAATAAAATCTCGAAGCACGTCTTCACTGACCAACGACTATATATATACTAAATGAATTGTCGTTGTTCAATTACACCGACCTATTCATTATTTTAACAATTTTATTAAATTGTGACTCATATTATCATTAAATATTATTCCTTATTTTTTAATTAAATTTATAACTGTTGTTTAATGGTGCATTATTATTTTTTTATATCTCTTAATATATCATTTTTGAATCTCAGTTTATAATAATATACTAATTATGCTATTATATAAAAATTTACAAAAAATATATATATTTATACATTTGTATCAACTATCATAATATTTCATTCGGAAAATTGATAATAAATAATTAATAATTATAATTAAACAATAATAATTTTATTACTCATTATAACTTTTTGATCGCAGTCATGTTTACATGAGTAACCTTGACCTGGCTGTGGTTTTTGAGAAAATAAAAAAAATTGTACGCCTTTATCGTATGACGTCGCAGAAAATTTTGTTCAGATGAACTTTTCTTTGAGCCTATGCGACAGCGTGCGACATCGTAAGAGCCACTGCAAATCCCGGTTCTCATACATTGCAGATTCATCGTACGAGTATCTGCGATTAATTGCGAGCATTTACGATATGTATGTGAACCAGGCTTTACATGGAACTGCTCGACATTATTTTTAGCCTTGCATCGTTGTTGATCTAAATCACTTCATGCACATGTTATTGGGTGCATTGCTAATTAGGACAATAGTTTGCTGTGCTTCAGCCTACATAATGCTGAATCTTTTCATTATTCATTGCACTTGTTCTTGTCTTTCCACATGCTTCTGCCATTATACCATAGAGCTGTACAGAGCATTAATAAATCTATTTGTACACAAGCAACTGTACTAGTATGTCTGAGCTACAGGCTCTGTACTAGTTGCTAGGTGCCATTGACCAAGTGGCACCAACCACACCTGTGGTGTCCCCTCTGGAGAGAAGTAGAGTACTTGAGATTGGTAGTTTTCTGTAAGTAACAGATAGCAGACCCTTTCAACCTCATGGCCACTGATTGAGGGACAATCACTTGTTGGTTATAGTGGATGCCTGCACCTTCATAACACTTCGCAAATTACAAAGTGTCCAGCTTGTCTTAATAATCTAATAACCCAGCAGTCACTACACATGTTCAAATCACTCCGGTCTGTGCCACGACGAAAACTAGCACCGGAAAGCGCATGAGAGTGCTACTTGTACGACTGTGTGATACTAAGAGTATTCATGGCCTACGTTTACCAAACAAAATGCTATAAAATCAATCAAATTGGCAATAAATCTAATCAATAAATAATCGATTTGTTTGGAACTCGAGGGTCAAGAAAACTTGGCTCACTGCATGAAACAAAAATAATCAATGATCATTTATTTATGTGTCCGTAGGTTGCGAATGAAACTGAACACTAAATAAATTATAAACAGGGAGTATAATTTGTTAATTTTAAAAGACTAGCATTTTATTTTATACTAAATACTGAATAAAAATGGCGACTTCACAAACTATACTAGTTTATAACAATGTCATCTTTAATTTCATTGATTACTTGGCAAATCGGGAGTTTTCTTCTTTATGATTTGCTGGATAAAATGAATATTCATTAAAAAATTAGGAATTTCTAAACTAATGTTCCGTTCCATAGGCGACTTGATGAATTATGAACACAAATTATTTTTTGTAATTTCTTTGACTAAAATGCAGCTAATATTCTCAATGTTTAAAAACGCCAGTTCACTTAACAGGAATGGCTTTCATTTGTTCCAAGTGAAGCCAACAATGATATTAACTATTGAGTAAGACATAGTAGTTGAGAAATTTTTTACTATCTGCAAAAAAAGCAAGTAAATATATCTATCACTTATAAACAAAAAAAGTAACATAAATTATTATTTTAAATATCGAGCAACCAGGTATTGAATCAGCTGCATATTGGTCTCTGGAACATTTGGTAATCATGCCCACTTTAGGAGCACAAATTTTCAAAAAACAACTTTGGCCTGGCATTTTTACATGTAGCATCTCGTCGCTGCCAGTTGATGGCAAAAAGTTGATTGAAGTATTCCTCATATATTCAGCAGTAATCGGTAGCCATGTTAAAAGTTTGTAATCAACTACATTGTTTAAGATCAATACTTTATGCTACTGTGAAAGGACTTTGTCTGAAAATCAGACAAAAAATACCGAATCAATAAGAAGAAACGGAATTATAAAACAATGAAACAATAAGCCTTGTAAAAGTAAAGCTGATGGCAAATTTCCATTGAGGGAATTTCCCCGTAGACCCCTTCCTTTGACAAAAGCCAACTGATTGGGGTCACAAGTGGTCGTTATGTCAAGTCTAGAATTGGGTTCAACAGCATGAAACTCACAATGTAATTTAATCATTTATAAAAGAGAGTATTACAGAACACAGACTACCAAGAGAATTATACATCTGCGTTTGTTGGTTAAACAGTTGAGTTGGGCACATTTCAGTAGGCAGTATGAAGGACCACACCCGCTGTCTTATGTTCTGGTCAAATGAGTAATCATCAATATAAACTAAAAAATAAACATGCTACAGAAAATATTAAAAATTTCGCATTATATATCAGAAAAAGGCAATAGTTTACGCGGGTTGTCTTCTTTAAGAATTTGAAGTTTTCTTCACAAAACAAAACGAACGGTGATTCTCTTATGATATTTTACTGGAACAGTATGGCACTTCTAGCGCCTTACTGGTGCGATCCCTATTATGTTATATTACTTTTCCATTGAACGTCTAATAAAAATAAAACCAATATCGATACTGCATGTGTATATTAGGAGGCTGTGGCACGTTAGGCATTTCCAGATAACAAACATCTATGCTTTGAATGTACTTGCGAATGCAATTCCTGGAACTATTTATATGTAAGAATGTTAAAAAACGTCAACTTATTTGGTATGGAGTTGTCATCTTTTATTTATAGAGTCGCCAAGATTACAAACTACTATATTAATATTTATTATTTGCCATTTTGTAACAATGCTTATTACAAATTTTAATGATTTGGCTATAACAGATAAATAATTATTTTTTTTAATAAAAGTATAAAATAAACAATTATAACAAACAACTTATAGTATTAATGATAATAATGTCATGTAAATAATAGCAATATTGATATTTTTTTTCATATTACTATAATTAACCATCCATGTTAAATGTCCAAAAATAATTTCAATAAGCTTCAAGACGTATTAGCATTATTTATTATTATCAGAACAGAAACTTTAACGCCTCGTCATTCCTGTCATTGTAGTTGACGTAAAAGAGTTTGGTTTTGACAAAACTTTGAACAGAATTGGCAAAAGTATAGATTACGATCAAAAACGTTATAGGATGAGTACCATCCTGAATGGAAACACCTGAATTCAGCATAGTGTTGAGAAAAGTATGTTCTGAACTCATCGAAAAATGAGAACTTCGCCTATTTTGTCATGGACTTTCCAATCTGAAAATGCCTATTGTCATTGCGCTTGAGCAATATAGGTTTAATGTTTATCAAAGAGAAGAGGATTATGTCATATTTGATAGAAGATAAAGGGGATCAACAAATATTTAATTTGCTAAATCATCCTTAGAGAAACATTCCTTTGACCAATCAAACTCGGAAAAATGTGATGCAATGGATAACAAATAGTTTAGGATAACTCCATGACTAAAGCTAATTTTCCAGCCCTTATCATTGCACTTATTTGCCTTGACCACCTGGTAGTGGATACATAACTTCCGTCTTCAACGAGAGAAACTATTTACTGTACTGGTGTTTTATGTAATTAATTATTTTTTCAAAAAAAATCTGTAAAAAATAGTTAAATGAAAATGTGAAAAAAGGTGTGAGAATGGGGGAGAGAGGGAGAGGTGCCATAGATTGCATAAAAACCAAAGTAAAACTTAAAACATATCTATGTTGGAGGGGGGACAGGAGTGGAGAGGAGTGAAAGGGAGATTGAAGAAGGCAGGAGTTGTGACAGACTACTGGTGTCTGTTTTTGTCATTGCAGTTATAAATATATATTTATGAATGAAACAAATAAATAATTAATGTTGTAGTGTATAAATTGCGATTCTTACTAGCTACTGACAAATGATTTTGCCGATGTAATAATTTTTACAGAGGGCAGGCTAACGTGAGGAGGTGGCTACACAGGCCGATTTTTGCCATCGGAAGGCCTTAAAATGGGCGTGGCTGATACATCTGCACATTGTGGGGCCTGATTGTAAGTCAAACCAACATATCGGTCGGTGCCCGATGCCAAAAGGCACGTAAACGCCCTCTGATTGGCTAAATCAAATTATGTTCATAAGCTTATCAAGATTAGCCATTTACAGCAAATTCCAACCAAACAAAAATATTATCAACTTCACACTCCAAAACAATGCTGAGGTTATAGAACCGGTACGTTCATCACTTCGCACTAAAAATTATTTTAATGTAATGCAGTTAGGAAAAAAACTTAATCTGGTGAAGTTGTTTCATGATTTTTGTTGGAACTCTATGCCCAACGGGTGTGTTTACCGTTCAGGGGGCCGTCCACCCTATGACGTTCATGGAGCAAACGCATATAGTAGTTTAACTATAATAAATTCATTGCAAATAATGAGCCCTTTTACATTAACTACAATGAGAATACAAGAGTGATGAGGCCTAAAGTTTCATTTCTAACAATAATAATAAATAATAATAAGTCTTGAAGCATGTTGAAATTATTGTTGGACAAATTTACTCAGGATGGTGAACTATGATAAAATTATAATAAATAATTATAACTTAATAATAAAAAGGGGTAATAATCATTATTATTAGTATTACTGTTATTCAAATGAGATCATTATTAATATTATTATAAGTTGCTATTATTGTTGAAGTTAGCTATTTTATTACACTTTCGTTGGTAAAAACATATGTTTAACTGTTTAATAGGATGGATGAGCCTACCACTGGTTGAACCTACGAAGGAGGAGTCGACCACGGGAGGAGGTGTCAGTAGAGACCAAAGGAAACAGGCTTTGGGGAAGGGCAACAATATGTCTAAATATTCCCATTCATTGTTGTTTACAATGGGTAAGCCAGCTAATTCAAATTGTAAACAAACATATATTAATTATAATTATTTGCATTAATAATAAACAACAGTAGTAGTTGTAATAATAATAAATAATATCATCACCATAGTGTATTATTGAAAATTTTTGTGATTATAATAAATAATGCACTTTCTTAGTATTAATGATTGTCTTACTATCAAATGACAAGTAAAATCCATAACTGAACAACGTAATTGTAAAAGCAATAAAAATTGAGAAAACAGTAAGCGTCACAGACCGAAAGCCAGTTTTGATTTGTTCTTTAAAGTGCAACTTATCACCATATTGAACCCACCAATAATCGTCACAGTTCATCGTGAACCTTGGTATACTTTGTAGACTTCGGTATCTTTGATATAAAAGACCCTGATGAAAGCACAATTGTTATACAAATTAATTTTGTTTTGAAAATTTAAAAACGCTAGAAACACAAACAATCTCTGGTTAGATAGCAAATGAGAAATTTAAACCCGGCATACATAAGATTGAGACAATTAAATGTTTTTAGAGCAGTTTTTATTCCCCTCAGCGTTGCGTTTCAGGCGTTTACCCATCAGGAATGACAGGCAATGACATGCACAGACATTCAGACAGATCATGTCGCACTTATATATATTTAGATATACGTCTTATCTGTGATTGAGACATATAAATAATCAATATTATGACTGATGGAATGTTTCTTATTTGTGAGTCTCAGCCACTAGCAACTTACTGGTTGATGTTATAACTTTTACACTGGGGAGAGTAGAATTACTAACTTGATGATGTCAATGCAAAAGCATTCTGTACAATATATATATATAACAATACGCATGTATATGTGCAATAATTACATTTAAATAATAGTTTAAAATCTCACCTAGATACAACATGCAGAAGAGCACAGTCAGTTGGTAAACAGCCTGTCCTAATATGTTAATCATCATTCTACGAGATATGAGGGGTTTGGTACGGCCATAGGGCTTGCGCTCCAGTAATTCTTCAGTTGGTAATTCAGTAGCTAAGGCTAGGGAAGCCAGAGTGTCCATGATAAGGTTAACCCACAACATCTGTATAGCCTTCAGTGGACTTTCCTATATTGTGGAATACATGGAGCCGAGGCTAAGTGACATTGTGTTATGACAGCACAGACACTGTAGCACACTCTATGAGAGATGTATCTATAGAAGTTAGGAGTTGTCTTTCATTAAAACGGCCTGATTGTATTTATACGTTAGTCTAGAATTCTATTGGCCATTTAAAACTTATATAACTTCCAAAACGTTTTAGGAAATTTAAAGAAAATAATCAGTGAATATGTTGATAGAAAATGTTTTCGTTATGCTCGTTGGCAACCATGAATCGATGCAAGTTCATTTGTGATGTAAAATGTTTGGGACGAAGTGTCAACAGGAAACGCTGCATTACACTGGAGTATTATTCAAAGTTAACGTTAGTGCAGTGTATAAAAAATAACATGTATAAGTAGAAGTCACTCAACAACAGTAAATAAACTTGTTGTTGAACAAATGCGCAACAAGTTAATGCACAAATTGAAACCTCTGCCCTGTGAATCAGTCTGATCAACTAATCATTGACTTTAACAATACTATTTAACTTCAAATAATATTTTTCAAACTTTCAAAAGGACAAAAGTATAACGATCTATAAATAAACCGAGCTAAATTTAGTAACTATGACTCATTCTGGTACCTCATTGGCTGAAATAAAAAAGATTTTGCAAGGAAATAAAAATATTATTGAAGTTTGCACCGAGTATCAACAGATGTTCAAGTATAGGCTTCACCACTAAGTTACCTGTTGTTACCTGTAAGTATTTACCTTAATTGTGGCAGCGCCGACAAAAGCAATAATGACAGCGACTACATTGACTGTCAGTTGAAATTGTAGAAACTTAGCTATGCTGTCGTATACATTACGTCCCCACATGACAGCTTTGACTATACTTGTGAAGTTGTCATCTGTGAGTATGATATCAGATGCCTCCTTGGCCACATCAGTTCCAGCTATGCCCTATGAACCATTCAATTATGTAACAATTATGTACTTATAAAACATTTAATCATATACCAGGCAATTATATAACAGTATTTTACATAACAAGTTACATAATAATAGCTTACATAACAAGTTACATAACAATAGCTTACATAACAAGTTACATAACAATAGCTCACATAACAAGTTACATAACAATAGCTTACATAACAATTTACATAACAATAGCTTACATAACAAGTTACATAACAATAGCTTACATAACAAGTTACATAACAATAGCTTACATAACAATTTACATAACAAGTTACATAACAATAAAGTATCTAACTACCAATTACCTAAAAGAATCATTCTCAAAGATATCATTTATTTACTTGCAAACAAACAATCGCCGCATATAATGGCAGTTTATTATTTAAACGTTTACATTCAACTTTATGGCTTCCAGTTCTTTTACACAAAATAAAACCATAAATTTGGTTCGTCAGTAAAGAAACCATTTTGTTTGAGTGAGGTATGAATTATCTAACCAAGGAAGTTCAGCTGTATGCACCAGCTGATAGTCTAGCTTCTACCAGTCTAATGGATTGGTAGCTTCTTGAGTCAGATTACACTCTGCCACTAAACCTTTGCATATCAAGTAATGAATAAACGTTACATTTTTTTTAATAAATTCATTCATTTTAAATAAACAGTTTTTTCATCGTTTAATATATTTACAAGCTCTAACCATTTTATTTTATCTATTTAGGTTCAATATAATGATCTGAAACGTGGAAGTTTTGCTCTATTAGTATAAGCATAAGTTGGCAGCAGTTTTGAGCTGACGTTGGGTCTGTTGGTCATGATTGATAAACAATGCATTATACTTGATAAATGCCATCGCAGCCTGTCAAACATCTGACAGCTGGTAACCGATATTTATCATCGAATAGGATGGAAAACTGTGCCGCATAGCTGATAGCCTCCATTGCATAATATCAGACAATGACAGTTATCCCTGCGGATAAACAGCTATCAGATAATCAAAGGCTGTGTCATCTTTTTTCCAATGAGGAAGTTTTGTTTTGACTTTCGTTTTACAAAAAAATATACAGCGAAAGAGACTTTGAACTTTTACAGGTGAAAATAAAAAATAAAATTGATCAGCATGGAAGAGTAAGCGACAAGTACCATGGCAAATCCAACATCAGCCATTTTGAGTGCAGGTCCGTCATTTGTACCGTCTCCCGTCACGGCTACCACTTCCCTGTTAGTGGTGAGTTTACTCTCTATAATTCCCTTAACTAAAGTATATTTGTCTGTAGGGGACGATCTAGCTAGCACCCTCAACGTCGGCCATACACTGTCCACCAGTTCCTGCTTAACCTACATATAACGTGGATATAGGTCACAGAAGTGTGACAACCAGAGCCATATAGCTAGTTATATATACTATCCTGGTAACAACATAGGCTATCTGCAACGATTATACAGTAATAGTACTTTATGATCTCCAACCACAGGGATTGTTTTGTAATGACTCTACAAGATTCTTTCCACAACAAAGTTGGCAAGTGTGCAAAAAACTTGTTATTTCTGTGAACATTGGAATAAACAAAGCAGATTATGGTAATATGGAAAAACTTTGTGGAGCATTCCAATCGGACAGGAAAATATGAGAAACAAAGTTTACAAACTAATGGGACATATTCATAGGTCAATATGATTGATCAACTGTTCAAAGAATCTATTGATTAAAACTAAAAGGTTATTTGAGCAAGATATTGAAAATCTTTGTGTCAAAATGCTAATCAATACCCCCTACAGAGTATGGAATTTCCACACAGCAACAGGACCTCAATCACACAGCGCAGAAGACGTACATTGCCTGATGCATCTCTCACTCTCCTGTTAAACTCTTTGCCATCTAAGACCAGAAAGTCATCAGTTGGAGTTATGATACCACATTTGATAGCAATCGATCTGGCAGTGTTTATGTTGTCTCCTGTTACCATTCGCACCGTTATACCAGCACTTTGACAGCGTTTTATGGCTGCTGGAACCTGCGGGATACAAAAAGCCTCCGTATCTGGCATCTGTTTAATTTCATAGGAAATGCAGTATTGTTACTGGTACATGGGATGGCTTGTTTTGGAATAAATCAGAGCAGCTTTATCCACAGCCTTTGGCAGAGAGCCAGGAATGGGATGGCTGGTGAGCATTGAATGGCACTAGAGAGGAGGTAAATACAAACTTCTGGACGGACGGGGTCTTCAATGCCACATATTGCAATAGATGTGAGACCAGTCAATATATTCTCTTCCACATCCCAATCTACTCTCTCAGAGTATTTCACCTCATTGATTGCAGTCGCTGACGCGCTGCCTGTAACACAATGATCACGAGACTGCTGAAACAACAAAGCGTGTTTTTATATAGAGCCAAGTCAAGGGGCTTGGTTAGCAACTACAGCGATGCAATATAATTGGATCTTTGTAAATGATTGCGGAGTCGTTAGCAATTTGCTAGTACTAGTAGTGAGTAGTGTAAGCACTGGACAAGTTTTATATATCGCTGTGGGAGGACCCAAGTATGGCTTAGCCAATCCTGTCCAAGCATAACCAAACAGTGTTATATATTAGTGTAATAGCACTGCAGCCATATTGAATCATGTCAAAAGTATTTTATTCTATACTCATAAAATACTTCAGTGGTTGCAGTCTGCACCTAAGTCCATTTAACATGAAATGAGTAAGCATAACAGTAGCTTGGGCGCTAAATAAATCAGCCATGTTACATTTAAAGATTTTCCTTTACACAAAAACTGCGCAGAGGCGTCTCAATGTAAGTAAAGTAGTCACAAGACAAGTTTTGGTGATATTTCAAGTAGACACTGAAACAAATTTTTTTTCATCAAGCTTAATGGAAAAAAATTTAGTGTCACAAGGGTAATTGCATAATAAGCGCTAGGCAAGTGGCTTTTCCAACACATTTCTTCACTAGACATTGTATACTTGCAGCATGCACTACACTACACCATTCTATATCAGTGCCATGTGCTACCAGCAAGCAAGCGAGTGCATTCACTCACTTGTGTATGTAAAGCCGTGGCTACACACACCTACGTTTTGTAGGTATGCGGTAAAAACGCGTTTTTTTTCTTGCCAAGAGACACTTTTTTTACAAAAAGACGCTCAATTTCGTAGACCAACGTGTTGGTCTACGAAAACGTTTTTTGCCTGACGCTTTGGTGATTGGACAATTATTATTAAATAACTACTCTCGATTGGATAAAATATAGGGATGAAATTTGACGACTCCAGTGAACTTTTTTATAATTTAACCTTGACCTGGTCCTTACTGATTGGCCAACAGTACTTTTATCAAAGAGGTTACCGTTTATTTATAAGCAACTAATTATTATTTATAAATTTTAATTATTTATCACAGATAATAAATTATTTATCTAGTATTCTAAAGAAATATCATAATTAATTAATTATTATAATTTATATTTATTATAGTTATTACATTGATTATTTTCAATAATTATGTCCTCTTTGCCTCACTGGACACTCCATAGCGTTGCGGTGATCAATCATCTGTGTGTGTAGCCACCAGAGCGACGCTACGAAACGTTTTTTTCGTCATATTCCTACAAAACGTAGGTGTGTGTAGCCAAGACTTTAGGCTTGCGCATGCAGTTGACTGCTAGTATGAACCCATGTCACAATTGTACATGATATTTTATAGATAGAAAGAGCTGTTGGGCACTTGATCGCAACCTTAGTTTACATAGCTATGGCAGGGGAAGATGAGACTGTAGCACATGGCCAACATGTAGATGTAAAGTGTACAGTGTCCAGTGTTGAGACCTATACATCACTGGTGCATAGAATCAACAGCCAACAGATGAAGCCAGTAATGCAGGATGAAAGAGAAAGTAGGATAAAGGGATTAGATGAATACAAAACAGCCACCAACTTGAATGATTCATTGATCAAATTGAAAGTAAAAATTTATGGAGAGGAGAATGAGTATCAGTTTCCCACATTGCTAAATGAACATTCACACTACAGCCTGGTGATAGCACTAGCGCCATCTATTGCGCACTACCCAGCTGATGTTTACACAAGCATGAAGAAGCGACTCTGTTGCAGACAGATAATGCTACAAGAAATAGCTGCTAACCGTAGACCTACAAAGTACCACACATTTCTTCCTAAATTACAGAGTTGGACCCAACATAAATTAGTTAAGCCATATGTGACGATGATTGCATCACTTCTAACTAACTGCACATCCTTGTATGCTAGTGTATATGAAAGTAACTCAAAAATAGGCAACCTTCATTCGACAGAAAGTATATATTATGTATTGTTTTACAGTATACTGATCAGCACCATGTTATATTCAGCTCTTCATAATACCAAACCATTATGTAACTTTGTAGAAAAACAAGTAGTTAACCCTAGTAATCCTTTATCAAAGCACAATGAAAATAATGTATTTAATATTTTACGATCATTAACGCGCTTCCAACCTCACGACACCGACTTGCAAACGTACCCAGTCGCAGAATTCCCGCAAAATCACAATCCAGCTTTGACAATCGCCATACAACAACAACTAGACGCCATGAGCCCTAGCGAATTCCTCCCTTACGTTCTTAATGAACTGACTCTTGACGAACGGGAGTCGTTGATGATAGATGAGGGTCAGAGACGAAAGACATTCTTGGTCAACTGGCCGTATGACAAAAACCTATCGGGCATTCGAATGGCTCAGGCAGGGTTCTATTGTGTTAACAATTACGATAGAGTGCAGTGCGTGTTTTGTCGAGGATGTCTGCATAAGTGGGAACCCAACGACATTCCCATTAACGAACATCAAAAGCTCTTCCCGTTTTGTCGGTTTGTAAAGGGTCTGGAATGTGGAAACAGAGAATACCGGTCTAAAAAGTTGACATCTGATGACACCATAAACATAACTAGTTATTTACCAGAGCCAGTAAATGGAGCCAAGAGAGACAGTCTGGTAGATAGTGTATCGTTAGGGATCTCTACAAACCGAGCAGCCATTCCTCAGTATGCACCAGAATCAGCTAGACTTGCATCGTTCCGTAGGTGGTCTCCAAAAATACCAGTCAAACCTGAGGACCTATGCCAGGCTGGCTTCTTTTACACAGGCTTTGATGACCAAGTCCGTTGTTTTTTCTGTTCTGGTGGGCTTAAAGCGTGGAGTGACACAGATAAGCCATGGGAAGAACATGCACGTTGGTTCCCGGAATGTTTGTACCTGATTCACGAAAAGGGTCTGGAATATATCAATGACATTCATGATAAAACGCCTGAAAACAAGAAGAGCAGAAGAAAAACAAAATCTCAAAAAGTCCAAGAAGAACGGGAAAATGACATAATGTCGATGCAGGAAGAAATGTTTAAGCTCTGTGAAAAGCTTGGGCACCCCACAGAACTCATTACCCAAGCTATCAGAATCAACGGCAAACCATTTGATGCTGTATCAGAATTACTCGAAAATGTTACCGATCTAGAGAACACGGGTGTCTTGCCAAACTCTCTGCCAGCTAAAATGGTAACCACTGATCAAATTGATGGCCCAATGACAGAGCAACCATTGTTAGCAAAAGAAATGAAGGTCAGCACACCGAATGGTGCTCAATTCGATACCAATTCCAATTTATGGTGCAAGAAATGCGCACCAAAGATTGGCAAATTCTCCTCCGCTACCCACATAGGTATGCCATGTGGTCATCTAATATTTTGTGATCAATGTAATGAAGAAGAGAAGAGAAAGGTTAAGAGCACAGACTACAAGGTGACTTGCCCATTTGAAGGTTGCGGAGCTCCTTTGTCAGCTGGTATGAAAATATATCTCGCATGACAACACAATCGGGTGAGCAATTCGTACTTCCTGCATTCTCACAGCTGGAGTTTTAGTGTTCAAGGCAAATGGCGATCTTCCTTTCATGTTGATTTATTGAACAATAAGTTAGTGCAAAGATGTCAAATATTTCGCGATTTGTTACATCATGCTGCGTGTCGTGGTGTTGGAAGTGTTTTTCTATTTTGTGTGTATGTGTATATTGTAATTTTTTCATTCACGCACTTTATGTACAAATTAATAAGCCGCTTGTTTAATTGGTTATGTAAAACTTTGCCTCATTGGTTTTTTGTGACAAATTTGTGTAAATTTTTTAAAAATTGTATTGATACTTTATGCTGTGAGCAATATTTATTGAGAATTTTCCTTCTCTCCAGTAGACATAGCCTGTGCACATTGCCTAATCTGCCAATTAATCTCTCAACTATTCCTAAAAATTTCATGAAACCAAACTAATAGTAACTATCTCCTAAACTGTCCAAAGCAGTACCAGAACAACTATTCCCATTACAAAGAAAAACTTTCACAATTTCCAGTCAACCAGACTCCATGAACGGTCAAAACAATACTTGTAAAAAGTAATGTCAATAATGCTTCAGGGTGAGAGGAAAAGGAGACATGATGAATGAAAAACTTTTGAAAATCTTAGCATTTCCATAATTTTCAATAATTAGGCATTTTGAATGTCAAACTAACTTTTAGTATCGAATTGGTTGTTGGCATTGCCTAATAATTTCACACAATCTATGACCAAAAGCACGAGGGAAGAGAAAGAACTTTAACAATGAAATGTTTCTATGGCATATTCATCCTTCAGTCATGGTTTCCAAAAAAACTGTTTTTCTTTCTAGCAACATATGTTGCTTGGCCAACAAACATCTTGCAGAAATCCATATGCTCAATTCTTTGAAAAACAAGGGCTCCACTTTTGGTCCCACTATCTTGACACTGAAAAATACTGGAATTTCTTCATCACTTCATCAGACAGAATTCTGGAATCTGCTACCCGTTTATAAATTATTTTCAGTCGGTTTTTTTCCAAGTCGCCACCACTATTGTTATATTGAAAAGTGCACTAGTAAGCATCAACACTTTTTCTCTCTTCATATTAGTGCTTGCTTTGGAACTGGTTATTCGGGAACAGCCTCACTTATTTGACAATCACCATCAGTGAAGATTCTTTGAGACGAGATAATTTTATAGCATTGGATATAGATTGCTGCTGACATCTTGTGATTGGCAAGGAAGTAGCTTAAAGTCTTTGACCATTAATATGGATGCAAACTTGCATTTAACTAGGTTTTCGCACCATGGATAGAACTGAGAGCGATGATAGATCACGCAAAATTTTGTACCTGTGAGACCAGCCACTAAAGATACAGATGTTTAAAGATGGTTTAAGCACTTGGTGTGCACTTTCAGAGCATTTCATCACGCACATATATCATATTTGCCATTTCTTCATTACGGGCCTGGCACATGAGCCAGAATATCACCCATATCTGTTGTTCCATCGCGCAGGATGAAGCAGAACGAATATTATCGATTTTTCTTAATACACCAGGATTGCCTGTGATAAAGATGTTTAGGTCAAGGTTATCTCAATTCTCAGCCGGGCTTACAAATATCATACATAATAGTTTAATGACTTAATTAATTAATGACTGGAACAATAATAATAAACTTAGGAATAGATGATGAGTTTTAATAAGAATAAATATCACAGAGATAATCAGAAACAATAAACCAAGTGGAACACATGAAATGTTAATGCTGCTCTTATTCGCTCGATCAAACACTACACCCATCATACCAGTTGCCAGTAAGGCCGTGTGGCATGATATCCATCGCCGGATATGGAGGTAATTCTCTAGAATACCTAATACAATCAGAATTTAAAGTTTTTCAACAGTTGAATAAATAATACGGCGGTTTCCAAGTGGGTGTATTTTTAGGTTACAGTTAGAGTGACTATGCATATCAATCATTATCGTAGTGACTGTTACCCTGCCTAACCATATCACCAAGACAACACTGTTTGGCTTCAAACCTTTCCTTATCTACACGTACACACTGGCCCTTTTGTGTTATGCCGCCATGTGTACCTTGTGCAATAACAACTATATTATAACCAGTATGTAATCCAATCAATATTGGCTATTCGGATTCAACCAGCAATACTGTAAAGTACCTTGTGGAATTAAGTTACTTTTACTACACACCGGTATCTCATTAAAATAGTCTTAAAAACAAACGTTTTCTCTTCTTTTTGTATGACTTAACTACATAGCCAAATGGTTGCCAATGTCACAGCACAAGCTCAGATTTAAGATATTATGTAAATGAAATGATAAGTTTTAAAAAAAAATTATTGAGTTGATTTTATTCATTCAAACTTTTTATCACTTGTTGTTGTGAAAACCACAAAATAATGTAGGCAATTGAAAGTGAACACCGCACTGATCTAATAACAGTGTTCAGTGGCTATTGATTGAGATGATTAGGTTGTCAGACCATTAGATTTGGGTTAGCAGGAAAACTTTGCAAAAAATTAAGGAAAATTGTCCATGTCACAATAGTGACTAACGCAAAAAGATGCACTAACATATTTTTTAAATATTATCTGAACGGCCAAGCGAGGAAAGCAACAATTATTTCTACAGATAAGGGAGAGGTTTATGGGGCACTTATTGTGAGGTTTTCCCAGAATGACTCCTCGGATTAAATTGATTGCGCAAAAATAACTGGAAGAGAAGATCAATCAAATGATAAGCCGGGTGGAACATTAGCCAGCTATCTCAAATTAAGTAATTATATCAATATACTTGATGATATCACGAACTTAACCAACCCACTACTAAAGCTTTCAAGCCCTGACTGACCGCCATGATGTAATACTGCTGCCACGAAGAATATTATACTACTATGGTATAAAATGTTTATAATTACTTGGAACATAGTCTTTATACGCCAGAGATATGGTCCGCAGGCCATCTTTAGCCATAGGCTCTATCACTTGTCGGATTGTCTTCTCTTGATCTGATTTAGTGAAGGCCTTGGCAACACCATCGCCATCAAGTACAAAAGAACATCTACAATATTGTACATGATATACCAGTAACAGATGTTACACTGACTCACAAGTTCATGTAAGCTGATCAAATATTTTCAATATGTAATATGATAACTGAGAGGTTTTGCTAATTTCTACTCCAATTCTCCTAAGCCCTCCATCATCAACTTTCTTGTTATTACGTAGTTTACCTCCTCCGTTAGGAAAATGGAAATTCCCATGACACATTCATCTGTTGTTTTCGATTATAAAAGCGGCAGTAAGCTCTGTTTAAATTATTGCGCTTAATGCGCGCAAGCAGGAGAGACTATGCAATATATCAGATCAGATGATCATGCGATATGGTTTGAAAAAACCACAATCCACTCTTAATGACGACGCTGAAGAAGACAACCTGTGGCAAGTGTTTGCCAACCACAAGAGCCTACAGTACAAGCCAGTCCAATGGATTATTGATTGTACAATTCTGTTGCCATATTCTTTGATACAAGCCCAGTAAAATCTAACAATGGCGGAGTAACTCACTTGTTGAGAATGATTTCTGATGCTCCTTTAGTGAACACCCTGTATGTACCATTAGGCAGTACAATAACAGTACTCATACATTTCCTTACAGAGTTGAATGTGTAGACTTTAAACAGCTTGTCTTCTGGCCACAGCTGTCTCACTGGCTCATAGTGTTTGCCCATCTCTAGCAGCATTCCTAATAGAGAACACTCCGTCTTGTTACCCACCTTAAACAGAGAGAGACTTATGGATAGATAGTCAATACAAAACCATCTGCACAAGTAATACTTGTCCTTGCTGGTAAGGAAACAGTCTGGGGGAGAGAGGAGGTAGGTAAGAAATGTTAGAAATAGAGAAAACAAAATAAGACAATATTTTGTTGAATAAATCAATAACTACTATTTTCCCAAATAAAAATATCATAACAAAGCGATTGGACTTGAGCGTTTTTTTCAAACCTGACAAGACAAAACAAACTGAGCGACCAACTAGTTTGACCCAGTTTTGGTATTCGTGTCTAATCAATATATTAAATGTGTCACTTGCTGGCTTGATGTCAGTAAGCAATGCATGCTCCAGGGTCGCCTGCCATGACAAATATGTGAATTGTTTAGAAGGATCATCTATCAACATTACATTATATTAGATTACATTACATTAGCCAGGCAAAATACTTGACATCTTAAACATCTGGCATAAACACACTATAATAAATGGATGATTGCCCAAAGAAACTGAGTATGCGCGGTGGTGAAACAGCCAGCAAAAAGAGGTTTCATGATATTTTATAACTTCTCAGATGTCATTTATTGGCTCATCTCCATCTCACGTACACTTAGCTCACAATTTCCTGTTCGGAGCTATCCAACATTTCTATTCCACACAGTCACAAAAATTGATAGGCTCATGGAAATGAAACCTTAACTTAAAGAATGCCTCCGGTCATTTCTATATTTATCTGATACGACATTGATATGTCCTTATGAAGTGCTTTAAATACCAATCTCGTCGAAATTCCATTGATTTCTATATTTTCGTAACATCATTAATAATTAGCATGTTATGAGTGTTGTCTCCCCATTCCAGCATCTTATAAAACCTATGACGTGCGCTGTTTTGGACATTTTTTGAATCATGAAATCACTGAAGTATAACAAATAGCAGTACAGCATTGGTTGGTATAACTAAGTAGTAGTAGCAGGCTAGCAGCGCGTGTGGTTATACTGGAGTTTAGCGTTTGCTAAAACATTTGCACGCGTCATAGGTTTTCTAAGATGCTGGAATGGGGAGACAACACTCATAACATGCTAATTATTAATGATGTTATGAAAATATAGAAATCAATTGGATTTTGAGGAGGTTGATATTTGAAGTACTTCATAAAGACATATCAATGGCACATGAGATAAATATAGAAATAACTGGAGGCATTCTTTAATCTAGATAGAGTGAACAAACGATATTCTATGACACCATTATAAATCATCTCCCATGAAAAAACAAGGGTAGAGGAGGGGGAAGTACAGGGGGAGCAGGGGGATGAGAGGGAGGGGGGGGGGGATGAGAGAGGGAGGGGGATGAGAGGGAGGGGGAGTGAGATGGAGGGGGATAGAAAGAGTGGAGAGGGGAGAGGTAAAGAGACAGGAAAAGAAGAGGAGGGAGAAAAGATCCCGGATTGTAATAAGCAGATGTAAATTCGGTCATTTTCAGATAAAACAAACAGATGGAGGATAAACCATAGAGTTATTCTCCCCCCTCTAACCCCGAAAGGATGGATAACTCCTTAATCTCAAATCATCATGAAACTGTAATGACAAAGTATAGTTATTACTACTTCCTTTGTATATATGCACAAATAGTGAGAGATTACGTGTGTTGTCACGGTTACCTGCTGTTTGAGGCTATCACCAGGCACATCTTTAAGAATGGAGGTGTATCCGCTGTTTATTGAGATACAATCAACTATCAAGTCTACGGTGCTACTGGCTAGATCTGAATGTTTAGGAATTGTCCTCTCCAAGTTGCCTACAACACACGATGTTGTTCACCCATTACAACATTCAAGGAATGATAAGTCTATTCACCAAAACACATTGCAACATCAATGCTGGTTTATTTTTATTTCAAAAATAGAGTAAAATTTGGGTCACATCATAAGGTTAGGAGAATTGTGCAATAACATGGCTGTGTAATATAGAGAGACTAAAGAGTTATTCACAGGATATATATATATGTATGTAGAGTAATAAGAATAATGTATCATTCTAATTATACATAGAATATAATAAATATAATAATCGGTAAACATGATGGCACATTTCAGCAATAAATTTCCAACAGCAGGTGATCAGGTGAGCAGGTGATCATCACCTACATGTACAGACTTTCAGCCTACTCGTGTTTAAATTTAAACTCAATTCAATCATTGGTGTGCTAACACAATGTGATGGTTATTCTCATACAGGTAGGTGTCACCTACTAGGGAGTTGGCAAAAGGCCAACGAGGCTGTTAGCGAGTAGGTGAGAGAGGTCACGTGATACCACTAGAGCGGATTATCACGGATTATCTGTCTCGCCCCACGTAACACCTCTCGTTAACGTGAGATTTCTTACGGCATTTTGCTGTGTTGGAGGAGAGGAATTTTTCCTACGTCAGGCGCCTCTTTTACGCTGGAGGAAAATTTATTGCTGCCATCCCAAACTGTTTGTGATTATTATTGATTTATTTTATTTATCACAATAAATAATAATAATTATTTTACTCATTAGTTATGATAATAGTATTTAGTTTTGTGACTTATTATGAAAATAATTAATCATTATCAATTGGTATTTGTTGTTAGAAATTACTAATGTCGATTATTGTTTATTAAATTTATTATTATATATAATAATATTAATAATATTATATTCATCATTGTGATTGTTGTTGATTAAACGTCATTAAAATGAAAATTACAACGACTGGCGTATACACATTTTGAATAAACATCAGTTAGGCCAGTAATCCATGGACAGGTAGCCACCATGTTAATAGTAACTTACAAGTTTGATTGGAAAGCCATTGTTTGTAAAAAAAAATATAAATGCTATCGCTGTGAAAACAGAAATGATTTTTCAGTAAGGGAATTGGCTCGCTCGGCGAGATTTTCGCAACATACTCGGTGAGCTTATCCCCAAACTTTATAATTTGGTCACTTGGCCATACCCTACGTTAACGTACTCGTTAGTCAGGGTTTTTCGCAAAGTCCCTACTTATCCAATAACACCCTACTTTGTTGTTACACATTTATTGGGTTGTGAAGCCAATTCACTTGGATATGACATCTGATCAATTTCAGCCATTTTGAAATACAAATTTACAATTGTTTATTGGCAGAATAATACATGAAATTTTACTCACCACTTACATATAACTGTACCACAGTCACTCTGTTGGTAGTAAGTGTACTAGTATACAGTGAAATGATATTGTGTACTCACCACCTACACATAACTGTACCACAGTCACTCTGTTGGTAGTAAGTGTACTAGTATACAGTGAAATGATATTGTGTACTCACCACCTACACATAACTGTACCACAGTCACTCTGTTGGTAGTAAGTGTACTAGTATACAGTGAAATGATATTGTGTACTCACCACCTACACATAACTGTACCACAGTCACTCTATTGGTAGTAAGTGTACTAGTATATAGTGAAATGATATTGTGTACTCACCAGCTACATATAACTGTACCACAGTCACTCTGTTGGTAGTAAGTGTACTAGTATACAGTGAAATGATACTGTGTACTCACCACCTACATATAACTGTACCACAGTCACTCTGTTGGTAGTAAGTGTACTAGTATATAGTGAAATGATACTGTGTACTCACCACCTACATATAACTGTACCACAGTCATTCTATTGGTAGTAAGTGTACTAGTATATAGTGAAATGATACTGTGTACTCACCACCTACATATAACTGTACCACAGTCATTCTATTGGTAGTCAGTGTACCAGTCTTGTCTGAACAGATCGCTGTGGCATTACCCATCGTCTCACAAGCGTCCAAGTGTCTCACCAGGTTGTTGTCAAACATCATTTTCTACAAGATATATTAGGTAATAGCTAGTCCCAGCCTATTTATTTTGGGTTGTCTTCTCTCCACACAAATCATAGATACATGAGAAGCCAACTCCAAGTATCTGTCTCATAGTTTAGTTGAAGTTTAAAAACTTATAAAAAGCTGTAAATTTAAAATACATTTATTCCAGTGACAATCTCAGAAATTGCTGTGAGACCACAATATTTTGCATCCATAAAATGTTTTAAGAGAAAAAAAAATTTCTAAAAAGAGAAAAACTACTCAATTTTTTGTCAATGAGAATTTATTTCATGCAACAAAATTTTTGACAATTACAGGTACATTTTTTAACCATAAACAAGTGTGCCATTTTGTATACTTTGTCAATATTTTTGAAATAAATAAGAGTATTCGCTACCTGTTCGTCGAACAAAATACAAAAAGTGATAGGTGTTCGTAGTTCAATATGTCGCGTAAGCAACGGAACATTAGTTTAGAACAACATAATATTCAATGAAATGTTATAGTTTACCGACCAAATCATAAAGAAGATAACTCCCAATTTTCAAAATAATCATGAAAATAATAAAATTTTAACTGCTACAAACTGAAATAGTTTGACAAGCTGCCCTTTAATTTAGTAAATCTTGAACGCTTGCATTATTTTGAATTATTTTTTTAAAGGATATAAAACCGGTCTATGAAAATGAAAAAAATCAACTCGCTCATTATTATTTATTTAGTGTTCAGTTTCATTCGCGACCTACGAACAATACAAATAAATACTTTTTGTTGACCCACGAGTTCCGAAAAAAATGATTATTTATTGATTAAATTTATTGCCGGTCTGATTATTTTTATTGCAATGTATTCGGCGAACGGAGGTCGCGAATACTCTTATTGTTATCAACAGAGTTGGAGTTGATGGCCTTGGCACTAAATTTAAGACACTTTTTTTGGGTGTCATACTTTGACACAAATAAAATTCAAATTTGCAACCAATGAAATCAGCTACCTGAAACTCATGCGACTAGTAGCGACTGTACTATTCCTGGCCCTAGTCCCATTACAGAAAACTTTTTTTAAATTAGGTTGTAACAAAATTCTTTTTGCATGGCGATAGATGCCATCACAATAATACAGCTACGTTATGGGTTAAATGAAATGGATATAAATAAACTGACAGCCAAGACTTGTTGGTTTGTGCACTAAACTATATTTTTGACAATGTTCATTATTTTATTTTTGTTATTTCGTGCCACTTCTCTGCATCATACATATTTTTTACAGTTACCACTATTACATATTTTGTGTTCTAGATCCTAGGTGCATGGCAGTGTGTATTGTCTTTCTATTTATATCTCTTTGTGAAGCATACTGTCGAACCTTCATAGACACAAACCAATGCCAGTTTCCATTAAACTAAACTGTTTTTTTAAGAGTTGTCTCACTTTTATCAAAATGAGACGACGCTTAAATTTATTAATAATAATTGTTTTGACAAGTATTTATTTAGAATGTTTTTAAAAAAATTAAACACTGTAACAACCCCATTATTTCATTCAAATAAAGAACAAATGGAATATCTCAGTACGGTTTTAGCATCCTTTTGTGGTTTCATGGTTATGACAATAAAACAATGATGGTAGACAACTCCCACTTACCCTAACAGAATAGGCCAAGGAGAGGGTCACAGCTAATGGAAGGCCTTCAGGAACGGCTACCACAAGCACTGTAACCCCAATGATACAGAAATCTACTATGTCCTTCAGATGTACTCCTGAGTCCCATTGGACAGCATCTGGTCCAGTGAACTCCTCCACGGCCCATCGTATCAGCAGCACAATCACCGTCAATATAGCAATAAAAGTTCCTGCACAAACAAACGCTTGTGTGATCCAATGAAACGAAACACGAAAAACAATTCCATGAATGCAATGATAAAAATGAAGAAGAAAAAAATATAAAAACACGAAAATGGTTCAATACTAAAAAGAAATAATTTCTCCATTGTTTTACCAGCCAAACCTATCTATACAGCTAGTCCAGAGTTTTACATGCATAGCTTCTTTGTATAGCAAGTTTAATGAGTTCACCTGCCTAGCCATCTCTATAGCTATTTCAGTGAGCCCTACCGGCGTAGCCCATCTCTATAGCTAGTTAAGTGAGTTTTACCTGCATAGCCTATCTGTATAGCTAATCTAGTGAGTTTGGTTTGCAGTACTGACTGGCTCTTCATTTTTACTCCCCCTTCATCCTTCTTGTCATCTTCCTTTGCCAAGTCACTGTTCACTGTAACAAATATATGACAAAATGAACAAGTAAGAACTTAGTTGACTTATCCTATGAGATTGTGCGTTGGTCTAAAAGTTAAACAAAAGAAGACTTGAAGCTTTGGCAAATGTAGCTTGTGTTCCATATTATGGAGTTAACAGTGGTGCTGCAACACTCTGGCACCAAAGCATATGTTGCGATAAAACAAAACAAAATGAGAAGACAACTCCGCAAATTTTTAAAGTTAGTACACCACAACCAAGTACAGATAAGTATAGTTAGCCTTAGGGTCATTGACATACACAGTTAGAAGTTTGGGGCGTGAATCACAAGCTAGCAGCTAACTATGGTCAACTAAATACCAATAGAAACCAAAATATATGTTTAAATAAATTCGTACACAAAATAAATCCATTAATAGAATACATTTGCCTACAGCTTATCTCGCAGCCATGTTGGATACAAACTACGTAAAATATAATTCCCGCCTCGAAGCTAAATAATAATCTACACCTAGGCTAGCGGATCATGCAGCGCAACAATAATTAGATATTGATCATTTTGTAAAATAGACATAGAGAGGTATATTATATATAGCCAGTAGCAGAGACCATCTCCAATCACTGAAGAAGTCTTATGGATTATCTTTAGCAGATCAAAACCATCCCGAGGCCTGTTTGGGCCAACAATAGTAAAGCCCGAGGCATAGACTTAGAGACAGCAGATAAGATATATGTACACAACATTACCTGAGTCCAAGGCAGTGGTGTGTATTACTGCAGACAACACAACAACAATTTTAACAATAATTTTACGATTGAAAAATTATCAATGAAAACCTTCATATGAAATAATTTAATAGGCAGAAACTCCCAAGAAAACTTGAGAGGACAACTCCATTATCTCTGCACCATATGACGGTAAGAACGCAGAGTGTTTTATTACTTCAGTTAAATTTTGAGCTGGACATCGTATAACTGCATTGAATTATTAGCACAGACCTATCGAGACAGACAAACCCGCATTTCTAATACTTCAACAAAACAGTTTTTTTAGACAGCCTCTTGTAGGACGTAGTAAGATTCTGGGACAATAATTAAATTGAAAACAAATGTTCACTGCAAGGTTTCCACATGCGTAAAGAGACAATTCTAAAAAAACCTAAATTTTGTCTATTACAAGTGAGTTACAAGAATATTGTCAAGAGAACATAACTCTGGTATATCAATCTTGTACTTACATGGTTCTACCTCTGGCGTGGTGGCGTTGTTGCCTGTAAAAAAGAAATAATCACATTAGGCATGCTGGGAAGGGTGATGGGAAAGCAACCCAACATACCCTCAGTTTATTTTACAGAAAATTCTGTGAACAAAAACAGCTAGGTGATGCAAAATAACGTATCAAAACAGCCTTTTTAAGCTCAGCAGATAATAACAAGATGAAATTCATTACGATTTCACAAGAAGTTGTGACAATGGGCTATAATATATCGATGTTTTGTATTACAACACAAAATAATAATTATTGTTTTATCGATTAATATAAATATTAGAAATTTTGAAAAATCTCTATATTCAAACTTGAAAATTTTCTCAATTAGGTTTCTTACAACTTTTATGGAAGCAAGTAGGCAATTGTAAAGAAGACAATTTCTGTGACAGCCCTTTCTAGCAGCAGCAGAATTTTTCTATCAACCAAATTCAAATCATTGGATTAGGACGTGTATACAAATGGTTAAAATTTATTCTAATTTTTTGAAAAAAACTCAAAACTACAAAAAAATAAATAGTTATCAGCCATAAAAATGTCAATTTAGTAGGGTTCCAACAACAAACAGTCCATGTTGGAGGAGGGTGTATACATCCCATTGGTGATGACGTCAAAGCTCTCATTGACTACCTCCTCGTGTGCTAAGCAGCGGTGAGTGATTTGTATTTATAATACATCCCCTATACTACCTACTCACAACACAACCCAATACCCACCAACCAAATCATAGTACAATAACTCTACCCACAATTCTTTGCAAGAAAAACATTTTGGTAGCCAAACTACATCCACAAGAGCAATGTTATTAGAGCTGTCAACATACAATTGATGACCTTGGCAGCAAGGCAGCATCAGTTGGCTGTTACGTCAGCTAACAAACTAAACAAACTCTAGCAAGATGTAAAACTTTAGCTGGGAGAGGATTGGTTTCGCTCCCACTCAGGTGTAGATATACACAATTAGAGCGGATAGCAAAGTTTAAAAAAGCTACAAGTCTAGCGTGGCTACGCAGTAGGGTTGGATCAAATACCTAGCAATATTTCTCTACAAAAAGTTTAGACTGAGGAACTGACAAATAATAGGCATTTTTTGATCAAGAACATCCATGCCAAAATGAGTAAAATTCTCGTTTTTCAGCGAGTACAAAACCTGTTTTTTTGAACTTTTGAACTGTGGTTTTACCGTTCAGGGAGTTGTCTACCCTACGATGTTCTTGATTCAAACGTGTATACCTCAACTATAATAAATATTTTTTTGCAAATAATGAGCCCTTGTACGTTGAATGCATTGAGAAGCCAAGAGTGATAAGGCCAATAATAGATAATAATAATAATAATAATAATAATAATAATAATAATAATAATAATAATAATAATAATAATAATAATAATAATAATACTATGTCTTGAAGCATGTTGAAATTATTTTTTGACACATTTAACATGAATGGTGAAATAAATAAAATTATAATAGCATAATAAATAATTATAATACAATGAAAACCCATGATAATAACTATTATTACTATTCCTGTTATTCAAATGACAGAATTATTAATTTATTATAAGTTATCATTGTTGTTATAATTAATTATTTTATTACCCTTTTTGAAGTAAAGAAAAAAAATTAAGTAATTATTATAGCCAAATAACAGCAATTGATAACAAGCATTGTTACAAAATGACAAGTATTAACATACATAGTGGTTGTGATACTTATTAAAATCATTATATAGCGACGGTTTAATTTTTTTTATTATAAGTAACCAAAAAGTTGTCACCAGGATGTCTTTTGCTATTTACCGCAAAGCTTTACAAAAAGAAGAAAACAACTCCACATAAATTCAACTGCTGATTTTGAACATTCGTGCATAGAATTTATGCCAGTAACGATCGCCCAAATAGCATTTGGGAGCGCTTCCCGTACTAATTTCTCCGAGGCATAGACGTTCTCGATCCGAAAATGGCTAATAATTTTTATCAGAGAACCGCGGGGTAGGGGGGATTGTAAAAATCTCATAAAACAAGCGACAACTCCAAAAACTGAACGACTCCAAATGTTGATATGTACCATTCAGTGTAGCCTCACTAGTAGTACATTACTAGTAGCACATTACTAGTAGTACATTACTAGTAGTACATCACTAGTAGTACATCACTAGTAGTACATCACTAGTAGTACATCACTAGTAGTACATCACTAGTAGTACATCACTAGTAGTACATTACTAGTAGTACATTACTGGTAGTACATTACTAGTAGTACATCACTAGTAGTACATTACTAGTAGTACATCACTAGTAGTACATCACTAGTAGTACATCACTAGTAGTACATCACTAGTAGTACATTACTAGTAGTACATTACTAGTAGTACATTACTAGTAGTACATCACTAGTAGTACATCACTAGTAGTACATCACTAGTAGTACATCACTAGTAGTACATCACTAGTAGTACATCACTAGTAATACATCACTAGTAGTACATCACTAGTAGTACATTACTAGTAGTACATTACTAGTAGTACATCACTAGTAGTACATCACTAGTAGTACATCACTAGTAGTACATCACTAGTAGTACATTACTAGTAGTACATTGCTAGTAGTACATTACTGGTAGTACATTACTAGTAGTACATCACTAGTAGTACATTACTAGTAGTACATCACTAGTAGTACATCACTAGTAGTACATCACTAGTAGTACATCACTAGTAGTACATCACTAGTAGTACATCACTAGTAGTACATCACTAGTAGTACATTACTAGTAGTACATTACTAGGAGTACATTACTAGTAGTACATTACTAGTAGTACATTACTAGTAGTACATCACTAGTAGTACATCACTAGTAGTACATCACTAGTAGTACATTACTAGTAGTACATTACTAGTAGTACATTACTGGTAGTACATTACTAGTAGTACATCACTAGTAGTACATTACTAGTAGTACATCACTAGTAGTACATCACTAGTAGTACATCACTAGTAGTACATCACTAGTAGTACATTACTAGTAGTACATCACTAGTAGTACATTACTAGTAGTACATCACTAGTAGTACATCACTAGTAGTACATCACTAGTAGTACATCACTAGTAGTACATTACTAGTAGTACATCACTAGTAGTACATCACTAGTAGTACATCACTAGTAGTACATTACTAGTAGTACATCACTAGTAGTACATTACTAGTAGTACATTACTAGTAGTACATTACTAGGAGTACATCACTAGTAGTACATCACTAGTAGTACATCACTAGTAGTACATCACTACTAGTACATCACTAGTAGTACATCACTAGTAGTACATCACTAGTAGTACATCACTAGTAGTACATCACTAGTAGTACATTACTAGTAGTACATTACTAGTAGTACATTACTAGTAGTACATCACTAGTAGTACATCACTAGTAGTACATCACTAGTAGTACATTACTAGTAGTACATCACTAGTAGTACATTACTAGTAGTACATTACTAGTAGTACATTACTAGGAGTACATCACTAGTAGTACATCACTAGTAGTACATTACTAGTAGTACATCACTAGTAGTACATCACTAGTAGTACATCACTAGTAGTACATTACTAGTAGTACATCACTAGTAGTACATCACTAGTAGTACATCACTAGTAGTACATCACTAGTAGTACATTACTAGTAGTACATCACTAGTAGTACATTACTAGTAGTACATCACTAGTAGTACATCACTAGTAGTACATCACTAGTAGTACATCACTAGTAGTACATTACTAGTAGTACATTACTAGTAGTACATCACTAGTAGTACATCACTAGTAGTACATCACTAGTAGTACATCACTAGTAGTACATTACTAGTAGTACATTACTAGTAGTACATTACTAGGAGTACATCACTAGTAGTACATCACTAGTAGTATATCACTAGTAGTACATCACTACTAGTACATCACTAGTAGTACATCACTAGTAGTACATCACTAGTAGTACATCACTAGTAGTACATCACTAGTAGTACATCACTAGTAGTACATCACTAGTAGTACATCACTAGTAGTACATCACTAGTAGTACATCACTAGTAGTACATTACTGGTAGTACATTACTAGTAGTACATTACTGGTAGTACATTACTAGTAGTACATCACTAGTAGTACATTACTAGTAGTACATCACTAGTAGTACATCACTAGTAGTACATCACTAGTAGTACATCACTAGTAGTACATTACTAGTAGTACATTACTAGTAGTACATTACTAGTAGTACATCACTAGTAGTACATCACTAGTAGTACATCACTAGTAGTACATCACTAGTAGTACATCACTAGTAGTACATTACTAGTAGTACATCACTAGTAGTACATCACTAGTAGTACATCACTAGTAGTACATCACTAGTAGTACATTACTAGTAGTACATTACTAGTAGTACATCACTAGTAGTACATCACTAGTAGTACATCACTAGTAGTACATTACTAGTAGTACATCACTAGTAGTACATTACTAGTAGTACATTACTAGTAGTACATTACTAGTAGTACATTACTAGTAGTACATCACTAGTAGTACATCACTAGTAGTACATCACTAGTAGTACATTACTAGTAGTACATCACTAGTAGTACATTACTAGTAGTACATTACTAGTAGTACATCACTAGTAGTATATCACTAGCAGTACATCACTAGTAGTATATCACTAGTAGTACATTACTAGTAGTACATCACTAGTAGTACATTACTAGTAGTACATCACTAGTAGTACATTACTAGTAGTACATTACTAGTAGTACATTACTAGTAGTACATCACTAGTAGTACATCACTAGTAGTACATCACTAGAAGTATATCACTAGTAGATTGTTATTGATTGTTTACTACAGCTAGCGCATGACCAAATCTCTCATTATCTGCAGTGATTTATGCCTCAAGATGAATAGAGATGTCAAGGGATAATGGCAGGTGAGTGAATGTCACAGGCTACCAGTCCAATTACCAACTACACCAACTACTAACTACACCAAATTACTAACTAGCTAATAGTCTCAAATGTGACTATTCAAAATTGTGGGTATCAATTCTCAGACGTACAAACGGAACCAAATTTTAGATTTTAAGCAAACCTGGGGTGTTTCCATTAGCTTTAACTTCCGGAACTTTCTTTGCAGCTTCCTGTTCGGCCGTGGCACCGAGGAGGGCAAAGATGATGCCAGCTTGAGAGTTTACCCCGACAGCAGTAACCACCATTTTCCCGCTGCCCTCCATGACATGCGTACCTGCAAAGGAAGCCAAATATAAACTAGTGCTGGATATTGCACCTTTCCAATTTGCTAAAAATATGTACCCGAAAAGTTTGCAAACATTCGTCAACGAAAAACACATGCTAGCACCGACCAAGGACAGTTAGCTGGACAAAAGATTTCCCCGAACTATATTTTAGCCCCGTACCCAAGGAGACCCACCCCAAATATTAGCACTTAGTTAGGGCCTGAGAGACTAATTGCCACCATTACATCTCTCAAAGCATGCACTCGACACTCGGCAACTTTTAATATAGCTCAAGCTCCTAATACTTCCGCTACTCACAGCTGAGTACGCCTCGTGAAGCCCACAAATGAACACTATTCTATGCGCTAATCCAATTAATCTAACTCGCGACTGGAGTTGTCGGCCTTTTTCTCGTAACAAACAAGCAATGCAATAACCTGGTTATTCGATTTAATGCGCTGATTTGGCCATTGAGTAGTTTTGTGTGACGTTCTCCCTGGTGTATTTAGCGTACAGATAGCAGAATTCGCACCTCGGTAAAACATTTAAATACATTTATATAAGTCGGCAATGAATGGCAATCATTAGCAACGTTACGTGCAAGTTTTCAAAACCAGTTTGGAATCTTCTATTTTGCTCTGGAATTCAGAAATTTTATACGCTCAACATCAAATGCAGTCAAACCACCAGAGTTGTCAAGCGCATACAAAGAAGTCTAAATAAAAACTATCATTTATTTGACAATCTCTACCATTAAATCATTCACGTCTCAAAGACTTGTTCACCAGTTTTTTGTTCGTAACAATGCAGTTTTAGAGAGACGGTTAACAATCTTCGATAAACTATCACCGTAAACAGTCAGCATTAGGGCTGTCACCATATTGTCAGCTATCAACAATCCCAAGCCAACCACTCTATCTATACACACAGTACAGGTATTACTAGTTACCAGAGAGGAGCATCGGATCTCTAGTGAGTCCTTTCTTCACAAGATCTGACTCTCCTGTCAGCGATGACTCATCTACCATTAGGTCATTGCTCTGGATGAGGACCCCGTCAGCTGGCAGCAGGTCACCTGAGTAAATATAATTTGAAAAACAATAAAAAATAATGATCGTAAATTATTATATAGCATTTCTTGGTGAATAATAAATAATAATTATTTATTTCCTGATAAGTGATTAGGTGACAATAACACTATTGTAAAAATACTTCTTGATGAAGAATTCTTTAAATCCTGTTACAAACAACCAGCTCTATATCATATACGATCATTACACAAACCAAATAACAAACATTCTTATTTAAAGTGCAGAGAAAGAGAAAAAAATTCAGCAGCTGTTCAAAGAATCATCGTATGATCCTACAGGCAGAAACTTAACATTTTACAAATATAAATAAAACTGGTTAGCCAGATTTTCTGCCTGTAGGGAGTATGAGTTGAGAGAAGATGAACTTTGAAATGTCACCACAAGCAATGTAAACGTTCAGCACAGGAAAGGAAAGAATCATGTGAGATCAGATAGATTCTAGATTGATGCCATGTAAAATCAAGCCTTTCACCTGATGTTAGCGTTATACTGGCAGCAAATATCCTGTAAGTATGCCAGCTACATTCACACAGGTGCAAACATAAAAGGTAACAGACAATCACTGGCTTTCCATGGGTCGAACTTAGTCCGACTGCAGCTAGTTCGGTTCATGGAAATGAGTCACAGTTCGGTCTAGATAGCTCTGACTCAGTTCGTCTGTGCAAACCGAACTCAGTAGGACTGCAGATAAATCAGCCCATGGAAATAACATGGTTCGATCTAGGCCGACTGACTCACACATCAAGCGTAATAAAAAGGCACTTTAGATCGAGCTGTAAATATTGAGAGCATAACTCCACAAGTTCGTACCGGTGCTAGCATGGAAAAGTGTATGGGCTTAAGGTTCGTGCCGGCCTGACTGGACTGGACTGAGACCGAGTTCGACCCATGGAAAGCCAGTGAATGTATTCAGGCTACAAACAGTCAACTGTGGTATTAGATAAGTAGCACAGTTGTGGGAGTAAAACTAGCCTGTAATGATTGTGCATCAGATGTTCGGCATTTTGCGCAAATCATTCAAACAAAATTCATAAAATAAATAAAATTTACTATGTACAAAACAATAAAATCGTCAAAAGCACCTGAGACAAAGTTTAACTCTAATTTTAATGAAAAATATAAGCAAAATTTTACCATATTCAGTCATTTCATTTTCGCATCGCAGTTGAAGCTCAGAATAAGCAGAATAGTAATTTTGTTTAACTTTGAATCAGAAAATTAATAATAAATGTAAAAATAATTAAATTAAAGAATGAAAAGGATGAACAAGTTCATCGGAGACCAAAATGGTGAAGAATTCTAACTCAATATTCCCCAGACATCGATACCATTGGACTTAGACAGCTAGTTCAATCAACTAGCGCGGCTTGCGATTCATAATGAATACAAAATATCTGTAAATAGACATCAATATGAGCATGAAGGGATGAAGGTTGAACAAACACTAAGTGAATGATATCACAATCTTAGAGTCTATAATCTCCCCGGAGTAGCGCTGCAAACACTAGGAATAGAATGGCAGGTCATAAATATAGCTCAGTAGCTCAGCTAGTCGATATAATACCCAGAAGATTGCCGTTAGTCATGTGATGTGAAGGCATGTGTGCGTTATTGTATCACACTGAAAAATGGGCAACTTAAGAGTTCAACAAATGGGACATTTCGACCACGCTGTGACATACCAAGTGAAAATGCCTCAAAAACACCCGAGCTGTGCAAACAAGTAGCTGATATAGCATATATTCTATAGTATAGCTAGCTTGCACCACTGTTACACGCCAAATGGATTTTAGTAAGTGAAAGTCTAGTGATAAGTTCACTTTCTTGATTTTGAAAAGATGGAGAAAAGATGAACGAAAGGAGATTCTAAGATGACTATTTGAAAAAAAACATGCTTATGTAATCAGGTTGAATATCTGCATCCTGATTTTCTGTTCTGGGCTACGGGACACAATATCAAAAGATACTTCGGCAAGCAAAAAACTCTGGACAATGCCACATACTGTAAACGCAAAACAAACAACGAAATATATTGCCGACGTGATGTGTAAACAACGTTAGTAATAAAAGAATCACAATTCATGCTTACCAAAGGAAATGCAATAAAAATAGTGCGTAGTAGATGGAGTAAAAAATGATAATCCGGGACAAAAAGTAGCGCACTGGATAAATAATATTATTATTTATAATAACAATATTATTTGTTATTATCACAGTGTCCCAGACAGTTTACTTCTTGTTAGATTAACTTATCAGCCAATCCCAGCCCTTCTTTCCATCTCAATACGATTTATGTAATGAACGAAAATTGTTTACTAAATATCTAAACATACAGGGTTATCCTTTGTATTTTTATATTTGAGCATAAGCAGGGGAGTTATCTTCTCTGTGATTGGTTTAGCGAAGCACTAAATTATCAATTATTATTACATTAATATTTCAAATGATTGTTCCACTCCTTTCACAGTGCAATCAACAACAAACAAAGAGGTGAGAAGGATTCTATATGCAAAAATAAACAAATCTGGAGAAAATTCTATAAAAACATCCAATATAGGGTGAATCACAAATAAATGAATTTTGGAAGCATTCGTCTGTTTACAAACTTCAAGAATTGAAAGAGAACGGAAATATATATAATTCTCTCACCATATTTTACTTGACAGATGTCACCCACAACGAGCTCTCCAATGGGGATCTGCTCGACTTCTCCAAGTCTAATCACAGCAAACTTGTGTTCACTCTCGATTTTACTCTGAAGACCTCTGAACTGTTTCTCTTTCCTCCAGTCATTGAATGCCGTGACAAAAACTACCAGCACCACGGCCGCTAGTATAGCAACGCCCTCTATCCAGCTGGCTTCCTCGCCCGAATCATGCACATCCTCTGCAACACACACTTCATATGGGGAGACAATGCTCCTAAACAGTTGATAAAAAGGACCTGACATTCTGAATCATAAATATTCATATCTGACTAAATAACTATCAAAATGCTACTTGATCAATCAATCCGTTTGCCACTAGTTATTCTACCTTCGTACTAACAGCTACTCTTTCAAGCATAATATTTAGAGCACTCCCACAGAGTATTATGAGACAAGTATTTGCTCTTTTGGTAAGAGAAAATGTATCTGGCAATGGTAATTTATTAGTGGGAAGAGCAGATTATTAAGACCAAAGAAAGCAAAATAAATTAACAGCTTGCACAAAAATTAAGTTAAAGTAGAGAATATTGGCTCAGTGGGTCACAAATAAACATCAGATGTTAAACAAAAACAACCTGCTTGTCATAAATGTCAAGGTCATGAAGGCTACAGTAGTTTGTGCTCGTAGACATGGAACGCCACCAACGGTGAGCTGCTAAGCTATAACCTTTGAGTGAACGAGTACTGCGTTGATTGAGAGCACTTGAAATAAAAATGGCAAAAGTGAAAACAGTTTTGCTGGCAAGCTTAGAGACTATTATTTCTGGTGTAAAAGATGTAGGAATCGTAACTTTGTTATTTCATCAAAACAGTTGATTGCTGCATTCCAAACTTTCTATTTTGATAATCAGTAACCCTTCGATGGGCACATCTAGCCCCCAACAAAGATAGACTTTGCTAGGATAGCTGCCAAAATGTCACGAAGAATATGTTAGTCTATGTGGCTTTTCATGCAATTCTCTAGACGCTTAAAAAGCTGTTTAATTGAGTGTGAACTAGATTTTGACTTAACCTTCGGTATTTTATTAACATGATACTAATTTTTGCTAAGTAACAAAGGCCCTAAAATACTTCACCCCCAAATCAAACCATAGTTTTAAATACTCTGACATACATATAAGTTTTGTGGGATGGAACCATGCATAAAGTATAACACGATTGCCAGCTACGATTGTTCAATATAACTTTGACCACGATTTCAGTGAAACCGTTTGTGGGAGTCGCCATGTTGAAGCTTTTTTTCACAGACCCTGAAAATTTCTTTCATCATATCCCGTAATTCAATATCGTGTTCTTCTCAGTTTTTGGAACTTCATTCAGGGTGGGCGTCACTTCCCATTTCTGACTATTCAAACATAGTTGCTTTTGTCCACAGTTTCCAGGTCTTACAAAAAAAAGTCCAAGTCAACGAGAATATATCTGCAATCGTTGGTATTACAGCAAAAACCGTAAACTAACATCGTTTTTAACAGTAATTTTTAGATTTCTTCAATGGAGGACTTTTACAACTACATTTATAATGAGTCAAATGCAGCCATTTGTAAAAGTGCCGTGTATCCGGTTCATACAAAATCGCTAAATCTAGACACCCGAATCGAGTATCTGGCAAGCCCGTTATACTCTATCAAAGGATGGAACTCATCAAGATAATAAAATCTCAATCACAAGGTTAGTACTGTAACCAGTACAAAATAAGGATAACAATGCTCCAATAATGCATCTGGTTAAAGAGACAAGATATAAGTCTGTCTCATATCAAGGTGAACGCAAAAACATGGAGTGCCCTACAATATATCTAGAAGAAAATGATTAAATTAGATGATACATAGATTCTCATTTCTCAGAATAACCACAATGTCAAAATATCACATATTATCATCCAAAAGACAGACACACTACCCTCCCTTTCCCAAAATTCGAAACAATCTAAAGTACATCGAAAGTGTTATCTCCTCATGATCTATATTGCTTACAAATGCTACTGTTAATACAAAAGACCAGCCACAATTTCACACCTTAAATTTTATCTCAACAATTTTTTGTTTACACATTACCTTGACATTGATTGAGGACGTCACAGAAAGGTTGAAAAACCAAAACAGCCGGACATATTGATGATGTGAACAGTAGAAAAAGTAGATGAAAATATGTATTTTTGAGAAGGACTTACGGCAAGCTGTGGTGGGTACAAACGAAAGGCCGATAGATATGATTGCGGCTACAATTAGAATGATTAGAGTTGTATCTTGTAGTGCCTCCCACACTAACATTAGAAATGATTTCGGAGGTTTGGGAGGAATGATATTCGTTCCATATTTTTCTTTACGAGCATCCAAGACGGCAGGCTCCCCGCTAAGGCCTAGAAGAGAGAGTGAGAGAGTGCAGTGATCTACCATCCAACATTTACAAGTAAACCTAATAGTCCAACTACAAGTACAGCTGCTAGTACAACTACTAGTAGGGATAGTCCAACTACAAGTACAGTTGCTAGTACAACTACTAGTAGGGATAGTCCAACTACAAGTACAGCTGCTAGTACAACTACTAGTAGGGATAGTCCAACTACAAGTACAGTTGCTAGTACAACTACTAGTAGGGATAGTCCAACTACAAGTACAGCTGCTAGTACAACTACTAGTAGGGATAGTCCAACTACAAGTACAGTTGCTAGTACAACTACTAGTAGGGATAGTCCAACTACAAGTACAACTGCTAGTACAACTACTAGTAGGGATCGTCAAGTACAGTTACAAGTACAGTTGCTAGTACAACTACTAGTAGGGATAGTCCAACTACAAGTACAGTTGCTAGTACAACTACTTGAGCATGCTACTAGTGAAACTACTACTATTGGTAGGAGCGCAGCGTTGGCAAGATATCAACTTCGAATATCAACTATTTAAATACACTAGCTTTCCATTATATTTTATGAGTTTTTTTAATAGATTTAGTCAAAAAATTTCTAAAAAATATCTGCGAAACCAGTTTTATGGATTCAAAGAATTTTTTCAATAAAAGAGTTATTTCAGCAAAATTTATGTCTATACTGGCTAAACTCATGTCTATATTGGCTGCAAGCCAAAAGTCAAACTCGGAGGGACATTTAGAAATGTAAGGGTATCCATAGATTTTACAGTTGCAGTGACTGGTTTTACTCAGCACTCTGCTGGACGTCACGCGTGTCATGTGAACATAAAACAACATCCTTTAATGATAAATCATCACATTTGTTTTGTTTCGATGTTCGGTTATCAATGAATAATTATTTCCCTCAGCAACTGAGTTATTTCACTCAAATCGAACACAGCACAGACAAGTAAAAAACTTTTCCTGTCCAACACTATGGATTACATAACTATTTATATCTATAGCATATAATATGTGAGGCAGCAGGTCCAGTGCAGCCGGCTAATATTGCATAACTGAGCCTAGCGGTAAATAAAACAAGCCCAAAGGATAATGAATTGAGAGTAGCACTAGTAGGCAGGCAGTGTACTGGCTATTATCAACAAACGCAAACAGTAGTATATGTTTCGTTATTGCAGGATACCGGCTTTACTCCATCTATGCTGCCCCTGGGATTCCATTAGAGTAATACACTTTCTATAAGCAAGAACTCCAAACATTCTTTGTGGTGAGAAAATATTTTTGAGATCAAACCACACTTTACCGGATATTTTGGTTTGCTAGTGATAATATCTGTGGTGAACATTTCCACAGCAAATTAGTTTAGCAAAACATGATAGTAAGCGACCGGTAGTGAGAAACCTTCATATAATTTTAATGTAGTTATTATACTGCACATTACATACGTCTATGTCTATGGAGGGCTTGGGTGAAATATAATATCATATCGATTTAACATACTAAAAGCCACAGAACCATATCATAAACAGATCACTTCATGAGTAAAAGTTTCTCATATTTATTAAAGACGAAATGGTGAAGATTAAAATAATAATAAATAGTAATAAAGCGATAATAAAACAATAATAAAAAACAATGAAAAAAATCAATCGTAAAGAAACTGTCCCTTCAATCCAGGGATACAAAATTTAATATATAGAAAATTGATATTCCGAATCAAATGCAAACATTTAAGGATTGCAACTAACCTGCATTTGGAGAGGTGTACAATCTTCGACAGATATTTTCTACACCTCCATAAGTTTCGGCGACAGCTTGAACGGCTTCCCCGCCTCTCAACTCCATTAACTCCCTCAACTCGATAACAGTGAGTTTGAACGCCGACACATTGGTAGGATTATCCACAACATCTTCCCCTTCTGCGTCAAATTTCTCTTGATTATCGGCCATTTTGGTTAATCAGAGCTGATTGAGGTTACTCCTCCAGCAAGTGACGGACGTTCGATATTATCGCAGTGCACACATGGCAGGCCAAAGCTGAAACATAAACGCCGTCATCAAAATCTAAGATAATAGACTAAAAATAAATTCTAAAAAAATAGACCGGACAAAATTACGAGCCTTTTTATACAACTGTTATTTTAGACTGTGAGTGTAAATGCAATTTCAATGCAGTACCAAGGGCCAATTGTACAATGATACCTCAAATGTCAGAACAAAATAAAAAATGTGTAATGTTATCTCAACCCACGGCTATGTAATATACAAACTTATACCAAGCTTGATAATATATCAATAAACAGTCAAAGAAAAAGCTTCCGAGTATATCTCTATTTTTAGCTCCATTGAGTCCATTATTTTGGCACATACTTAATTCTTTAGACTGGTATTTAAATGAAAAAATTCTATTTATAAAAAATGTCATTCTAATTCAACCAAATCGACAAAGTCAATTGTATGTTTCGGCCAAAAATAGCATGTAAAAGCAAGCCAACTGCTACTATAGACAATTACATTGTAGCATTAATTATTCAGAGCAATGTGTTTTGTCACATGTTACAATAGAGGTTCATCAGCAATACTATTACAAAATCAGGATCTCTCAGGAATTATAATCACGGAAAAAACAATATCTAGGTCCTGTTTTTTTTCTAAAGCTGCGTACACACTAGAACGATTTTGTGGCCGAAATCGGCGCAACTCCCAAACGGCCTAGTGTGATTGCAATAACGGCCGATTTTGTATCACATCGGCCGGCGTTATTGCCATTTGAGCATTGCTCAAAATCACCGACGATTTTTAGCAGATTATCAAGGAAACCACAACACAAAATCAGTTCAGAAGTAGCTTGTGATCACAAACAATGATGATAAAATAATAAAAAATCATCAATTCTCCCAGCAAAAACCAAATAATAATAATTATTATTATTTTAAAACTCACTAAGAAAACTTATTATTTATGTATTACCATTTTTATTTTAACATGGCTGATCACTCACTGATAAGCATAGGTTTGATCACTCACTGATAAGCATAAGTTTAAATAATTTAGAAATAATTTTAATTAATTAAAATAAGTATTTGGTAAAGCCGAAAAAAGAAATAAAAAATTCTGTTCAGAACAACATAATTAATTAATAATGCCGCAGCCACAGCTAGTGCATTTACTAATAACAACCATAGACATAGTGAATAATTGTGAAATAACAAACAGCAATATCAACAGTAATTCTATGGTTATGCTAAAAAACAAAATTTATCTATCTCTCTCACCAAAGAGCAAATGCTTTTTCGGCCGAAATTCTTTTCTAGCGTGCACGCAACCATCGGCCGACAAAGAGAACAACTCCAACATGAACGATTTTTTGATCAAAAATCGTTCTAGCGTGTACGCAGCTTTAAATACTGACAACTGTTGCTAAATCGTCATGGACCAAAAGGTTGTCCTTGTCAAGATGTTCACTTGGTTATTTCACCAGTTAGTCAAATGGGCTTCTAAAAAACTACAAAGAAGTCTCAACTACATAGTTGGGACTGATCAACATACTGCTGACCACACGGAAATAGATATATCGTATTCGTCAGAGTAAAAAATAAATAAAAACTATAACATTGATAATGATCTTTAACCTCATGTCAGAGTGAAGCAAAGAAATCCATTGCAACGGGTCAACTCTTTGGTTCAATTTATTGTGCAAACTTTATGATTGGTAATTGCCAAACAATGGATTAACAATACACACTCAAAAAAATAATAGCATGAGCTAAGAGCTTCGGTAAACCAAAACATCTATTACTACAATGGTATGTTTTGTGTTAGAGAACTGCGGCTAAATTTTCGTACCCCAAGACCCAGACTGTGCAAAGTTGCGACTTAGGTAGTAGTTAGTAGTGCTAGTTAATGGCAGACACTTGTGCTAGCGGTTACTTTGTTGATGAATCATGTTGCACATGTAAATGTTAAGCTTCCCCCAGCTTTATTTAATCATTGCTAATGATCCAATAATACTATACTAATTTTGTTACAACTGGTAAGAAAGCATGGCAAGGTAATCTAGGTACTGTGTTGCAGCCGGTTGCTTGATAATGCTTAATTACTCATAGCTGCGGATAATATAAACTGTCTGCTGCCGGTGTTGTGTAAACTCAGGCCTTCATTAGGATCTGGTCAGAGACATAATATGTACATTCATACTTCCTATTTTAATATTCAGAGAAAGAATATATAAATTTCATTATGTTATATATATATCGGACGACGAATGATTTAGTTCAGGAACTGATCTTATTTGAGTATCAATTAGAAACAACAATTACTCACATCACAACCGCGCAGTGATGTCAGCATGCCACGTTTGAATAACATATCACAATATTAGCAGGCTGTCCATTGCAACGAAAGAGATTTTACCATATCAGATATTGCATAGATCAAGAAGGGAGAAATTGACATGTTATTTAACGAGGGACAATATTAGGTGTTGTATCAAACTGCGCACAAAAAAGCAACAATTTTCGTCTAGTGTTGTCTCAGCGGCTAAGATGGCTTTTGTATGTGCAATATTAATCAGGTGTGTTATAGTTGCTAATTACAGGTTTTATAGATTGGGCTTGATTTGCTAATGTTACCAGATATCTCATTCCGCAAATATTGATTGAACTTCCTGCCTAACGTTTGCGTGACCTTATAGTTAATACATTGCAATTATTAGTACAGCTAGTTAGGCGTGATATTTGCAGACAATCTTTCAATACACATTGCTAAATAATATTTACTATGATTTTGAGCGGCTCAAGCAGCAATAGTCCACAATACATCTATCAGCTCGTTACTTTATAAGTTTTGTGTTGCAGTTGATAAAAATTCTCTTCAATGGACTCAAGTTTTAAACTAAGTGCAATTACACAATTCAAACTGTGACAAGAGCTTTCATTGGCCCATATCAGCTATGGCTATACACAATATTTATTATAGTATGTAGTTTCACTAGCCATTTTAGGATAACCACGGTTAAAAACAGCATTTCAAGGCAATGCAATGGAACAACTAGAAAATTAGCAATTCTTATGAATTTATCGAATATTCCCAATAATATTGGACAATCAATTTTCAAATTCGTTTCTAATTTTTTATCAGCTGGTGTCTCTCGGAGAAAGAAATTTAAGTTGAACATACCAAATTAAATTATGTATCATAATCAATGATAGCCATCATTTGCTTATTACAAACATATCATCCGCAACAGAAATAGTAGTGTTTTTCTTTTATAGATACACATTGTTTCTATTTGATTATTATTCGTGATATTATCACATCCCAATGTCGATGATGCTGCATACCAGATTTTACACCAGTTTCTTTTAAATCCCTAAACTACGTATAGTATATACACAAAATACCTACACCTATCTATGCATGCACTCGCGTATTCATGCATTGGCACCAACTGGAAACATTACTGAGAGTATTCAACTTATAAACTCAGTGTTGTACACAAAAAGCGTTGAGAAATCGATACACTATCTACTAAGAATACATAACAAAAGCGTATGTTATGGTGTACGCAACTACTTTTAATGAATAATAATTTTATTGAGTGAGCTACTTTTTGTTGACCTCCAAGTTTCAAACAAAATTGTTTGATTAATTTTATTGCTTATCTATTTTTATTGCAACTTGTTCGGTGAACATAGATTGCACATGCTTCCATCAGCATTGCTCAAATACATATGTTATTATATAACTACTATCCTATTAGTCACAAATTTGCTTGCAAGCAACCAACGGTTTGCATATTTTTGGTGGATTAGCACACTTGTTGATAATAATGAGGATTAATCGTTTAATACATTGTTGTTGTTCATTTTTCATCAGTGTCACTATGGCCAGTACATTGCTTGCACAGTTGTTGGTAATAAAAAACACAACTCATCACCAATCATAAACTCTGGGGTGTGAGCGCGTTACTAATGTCTGTAAAAATACTACTCCTAAAACAAGCATAAAAGGATAAAACATATCTTTGGGGACTGCTTTGAAAAATTTTCGCCATAGAAACAATTATGACAATAAAAAATATTATCCAAAAATGAAATCATCTCAAATCATATATATATATATATATATATATATATATATATATATATATATATATATATATATATATATATATATATATATATATATATATATATATATATATATATATATATATATATATATATATATATATATATATATATATATATATATATATATATATATATATATATATATATATATATATATATATATATATATATATATATATATATATATATATATATATATATATATATATATATATATATATATATATATATATATATATATATATATATATATATATATATATATATATATATATATATATACATATATAATAATAATATTGTTATGATGTATTATTTTGATTCTCGTTTAACTATTAATATATGTTACATGATACTGTATTGCAAAAGAAAGGACAAGGTGTGTAATTGAAAAATATAATGAACAATATATTAAATGAATCAATAAAAATTGGTGAACACTCAAGGTGTTAGTATTTAGCCAGTATCAACGATCTACAGCTTTATTGATATTAGTATATGATTTAACAATTATTGTAATAATAATTTATATTTAAATAACAACAATAAAAATTAGTGATAAATAATAACCATTGTTTTACCTGTTCAATTTTTTTGCACAGTAAATATACAACAAAAATTCTTGTTGCTTATCCATTTCCCCAAGTTCTTGCCGTATGTAAATAAAAAATCATTGTAATTATTAAGGCTAAACAAACCACTATGAGTAAATGGATAAAATCTGATGATAATAATAATAATGATAGCTAACATGGAGAGTTCATTGCTGTTTTTTCATTTGTAATTAATATTTATTAAATATTATTATTATTATTATTATAAAATAACATATAATAATAAAGAAAAAGAATAATACTGCCAGCCAATGATGATCAGCATGATGCTCATGATGATGATACAGATCTGCCAATTAACCCGCATTGGGACAGACTGGCCCCCATTTGTACTAAAGCGCCACTCATCCCTTATTTGTTGGCTCGTTCAAGAAAAAATATTTAATTCGCAGGCTTTTTCTACCTTTCTGTTGTTGTGAATAAGCATATATGTATATATGTATGTATTCATGTTGGTTTTTTGTTTTTGTTTGCGACAACTCAATTTGAAGAACTAGAGAAATTGGGTGTGGTGAAGTGTTGTCTACCAAATAAAGTGAGTAATTTTCCGAACTGACGAATTAATGCCTTATCATAAATTGGTTTCCGTATAAATTTTCATGCCACAAATATTATCTGGGTCTTCATCCGTTAACCTTTTCCTCAATGCCTGCTAACATGCAAACAAACATGAAACATACGTCTCCACCTAATACTGTCACATTATCCAAGCCGTTCAAGCTTATTAAGACTAGTGTTACTGGTTATGATGATAGTACTCGGTATTAGTTATTACCGATTATCATTTCGAAGTATTATCGTTTGTTTATTTTTAATTTCCTAATTGTTCATTTAAAATTGTTTATTACTGACCAATATTTTTTAGTATTGATTATTACTACCTATTAATTCTTAGTCACAATTATCATTGACAATTAAATCTTTGTACATTGGTTAATATTATTTCTTAGCTTTGATTGTTAATTATTTTTGCTATTTAGTGCCAATTATTAATTCTTTGTATTGGATAATATTGATTATCCTTTAGCCTGGACAATTAGACTTTAGTATCGGTTATTATTGATTACTAGTTCTTAGCATCAATTATTAGTAATTTATAACTTTCATTTTAGATTAATATTAATTAATAATTTTTAGTTAAGTATAAATTATTAGTGATTATTAATGCTTAGTATTAATCATTATTGACCTCTAATTATTAGTATCAATGACAATTGATCACGAATTCTTGGTATTGATAATTATCGATTACTGTTCCTTTCTCCCAGGCCTAAATATAAATGGATGTTTTGTGCCATGCATAAAACACCTTGCTTCTTTCTGTTTATAGCAATAATACATCTATCTAAAAATAGTTTTTCCAGATTGCATCATTTTTGGACTTGTTTTGGCCAGTTTACGGCAATTTTGTACCTTATTTTTAAGCCGATTTACGACGCTTGTGTACTCCACCAAGAAATTTTTCTCAGTTTTTATGCTCAAGGTTGACAGGTCTGTGAAACGGTGGTGATAGATAATAAATAGCAGACGTGTGATTATTGGTTGTTCAAGTTAAAGTTCAAAGCAAAGTCGCTAGACTACTCCATGAGCTGAACAGGAGACCATTCATGATCTAAAAGAAACATACTAAACTTGACTATGAAGCTTTTATCTCTCTGCTTGTCCGCATTATAAAACTGTTATAATACATTTTACTATACTGTAAAAACTGCCCATGAAATACTGTGCCTGAGCTCTTGTGGGTGGAAAAAAACTGGTTTTTCTTGTCATTAATTTCTTTAAGACTCTTCGTAATTACTAATTAATAAATGCTGCAATTTGAAAATACTGCAAGCCCTAAGGCTTCTTTTTTCTCAGTAACTCAAGACTTCCCCTTGCGTTCCCTACTGCTTTATTTTGCACCAGCTCCAAGTCACTTATATGCTTGGTCAAAAAAAGGTCTCAACGCTCTTCCGTATACTCAAGTTGTTTAGGTTTACATATAGTTTTGTATGCTAGTAGCTCAAATTTTTTGGGTGCTATTGTTCAGTGCAAAATCTCAAGAGTTCTCAAAGTGTCAGAGCATTCTGCAGTAATGTGCTCACCCGAGTCAAATTTTCTCAGAATTCTCACTCCAAGATACTTAAAAGATTCGACTTCTGTTAGCTTAACATTTTTCGAAGTATATTTAAATCAAGAGGTTCTAATCTATCCTGTTCTATTTCCAGCAGTTACCAAAGAGCTCTTTTCTGTGCTAAAAGACATACCCACTTTTTCGCCCCACCTTTAACGTGTTCAGCTCGTAGAAAATAAACCTAAATAATACTAATAATTTGAGTAGTACATAAACAGAAAAATAATAAACACCAACCAATATTTATATTATAGCATCCAATCTAATAATAATTATTACTATGAAGTCATTATAATAATAATAGTAACAGTAACAATAATAATAATAATATAATAATAACAATAATAATAATTAACTACAGCTGTTATTATTATTATTATTATTATTAATTAATTATTATTGTAATCTATTATTATAATATAATTATTTATTATTATTATGATAATAATACTGATAATAATAACTAGTAGTAAATAATAATAATAATATAATAATAAGTTAGTTTTAAATTAATAATAATTAATAATACATAATAATAATAATAAATAATACATACACACACATACATACAACAACATGATATCATCATCGATCATCATAATAATACATACATACATTCATCATACATATAATAATAATAATACATACAACAGACAGTAATTTACTAATAATAATAACAATCATCGATCAATACATACATACTTACCGTTCTTGGGTATATAAAAATGTATCAACGTAACGCGTTATAACAGAATGGAATGATGGAACTATAAATATAATTAATTATCCACTCCCTATACTATAGTATTAACGCGTTCATCATTATTATGATTATCACTGCCAGTCCATGCCTAGGCATAAAATGTGATAGTATTATTATTATTAATGTGGTTGGTTGATTAGCTGACCTCTTGCAAGGTTGTTGTCGGCCAATCATTTTGTAGATGATAACATAGAGGTACCCTCTTTGGAGGTACGGATAGAGTAGTAACTGTATTACGCGCATTGAGACTATATCCGGGGCGCTCACGTGTGACAATAGGCTCCGCCTATTCTGGTGTATTGTTGCAACTGCTTGTATTATGTTTGTATTAAAATTAGATTTTGAGGCCCAACTTAACAAAATTTTCTCCAGACTGGCTAAAGCTTATCAATAAAAGCTCTTACTCTGATTAAGATTAGACACTCCTTGTCAACATTTAGTACTTTTTTGCAAAAATCAAAGCATCCACTTGGTGTATCTATATTGGATCCAACTCTTTAGTGGATGCGTTGACTATAAGGAAATGATGCTGTACGCTATCTTATACTGCTAGTTAGTTATTTTTCATGCCACTGTCTTTTTTTATAAAAGAACATTAATCAATTGTTCCAACTCAATAAAACATAAAATAATAACAAATTTACAATATGCATAATAGTACGCAACATCCGAACACTTTGACATGCTTCATACCCGCTTTATATCATTTTGTATATAAACATAATGCATATCTGAATAGTAGAGAATGCTGTTTGCCATAATGTGAATATGTAACTAATGGAAAAGTATTTGCTTTTTACTTGTCTTTCATGCTGAATGGCCAGCGACGTTTCAAAGTTGACGTATATTTCAGTGTTTTATGCATAGATGTAGGAATCATGGACTTAGTGATAGAAATACAACGTAAAATAGTAACTGTATTACATGCGTTAACATTGTTTTCGGTGCGCTGATGTGTGACCATAGGCTCCGCCTATTCTGGAGTTATATTGCCACCACTGAGGGATCGCAAGATGTTGGTGAGATGCTATTCTATTTAAACTATATTTCTACGGATGATAACACGATTGTCCAAATGTTGGTCTTCCGGCAGTAATTGTCAAGCTGCGCTCGCAATGGGTGTTTTGCCGATTCTAACGGGGTTTACGCCCAGTCTAATGGCAAAACGCCATGAAAAAGTTGTCGATCAAACAGGGATCTATGTGGCAATGTCGCAGAGCTCTGCCTATTGAGGTACAGATAGAGGCCATGGACCTACTAAGTCCATGATAGAGGCTTACGTTTGCTGAATTTTTGTGCTGCGTGATACATCTGTTCTAGGGTCCGGTTTGGCGTTTACAATTAGTAGCATATATAAAAATAGCAGCTGTAAAAGTGTTTTTCATCAAACTTATTTTTTTTTATTAAAAATGAAACTGAAAAAAATTTCTGATTTATCATTTACTCTGCAAAGCAAAAATATGATAATGAGAATTTTAAAAGATATTATTATTATTTTACCAATTATCTTTTGTAATCATAGTTTTTTGTTTATAATTCAGTAACTCATCAATAGTGCCTCACTGTTATTTTTACCATCATAAATTTATCAGTGACAGTTTCATTTTATTAAAAAGTGGTTTATAAGCGCAATTGGCTTTTTTATTGTTATGATTGAACGCCGATCAAGTGTAGAAACATTTGTTTATAAAAGATGGGCGGGGCTATATCTCTTAGTAAAGCCAATAGAATTGTTTGATAGTAGATTCTATTGCGCATAATATATACTCCACTACGATTCCTACGAGCAGGAAACACCATTACCGGCGTTTCGTTGACCTAGGCCTCTATCTACAACTCTATGGCTCCGCCAAATTGGCCCTTTATCTTGTTGCAGGAGCCAATCAAAATTACCGCAAACTCAATATCAACCAAATAGACGTATAAGGAGGTTATAGGTCTATGATATCAACTCACATTGGCTGACGCATATGCCAGCAATTATAGTATGGCAAAAAGTGTAAAATTTTAGTTGAAAACTTTTGCATTGCTGCAGACAAGGGGTGTCGGTAAACTAGCAGACAAAACGCTCAGTGTAAACGCAGCTTTATGAGTTCTTCAAGATTGCAGTGCTTCTTTTGCTACTATATTAAGGAATGGTTTGCTGCTTCTTTTATTTTTATAGGGGACAAAGTGATAGTTTAGCTGCTCAAGTTTGTATGTTTCTACTTCACTGGCTCTTCCGAAAATGGCGTTTCCAACAAGATTATTAACAACTGTATTAAGGAAAAGCCCCAATTAATTATGGGGACTTTGGGATTTGGTCTATGGATTAATATAAGGACTCAGTCGTATTTTTTTGGGTTTTCTTAGTAAAATAAAGTTTGCCCGGGTTGCGCGCTTTTCCTATTATTGTTATATTATGTGGACAAAATATCATGCCACGTAAATTTTATTTTCTCCGCTAAGGCTCAGTTTACACTAGTAAGCTATAAAACACGGTAAAGAATTGTAACAGCTACTGGTACTGGTCCACATCAAAGCTCCTGTTTAGACGATAGTTTGTCTAAGGCGCCAGTTCCATATCCGTATTAAAGCGCCTTGGACCCCATGTCAGTTTTGAGACAACACAAAACCAGTATTGGTGCAAACCTATCTGAACAGCTGCTGTTTTTGCTGCAAACTTTAGTGTTCACATTTGTACGGATTGCACATTTACGCTATGGTGGGCACCATGGTAAATAGGGCTTAAATACAACAATGAGAAAGAAAATACAACAAGCAACTTGGTTGGAATATGCAACAAAAACTGGACAAAATTTTATTAGTGATATAGGTATTTTATGTCATGAATAAATCTAGCTCACATGATGAAGCTAGATAGGCAATTTTTCAGGTAACTGATTGCTTCAGTGACAACCAAGCATTTGACCAAATTATTCGTATCCATTATATATTATATCGAAGTATTAAGGTTTCTATGACAGAACAGCAGCAGAAAATGTGGTAAAAAGCTTACGATATGATATATAAGAAATAGTGTCTACTCTAAAGCGTTCTTTTGTAGTTTTTCCAAGGAGTTGCTAAGTAAGATTTCAGGATAGCAGGTAGCATCCATCATTGAGGTTTTGAGATTTGTAAAATCATAAGCAAGAAGAGATGAAAAGGAGCTTACGCTACTTTACATACCAGACTGGCAGTAGCTGAAGTATTACACCATTTTTCAAAAAGAAATGTATAAAACTAAAGAGCAAAAGTGTGCCAAGTAAGGACAGCTCCCAATAAAAGCTAATGACTCTAAAGGAATCAAAGAGGAAACAACTCAGATCTTGTATGTTAGAACTAAGAAGCAAAAGTTTTAAAACTTTTTGTTTTATTCACAATAACAACCGAAATGGACCCAATTTGTAACAATGCAATAAATATAATAATCTGCTTGCAACAACTGGGTTAAAGTCGACAGATTCAAAGTTTTTTGTATAAATTAGTGTTACCACAAATCTTTTATGTGGAGTATGCCAAAAATGACCTTGATAAACTATGTCACACTTTGAAATCTCCTGGTTGCTCACATTTGTTGCTATGGTTGGTTTCCTCACATCATTATGTATTCTTTACTTCCAGGTCAGTGATTGATATTAAAATAGTGTTTCAGGTGTGATTTAAAGAGAAGACAACTCCAACTTTTGTCTTGGCTCACCAATGACAACAGCTGAAAAAGTTGGTCATTAATCAGGGTTAACAGTAACAAACATTGCAGTGCTCAAGTAAAACCTATTTTTTAATGAGGCAAATGTCTGTGTAATCTTTTGTATTTTTGTTTACTTCGTTGCTATGCTTTGTAGAGCAGACAACTACTACCATCTTAAATAAAAGTGATGATACAACAAATACCCGGTGGATATTTCGAAGTGCTGTACCAGATGTCTGAGCAGTTTCCTGTGTCTCTGCTCTCTGCGAAATAGAGTTAAAGAGCCCATAATAAAGGTAAATACTAATGGCATTTTTGGAGTTATCGTTTCTTCACTCTCTCCCTCTCTCTCCACATCCCTCCCTCTCTCCCCCTCTCTCCCCCTCTCTCCCCCTCTCTCCCCCTCTCTCCCCTCTTCCCCCGTCTCCCCCCCCCCCTCTCTCCCCTCGAGGGCTCGTCAACATTGTTAAAGTTGTTCGCTTACTTTACAACACCTTGTTTGTGCCATCCAGGCACGGGGTCACCACGGAGTTGAGGTAGACTGTTGATTGTTAGGCCTGAAGTGGCTGACTGCATTGTTGTGGATGCACAGACTGAGCGTCTACCAGCACAACTCCTTAGCGGAAGGTAGTGTGACATAAAAATCCGCTACAATATGTTCTATACCTGTTAAAGCAATACCGGCTATCCCAAGTTTACCAGTGCCAGTATGGACGCCGTGTCTAAACCACTGATCCCATGAGACCTCTCCCTGGTCAGTACTCTGGGTCAGCCAATAAAGATGACTGTTTTATTCTTGTAAACTCTGTGTGATTTCTCTGGGGCGTCGACCCCGAGAGAGTCATTAATGAGAAGCAGGCTTTACTGAGTATGTTTATGTCTATTATTTCTTATGAATGTCATCAATTTCTCACTAGTAGTTGTCTCTCTTGTTTGTATACATAACTATGCATACAAGCAACAATATTGTTGTTTGTGAACTGCAAAGCATGTGTATTTTACTTTTAACTTGCTGATTGGGGTGAAACCATGATTCTAGACTTTGACGTAGAGGGAAGATGAGAAAGAGTTAAATTGCACATACAAAATCAATTACTCATAAATCTGATTGATTATTGTTATGTAACTTTCTGTGTTTGAATTTTGTACTGGTTGTAACAAGCGGCAGCTACTGATTGTTGTGAAATGTCTAAAAATATTAAAATGTTGGTGCATACAGTGACTACTTTCTGAATGTCTCTGAGTAGTTGTCTCCTCTCACACATAATTGTTATGTCATAATCTATTAACACAATACATCCATCTATAGGGCTACAGGTATTTGTTGAATAATTTACTATGTCTATGAATATTTACCAATGACAATACATCCATCCATCGTAACAGACTGTATCACTCTTGTACGTATACAATTAAAGTATGTATTTATGTTATTTATAGACAAATCACGTTGAAATAATGTCGCCAAAAATAAAATGTTCTTTAAACAAAACACTGAATGTTAGGCATGTTAGTCTATCATTGCTGCCAGTAGTAATAATTAATTCAGTAAAACTACACTCCATTGTGGGGTTTGACATTTCTGCTGCCACTAGGTAGGAAATTTGTGTTCATCCACACTCATTACCAGAGCTATGCCAAATCACAATTTTCACGACTCAAATCAAGTCATTTGAATTTTCCTTCAAATTAAAACAAGATTTCACCAGCTAGTAAAAAATTCAAATCAAATCAGGTCAAGTCATCCGTTGTTTCTAGTCAAATCAAATATTTGGAGCCTCATTTGCAGCAATTTTTTCAAATCATCACTGAAGCTATTAGAAATAAAATAATAAACATTCAGCTTTTAGTAGGCTGCCTGAACCAATAGACTCAAAGTTAGATCACAATGTGTGGTTAGCTGGTCCATAGAAAACAATATTCAGTTTGATTACTTTCGCAAACTTGCATTATCCTGCGTACACTTTTTATTGGAACTTATTTATTGGTATGCCAGACCGATATATATTATCATTTCAATTCCAAACCAATGCTTAGACTAGCCAAATGAATTAGCCAGTTCCATGCAATAGATAAAATGTACACCCGGTAAACAGAACAATCAACCACCATAGGTTATACCTTTCTAAAATTCTTTCATTGCCAAAAACTGTTATTGTGGTAGCCTATTGCTTACCGATAAGTAAATAACCTGATCCCCGTCCGTCCGTAAACACTCTCAGCTGTGGGGTACGGACCATTCGAAACTGACGTTTCGAAAATGGACACTTCGAAACTCTTTGGGGACGGGGGTTAGGGATTTTGGGTTGGGGGGCTCAGGTTTAAGAGTTTCGAACAGTTCATTTTCGAAACGTCAGTTTCGAATCATGGCGGAATCCAGCTCAGCACATTCAAGTCAGAAAAGAAGGCTTCTGCTGACGAAAGCTTATACTTGACAGAAAAGGCTGCATAGTTTTCCATGACCTTTGATGCTCACTGTAGGCTAATGATAATTAGGTAGTTTCCTTCTTTTCACTGCTTTTATTTATTTGCTACAATTAAATACTATGAATTATGGCAATCTCAGGTCAATTACAAGCGCCAAGAAAAGCTGCAAATATCATCACTGGTTTTTTTATGATTCGCCATACTTTTTGCAAATATTCGGTCAAATCTTCTGGAAAGAGGCAAATCAAATAATGATGAAAGCAATCAAATCAAATCACCAGTTGTATCAAATACTTGTGATAAATCATTTTTTAAATATTTTAGTCATCAAATATTTGAATCATAGTGATTTGAGCACCGCTCCGCTCATTACATATGTATCTAGCTAGATGGTTATATATGACATATCATTTCTGTCTATGTATCCAGTGCACATAGCAAAGAGGGTAGTCTAAGTATATATAGATATATGTAGACTGCCTTCTTTGCAAATAGTTCATACTAGGTAGCAGGTTTATCATTAGTTGTACTAGATCCACCTCTGGCTAGCAGTTTGGTCCATTCATATTTCAACAATGGACAGCTACATGTGGTTGTTTTATCGGTAGTCAGTGAAGCGTATCCTGTGTACTACGGCAGTGGTAGTCATGTGACTGGGAAAGCTTTATACTACTTCATAGCTGCTAGTTACCCTATCGCAGAAAGTGGGAGGAGCAGTCAAAGAGCTCTTTGGAGCAGTTTCGTTATTGTAGGAAGAAGGGGGAGAAGTACGTGAGAGAGAATATTTGTAAGTACAAGTAATTGTATAGACTCTGTAGTACAGCAGTCTATGTCTGTTGCTGTCATTTTGTCTGTATTTATACTAATCTGTAGTGTTTTATTTATTATTTAGCAGCAGACAACAATGGCTGAGAAACAACAAGACAACAACATTGAGTGTGGATTTTGTTTGCTTAAGAAGGAGGAATTGTTAGAGCCAAGGACTCTACCGTGTAATCACACACATTGTCTGAAATGTCTAACTGAGTTTTATGAAGAAAACAATGCATTGGTGTGTCCAGAAGCTGAATGTGGGTAAGTGTCTAGACTGTTGTTTGTATGATTGCAGGCTATGGAAGCAATGAGTTTGATCAGACAAATTAATTAAACTCCTTGATAAAAAGACAGCGGTGATTGGGTAATTTTATGATTTCTTGAGATGGTGAGCATGGGCATTTGGGTGATTTCCAGTTTGAAAAATGAGCAGTATTATTACTTTGATAAAAAACGCCAGTTGTCAATCAACTGAAATAATCTGTTCATTTTTTAACCAGGAAATCCCTTGGTCGTTCGTTCATCACTACAAACTCCACCCTTTGAGAGCCGCCCTGGCTACCAATGACTTTATAACCTACTCAGGAGTTGTAACGCCTTACATGCCGCAGGTTTTAATAGTTTAAAGACTGACGACTCCTGAGCAGACAAAAAGGTCACTGGTTGATACCTATGTATACCATATATTACCTACTTATATACGACTACTTATATTATACAGACAGGTGTTTGAGGGATCACCAGATACTCTCCCATCACATGATATGGTAGGAGAAGACAAGAAATGGTGTGATGTTTGTGAGAGTAAGAAGTTACCTAAACAACTAGCTGTAATATACTGTACAGTTTGTTGTAAGAAGTTTTGTAGTCAACATCAGGAGGTACGTAAATAATAGTACAAACTACTGACTAGTACAAACTACTAACTAGTACAAACTACTAACTAGTACAAACTACTAACTAGTACAAACTACTAACTAATACAAACTACTAACTAGTATAAACTACTAACTAGTACAAACTACTAACTAGTACAAACTACTAACTAGTACAAACTATTGCCAACTACAATTGTGTATTATGTAATATACGCTATCGACAAGCTATATTATAATATTATTTTCACTTTTTGTTTTCTGTAGCCCATGAAAATATTTAGTTAATAGCACCTTTTGATTATGAATTTTGTTGTCGTATTCTAGTCACATCATGAGTTGCTGAGTGAGCACCCTATCCTGAGCATGCAAGAGCACAGAGCTGAGGCTATGAAGAAGCAGACAAGGAATTGTACAAAGCATGGGGACCATCCATACGTCATGGGCTGTAAACATTGTCTAACTCTTGGCTGCTTGAAGTGCATAGCTGACCCAGGCAGGTGTGACAAAGGTAAGATATTACTAGCTATGATGGAAGACTTGGTAAAGTTATTGTATAGATTATCTCCCCTTTACATGGAGTGGTAAGTAAACTGTTATTTCTACACAGGAGCATCACACAGCCTGCTGCCACTAGATGACTTGGTAGCTATATTAATGAGAGAAGACATCATTGCTGACACGTTGGCTAGAGAGGATAAGTATGAGAAACTGTGTAAGCAGACGTCTAAAGTTAGGGCTGAATATGACAACAAAACATCAGAGATGATACAAGTTATTCATCAAACTAGGGATGCACAGGTTTACTTTTAGATCATCTCATTGTGTCATTGTACTTGATTGGATAATACATGCACCAATGAGTAAATGAGCAGCGCTGACTCTACATTATATATTCTGTTGTAGATAAATGCACTGAAGCTCAAGTATAAGAAACTAGAAGATGAAGTGATGAAGAAAAGACAAAAGTCGAGGGTAGATATGGCTGAGTTTATGGAAGACATTGTACTTAAGAAATGGACTAGACTAAGAAATCAAAGACAGCTGATAGAGTCTAGAGTAAAACGTAGTCACAAGGTAAATTGTTACATATAAGTACATCAAGTACACAAAGTGTACATTAGGTTCACTTGTACAGATGAGGTATACAAAAGTCTTTGTCTATAACCAGATAGTACATCACCAAATTACTTTGGGTAGGATATCTATGTCATTGGATTGCTCTTGTAAACTTTCTATTAACTTTTACATGGCATGTGATAACTCTACTGTTCTAGTTTCATGGCATGTGATCACTCTATCGTTTCAATTTCTTAAGAAAGCACAAAATTATTATTGAATGTCTGCTGTTGGAGAATGAATAAAATTGTATTAAATATTCCGATACTTTCCAGTGCAAGCTATTCTATAGGTTTGGGATATGGTAGGAGTTATCTCCCCTTCATTACAGCCTGCAGTCATATAGGTTGGGGATATGGTATGAGCTATCTCCTCTTCATTACAGCCTGCAGTCATTTATTATTCAATTATAGTCAGTTGCTATCAGGATTCTACTATTTATGTCATGTTAATGCTGAATCATTTTTATTCATGCACAAGTTAGATGTTAATTGTGATTATTAAGAATAACAAACTTTACTCAATAAACATTAGATAATTATTATAATAATAAACTCAACAAAAATAACAATAAGAAATTTTGAAAATGCAGTAGAAGTAAATAATTGCCATTTATTAGTCAGCTACTATACTATACGTTTGGTGCGCTTGGTGATGGTCATAGTTGGTTATTCTTATATCATCCATAAAACAAACTACTAAATAATCATGAGTAATAGATAGGTGTGGGCCATCTATACAGTCCATACTATCACAATACATTGAGACTGTGGAAGTAATTCACAACCAGGGCGTATCCTCTTTAAATTTTTGTTGGCAAACTCATCTAAGCACAAATTACGAAACTATGGCTCTACCACACAGTATTTATAGGCATATTTAATTTATTTTTTGTAAAAAATGAGTAAATTAATTTTTTTTATGATAGAAAGTTCAAAGGTTTTATTGATCCCTTGAGTTTCCTCAACAACATCGTTTTTGTCAAATCAACAACTTGAAATGTCTCAAATCAAGTCGTGATTCCTGAGGATACGTTCTCTGGCGTATTAGACGACTTCTGATAGCAACGGTAAAGGGAGACTACTCCTATTAGGTCCCCATTATCTCCCCTTCTAGACCCAAACTGATGGTAGGCTTTAGTGATTTTAAAACTAGGCTGTGTTTTCGCTATTTGGTTTGAATAGTAAAATCAATCATGGTGAATAGAGGAGTGGGCACCATTTTACTAGCTAGCCCCTTACTATACTATATATTACAACTACTTACTCTCTGTCACCAGCCACTCGTATTGTATTTGACTGAAGGTTATAGAAGGGGAGATAATTCCATGAGCTACTCTACAAATGATTCACCTGACTGTCAAACACGTATAGTTATTATGTATGGGTTTAGTAATGAATATTTGATAAGATTTGTTGACAATGTATTGGAGAAATATTCAGCTAGCAATTGTTAAATGTACTTCCTTCTATTGTATGCATTACTATTTATCATTATAGGCTGGTACCAGCCAGTGTCAATATACGGTTCTGGTACCAGCATGCTAATTTCTGTATGTAGGCTTTATTCTCATTAATCACGTACCTGCTAGAATATTCTAGAGCCAACATTTCATGTATCTTATCTCTGATCATTTAGCTCTGCAGTGTTATCCGTCCCTGTGTTACCTGTATGTCAGTTGTGTTAGCTTTGGTACCACTCCCTCTGGTGGTCATTTTATTATCAATCGGACACAGTTTCTCTCTGGTCCATTGTGTACCAGTAAAATACCATCAATTGATGGAAATTTCATGTTTTGTTATGCAAAATTAACCATTGTGATACGGTAAATATTTGTTATGTAATAGCAGACCAATAGTTGGTACAATTTCTTATAGCAGGTGATTTCTTGCTGGTTACAATAGCTATGTACAACTCTATTTATTACACTCAGTATTAACTCTATGGTTAGGTAGATGTTGTGAAGGGCCTGAAAGAGTTGAAGGATGAAATACAAAAGTTTGTTGAAGAAGAAATACCTAAACTACAACTCAAGGATGAGGTGGAACTGAAGAAATTGGGTGAGTGACATGTTAGATTTGATACTATAACATATATAACTGCATGTTGTATATGTTATATAGTATATATTACTTGTTGTATTGTACAAAGTAGTAAGTATATATGTATTCATTTGTTTATCTCATGTTACCATATTATATAATCTCTGTATTATGTAGATGTGAATAGAGAGATGGAATTGGAGATGATCCCTTCTGATGACATTGTTATTGACAGCGAGCATGGACTGACCACCCTCCCACCTCCCCCTCAATCAGTGACACTGCTGGAGTCTGTCCAACTACCATCTCTTCCTCTCTCAGTCTGCCAGTACAAAGGGAGTACTTATGTAGGGTTGGTGGACAATACAGTTACTAGAATAGACAACAACTACCAATTACATAACTCTTTTATCTCCACCTCTGGTTATGTAGAATCTATCTCTGTATATAAGGACAAGTTATATACATTATCATATGCCGACCCTCGTGTAGTGAATGTCTATGATATGTCAGGTGGACATATTACAATCTGGAATCACCCCTACCATGTGTATTACTCTAACATGCTGACTGTAGTAGCTGATCAGGTAGTTACAGCAGATCCACCAAACCAGAGAATAATCGTATATTCTCTCACCGGCAAGTCCCTACGTCACATTCCCTGCCCTCTGCTAAGTACCACCTATACCACTATGTGTGCTGTAGACAATACTTCTGTTGTTATATCTAACTTTGGTACATCTAAAGTATTTAGAGTGAACATGACAACTGGGGAGGTGATGTGGACTCTCTCTGATGTGAAGGACCCACGAGGTCTGGTATGCTATGGAAGTTATATCTTACTAGCTGCATACAACAACAATACAATCTACATACTAGATACCACCACAGGTTAGTTACAACTTACTAGTTAGATATGTTTACTGCACATATTGTTGTACATATTATTGTACATACTATTGTACATATTGTTGTACATGCTAACATGCTAGCAATTTTCCTTTGCGCTAGGGTAAATCCCTCCCAAAAATTGCCCAATTTTATATTACTGTCAATTCTTCAGCGATTCCAGTCAAACTCCCTGCTGCAGACTATAACCTACAAACTATTTACGATCGTTGATAGGTCGGAGCAATGATATTATTGGAAACGATAGTAAGACATTAGTGGGCTGTGATTGGTCGATCAAGGAATTGGCTAACATATATATACACATGCAGTTTAACTCAATTACAACAAGCTTCCCACAAGTCATTTGTGTTATATTTGTGGGCGAGCATGTCATTCCTACACATAAAGTGACTTACGGAAAGTGGGTGTGGTTTGCATGTTCGTTTGGTGAACGAATCACCTATCATAGTACAAACTATCGCTGGTGTCAATGTTGGTAGTTCATATGAATATGCGATCGACCAATGATCATTTCACCTGCTGAATAGTTTGGACAACTTGCTCAATCAAGACAGAAGCGAACAGTCTTTGATAGTGCAAGAGATGACGACTCCTGAAGAGGTGGAATACTAACTGGTTTATGTGTCGTAACATGCATGCTGTGTGTACATCTAGCGATTACCTACCGATTTGTCACTACCAATCAGAAATGACTACGAGATGTTTCCTTTATATTTCTTTCTACTTGCCATTTTCCAGCAATTGCGGTTAAAAATGCAGTATTTGATGTCTCAGTTAGCCGTTAAATGTTTTAAATAATAAAGGAGAGACGCTCGTGAACTGCTCTTTTTACAGAGGCTACAAAATCATGCAATCAGTGAGGCAAATTGGTAGGTAATCAGTAGATGTACACAAGGGCTTAGTGAGCGAACTATATTTGGTACTTCTCACAGTGTAGTATTTCTAGTGTATATGCCTATTTGGTACTTCTCACAGTGTAGTATTTCAAGTGTATATACCTATTTGGCACTTCTCACAGTGTAGTATTTCAAGTGTATATACCTATTTGGCACTTCTCACAGTGTAGTATTTCAAGTGTATATACCTATTTGGCACTTCTCACAGTGTAGTATTTCAAGTGTATATACCTATTTGGCACTTCTCTCAGTGTAGTATTTCAAGTGTATATGCCTATTTGGTACTTCTCACAGTGTAGTATTTCAAGTGTATATACCTATTTGGTACTTCTCACAGTGTAGTATTTCAAGTGTATATGACTGTTTGGTACTTCTCTCAGTGTAGTATTTCAAGTGTATATACCTATTTGGCACTTCTCACAGTGTAGTATTTCAAGTGTATATACCTATTTGGCACTTCTCACAGTGTAGTATTTCAAGTGTATATACCTATTTGGTACTTGTCTCAGTGTAGTATTTCAAGTGTATATACCTAATTGGTACTTCTCACAGTGTAGTATTTCAAGTGTATATACCTATTTGGCACTTCTCTCAGTGTAGTATTTCAAGTGTATATACCTATTTGGTACTTCTCTCAGTGTAGTATTTCAAGTGTATATACCTATTTGACACTGGAAGTTGACACTTGAGTTACAAAATGTAATCATCTCCGCCTACATTTGATTTTTGAAAGAAAATTAAATATACGAAAATCACGGTTTGAGAGCAAGTTTGAAATTTAAACCCTCGTCATGCGTAAGATTAATCTAATTGAGAGTTTTTTTCCGGCAGTTTTTATTTCTTTCTGTGGAGCAGTTTAGGCATCCATTAGCTTGGAATCACAGATGCACAGACATCTGGACAGACAGAGAAGTGCTTTTGACGTTTATATATATAGATTGTGTTGTATTACAGGTAACATAGTATCTGAGCTAGCTGCTGATGCTATAGGTGGTGGTGTGTATGGGTTGGGGGTATCCGGTACCACCCTAGTTGTACCCAAGTGGAACAGTGGACAAGCTCTCTTCTACCAACTAAATATGAAATGAGAAGACAAACCTACAGATTTCACTACAAAATAAATATTTTATTGAAATAGTTACATAAACTGTTGTACAGATACAGAAGATGAAAGAATTAATTCAAGGAATTAAAGAGATATTATATTTAGTAAATTATTCTTGTTTAGACTGGATAGTGTTTTACTCTCAATAGTCTAAATGTTGTTTGTGATAAATTATATACTATTTATTATTGGTTATTGATTGGTTTTGGGTATTTGTAGTGATTTGTGCGCAGATTATTTGTGAAAATGGATATTTTTCTATCAACTTTCTACTAACTGGTTTAGGTGGTGGCTTTTGCAAATGCCTTCAGCACAATTAAATATGATGATATGGTGATAATCTTTTGATTATTAGTTTAATAAATTGATCTAATGTTGATCTTTATTTCAAAATCTTCAACTTATTTTACACTTTATGACAGCAATGTGCAATCACTAATCAATACAGATTTTAAAGGACCAGTCCACTTATTTTTAACTGCTGCTCAATCACTAGTTTTACATGATATGTGCATGTTGATCAATATACAACAATTGCCTGGGCCCCACTTTTGGAGTTTTGAGCCCCAAAACATGTGACCTATTTAGCTACAACCGATATAGGTCAAATCTGATCCGGATGTGTTCTGCGCATGACTTTAGACTGAGAGTCATTGGGAGGTGAAAATGTTTAAACTTTTGAGGGACGATGCCTCCTCCACTCTTACATAGGGAAAATCGTTAGGATTCTGGGACACAACTGTGCGAGATACAATATTAGAGAAGACTGCGTGCTTTTCAGAGCAGTGCTGTTTACTACTACAAATAATAAATAAATAATTACAATGCCCATCCGCTTTGTTGGGGATGTAATAGTAGAAAGGACAGACATCCTTATATATATCACATATCACAGGATGCCTCCTAAACAGCTCGAAATTTCCAACTCTTGGTTCCTCGGGTGAGTATTGATATGACTGAAATGGTTGTTTATGTAGTTGTGGGTTTAATAGTAGTTATATATGAATGGTATGTGAGTGTGTGTATGATTGATTGTGCAATGCAAGTCAAGGTGAAAGTGGGGGTTTCTAGATGCTATTATATTTCATCAATAGAAAAGATTTGACAGCAAATGCAACAACCAGTCAACTCAGACGAAGGCCAGACAGCAACCAGATGACAGGAGGAAAGCCGATGACCAACGGAGAATATATCTACAACAACAATTATATAACTATAACAGAATGATAATTATCATTGTAATTAATAACACCAACTACTACTGTCTCATCATATCATTAGTTAAATTGCTTGGCATGCAAGAGAACAAGTTAGCTGTCGTAGTTACGTTGCTGCTAGAATAATTGTACACTGTATATTAACAGAGGATAATAGTCTACCTAAGCAATTGCTATTGTTGTCAAGATACTAATTAGATGTATGTATGTATTACTATTATTATTATTACATAATAATATTATTGTTATTATTATTATTCTACATGTTAAACTACACATATATATATAATTATATTATCTACATGATTAATTAGTTACTAGGGATTACATAATGAGAAAGGAAAGACAAGTAATGATTAAACAAGAAAGCACCTTTTTAATAGAAAAGGAAAGCTTCAGTGCTCTCTCCTTCTCGGATGTAGGAATGATTATACACGTCTATATGTCGCTCCTCAGGTAGATGGATAGATAGAGATTCTGGGCCTCTCTGGCAGGCCACAACCTACGTGGAGCACCTACTTCTGTGATGCGGGCAATATGTGTAGATGTTCATTCATCAGCGTCTGTAGCATAAAAGGATGATCTTAAAACATGTGTTGTATATGTATGTACAACTTGCTAGAGCAACATAATATTCATTGGGCAATAGCTAGCAATCCAGCAAGGCTACAATTCTATTGGCTATCAATCTCCCGCCATAGCAATGACAACTTAGTGCGCGCTTCTAACCATCACTACTACAGAAGAATAGAGTTAACTATAGAATAGCCTAAGCATGGAAACACTCAAGATGTTGGCATAATCGGGAGGACAACTCCAATGAAATAAATTGCTATGAGTAATTAGAAAGCATCAGAACCGGATATATCAGTATTATCTATCTATCTATCATCATCTATAAATAATATATATATATTATCATTATTATTAAATTTATTATAATTATTATCATAATAATAATTATAATAATTATCTATCTACTACTACTACTCTACTGGTAGTAGTACTACTACTAATAATAAAAATAACAATAATCAATTAATGAATAGTAATAATATAATAATAATTATCAGATCATGATGATGAGGTTGTTTTTTAGTTAGTGGACTGCTACCATAAAAAATAAAACTTATAAATCTAAATAATAATATTTTATTTATGTTTAATTTATTAATATTATTAATTATTAATAAATTATTATTTTCATTTAATTATTAATAATTTAATAATAATAATTATTATAATAATATAATGATTTTCAGAATCACTGCAGTAATAATAATTAATTATACCTTTTTGTTTCAACAAACATTATTATTAGAATTATTATTACATAAATATTATATTGCAGATTTTTTGTAAGGAAAGTTTCATAACCATAGTAATAACTAACAATGAATAACCAGCTAAAATAATAATAAAGTTACTACTATTTATTGTTGTTGTTAGCAATAATAATAGTTATTAATAGTTGTACAACAATAGATGAAAAATCAATTTTTTGAAATAATTTTTATTTATTAGACTATGATAATAACACATTTTATTAGTTGCTAATAAATAATGTTACTTTATTAATTATTCATCATAGCTCACTGACAAACGCTGTTTCTAATTTTACTAGTGCAGAATTATTTCTGGAATGCACTGACAGACCTGCTGATTCCAAAGGGGAGACAATTTTGTTGTTACCTTACTGCATGGCATTTCTTTTATCATTTTGTAATGTGGAGTGCAATTTTGGCCTTTATTACTTTTCTTGAAGTAGCCTACAGACAGATATAATAATATTTAAAAAAACAAATATATGTGTTTATTATGGTGGCTCAGAACGTTTTGCCTTTTGTGTTTTAAAACGTCTGAACGCTTTCCAAACCGTTTGAACGAATTTGAAATAGTCTGAACTTTTGCAAAAACTTCTGAACGCTTTGTGAAATTGTTCGTGAACTTAGAAAATCCGAGCCGATTTGCTGGTTCGCTCTATTGGTCATAGATCTACAGTCCATTTATGATGGATAATGTTTCTCCTAAACACTGAACAGTTGAATTTTTTTTTAAATAAATAAACAAAATTTTTTATTTATTAAATATTATTTGCTTTAAATTATTTTAAATAATAAATACAACCTAACTGTAAATGTAAAAATTTATTTTAGAGATTATATTCAACAACATTTTTATACAGTTGATTAACGTGCTCTATGTCTTTTGATCGACGTCTATGTTGACAAAGTTATATAGAGGCTATAAATAAAATTATGACGATCGCTTTTGGTTCGAAAGCCATGTGCCTTGCAAACTTTTCCAACCATTTCAAAATAGTTTGGACTATTTCAAAACAGTTCAGACTATTTCAAAATAATTCATACGGTTTGTAAATAGTTCATACTCTTTCTAAAGCGTCCATACGGTTTGTAATTTCCTAAATCATCTGGATCATTTCTAAACCGTCTGAATTATTTGCAAGACAACTATACGGTTTGCAGATTTTACAATTGTTGGACAGGAAATACAGTTTTATAGCATTAATCCTGCAACTGCTGAGGCCGACAATTAATTTATTATAACCAACAAGCCCGTTTTTAAACATAGTTTCTTGGGCTATTTTACTACAATTATCCAATTATTTTCAATGTAAAAGACGCTTTGCAAACCGTCTGGACTATTTCAAATCCGTTCATACGCTTTGAAAACGAAACCGTCTAACGTTATGAGCCACCATAGTTTATTATTAGATTTTCCTATATATTATACAATATTAGATATCAATTCAACAATGTCCCATTTTTATTTATTCCTCAGAATTTTATCACTAAATTTCAGAAAAAGTGTTGTTTTTTGTTTGTTTTGTGAAGTAGGGCAAATGCGTGTGGGGTAGATTGTTTGAGTTTCATCCTCAATGTATGGCAGTTCTCAACGTGCCTGTAGACAGACAGGTCGTATTATTCAGCACACCAGACTGGGCATTGGCAGTTTCAGTAGTATCATCAGCGTGGAAGCTGGTGTATGTCTGTTATAATGATAAAATGTCATGGTTCTCATTTTAGTAAGGAGCATGACTCTCTGCCATATTTAGAACCCGCTGACCCAGCACATCAGGTTTTGATGGAGCACCTGCATAGTGAACATTTTCTCGAGCAGCTGAGCATGACAACCCATGGTCAACACACTGGAAAGCTGGAGAATTTCCACTCCATGCTTCTAACATATGTCTAAAGGATAGACTTCGACCCTGCAAGCTATACAGGAAGGATTCAATTGGCCGTTATTGATCATGACGAGAATGCCCACAGAGAATGTTTGAAAGGTGAGTGGGCTATCACATGACTGCTGTAATGTAATAAAAGATCATAACTACATTCGTGGCAATGGGACAGCAGTACAATTTGAGTTCCTGTTTGATCAGAACTGAAATAACCGCAAAAGCATTTTTATAGGTGCCAATGTGTGTATGGTTTTGTGGGGTACTTTGTGTAACACAGTTATTTTTTAAAAACCAGATAAAATCAACTTGTTACAGAAATTGATGCTAAGATTTAAAGCCTGGTTCACATACATCGTAGATGGCTCGCAAGTGATCGCGGATCCCTCGTGCGACGGATCCGCGATACATGTTCACATAAACTTGGCAAACCCACGATCACAAGAGGTATAATCACTCTCTTGACTGGGAGGTGATAAAATCTCGAAACACGTCTTCACTGACCAACGACTATATACATACTAAATTAATTATCGTTGTTCAATTACACCAAATAATTTATTATTTTTACCAGTTATAAAAAATTTATTACATTTTTGCTCATATTATCATTAAATGTTATTCCATATTTGTTATTTAAAATTTTAACTGTTGTTCAATGGTGGATTATCATTTTTTACCATCTCTTGATATAAAATTTTAAACCTCAATTTATAATAATATGCTAAATATGCTATTATATAAAAATTTGATGAAAATGTATATATTTGTACATTTAAATCAATTTTCACAATATTTCACTCAGAAAATTAATAATAAATAATAATCAATATTTATAATTAAACAATAATAATTTTATTATTTATTATAATTTTTTGATGGCAGTCGTTTTTACATGAGTAACCTTGACCTGAATGTGGTTTTTGAGAAAGAAAGTAAGAAAATTTACTCTCTATCGTACCACGGTTGCACGAAAGTTTGTTCAGCTGAACTTTTCTACGAGCCTCTACGACGTCTTACGAGCCACAGGAAATCCAGGTTCACATACATCGCAGATCCGTCACACGAGGGATCCGCGATCACTTGCGATCCATCTACGATGTATGTGAACCAGGCTTAACGAATCAAAGTTGAGATATCAACTAACTGAGATTTTTACAGAGAGTGATGGAACTCCCAAGCTGAGACTAAGTTGGTCAAAGGCTGCCAAGGACTACCGATGGTTCAAGATATACCCGCCTAAGACGTACACATTTAGAGAAACCATTCTGGCAGATATTATCAGGCGAGCAGCCCAGCCATAACCTTCTGAACCAGAAGTCGGACGAGTGAGTTCTATAACACTTCACTCATAGCAAAAATATCATTGGGCCAGTGTCAATTATTCAGGGAAAAGATGACCCAAAGCCACTGGATGGCCAAATCGCTGAGCACTTGAGTTACATTTTGACTTGCCTTGTAGTATTTTGTCAGGCAAATATTAGTGGTTTGTAAAATTTATGCTTTGTCGAGGATATTGTTCGGCTGAAGACAGGCAATGATTTTAGGATGTCAGTTGTTAGATTATTTCATATTTGTTATTGATTTTAGTATACTGGTGTGAGGATCTCAAAAGGGAGAGAGAAGCCACAGGACTTACAGAAATCAAAAGCAGACTATTTGAAATACAAGCGCTTCTGATGAGAATCACCAAGTTGTAGACATGCTGCTATTCCCATTTGTTGAATTTTTAATTCGCAAGATTTTGCATTGCGAACTAATGTTGCATGTTTGTAAATGCAAAGCTGAAGGCTAGATAAAAGATATATTCCAAAGATTATTATGCTGCGTCTGGGTCTCACATGTAGGGAAAGTAAGAAGAGAGTTCATATCACGTATATAATGCAAATTTTGCATATCACTAGAATATCTTTTTACGCCATGTGGAAGACAACTTCATACTCAAAGTAACTGCAGCAGTGACGAGTTACGAACCTGAAATGCTTGTACAACAGTGACCAGTGGGTGTGTTTGGCAGCATTTTTTTTACTATAGACAAAAATTTTTTAATATAACCAACATATATAATAAAATTTTGTAGTACATATATAATATTGTATCTCTGTATTTCAATAAGATCCGAGTCCGGTCAGCACATATGATTTGTTCAGTCTCCTTGAAATGGCTCTCTCAACTGAAGGATCTCGTCAAATGATCACGATAAGCATAATTCGACCTATGGATTCGGCGCCGTCCGAGATGAAAGTTTTATGGAACCAGAATCTTCCAGTTTCCTACAAAAGAGAAATTAGCCACTGCATGTTACGATATGCGCTTACTCCATCATATTTTGAAGGCTTTTTTTGTAAGGACTTGAAATCTCCAGGACCAACAACCGTACAAAAAGTCTTAGTTGATGTGGAGCACACACATGTACAGTGGCTCTTTACGTAAAAAGTAGTGAGTACCTCAACTGCAGGTTTGCATTTTCTTTCATTTGTGTGGGGGGTAAATTTGTTAATCAGGTAGTCAAATTTGACGATGATAAAATAGTAATGGCTTGTACGAGATAATTTTTTGTTTACCGAAAACTTTTAACAATGGGAGTAATAAATGGAATAATTGTGGGGGAAACGTTACAAATATAACACTTTTGAGCAAATGACATCAGCATGCCTGATTATTAATGGGGCACTCAACATCTTTTATACTATAGTAATCCGTTCTTATCATACTTTCTCACCTATAGGCATGATAGCGATAGTTGCGTGTTGTCATATGCCGAAAGTTGAGTGTATCGCCACTGTGACCATAATGCCTCATCTGGTCAATCCATCTGCGTCGGCAGTTGACAGCCGATATCACATGTTGAATCTCCTCACACTTCAAAAAACATTGACCGGTTTCATGTCCCTTGATGTGTGTTGTGCTAGGGGACATCTGCGCAGAACCTGGACTCCAGTCGAGTAGGCATTTCTTGGCAGTTGCAACCACACCTGTAGTAGATACATATTATAAATTATATACATATATTGATGAAATGGGAGCTGGTCACAAGCAAGGGATTCAAAGTAAATCACAAGAAATATTGTGAGCGGATAAGTTGTGGAGCTAGTGACACTTCATTATCAAAAAGAGTTTGGCATAGCTAAAGTTCTGTTGTTTCATAGCTTTAGGAGCTCAGTAAAAAATTGAAACACAAAGCAGGAACATTGGTGACTGATGTTTAGTTTACAAAAATCATTGGTTAATAAAATTGGTCACTGGCAGGTACAGGTAGATTTTTTCGGAGAGCTAATACCGTTATCTGAGCATAACAAATGTGAGCTATGAAATTGTGTTAATTGCAGATATATTATCTGTTTGTGGGTATTACAGAACGCAAAGTGCTGAGGACAGAGTAAACTTGATTTAAAAAACTTATTTAAAAAAAAGCGAGCTTGTTTGATATCTTCTAATATTGATGATGATGTCAATGCAACTTCTGCCTAGCAAAATCATCAACAATAACAATGTCAGTTATAAACATTCATCATCTTTAAACCTGGGAATGGGTAATAATAATAGTTGATCGCTAACTTGAGTTTTATTGATAATGTCACACTCACAGAAGCATAATTTTTCTCTGAGTTTATGATATATTATTATTCTAAAATAATAATAATATCATTAATTATTAATAATTAATATTTGACGGTATAATTATTAATAGTAATATTCAAACTTTAAACCCCTCTTACTCCTTGATTATATTTTGTTTATTTATTGAGATTATCTAAAATTATATAATCTCAACAGCAAAAATAGCTTGTTGATCTGAAAAGAATAACAACATCAGTGGTAACGATAATAATAATATAATAGGAAGCTCAAATCAAAGGAAAAACATGCATTGCTTGCTGTTATTATTATATATATTTATTTAGAGTAAACAATAATAATCAGTGGTAGTTTGATGATCATCAATTATGATGCCTCCATAACATTATCATTTATTATTATTATTAGTACTACTACTAAATATTTATTTATAATAATAAATAATAATATTAAACTTAAAAAATAATAATAATTAAATCTTTTTTGGTGTGAGTCCTTCCTTACTGCAAAATTCATACTACATAGAAGAATACCCGACTACTACACATATCATTGACTTGTGCACACTGCTATACACACCTACATTCAAACTGTGCTCCTTGGTGAAAATCATCTGGCGTTTTAGGCTCTGGTCGATCACCACCACCGTCACCCTCCACTGCTGCTGCAGCAGCTGTTGGTTTGTCTGTTTCATGGTGCTTTCTCCTCCTCCTTTGTCTGTAGCTGGCCTGCCATTTTTCAAACAGTGCACCTGCCTAGTGTACAACTCTTCGACAGGGCCTCTCTGTACTGCTTGGAACAGAAGCAGTGGCAGAAGAAGCAGAACTACTACAGCTAGCCTCGTCTGTCAAGAAGACACAAAGCTTTTTGGCACCCTATCATCTATGATGAAATTATTGAATGATGATGATCATCATGGTGGTGTGCTTTGTTAAAGTCAACTGTTCCATCGTTAGTTTTAGGAGGCTTTCCAAATTCCCAGTCGTGTTTTCTCCCATCCTTAGTTGGTGCATTCAGATAAGGTGTAGTGTGAGTAGACAGTCAGAAGCTTTTACATGTAAAATACTTTGCAGTTTCTGGAACATTGATTGTAGGTGGCAGAAACGAACATTTTAAACCGGAAACACTGGTCAGGTATAATGGCCTCCCCTGAGAACCTGGTTTATTTTTTAAACGATCATGATGATGGTGCCATTTGTTTTAAAATTCCATTTTTCCAGCTCATAAATAATACAGGTTTTGTATAATGATGAAGAATATTGCTGTAGTTAAATGCACAAAGAAATTAGGGTAAAAGATGAACATATATGGTTTTTGAGTGTGTTTTACATGATAACAACCCCATTTTCAAGTTTGTCGCTGATGTCTAATAATGTAACACACAAACAACATATTCATCGTTTACTTTTACACTTATTGTTTGATGCATTAAACTACAGCAATATCCTTCGTTCATTATAATACAAAATCTGTATCATTTATTTATGAACTAGCTAGTAGAATGGAATTCCAAAAAAATTGCACCATCGTCATGATTGTTTAAAAACAGTAAACCAGGTTCTCAGGGGAGGCCATTATACCTGACCGGAAACACTATGTCCCCGGATACACCTCATCGCATTGTGGATCTGATAAAAAGTTTTCTAACCGCACCAAAAAGGGGACAACTCCGTGTTTTTATGCAAAAAATAGACCTTAGAAAAGCAGCTATAGCTCTGGTCTCAGGCTATGTAGGTGGCTAAATCTTTCTGTGTCAGTAGTCAAGATGTGAGGGTATCTACATATAAAATTATAGTTTGCTAAGCCTTTATTGAAGCAGAGATAATCTCCGTTGAAAATGCCCTTCAAAACTGAACTGGTCCTTTAAAGTATAGTTAACAGTTCTATCACCACCATATTGTAAAGTGTGCAGTCCCTCTGACATTTAAACTATTTGAACTTGACACTGCAGGTCAGAGAGCGTTCAATTGTGCTCATTTGCGAAACTTATCAAGCAATCCTACATACAGAAAGCTTTTGTTGTAACTGGGGAGTTTCACTTTCGGATATCATATTTTAAATTTGAAGTGGGCAGGTAGAAGACAACTCACAAATTACAGTAATATGCATGCTAGCCGGGGCGGCTCTCAAGAGGCGGGGTTTACGATGGTGGGCGGGGTTTGCGGAAGAGTGAACCCCCTCCCCATCAGAGAGCCACCCTGGCTATCCACATGCATTCTGTGAGTAGAATGGAGATAGCGCCAATAACACTGTATGTACATATGTAGCAAACATTCAGAGATTTTATTTAACAATTGCCAAACTTCCTACAAAAATCCCAAGTTTTTACTTTTATCCATTTTTCAGCGATTCCAGTCAAACTCGCTGTTACAAACGATAGCCTACAAATCAATATATGGTTGTTGATAGATTTGGGGCAATGCATTTTATGATACACTATTGGAAATGAGGCTAAGGTGTTTTTGTCCTGTGATCGGTTGATCAAAGAATAGGATAGCGGCTATTTGATCTCGATCAAAATTTGGCGATAACCTCATATAAACTGCTAGCGATTACCCCGCGATTTCTCTGGAAACAAAAGTTGCTAAATCCCTAACTCGGTAATGAAATTTCCAAGTGATCATTATATGTACCCGCGGTGTAGAGTACAGACACAGAGTCGATGAGTTTCAGGTAATTTGTTTGTTTGTTTCATTTATTTCAACACAAAAAAGTGTAATAATGAAAAAAAGGTTTGCAGCAGAGGAAATGTTGGGGCCCAAGGCGCAATAGCACTGCAGCTCGTCGAGGCACCAGGCCCGATACTCGGGCAGTTAGCAGTCGTTTCTACATCATGTTGAGTAGATGACGCCTCAGAGAGTGCCTGAAACGATTCTCCCCCCTAACAGATCGAATCTCACTCAGCAGCCCATTCCACATAGAAGCACACCCGGTAACTCACTCTGCGATGTCCTGCAGCAGTGGTTGATTTTGGTAGAAGTAGGTTAAGCTGGGAAGTACGAGTCAAGTAATTGTGATGCAACTGAGATTGGGTAGAGTAGAAGTTTTGTGAGCAAGTATTAGTAGTTTGTATTTGTATATTGAATGAACAGGTAAAATCGATGAATTTTGGAAAAGAGGTATTGTGTGAGTAGTAACAGACTTTTTATATATTATTCGTATTAATCTTTTTTGCAGAAGGTGGATTTGTTTAAGATAAGTGGTTCCAGCATTTCTCCAGGATTCAACACAATAACTAAAGTTTGAATTAATGAAACAGTTATAAATTAAAAGCAATATCTTTCTTGGTAAAAAGCTCGAGCATTTAAATAGCATTCCTATGTTAGGTCTTAGTTTTTTGCAAAGTTTTTCAATTTGTAAGTTCCAAGATAGATTTTTGTCAATTTAAACTCCTAAAAATTTTATTGAGGATTTCTTTTCCAAATAAAAATTGTCTATTTTGTTTAAATTACTTTTTAATGAGAGTGTGTTTTGGTGAGTTTTTAATACAATATAATTAGTTTTATCTAGATTTAAAGAAAGTTTGTTTGAGTCTCACCAATTTTTCACAAGTTTTAATTCTTCATTTATTTTGTCCACATGTTCGTTTAAGTCTTTACTCTCAAAAAACAGATTAGTATCGTCAGCATACAGAATAGGGTCAAACATTTTGTTACATTGGGTAGATCGTTTATGTAAAGTAAAAACAAAGTTGGGCCCAGGATGGAACCCTGAGGTACACCGCAAGTTATGTCACAGAATCTAGAAACTGCCTCATTAACCATAGTCAGTTGTCTACGGCGTGAAAGATAATTAGAGATGAGATCAATACTGGGTTCGAAAAATTTAGAAACTTGAGCTTGTTTAGTAGAATAAAATGATCGATTGTATCAAAAGCTTTACTAAAATCTAGAAATATTCCCAAGACAGAATTCCCATTATTCATTGCCTCCAGTATTTTATCTGTAAACTCTATAAGAGCCAGAGATGTACTTTTGTTTTTTCTGAACCCACATTGTTGGTGATTAAGTATGCTGGTTTTTTCCAGGAAATCTGCTAATTGATTGTTGATAATTTTTTCAAAAATTTTACTCAAAGTTGGGGGAATAGATATCAGTCTATAATTTGAACAGTCTGTTGTCGAGCCCTTTTCATGTAATGGTTTTACTTTTGCTATCTTTAAGGAATCAGGAAATTTACCGCAAGTGAAACATTTGTTTACAATATGGGCTAGTGGTACAGCTAAGATATTTGCACTAGTTTTCAGTATTTAGTTGGGATGCTGTCAAATCCAGAAGCTTTCTGTAGATTAATGCTGCTCAAAAGCGCCTCAATAGCTGCATTATCAATATCGGCAAAGCTGAAACTAAGCCTTGATTTGTCTGCTGTAAGACTTTGGCTTTCTGTTTCTGGTTGACTTTTAAATTTACTAGCTAAATTGGCTCCAATCGATGTAAAATAATCATTAAAACTGTCAGCTATTTCTTGGTCACTATTATACGGTATATTGTTATGACAAAGCTTTTTGGAAATTGAAGAGGGGTTTGCACGCTGTTTTCCCAATTGAGCATTTATAATTTTCCAGCATTTTCCAGGGTCCAAAGTTTGAAATATGTTTTTGAAATACTGTGATTTTGCATCTCGAATTACTTTACTAACATGGTTTCTTAGCTTCTTAAATTTAAATTTCAACTTGATGTTAAACGGTGAATTTAAAGTTTGTTTATAGATATTATCTCTTTTGTTTATTAATTTCAAAATAGACGGTTTGATCCCAGGGTGTTTTGGAAGGTTTTTGTATGAGTTAGTTTTGGAGGTTTCTTGAGGTGCATGTTTGTTACATACACTCATAAAACATTTTGCAAATACCCAGAATAAACAATTTTTGTCGAGTTTACGTTTTTTAAATCGTTCATAAACTTTTCTGCGCTAAAGTCTTTATGGTTGCGAGCTTTTGCTTTTATGGATGGCATAAAATAATTTTTATCGCATTCAAAGCTAGCAAAAGTTGGTAGGTGATCAGCTATTTTGGTAACAATTGTTCCTGACTTCACAATTTTGTTATTGAAATTTATGTTAATATGGTCAAGACAAGAATCTATTCTGGTAGGTATAGTTACGATGTTGTCAAAGTTAGCACAAGCAAGAGTGTTAAGGTAGTCAATGCTTACCGAGTAAGATTTCAGTGTATCAATATTTATGTCACCCAGGATAACATGACAAAGACCTACATTGTTAAGAGTATGTCGCCCAAGATCGCAGAGAAAGGCACCGGTGTCTGTGGAGGGCTGCCGATAGATCACCACAAGGCAGAAGCACAGACCAAACACCCCAAAGATGCCACCCCTCAACTTCAGCATCAACGACTCCGTACCAGCAATAGTAACGAACCCACGCTCGAATGCCTCTGCAGCACCACTGCGCACATAGACCCCAACACCTCCTCCTCTGGTTGGCTGTTGCTCATCTACAAAAAACTAACCATTCAAACAATAATTTTCAATCTCGTCATCATACAAAAAAGTCTCGGTAAAACAAATTAGATCAAAAGGTTTGGATACACTGCCAACAAAATTTTCAAGGTTTTCAAAATTTGAACGCAGACTTTTAAATTAACATTTACAGTAGCATAGCGAGTGGAAAGTTGTTTACTCTCTCCAAAAAAACTGTTTACTGAATATTCCTGACATATTGCTACAGGCATGAGAAAATGGCACAATATACAATAAATTGCTTAAACAGAAACGGGTACTATTTCAATTTACATAAACCATCTGTGTTACGTATGTAAATAATATCGGCACTTTCAGTCTTTCGTAAGAAGATGCGTTGATGTTTATAATCATTTGCTGTTTTAAAAGTGCGAACCTTGTGAGACAGTGCAGCTCGCTTTGGTGTCAACATTTCATTTACACAAATCTTTTTCTCATTTGATTTGAAACCCAAATCATTAGCAATAACTTTTGTATTTCTACTACTAGAGAATAAAATATCCCTCTTATAAATCTGTAGGAATTACGCTACTATTTTATCAGATTGTTTAATTCTGTACAGATTGTTTATGTCAGTGCTTGGGTTCATCTCACAATTAATCTTTTCTGAAAACTTTCGTAATGCACTGAAGAAATCTTCATTAATCCTTTAAGGAATCCCATTAATAATCACATTCTTCCTGTCAGCCTGATGATTCAGTTGATCAATTTTTTCCTCAAGGTTGAAAATTTTGACAGCATTTACATTTTTCAGTCCATCTTTCAAATCTTGCACTTCTGTTGACATAAAGTTTAGCCCCTTAGAAATTTCTTGCTGTTCATGCTCTAGTTTACACAATCTATCTTCAAATTTATCTAGTCTTTGTAAAATGAGATCTAGCCTTTCGTGAATAGTTGATTCGCTTGTTTTTGAAGGTGTAGAGCTAGCTGAGGGTTTACTTCTAGTCGTCATCAAACAGAATCTTACCCAATTGACTTCATTGTTTGAAAATGTAAATGGACTAATAATTTTTAGTTCTTTTACATTTGATGCCCCAAACCAAAATATTCTAGATATTATGCAAGGGATATTGTCTCCAAGTCCAGTGGTGACGTTTATTTTAAAGATAACAAAGAGGGTAGCTTACATAGACTATCATATTCGGCAATGGTGTCACGATAATAGAACTATCACTAGTTTTCAATGTTTATGGTCACCGTGTCAAGGAAAATATACTTTTCCATTTTTTTAAAAAATCTACAAATTATTGGCACTTCTACATCACTGAGAGCTGCTTATTACAACACTTTGGATACTTGTTTGACTTTTCGATTTCAAAATAATGTTTTTCTACATACATTGGAGAGCAGATAAACAAAGATATAAAGACAAAGTAAATAGCAAATCTGAAATATATCTTTTTAATATTTCGATGCTGTTATTGGAAAAAACATTCACTCTTCCCATTGTTGTTGTTTCAGTGCAATTCCTACTAAAACAAATATTTGCTAAACTTCAGTGCTGGAGATTAAAATTGTCTCCTCTCTGTTTTCTGAATAACATTGCTTCGTGACTCAGGACATAATGTAAACGACCATTTGCCAGTGTTAGTAGGAATTTCTGTGAGTAGGAGAGAAGCTTACTCTATAGAACTGCAAGATTCAAAGTTATACTTGCGTTATTTATCTCACAACATATAACAGTATGTGTGAAATGGACTGTTCAGCAGATCTATAATTGGAGTTATAAAAGAGTTGCCTTCTCTCACTTTGGGTAGACGAATCTATTTGACTGAGAAGCATGCTTCTTACCTAACAGCAGAAACTGAATGAGTGAATATTTTATATTAGCCAGGTATTATAGTTAACAGTATTAGTAGTAGTAAAGTGCAATAGTTTACTGGTTAACTATTGCTATGGCTTTATATATATACTGTATATGGCTGGTATAGCTGGGCTATTTCAATGTGACAACAATTTGGGTGCAGGCAAGTCTGGGCATGTCGCTGACTACTGGAGTTAGCCCAATCGATGTGTCAGGCCACTCACAATTGGTTACTGGCACTGAAATAAATCGTAAGGTTATAAACACCGGAGTTTGACTGCACAAACATTTGGTATCATTCGATTGCGTAATCTCTACGATACTGTAGCCAATACAAACATATTTTTCAAATCAGCCTTGGGACGTTAAAAAACATATCATGGCGTAGAATCATATCTTGCAGTCACAATAGTAGTAAACTTTTTTGTCTCTCATTGATAGTTACTGAGAAAATGAGTTTTAAAAATGACCCTCTCAGCACCAAAATTACTTTGTTTCATGTTCGCACAGCGGTTAGTTTTACGCCTCATTATTGATACATTAGAGTGAAATCCGTGACGCATGACCAAGCGAGCGTAATTAATTTGCGGTTAGTTACTAATTGCTTCATGATAATATATATTAAAAAAAATTACGTTTTTATTTGGCAAGGGAATTATTAAATCTATTTTCCTACCTCCAGATGTAAAGGATCTATAACAAATAGTATATCAACAGGTCGGTAATATGACAGGCTAGTGATATAACATAAACTAAAATCATAAGATGCTGTGGCGCACTCGGAAAAGTCACGCTTACAGCGTCATTTTCAGACAATTTTTCCCAAAACTAGAGATATGTAAGAAGTGCAGTGATTAGTTAATCTCGTTTGGCAAAGTGTATCCTATTAAACCCTTTTAAAATTTTGTTTCTAGCAGCCTGTGGTCCCTAGTTATGAAAAATTTAGTAATTCCCGAATATTTGGAAACTGAAAAAAAATAGGTGCTACAAATATTTATATCAATGCTTTTGACGGGTGACGTCATATTTCGTGATCAGTTTGTGGACGCTAGATACTGGTAGGAGTTGTCCTATTTTGGTAGGTGAGACAATTCCTTCACATACGCAAGTTAATTTTGTGGGCACACAACTCCAAGGTTCCTTCACACGAACCAATTTGTATGAAGTTCTCCCTGCCGTACTATAAGCATGATAAGTATGACAGCGCATTGCATCACCAGCAGCACCCTAGTTTCTAATTCAAAGTAATCACTATTCCATCAATGGGCAGGTCTAAAAATGTTTTGACATGTTATATAGTCAGTCAATTTATATTTTGTATGCAGTCAGTGAGTCAAGTTACAGTTTCGTGCAGCTTTCTATTACAAATAACACCACTATTTATTTATTCATGGTTACAAATCTACAATTCATGCAAGAATGAACAGAAACATTCTTGATCAAGTGATAAATTGAATCGAATAATAACGAAATGGTTACAGTTGTTTTTCTTAAACCAGATGCATCAGAAGATGCTAAATAAAATGAGAACTTTATGGCTAGGTTTATATAGTAAACATTCCCACAGCTGTATAACACAACTTCTCCTAAACTGGGATAGGTCCCAAGGCTTTACAATAACACAACCTAGCCAAACAACTAGACTCAACCGTACTATTCGCTACTCTCTCATTGTCTCAAAAAATACATTTTACACCATCTGTAAAAGGATTCCAACAAGATATAATTTCCTTTTGTTTTATTTAACTCTTGACACAAAAGGTTTGACAACCAAGGTTTTGAATGTCTCTAGTTTTTAAAAGAATTCAAACTTTGTAAAATTTACTAAACACGGCTGATCAATAGGCATAGCTGAACAAGCCAACACAAGCAGTTACCTCTTTTGGATGCAAAAGTTGTCTTCTCCAAAAAAAAAATAACTCCGAAGTTTATAATCACAGTCATTATTAGCAGTCTGTTGGGCCGACGACTGTTCTAAGATACGGTCTCCAAATCACAGTTTTCCAGACTGGTCAATCTCAAGCTGCAGCCTGCTCTCATATCTCTCCACTTCAAATTTATTTTTACACATCTTTAAATCTGAGTCGTGGACGCTCCCGGTTTCTTTTTGTTCTTTAACTCAGTTGCGAATATAGAAGCTACCTCGGTAGTCTGTTTGCATCTAGTCGATGGACATGTCCAGTCCATCTCAGGTTGCGCTCAATGAGTACATCCGACATCGGCACTAGTCCACTACTTGTATATATAACATCGTTCGACACTTTATCCAACCACATTATTTTCATAATCTCTCTCAAGTGCCTCATCATATACGCATTTAGTTTTTTCACCTGAGCTCTGTACACTGTCCATGTTTCAGCCCGTACAAAAGAGTGGATAAGACAATTGCTTTGTATACCTTGCATTTCACACAAAGGGAAACATGGTGATTGTCCCACAATCTCTCTTTCAGCTTCTCATAAGCTGCGCTAGCCTTTCCCATCCGAGAGGTAAGCTCACCTTCGAGTCCGGCATTGTCGGATATGATACTTCCAAGGTATACAAAGTTCTTTGTCCATACTAGAGCCTCATCATGTACCAGAATATCATCTGGTGTCTGCACTATGTTAGTTTCTTCACTGGTTGAAATACGCACTTTTTGATACTTGTCTTAAACTGAACTGTTCAGCAGCCAAGTACAAGTAAGTGTATAGATAGACTCTGTCTGTTGCTGTCATTGTGTCTGTATTTATATCAATCTGTAGTGTTTTATTTATTATTTAGCAATAGAACAACAACAATGGCTGAGAAACAACAAGACAACATTGAGTGTGGATTTTGTTTGCTTAAGAAGGAGGAATTGCTAGAGCCAAGGACTCTACCGTGTAATCACACACATTGTCTGAAATGTCTAACTGAGTTTTATGAAGAAAACAATGCATTGGTGTGTCCAGAAGATGAATGTGGGTAAGTGTCTAGAATTTTGTTTGTACGATTGCAGGCTATGGAAGCAATGAGTTTGATTAGACAAACAAATTAATTAAACTCCTTGATAGAAAAACAGTGGTGATTGGGTGATTTTATGATTTTTTGAGATTATTGTTATGAAAGTAGATCCATAAAATATAAGGTTATGATGTACTGTATTATACAAATACCTAGATCAACCAATGACCCTAGCCAGGATGGCTTTCCGATGGGGGGGGGTGGGGTGAGCACTGGCGACTGGGTGATTTCCGGTTTGGAAAATGAGCAGTATTATTACTTTGACAAGAAACGCCAGTTGTCAGTCAACTGAAATAGTCTGCTCATTTTTTAAACAGGAAATCCCTCAGTCGCTCGTCGATCACTCACTACAAACCCCACCCTTTGAGAGCCGCCCTGGCCGCCAATGACTTCATTACCTGCTCAGGAGTTGTAACGCCCTACATGCCACAGGTTTTTAATAGTTTATAGCCTGACGACTCCTGAGCAGACAAAAAAGTCACTGGTTGATATAACAAATACCTATGTATACCATATATTACCTACTTATATATGACTATTTATATTATACAGACAGGTGTTTGAGGGATCACCAGATACTCTCCCATCACTAGATATGGTAGGAGAAGACAATAACTGCTGTGATGCCTGTGAGAGTAAGAAGTTACCTAAACAACTAGCTGTAATATACTGTACAGTTTGTTGTAAGAAGTTTTGTAGTCAACATCAGGTGGTAAGTAAATAGTAGTACAAACTACCAACTCGGTAAGTAAACTTTGCCGAACCACCGAGCCGAACCGAACTCACGGAATCAAACGAACCTTTGGAAATCCCCATATTTTGTTTATTTATTATGATTACATTACAACTCCAGTAGTAGCAAATTATGCAACTTATTTCCACCCTGGTACTTTATAAATGAAATATGCAATGTTGGGTTTGCAGTAATAGGCATAACTTATTGTTTTAGAATGAATATAAGACAAATAAATCTTATTATTATGGAATAAATGTATTATTTACATTACAACAAGAAGTCGTTGACTAACTACAGTCACAAGAAATGACCAAATGACGCTAGGTCGAAGAAAGCTTCATACTTGAGTGGCTGCGAGCATAAAACAGAGAAGACAACTACCATAAAATTAGCTACATTAAGGCTTTTGGAAAGATAACTCCATAACTACTTAAAAAAGTGTGACAACTTCCAATAGAAATGGCAACTTAATTGATAGCATCCTCCCACACCACTTTTGAGTCATTGCGCATCTCCTTGCAGGCATTAACAACCAGCATATCAGTGTACAACACTGACACTTATAGCTACCAAAATGTTTTACCTCAGTTTGAGCATTCCATCATTTACTATGCAATGTCAGTATTTATATTTTGGCCAGCGGTAGAGGATTGATGCCTTCAGAATCAGCGACGGTTTTCCAGCGTAAATACATTCATCAGTAGTAATTTCAGCTTCCAAATATGTTTCAAAATTATTGTTCTAATTTACTCTTAAACAAGAAGCATTAACGATTATACTTATACCATTGCATTTGCACAAGCCATTGGTGGATAGGCTTCACTGAGGATTTATTTGGCAACATGACATACATAAACCAAGGACCTACTCCTTGCATAACCAACCATGCATAGACAAGCAGCATTGCAACAAATACTTTCATTTAAACTGTAAGTTGTTTTTTTTTAGCTCATCTCTCTCAGCATCACCAATCTCTTGACAACAGTGTATACATATATCCGAATTAAAACATCGTAAATGTGAGTATGCAAATTGTTTTTTTAAAGAAACTGTTGTTTTCTTGGCTTTCTTGTTGAAGTAGCTGCGGTAAACATATTCCCCGATGGATATACCAAGAGAATTCCCATCTTCAATAGAGTTATCGCACTTATAACAATTCTTGTTGCCTTTATGGTTCTGTGTGTAACACAGGCGGGCTGTTGTGCGGTGGTCAATGTTACAATCCTTTCGGGAGTCACCCTGATTACCTCTACTTTCTTGCAGCGTATTGCATGAGCGCCTACGTTTTGTTTGGTTCGGTTTTAGACCCGCACGGGATACGTCAGTGGATTGCGTCAGCACGTCCAAACTCTTCGTCTGCCTTTTCCTGTGCCATAGGATATGTTCAAAGAGAGTTCCGTTTGTGTGAAGGGATGCGACAGAGTGCGAGCACAAGTGGTACAAAGTAAACTCTTTGCATTCACATATTGCACAACCGCTCTTTATTTTGACGTGGTAATTTGCAGAGTCTGATGCTGAGCAACAAGAAAACATTATGTGGGTGTCCATGCTTGGAGCCGGCATGACCTTGCCAAGAAGTAATATCTGATCTGCCTTTGCGAATATGTGCTCCACAATGTCATTTGGAATGTTAAGGTTACAGCTATTTGGTGTTATGTCGAAATCAGTTGTGAGTGGTTGACATCGCAAGACTTCCGTAACTTTACATGAATGAAACCTTGTTTCGAGATCGCTTCGCTCTTTCGCTGAGAGTATAGTCCAGTCAAATGGTCCAAAGATTTTAACGAAGTCTTCTGTAGGCTCGTATGTCCTACTGACGCCTGTATATCCATCGGTGGCTGCTCCCAGCTCTGCAGCAAAGAACTCATTGAGGGTTTTAAGAAAGTTGAGAAGACCAGATTGTTTGAATTGGACAAAGCGTTTCATTTTTGCATTGACACTCTCTGAAGCATTGGTGTAGTATAACTGTCCTTCATTATTTGTGCAGTGTAGATTGTCTCTTAACACAAATTTGTTTTTATTTAAATACGTTGCAGCAGTACTCCATCTTTTGATGATGGCATCAAAGTGGAGGTAAAATTCTTCAATGGGATTTGTTAGCAAAGACTTTAGCTGTGCCTGGAACTGTATCTTACCATGGGCGACCCTTTCTGCAGCATTGCCAAGGAAGTGTTTGACACAACGCAGCTGTTTAACCTTGGGGTAATGGGTGGTTAGAGCTTCAATGAGAGCAGCCTCGCCATCAGTGCCGACAGCATTGATCATCCCTAGTTCTGGAATGCATTTATTGACTATTTCAAATAGCCGACAATAACTGTAGGTTGTCTTTTGAAAGTGTACAAGAACTGGTCCGCAGAATGCGCCTCTGTTGTGGTAAACTTTATTTCTGATCAGAGGGTTGCTATAAGTCATAGGAGTGACGTAAAACTGACCGAGTTTGAACGTAGGGTCAATGCTCACCACAGCGTTCGTAGCTACAATGTAAATTTAAAACAGTTATAGACAAACAACAATGTGGAAAAAAATGGGTGAGCAGCACCCGTACTTTGCCGAACTGCCGACTGTACATGTAGATCACAGACTGCCAAACAGTTTCAAGGATGTTATTTATTTATTTTCTTATAAAAAGATATCTTTCTACAGCATATCTGTTACAAAGTTGTTATCTCATGGTAATGACAACTCCAAAAGATGTACACTGTAAATAATCGAAATGACCCAGGCACAAATAAGATGTGATTGGGTGAAAGTCATTAAACTGCTCAGGTATTGGATGATAGTGTCGTAGTTGTGATAACGAGTTCCAGACTGAAACGCAAAGAGAAAGAAATGTCCAACTTTTATTGTATATAATCGTTGTTGATGCACAGTATTTATTAGGCTACTGAAATACTAAATGAATGTGTTGAACTCCAGTAATTCATCAGAATACAAATATGGCAATTTTTTATAAAAAAAAAAGAAAAAAAATAACATTCTTGAAGCTGTTCGGGAGTGAGTGTTCTACAGTCGGCTGTTTGGCAAAGTACGGGTACCGCTGAGTGAGTGGCCTATGCAAGAGAATGGAATGTGAAATAGTCCAGTTCAGATGTTTCCTATACAGCTTGCAACCATATCTGTTATGGTTGTTTCTTTAAGATCACTACGTTATGAACATATGGCGTCAATTCTGTTATATCAATCATAAACGTATAAGAAAGGTAGACTGCTAACCAAAGACATCTCGGCGCCTCTCATGTTTGCCGCCATCTTACATTCCTTGCATTCTTATCGCCCCCATTAGCCAGAGTACCTTGAGTCATTGTGGGGTTTCGTGGATTGCCCCATTGCCCTCACATCGTTATAAGGACTTTGTTTTGGGAGAATCCAAAAGAGGACAACTCCTGATTAATAACAAATTAATATTGAGAAATAAAAGAAATATTGTTGTATGTGAAGCTATGAATTTGCTTGAAGTTTGTTGGTAGGTACTACACATCCACATATAGCAACTGTAACAATTAATCCGATTTGTTTCTAATAAGCAAAGCAAAAACGTAAATTTTTGAAGAATAAATGTGAAATAATATATCATCAATCAATGGTGATGAATAATATATTTGATATGGAATTAGACTACTGATTACTAACCTTTACAGAAACGTTGCATATCATTGAGTTGCTGGTCAGTAGCCATTACTATTAATGGCTCAGGGTGTACCTCAACGGCTCTTACTAAGTGGGGATGATCAGCGGCAAAAATGAGCAAAGCTTCAATGTCATCAGAGTAATGAGTACCGCTTGATCTCTTCGAGTAGATATGGTGCTTTTTAGGCCTGTTCTCGGGTTTTATTTGGGTCCGCCCCCCTTCACTTTCTATATGTCTCTCTAGAGCTCTCGTCACAGACATAGTTTGTGACATATCAGTGACAGCCTTGATTGCAGACGGCTTGACAGATGTATAGGAGTTTTGTGTTTTTGTGGCATTTCCATGCCTGCTCGGGACGAGTAATTTCTCCTCGCCTTTGAAGACATACGATACCACAAGAATGTCGTTGTAGATCTTTTGTCTGCTACTTTCGATGTACGCCACACAGCGTTTCACATTGCAAATTTTATTGCTGTAGTAGCTTTTGACAACACGATATGTGTCATTTTCCAATTCTTTCCTAGAAATTGCATGACCTGCCCGACATTGATCGATAATTTCAAATCCTTTTGTATAGGAATACATGAAGGTTCCGTCATTCTTCCAGCGGCATGCTCCATCAGCTGTAATGTCTCTGATGTTGTTTTCTTCAGCCATGTCAATATATATGACCTGGGTCTTGGCAATGTTACTAGGTCGGGTAGACTGCAATTTTAGGTTTGCATGTCTTTTGATGATATTCTCTAAGATAGTTACATTGGTCATAGATTTTGTAGCCTCTTCTCGTCGCTGTTCTGCTGAATTAATAACACTCCTGAAACAAAATAAAATGTCCTTACAGTGGTTTCTAATGTGACACCATGAAAGTTACCACCTGGTCACAAAGCGTTAAAGGGCCTATGACACCAAAAATGGGGCATATTTAAGCTTGGTTTACCTCGTCGTTTATGTGATTATTTAATAAATGAATAATTGCGGAGTTGTCCTCTCGTTGGCGAGACAACTACTATAAGCGCACTGAATGCTGACCAAGACGCACTTTTTTTCTGAAGACGCAACAACTCATATATAGCTATAAAGGTGACTTCCGAAAATTTGCCTTGTTTGCATAGAATGAGACCTTCCAAAGATTATTCATTGTGCAGAGATTATTTTTTATGCGAGAAAATGAGATAGAAACCAATTTCAGAATTTTTGGAGCAGTTTTGAAAAAGTCAGCCTATCTTTTGATTTTAATAGCAATGATGTTGTGTCCCCACATTTACTCACGTGGGAATGTTTTACCACCGAAATGTTGTCAAATAATTATTAATTTGCAAGGAAATAATTCTATTGGGGTTTAGATTGTCAAAAGAATGATAAAAAAAATTTTTTTGTTCAAATTGTTGCTAACAATGAAATTTTCCGAAAATGTACATCCGGTTTTGTTGAACAACAATAATAATTAAATCCAAATTACCTAGAATTTTGCAGTGGAAAAAATATAATAGGAATCCCTGATAATAATTAAAATTTTTAAAATAGATTTTGCAATTAAAAGTTCAAATATGAACGATCCAGAGTGAATTAGTTTTTTGACACATTTCACAGCAACACTCATTGGGATTCGCTTTGTGAGAGGACAGCTCTACCGAAGTGCGTCTCATGCACTGATATGCATACTGACGCAGACACTTTAAGAGTTTAAGAGTTTACAACCCACATATCAAAAATTCAGTTTTGTTCCATGAACAGACTAAGGTGATTGTGTAATAAAAGCAGTTTAATATTCGGATAATGGCTAACCCTATGGATGTCAAACATTCAGATTCTAAAACCTAATTTATGTTTAGTTTTGTGAACATGGGAACAGCGGATAGCTGGATAATAAAAGGTGGTCAGTACTCTTGCAGTCACTGGTTGTTACTCCTATCATGAGGGACAGGTTATACACATTTTTTTGGAAAAAAATAACTATTAATAAATTCAATCGTCAAAAACTACATAGTGTCTTCCCTCAAATAGGACAACTCCATAACATGGGACAACCGCATAAAAGAGGACAACTCCACAAAACAACGCACTGAAAAAGGAGCATTTCATTTTTCAACTTTTTAAAAAAAATATGACCTCGGCATGCCAAAGAAGACAGAGTTAATGAACAAAGATTAATTACTAAAGCTGAAGTTCACAAACTTTAAAAACATTACACACGTCATATAATTCGCAGGTAAATTTGTCAGCACAGGACCTGCCTTCCCTCACCAGCAGCAACATGAACTCAAGTTCTTGCCATTAGCTGCCAGACATGCCTAGATCATTCAGTTTGCTGCAGTCACAAATAAGTCTCACAAACATACCTGCTACGCTTTACAAAGGATCCAACTGATATGACTGGAATATCTCCACGTGTTACCTTGTCATCTGATGGAGAGGACCTATCCTGAAAAAAAAAACAGAAAATAACTTGTGTGTTTGTAACTTGTTTTGAAGTTGGAAGTTATCACCTTCTTGTAAGTACATGTTCGAAGTCAGTTAATTAGAACAGAGATTTATTTCTTACAACAGATTTGAATAGCGTATAACAGTGGTACCTTGTTAGCGAGTGAGATGGTGGAATCAGAGTCGGAGAGGAGATCAATGACTTCAGAAGCAGCAACAGGAGGTTCTCCTTGTTCTTTTGGAGCCGTGGCATTGGGGTCCTCAGTGGGCAAATCAGTACCCAATAGAGCTGATGAGTGCAATCTAGGAATGGTGAATATAAATAGATACTGTGTCATACAATGAAGGCCATTTTAGTTCATTCGAAATTTGGAATTATTCTGGAAGAAAATGAGTAGACAAATGTTTTAAAAATAGATTATGCAAGAGATTTCTAACAACTAGGAAAACTGTATTGTAAAACAGAAAATCATCACCCAATTAGACTATAGGCACAAATAGTAATGCAGTAGAATAACTGTATATACATGAATAACCCAATCACCCGGTCCCTTCCCAGCACATTACAATCTGCATGACATAACTCAGACTTTAAGCTATAACTCAAAACAATTTGGAGTAAAAGTCATTAAAAATATCAAACATTATAGTATTTGCAAAAGTTATTGGAAATGCTTCAAGCCAACGAAGAGCAGCCACTTCCCTAACCTCTTTGGAAAAGCTTAGTATGAAGACATCATGGAGTCACCAGCAGCAACATGAACTCAAGTTCTTGCCATTAGCTGCCAGACATGCCTAGATCATTCAGTTTGCTGCAGTCACAAATAAGTCTCACAAACATACCTGCTACGCTTTGCAAAGGATCCAACTGATATGACTGGACTATCTCCACGTGTTACCTTGTCATCTGATGGAGAGGACCTATCCTGAAAAAAAAACAGAAAATAACTTGTGTGCTTGTAACTTGTTTCAAAGTTGGATGTTATCCCCTTCTTTGTAAGTACATGTTCGAAGTCAGTTAATTAGAGCAGAGATTTATTTCTTACGACAGATTTGAATAGCTTATAACAGTGGTACCTTGTTAGAGAGTGAGATGGTGGAATCAGAGTCGGAGATCAATGACTTCTGAAGCAGCAGCAGGCTCTCCTCGTCCTTTTGGAGTCGTGGCATTGAAGTCCTCAGTGGGCAAATCAATACCCAATAGAACGGATGAGTACAATCTAGGAATGATGAATACAAATTGATACTGCATCATACAATGAAGGCCATTTCAGTTCATTCGAAATTTGCAGGTATAGTCATATACACTGGTGTTGATTGACATAATGATACAACATGTGGTGCAATGCAAGGCATACTTAATGCAAAGTGTTGAATTCATATAACTCACAATGGACTGTTTTTTCCTAAATTGTGTTTGTGTATGGCCCATGGACATAGTAGAACGGACTGCATACTGGGCGGAGTTTACGTCTGAGCGGTTTATGGGGGTTTTGGTCACCATTGTTACAAAACACATCATGGCAGCCAATCCTCAACCAATCAGGTGCCTACATGGATCAATTGCGAGACATCCCTTTATATCCATGTAGGTTTGTGATTGGTCTATTTGCCTATCTCAATGATGTAGTTCGTAACAATGGCGCCCATGAAATTTCAAATTCTGGAAACTAATGATGAGTAACAAGCAAGCTCTGCCCAGCACGCAGTCCATTCTACTATGTCCATGGCATGGCCCCAGAGCGTAACTCCGCTAAAAAACAGCTTTGATGAGTAACAAGCAAGCTCTGCCCAGCACGCAGTCCATTCTACTATGTCCATGGCATGGCCCCAGAGCGTAACTCCGCTAAAAAACAGCTTTGATGAGTAACAAGCAAGCTCTGCCCAGCACGCAGTCCATTCTACTATCTCCATGGTATGGCCCCAGAGCGTAACTCCGCTAAAAAACAGCTTTGATGAGTAGGCTTGGTGAAGATAATGCTAGGCTTGGTGAAGATAATGCTAGGCTTGGTGAAAAATCTATATTAAAAGGTGTTGTCTTTCCTAGCAGAGGACAACTCCATAAAACCGTTACAAAAACTCTAAATAAGCATAGTGTGATAGCATTCGATTTTGCAAATAACTATGATCCTCCCATGCATAACAAATCTATTTGGGAGAATGATGATAAATTGTTAGAGTATGACTTCATAAACAGCAACTTAAAATGTCATATAACTTATAATGGGAGGAACCATCTGTTGCACCCAATATCTGCTGTTAATTTGTCAATATCAGGCAAATTTGTAATTTAATAGGAGCCACACATAGAAGACAGCATACTTTTGACAACTAAAAAACATTCAAAGCCCACAGAGAAGTTGAATCATTAAAACCTCAAAATCATAAGATGTTACATAAAGTATAATGTGGAATCCCAATCATTAGTTTCAAAACGGCGTTCAAGTCATCAGCATTGTCACTTTCTCTATATACCACTTTGACTTAATGTAGACTGGAAGAGTTTCATAACAAGCATTCAAAGACTCACCTTTTAGCAATAGGACGGGTGGTGTCACAGGCATCGCGCTGTAAGCTTTCTGCATTATTTATCAATGTGCAGACTGCACATGTCCAACTTCCAATTCTAAAACCCATTAATAATAATGTCAAAAGTGCAACAATTGATTATGTAAAGTGGGTTATAGCGAAAGTGAACCATGGGTGCAGTAACAGTAAATCAATGAGTAACACTTAGATTGTGCAAGATTACGTGTACCCTATGTAACTAAGACGATAACAATGTAACAGTAACGTTTTGATGAGCATAAAGTTAGAACAGTCCACCTTTTGAACAATAAACGTAGCCTTACCCTTCTGTGAGATTTGATCGCTATAACGGAATTTTTATTTTGCAAACATGCATATTACAACACAGATTTAACTAAATGTTATATAGCTACGATTTTCAAGGTTAATTGTTCATTGGTTCCTTTGATCGCTGGTACCATTAATGGACTATTGATATTGGGAAAACAACAGGTATTATGACTACGAAGAGACTGATAAAAATTAACATATTTCAATGCACCCATCCATACTTTAAATCATGATTCATTTACATTTATCTTAATCAAGTGATGTTCAATCTAACCTACCACATCATCCTCGGCTCTCGAACATGTCTCATTTCTTCGGTGGAACCAGCCACAGCTTATGCACAACACTCTGTAGTCTGTATGAATGAATAAATAAATGAAGTCATTTGTCAAGTGGTAACATCCACAATCATAAACCATTGCAATACGAGTATATATATACATTGTTATATAGATGAATGCACAAGCAAGCTAGATATACAAAGCTTGGTATGGCGTAGTCTGGGTTTTTACTAAGTAAATAAAAAATAACATCCAAAGATTATACAATAAAACAACAATAACACAATTTCTTTTATAATAATGAATATAGATACATAATTAAAATAATCACAATATATAATAATATATACAGAATATTATTATGATCATTATTATTGTATTATTATATATATCATTAACGTTTATCATTATTATATTTTTTATACAAATTATAATTAATAAAACAATCCGAATATATTATTATTACATATATATAATATATATTATTATTACATTTTCCTGATGATGATTATCATGTTTATTATTAATAAATAATAACTCCTTGAATAAATGAATATTCTTTATATATCAATATTAATAATTATATAATTATCAATTATAATTAATAATCACTAATATATATATATATATATATATATATATAAATATATATATATATATATATATATATATATATATATATATATATATATATATATATATATATATATATATATATATATATATATATATATATATATATATATATATATATATATATATATATATATATATATATATATATATAAACAAATCCTGCTATTATTTGAGCAACCAATTGTATAGTAGTTCATGGAAACAATATCAATATACCTCTTATTCAATGACATGATGATGACAGAACAACAACCTCGTGGAGTTTAGACTGAAAACGAAGTTCCACTTTAGCATACCGGATGTACAAAGACTTATTCATCACTTAATTTATTTATCATCCACAATCTTATTCTTCCAGATAGAGTCTATGTACTTCCATGTGAATTTAGTCCTGTTTCACAAGCGTAAAGGGTACATAACTCTTAATTACAACAACTACCATGTTAGGAGTTGTCCTCTTTAGTGTCAGCATGTACAATCCCCAAGGTTCGTTTGATTCCGTAAGTTCGGTTCGGCTCGGTGGTTCGGCAAATTTTACTTACCGCTACCAACTAGTACAAACTACTGACTAGTACAAACTACTGACTAGTACAAACTACTAACTAGTACAAACTACCAACTAGTAAAAACTACACAAACTACTAACTAGTACAAACTAGTAACTAGTACAAACTACTGACTAGTACATGCTACTAACTAGTACAAACTACTAACTAGTACAAACTACTAACTAATACAAACTACTAACTAGTACAAACTACTAACTAGTACAAACTACTGACTAGTACATGCTACTAACTAGTACAAACTACTAACTAGTACAAACTACTAACTATTACAAACTACTAACTATTACAAACTACTAACTAGTACAAACTACTAACTAGTCCAAACTACTAACTACTAAAAACTACCAACTAGTAAAAACTACACAAACTATTAACTAGTAACTAGTAAAAACTACTAACTAGTACAAACTACTAACTAGTACAAACTACTAACTAGTACAAACTACTGACTAATACAAACTACTGACTAGTACATGCTACTAACTAGTACAAACTACTAACCAGTACAAACTACTAACTAGTACAAACTACGAACTAGTACAAACTAGTAACTAGTACAAACTACTGACTAGTACATGCTACTAACTAGTACAAACTACTAACTAGTACAAACTACTAACTAGTACAAACTACCAACTAGTAAAAACTACACAAACTACTAACTAGTACAAACTAGTAACTAGTAAAAACTACTAACTAGTACAAACTACTGACTAGTACATGCTACTAACTAGTACAAACTACTAACTAGTACAAACTACTAACTAGTACAAACTACTGACTAGTACAAACTACTAACTAGTACAAACTACCAACTAGTAAAAACTACACAAACTACTAACTAGTACAAACTACTAACTAGTACAAACTACTGACTAGTACATGCTACTAACTAGTACAAACTACTAACTAGTACAAACTACTAACTATTACAAACTACTAACTATTACAAACTACTAACTAGTACAAACTAGTGACTAGTACAAACTACTAACTAGTACAAACTACTAACTAATACAAACTACCAACTAGTACAAACTACTGACTAGTACAAACTACTAACTAGTAGAAACTACTAACTAGTACAAACAACTAACTAGTACAAACTACTAACTAGTACAAACAACTAACTAGTACAAACTACTGACTAGTACAAACTACTAACTAGTAGAAACTACTAACTAGTACAAACTACTAACTAGTACAAACTACTAACTAGTGCAACTGTGTATTATGTAATGTGTGTCATCGACAAGCTGTATGATAATATTATTTTCACTTCCTGTTTTTTCTAGTCAATGGAAATATTTAGTTAATAGTACGTTTTGATTACGCATTTTGTTGTCGTATTTTAGTCACATGATGATGTAATGAGTGAGCACCATCTCCTGAGCATGCAAGAACACAGAGCTGTGGCTATGAAGAAGCAGACAAGGAACTGTACAAAGCATGGGGACCATCCATACATTATGGGCTGCAAGCTTTGTCTCAATCTTGGCTGCTTGAAGTGCATAGCTGACCTAGGCACGTGTGACAAAGGTAAGATATTACTAACTGTGATGGAGGACTTGGTAAAGTTATTGTATAGATTATCTCCCCTTTACATGGAGTGGTGAGTAAACTGTTATTTCTACACAGGAGCATCACACAGCCTGCTGCCACTAGATGACTTGGTAGCTACATTAATGAGAGAAGACATCATTGCTGACACGTTGGCTAGAGAGGATAAGTATGAGAAACTGTGTAAGCAGACGTCTAAAGTTAGGGCTGAATATGACAACAAAACATCAGATATGATACAACTTATTCATCTAACTAGGGATGTGCAGGTTTACTTTTATATCATCTTATTGTGTCATTTGATTGGATAATACATGCACCAATGAGTAAATGAGCAGCGCTGACTCTACGTTATGTATTCTGTTGTAGATAAATGCACTGAAGCTCAAGTATAAGAAACTAGAAGATGAAGTGATGAAGAAAAGACAAAAGTCGAGGGTAGATATGGCTGAGTTTATGGAAGACGTTGTACTTAAGAAATGGACTAGACTAAGAAATCAAAGACAGCTGATAGAGTCTAGAGTAAAACATAGTCACAAGGTAAATTGTTACATATATGTACATCAAGTACACAAAGTGTACATTAGGTTCACTTGTACAGATGAGGTATACACAAGTCTTTGTCTATAACCAGATAGTACATCACCAAATTACTTAAATAGGATATCTATGTCATTGGATTGCTCTTGTAAACTTTATACTGTTTTACATGGCCTGTGATAACTCTACTGTTTTCGTTTCATGGCATATGATAACTCTACTGTTTCAACTCCATGGCATCTGATAACTCTACTGTTTTAAGAAAACACAAAATTATCATTGAGTGCCTGCTGTTGGAGAATGAATAAAATTGTAATAAATATTCCGATACTTTCCAGTGCAAGCTATTCTATAGGTTGGGGATATGGTAGGAGTTATCTCCCCTTCATTACAGTCTGCAGTCATATAGGTTGGGGATATGGTAGGAGTTATCTCCCCTTCATTACAGCCTGCAGTCATATAGGTTGGGGATATGGTAGGAGTTATCTCCCCTTCATTACAGTCTGCGGTCATTTATTATTGTCTGTTGCTATCAGGCTTCTACTATTTATGTCATTTTAATGCTGAATCATTTTTATTCATGCACAAGTTAGATGTTAATTGTGATTATTAAGAATAACAAACTTTACTCAATAAACATTAGATAATTATTATAATAATAAAATCAACAAAAACTACAACAACAAATTTTAAAAATGCAGTAAAAGTAAATAATTGCCATTTATTAGTCAGCTACTATACCACGTTTGGTGAGCTTGGTGATGGTCATAATTTGTTATTATTATATCATCCATAAAACACACAACTAAATAATCATGAGTAATAGATAGGTGTGGGCCATCTAAACAGTCCATATTATCACAATACATTGAGATTGTGAAAGTAATTCACAACCAGGGCGTATCCTCTTTTTCTTTTGTTGGCAAACTCATCTAAGCACAAATTACGAAACTATGGCTCTACCACACAATATTTATAGGCATATTTAATTTATTTTTTGTAAAAACATCAGGAGTGGGCACCATTTTACTGCACCATTTTACTAGCTAGCCCCTTACTATACTATATATTACAACTACTTACTCTCTGTCACCAGCCACTCGTGTTGTATTTGACTGAAGGTTATAGAAGGGGAGATAATTCCATGAGCCACTCTACAAATGATCCTTCCCACTGTAAAAATTGTATATTATGTATGGGTTTAGTAATGAATATTTGATAAAAAAGTGTTGACAATTTATTGGAGAATTATTCAGCTAGTAATTGTTAAATGTACTTCATTCTATTGTATGCATTACTATTTATCATTATAGGCTGGTACCAGCCAGAGCCAATATACGGTTCTGGTACCAGCATTCTATTTTCTGTATGTAGGCTTTATTCTCAATAATCACGTATCTGCTAGAATATTCTAGAGCCAACACTTCATGTATCTTATCTCTGATCATTTAGCTCTGCAGTGTTATCCGTCCCTGTTACCTGTATGCCAGTTATGTTAGCCTGGGTACCACTCCCTCTGGTGGTCATTTTATTATCAATCAGGCACAGTTTCTTTCTGGTCCATTGTGTACCAGTAAAATGTCATCAATTGATGGAAATTTCATTTTTTTGTTATGAAAAATTAAACATTGTGATGCAGTAATTATTTGTTATGTAACAGCAGATAAAAATTGGTTACATTTGATTGTTGGTTACATAACAAAATATAACTCTATTTATTACACTCAGCATTACCTCTATGGTTAGGTAGATGTTGTGAAGGGACTGAAAGAGTTGAAAGATGAAATACAAAAGTTTGTTGAAGAAGAAATACCTAAACTACAACTCAAGGATGAGGTGGAACTGAAGAAATTGGGTGAGTGACATGAATTATATGTTAGACTTGATACTATAACATATATAACTGTATGTTGTATATGTTATATAGTATATATTACTCGTTGTATTGTACAAAGTAGTAAGTATATATGTATTCATTTGTTTATCTCATGTTACCATATTATATAATCTCTGTATTATGTAGATGTGAATAGAGAGATGGAATTGGAGATGATCCCTTCTGATGTCATTGTTATTGACAGCGAGCATGGACTGACCACCCTCCCACCTCCCCTCAATCACTGACACTGCTGAAGTCTGTCCAACTACCTGCTTGGCCTCTCTCAGTCTGCCAGTACAAAGGGAGTACTTATGTAGGGTTAGATAACAAAACAGTTACTAGAATAGACAACAACTACCAATTACATAACTCTTTTATCTCCACCTCTGGTCCAGTAGAATCTATCACTGTATATAAGGACAAGTTGTATACATTATCACGTGCCAATCCTCGTGTAGTGAATGTCTATGATATGTCAGGTGGACATATTACAAGCTGGAAACACCCCAACCATAGGCATTACTCTAACATGTTGACTGTAGTAGCTGATCAGGTAGTTATAGCAGATCCACCAAACCAGAGAATAACCGTATATTCTCTCACCGGCAAGTCCCTACGTCACATTCCCTGCCCTCTGCTAAGTAACCACTATACCACTTTGTGTGCTGTAGACAATACTTCTGTTGTTATATCTAACTTTGGTACATCTAAAGTATTTAGAGTGAACATGACAACTGGGGAGGTGATGTGGACTCTCTCTGATGTGAAGGACCCACGAGGTCTGGTATGCTATGGAAGTTATATCTTACTAGCTGCATACAACAACAATACAATCTACATACTAGATACCACCACAGGTTAGTTATTAGTTAGATACTTGTCTGCTGTTATGTTCACCCTGTGTCTATGGTCACATGACCTATGTGCATTAATTGCTGGTTGGCATTGTGCCAAGACTTAGTGAGTCTAAAATTATCTCCATCCTTCAAAACAATGTTTCTGATTGATGTGAGTTCTGTAGTACTTATTAATTACTAGTGTTATACGTTGTGTGTCTCTGTATTATATATTGTATATATATATAGTCTCTGTATTATATATTGTATATATATATAGTCTCTGTATTATATATTGTATATATATATAGTCTCTGTATTATATATTGTATATATATATAGTCTTTGTATTATATATTGTATATATATATAGTCTCTGTATTATATATTGTATATATATATAGTCTCTGTATTATATATTGTATATATATATAGTCTTTGTATTATATATTGTATATATATATAGTCTCTGTATTATATATTGTATATATATATAGTCTCTGTATTATATATTGTATATATATATAGTCTTTGTATTATATATTGTATATATATATAGTCTCTGTATTATATATTGTATATATATATAGTCTCTGTATTATATATTGTATATATATATAGTCTCTGTATTATATATTGTATATATATATAGTCTCTGTATTATATATTGTATATATATATAGTCTCTGTATTATATATTGTATATATATATAGTCTCTGTATTGTATATAGATAATCCCAGTAATATACAACAGTAGGATATAACACAACCTTATGTAATTATAGGTTGATGGGAAGTAGATTTATTTTGTTTATACTGACAGATTTTAGCCAGGGTGGCTCTCTGGCCGCCCCTTGAGAGCCGCCCTGGCTAGATAGATTTATCAACTACATGTGTGGTTGTCTCCACCTGTCTCTCGGTTATTTCTTCCTTCTATTACCAAATATAGATGTTTTATACTATTGTGAAATCTGTACATGCCATCTCTGGGTGGATCGCTTCCAACAGTAACTCAGTCAGCTCGTAAAACTGTGTCAGCCATGAAACAATTATTTTACCTGTTGAATACAAATATTGGTGGGTTTTGGCTTTTATTGGCTATAGTACCTGTGTGTAGATTGTTTGTATTGTATTGTGTGGTATTTACAGGTAACATAGTACCTGTGTGTAGAGTGTTTGTATTGTGTGGTATTTACAGGTAACATAGTACCTGTGTGTAGATTGTTTGTATTGTATTGTGTGGTATTTACAGGTAACATAGTACCTGTGTGTAGATTGTTTGTATTGTATTGTGTGGTATTTACAGGTAACATAGTACCTGTGTGTAGATTGTTTGTATTGTATTGTGTGGTATTTACAGGTAACATAGTACCTGTGTGTAGATTGTTTGTATTGTATTGTGTGGTATTTACAGGTAACATAGTACCTGTGTGTAGATTGTTTGTATTGTGTTGTGTGGTATTTACAGGTAACATAGTACCTGTGTGTAGATTGTTTGTATTGTATTGTGTGGTATTTACAGGTAACATAGTACCTGTGTGTAGATTGTTTGTATTGTATTGTGTGGTATTTACAGGTAACATAGTACCTGTGTGTAGATTGTTTGTGTTGTATTGTGTGGTATTTACAGGTAACATAGTACCTGTGTGTAGATTGTTTGTATTGTATTGTGTGGTATTTACAGGTAACATAATACCTGTGTGTAGATTGTTTGTATTGTATTGTGTGGTATTTACAGGTAACATAGTACCTGTGTGTAGATTGTTTGTATTGTATTGTGTGGTATTTACAGGTAACATAGTACCTGTGTGTAGATTGTTTGTATTGTATTGTGTGGTATTTACAGGTAACATAATACCTGTGTGTAGATTGTTTGTATTGTATTGTGTGGTATTTACAGGTAACATAGTACCTGTGAGTAGATTGTTTGTATTGTATTGTGTGGTATTTACAGGTAACATATACCTGTGTGTAGATTGTTTGTATTGTATTGTGTGGTATTTACAGGTAACATAGTACCTGTGTGTAGATTGTTTGTATTGTATTGTGTGGTATTTACAGGTAACATAGTACCTGTGTGTAGGTTGTTTGTATTGTATTGTGTGGTATTTACAGGTAACATAGTACCTGTGTGTAGATTGTTTGTATTGTATTGTGTGGTATTTACAGGTAACATAGTACCTGTGTGTAGATTGTTTGTATTGTATTGTGTGGTATTTACAGGTAACATAGTACCTGTGTGTAGATTGTTTGTATTGTGTGGTATTTACAGGTAACATAGTACCTGTGTGTAGATTGTTTGTATTGTATTGTGTGGTATTTACAGGTAACATAGTACCTGTGTGTAGATTGTTTGTATTGTGTGGTATTTACAGGTAACATAGTACCTGTGTGTAGATTGTTTGTATTGTGTGGTATTTACAGGTAACATAGTACCTGTGTGTAGATTGTTTGTATTGTATTGTGTGGTATTTACAGGTAACATAGTACCTGTGTGTAGATTGTTTGTATTGTGTGGTATTTACAGGTAACATAGTACCTGTGTGTAGATTGTTTGTATTGTATTGTGTGGTATTTACAGGTAACATAGTACCTGTGTGTAGATTGTTTGTATTGTATTGTGTGATATTTACAGGTAACATAGTACCTGTGTGTAGATTGTTTGTATTGTATTGTGTGGTATTTACAGGTAACATAGTACCTGTGTGTAGATTGTTTGTATTGTATTGTGTGGTATTTACAGGTAACATAGTACCTGTGTGTAGATTGTTTGTATTGTATTGTGTGATATTTACAGGTAACATAGTACCTGTGTGTAGATTGTTTGTATTGTGTGGTATTTACAGGTAACATAGTACCTGTGTGTAGATTGTTTGTATTGTGTGGTATTTACAGGTAACATAGTACCTGTGTGTAGATTGTTTGTATTGTATTGTATTTACAGGTAACATAGTACCTGTGTGTAGATTGTTTGTATTGTATTGTGTGGTATTTACAGGTAACATAGTACCTGTGTGTAGATTGTTTGTATTGTATTGTGTGGTATTTACAGGTAACATAGTACCTGTGTGTAGATTGTTTGTATTGTATTGTGTGGTATTTACAGGTAACATAGTACCTGTGTGTAGATTGTTTGTATTGTATTGTGTGGTATTTACAGGTAACATAGTACCTGTATGTAGATTGTTTGTATTGTATTGTGTGGTATTTACAGGTAACATAGTACCTGTGAGTAGATTGTTTGTATTGTATTGTGTGGTATTTACAGGTAACATAGTACCTGTGTGTAGATTGTTTGTATTGTATTGTGTGGTATTTACAGGTAACATAGTACCTGTGTGTAGATTGTTTGTATTGTATTGTGTGGTATTTACAGGTAACATAGTACCTGTGTGTAGATTGTTTGTATTGTATTGTGTGGTATTTACAGGTAACATAGTACCTGTGTGTAGATTGTTTGTATTGTATTGTGTGGTATTTACAGGTAACATAGTACCTGTGAGTAGATTGTTTGTATTGTATTGTGTGGTATTTACAGGTAACATAGTACCTGTGTGTAGATTGTTTGTATTGTATGGTATTTACAGGTAACATAGCATCTGTGTGTAGATTGTTTGTATTGTATTGTGTGGTATTTACAGGTAACATAGTACTGGTGTGTAGATTGTTTGTATTGTATTGTATTGTGTGGTATTTACAGGTAACATAGTACCTGTGTGTAGATTGTTTGTATTGTATTGTATGGTATTTACAGGTAACATAGTACCTGTGAGTAGATTGTTTGTATTGTATTGTGTGGTATTTACAGGTAACATAGTACCTGTGTGTAGATTGTTTGTATTGTATTGTGTGGTATTTACAGGTAACATAGTACCTGTGTGTAGATTGTTTGTATTGTATTGTGTGGTATTTACAGGTAACATAGTACCTGTGTGTAGATTGTTTGTATTGTATTGTGTGGTATTTACAGGTAACATAGTACCTGTGTGTAGATTGTTTGCATTGTATTGTGTGGTATTTACAGGTAACATATTACCTGTGTGTAGATTGTTTGTATTGTATTGTGTGGTATTTACAGGTAACATAGTATCTGTGTGTAGATTGTTTGTATTGTATTGTGTGGTATTTACAGGTAACATAGTACCTGTGTATAGATTGTTTGTATTGTATTGTGTGGTATTTACAGGTAACATAGTACCTGTGTGTAGATTGTTTGTATTGTATTGTGTGGTATTTACAGGTAACATAGTACCTGTGTAGATTGTTTGTATTGTATTGTGTGGTATTTACAGGTAACATAGTACCTGTGTGTAGATTGTTTGTATTGTATTGTGTGGTATTTACAGGTAACATAGTACCTGTGTGTAGATTGTTTGTATTGTATTGTGTGGTATTTACAGGTAACATAGTACCTGTGTGTAGATTGTTTGTATTGTATTGTATGGTATTTACAGGTAACATAGTACCTGTGAGTAGATTGTTTGTATTGTATTGTGTGGTATTTACAGGTAACATAGTACCTGTGTGTAGATTGTTTGTATTGTATTGTGTGGTATTTACAGGTAACATAGTACTGGTGTGTAGATTGTTTGTATTGTATTGTGTGGTATTTACAGGTAACATAGTACCTGTGTGTAGATTGTTTGTATTGTATTGTGTGGTATTTACAGGTAACATAGTGCCTGTGTGTAGATTGTTTGTATTGTATTGTGTGGTATTTACAGGTAACATAATACCTGTGTGTAGATTGTTTGTATTGTATTGTGTGGTATTTACAGGTAACATAGTACCTGTGTGTAGATTGTTTGTATTGTATTGTGTGGTATTTACAGGTAGCATAGTACCTGTGTGTAGATTGTTTGTATTGTATTGTGTGGTATTTACAGGTAACATAGTTTCTGTGTGTAGGTTGTTTGTATTGTGTGGTATTTACAGGTAACATAGTACCTGTGTGTAGATTGTTTGTATTGTGTGGTATTTACAGGTAACATAGTTTCTGTGTGTAGGTTGTTTGTATTGTGTGGTATTTACAGGTAACATAGTACCTGTGTGTAGATTGTTTGTATTGTATTGTGTGGTATTTACAGGTAACATAGTACCTGTGTGTAGATTGTTTGTATTGTATTGTGTGGTATTTACAGGTAACATAGTACCTGTGTGTAGATTGTTTGTATTGTATTGTGTGGTATTTACAGGTAACATAGTACCTGTGTGTAGATTGTTTGTATTGTATTGTGTGGTATTTACAGGTAACATAGTACCTGTGTGTAGATTGTTTGTATTGTATTGTGTGGTATTTACAGGTAACATAGTACCTGTGTGTAGATTGTTTGTATTGTATTGTGTGGTATTTACAGGTAACATAGTACCTGTGTGTAGATTGTTTGTATTGTATTGTGTGGTATTTACAGGTAACATAGTACCTGTGTGTAGATTGTTTGTATTGTATTGTGTGGTATTTACAGGTAACATAGTACCTGTGTGTAGATTGTTTGTATTGTATTGTGTGATATTTACAGGTAACATAGTACCTGTGAGTAGATTGTTTGTATTGTATTGTGTGGTATTTACAGGTAACATAGTACCTGTGTGTAGATTGTTTGTATTGTATTGTGTGGTATTTACAGGTAACATAGTACCTGTGTGTAGATTGTTTGTATTGTATTGTGTGGTATTTACAGGTAACATAGTACCTGTGTGTAGGTTGTTTGTATTGTATTGTGTGGTATTTACAGGTAACATAGTACCTGTGTGTAGATTGTTTGTATTGTATTGTGTGGTATTTACAGGTAACATAGTACCTGTGTGTAGATTGTTTGCATTGTATTGTGTGGTATTTACAGGTAACATAGTACCTGTGTGTAGATTGTTTGTATTGTATTGTGTGGTATTTACAGGTAACATAGTACCTGTGTGTAGATTGTTTGTATTGTATGGTATTTACAGGTAACATAGTATCTGTGTGTAGATTGTTTGTATTGTATTGTGTGGTATTTACAGGTAACATAGTACCTGTGTGTAGATTGTTTGTATTGTATTGTGTGGTATTTACAGGTAACATAGTACCTGTGTGTAGGTTGTTTGTATTGTATTGTGTGGTATTTACAGGTAACATAGTACCTGTGTGTAGATTGTTTGTATTGTATTGTGTGGTATTTACAGGTAACATAGTACCTGTGTGTAGATTGTTTGTATTGTATTGTGTGGTATTTACAGGTAACATAGTACCTGTGTGTAGATTGTTTGTATTGTATTGTGTGGTATTTACAGGTAACATAGTACCTGTGAGTAGATTGTTTGTATTGTATTGTGTGGTATTTACAGGTAACATAGTACCTGTGTGTAGATTGTTTGTATTGTATTGTGTGGTATTTACAGGTAACATGTACCTGTGTGTAGATTGTTTGTATTGTATTGTGTGGTATTTACAGGTAACATAGTACCTGTGTGTAGGTTGTTTGTATTGTATTGTGTGGTATTTACAGGTAACATAGCATCTGTGTGTAGGTTGTTTATATTGTATTGTGTGGTATTTACAGGTAACATGTACCTGTGTGTAGATTGTTTGTATTGTATTGTGTGGTATTTACAGGTAACATAGTACCTGTGTGTAGGTTGTTTGTATTGTATTGTGTGGTATTTACAGGTAACATAGCATCTGTGTGTAGGTTGTTTATATTGTATTGTGTGGTATTTACAGGTAACATGTACCTGTGTGTAGATTGTTTGTATTGTATTGTGTGGTATTTACAGGTAACATAGCATCTGTGTGTAGGTTGTTTATATTGTATTGTATGGTATTTACAGGTAACATAGTACCTGTGTGTAGGTTGTTTGTATTGTATTGTGTGGTATTTACAGGTAACATAGTATCTGTGTGTAGATTGTTTGTATTGTATTGTGTGATATTTACAGGTAGCATAGTACCTGTGTGTAGATTGTTTGTATTGTATTGTGTGGTATTTACAGGTAACATAGTACCTGTGTGTAGATTGTTTGTATTGTGTGGTATTTACAGGTAACATAGTACCTGTGTGTAGATTGTTTGTATTGTATTGTGTGGTATTTACAGGTAACATAGTACCTGTGTGTAGATTGTTTGTATTGTGTGGTATTTACAGGTAACATAGTACCTGTGTGTAGATTGTTTGTATTGTATTGTGTGGTATTTACAGGTAACATAGTACCTGTGTGTAGATTGTTTGTATTGTGTGGTATTTACAGGTAACATAGTACCTGTGAGTAGATTGTTTGTATTGTATTGTGTGGTATTTACAGGTAACATAGTACCTGTGTGTAGATTGTTTGTGTTGTATTGTGTGGTATTTACAGGTAACATAGTACCTGTGTGTAGATTGTTTGTATTGTATTGTGTGGTATTTACAGGTAACATAGTACCTGTGTGTAGATTGTTTGTATTGTGTGGTATTTACAGGTAACATAGTACCTGTGAGTAGATTGTTTGTATTGTATTGTGTGGTATTTACAGGTAACATAGTACCTGTGTGTAGATTGTTTGTATTGTATTGTGTGGTATTTACAGGTAACATAGTACCTGTGTGTAGATTGTTTGTATTGTGTGGTATTTACAGGTAACATAGTACCTGTGAGTAGATTGTTTGTATTGTATTGTGTGGTATTTACAGGTAACATAGTACCTGTGTGTAGATTGTTTGTGTTGTATTGTGTGGTATTTACAGGTAACATAGTACCTGTGTGTAGATTGTTTGTATTGTATTGTGTGGTATTTACAGGTAACATAGTACCTGTGTGTAGAATGTTTGTATTGTATTGTGTGGTATTTACAGGTAACATAGTACCTGTGTGTAGATTGTTTGTATTGTATTGTATGGTATTTACAGGTAACATAGTACCTGTGTATAGATTGTTTGTATTGTGTGGTATTTACAGGTAACATAGTACCTGTGTGTAGATTGTTTGTGTTGTATTGTGTGGTATTTACAGGTAACATAGTACCTGTGTGTAGATTGTTTGCATTGTATTGTGTGGTATTTACAGGTAACATAGTACCTGTGTGTAGATTGTTTGTATTGTATTGTGTGGTATTTACAGGTAACATATTACCTGTGTGTAGATTGTTTGTATTGTATTGTGTGGTATTTACAGGTAACATAGTATCTGTGTGTAGATTGTTTGTATTGTATTGTGTGGTATTTACAGGTAACATAGTACCTGTGTGTAGATTGTTTGCATTGTATTGTGTGGTATTTACAGGTAACATAGTACCTGTGTGTAGATTGTTTGTATTGTATTGTGTGGTATATACAGGTAACATAGTACCTGTGTGTAGATTGTTTGCATTGTATTGTGTGGTATTTACAGGTAACATAGTACCTGTATGTAGATTGTTTGTATTGTATTGTGTGGTATTTACAGGTAACATAGTACCTGTGTGTAGATTGTTTGTATTGTATTGTGTGGTATTTACAGGTAACATAGTACCTGTGTGTAGATTGTTTGCATTGTATTGTGTGGTATTTACAGGTAATATAGCATCTGTGTGTAGATTGTTTGTATTGTATTGTGTGGTATTTACAGGTAACATAGTACCTGTGTGTAGATTGTTTGTATTGTGTGGTATTTACAGGTAACATAGTACCTGTGTGTAGGTTGTTTGTATTGTATTGTGTGGTATTTACAGGTAACATAATACCTGTGTGTAGATTGTTTGTATTGTATTGTGTGGTATTTACAGGTAACATAGTACCTGTGTGTAGATTGTTTGTATTGTGTTGTGTGGTATTTACAGGTAACATAGTACCTGTGTGTAGATTGTTTGTATTGTATTGTGTGGTATTTACAGGTAACATAGTACCTGTGTGTAAATTGTTTGTATTGTATTGTGTGGTATTTACAGGTAACATAGTACCTGTGTGTAGATTGTTTGTATTGTATTGTGTGGTATTTACAGGTAACATAGTACCTGTGTGTAGATTGTTTGTATTGTATTGTGTGGTATTTACAGGTAACATAGTACCTGTGTGTAGATTGTTTGTATTGTATTGTGTGGTATTTACAGGTAACATAGTACCTGTGTGTAGATTGTTTGTATTGTGTGGTATTTACAGGTAACATAGTACCTGTGTGTAGATTGTTTGTATTGTATTGTGTGGTATTTACAGGTAACATAGTACCTGTGTGTAGATTGTTTGTATTGTATTGTGTGGTATTTACAGGTAACATAGTACCTGTGTGTAGATTGTTTGTATTGTATTGTGTGGTATTTACAGGTAACATAGTACCTGTGTGTAGATTGTTTGTATTGTGTGGTATTTACAGGTAACATAGTACCTGTGTGTAGATTGTTTGTATTGTATTGTGTGGTATTTACAGGTAACATAGTACCTGTGTGTAGATTGTTTGTATTGTATTGTGTGGTATTTACAGGTAACATAGTACCTGTGTAGATTGTTTGTATTGTATTGTGTGGTATTTACAGGTAACATAGTACCTGTGTAGATTGTTTGTATTGTATTGTGTGGTATTTACAGGTAATATAGCATCTGTGTGTAGATTGTTTGTATCGTATTGTGTGGTATTTACAGGTAACATAGTACCTGTGTGTAGGTTGTTTGTATTGTATTGTGTGGTATTTACAGGTAACATAGTACCTGTGTGTAGGTTGTTTGTATTGTATTGTGTGGTATTTACAGGTAACATAGTACCTGTGTGTAGGTTGTTTGTATTGTATTGTGTGGTATTTACAGGTAACATAGTACCTGTGTGTAGATTGTTTGCATTGTATTGTGTGGTATTTACAGGTAACATAGTACCTGTGTGTAGATTGTTTGTATTGTGTGGTATTTACAGGTAACATAGTACCTGTGTGTAGATTGTTTGTATTGTATTGTGTGGTATTTACAGGTAACATAATACCTGTGTGTAGATTGTTTGTATTGTGTTGTGTGGTATTTACAGGTAACATAGTACCTGTGTGTAGGTTGTTTGTATTGTATTGTGTGGTATTTACAGGTAACATAGTACCTGTGTGTAGATTGTTTGTATTGTATTGTGTGGTATTTACAGGTAACATAGTACCTGTGTGTAGATTGTTTGCATTGTATTGTGTGGTATTTACAGGTAACATAGTACCTGTGTGTAGATTGTTTGTATTGTGTGGTATTTACAGGTAACATAGTACCTGTGTGTAGATTGTTTGTATTGTATTGTGTGGTATTTACAGGTAACATAATACCTGTGTGTAGATTGTTTGTATTGTGTTGTGTGGTATTTACAGGTAACATAGTACCTGTGTGTAGATTGTTTGTATTGTATTGTGTGGTATTTACAGGTAACATAGTACCTGTGTGTAGATTGTTTGTATTGTATTGTATGGTATTTACAGGTAACATAGTACCTGTGTGTAGATTGTTTGTATTGTATTGTGTGGTATTTACAGGTAACATAGTACCTGTGTGTAGATTGTTTGTATTGTATTGTGTGGTATTTACAGGTAACATAGTACCTGTGTGTAGATTGTTTGTATTGTGTGGTATTTACAGGTAACATAGTACCTGTGTGTAGATTGTTTGTATTGTATTGTGTGGTATTTACAGGTAACATAGTACCTGTGTGTAGATTGTTTGTATTGTATTGTGTGGTATTTACAGGTAACATAGTATCTGTGTGTAGATTGTTTGTATTGTATTGTGTGGTATTTACAGGTAACATAGTACCTGTGTGTAGATTGTTTGTATTGTATTGTGTGGTATTTACAGGTAACATAGTACCTGTATGTAGATTGTTTGTATTGTATTGTGTGGTATTTACAGGTAACACAGTACCTGTGTGTAGATTGTTTGTATTGTGTGGTATTTACAGGTAACATAGTACCTGTGTGTAGATTGTTTGTATTGTATTGTGTGGTATTTACAGGTAACATAGTACCTGTGTGTAAATTGTTTGTATTGTATTGTGTGGTATTTACAGGTAACATAGTACCTGTGTGTAAATTGTTTGTATTGTGTGGTATTTACAGGTAACATAGTACCTGTGTGTAGATTGTTTGTATTGTATTGTGTGGTATTTACAGGTAACATAGTACCAGTGTGTAGATTGTTTGTATTGTATTGTGTGGTATTTACAGGTAACATAGTACCTGTGTGTAGATTGTTTGTATTGTATTGTGTGGTATTTACAGGTAACATAGTACCTGTGTGTAGATTGTTTGTATTGTATTGTGTGGTATTTACAGGTAACATAGTATCTGAGTGTAGATTGTTTGTATTGTATTGTGTGGTATTTACAGGTAACATAGTACCTGTGTGTAGATTGTTTGTATTGTATTGTGTGGTATTTACAGGTAACATAGTACCTGTGTGTAGATTGTTTGTATTGTATTGTGTGGTATTTACAGGTAACATAGTACCTGTGTGTAGATTGTTTGTATTGTATTGTGTGGTATTTACAGGTAACATAGTACCTGTATGTAGATTGTTTGTATTGTATTGTGTGGTATTTCCAGGTAACATAGTACCTGTGTGTAGATTGTTTGTATTGTATTGTGTGGTATTTACAGGTAACATAGTACCTGTGTGTAGATTGTTTGTATTGTATTGTGTGGTATTTACAGGTAACATAGTACCTGTGTGTAGATTGTTTGTATTGTATTGTGTGGTATTTACAGGTAACATAGTACCTGTGTGTAGATTGTTTGTATTGTATTGTGTGGTATTTACAGGTAACATAGTACCTGTGTGTAGGTTGTTTGTATTGTATTGTGTGGTATTCACAGGTAACATAGTACCTGTGTGTAGATTGTTTGTATTGTGTGGTATTTACAGGTAACATAGTACCTGTGTGTAGGTTGTTTGTATTGTATTGTGTGGTATTTACAGGTAACATAATACCTGTGTGTAGATTGTTTGTATTGTATTGTGTGGTATTTACAGGTAACATAGTACCTGTGTGTAGATTGTTTGTATTGTATTGTGTGGTATTTACAGGTAACATAGCATCTGAGCTAGCAGCTGATGCTGTAGATGGTGATCAAGTGTATGGTTTGGGGGTATCCGGTACCACCCTATTTATACCCAAGTGTAACAGTAAACAAATTCTCTTCTACCAATTGAATACGAAGTGAGAAGACACACCTACAGATTTCATTACAAAATAATTATTTTATATAAAATAATTACATAGACTTTTATACAGCCACAGAAGATGAAAGAATTAATTTAAGAAATTAAAGAGATACATAATATGTTTAGTAAATTATTCTTGTGTAGACTGGGTAGTGTTGTACTCTCTATAGTCTAAATATTGTTTGCGATAAATTATATGATATTTATTATTGGTTATTGATTGGTTTTGGTTATTTGTGGTCATTTGCGCTAAGATTAATACACTTTCAGAATCAATCATACAACATTCCACTTCCCGCTTTAGCTGGATTCATTGCAAATAAATATGATGATAGCTTTTAGATTATTCATTCAAATAGTTAATCTAAGATTAATTTTCATTTCCCAGACCATCTACTTCAACCCTTTATAACAACGATGACCAATTGGCTAATCAATGCAGATCTCTTATGTTTGCTTAGTAGTTTTGAGACAGCCATATTGTAAAGTGTACATTCTCTCTAACATTTAAAGTATTTGACCTTGACACTGAACGTCGGAGAGGGTCTGGTTCGAGTTGACACATTTTTGCAAAGATTTTTTTATGCTACTCTTGTGAAAGCCTTAATGCTAGTCATGAGCAGGTAGACAGGTAGGCAGTGTGACTTGTGACTCACAAGTCACACTAATACGTGTATGTTCTAAGAGCAGAATTGTTGTTGTGTGTTTTGCACCAGATAAAGCATGTGATTCATTTCCAATGTTAGAAAGTGGCATTGCGTTCACTTGTTTCCATGCATTAGAAGAAAAACCTACAGATTTCACAGCAAGATCAATATTTTATACAATAAAGTTACATAGGATTTAATGCAGCCGATAGTATTTTCTTTTCCTAACCGGAAACACTAAAACAATATATTTGTGGCAATGAGAACTGTGTTAACAGAGTTGTCTTCTCTACAGGCGTTAGCTCTGTTGTATAATATGGAGTTGTCTGTGGTTGAGAAATCATAATCGTTTATCAGTCATTCGGTCTTCGGATATGCAAGCAACTCTTTGTATTGCTGTGAACCCCATTCAGATAATGTTGTTGAATCAGTTTAATGATCAACAGCAATTATAGAATTACTAATATGATGCCTCTAGAATATTCAAGAACAATTGGGATCCCCGTACGAAGTCTGTATACAACCAGGTTTTGATTGTCATTAAAAATCGCTAGACCCTCTTTGGCCAACCAATAAAAACGCACAAATGTTGCAGCACCATTTACAGTTATATGATCTTGCTTGCAGGACTCAACTCTACCAGCGATAAGTAGAGATTTTTAAGCTATAGCTTGTAAGAATGATTTGGACAGAATCGCTAAATTACGGATATTGATTGTGAAACATTTGCGTAGCTTTTGTGAAAGAGAATCTCCGACCGCTAAGAACATTGATATATGTACATGCGTCTTAAAACAGCATGTACATATAGCGATTGCCATGCAATTAGCTTAGCGATTGCAGGACATTGCGTTCTCTCTTTCCGGAGTAATCGCTAGCGTTTCATTTGAGGTTATTTCTAGTTTTGATCCAGATCAAAACATCGTTAGCCGATTCCTTTACCAACCAATCACAGCGCACAAATACTTTATCCTCATTTCAAATAGTCTCTCATCATCTGCAACGCTACGATCTATAAACAATCATATAATAATTTGTAGGCAACACTTTGTAACAGCGAGTTTGATTGGTACAGCGGTAGATTGGGTAAAAGTAAAAACTTGAACAAATTTTTAGGAGCTTTGGCAGTCGCTAAGGTAAATCCCCAATTGATCGCTAGATGTACACGCAGCTTTGAAATCTGGATTTGGTTTTGTCATTGATTCTCAAATTAATATAAAAGAGATTTTGTCAACACCAGATGGTTGGAGTATCACTTAGTAATGTGGTGGTTTATTACTCATATTAGTTTCTTCCAGTATACATGGATTGATTGCAATATTTTCATGTTAGTTTCTTCCAGTATACATAGATTGGTTGCAATATTCCCATATTAGTTTCTTCCAGTATACATAGATTGATTGCAATATTCCCAAATTAGTTTCTTCCAGTATACATAGATTGATTGCAATATTCCCATATTAGTTTCTTCCAGTATACATAGATTGGTTGCAATATTCCCATATTAGTTTCTTCCAGTATACATAGATTGGTTGCAATATTCCCATATTAGTTTCTTCCAGTATACATAGATTGATTGCAATATTCCAATATTAGTTTCTTCCAGTATACATAGATTGATTGCAATATTCCCATATTAGTTTCTTCCAGTATACATGGATTGATTGCAATATTCCCATATTAGTTTCTTCCAGTATACATAGATTGGTTGCAATATTCCCATATTAGTTTCTTCCAGTATACATAGATTGGTTGCAATATTCCCATATTAGTTTCTTCCAGTATACATAGATTGATTGCAATATTCCCATATAAGTTTCTTCCAGTATACATAGATTGATTGCAATATTCCCATATAAGTTTCTTCCAGTATACATAGATTGATTGCAATATTCCCATATTAGTTTCTTCCAGTATACACAGATTGATTGCAATATTCCCATGTTAGTTACTTCCAGTATACATAGATTGATTGCAATATTCTTTCATAGCATTTGGTTTTTGTAAGTAAGTTACAAGTTACAAGTCTGCAGCTGCGAGTTCAGCTGTTCGCCCAGGGAGAGAGTAGAACAGGGCAAGGGTAGACAAGTGCGGGAATAGAGCAAGACAGAGTGTGAGAAGTAGAGCGGGCCAGGGAAAGACCGGGGCTGAAATAGAGCGGAGTGGGAGTACTTCAGATATGGCAGATAATATTACTAGAAACATAGAAAAGACTATTTACGTTTAATATTTTATTATGACTTCAAAAATATCCATCCAATCATGAATGTTTTAGAAATTATGAAAAAAAGTAGGGGGAGATAACTAATAATGTGAAATCAGGCAGTAAAGTACAAATGAGAGTCAATGGACGGTTTATAAAAAGCACAAAAACAAATATTACATCATATAAATATATTACAATAAATAATGAGTATTGAGACACTAGAAAGGAGAGAAATAATACATAATAAATTACATAATACAAACATAATACATTACATAATGCTAGGAAATCTCATGAGGTAATATTTATTATACTACAAAGGACCAGCCTCCACAGGTTTGGTCTTATCGGCCGGAAATGGTGGAGGTAAGATATATCGGGGAAGTGGTTTGTGGATAAAATCTGGACTGGCGCTCGGAAAAAAACTATCATTGATGTATTCCTCAGCTGCATAGAGCTCATTGTGCGGATGACTTATTGCATCATCCTCTTCTTCTATCATCACCGGAGATCTTGGAGAAAAAATATCTCGTTCGCCATCGAAGCGTGACTTTCCTTTACGCCTTCTCCACAACAAAACCACAACTATTATGACTATTACTAGTAACAGAAGAACAACAATAGGCACAACGATCCCTTCTACACGACCTCTAACAACAGGTTTAGTAGAGCCTATCGAAGCAACGGTTGAAGTGACAACTGTAGATGTAGAGTACAGTTCTGTAGAGGTCAATGGTTGTGAAGTCAGCGCTGTACTGGTATATACAGTCGTAGTAGTGAAATCGCTGCATATACCTACCAACTCAAGAGTCAGCGATGTTATGTAATACTGTGGCAGCGATTGTACCAACGTTGGCTCTACATCATTCATTGACTGAAACAGGCCCTCTATTTCATCAAAGGGACATGTGTAGGGGGAGACAATAGTAGTGTTAGTCCAAGAGATGCTAACTGCAGGTACAGTGATGTTCAGTATCATAATGTCATTCATTTGACCATTGAAGTGTGCAGTTACGTTACCAACAAACCAGATGATGTGGTACAAGTCTCTAGTGAACAGAGTCAAGTCAGTTAGTACGCTCATAGTAAACCTGTGGGATACTGTAAGTAGCTTGTCACTGGATACAATCACTGTTAGAGGGGCGTCTACATACAACCCTTGTAGATCTGTGGCACGTACGATGTAGGATTCATTGGCTATGTAGTTAAAGTATGGATATACAGCTATTCCATAGATTGTCTGTGTACTCTGGTGCATCTGTAGCCAGTTGGAGGGAGACAATAACTAAAATATTACATAACTGGTTATTCAGACATTGACGATAATTGTTTAACATTTGTTGTGACTTTAATTGACTGCCGGCCGGGATAAACATTGCTATGCGCCGGCGAGCAAAATTAAATGAATTTATTTAAAAGTCAAAATTTTAGTAATGAGCTATTTATTGTAATAATACTCAATAAAAATATCGTATTTAGAAAAACCATGTTTACTGAAACAAGGATGTTTGTCCGTGTAAGATATGTTGTTGGCAATCACACTTTTGACAAGTTTTAACAATAGCTGGGTCTACGTTGGTGGACAAACTGCATTGGTAGCCAATTTTTCAATTTCAAAAAATTTAATTATTGTCAGTGCGACTAACACAATACATGTCGTATGTGGTAAAAGCAAGAAAGAACATTCTGATGAGGATTATTTACCACCGCAGTTCAAACCACAGGCCTACTGCAGCAAGTTTGGTAGATTTTGGACCATTTTTCGGAATTTTATGTTGTTTTGTTGTTGATGTTTGGAAGGTAAGTCATGATTTCACACACCTGTCTTAACGTGCTGGCCTGCTGACTCAAAAATAATTTGGGCAGCACTCCACCAAGAAACTACCAAAAAGTAAACCCTCTGGGCTGTCGATAATGATCTTTTTTATTCCAATCTGACCACTACATGAGAAGCAGCAACCGCGTGTTTCCAATTTTTTTGCTGGAAATTGGCACTTCACGCAAAATTTTTTCATATCACCCGAGGCTCCTAAACTAGCAAATCCTAGTTTACAGGGGGGGGGGGGGTACAACAAGTAGTCATCTCAGCTTTGAAACTACGGGCACTCTATTAACCTGTATTAGTGTTGTGAGGATCCACAACACATTGCTGCCGAAAAAGAAATAGACGATGCGCCCGGCAGTAATTAATCATTTTACCGCTTCCCAACTGTTCAACGAGAGCGCTCGGCCAGTACAATCGGAAGGTGAAGGCTGCATCGTTTTTACTTTTTTCGGCAATTTCTCAAAGACCCCTCTTGTGTATTCTCACAAAATTTTTCTTAGGCTGTTACGAGTTCCAGTAATGCTAAAGTCCAGAGGGTGTAATTTTTGGTAATTTCTTGGTGGGGTGCTGCCCAAATTATTTTTGAGTCAGCTGGCCAGCAAGTGAAGACAGGTGTGTGAAATCATGAATTGCCTTCCAAACACCAACAACAAAACGCAACATAAAATTCCGAAAAATGGTCCAAAATCCACCAAATTTGCTGCAGTAGGCCTGTGGTTTAAACATTCTTCGTTCAATTTCTGTTAAGAAAGTGTAAAACTGGCCCTGCTCGTATTCTCCATAAATAACGATGATATAGAGATCTCACCTGTGCAAAGCGATCCAATAAGGTGAGAGAGAGCTGGCGAGTGGCTCCATCTTGATAGTCATAAAATGTACTCTCTGGTACTTTATACTGCTGGTAGATACCAACCTGCATGTACAACTCTGGTAGGTGGTTCAATACAATAGGTGTTGGTGATACAGTGGCTACAAATATATTGTCTTCTTCAGCAAACAAACCTTTTCTTACACCAAATCATATTAAAGGTATCAGTTGTTAGGAGTTGTCCTACCACAATGTAACAATGTACTTACTGGTAGTAGTAGATGTAGCAGTAGAAGTAGAAGATAAGGTAGTGGTAACAGGAGTAGTAGTAGTAGTAGGTGTGCTTGTAGTACTAGTAGATGTTGTTGTAGTGTACTCGCTACATATACCTTGTAGCCTTAGCTCTATGGAACCAATCTCATATTGAGACAGGGTGGACACCAGACTTCCCTCAGTAATAGTCACAAACTGCTGATAAATCTCCTCACCACGACATTTATAGGGAGGGTCAATGTTGTTGATAGAGTTATTAGACCAACCAATGATAACTGAACCTTCCTCAATAATAGCCACGGTAACGGAGGACATATTGGATTGAAAGTAGGAGGTGACGTTACCTAGCCACCAAAGGGCGTGGTTAAGTTCGCTAGCAAACAGGAAGTAGTCAGTGACTATGCGCATACGATACATGTGGGACACTTTCAATAGTTGACTAGAACTAACTACTATTGACAGAGGTGTGTGCGTAGAATATCCATCTCTATCAGTGGCAGTTATAGTATATATAGCCTTAGGGTTGGCAGAGTTCCAGTAAGGAGAGACGGCTAACCCAAACAGTTTTTGAGCCGAACGATCAAACTGTATCCATGAATTCACAGGCAAAGGCTAAATAAATAAATAATATACTTTAAATGGTGATCAAAAAACAAAATGTAAAAAACCGTTCATATGCAAATTTATTGCGTGAAAAGGCAACAATCAAATAATCCAGCGATACAAGGTATATTCGAGACCTGGATCGATCTGTACATTAAATTTAACAAATGATATTTTTCGCATTTTATTTAATGTGAATGGGTCGGTAGCCATATTTTTAATGTATCGCAAAATACCATCCCCACGAGCAAAAAAAGATTAATTTGCGAGGCATACTCATAGGTCGACAACACAACCGATCCACAACATAAAAATTATTATATACCCACGTGGGTGACGTTTGTTTCAAAGCAGTTCATTCTCTGCATCATTTATTATTATTTTATTGTTAATTATTATTAATTATTACACATGTTGTTTATTATTGTTATTTATTATACATGTTGTTTATTATTAATAATTATTATACATGTTGTTTATTATTATTAATTATTATACATGTTGTTTATTATTATTAATTATTATGATTTCCATGTACAATATTGATATATTGGAAATATATTGATCACAATAATGCATCATGCTAATAGCACCAATGAGGAATCAACGACACAATAACCGTCGCTGATGAATTGCTTACACATATGAAAATAATTATGCTCGCTACAACGCACATTGGATATTTATGCCCTCACGTTTGATCCGGATCAATGAACATTATTTCTTAGTATTAGATAATAAAAATTAAACGCCTGGATCGATGCGTTCGCCACCAACTGATGTGGATACCAAATATGACTAATAGCAGATGTTCATCGATCCAGGTCGCGAATACACCTACAGAGTTCAATAGACAAGGTGAGGAAACACCTACCTGGCTATTGCTGTTTAGAAGTGACAGAGAGAGATTTCTGGTTGATCCATCTTGTATATCAATAAATGTGTCCTCAGGTATAATATATTCAAAATAAACACCAGAATTAACTGTTATTGTGCTGAGAGAGGACAACACCATCGGTACAGGGTTTGGTGTAGCTGTAAGAGATAAACTGAGTATTACAGGCCCGACAAGTGCTTGTAGAAATTGTTGAGTAATCTTAAAACTCAAAAATAACTAGACCACATACCAAAAGCTACCACAAATCAAATGTTTGCATTATTCTGAGGCTTCTAAAATCATTATTGGATCATTAACGCTGATTATAATTGCCACAAAGGATCTTTTAAACAAATATTTGAGAAAATAATAAATGGTTAACTATTTATTATTTATAAAAAAGGCGCATACTTGTGGTAGAGGTGGTAGTAGAGGTAGCAGCTGTAGTAGATGTTATAGTTGTGGGTGTTGTAGTTGTTGTAGAGAGTGTAGTTACTGGTGTAGTAGTTGTTGTACTAACGGTTGTTGTACTTGTAGTGATTCCATCACAAATACCACGTAGACTGAGAGTTATAGAGCTGATAAGAAACTGATCGAGAGCTTTAGTGAATGTCTCGTTCTTCAGTTGATAGAAGTTTGTGTATATAAGAGCTAATGGGCAGGTGTATGGAGGGTTGATATTGTTGATTGTATTATTAGACCAGCTAACAGCGAGTCCAACTTCTCTCTCTTCTACACCTAATACTGTAATGGCATTGATCTCTACACCAAAGTATGTACTTATGTTAGCTGCCCACCACAGAGTGTGAGAGAGATCAGTAGTAAATAGTAGGTAGTCAGTCAGGATGTACATTGCGTAAGTGTGTGATACCCTAACTAGTGCTGACACAGTCACTCTTATAGTCAGCGCTGTCGCTGCCTCATTCAAGTCTCTGTCTGCTGCCAACAGAGTGTAGTTTGTGTCTATTACATTTGTGTAGTATGGGCTCACAGCTATTCCATACACTGTTTGATTGTTTTGGTTGAATTGAACCCACGAATTGAGGGCCAGAGGCTACAAATAAACAGAAAATCCTACAAAGACCAAAGCAAGCAGTTTCCAATGCAGACTGCTCTAATCAGAATGGTAATTGACCTCGATAGAACACTTAAAAAATACGTTAAGAATGGTAAACAATGATAAATAACATTTAAATTCTACTATGAACACATCAATGAAACCATGGAGCTGCATTTACGCCAAAAAACATTGCATCGATTTTTGTCGAGACGTTTTGCGGCACAAAAAAATACCATCGTTGGAAAAGGGTGACAATTTGCAAAGCACAGCGCATTCTCACTTCAGATAGCTATGCTACTGCGCACACGGACCCTCATCACTGCTCAATTTTTTTTTTCTCACTGTTTAGCAACAATTCATGATGAAAATAAAACAAACAAAGATCGCATCTTTATAGCCTGACTGGCTGCGCAGCCGAGAAACATTAAAATGCGACGTCTTTTTTGCTGCCATCAAACCGGATAAAACGTGCGATGTACTCGGTGTCACAAAATATCACGTAGAACCTTCTACTGATTATTATCGTTGAATATCCACAAGCCAACTCCACGTTCTGAACTCATTAAAACTAAGGGCTGGCTAGATAATTAAGAAAATCATTTCCTGTAAAACTAGCAGTGATTGATAATTGTTTAAAACTTTGTAAATAATTTTTTTCTCAAATAATAAATATTTCTTTTTTTTTAATAATTGAAACAATGTATTTATTTGTATAGTACACCGCAGCTTCTTTACATCAAAATAAGAGCAACGTGCTTTGATATAAAATAATTATTTATTGTCGGTCATTTCATTTACTCACCTCGCTGGGTTACACTTATTAAACGCGTTAACTAACAAAAACTATGCAAGCTAAAAAAATAATTTACACAGGCGTGACTTTGTAATTCTGTGATACGCTTACGGTAACGTGCTTCCATTTCAGCGCTCTTTGAATGCACATCAAGCTTCGCCACTCATAACACGCATGGAAACTTGGTGATCTATTCTATTATTTTTAGCTTTGAAACATTTTTGTGAATATACTGAGCAAAAGCATTTTATTTTTTTATTTCAATTCCAACTACTACAACTTTAAAAAACTAACCGACGTAACATGCAGCACATATTTTGCAGAATGCAGTAACTTGTCGAATAACTACTTTTGGTAACCAAGTGCGAGCCAGCATAAAGTGCTAATGATCAGTCTTATTACAAAAAAATAAGAAAAGGATGAGAAAATAATTATTTTGAGAAAATCGCCAAACAGATAGGAAGAACCAAAAAATAAATTATTGCAGCCACTTTCTAGTCACAGGGTCGACATCACTATCAGAGGTGAATATCCCTCTTGGATAAAAATTCATTATTTTCAATCTAATTTTTATAGAATTTTGAGGTCAATTTGTTTGTTAGCAAAGCAAAATAATCCAACAGGAACAATTAGCAATTAAAAAAACACAGACAATACATACCTGTCTATTGCTGCCTAGAAGTGACAGAGAGAGATTTCTGGTTGATCCATCTTGTATATCAATAAATGTGTCCTCAGGTATAATATATTCAAAATAAACACCAGAATTAACGGTTATTGTGCTGAGAGAAGACAACACCATCGGTACAGGGTTGGGTGTGGCTGTAAGATATGACCTGAGTATTACACAGCATACAGGTATTGCTAAAGTTGTCAAATGAAACTCAACATATCGAAAAATACAATTATACCAAAAGCTACCACAAATCAAAATTTTGCAGCATTTCTGAGGCTTCTAAAATCATCATTGGATCATTAACGCTGATTATTATAATTGCCACGAAAGAACTTTTAAAATAATCTTTGACAAAATAATAAATGGTTAGCTATTTATTATTTACAAAAAAGGCACATACTTGTGGTAGAAGTGGTAGTAGAGATAGCAGCTGTTGTAGATGTTGTAGTTGTGGGTGCTGTAGTTGTTGTAGAGAGTGTAGTTACTGGTGTAGTAGTTGTTGTACTAACGGTTGTTGTACTTGTAGTGATTCCATCACAAATACCACGTAGACTGAGAGTTATAGAGCTGATAAGAAACTGATCGAGAGCTTTAGTGAATGTCTCGTTCTTCAGTTGATAGAAGTTTGTGTATATAAGAGATAATGGGCAGGTGTATGGAGGGTTGATATTGTTGATTGTATTATTAGACCAGCTAACAGCGAGTCCAACTTCTCTCTCTTCTACACCTAATACTGTAATGGCATTGATCTCTACACCAAAGTATGTACTTATGTTAGCTGCCCACCACAGAGTGTGAGAGATATCAGTAGTAAATAGTAGGTAGTCAGTCAGTATGTACATTGTGTAAGTGTGTGACACCCTAACTAGTGCTGACACAGTCACTCTTATAGTCAGCGCTGTCGCTGCCTCATTCATGTCTCTGTCTGCTGCCAACAGAGTGTAGTTTGTGTCTATTACATTTGTGTAGTACGGGCTCACAGCTATTCCATACACTGACTGATTGTTTTGGTTGAACTGAACCCACGAATTGAGGGCCAGAGGCTAAAAGAGAGAAAAGCATTTCCATATATTTGTTTCTGAGAATTTAACACAGCCAGCATGTAAAAATGACAACTTTGGAGTTGCTCTCTCCACCAAGGGAAACGATCAGTGATATGAGTATAAAATGTAAGATCCACAGTACCTGTCTATTGCTGTCTGTGAGTGACAGAGAGAGATTTCTGGTTGATCCATCTTGTATATCAATAAATGTGTCCTCAGGTATAATATATTCAAAATAAACACCAGAATTAACTGTTATTGTGCTGAGAGAAGACAACACCATCGGTACAGGGTTTGGTGTAGCTGTAATAGTAAAACAATTACTTATTATAATACAAAGGTAGGTAGGAGATTGAGAAAAAGTAAACAACACGGAAGGAAGCTGTAACCATAAGCAAATAATTATTTTGTATAAAATAAACAAAATGTCTACTGTAAACATACTTGACGTGACTGGTGTTGTAGACGTAGTTGTGCTGCTTTCAGGTGTGGTGGTTAGTGGTGTAGTTGTGGTTGGGGTGGTGATTGTAGCGCTTGTTGTAGTAGATGTAGCTACAGTTGTGCTGTACCCTTTACATATTCCCTGAACGCTAAGTTCGACTGAAGTTATTTGATATTGGTTGAGAGCAGCACTGAAGTCTTCTCCCCTCAGCTGGTCTAGGACATCCAGTATGAGAGAGAAAGGGCAAGTATACGGAGGTATAATGTTGTTGATTGTCTCGTTAGTCCACGATATGACGACAGACGGTTGTGTACCATTCTCAACAGAGAGTACTTTGATTGCATCGATTGAATTGTTGAAATATGCCGTTACATTCCCCATCCACCACAATATGTGCTTAAAATTGTAAGTGAACAGAGCATAGTCGGTGCGGATATCCATCTTGAACATGTGGGATACTTTGATGAGCTGATCAGATGAGATAACGAGAGACAGTGGCAAGGCAGCAGCAAACCCATCGCTGTCCCGTGCTTCTAGGATTAGGCTTAAGGAACCAGATGATTGGGAATAGAATGGTTGCACAGCAATTCCATACAGCATTTGTGAAGAACGCTCTAGATTGACCCAGGAGTTGAGAGAGGACAAATCCTAAAAATTTGAAGCATCAATTTTCGGTTGCAATACTTAAAGTGAAATGGATTTCACTGCCGAAATGAAAGCCACAAGATTAATCTTAAATAAATCATATAGTGAGAAAAAATCACAAAATGATTCCAGATGCTAACCAAGAAAACCCTCACGATAAAACTTTTTGTTTGTTAAAGAGTTGTTTTTATCTTTTAAATTGTATTCACATAGACAAATTCACACCACAATTAATTTTGCCAAGAGTTTAAAGAGGAAGTTATATTTACTAGCTAGCAGTTTAATGCTGCATTCACTCGAGCACAAAATGGGTCACAACAATTACATGCAAGAATAACAGACAGACACCCTGAGTGAGCTGTCTAGCCTATACAGCTGTTTGTTATGTATATTAGCACACATTAGTCAGCAATGAACCAAGTAAGCATGTGTGCGTAACTACCCCACAAGCTGACCATAGCTTCTTTCCTTCTTTAGCCAACTTAGCTCATGGATAGGGTGTAGGCACTAACCAGTGGGTAGTGGACGCTAGCCAGTGGGTAGTGGACGCTAGCTAGTGGGTAGTGGACGCTAGCTAGTGGGTAGTGGACGCTAGCCAGTGGGTAGTGGACGCTAGCTAGTGGGTAGTGGACGCTAGCTAGTGGGTAGTCGATGCTAGCTAGTGGGTAGTGGACGCTAGCCAGTGGGTAGTGGATGCTAGCTAGTGGGTAGTGGACGCTAGCCAGTGGGTAGTGGACGCTAGCTAGTGGGTAGTGGAAGCTAGCTAGTGGTTAGTGGACGCTAGCTAGTGGGTAGTGGACGCAAGCCAGTGGGTAGTGGATGCTAGCTAGTGGGTAGTGGAAGCTAGTTAGTGGTTAGTGGGCGCTTGCTAGTGGGTAGTGGACGCTAGCCAGTGGGTAGTGGATGCTAGCTGTATAGAGATATTCACTGTGTGTAGCAGACGTACACTGTATGAAGCAGACGTACACTGTATGTAGCAGACGTACACTGTATGTAGCAGCGTACACTGTATGTAGCAGCGTACACTGTATGTAGCAGCGTACACTGTATGTAGCAGCGTACACTGTATGTAGCAGCGTACACTGTATGTAGCAGCGTACACTGTATGTAGCAGCGTACACTGTATGTAGCAGCGTACACTGTATGAAGCAGACGTACACTGTATGTAGCAGCATACACTGTGTGTAGCAGACGTACACTGTATGTAGCAGCATACATTGTATGTAGCAGACGTACACTGTATGTAGCAGACGTACACTGTATGTAGCAGACGTACACTGTATGTAGCAGACGTACACTGTATGAAGCAGACGTACACTGTGTGTAGCAGACATACACTGTATGTAGCAGACGTACACTGTATGTAGCAGACGTACACTGTATGTAGCAGACGTACACTGTATGTAGCAGACGTACACTGTATGTAGCAGACGTACACTGTATGAAGCAGACGTACACTGTATGTAGCAGACGTACACTGTATGAAGCAGACGTACACTGTATGTAGCAGATGTACAGTGTATGTAGCAGACGTACACTGTATGTAGCAGAAATACACTGTATGTAGCAGACGTACACTGTATGTAGCAGGCGTACACTGTATGTAGCAGACGTACACTGTATGTAGCAGACGTACACTGTATGTAGCAGGCGTACACTGTATGTAGCAGCGTACACTGTATGTAGCAGACGTACACTGTATGTAGCAGACATACACTGTATGTAGCAGACGTACACTGTATGTAGCAGGCGTACACTGTATGTAGCAGACGTACACTGTATGTAGCAGACGTACACTGTATGTAGCAGGCGTACACTGTATGTAGCAGCGTACACTGTATGTAGCAGACGTACACTGTGTGTAGCAGATATGAATATATATAAAATACCTGATTAAAAGAATCTTTTAGAAATAATTGAAGATTTGCCGTCCATCCATCTTGAACATCATAAAAAGTGTCATTAGGTATTTTGTAGCTGAAGTATGCCCCATAATGCACTGTTATATTGGGTACATGGGAGACAACTGAAGGAAGCTGCTGTACAGAGGCTGTAGCAGAAAGTAACAACCAATGAGAAATGATTGTATGATTGTATGATAGACAAGTAGTAGCACGTTGGACAGATAACTAATGAAATGGTGACAGAATGTAGAGAACGTAAATGAAGTTTGGTATTTATAAAATATCAATTCGATTTCAGAAGCCAAAATTATGTTTTAAGAAACCATAATTCCTCTGACCCAATAAAGGAAAAAATGACAAAACTCACTCGTCGGAGGTGTTGTAGTTGTAGTGGTAGTTGTGTTTGGTGTAGTAGTTGTTGTAGTTATAATTGTTGTGGTTGGTGTTGCAATTTTTTTGGTAGTTGTGGCCATTGTTGAGGTAGGTGTTGTAGTAGTTATGGTAGGCGCCATAGTTGTTGTGAAACGTGTTGCAGTTGTTGTGGTAGATGTCCTAGCTGTTGCAGTAGGTGTTGTAGTGGTAGCTGTGGTGAAGCCTGTACTTGAAGATGCAGTTGTTGTGACATTTAACGGAAGTGAACTTGCGGTTGTTTTGTGTGTTGTTGACGTAGCTGGTACAGCAGTAGTTGAAGAAGCCACAGAGTTCAATATTGCGGAGGTAGTCAAGGGTGTGGTAGATGTAGCTGTTAGTTCAGTACCATTGTCTGTAGAAGGCATTATCATTGTTGTGGTAGAAGTTTGTGTTGACTCATTTGTTACAATCGGTAGAGTGGTGCCGAGAGATGAAGATGGGAAAAACTGAGTTGTCAGCAAACCTGTAGTTGAATTGACATTATCTGGAGTTGTTGATGCATTAACTGGTGTATTTGTAATGCTCTCACTCACTGTTGATGTTGCTGCAGGCGCAGTCATGTTTACAGTTGGTGACGGTGGTGCTGTATAAGCACTTGTTGGTGAGATTGATGAAACAGGAATTGTTGAGTTTGCAGTAGTTGTTGCATTGAGAGTAGTAATACTAGTGGATGTAATCAATTCTACAGTCGTAGCATTAAGTTGGTCTGTGGACTCCGCGGTATCTCCTGTTAACATTTGAGAGCTAGTTGATGTGGAAGTAGTTGTGAAGCTTTGGCTCACATTCAAACTCATTGTTGTTGTATTTGACTCACTCAAAGGAGTTGTTACATTAGTGGAAGATGTTGATGTAACACTGGGTGTTACTTCCATTGACGCAGAAGTCTCATTCCGGCTGAGTGTTGTAGTCAGATAATCAGCCTCAGAAGTGTTGGGAGATTGTGGTTGCTCTGTAACATCATTCGTGCTATTAAAAGTTTGCTGAATTGTAGAGGTTGTATCACTTATGCTGCTTGTGGTAGAATTGAGATTAATGTGGCTACTAGTAGATGTTGTATTATGCTCTATGGGAGGGCTAGTACTACTAGTAGTGGCCTCTGTGGGAGGGCTAGTACTACTAGTAGTGGCCTCTGTGGGAGGGCTAGTACTACTAGTAATGGCCTCTGTGGGAGGGCTAGTACTACTAGTAATGGCCTCTGTGGGAGGGCTAGTACTACTAGTAATGGCCTCTGTAGTAAGACTAGTGAGACTCGAACTACTGAGCAGTTCTTGCATTGTAGTACTGAGTTCTTCAAATTCTGTGCTGATGAATTCAGCATCATCTGTTGTGGACGGGGGTGTAGAGAGACTTGACAGCATGCCAGTAGAAGTTGAGATGGCGGAACTGTCTTGTTTATGAGTTTTAGTGGGTGATTCAGTTGTGCTAGTAATACTAGTAGTGACTGAAGATGTTAAAACTGTGGAAGTCACGGTAAACAAATTTTCTTGGGTGGTTTCCGTATCCACATCAATGATGGTTTCAGACACAGATTGGTCAGTAAATGATTGTGTGGATGTAGTTACATTGGGTGGAACGGTAGATGCATTCGCCTCAAATGTGGTGTTAAAATTCACCATTGTGCTAGAGTGAATTGTATTTGATGACGTCAGCATCGTGGTAGAAGGTGAAGTAGCGGGGGTGAGCTCTTGACTGGTCGAATCCATATTGCTTTCTTCATCGGTGGTAGGCGACAATTCATTTGACGCAGTTGTAGCAGCAGCTGTGCTACTTGTAACAGATGCACTGGTGGCTGGAAAAGACGAGACATTGTTTGGCACCAAAGTTGTGATTTGTGCCGTAGAGTTACCTAAGAAGGTAGAATTGGTTGGAAGCAAAGCTGTTGTTGATGTCATGTTGGCTGAAGAAGTTGGGGTGGCGGTGCTTGGCGCAACTCCAGTAGTCAGCGTAAAATTTGCATTGGCTGAGGATGAGCTAAACTCAGTTGTTTCCTTAGACGGAGAGAAACTGTTGTTTACCGAGGTGAATATATCAGCAGCGGAGGTCGTGATTGAGGTTGCTGATGAGGTCAGTATGTTTGTCTGAGTTGTAATCAATTGTGAACTGTCTGTTGTGAACAGTGAAACATTCTGGGACGATACTGTTGTTGAAACACTCAAGTTAGCTGAGGTAGTAGAAATATTGAACGGTTCTGAAATCAAATCTGAGGATGTAGTTGTAGGGGTTGATGCGCTGGTGGGGCTAAGGTCTGTGGTTGTTTCAGTTCTATTTCCTCTACTCGCAGTAGAACTTTGCCGTGAAGTTAAGGGTGTAGTGAAACCTGTTGTAGAGTTGGTTGACCTCCTCGAGAAAGCTGAGTTTTGGGTTGCTGTTGCGTTTTCTAAAGTTGATGTTGTGGTACGTTTGGATAATGTCGAGGATTGTTCACTGTAGAAATAAATAATTGCCAAGGGTGAACGCAGAAAACCATGAAATTTGGTTTTTAAATTAGCCATAATGTTGATTGTACAACACAGAATATCTGCAGGGACAATTTACACAGGTAGGATGACATCAAACTGCCAGGCTCTTTCTAAAAGTCTAGCAACTGGTCTGTTGGACAAAGAAGAAAAAAGTGGCCACCAAATAAGTAACAAATCATACCTGACATTCAAGCGACTTTCTGTTATCATTGAGCTGATTGTAACTGTAGATGTAGAATTCTCACGAATAGAAGTGATTGTCTTTGAACTGCTAGCTGGTTGGTGTGTAGTGGAAAAACTTGTTGAATCTTTAAACAAAAAGCATATCGAATAAAAACAAAATAATACTGACACAAAATGCATTCACAGATACAAAGAGAAATTTTTTCGCTATCAAGATAATAACTTCCAGATAGAAGTGGGGGACGCCGATAAACATTGAGGATTAATGTTATTACTTCAGTAGATTAACACACCGGATAAAGTGGGTGTAGAAATTGAGACATTGTCTGCATTAGTCATCAGATTTACTGTAGTTGAACTGGCCACAGAGAGGGTTGGTGTAATATTACCTGTGGGAGCTGTACTGTTGTCTCCTGCCGCAGTAATAATAGCAGACGAATTGACAATGGAAGTGGATATGGTAGACATGCCTGTGGTTGTAGCCGATGCATTGGTCGAAGATATTTGTGTGAAAGTGGTGGCACTCGTGGGCGTCGCTACATCTGACGCCGTTGTATGTGTGGGTATGGTTGCACCTGGTGTCGTGGCAATTGAGAGCGTGGTTACACTTGGTGTCGTGTTGATTGCAGATGTGGTTACATCCAATTTTGTGGTGTTTGTGGGCAACGTGACATCCCATACAGTGGTGTTTGAGGGTGTGACTACACCTGATGTTGTGGTATTGGTCAGGGTGGTTACATCTGTTAGCATGGCATTTGTGGGCGCGGTTATATTTGGAGTTGTTATGTTTGTGGGCGTGGTTAAAATTGGTGTCAGGGTATTTGTGGGTGTGGTTACATCCAATATTGTGGTGTTTGTTGGTATGCCTATACTTGGTGTTGTGGTATTTGCGGCAGTGGTTACATCTGGTGTTGTGATGATTGTTGGTGTGGTTACTTCTGATGTCATAACATTTGTGGACGAGGCTAGATCCGGAGTAGTGGTATTCAAGGACATGGTTACATCCATTGTTTTGGTTACATTTGGCGTCACGGTTTCTGTGGGTGTGGTTACATATTTTGTCGAGGAATTTGCGGAAGGGGTTACATCCTGTGCAGTGGTGTTTGTGGGTGTGGTCACATTCAAGGTTGTGGTGTTTGTGGGCGCGGCTATATCTGTTGTTGCAATATCTGTGGGAGTGGCTACATCTGACGTTGTGGGTGTGGCTACCGCTGAAGTTGTGATGTTTGTGGGTGTGGTTACAGCTGATGTTGAAGTGTTTGTGGGTGTGGTTACAGCTGATGTTAAAGTGTTTGTGGGTGTGGTTACAGCTGATGTTATAGTGTTTGTGGGTGTGGTTACAGCTGATGTTGGAGTGTTTGTGGGTGTGGTTACAGCTGATGTTGTAGTGTTTGTGGGTGTGGTTACAGCTGATGTTGTGGTGTTTGTGGGTGTGGTTACAGCTGATGTTGTAGTGTTTGTGGGTGTGGTTACGGCTGATGTTGAAGTGTTTGTGGGTGTGGTTACGGCTGATGTTGTAGTGTTTGTGGGTGTGGTTACGGCTGATGTTGTAGTGTTTGTGGGTGTGGTTACAGCTGATGTTGTGTTTGTGGGTGTGGTTACAGCTGATGTTGTAGTGTTTGTGGGTGTGGTTACGGCTGATGTTGTAGTGTTTGTGGGTGTGGTTACAGCTGATGTTGTAGTGTTTGTGGGTGTGGTTACAGCTGATGTTGTAGTGTTTGTGGGTGTGGTTACAGCTGATGTTGTGGTGTTTGTGGGTGTGGTTACAGTTGATGTTGTAGTGTTTGTGGGTGTGGTTACAGCTGATGTTGTTGTGTCTGTGGGTGTAGCTATATCTGAAGATGTGCCTACAGTCATTGTTGACTTGAGAGTTGTGCTTCCTGACGATGACATTAGTGTGTGTGTACTCAACGCCTGTGTGGCGCTTTCAACTGAGCTAATGTTAGAGACTGTTGTAGCGTTTTCTGAGGTTGAATGAGTTGAAGAATTAGTAAAATCTGTTACAGTAGTAGACTCTGCGGTCACCAGTGTAGACTCTGTAGTCACCAGTGTAGACTCTGTAGTCACCAGTGTAGACTCTGTAGTCACCAGTGTAGACTCTGTAGTCACCAGTGTAGACTCTGTAGTCACTTCAGGATGTTTTGTGGTTGTAGCATCTGATGATGTAACGCTCAGCGTTGTATTTGATCCAACACCAGTAGTTTTGTCAGTCTGAGACACGCTAGTTGAAGTAGAAGCGTGGTCAGCAGTGAATGGTGTCGGTGTAGGCACCACAGTGGCCATGACAGCTCGTCTGAGTCTTCTTCGGTTGGCTGATATCGGACGCTGTGACATCACAAACCAGCTCACCACAGGATATCCTGTTACTGCGCTGAACTGTGAAGTTCTCACGTTGCGTTCTATTGCTTTTATCATATCAGGCACCAGTCCAATCTAAAGAATAGAAGCAGATGTCAGATTAATCGCCTATGAGTCTCGCAAGATTTCTTATTATTCACAATTATATTGATGCGATAATAAAATTAAATAATATTTATTACTAGATAAACAGTTATGATTCAAGCAAATAATCATCGCCAGAGATTATGAAACGATGGATAATTTGTGTAAAGCAAACACAGCAAAACTTGTTTTACAGATTCTAAAAAAAACATAAATGAAACTTGATTTTATATCTGTAATCAGAATTATTACAACTAATATCTCCACAGCCGTGCCATACATTAACTGCCCCGTGTGCTATTCACATGCCAGGAGTCGTCCGCTCTAATAGACATGACATAATAGAGGGCATTGCAAGCAGTTTTGTACAGCTGTGTCCATAGATCACTCAGACATATAAAATGCTGTTTGGGTGCCACGGCATCAGTCTAGGCAGAACTTCAAAGGACTAAACCACAACTGTATGGTTCATATGATGGACCACAAGGTATGTATTATTGGACTGTATTGTCCACGCAGTTGTGTATACGATATTTTTTATCTCATCTTCAATGAGGTATAGAATAGAGAAATCTTATTTTATATTATTATTATTTGTAGGAGTTAGAGAAAGGCACACATAGAGGTGGTGATGTCCGTTACAGCAGTGATAAAATAACTTATAATGTGGTCAAGGTTATGCTTGTTGTGTTTATTGCGGTTGCCGTGGCAACCCTTGGGATTTGCCATATTCAGTTGCTACGACAATTTTATCAGCTACAGCAGACTGTAGAGAATAACAGAGTTGAACAGAATGCTTTGGGTACACAAGTAAAGGGAAATAAACAGGAACTTGATGAACAGATGAAAAAAGTACATCAAAAAATTGAAACCATAGATGACAAACTAAAATCATCAGAAGCTGTACAGGTAGTGTATTTGTATCTTACTAGTTTGCTTTGTGTATACATGAACATTGCCTTTCCGCTCAGTTCTATGAGTAAAATAAGATGGATTCATAAACCATGTACTTTATATGCTTCACTCAGGGTCCACCTCCACCAGATGAGCTGGTACGAATAAGGAGAAAACGTGGTGCCTACTATGACCAGACGTACGACACAACGACATTACCCATGATGCCTTGGACCACCACAGACGACTATTCATTTGGCAGTGTCAACTGTCAATGCCCTCCTGGTAAACCAGGGACCCCAGGAAAACCCGGCGCCAAAGGTACTCGTGGGCTACCAGGACTCAAAGGAGAACCTGGTAGACGTGGTGTTAAGGGAGATCAAGGCAAAAAAGGGCCACCAGGTCCATGGGGACCCAAGGGTGAACCAGGTCAGTCTGTTTGCAAGTCATGTGACACAAATGCCATTAGTTACAAGTTTATTACAAAACGTGTGGTGACTTACCCAACAGTGAAAATAACAAAACAAATGCTATGGCAGGTACTCCAGGAGAGGGTGGCATATCAGGAGCAACAGGTGCAACTGGAGATCCAGGCGACAGAGGACCAACTGGTATGCGTGGACCAACGGGACCATACGGTGCTACTGGAGCTACAGGATATTCAGGACTTACAGGAGAGACTGGTTTACAAGGAAGCACAGGTCCAACGGGAGCAGATGGAGAACCTGGCAGACCTGGTTAGTATAACAAATGATACAAAATGGATTCGCCATTGTTTTATGTCACAGACCAAAATAGATCACTTAAATCAGTTTGAGCAATCTACCAATTGATTATGCATTGTAGCTCGCCCACCGAGTCAGGGTGAGCCTGGATTTGAGGCAGGCCCTCCAGGACCACCTGGACCTCAAGGAGATACAGGACCTCAAGGAGACACAGGTACCATAAATTATATATGAAATCAAAAGAGAAGACAACTTCGAGATTTCAAAACCATCATTTTTTAAATAATAATATCTTGCTTTTACGAAAGACAAAAAGATTTAATTGATAATTGACTATTCATGTCTGATAAGGATTGAAACAAAAAAGGTAGATAACTATACATTTAGATCCCAACATCAATCTTTGCCGCAAGTTGTTTAGTTTTACAAAAACTTTTTATAACATCTGTTCTAAACACAGACTTGCTCCTTGAAAAGATCATAAAAAATCAAAAATAATCCTGCCATCAGGTAGCTGTAAGCAATAACTGATTACTTCATGTAACAAACTTACTTTGTTAATAAAAACCAGACTTTCATTTAATAAAAGCTACCAGCAGTAGCCGTCCAAAGTTTTAAAATTTGTCACGGATTTAAGAAATTTTAACAAAGAAACTACAACAGCTGAGAAAACATTATGATGCCTGCGCTGCCTAACGGTGTCACACAGAACCTGATGGTAGAAATTCAAGGGTGCTTTCAGATACCCTACGCGTAGGGATTAACGATGGGATTAAACGAGACAATTCGGAAATCCCGTCGTTGAGGGCTAAAAAACATGGCGGCAATGGGCAATTTGGGCTCAACAATGAAAGTGACAAGCTAGGTAGGTAGCGTCGTAGAGGGCATAGACTTGTCTCTACCTAATCAACAATCTTAACGAATCAACTTATTAATCACTGTTTCTCCGGGTTTATGTTGTTGCAATGCATTATAGCGTATATAAAAAATACATCAGACCATAACATCATCGTAATAATTTCTGTTTGTAAAAAAACTAAGGCGGGCTCGCTTTAGCTATACAGTTTTCACAGACGTTGATGGGAATAAATATGTCTATGGTTTAAGCACAAACAACTTCCGTTAAACGATAGTCATCGATGAGCCCTCAACGACTGTCCTGAGCGTATAGTATCCGAAAGCACCCTAAAGCATACAAACTTTATTTATCATTTGAATTGAAATACAAAGTTTGTTATGCGCCTGAGAAATGTTGTCACTTTCTTGAAATCAGTAAAATTTGGAGTATTTCAAAAATTTTAGAACTTTTGCAAAACTTTTGTCTAAACCATAAATCTTGCGACTTGACAAATGCTGATTATACGATTCGTTAAACGTCTCAATTTAAAAGAAAAGTAATAAGACAGTTTTTAATCCTAAAAAAATAAACAAGTCTATTAAGAAAATCACACTAGCATGCAAAAGTTACTTGTAAACGAAACTATTTACATCTTTTTTGCGGAAACTCATAAGTTCATAAATTTTCCATAGCAGACAACTCCTTTGTTTTATCGACGGCAGGCGTATTATTGAGGTTATAACATGACCTGTTCAAGTGTTTTGTAAAAAGGATATTGAGACACAAGTTTGTTCAAGTTTTGTGAAAATAATGAAATAAAATTTTAAACATAGACCACAGATACTCTAGTTACACGATTCTCGGTTAAAAAAAAACAAAAATTGGTTGAATGGACAGATTAACTTCAAACAATAAATTTCAAGACATTTCGCTAACAAAAAGCAATTTTGAGATGTACATACTTTTTCTGAAAACCCACACACAACCTTTACACCTAAACTTTCCTATTAACGTTTGTATTGATTGGTGGCATTACCGCATGTTTGTATTGATTGACTACTTTGATTGGTGGCATTACCACATGTTTGTATTGATTGACTACTTTGATTGGTGGCATTACCGCATGTTTGTATTGATTGACTACTTTGATTGGTGGCATTACCACATGTTTGTATTGATTGACTACTTTGATTGGTGGCATTACCACATGTTTGTATTGATTGACTACTTTGATTGGTGGCATCACCACATGTTTGTATTGATTGACTACTTTGATTGGGTATCACCACATGTTTGTATTGGTTGACTACTTTGATTGGTGGTATCACCACATGTTTGAAAGAGCTCAAGTGTCAAACAAAATTCACTTTTCAAACCAAATAGCACAAAAGTATTTTCTATTGATACTATTTTAAAGGGCCCCAGGGACCTATTGGAGAGGGTGAAACTGGACCAAAAGGTGACAAAGGACATGATGGATTTCCCGGGCAAACTGGTGCTGATGGGGCTCCAGGACAAACTGGCGCCGATGGTGCTCCAGGGCAAACTGGTTTAACTGGTGCAAATGGACAAACAGGAGCCATTGGTCCAGCAGGAGAAACTGGTGCTACTGGTGTTGCAGGAGAAACAGGTCCACCAGGTGCTGAAGGAGAAACTGGATTGCCTGGAGATCGAGGTACGATTGATAGAAAATTGAGCTCCTTCTGAAAATTGAAAATATTGCTTGGTCTTCATTGCGCTTCTAATGAACTGAAATAAATATATTCTAAAGACAATACGAGCCGGGTCACATTTATCTACAGAACATGGCTTCCGTTTGCAGAAAACCATTAATATGTTTATTATTTTCGACAAAACAGAACTGCTGAACCACAATCTAACATGATGGCCTACACTGCTATGATTGGCCTATTTAAATCGCTGAAATACTTTAACTGGACCAAAAACTCTCAACAAGTCAATAGTAACATTAGAAAAACTAGCACTAGTACTTGCCGAAAACAATGTGATGTTAGATTATTAGGAGAGATGCTTTCCAGTAAGCGGTTAATTGATTGATGGAAGGCCAACTCCAAACCAAATCTTTGGAGCAAAATTAACTTGAATGCGATCGACCAGCTCAAAACTCATTTGACCTTCAAATTAGCTAGCGAATGGCAAGAAATGTCTATAAAATATTGATTTAATGTTGTTATAACACACAGCAGTATTTGAAAAACAAGCATATTACCATGGTTGTCTTGTCTACAGACATAACTCTGTTGTGTTATGGCTTGCTTGTCGTTTTCGTAAAAGGAAATAAAAGTTTTGTTGCAGTCATGTGATCCTCAGAAGTACGAGCAACTTCTTGGGTTTGTTTCCGTACCAGCGACACCCCCATTGTTTATCAACTGTGAAAAACTCCAACACTAAATGTTGTAACAAATGTTCAGGATAGAAAAATAGTAGAGAAAACTATGCCAAAGCAATTGCAGCCCCCATAATAGGCTAATTTCCGTTTGTAGGAGAGTCTGGTAAACCAGTAATGGGCCCAACCGGCCCTGCAGGCATTAATGGTACAAAAGGTGCAACTGGTGCAACAGGATCCTCAGGATCAACTGGATCTCCAGGTGTAAATGGTACGCAAGGACTTACTGGTTCAACAGGACTAACAGGATCAACTGGATCTCCAGGTATCAATGGTACACAAGGACCCACTGGCTCAACTGGACTAACAGGTTCAACTGGATCTCCAGGCATAAATGGTACTCAAGGACTCACTGGTTCAACTGGACTAACAGGTTCAACTGGATCTCCAGGCCTAAACGGCACACAAGGACTCACCGGTGCAACTGGACTAACAGGATCAACTGGATCTCCAGGCATAAATGGTACTCAAGGACTCACTGGTTCAACTGGACTAACAGGTTCAACTGGATCTCCAGGCCTAAACGGCACACAAGGACTCACCGGTGCAACTGGACTAACAGGATCAACTGGATCTCCAGGCATAAATGGTTCTCAAGGACTCACTGGTTCAACTGGACTAACAGGTTCAACTGGATCTCCAGGCAAAAATGGTACACAAGGACTCACCGGTTTAACAGGACTAACAGGTTCAACTGGATCTCAAGGGGTAAATGGTACGCAAGGACTCACTGGTTCAACTGGACTAACAGGATCAACTGGATCTCCAGGCATAAATGGTACTCAAGGACTCACTGGTTTGACAGGACTAACAGGATCAACTGGATCTCCAGGCCTAAACGGCACACAAGGACTCACTGGTTCAACTGGACTAACAGGTTCAACTGGATCTCCAGGCATAAATGGTACTCAAGGACTCACTGGTTCGACAGGACTAACAGGTTCAACTGGATCCCCAGGCATAAATGGTACGCAAGGACTCACTGGTTTGACGGGATTAACAGGCTCAACAGGGTCTCAAGGTGTAAATGGTACTCAAGGAATCACTGGTTCGACAGGACTAACTGGTTCAACTGGATCTCCAGGCATAAATGGTACACAAGGACTCACTGGTTCAACAGGTTCAACTGGATCTCCAGGTGTCAACGGTACACAAGGACTCACTGGTTCAACTGGACTAACAGGTTCAACTGGATCTCCAGGTGTCAACGGTACACAAGGACTCACTGGTTCAAATGGACTCACCGGTTCAACTGGACTAACAGGATCAACAGGATCTACAGGCATAAATGGTACTCAAGGACTCACTGGTTCAACTGGTCTAACAGGATCAACAGGATCTCCAGGTATAAATGGTACTCAAGGACTCACTGGTTCAACTGGACTAACAGGATCAACTGGATCTCCAGGTATAAACGGTACACAAGGACTCACTGGTTCGACAGGACTAACAGGATCAACTGGATCTCCAGGTATAAACGGTACACAAGGACTCACCGGTGCAACTGGACTAACAGGTTCAACTGGATCTCCAGGCATAAATGGTTCTCAAGGACTCACCGGTTCGACTGGACTAACAGGATCAACTGGATCTCCAGGCATAAATGGTACTCAAGGACTCACCGGTTCGACAGGACTAACAGGATCAACTGGATCTCCAGGCATAAATGGTACTCAAGGACTCACTGGTTCGACAGGACTAACAGGCTCAACAGGATCTCCAGGTATAAACGGTACGCAAGGACTCACTGGTTCGACTGGACTAACTGGTTCAACTGGATCTCCAGGCATAAATGGTACACAAGGACTCACTGGCTCAACAGGTTTAACTGGATCTCCAGGTGTCAACGGTACACAAGGACTCACTGGTTCGACAGGACTAACAGGATCAACTGGTTCTCCAGGTATAAACGGTACGCAAGGACTCACCGGTTCGACTGGACTAACGGGTTCAACTGGATCTCCAGGTATAAATGGTACACAAGGACTCACTGGTTCGACTGGACTAACTGGTTCAACTGGATCTCCAGGCATAAATGGTACACAAGGACTCACTGGTTCAACAGGTTTAACTGGATCTCCAGGTGTCAACGGTACACAAGGACTCACTGGTTCAACTGGACTAACAGGTTCAACTGGATCTTCAGGCATAAACGGTACACAAGGACTTACTGGTTCAACAGGATTAACTGGTTCAACTGGATCTCCAGGTATAAATGGTACACAAGGACTTACTGGTTCCACAGGACTAACAGGATCAACTGGATCTCCAGGCATAAATGGTACTCAAGGACTCACTGGTTCAACTGGACTAACAGGTTCAACTGGATCTCCAGGTATAAATGGTACTCAAGGACTCACTGGTTCAACTGGACCAGCAGGTTCAACTGGATCTCCAGGTATAAATGGTACACAAGGACTCACTGGATCAACAGGCCTAACAGGTTCAACTGGATCTCCAGGTATAAACGGTACACAAGGACTCACTGGTTCAACTGGATTAACAGGATCAACTGGATCTCCAGGCATAAATGGTACTCAAGGACTCACTGGTTCAACTGGACTAACAGGTTTAACTGGATCTCCAGGCATAAATGGTACTCAAGGACTCACTGGATCAACAGGCCTAACAGGTTTAACTGGATCTCCAGGTGTAAACGGTACACAAGGACTCACTGGTTTAATTGGACTAACAGGATCAACTGGATCTCCAGGTATAAATGGTTCTCAAGGACTCACTGGTTCGACTGGACTAACAGGTTCAACTGGATCTCCAGGCATAAACGGTACACAAGGACTTACTGGTTCAACTGGAATAACAGGATCAACTGGATCTCCAGGCATAAATGGCACTCAAGGACTTACTGGTTCAACAGGACTAACAGGTTCAATTGGAACTCCAGGCATAAACGGTACACAAGGACTCACTGGTTCAACTGGATTAACAGGATCTACTGGATCTCCAGGTATCAATGGTTCTCAAGGACTCACTGGTTCGACAGGACTAACTGGTTCAACTGGATCTTCAGGGGTAAATGGTACGCAAGGACTCACTGGTTCAACTGGACTAACAGGTTCAACTGGATCTCCAGGCATAAATGGTACTCAAGGACTCACTGGTTCGACAGGACTAACAGGATCAACTGGATCTCCAGGCATAAATGGTACACAAGGACTCACTGGTTCAACTGGACTAACAGGATCAACTGGATCTCCAGGCATAAATGGTACACAAGGACTCACCGGTTCAACTGGACTAACAGGATCAACTGGATCTCCAGGCATAAATGGTACACAAGGACTCACTGGTTCAACAGGTTTAACTGGATCTCCAGGCCTAAACGGCACACAAGGACTCACCGGTGCAACTGGACTAACAGGATCAACTGGATCTCCAGGCATAAATGGTACTCAAGGACTCACTGGTTCAACAGGTTTAACTGGATCTCCAGGCCTAAACGGCACACAAGGACTCACCGGTGCAACTGGACTAACAGGATCAACTGGATCTCCAGGCATAAATGGTACTCAAGGACTCACTGGTTCAACAGGCCTAACAGGTTCAACTGGATCTCCAGGCGTAAATGGTACACAAGGACTCACCGGTGCAACTGGACTAACAGGATCAACTGGATCTCCAGGCATAAATGGTACTCAAGGACTCACTGGTTCAACAGGTTTAACTGGATCTCCAGGCCTAAACGGCACACAAGGACTCACCGGTGCAACTGGACTAACAGGATCAACTGGATCTCCAGGCATAAATGGTACACAAGGACTCACTGGTTTAATTGGACTAACAGGTTCAACTGGATCTCCAGGTGTAAATGGTACGCAAGGACTCACTGGTTCGACTGGACTAACAGGTTCAACTGGATCTCCAGGCATAAATGGTACACAAGGACTCACCGGTGCAACTGGACTAACAGGTTCAACTGGATCTCCAGGTATAAACGGTACACAAGGATTCACTGGTTCAACTGGACTAACAGGATCAACTGGATCTCCAGGCATAAATGGTACTCAAGGACTCACTGGTTCGACAGGACTAACTGGTTCAACTGGATCTCCAGGTATAAATGGTACGCAAGGACTCACTGGTTCAACTGGTCTAACAGGTTCAACTGGATCTCCAGGCATAAATGGTACTCAAGGACTCACTGGTTCGACAGGACTAACTGGTTCAACTGGATCTCCAGGTATAAATGGTACACAAGGACTCACTGGTTCAACAGGTTTAACTGGATCTCCAGGTGTCAACGGTACACAAGGACTCACTGGTTCAACTGGACTAACAGGTTCAACTGGATCTCCAGGTGTAAATGGTACTCAAGGACTCACTGGTTCGACAGGACTAACTGGTTCAACTGGATCTTCAGGCGTAAATGGTACGCAAGGACTCACTGGTTCAACTGGACTAACAGGTTCAACTGGATCTCCAGGTATAAATGGTACTCAAGGACTCACTGGTTCGACAGGACTAACAGGATCAACTGGATCTCCAGGCATAAATGGTACACAAGGACTCACCGGTTCAACTGGACTAACAGGATCAACTGGATCTCCAGGCATAAACGGTACACAAGGACTCACTGGTTCGACAGGACTAACTGGTTTAACTGGATCTCCAGGTATAAATGGTACTCAAGGACTCACCGGTTCAACTGGACTAACAGGATCAACTGGATCTCCAGGCATAAATGGTTCTCAAGGACTCACTGGTTCAACTGGACTAACAGGTTCAACTGGATCTTCAGGCATAAATGGTTCTCAAGGACTCACTGGTTCGACAGGACTAACAGGATCAACTGGATCTCCAGGTATAAATGGTACACAAGGACTCACTGGTTCGACAGGACTAACTGGTTCAACTGGATCTCCAGGCATAAATGGTACTCAAGGACTCACTGGATCAACGGGATCTCCAGGCATAAATGGCACTCAAGGACTTACTGGTTCAACTGGACTAACAGGTTCAACAGGATTTTCAGGCATAAACGGTACACAAGGACTCACTGGTTCAACTGGACTAACTGGTTCAACAGGATTTCCAGGTATAAATGGTACGCAAGGACTCACTGGTTCAACAGGACTAACAGGATCAACTGGATCTCCAGGCATAAATGGTTCTCAAGGACTCACTGGTTCGACAGGACTAACTGGTTCAACTGGATCTTCAGGGGTAAATGGTACGCAAGGACTCACTGGTTCAAGTGGACTAACAGGTTCAACTGGATCTCCAGGCATAAATGGTTCTCAAGGACTCACTGGTTCAACAGGCCTAACAGGTTCAACTGGATCTCCAGGCGTAAACGGTACACAAGGACTCACTGGTTTAATTGGACTAACAGGTTCAACTGGATCTCCAGGCATAAATGGTACGCAAGGACTCACTGGTTCAACTGGACTAACAGGTTCAACTGGATCTCCAGGCATAAATGGCACGCAAGGACTCACTGGTTCGACTGGACTAACAGGTTCAACCGGATCTTCCGGCGTAAGCGGTACACAAGGACTTACTGGTTCAACCGGAATAACGGGATCAACAGGATCTCCAGGTATAAATGGTACTCAAGGACTCACTGGTTCGACAGGACTAACAGGTTCAACAGGATCTCCAGGTATAAACGGTACACAAGGACTCACTGGTTCAACTGGACTAACAGGATCAACTGGCTCTCCAGGCATAAATGGTACTCAAGGACTCACTGGTTCAACTGGATCTTCCGGCGTAAACGGTACACAAGGGCTCACTGGTTCAACAGGATTAACAGGTTCAACTGGATCTCCAGGCATAAATGGTACACAAGGACTCACTGGTTCAACAGGACTAACAGGTTCAACAGGATCTCCAGGCATAAATGGTACGCAAGGACTCACTGGTTCAACAGGATTAACAGGATCAACTGGGTCTCCAGGTATGAATACTACGCAAGGTCGTATCGGTGTAACAAGTTCAACAGGAGAAACTGGATGAGTTGAATTGATTTTTTTTCTGGGGATTTCCATCAAATTAAGCCCAACAAAAATATTGGCAGCAATTTCTGATGATTATAAGCCTCTCAAGTTATCATGCGATTGCTTAACATCCAAAACTTGAATCACCCCAAAGTTTATTTCTCAAAGCACTAAAATAATAAATAATTGTCATTATCTACACGTATGTTTAGCAATTATAAAACACTTGGAACTATACCATATTTTGCACAGTATTATGCAATAAGTCAGAATTATAAATAATACTTCCATAGCCTACGATAATGCTGATTTCTCCTCAAATTTTTTGTCATAAAAAAAACAAAGCAACCGAAGTATTAAGCGTCAAAATAATATTTAATAATCATAATATTTCATCACACTTACAAAGAAAATGTAAGTAAATAATTAAAAAATAAAAAGAAACAAAGCATGAATAGCCTCAGCTCTCCGTCGCCAATGTGACCGCAATTATTTTTCATTGGAATCGTTTGTTGTTAAATTAATAATTACACTGACAATCTCTGTGTATCAATGTGAGAAAACATCTGCCTGTCTGTGTCTCTGTGTGGTTTTCCATACTTATACCACTGAGAGGGACAAAAATTGTCTGCTGTTAGACCACTTGAATGTGTATTAATTTGGTAGACGACTGTTTCTACATAAGCGTTTGTACCTAAGAACCATTCTTACTGGAAACAATAAGATGGCTACCAGTCATATGATTGGTCAAATCACGAATTGTCTACCGTTTTTGTTTAAGGGGATCAAAATCTGCCGTATACCTAAAACAACACGCTACCGATTTTTTAGCAATTTATCCGGAAGCAGAGGCTGCAAAATCACACAATAGGTAAAGCAAATCAGAAGGTAATCGGTAGATGTGCGCCACGCCTTAGTTGTCTCAATATTGATTGCAATGTGCCAGCACATTACCATTCAATGTTTTTTATTAACTTGAGTAAGAGGAAAGATGGGGCGGGGGGGGGGGAAACAGGGCGGGGTAAAGCTGGGCGAGATCGGGTAAAAAGTGGAGAGGGGGCGGAGCTAGAACGAAGCTGGTTATTACCAAAAGGTAATCCAATTATATGAAACTTTTTAAAAAGCTCTTTTAAAGCGATTTTTTAAGCTTTTTAGGACTATTGCGGGTAACAATCAAGTTTAACCATTTAAAGCAAACATTGATTTCTCACGAGTGTTAGAATTGTACATTGTTTGCGTCTTTTATTTTACTGATCATAGGTAATTTTTTTCAATATTCAAAACAAGGAAATTTAATTTTTATTATATTTTCTGAAAGAAAAATTGAGTCAATCAATGAATGAGTTCAAATTTTCTGAAATTCCCATCACATAAAATCCAAGTCGAAAACATCGTAGTGCCAGACTAAATTTTTCATTCAACTTCAGGATTCTTTCTACACCATCAAATGCACCGAAAATTATCATTTACTAATGATATTCTTCTACTGGCAAAACAGGACAGGCAGGTTTGGATGGTACTCCGGGTGTAAATGGAACGCGAGGTACTACGGGAGAAACAGGACAAACAGGCTTGGATGGTACTCCAGGTGTAAATGGAACGCAAGGCTCTACTGGAGAAACAGGCTCCCCAGGAGCTGCTGGAACAAATGGTACACGAGGTGCGACTGGTCCTTCCGGTGCTACAGGACCAATTGGTCCTACAGGAACTCGAGGCCCCATGGGTAGCAAAGGGAAAGCAGGCAAGTATGATATATTAAACACCCAACGAGCTTCAAGAGCAATTTAATCTAGTCATGATCTTGCGATTCTCATTATTTAAAAAATTAAAAGAAGACCTATTTTTATTGACATCCTGTAACAATTATAACAGGTCAGTGGGGAAAACCAGGTAAGCCTGGAAATGATGGACCACCAGGTCCACCCGGCAAAGGTAAAAAGGGAGAACGAGGATATCCAGGACCACCAGGTCCTCCTGGAAACAATAATGGCTACAGGAAGTGAGAACATCAGGTGACTATGAACTCCATCGGTTAATGTCATACAGCTATGTAGTAGAAGTCTCAGTATAACTCTTTTGATTGTTCTAGGTCGCTGTAGGATGTGGAGAAAGCGGCCAGAGGGAATAAGCTGGATATATTTCCATAAACGCTTCATTTGATATTATTATATTATATTATATACCTATATCTTACATTAGTAACAGATAGGAGTTGCATGAGTAACTAATAAGTTATGTTGAAATAAAAATTCTACTAAAAATAATAATAAAAAAGGAACGGCTATGAGTATTCATTTGTGACATTTCGTAGTTTAGGTTTTATTAATAATTAAAAAAAAATAACACAGAGACAAACTAAATAAAGTTATTTATTTGATAAGCTAGCAGAAACATACCTCGTATCTACAGGCTAAAGCCCAAGTCACATCTACTGTATGCTGCAGGGAGTGCAAAAGGGGAATTGCTTCCCCTGCACCTGATTGCATGACATTGGTATAGGTTGAACGAGCCATCATTTTCATTAGACCGATGTCTATGTTTAATTCCCTAGTTAAATCCCACAGCATTTTTACCTGCATGAAAAAATAAAAACAATAAAATAAGTTCACCGAGACAGAATTGAATGTTTTTTAAATATACAAATGCTATTTTAAATTTGGAGTTATCTATTCTTACAAACAGAATGATAGCACCAATAGATACCCTTTCTTGTTTGTCTATCCACCTCACCAGTCCAAATCTTAGAACTACAGAAACTGGATTATCACTTTTCTTACAGTTGGTGTACATGGCCGTTACAACATTTGTAGCACTAGCACTAGCCCCATTCGATACTTCTATAGCGAGAGTTTGTGGTTTACAGGCTATACACGAAGACTTGGTGACATTGATCTACAAGTTAAACGATGAATGAATAAATTTATGCCAAAACTGAGACAATTAACGTGACTTGAAGAAATTATTCCATTTTCGATGATGCAACGAAATAACAATGTACAATGACTATACACTAATAAGTATAATAACACCACATGTACATATAGCGATTACTAAGCGATTTCCTGAGCGATTGCATGATTTTGCAACTTTGGTTGCCTGCAAAATCGCTAAGCAATCGCTAGCATTTTATTTGAGGTTATCGCCAGGTTTTGATCGAGATCAAAAAATCGCTAGCGGATCCCTTGATCAGCCAATTACAACGTAAAAAAATCTTTACCCTTGTTTCTAATTGTGTTTTGCCATTTTCAATGCTACGATCTATCAACAATCCTATAATAAATTGAAGGCTACGCTTTGTAACAGCGAGTTTGACCGGAATCGCTGAAGAATGGGTAGTAGTGAAAAATTACACAATTTGGGGGAGGGACTTCCCCAATCGCTAAGCACAACCGCTAGCACGATCGCTATATGTACATGAAGTATAGGTCTTTCATGGCATATGATATCATAATGTGACCATTCTCCTTACAAGCACATGTAACAGCTTGTCATCCCATCTGCTGCTACAAACTATCACAGAACATTCTAGCATTTCCTAGCAAAGCCTAATAACCAAAGCATTTAACAATTACCGCAGTTAGTAGCATTGTATCTGTGAACAACTCAGGGCGTACAACTGGCACCCCTCTCAAACAGTTGCATTTCAAATCATAGTAGAGCCAGGATGATTCTTTTCCATTTAAACTGTTGATTCCATTTACCTATAACATGTTTCAGTGCAGAGTGAGTGCATTTTCAAGACAATCAAAATTATTATTCCAAATCAAACAATTCCACTCGCCAGAAGATTTCAATAATAAAAGGAATTTCTACATAAGTGCACGATTGTAAATAATTCTAACACCTAGCTATTTAAATCAAAAACAAAACCAATTCAATGCAATACAAGACACAACTATTTTCAACTCATTCATTGATTGACTGACTTCTATTGATATAATAAATGCTGACCTGTAAAGCAGTCAGCGAATCAAACACGTAAACTCTGCGAATGTGTAATATAAGAAAATACAAGCACATCAAGTTGGAGTTGACTAGCATGATATAAGTGATAATATATAGTATACAACGTGCATTTGGCTTGATGACCTATAAGAAAGAATTTAGAAAGGTAGAAAATGTGCATCAACACCACTTCCTGTCAAGTAATCCTGTTTTTCTTTCATAAATTTTATCCCAAACTAAAATATCCCGTGGCAATCTCAAGCCTGCAAAATCAATTAAATTTTCGCGATTAAATTTTTATTTTTCAATAAATTTCCACTTTTGTTAAGATGCCGAAGTAATACACCAACCACCATATTATATGACAGAGAAAGGTGTCAAAAAGTATGCACTTACTTTTTTTACAGCATTTTAGCTTGAGGTGACTAGGTTTTGACTAATTTAATTTTTTCAACATGAAAACTCACCTTTTCATTGGAAGCAAGAGAGTAATGGAAGTACCTGCCCGCAGGCACAGAAATGTGGTGTACAGGGTCATCGCTGCCAACACACAGTGACACACTCACAGTAATGAGGATTAGGTGGCTCACTAATCCCATATCTCTTCATCTCAACAGCTCAACTGCAGTAAAATAAATTATATAATTATTTATTAATTATATAATTATTTATTAATTATATAATTATTCATTAATTATATAATTATTTATTAATTATAAGATGTTATTTATATTTGACCTACTGAATAAATAAAATTGTTTCAGCTTCAACGTCATCAGAATAATAATCAGTTCTTTATGTGTTTATAGCAAACTTTGAGTGAAATCCACTAATCCACTAATCCACTAATACGATGCAGAAAAGACTAGTAAAAATAAAATATACATTAAAAAACGCAAAAACATAAAAAAAACATAAAATTGCAACATATCCACCAACGAACCTTGATTGTGGCAGATTGATTGAGCGGGTGAGACGCTAACATCATAGATCTGCCTCTATCAAATAAAATTCAAAAAATTAATTACAAAATGGCTGCCAATATATGTTACACTCTTAATTGGTTTAAATGGCAGGTAAAACTATAATGTAAACATTATAGACAAACAATTGACAAATTACCTACCGAGGAGCTAAAGGTCTCAGTTTAAAAAAACCCAAATTGGTATCAATAATTAATAGAAAAACGTTAGAGGAAGAAAGAAAGTTTACTGCCGTAAAAGAGGTCTGCTGCATTTGGTGTCATTATTTTATACATGAAAGCCCCAAACTTAAAAGCGTAACTTCAGAACATTCTATAAGTTTCTCCACTAATTGATAACGAAATGTATTCATATAATATGTACAATTTGGAATATTTGGTGATCATTTGACGAAAAAACTCAATTTTACAAAACTGCTTTTGCAGTCTGTCCTTATAAGTGGATATGCAATAGCACTAAAAATATGTAATTTAATGCAAATGGTGCAGTATCAATTCCTATGGTGAACTGCATAACATTTCTGAGATGATAGATAACAAAAGATCCCGCAAACCGGATTTGAACCGGTGACCTAAGGATGGCTAGTAACCAACTACAGTCCTCCGCTCTACCAACTGAGCTATTGCGGGTCATCTGGTAATGAAGTGAAGTCATTTTTATATGAGCAGTTAGTCTACTCCATTTAGAAAAATTTAACTCAGCAAAAACATCTATCCCACAAACCAGATTTGAACCGGTGACCTAAGGATGGCTAGTAGCGAACTACAGTCCTCCGCTCTACCAACTGAGCTATCGCGGTTCATCTATACTTGAGTATTCATTTATACACATTGAAACTAGCATGAGCAACTACGCAAGCCTGCAATTCATCCATGCCATCACCAATCACTGCTCAAATTGAACCGAAATTGTTTTGTTTTGAAATTACGGAAAGGCACAAATCGTTCTGTCTGCACTTGTTTATTTTTGTATGCTTGAGAGACATTTCAATCTCATCCCAGTTAGATGCTGAGTTAGTCTGCTTAACCATTGGTAAAACTAGTGTTGTGTGTGCCTTATTTCTGCTTCAAATAATATTTAATAATATACCACATTTGTCTTTGAACTAGTTTAACGACCATTTGGATCTTTAGAAATATTTTCTTGCAGGGGGTGTATATACTATGGGGTGCCATAACATAGACATCCTTGCTTTTAAAAGCACTTGCTTTATAAATTGTTTTGTTGTTAAATCGCTTCGTAAAACATTTGTTTATGCCCATTACATCAAATACATACGATTTGCAATTGATTCCTGGCGTTGAATAGCCTGGTACTTTGTATCAGATAAGATTTTCAGTGGACTGATACTGATATTGTTATAACAACAATTTCAGGCACTAAAAATGTATTTCTGATCTAACCATAACTTTGACGCAGTTCAATTGTGTTGCACACCATTTAGATTTTTCTAACATCATGTAAATGAGAATTTCAAATCATATGAACAGACAGCAAAACTATTTCTAATGCCCGATGAAAAACTTCAAAATGATCTAAACCATTTAACAACGCGTCGCGTTTATGTTTTAACGTGCCAAGTTATTTTAGAAATTTAATTATCATCAAAGTCCCCACCATTGTGTTTATGGAACTTATGTATTCCAGAAGCAAGTTAAATAAAGTTATGTTAAAAAAAATGTCTCAGTTCTGAACCGGAAACAATAGACCTTATTTGATTTATCATTGCCAAGTAATACAGAGTAGGCTATTATCAGAGACGCAATATGCATCTAACAGAATGATAGTTGGACATTGGCTAAAATTTGGAGGAATTATTTAAACAATTAATGATATATATTTGTTTAAATATCTTTATTGCCTCCGGTAGATATTGGCGCCTCAAGTGTTCTTAATCGATTTGAAATGAGAATCGCCAATCTTCATATATATAAATATATATTTAGATATAAAAGTGAAAATCATCTGTGGTTCTGTCAGTCATTATAGTTGAATGCACAGTTAAACCACTACACTGAGAATATAAAAACTGCTGTACAAAAAGTTCCATTGGATTAATCTACCTACTATATGGTGGGGGTTTAAACTTGTCATTCGTTCTAATATTAGAGATATTCGCAAACTCAATAATTTTTTTTAGTAATATCATTGTAGAAGAAGACAATCACATTTTGAAATTTCAAGCGTCAAATAGGTTTATATCCCTAAACTACTAGGCTATAAGAAAATGAAACTGCTGTAAAAAACATTTTATCGGGCCAAGCTGAAGGATAGCGGGGATCGAATTTGCCATCTGTTCTCAAATTGGACATGAATGTAGGTTTAACACCAATACGTTTTCAATAAGTAGGTGCAGATAAATTATAAAAAGTTAAAGTTTGCTAACGTGTGGTGGTTGGAGTGTCAATCAAGGACTTCCATGCTGGTTCATGACTCACATTACTTCCTTCCAGTACGCATAGATTACAGCATACTTTTGCAACAATTTTTTTGCAAGTTTGTTAGCTCATTAGTGTTTCCAGCAAACAACACACCTGTGTCATCCTTCAAATTTAGGGGGAAGGGAGAAGGTAGAACGGGAAAAGGGTGGAACGAGAATGAGAAGCAGAGTGGGGTGGGCAAAGGGCAGGCAATGGGCGAGGGGAATACGATGAGTAATAATGCTAGTCCAAGTCTATATATAGGTCCATCAGAGTCTGCAGCATAATAATACCCACTAATAATTGTTGTTATCGAACAACTTGAAAAAATAGTTGTTTATTTATTATTTATGACAATAATAATCAATGTTACTGTTAATATTATCTGTTCTTATTATTAATTAATATCTCCAATTAAACAACTATTGAATTATTAATTAATATATAATAATAAATTAATACCTACTACTGTTATTATTATATAATAATAGTAATAATAAAACAAAAGTGATGCAGAAGAGGATACCGTGGAACGATAGATCATCTGATGCTTGATAAAGTGATCATGCGAGATTGTAAACAGCAGAAAATAGGACTTTCAATGGGGTGGATGGACCACCAAAAAGCGTACGATTTGGTACCGCATTCATGGATATCTGAGACACTTGAGATGGTAGACGTGGCAGACGGAGTCAGAAAGTTTCTTTGTAAAAGTATGAAGGACTCGACCACAAACTTAGAATGTGGCGAGCAACATCTGGCTAAGGTACGCATCAAAAGAGGAATATTTCAAGGAGACTCATTGTCACCCTTGTTGTTTATCATTTGTCTGATTCCATTGAGTGTGATGCTACGGGAGGCAAAGCAGGGTTATTGCCTAATCAGATCAGCATCTGGGAAGATGAACCATCTGCTTCACATGGACGATCTGAAGTTATACGGGAGTAACAAAAGCCTATTGGAATCTTTGGTCGAGACAGTGAGAATATTCACATAAGATATAAGGATGAGGTTTGGAATTCAGAAGTGTGGCACCATAGTTTTGAAGAAAGGGAAGAAAGAGGCGGATGACGGTATACTGTTACCTGATGTGGAAATGATGAAAGACCTGGGAAATGATGGCTACAAATATCTAGGAGTACTGGAGGCTAGTGAAATCAAGGCCACGGAAATGAAAGAGAAAGTGAGAAGTGAGTACATAAGAAAGGTAAAACTACTATTGGAATCTAAATTGAATGGAGGAAATGTTATCGGAGCAATAAACAGATGGGCAGTAGCTGTGCTCAGATACTCTGGAGGGATACTTGATTGGACACAGGATGAGTTAAAATGTATTGACAAAAAGATACGGAAAATTATGACTATTAATAGAGCGTTGCACCCAAGAGCTAATGCGGCTAGACTGTACTTACTGAGGAATGAGGTAGGAAGAGGACTTAGATCAGCAAAAGAAACAGTGAGGACAGAGGAACATGGATTGTCATATTACACCAGGTGTGAAGAAAAAGGATGTAATAGATTCTTGAATAAATTGTTGAAGGAGAAAATGAAAAAAGAATACCAGGACAATCAAAGAGAAACCAATGAGAAGGAATGGAAAAAGAAGGCATTACATGGACAGTATACAGAAATAGCAGACAAAACAGACAGAAAGAAAACCTATAGGTGCATGAAAAATGGGTATATGAAAAAAGAGACTGAAGGACTGATCACAGCAGCACAAGACCAGGCATTACCAACACGATGGAGAAAAGTGAATATAGAGCAGCAATCTGGAACACCTCTGTGCAGAATTGTAATTAAAGAGATGAAACAGTGTCTCACATTCTAAGCGAGTGTTCTAAGATGGCTCAAACAGATTATAAGAAGAGACATGACAAGGTTGCACAATAAGTGCACTGGAATCTGTGTAGGAGATATGAACTGCAGCATGCTAAGAACTGGTATGAACATAATGCAGAAAAAGTGAGCGTAAATGACAAAGCAGAGATTTTGTGAGATTTCAACGCCAGACTGATCATGTGATACAAGCCCGCAGACCAGACATCGTCGTGAAAGACAATGATAAGCACCACACGTGGATTATTATTATTGAAATCGCAGTGCATGGGGATGCTAGAGTAGAAGAAAAAGAGCTGAGGGAACCAACAACAACAAGAGCCATAATAATAATTATAATAAATAAATATGATTTATTATTATAATAATTATTAACTATTATAAATAACAATAATATAATATTTAATAATAAATAACAACAATATAATAATTAATAATAAATAAATAATAATAATAATAATCACCATCATCATTATTAATCATTATTATTTTTATTATTATTATTATTATCATCATCATCATCATAATCATAATAATAATTATCATGATGATGATCATCATCATCAATCAAGGATAAAAAAACAGAGATTATATTAAATAAATAATAATAATAATCACCATCATTAATCATTATTATCATCATCATAATAATTATCATGATGATGATGATGATCATCATAAATCAATCAATCAATCAAGGATAAAAAAAAAACAGAAACTTTTCCAGTGGCTTGTTGTTGTTAACTTCAAAACAATATAAGACAGTTTATTTTATGATTAAAAAAATCGGCTAAACTAAGCGTTTGGATTTTGGAGTTACAAGTCTAAAAGCTGTGAATGGCACAGTTTCAGCAGTGGTCTAGGTGTGGTGCATGATTCAAAGAGGGTACCCTCTTTACACGATTGTAGTTCAAATTTAAAGCGTCCTAGGCAACAAAGTTCCGGACTTTTTCGCAAAAGAGCAACTGATTAATTAAGCGCAGATTACAAAAATTCCAATTTATTTTTTAAATCATGAGTACATACCTTCAGAATTCATACTTCAATAAAATCAGTTTCAAGTATCAATTTTTTTAATAATAGCCATGACAGCTAAGTTGTACATTTGAAAGTGTGTTTTCTACAGAAAACATTTAATTATAACGTTGCCATTTTATCGCTTTCTTTGTAAGAAAAATTGAAATAATAATAATAATATTTCTTCTTCAATCAATAGTAGAATATATATTATATTAGTTGTAGTAGTGATGATAAATATTTGACGGTATGCATTTTATGTGCCATTAAATATTAGTTTTGCAAAAGAACAAACTGGTTTATGCTATTAGCACGTCCAATAATATAACAATTACGACTATTATTATTAGAAAATTATATTATTATTATTATAATAATAATAAATATTAATTAATAATAATTATTATTATATTATTATTATTATTATATAATAATAAATAATAATTAATAATGATCATTCATTCATCATCATCATTTCATAAATAATTAATAAATAATTATAATAATATAGTAATAATACTACTATAATAATAATAACTAATAATAATAATCATTATAATCAATCATAATAATAATAATCCTTATAATATTAATTAATGATTATAATAATATTATAATAATAATGTAAGAAGATTGATTGTTGTTGTTCAAGTTGTTGTTGTAGTAGAAGAAGAAAGTAGTAAGTAATAATTAATAAATATTATTAATAATAAAAAATAATTTAAATCATCAACAGAACCATAATAATAAGTAATAATAATAATAATATATTTAATAGAAATATAATAATAAAATTAAATGAATAATAATAATATGATAAATAATTTAATTGAATAATAAATAATTATTATTATCATAATAATAATCATCAATTATTGATAATAATAATAAATAGTAATTTATTTACTAATAATAATAACTATTGTAATTGTTTTGTTCTAATAATAATAATAGTAAATTGTTATTTATTATTACTAATTAATTATCTTTATAATTATTATAATAATAATTATATATTATAATAATTTGTTGCTACCAGTACTATTATTATTATTATTTTATTATAATAATAATCATCTCATGTTCGTTGTTGTTTATCATCATTACTTGCTACTACTCTATTTCTTTGAGTACTATAACTTACGTTTATTATATTTATTGCTTTTATAATTTTTTATTGTTATTATTGTGACGGACGGCGCCATTATCATATAACTCTATGCTGACATTCTATGTATGTTCGTTCTATGCCATGTCTTGTCATATACCATCACTGTATTTATTATTATCCAACATGTGCTTACTCAACCATTTACCTAATACACACCTACTACCTTTTCATTTGCCACGCGTAGCCAATCAGTTCATGCCAGGCGTGGCAACCCTTTTGTTCTATGTAAATCTTTTGTACTTTCTTTTTATAAATACTGATGTAATCGTTGAATAAAGTCAGAGTTAAGCCTTGCACACTCTCAGAAGTTCTTTGTTCACAAATAACTTCAAATTGCGCACAGTACATGCACGTACATTCAAAGCACTACACTACAGTAGTAATAGACAAGCAGTGCACCGAACCTCTGCCGGTCAGAAATAGCCTTGGCTAATTTGGCCCTCATTGTTCAGCCTCTGCCTCAGAGCAGTCGATACAACAAACAATTCGGCATCAACCTGCAATGGTCGACCACTAATGTTAGGGAGACTGTCGACCTGCAGGCGAAGTTGTTATCACTGCTAAAGCACTGGAAGAGCCATCAGTAACTTAGGGAGGCTGTGCAGGTAGGCCAAGCTACCACGTACATACCCCCACAGTGAAATCCTGCACATTATTTATCACTACTAATATTATTTGTTGTACAATGGTAGTAGTAGCATAGCTAGTCTAAGTGTAATAAATTTTTAATTAGAGAATTTTTTCTCAAATGATAGTTAGACCGTCACTTTTTCGACCAATTTTTCGTTGTCCATCTATTGTTTTTTCCAAAACTTTTTTAGGCACACCAGTGGTTGCCTCTTAAAAGTGTTTAAATAAAAGTACCTTTGCTTAAAAAAAAAACAAACAAATAACTTTAGCTCCCACTGTCAAACAGTATAATAATTCATATGTATATAAATATACGCATGTTGATAATAATAACAATGAATAATAATAAATAAGTAATTATTTTCTTCTAGTATGCATAATACATCATATCATTCCTTTTGTCTATCAAATTGTTTCTGATTTGAGGAGTGGTGTATTATGATAGTTAACTGCAGCAATTATTAATTATTTTAATAATTTACAATACCATTATTATGATAAATTAATAATTTTTGACATAGAGCTTCAGTAATAAACATGTTGTTTCAGCACGTTGCCTTATTACTGTGTATTCTATAAACTTGCATTAGGGAGAAAATGAGAGATGGAGATAGTAGAGCTGGCAGGGGTGGAGCAGCAGGTGTAGAGTAAGGTGGAGAATGAGGGGTGTATCAAGGAGAAGAAAGAACTGGGCGAGTGGGGATGCAGGTAGATGGGGGCGGGTAAGGGTGATGGAGCGAAGCGAGGAGTAGACCGTAATTCGGCACGAAGTGGAGTTGGGTTAGGGAGTGGGTAGGAACACAGCGGCCGGGCATATATGAATAAAATAGGTATTACTGCTAGTCGTGATGTAATAATCGTCATGCAAAAGATAACAGCAACAAAAGTTTGCTCATGTAGATGGCAGCTATTGCCATATTTTCATTATTGTTACATATTGTTTTAATAATTACCATGGTCAATGTGAATGCAATTGGTGTATACACATCTCAAATAAAGTCCATGCTTGTTTATTTTGCAAATTTCATGTGTTAAATGGCCATGAGAGACAACTGCTGGATTTGTTAGTTGGTCCAATGTGATCACAAGTATCGTCTTATACTCTTTCCATCAAAAGACAAGGAAAATTTGTGATTGTTTTGGTGACTTAGGGAACAATGAATGGCAGTCATAGCGGAATAAATAAAAGTGTGTAGAATAATAATAAAAATAAATAACAACAATAATAAAAAGAAATAGCGGTATCTGATTGGCCAAATAAATATAGTACAGGAAAGAAAATTACTTCCGATTCGAAGATGACGTTAATTTCATGCAATGTAAAATTTGGCGAGCATTTCTAGAAGAGGGGTATTTTGCAGGCTTGTAGATCAAGACTGAGTAGGCCTAGAGGGTCATTCAATTCAATCTACTGCTTAAAACCTGAATAAGCAGATAACCAATAAAAGTGTTCAATTATTCAACAACAAACCAGCTGTTAGCATTTGTTCAACTTTTTTGTGACATTTTGTTGGATTACCTAGATTATGATTACTATGCTTGTTGGTAACCACAGAATGCTTTCACACCTGGCTAAATGGAATGTGTTAGTGACCTTTTGTCTAATCTATATGTATGTATACTCAAACTGCTGATAGCAGGCATTTCAAAATTTTTTGCCTCAGTGCAGTACAGAAGTAAGCCAGGCTGACAATCCTTGCAATAATACAAATAATTGCATCAAAGCACATTTAATTTATTGCCAGCACCAAACACTAGAGTGCACAAATCCTAAAGTGAGCTTTGCGAAAGGTAAATAGTGTTTGTATGTAAATACCTGTCTGTTTCTCTGTGTGTGTCTTTGCCCACTTGAATACATCCCAAATAGACTGTGAGAAATGAAAACTGCGCTACAGACAGTATATCTGCCATATTATCGAATCAATAAGATTAATACTATTCTTTGTTATTATGATTATTTTTGTTGTTATGACAATTTTCATGGTCAATCAGGCATGGGTATTTTTTGCAACTACAAAAAAAAAACTTAAATGGAGTTTGAACCCGAGGCCATACATCAGCACCACCTATCCCCACAGCCAGACATATAGCTGCTGGATGACTATTTCTGTGCCTATAATCTTAAGCATAAAATGAAAGCACCAAAGCCAGTTACGCTCAAACACACTATAGTATCATGGAGTTGTTCAAATGAAAGTCTGCATCAAATTTAATCTCATAACTACAAAGTTTTTCTACCAAAGATTCCACCGTGTATAAAAACTGCTTCAGATAATTCGAACATGTTTGAATAAAGTTTATTGGGGATCATTTATGAGTAAAAATATTTTCTTTACTGTTTTATTTGATTAAGAAATGTCAATATAGAGCAATGCTGTGGTCGTAACATCATGTTTAGTTGTTACATTTCAGGCTGCCATTATTAACTGTGTCGAAACTGTTTATTTATTTAGACATTCTCTAGTGACAATAATGGAGACGTCTACATCGCCGACCTGCTACTGGTAAGAATTACGAATGTATAGACACGTATTTGGTGTTTATTTATTGATTGATTTGTTTGGTTGTTACTGAAAAGATTTTACTGGGTCTAGTGATTTTTAATTTAAATGATAGAATTTGCTTTAAAACGTTTTATTTCCCAAAATTTTCTAAGAATTCCATTTTAAAAATTGTTTTTCGGATTGAGTTGCTCTCAATATTTGATGTATTTAAGTTTTGCAATTTTTTTTTCACGACTTATGTAAAAAATCTAGCAAACTGTGGATATTTTTTATGTTTCTATAAACAAATTAATCTTGATTTGCTTTATTAGTGGAAAGGCCAGAAATGCAGAAAAGGTGGAGATACAATGTGGATTGTGCAGTGGCTGGTTCCATGAAAGATGTGCCAGCTGTTATCTTGGGTAATATCACACTCATTCTAATTTAACATCTTATTTTTTTGCCGCGTTTTATATCGTGAAACTTTTGCATCCTAGAAAAAGTGTAATTGCGATATATTAGAGTCCATGTCATGTATATTTTGGTTTTGTTAGATGTTTCATCAATGATTAGGTCATATTTTTTAATGATGTTTATTTTTTAGGCTAATAGTCATACTGAGAAGTTTACATGATATTTACAGCTCTTGAAATGTCAAAATATTCATTTGCTTAGCGATAATTACTCACAAAACTACTGTATATTTGCTCGCAGCATCTCCTATGACTGATTCAAGCATGTGTAATTTACAGGAGCTGTTTACCTTGTATGACCAGCTATGCCTTTGTTTGTAAGAGTTGTCATCCCTCGGGAATAGAAAGTTTTATGAAGAAGCCTGCCAGTGAGTCCTTGAATCACTTTGGAGAAATTCCTTTCTCTCTTTATTTTTGTTTTGAAGTATTTTGACGCTTCAATTAATGTTTTTTTTATTAATGTTGGTGATATGTCTTCTTATTAATGTTGGCGATATGTCTTCTTATTAATGTTGGCGATATGTCTTCTTATTAATGTTGGCGATATGTCTTCTTATTAATGTTGGCGATATGTATTCTTATTAATGTTGGCGATATGTCCTCTTATTAATGTTGGCGATATGTCTTCTTATTAATGTTGGCGATATGTCTCTGACTTTTACAGCCTTTACTCAAATATGTCTAACAGCAGTGGCCAATCTGACAATTCTTCACCCTGACAAAAGACTTTTCTCTAAAGATAAGGTAAGCTTTGCTGTCTCGCTGACTCATGCATACTTGATTGGTTCCCATGTTTATACCAGTTTGTTTATTCACTAGGCCAAAAAAAATTGCTTTAGTTTAAAACCTGCCAGTGAACCAAGTTGTTCCCGACTTGTACTGCTTGACCAACTAAGACGTAGGTACAGAAACTGATGGTACTTATTGGAAGATCGTACAATGGGATTAATCGATACATATGTGGTTTTTGAGGCGTGAACCAAACCAAAATATTTTGTTTGTGCTTGACGGCGATTGCCCATTGGTTGGTTAGGAGTAACTAAAACACTTGGTAGGGAGATCTGCTCATATATTACTACTGTTAGGAGTAACTAAAACAAAATGTGTTTTCAAGCTGATCAACTTTTACAATTTGTAGCGTATTTCCACCGGGCAAAACGTTTCATCATCTTCGGAAGAAATGTTTATTGTTTCATAAGCTCGTACTTGTGATTGCTGACAGAAATTGCAAGATGTTGATTTTATTTAAGGTGGTAAATAAATGTTTACATAAATAATGATAATTGATAACGATATATAATAAATAATAATTAATACGATTATTAAAGTCATTCCTAGATAATAATAAAAATAATAGTTATTATTATGAAAAAACCACGTCTGGAAAAAAATGTGTCTTTTACAATTATTGTTATTATCACATGAGCCAAATACAACATAATTATTATGTTATAAATGTCAGTAATATCGTTTAGAAGATAATATTATTTCATCCCCGTAAATGAAACGGCACAAAGTCGAGCTCTTTGCCGTATGGTTGGCTGGTTCAATATCAGCTTGCTGATATGCGCCACGCTTTGAGGATGAAACATTGGCCTGTGTAGCCAGTGGAAGATTGTAACAGTGTTTTGTATTGGTCTAGCGCCGTCAAACATTCACCTCGTGTAGCCTTCAAAACTGTCCCTGTTATAGGACATTGTTCCATTTATTGACAAAAACTGGGAGTCACTGACATCGGTACCTCGTCGTACAAAGACAGCTTGGCACAACACTGTGATGAAGACCATGTCCAAGGAATCAGAACTGTTCCTTCATATCGAGGAGTTAGCCTCTGATCCGTGTTATAGCCTTAGAAATAAGGTTGGTTTTTGTGCTATTTCTACATTACTAATAGTTATTTGATGACTGAGAAAGGTGGGTTTTGTAGTTACCAACTTAGCATTGTTCCAGTTTTACGGAAATTTTACCTATGTATCGAAAAATTTTGGTACTACTGAATTACTGGCGTGTTTTGGCTGTACTAGATATATTTAGTTGTGTTCCTTTTAGGATCTTTCCATCATCGGCCCCAACTACAAGGACTTTAAACTGTCTGACATGCAGACCCAACCACAACAGAGTAGAGTCAGCAAGAGGAAGGCTGTCAGCGACAAGCAAGCTGAGGCAACACCTGTCATTGGCAAAACCAGAAACAGGTAGTTCGATCCATTGCTTAACTCTATGAAATTTAATTGTTTATAGACTATCATATAACTTTACTATGTTATTCACAACGAAGTACTATTTCTATGAGATTTATAGGAATTGTCTTCTAATGACACTATAGATACAAATATCAGTTATTGTGTAATATGAGAAGACGAATCTTAAATAATAAATATTTAGTTTGTAAAATTTGATATATCCTACCATCTAGCAGATTGCTCAGCTTTTTATATATCACAGGGTATGTTTGATTTGACCTTGAACTTGTGGGTGATAATTTTGTTTTAGCAAACTCGAATTACTGAGGTAGTGGTTTGTTGCTTTATTACTGATCTGTTACGGTTACCGCTAGCTCTTGTATACCAAGTACATGTCTGCAGTTGATTTCCTACCACCTTATTGTCCCCCCGATTGGTTATCTCAGTTCCCCACCCGTTATCGTGTCTGCTTTTGGGTTCAAAGACTAACTGTTTGCTCCATGAAATCATCTCTATTGATTGCTTATATCACAGCTTGTGAATGATGGATGACCATGACTAAGCCATGCTTCACGTTTCTATGTCAATGCAGATGTCTATGTAATTCTCATAGATGCAATTCAAGTGGTCATGTGACAATTCAGCTGCCAAGGTCAGCGAATACGAAGTGGTGGCAGCAAATCCACAGGAAAAGGCTTACATGTTCTAATTTTTGTTTTTCTTGCACACATTGCATGGCTGTTAATGCTGTTTCTTGTTATAGCTTGTTTGATTGGGTGAAATGAGTGCTATTCTTGTTATAGCTTATCTGATTGGGTGAACTGAATGATTAATGCGCTATATTTTTTATCAAGTTGAATGAAATTATTTGGAACAGCAATCTCAATGGGGATAACGGCTGTCTTTCTCAATCGGCTGCAATTACCGGAAACAAATTATCGCCAGATTGAATTATATACAATGATTCGTTTAAGATTATTATTTAATTTTTTTTAGCTTTGTTTATTTGTTTTAAAATGAATTCAGAAGAAAGATGACGTATTAATTTTTAGAGTGGGAATCAAAATAACAAGCTGCCAATGTGTTAAAATTAGTAATTTGGACTGAGAGAAAAGTGGCAATAATTTGCGTATTTTTATAAAAACAGAAACGCGCGTCTCCTAAGATACAGTGACCGCAGACATAAAATAAGTTTCAAAATTTCCTGATTGAAACATCAACGCCAAAGATAGTAATTTATATAAACTACCCTCTTTGTCGTCTTTGAAATAAACGTCTCTAATGCGCTCGGAGATGATGACCATTGCACTCAATTTGAAAGTGTTACGTTTGGAGCGTCAAACTTTGAAACAGATAAAAGTTTTCAGTCTATTTGTATTTTCAGCCAATAGAATCGATTACACAAAAATTTTGACTATGAATTAACAGCTACTTATATCCCAAAATAAACGTTGATGAATAAGCTATCGCAAGATCAATACTTAATGTAGCATCCATCTTACATAATATTGATAATGGTAGCGATGCAAAACTTTATTCTCATTTACAATACAATGTTTCAACCTCTCAGCCTGTTAAAAACTGCTCAGTATTTAGTATCATCATCGCAGCTTTTCCTCGCTCCATTGGCTAACGCTGTTTTTATTTTATTTTAGTATTTTTATATATCCGAAAAGCAGCCTTTCAATTTCTTATTTCTAATTTTTTTTGTCTGGAAATTTACTACAGCTACAATGGTTTTAATGGGATAATTTAAGTGGCTTTTGTGTATACAAACCACAGATGGTAGCAAATATGACAGCAACTCTCTTACAGCATTTCTTGATGTTGAGACCATTAAAGTCAAATAAAATTAAATATTTCTACTAATAACTAACAAAAATCTATTCAACATTGGTGCTTTTTCATCTTTGGGAGTGATGGTTTGAGTGGTCCTATGAATGTTCCTCAACCTTTAGGATATCATGGTTCCCAGCTATATATTCTAAGACTGACATGTTTGCAGAGATCCGTTAGCTACGAGCAGGTTTGTCCCCAGTGGTATGCCTACCGACCATCCTTACAACAAAGATGGCTACCGATATATCCTGGTGGAGTCAGATCCGCATACTCCGGGTCGTCAGGCCTTCGAGGAGTCAATGGAGTCACAGCTAAATAAACCCATGATGGTACCAGCTCAGTTTTACAGGCTATTTATCTGTAACCATGTGATGTTAGCCGTGCAAGACAGAGGTGTGTGTTTTTTTTTTAAATAATGTTTATAATTAATGGTAATGAATAATAAATGTATTGAAATAAATAAAAATAAAAGATTTTTTTTTTAAATACATTTTTTTCACTGAAATATAAAAATATTTAGTAGTCTACGATCAAAATATATTGAGTCTAGACTGAGCTCCAATTCTTCAGTAAGAGGTGTAAATATTTGTTTCAGCAACGCAACTAAAGATTAGTGAAGACAGGCTGTCAGTTACAGGAGAAAAAGGCTATTCAATGGTCAGAGCTACCCATGGTATGTGCCCTAAATCACACGTACACAGCGATCGCTTGGCGATTGACAATTTTTCGTTTCTGGTGAAATCTTACAGGACGTAGCACATCAGCGCTGTAATAGGTGCAAATTAGTGCTGTTTATATATTGTGGTGCATCTTCGATTAAATTTAGATTAAACTTGCTTTTGTTAAAATTAATCTTGCCATAAGCCTACCAATTTTAGGTCAATTAACTAGATTGTGTCAATCCCTGATCATTAATCTTTCACCTGTCATTTACATGAATTAGTTAACATTATAGTTAACTCAGTTAATCTCACTGTCAGTTGTGATTAAGGATCATGATTAGTGACTATATAATCATACAGAAATGACAGTTCCTAGTGTATTTTTCTATGATTATTTTATGTGTATTATTTGGTGCAGGAGTGAACAGGGGTGGCTGGTATTATGAGGTAACTGTAGATGATATGCCAGCAGATTCATCTACAAGAATTGGCTGGTCACAACATTTGGGTTAGTTACTTACATTTATGTTTACCTTTGTTGAGTACTAAGCACACCAATATTTTTGTTGCTACTGCTAGAACATAAAACTTCACAGTTTTAAAATTGTCACTATTTTGTAATGATTTTGTTCTGGTTGCTGTGGAATATTATTCAATTTTTGGTGTTAATTAGGCCTGTGAAATATCCATCACCTTTTGTCTATCATCATTACCAGTGCTCAGCTAGTGGCATGATTTCTATGAGGAGTTGTCTTTTCACTCGTTTGATTTCAGGAGTAAACAACTCCATCATTTTTCTCAAACTTCATTCAAGAGGCTTGTTTAAAACTCCTTGGTGGTAAAACAATGGTTTTTGTACTCACTTATGTTTGGTTTGCAATATCAACAGGTAACCTGCAGGCTACTTCAGGCTTTTGTCTGTATCATTGACAGGTAACCTGCAGGTGTCTCGAGGCTTTGTCTGTATCATTGACAGGTAACCTGCAAGTTTCCTGAGGCTTTTGTCAATATTATCGACAAGTAACCTACAGGTTTCCTGATGGTTTTTCCTGTGTTATCCACAGGTAACTTGCAGGTTCCATGAGTCTTTTGCTTGTATTGTGACAGATAACCTGCAAGTGTCTTGAGGCTTTTGTTTATATTGTTGACAGGTAACCTGCAGGCTCCCCTGGGCTATGACAAATTTGGATATTCATGGCGTTCACTGAAAGGTACAAAATTCCATGAAAGTCGAGGGAAGCACTACGCTAGCTGTGGATACAAGACAGGGGATACAGTTGGCTTCTATATCTACCTGCCTACTCCCTCTCAACCTGATAAACTTATACCTCCGTCGTACAAGGACAGGGTGAGTCACTGCTTGAACTCTCGTAGGCCCGTCTTATAGCTGACACCTCCGTCGTATAAGAACAGGGTGAGTCACTGTTTTTACTCTCGTAGGCCCGTCTTGTACCTGACGTGTGAAATAATCAACAACATTAAAATTGGTGAAAATAATCTTAATGTTGCAAAAATAATAAATGCTTATAAAATTTATAAATAATGAATAGTAATAATAAATTAAATTTGTTCCATCGACTTGTTTGCAGATCTTTTACATTTCCAGTCGTAAGTCAGAATACAAAGTTGTATCCCATTTATTTTAGGAATAACACATTATATAACAAATATCTACATTACCTGCATTTTATTTTATGCATTATTATTGGTGATCGTTAAAGTATTTCCAAAAAAGTGGTGTAATACTTCAGCTATCTATTTGTAAGGGATCAGTTAGGAAAAAGTAGAAAAAATGGAGTTGCATTCCCTTTACACTGTTATTATACCGAGAAGACAACTCAACACCTGTCAACAGGTCTTTTATTTCGTGTGGTGCAGTGCTGTTAGGTAGTTACTAGCAATATCTTGCGCCTACTACATTGCAGAAACTTGAGTTTTAATCTTTTACCCAAAACATGTTAAAAAAACAGCAATAATAGCTATAGAAAAGACCAGCCAGTGTATATTTCATGCGATATTTATTGATAAAGACAAATAAATCCTGCGGATATACTTGGGCATTTGTATGTTGTATTGGTGAATGAATATTTATAGTCTTGGCGCAACGCAGTAGGTAGCTCAACACCTGTATAAAATAAGGGTTAGTGATGGTTGCTGTCACCCTGCGAGTGGTAGAGTATTTATTTACATCACAAAGACAAACTAAAATGTAAAATATAGTAAAAAGCCACAGACATTGATTATTGTGACTCAGTCGCATACAACATATTTATTACTGTGTTTATGTTAGTATTCTCAAAATGTTAGGTATATACAGAAAAGTGCACTGGCTTAATGGAAATACAAAGATTAATCTTGAAGATTAACTGAATATAATTAGTTGGTCTGGACTAATCTTGAAGATTAACGCGGTATAATTAATTGTGATGAGTATAAGTGGAAGCGTTAGATTATCTCTGGGATTCAGTAGATAAAATATATAGTTGGGGGTCTAGGTCTAAAAGACCAAGTTCTCTAGAGATTTACTGGTGGGTCTCCCATTACCCCTGTGCCTAGCTTCTCTCATTTCTATGTTTCTCTTCAGTGCTGTAAAAGTGATTGTATAAAATGTATGAAATTGGTAAAATGATTACTATTGCCTCTAGCCTTAGCTCTCTTGCTAGACACAATTGTTATATTAAAATACTTACATAGGAGGAACTTGCTTTCTATCTTTGGGTCTATTTCACCCACCCTGTAACAAGCCATCACATGGGAGTTATCCTATCGCTCTTATGTACTGGTTAATACTAATGCAGCCTAGCCCTCACATGGGAGTTATCTTGTCGCTCTAATGTATTGTTTAACACTAATGCAGCCTAGCCCTCACATGGGAGTTATCTTGTCTCTTTTATGTACTGTTCAATACTAATGCAGCCTAGCCATTACATGGGAGTTATCTAATCGCTCTTATGTACTGATGAATACTAATGCAGCCTAGCCATCACATGGGAGTTATCTTATCTCTCTTATGTACTGATGAATACTAATGCAGCTTAGTTATCCTATAGCTACTAGTAAATAAAATTTGTACTTACGGTAATCGTTGTCCAGCCATCTTCTTCTTTGCTAGATTGTCTAAATCATCATCGCTACAAGATAAGAGGATTGTTCTAGAATCTTATGTGAGATGATTATTCTGTGTATTAGTGTAAGAGGTGAATGTTTTTTTACCTTTGGTTTGCGCTGACGAGATCCTCATTCGACAGGTGTAGATGATTGTGTGCAGAAGCAACGTTGAGGTCACTGCTGTAATTGGTTGAAGGCAAAAACATACTCTTCGGTCTCGGTTCGTTGTCTTGTTTTTGTTCCCTCGGTGTGTACGCCCTCTTGGGTAGTGGCGAGTTTGACTGTTAATAGATAAAAGTATTACGGTGAGGAGCGGTGATGGTCTATTCAGCACGTACTTGATACATGGTATCCATAACTGGTCACCAATACCTACTCTATTCATGATCAATTTCTTACCTTGTGAATGTTTCTGACCGGCTTGGCTTTCTCAAACTGTAAAATAAAAACTAAATGAACTCTCCGAATAAGATTGTTTGTGTCTGCGCCGAACAATCGTACAAAACATGGGAAGTTTCGCTTGGTTCATTGCGGTAGTCATTCTGTGAGTTATTTTAACTGATAACATTTGCTCCAGCTAAACTGTAAGATATTTAAATACAGCTAACCTACCGCTTTCAGAGGGGTGTATCCGCTTATGAGTTGGTCAAAGTATTCCAGGGTGTTGATTCGGTGTAGCTGAGGCTTTTCTTCGTCTCCTTTTACCCTCGGGGCATCCGGTACTGAGATATCATCATAGTCTGGAGCCGGTATTGTATACGGTATGTGCAGGTGGTGATCGGCTAACACCGCAGGCTCTGATCCCCTGTAGTATCAATTATAATTAATAGTTAATGATTATTTGTTATTTATTATTACTGAAAAATTATTACTATTATTTATTATTATCAGTTTTTTTATAAAGCAACATCGTTTGTAATTACTGTAATAACATTTTAATTATTATTAATTGTTAATGTTATTAAATCAATGTTGATACCTATTTACAAGTTTATGTTTGTTGACTTACCGTCTAAGCTCACTTCGTTTTCTACTCGCTTGTTTTGGAGTGTTCGAAATTTTCTCTTTCTCCATTCTCTGAGTAAATTCAGGCTGATTTTTCTTACTGGCTCGTAAACGTTCAAGTGCGCTGGCTTCACTACCGCGTCTCACGCTGCCATCCTGAAATATCAAACATAGTAATTATTAGCTTGTTTATGTGGTTTGTATAAGTTGTGCCCCCTTGCGTCAGTGGGAGTTGTCCCCTCAAAGTGTACTCACATACTTCTGTGGAACAGACAGTAAGTTAGGACTGCGGTCATGTAATTTCTCATGGCTAATTGCAGTTCGCGGTCTGTTCGCCTTTGGAACTGGCAGCTCTGAGAACTTGGATATTCTGTCCTTGACATTGACCTTGGCTTGTTTGATCGTGTCTGGTTTCTGTGCCTTATCTTGGTGATGGTTTGGCTCTTTACCGTGGTGGTTGTGAAGCTCTTTACCATGGTGGTGTTTGGATGGGTGTTCTCTCTGTTGATTTCTGTGACATTCTGGTGAGCTGAAATAAAATTCCAAGTAGAGAATTATTATCGCGTGACAGGCTGCTTTTTGACTTGTCCTACTTTTTTAAAGTTATCTTCTCTTTGTATCATTTCTGTTTAGTTTGTTTACATCTCACATTCCTTGCCGCTGACACACATGATATGCTACTGTTATTTAATTATTTTTCTTTTGTATTTTTTATAGCTGGTACGTGTTCTTTCTTTGACATGTCACTAAATATCTCGTTTCTCTTCTACGAAAACAATGTCTTTCATTACACCTAGTGAAATTTCATGACCGTTTCACTCGTGCTTGCTTTTGGATGCCTGATAAAAAGTAATACAGAAAGGTTCTTACTGCAGTTGGAGTCAGGTCATTCTTTCTCAGCACCTGTGTGAAGGCTATTCAGAGGTTATTAGAGAGTAATTAGCCAGAGAAAACATAATCTCGTCTTGTTTTTGTTAATATAAAAAGATTTAAACACAAAGGGTTGTGTCAAGGCACTAATTCAATGCTCAGTCCGTGGTCACCAAATGATCTAACATCGATTACTAGCTGCATCACTCATTTGTATAACAATTAGCTTCAAGTTAGGCATTTCAATTTGTGGAAAATGTTCAGCCAACAAACATCGACTCCTTTACAATATTTTGCAAGACACGTTTGCTAAAAGTCAAAAGATAATTTTAGGGTTACTGTAAGAAAAGTCATTCGAATCAAATGCAATGAGCTAGGTCACAAATGCAACTAAATACTAAATGTATGTGATAAACCCTTCCATTTATTTCATGTCTATTGTGCAGAAGAACATAGTACCTTGTGGCGCAGCATATTCTATTAATATTAACCCGATATAATAATATTCCTTTCTGTGTTTTTAAACTTGAGCGAATGGTTCAGAGATAATTTCTCTTCATCTTTTTTTTCCAAAACTACCTTATACCTAACAAATTTCTAACAACTTGAATTTATTTCTCACCTGCGTATGATTACTGGTGCTCGTGGTACATCTTCTTCATCGCTGTCACAACTGAGATGAATGTTAGCTTTAGCTGGCGGAGGTGGTTGGTGTTTGTTTTGTCTAGGAGTGGTCGGTTGCGGCGGTACTTGTGAAGGAATATCAGTGTGTATTGTTACTCTAGCACCATGGTTCGTATTGTTGTCGTACTCTCCTGAATGTACTGTATCTGTCCTTACAACTGGCCCAATGTGGATGTTGGAACCCTGGTTATAGCTGTCGCTTGCTACAGTCTGTCGGTTTTCCTTAGCAGCAATGTCTGGAGGGTGACTCCTCCTATCTCTGTTTTGGTGCTTCGGTCTGATCTTGGGAGAGTCCTTCTGTGAGGAGCTGTTAGCGCCCATGCTATTGCAGTCTTGTTCCTTCACTGGCTTGAATGTGAATTTGACCCCCTTTCTTCTTTGTCTACATAGGAATCAGTCATATTATATTGTATAAATAACATGTACCCAATGTAGTTAATTGCGCACGGGTTCAATGTATTCTAATGCGTGAGATGTTTATTGTAACTTCCTCTTTGCGATTACATCAACCTCCTTCGTGATCAAAGGCGGAATAATTCCCTTTTTTTCCCACCTGCTAAAGACCTTCAATAAACTCGCCATGTTATACATTCATCGTTCACCTTATTCGGTTTCTTCTACAGAATATGGTAGGAACGGAAAGCTCCAGCCATGCTTACTGGTCGAGTTTTCTATTTTTTGGTCATTCGCATTGTTTGAAATAGTAATACTGTGCATTTACTTTTGGCAAGGAAGATACGTACCTTCATTACAAAATAGTTTGAGCCCAGTTTGAGCACGGAGTAATGCATCTGATATTTAACTCTAGTAAATATTTACTCTGATATTAACTACTAGGGCACTAGTTTTACAGCTAGAGGTGCACCAGTGCTTGAAACTTCAATACATTTTTTCAATTAATAGACAATTACAAGAGCGCTGCTAATATACCTATCACACATACTGTATAAAATACATATATAGGTCAAGGTCATGGGTTAGCTTTATGAATCATTTGTCTCTGTAGATCTAGTGCAGCACTCTGAAATCATCGCTGTTCTCACCTGGAACCATTTGCGTGCTTGATTTTTATCATTTTTTATTATTATTTTAATATAGTAGCTTTAAGTTTTGGTGGATATACTTTTGAAAAGTAAAATGGCTGCAAAATAATTTTTCATCGGATGTGAATTATTTTTGCATAAATTTTGGTTTGAATTTCCTTCCTGTCTCCTTGGCAACCATTTAGTCCCACCACAAATGTGTATGTGTGAAATTGACAAATTTTTATTGGCTAATGTTCAGTCCATCCAATTATCTAATATTTGAGATCTTTGCTGTCTCTCCCAAAACCACATGTTCTGTAAACAACTCCAACACCATTCATAATTATTGATTTGCTTTTATCAAAATAATATTTCTTTTTTACTATTGCCTAAACAAAAGTTACAACTCTTGTATTTAAATGCATACACCAATTTTTCTGTTACATGAAATATATTTGTGCTTTTACAGCCCTGGTAGTTTTTATTGCATTTTCACATTATTAATCACCAAAAACAGATATACGTTATCTTTTCTATGGTAGCGACGGTTTTTAGCAAAGTCGTCTCACAACAGGAGATAACTCTGCACAAGTTTGGAATTGGTTCCTTTTAGGGAAATGATAATAATTTTGTTGTAATCATTTGATCATAAAAGCGCATGCGTATGTACTCCTATTTGCAGTATAATCAGATTTGGTGTCTTTTGTATAATTTGAATAATTTTGGCAACTTTTAAAGCGATAGCGATAATAAATTTGTTTGCTATCCGACCATTTGCAATAGTTTTTCTAAAATACAACAAATTGCTAATAAAATATAGAGGTTTCAATTTCTCGCATACCTTAGGTTTCTTTTTATAAAATATACTTGACTGCTGTATGTACTTGCTCTCTCTCTCCTTCTCTCTCTCTCTCTAGCGCTTTCTCTCTCTCTCTAGCGCTCTGCTGTGTCCGTGTGCTGTAAATGGGCAAGTATGCACACTTTTGTTGTATATAATGCAATGAACTGATGATTGCTGAACATTCACCCTCTTGCAACAATAGTAGCCAGCCCTAGTTCTTTTGTTTACTATATATTTATTGTGAGACGGTAGCGCAGTCACCCTTACTGAACCCTAAGAACTAAGGCTATTTGTGTTGTTATCTTGCGGTTATATGTATAGATTGCACGAGTTTCACGACGTCATTGTCCTTACTCAGAGCTTATATCTCATTGTTATTCATGAATAGTGATGAACCTATTAAAGGCGTCACCGCGGGATTTCTGTCTTTCTCTCTGCATATATTGATTGCTGACTCACTGCTGACTGACCTTTGCTCACCATACTATATGTAGCTCTTTTATTCTCTTTTTCATATTATTAATAGCCAAAATCATATCAGCAAATATATTGCTTCAGTGTGTCATAGACACTGTCTAAATTCATCTCTCACTTTTGACTATCAGAGCATTCGCTGTCGATTTCTATTCGACGCAATGCTACAGCAGCAACGGCAGCGGAGTATTTAATTTATTCATAGAAATTGGGTTATTGAGAATTTTACAAAATGGTGTCGGTAATAAAAGTGTTTGATTTTGGTAGTTTTTTTTAGCGATGTTCAAGGACGAACTATACTGAACACTAGTTATGATATATATGATGTTTATTTTACGCTCCGTAGTAGGTCGCAATAATATACAGTCATACCGTGTGTGATATTACGGAGGGTTTTTTATTATTTTGTCTAGTTTCTTTTATTTGACTCGTATGATGGCTTAACATGTCTTTGAAATTGTAGTTGGTAGTCTTTTCCAAATCCGTTATCTATTATATACCGTACCAGATAAACCATGAACAGTTGGCGATTTTTGTATTTTGTCAAAGGTTTTTTATATTTCTGTAGTTATTGACCAAAGTGTTGGCATTCACCCCACCCTCCATTCTTAGATTTCAAAGCTGCAATCATTCTGACGTACCAGAATAGTCAACATCTTTTGATGTGAAATTATAAGCCGTCTGTTAGAGCCATCACTCGGTACATCCTGGTAAAGTTAGAGAGAACGCAGAAACACTGACTAATGACATAGAACAATTATTGCACGTAGATTGGTGAGCTGTTTGTGGCAGCACGCTATGTGGTAACCCCCAGGGTACCACGTCACATAGTAAACTACCCAATGTACTCACCAATTATCTTGTTGTGTATGTTTACAAGATTGCATATCCTGTGATAAACATCAACAAATGAGCCTTCTGCTGTGCGTGACCTATGATACAACCACATGGTATATCCTTACATAGTCTAATATATAGATGTATTAGTACGTTCTATGTGTGATATTGTATCACTCTATTGTTTTTGGCTCATGATATGGTCAGGCATTGTCAGTTGGTGACACAAACAATGTCATTAAGGGGCTGAAATAACATGCTCTTCAATTTCTTGTTAATCATCCATCTTGTTTATTCTGGCCGTATGACTATTTCCTGTATTTTCGGGGAGAATTTTGGAACAAAATAACTGTTTAGTTTGTTTGAACTTGATTGTATGTTCGTCGTGTAATGATTTGCCCAGGAATTTTTTCGAGAGCGTGTAGTCGATTGTTTCTTTAAGGTTTTTTGCTATTTTTAGCTACGATTCATATTCCATTTCCTTTTATCACAATTATTTGGTAGACTTTTCGCTTGTAGCAAACAGTTTAAACAAATGGGGTCCCGGCAGATTTTTGTGCGGAGCTGTTATTAAACAAACCGGAAGCCCGCTTTCCACCAACAACACTGTTAAAACGAAAGTCACTTCAATTTAACAACTACTAAAGAAACATATTCTTATTCATTGCGGCTGATAAGTTTGGGGTATATAATACTGGCGATGCGCCATCAACATAAATTGTAAAACTACAACGGCACTGTGGAAGCAAACCACAGTAATCGTTAGTTTACGTTGGCAAGCTCAATGAAACCCGAAATACGAAACTATGGTTCTACCCGTGAACATATTTCATTAATTTTTTCAACTAAATAAGCCAACTTTTTTTCAAAAAATAACTTCCAAAGGCTTTATTGATTCTTTGAGCTTTCTCAACAACATCATTTTTATCATATTATTTGCTCAAATTTTCTCGCATCAGAATCATAGTCAAGCAAGCCGTGATTTCTAATGATCAGTTCAACGATCGACTAAGCTACTTATGGTTGCATCGCTATTGTGGTGCTCAGCTGAAAGTGTCAACAAATGGTGTAAGAGAAGACAACTTCCACTAGCTTATATATAATATGCCGCCTTTGTTGTTTGCAGCCGCTGATCACATTCAAAGGTCATTTATACTTTGAAGACAAAGATCAAGTAAATTCTACTGTGAAGAATCTGCAACCTTCTACAGGTAGTAGGGTGAGTGCACTCATGACTGATGTATACCCTATAGGACTTTAGTTGTCGCGGGTTTAAACTTTCGCGTTTTTCGCGGGTGCTAAAAGTAACGAAATTTTGTTCCGGCGAACTTATTTCCTGTCTCTGTACTAGCAAAATTACAAAAAAATTAATAATATGTTGAATTCCTACTATTCCGTTTAGTTTAACAATAATAGTCATAATCATAATTTCTTATAACACAAAAGAAAATAATATATTTTATTAATAATATCGCAATTAAATATATTATTATCATCATTGTGGTATGATTATTTTTATTTCTTTATTATTATATTATTAATAAATAATAATAATAAATAAAATAATTATTTATTATAATTCAAGTTGAATAAATCCATGACAAATTATATGATTGTGTAATATTATGTTGCACACAAGCAGCTGTGACAATATAAAATGTAACTTACAATATAGCACTCCAAAAAATACAGTGAAATGTAAATGGTGTAGACATCTTTGGTTTCATTTGATTTTGGATATTTTCTGAATTTGTACTTGTACTTGACTCGCTAGATCAGCCCAAGTTTCTATTCGGTATTGAGGAAATATTGATTACGCCTCGCATACCAGCTTTCTCTTTGCCTCCATAGCATACACTATGTCATGGTCTTCTTGTAGGACTGCTAACTCGCTGTGCTCGCTGTCAGTGGCAAGTAAATATTTATTTTTTGTAAACATTTATTTAGCATTGCTACTTATACCATTATTTTAAAAATATATTTGGTGGAGATTTTTATTATAAGATTAGATATAAAAGTGGTAATATATACTTGTTAATTGATATAAAATATTTCACTTTACTTGAATAATATTAATTACAAACAATAATAATAATAAAAAGAATAACAAAAAAACAGGGTGCAAAAATTTGTACCACGAATATGATCATCACGGATCCACTAGCGAAATGTTCCCTAGCGAAACCATTGCACCCACGGAGGTAGCGAAATTAAACGCTACTGAAACTAAAGTCCAATAGGGTATTACATAATATAGTGGGGTTGTATATTACATAATATAGTGGGGTTGTATATTACATAATACAGTGGGGGTGTATATTACATAATACAGTGGGGATGTACATTACATAATACAATGGGGTGTATATTACATAATACAGTGGGGGTGTATATTACATAATACAGTGGGGGTGTGTATTACATAATACAGTGGGGGTGTATATTACATAATACAGTGGGGGTGTATATTACATAATACAGTGGGGGTGTATATTACATAATACAGTGGGGGTGTATATTACATAATACAGTGGGGGTGTGTATTACATAATACAGTGGGGGTGTATATTACATAATATAGTGGGGGTGTATATTACATAATACAGTGGGGGTGTATATTACATAATACAGTGGGGGTGTATATTACATAATACAGTGGGGGTGTATATTACATTATACAGTGGGGGTGTATATTACATAATACAGTGGGGGTGTATATTACATAATATAGTGGGGGTGTATATTACATAATACAGTGGGGGTGTATATTACATAATACAGTGGGGGTGTATATTACATAATACAGTGGGGGTGTATATTACATAATACAGTGGGGGTGTATATTACATAATACAGTGGGGGTGTATATTACATAATACAGTGGGGGTGTATATTACATTATACAGTGGGGGTGTATATTACATAATACAGTGGGGGTGTATATTACATAATACAGTGGGGGTGTATATTACATAATACAGTGGGGGTGTATATTACATAATACAGTGGGGGTGTGTATTACAGAATATAGTGGGGGTGTATATTACATAATATAGTGGGGGTGTATATTACATAATACAGTGGGGGTGTATATTACATAATACAGTGGGGGTGTATATTACATAATACAGTGGGGGTGTATATTACGTAATACAGTGGGGGTGTATATTACATAATACAGTGGGGGTGTATATTACATAATACAGTGGGGGTGTATATTACATAATACAGTGGGGGTGTATATTACATAATACAGTGGGGGTGTATATTACATAATACAGTGGGGGTGTATATTACATAATACAGTGGGGGGTGTATATTACATAATACAGTGGGGGGTGTATATCACATAATACAGTGGGGGTGTATATTACATTATACAGTGGGGGTGTATATTACATAATACAGTGGGGGCGTAATCAGTGCTTGTCTCAGGTTTTGGGTACATTGGGGGAAAGTTAAAACTAGGTACCATTTTCCTCAGCGCGGCAGAGACATGGCAAATGGTTTTAGCAATGGCCGAATAAACCGGGAAAACACATATATTTCTGTATAAAAATGTGCTAACTGCCAAAAATATCTAACGGAAAGTTTTCAGTCACCCGGTTTGAACTAATTTTTTGAAAAAAGACTCAAAACTCATTTTTGGGTGGAGGGGTGGGGCTATGACCTTAGGGATCACCGCAAAAACCCCTCTGGGGGGGAGCCCTGGTGTAATATATATAATACAATATATCTAGTATATAACAGACTGTATGCTCTGTAACACGCTGTGTGTCATGTATAACACTAGATGCCTGTGTAGCATTCCGTATTCTCCTGCTAATGTTAGTTTTGTACTGGTTAGCTGTTCCAAGCGTTATTCACTCACACACACCAGCACGGTGCTGTTTAAAGATGCTGTGCCATAGATGTTGATCTAAGTCAATTTAGTCTATTTTCTTGGTGTTTCTGTAGTCTAGAACATGTTTCGGAGTTGTGCTCTCGTTAGCATTAATATAGTATAGACACAATAAATATTGAGCTGTGCGCATTTTTCTTTAGATGCAACGAATCATACGGTTATAGTTTGAAATTATCAAAATATTGAGTTTTATGTGTTTTAGAATTTGTTTTTGAAGAAAGAGTAATAGTCAGATTCCCGTTTCCACCAAAGATATTGTATTCTACAAAAACATTAGTTATTAGATCTGATTGAAAAACTAAAGCAACATGACATAAAAATGAACATCAGTTCTCAGAATTAATAAAATTCTAAATGTGCGCTAATTATGATTATGTTTATCAGTTTGTTATTGGCATTTTGACACATGAAGAAAAGACAACTCCAAAAAAATCAGTGACTCATTTTCAAAGTTCGCTTTTGTGGTAGTTGTCTGAAATATAAGGCATATTTTTCCAGTTGGAAGTCAATTTTTTGCTAAGCAAACGTAGCGAATAGTTCAGTTTCACCATGATCAAACAGTGTTTGGTTTGGGAAATTTGTCTTTTGCGATGTTTACATGTAATTAGACTATTGGACGACATATGCTCGTCAATTGCTTTCTTTTCTATTGCCCTTATTGGCTGGTCTCTAATGTCAGGGTCATTCACAACTAGCGCATGGTTTTCGTAGTAGCACACATGTGTTTTTCAGAAAGAATTATTTATTTTATTATATTTTAAACAGACTACAAACTTTTCAACCTATGAACATCGAGATAATAATAATAATAATAAATAATATTTAGAGTAGACTATATATTTTTAAATTTATAAACATTAAACTATCAATAAATAATAATAATTCGTATTCAAAATATTTAAAATAGATTATTATTTCAAAATATAGAACAGCACACAATAAACAACAAGCTGTGATTGCCTGAAACTTTTGAAGTGACCAAACGGCAAAAGTTGTTTTTGTTGTGGAGTGACCAGCCTTACCAAACTTTATAATAATATTGTTCGTCTAATGTCCTCATGTGACCCGACATTACGTGAAATTAAATAACCAATGACAGCCATGAGAGGACAACTCCATTTTGTTTTGTGGCATGTACTTACGTAGTATAATATATTGTAGTCTTGTGCGTGCCTGTTGCAGGTAATATTCTATAAGAATGGCGAGTCACAAGGAGTTGCCTACTCCGATGTCTATCAGGGCTGGTATTATCCAGCTATCTCTCTGTACAAGAATGCTACGGTATATATTTGTATTGTATTTGTGTTATCAATCCTGTACATAGCCAACACCTTATGGTATAATATATAGTCTGTATGTAGTGCACTGATATATATGCATTGTCTTTAGTAGAGCATACTAATAACTTTGGTTAGGACTAAACGTAACAGTTTTCATTCTCACATTTCACTTAACATTGAACAAGTAAAAGAAAAAATAAAATAAAGATGATGAATATAGCCCTATAGGAGTACTGAACAAATTTCTTAAGTCACTTTAAACATCCTGCTAATGTTTGCCAAGTTACAAGAGTTGTCTTTCTCCGAAAAGACAACTCCGGGCTCACTCGAAGTCATGGTTCATCTAAAGTGTCTGCGCGAAAGTTTATATTTTTTGTGTGTAAATATTACAAAAACTTTGACAATTTTTGTTGCTTATCGATCCTTCAATGTTTCTAGCTAGCTTCAATTTCTTTGTTCATACTCCACAGCTATTCTTGAGTGAGATCCTGATCAAGGTATTTAAATGGCAGCTACTGTTGTTTTAATAAGTAGACCATAACATTTATCTCATAGCGACAGACTGTGATCTAGTAACAAGTTAAAAAGATGATTGTCATCAACATTGAAAAAAAGTCAGGAAATCATATGTGTTACTCACTGAGAAAGAATTAGTTTTTATAAAATTTTGGCGCTCGAAGTGTTGCTGGAATGTGTCAAATGTCAATAACAGTTGTTTTGGCTTTCCAAGTGTTGTATGGGGACTAAACGCTTGCTTTGCATCTAGCAATTATTTTTCATAAACTGTTTTTTTTTCCAAATTGCTGTGAACTATGTATGTGAGGTTCTGATTTCTTTCTTTTTACTTCAATTCACGAGATTTGTTGTTTTACCTGCAGGATTAGGTACCAAAGGTAAACAAAAAACATTTTGTTCACAATATACTGCCTCCCTCCTCTCCTGGTTGGCGTAGAAGTGCCAGTTTTTAACTGTAAACTGATATGACTAAACATAGCTTGGATAGGTATTGTATTGTGTCGGTACACTGTACCCTTGTAATATTGTAGGTATCTGTTAACTTTGGCCCTTACTTCAAACACCCACCAACAGACGTGCCTTTCGAACCAGTAAGTTATTTACTTTTGCATATGTGTGTGCATTGTGTTGCCTTCCCCTTTATACACCCACTGACAGTGCAGTGCTGCACCGCTCTATGGAGTGGTTACACTTGCTTCTACACTTGTCTCTATTTGTATTACGGTACAATAATTTTCCCTGAGTTGGAAATTCATTTTTCAGCCAAAAATTGGAAAAGGAAACAGGAGGAATTCAACTTGTAGTGGAAATGTTGTAATATTATCCCAGGATTTCATCATATTATGTATTACGATTGTATTATCATTAAAACTAGAGGAACTCGCTCTGTCGGCCATCTTTAATTTTATCTCCCATTTCACGTCGTTAAAAGATTATGACCAAGATTATGTTTAAAAGTTTAGTTTTACTACTAATTATTGTACCTGCCAATGGTTTGTGTCTACAGTATGTGTCTATTGCACATGCGAATGGAATGTTTCTTTGGTATATGTCTATTGTACATACCTATTGCATCTGTTAATGGTACCTGTCTTTGGTATATGTCTATTGTACATGCTAATGATATGTATCTGTGGTATATGTCTATTGTACATGCCAATAGTATATATAGGCTACATTTGCTGTACTAATACCCCATGTACATCTACCGATTAGCTCCCAATTTGTCGTTACCGATTGGGTGATTTTGCAGTTTCCCTTTCCGGTTAAGTCGCCAAACAATCAGGGACTGATTTAGGTAACCAGAAGGTTTTGATCCGTATCAAAAAATCGGTAGACAATTTGTGATTTGATTAATCATATCACTGCTAGCGATTTTAGTGTTTCCAACAAAACCACTTCTGAAATACATTTACTTATAAACGAAGAGTCGTTTTTGAGGGTCACTTCTTTGTTGTTTGAAAGCACTTTATGCCTAACTATGACATAAATACAGCGAGTTTAACCGATATTGCATGAGAATGGCAAGTAGAGAAAAAGATAAGTGTAACGCCCTGTCATCAACTCCAATCGGTAAAGGAGCGGCCACACCGAGTAATTTTCCACGATTCGTGGGAATTTCCACGATTTAATTCGCACGAATGTGAAATTCTTACGAAATCGTGCATCGTGGTTTGTTAACGATGCACGATTCGTGTAATGTGAAAATTTGCACGATGGTTAATTTAAGTGGCTTACTAAGATCGGACTGAGGTCAAGGTCAATTTTAGAAAGAACATTCAGTCAAATTTGTTCATGCCTCCACTCTTTGGTCTGTGCTAAGGGATGATGGAACTAATAATAATAACAATGATTATTAATGAGTATCTAATTATTATCCTTGAAGTAATTCTTTATTGTTGTCGTGTGCATTATTATTCTTGTTTATTATTATTATTTACTACACAGGAAACTGCTTCATAATCACAAAGCTAGGATCGCTAAAATTCACCTTGTCTTCTAATTGGCTGGCTACAATTTACACGCACAAAATCATTCGTACGATATTGGGAGAAGACAACCCCCTGTGGCAGGTTATGATTCGTACGAATTTTTATTTGCACGAATTCTTGGAAATTTGCACGATCGTGTGGCCCCAGCTTAAGAGCCAATCGGTAGCTAGTCGGTCTATGTACATGTAGCATGACTGTAGTGGCTATTATTTCACCATTTTGTTCATATTTTGATGTCAAGATACGTGTGTTAAATTTTTTTCACAAATTCCAACTTGCACTGCACCATTTACATCCGCTGTACTTTGTTTGTAACAGAACTAACAAACAAATAACAACAACGTTACTCCCTACATTTGAAGTTTACATAGTTGTCACCTTTCCATTTGCTGTCAACTTGGTTTTTCTCATTTTTGAGCAACCAGGGAATATTATTGTCTTGTTTAATTTGAAATATCTGTTTTGTAAATTAATTTGCATGGCGTGAAGGTGTGGAGCTATAAGTGACTGCAGCAGTCCTACACACAGAGAGTCTGCTATATTGTAGATGAGTGAGGCTGTTTCTGCGTGTACAGTGGAGCACACATTGGCAGACATTTTGTATCACGTAGAGAAGGATGGCAAAGTCAGCAGCTGATGTATATTCAACTTATTATTGTTACAATTGCCTTACAAGGTCGACCTCTCGTCTTACAAGGTCGACCTCTCGTCTTACAAGGTTGACCTCTCGTCTTGTAAGGTTGACCTCTCGTCTTGTAAGGTTGACCTCTTCGGTGGAGATGAGAGATCCAAGAATGTTTCAACAACAACACAGTGTGTGTCCACTAGACCTGTACAAAAGTTCTGCTGTATATATTATTATTATTTAACCATCAACTTCATTAACAGTGGGCAGTTTTTTCACCTTACTGATCTCTGTATTTACAAATACTGGTAAAATATAAAAGGTGGTAGTGAATTAGATATAAATATGTGTAACAATAGATAAATAATACAGTTTCAAGCAGCTGTGCAGGGATTTAATTGTTAACAAAACCTCATTTAATCCATCACAGCTCCGTACATTTCCTAGCCTTAGTTGCCATGATTGACTTTGAAAGTGCGACATCAACTCAGTAATTAGCTACATATAAGATGTTACTCACTAAATGTGAGTTGTCAGTCCTAGTAGATAATATGCAAGCAAGAGATGATAATTCCAAGGTTCAGCTCAAACCTGCTTGCGAAAACAATATCGTAATTACAGTCAGGTATCATTGTCATACAAGGGACTCATAATATGGTGCATTTCTTCTTTCCAGAGCCGCCACGTTTATTACCCGAGTCTGGCTGTTTCCTGTTTATTTGTCTCACCAAATCAAAAAATATCTACAACCAAAAGGTTAGTAATAACATATCAGAAAATGGTAAAGCTGAAAGTGGAAATGTTATTGTCACTGCTCCAATCATCAATTTGTTTGACGTCAACGCGGCAATTTTCCATGTCTGTTAATAATGCCCCATGTCTTCATTCCTTCATGTACCATATAATATCCACGGTGCCAATAACCGTATATCAGCTGACATTCCACAAACCAGTGATGCAGAGCCGCTTGCGTTTGACAAGTGAAGAATTTTTGGGAACCATTCAAATAGAAGGATAGATATTCACAAGTAAAACTTATGCTAATTATTGGAAAGCGTTGGCACCATCTCACTAGACCTAATAGAGCGTAGTTATCGATGTTTCAAAGTTTCGTGCAATCACATTTGAATTCAAGTTATTGCTTTTTAAACCATTTCAATGTTAGTAGTTGAACAGACTGACGCACTAGAATAAAATTACAAATGAAATGCCGTCAGTTAAACTCATGATTACCAATAGGAGTGTGATACGGCTGTTTATTTATTAACAAATGGGTATTGAATGATCTCTTTCAACTTCCTGGCTAGAAGAATAACTGTACGTCAACGAAAGCGTCTATAATACGAGTATGACAAACGCCATGTTAGTGATACTATCAAAATTTGGGTGTAGAGTAGGTCAAAAACGACGAAAATGTCATTCCTCAAAGTATATCAAGTTGTGGGCACAAAATCGCACTGCCTGTTGCGCACGCAACTAAGATGGCTGCATGAATATTCCAAGAAGACTCCACACAAATCTGGATGAGATTATTTAGTTAGCAACTTCAGGAAATAATACTTAATTTTAAACTCAGTTTTAATTGTTTTTCGAGCTAAAACTCAGTCGTATCTGACCATCTCACAAATAGATTTGAACCAGTTAATTTCTCCCTTAATTGAAGGCTCACCTCATTTACACCAATTTTTTTCTTTGCCGATGTTTCCATGAACCGTATCCTCCATTCGTTAGCTAGATGTTGACCTTGATCCTTGCCTACGACTCTTTCATCTTCGAGATCACATTTATTACCAACAACCACCATTGGGACCTGCCAACACAAACGTAAATAAATTATAAATTAATTAAAACAGGAGTACGCATGGCCGCCGAGTCATGATCTTAAACATATCAGACCCAACCAAAATACTAAATCAAAGATTGCTTGTAATGAGATACGCCAACTTTTGGTCAACCAACCGAAAAAGTTTAAGTACCACAACCTCTAATGGCTTCTAATCAAACTGTTTGATACGTCGATCGTTCATCAATGAATGATTTGATTATGGGACAGATAGATTGGGCCTCTTTGTCTGGCTCGAGCCAAAGAGGAATCGATAAACAATACAAGAAACTGACAGGTACAGCAGGTGTCTGTGCCATCTGTTCAATTACCAATCACACTTGCTTGACATGTGTAACATGTGCCAATAATATGCAATACCACAAAATCATCAACAAAACATTCAGCAACAAAAATACTACGGTGAACAAATTTATTGAGTAATTAGTGACCACAGTGGAGCTTCATATATACTGGAGTTGTCCCCTCAGGAAAAGAAAATTTGTGCACCGCCTAACAAGTGCAACTCAAAAATAAGCAACGGGAGAGCAAAAAAGTCACAGCAAACCAACCAAGATGATCTGACTAGCGTTTGTGCTTATACAAAGTACACTGAATACGGAGGGACGGGTATGCTATCTCCTACCACCACTCTATTACTGGGAACTGATGGCAAACAAATCTCTAAGACTATATTGTACAGCAGTAACAGGTTGAGACAAGCTGCTGAGCTAGTAGAGGCTAGCTAGTACAAGGAGGATGTCAACAGATGTTAATAAACAGAAAGTGAAGCCATCCAAAAGGATCAGCTCTCAGAGCAACTACTCAGCGTGATTACAATATAAAATCGTGCCATTAGCATATAGCACACCGCACTAATGCCGATGAATGTACAAATAATATTGGTTCAAGTATTCTTTCTCTCTCATCTATCAAATGTCAGGAGTAATCGCTTGATTAGAGTCTGGTGACTCACGCTGTAGGTTCACAAAACAATAGATATGTATCAGCTACTAATTAGATGACTTGCTACGAATTAGCTCACTGCAATCACAACAGTCCATTGAGTGATGGAATGTATGACAACACAAGACAGCCATTGTGTAGACTCTAAACTACTAGCATGAAGTGCCGGAGGTCAAATCAAATCAGCTGCAGTGATTGCCGTACTAGTTGATGGCGCAGTGACAAGTTTTTGTCAGCTTTTAATGGGTTCACAGGATGTTGAGGTGGCACTGAGATAAAACAACAGTTGTGATATTTTACTACCTGGCCATAAACAACTAGTATCTACAACTACACAGTGAGAAAATTATTTCAAACTTTTCCACTGCTACACAACGGCTAAATACGTCAGTAAAAGTCAATATTTACCTCGTGTGCGTCCTTGACCCTTAATATCTGCTCCCTAAGGTCTGCCAGGTCATTGTAAGTTGACTGAGCAGTGATGGAATATACTAGAATAAAACCTTGTCCGTTTTTCATGTACAAGTCTCTCATGGCTGTGAATTGTTCCTGAAATAATAAAAAATAACAATCACGCACTCATCATAATAAAATAATTTGCATGATGGAAAGAAAAAAGTGGGCGAGTGAAAATCACACTTTTTACGACGATCGATGATTCATCAGCAGATGGTAGCAATAGATAGCTACTAAGTTCACAAGTCAGGTCGGCGTTATTTGATAAACTAGGATTTCCATACATGTGCTGCCAGCTTTCTACTAACTACTAGCGCAGCTGGCCAACTCCTGTGAGAATATCTACTACAGAGTCATGAAATATTCATAAGCTGACAGCCTGTATGCTTCTATGATAATGTGCCGTTCAGCTGACGTAGAGAGAGAAGCGAGAAGTGGTCTCACAGCAGACAAACTCTAGACGACTCGAAAGAAATAATCTTTTAGATATACTTACAGTACCAGCTGTGTCCAGGATTTCCAGCATACACTGTGCACCATCCACTTCAACTTGCTACAATTAATGACGATAATACGATTAAAAACTTTAAGACCAAACGAAAATATCTTTTGAAGAGAGCAAAAATCTATTGCCTAAAAAAATAATTGGAATTCTCGGCAAAAGTTACCAGCCATAGCCAGCCATGTGCGTGGCGAGAACATTTTCTAAAATTTCTCATCGAAGAAGAATGCGTGTAGCGAGAAATTTACGCAGTCACGCCACTCCTTGAGAGAATGAGTATAAACACTCGTGTGTGACACATGAAAGTATGAAATAGGTTTAAAGCAAACAGAGAGAAGCGTGTCATTCTGTACACTCCCTCTCCAAACTGAGTTAGTTCAAACAAGCTCTCAATAGGCTTTTTCAACGAGAGGTGTAAAAACATTGGCCTTTGTCTAGTGGCAAAATGGATACACGATAAGCTTCGACAAAGGGTACAAGTCAAGTATGGCCGACAGGGGTGGCCAAGCTAAGCAAGAGCAGGGTAGAGTTTGTCTTATCTGAATGTGGAATGTATGGAATTATAATCTGATTACAATGCATGAGCTAGTGAGCTAGTGAGCTAGTAGGTGGTACTATTTAGTGCTATTGTAGACATCATGTTCAGATGTTGCTGTACATGACTTGCCAGTGTTGGCAAGCTTCCATACAATTTCTAAAAATGCCACCGAATGACTTGACCTAAATAGTGGTTGCGGTTGAAGGAATCAATCAGTATCAGAGAATATGCAATGCAGAAGGCTGCCGGAAGCTATTAATAGCATAATCTCAGCACAGGCAGTCAAGCAAGCCGCAGCGCAATATTGTTTACATTACTAATAAGAGAGAAAAAAAAAGAAATCAATAAAAATGCTTGCAGAGGAGATAATAAAGGTAGTCAGTTAGCTGCTGACGGCTGACAGGTAACCAGCAGTTGGTCGAGGTCGTCTGCTGACATCGCCGGACTACACAGGATGTACAACATCCGCACAAAATCAACTACACTACTTCCATGAATTGGCCGTGCCACGTGTTATCTGATGGAAGAACAAATATGACTTCATAACTAGTAGGGGATTTAGTCAAGAGATTTAGGAAAGAGTGAAATCAGTTGACAACCGTTGCCATGGCGATACCATATTTCAACCTGACATGAATCACCTTCAATCATGGCTTTCATTATATCTAAAGGTCATGAATCTAATGAGATATTGACGTTGCTATTGCCTTGACAATCAAAGTTATTACAAGACAATCCAGTGGAATCTAGGAAAGCCTATTAGCTGCGAGAAATGAGTGAGAGATACCGATATAGTAACTAGGGTAGCAGACAATCACTCACCTTTCTATAACTGTCTTCAATGGTTGGGTCATATTTCTCTACAAAGATCCCTTGGACAAACTGTACTGTCTACAACACAAAATGCAACCAATCGTTGGCATAAACCTTTTGAAAGTAGAGACTGAAACGTCTACCTCAAAAGCACAAGTAGCCCATCAAAAGTCAGATTATTATATTAGTAAATCTCACCAGAGCGCTTTTGCCGACACCCCCAGATCCTAATACAACCAGTTTGTACTCTCTCATTTTCTTGCTGTAACAAAACGAGTTTATTTAGTAAATAAGACAAGCTGTGTATCGCTCAGTCAGCAGCGGATGAGTAGACAAGGAGTAATTAAACAGCTAGTATAGTCTCCGACTGATTCACCAGTAGAGAATCAGCAACCAAGAAGAGAAATAATAAGCTCATTCATTTGATATGAAAAGGGCACGCTATTGTAGAGGGTACAATGGCAGGCCAATAGGCTCTTATCAGTATTTCATGAGCAGCCAATGAAAGAACAGTTTATAACTGGCGAAGGCAGATAAGGAGTGAATGGGCTAACAACCCAGACCTGGCATGCCATGACTCAATTCTATACACTATTCTTATTGTGTAGATGAGACAATCTATAAAACGACGGGAGGCACGTAACCTGCCCAACTGTGGCTAAATCTCGTAAATCAAGAAATGCCAACAATAAATAAATACTAACAATTAGTAGTAAATGTTTGGTCCAAACAACTGTCCGTAAATAGATTGGTGAGCGCAAATACTTACTTGAATTGCATTCTAGACAAGTGCAAGTACTACTAAGTGTGCTATGACCAGCTAGGCTCACAGAATAAGTAAAACAGACTGTAATGATGCACTACTCGCCGAGCTGAGTAAAAGTGGTGCACTGATCTGATGTAGCCTGTTGTTATGAAATGCATGTAATCTGCCCATGTGCAAGCCAGCGCACAGAGGTCAGTCACACATGAATGACTCTATGAATTGTCTACATTATATACTAGCAATGGATACCTTGAAGTATGAGCTATGCTAGCTGTACTCTTTCCGCCAGTGTGACATTTATGATTGACTGTGCCAACTGATGCATACACATGGAGCAGACAACTCCGTTTTTTATTTTCAACCAGCTTGACATGGTTGTACAATCTCAGACTGCAGACTTATGACCAATTTTTATCAACTCTCTCATTGGTATATACTACAACTAATCATCTATAACCAATTTTACAAACTTCTTTCCATTTTTAACATCAGCACTCTGAGAGGCCATTGACAGCTATTCATAGCTCACTGCAAATTCAGCTATCTAAGGATTTATGTTTGCAAAGACTCACCAATAAGCTCGCAGCAAAAATTATATATATAGCTTCGGTCAATAAGTGTGAATTAAATTTCCAACCAATTATGTGGCAGTTTGCCAAACAATATAAATAAAGTCACACAATATTTATCCTTCAACCGAGCTTTCATATTTTATTTAAATATAAATAAAATTGACGGTTGAAAAAAGATTAATATATTACTTTTGCTACTATTTTTAATACTGTATTGTTTTAAATCAATATTAGTCACTATGGAAAATAATATAATAATTAATTGTTAATGCAATGCTGCTTTATTATTGTCATTTTAAATACAGACAACAGAGAACAACTCCAAATTACAACCCAAGTATTATTTGGTGAAGCCACACCCAACAGCATCATGAAAATAGATGACAGGTCATTGACATCCATCCAAGTGAGAAACCTCAAATTAGGAGAGCATAACTCCTAGTTATATGAAGAGAATAATAAGAAAAAATGATAAAATTATGAACTTAAATGCGTACAGAAATTTAAATAAGCCGCCTATTACCATTGATCAATTAATATGATAATTTTTTCATAGCAACAAAAAATTCTTATAAAAGAAATGGCTGACAAAAATACAAAATACGTTAGGAAACAAGATGTAAAGAAATGATCAAAAATTGTTGTTCACAAATTTTTGAACAACCACAAGTACAACAAAAATGATGAGCACCGCATAGAAGCATATTGAGGGAAAACTGCTCAGCAGTTAATACAGTTTGAACTGTACCAATCGGTAGTTTACTTTAGCAAATGATTAGCAAGACATATCCTGGACATTTACTGAAAGAAAAAATGAGTATCGAGTGGCCATTTTTATTTCTCTCATGATTCAAAAAGATTTTTATAAATATTTTGTCAGTACACATATCATGAAGCAGTGGAATGAGTTGACAATTTTGCTTGCTTCAAGCCTTCAGGGACTTAGTTCTCAGTTACAGTCAGTGGCTTGACTATTTGCTTCAAATAGCACATTCTGTAAGCCTTAGGGGTGAAGGCACCTATTGCAGTTTTTTTATGCAATGAAAAATCCACTCAATTTTCAGCCACTTTTGGCAAAAATTTTACAGCTAGTTTGGTTTCATTGCAGTATTTAATTTAAGCACTTAATCATTTTTATTCACCAGCCCATTTTCTGGGAGGATAATGTGTTTTAGTTTTGATTGTATGAAGTGAGAGATTTCTCCCGTTAACAAGATTATCAACAAACCACATGTCCAAATAGTTTTTCAGTTTTGGCAGTTTTTCATTGGACGGATGCATGGTGAGTAGCAAGAATGAACTTGCTGAGGTTAAAGGAACTGCTTGTTCCAGGGAGAGCAGTGGTGGGATTTGTGACATTTCCGGCCAGTATGTAGTGTGTAATGTTTTTGTCATCAACAAGTATGTGTAAAAAACATGCATGTTTATTCAGAGGGATAGGCTACATAGTAGCTACGTTTGACGGATTCATAGTATTTGGTAATTTTATATGATTTGAGGGTGACACGCAAGACCAGCCTTTCATTCATTGATATTTGGGCACTTCTTATAATGGACCTTACTCTTCAACTTTTGAAATATACAGCAGCAAAAAATAGGAATAACCATCATATAGTTCATAATAAGCAATATTTTAAATTGGAAATAATATGTGATAATGTGATAATAATAATAAACTGATCGATAAACTCTATTACATAAGTCGCTGGGAGAAAAAAAATTATAATTACCTTCTCCATACTGGTTTGTTTTTTGTTTGTTTGTTTCTGTTTTGATTTGTTTGATGTTTCAGTTCGGCTATTTTACTAATTCAATTTATTACAAATTATATGAATGTTATAATAAGCAACAACGAGAATTGCAACAACATCGCCCTAGTTATTACTCATAATGTTGTTGTTACAGCTACCAATTTTCATACATCTATAATTTATAATCAATATTAACTAATATCATTTTATTTTTAGGTATCTTTGTCGTGGCCGTGATAATTAATCATGGTTCATATCATCGCCAATAATAAATGTGAATGATAAATCAAACTAATAATCAATATATTTGTTATAACAAGATTTCATACCTTTTTTCATTGATGATTAATAATCATATAGCGTCCTCAAACCTCATGTGAGCGTCGCATTTATTGAGACAAAGCATCGGTGTATAAATTTGCCCCGACGGTTTTTACCAATTTTCACGTATTCTTGGGTTACTAAATCTTCAATAACTTTGGACCACAGGCTGCTAGAAGCAAAAGTTAAAAAGGGTTGAGTAGGAGACACTTTGCCGGACAGGTTTAGTCAATCATTGTATATACATGTACTGCTTGCATAGCTGTGGACTTGAAAAAAATTATTTTGACACTGCATCGCAATATCTCAGTGCACCGTGAGCCCATATGATTTTAGATCATGTTATATTGCTGCCCGATAATCTTGCAGACCCATTGAACTACTATTTATTATAGATCATTCAAACCTGAAGGTATGAAAATAGATTTAATATGAGCCTTTTCCAAATGAGAACCTAATTTTTTATATACATCATAATGAAGCTAGCTTCCACATCTAGTACAAAGCATGCATGGTTACGCGTCACTGATTTCACTTTGATATAACAACAGTAAGGCATAAAATTATCCAACGTGAAAACTAAAACAAAGTGATTTTGGTGCACAGTGTTGTAATTTTCAAACTTTATTTTCTCATTAACTATCAATGTGAGACAAAAAAATTTACCACTATCGTGACAGCAAGATATTACTCTACACAATGATATAATTTGGAATGTCCCAAGCCTGACTTGGAATAAACTATCTGCACTAGCCATAAAACACAACAGAAAAACCCGAAAAATGGTCCTAAACCCACCAAATTTTCTGCAGTAGACCTGTTGTGGTAGCAGGTAAGGTAGCAGATACATAGATAGATTGATTCATAGATGATGATTGATTGACCATCAGGAGGAGGGAGAAAGAATATAATAATTATATTATCATAATAATAATTATTATTATTATTAATTAATAATAATAATTATTATTATGATAATAATATAATTATTATATTCTTTCTTAATTAATTAATAATAATAATAACAATTATTATTACATTTTTTATTATTATTATTATTACAATCACCTCATTTCATTCACAGGAGGATAATATGATAATCATCATCGTAATCATCATAGATAATCAATCATTTCAATGGTGAGTTATTATTATTATTATTATTAAATTTATTTATTATTATTATAATAATTATTATTATAATAATTAATAGTTATTATTATTATAATAATATATAATAATATACATTTTATATAAATAAATGTTATTATTATTATGGTTATATTATACAACTTCTCACCTCAGGCTTATATATAATTAATAATATATATGATCCTCCTGAGGTGAGAGGTTCAGGTTAAACCTGAGGTTTAACCTTTTTTTTCACTAGACCGTCGTACTACAATTTTACTACTACTACTGTATTTCTTCTTTCCCGATTATTTGCCAAATACGCATATAATATTACGATTGTTAATAGTACACTTCATCCACCCAGTATAATTTTTTCTATGGGTAAAATTCCTGGGAACAAACCAACTAGTAGTATTGGTAGTAGTAACAAAAACCAAGAGCAAAAGAGTCACCGTTAACAACCTTGGTGATTCACATTGAAAAGTGCGAAGAAGAAAATGAGCTAAGAACAAAATGTGTAAAGAACAAAATGAGCATAGACAAAAATGAGTAAGGAAGAAAACGCACCACAAATGTACATCATTGCAGACCGCACGGACAGTAACCGTATGATTACCTCTAAAACCAAGCAGCAGTAGGTTCTTGACTGTGTAGAACACATTTTGGAAATCGAAAGTACAGAAAAATGTAGAAAAATTCAAAAAATGCAAAAAACGTTCCAAAATTTGTTATTAAAAAAGTTGCTGAGAAAGCACTACTCATAGGTTATTGACTATGCAAAATGCCTTTTTGAAGCCGAAAGTGCTGATAAATCTACAGTGCAGAAAATGAAAAATTGTTCCAAACATTTTTTATCCAACAAATTGATGAAACAGTACTACCCACCCAAGACTGTATAGAACACTTTTTTAAGCCTAAATCGCAGTCTTTTTGCTTTAAGAATTTATACGGCCCGATAGCAAAAGGTTTGAGCACCCACGGCATAGATTATCGTCTGTGCCAAATACATCTTTGTTACAGTTTGGGTCAAAACCACAATATTTTCTCTATTTTTTCCATCAGGTTTGAGCTACTTGACTTAAGCCCCGTTTACACTGGTGCGCTATGCGTACATCGTACAAATGTGAACACTGAAGTTCGCAGCGAAAACACCAGCTGTTCAGATAAGCTCGAACCAATAGCAGTTCCGTACCTTCTATAAACTGAAACTCGACCCAAGGTGTTCTAATGCGGACACGGAAATAATGCGCTAGACAGACGATCGTCCAAACAGGCACTTTGGTGCGGACCTATACCTAACCGTAGCTGTTACAATCTTTTATCGTGTTTCGTAGGGTACTAGTGTAAGCCGAGCATTATATGCGTTAGTAGTTCCTGTGCTCTATGAGTAGGGAAAAAGTTTTATACACTTTTTCCACTGTCACCACTTTTTCTAACCGTATCCTGTTTTTAGCTGATAGTATATATACACTCCATAGCATTGTAGAGTTGGAGTTTCTATTGTTTATTTATCCAAGCGATAAATTTATTTTGCCACTCATAGCTGCTGAACAATGAAGTAGAGACAAGCACAAATAATGTAAGAATATATAAAGTCTGACATAGGGCATAAGTGCACCTGTACTTAGTAAGATCACACCTGCTCATCTCTTTTTTATGCACTCTGGAGCTTTGCCCCAACCTCACACCTTGAGCACTTTTTTTGAACTCATTGCACTCTTGGAGTAGAATGCTAATGAGCTTCCATAAACTAGGCCGTGCTCATGGGCGACTGGGGTATTACCAGTTAATTGTGCCTAGCTTTACTCACCTGAGGTTTTTTAAAATTTAATATTTCGCTCAAGTATAATTAAGAAACTAGATGGCCGGGGTATTATTGGAAATTGTCATTGGTTTTAGTTTTACACTTTTACCAAAAACTATAACTTATATTGTTATAAACGCGATAGACAATGGGATTGGGTACAGCACAGTTGCCTTAGATAGCAAAGATAACTCAATGTAGATTTTGGAACGTTTTCTGTATTTTCTGCACTGTTGACTTTCTTTCAATTTCGACTTCAAAAATGTGTTCTACACAGTCAATAACACAAGGGTAGTGCTTTTTTTTTATCATTTTTTAGATGAAAAATTTTTTGAACGCTTTCTGTTTTTTCTGTACTGTTGATTTTTTCGGCATTTCTGATCCCAATAATGTGTTCTACACAGTCAATAACCTACTGCTGCTTGGTTTTAGAGGTAATCATACAGTTACTGTGGTGCATTTTCTTCCTCGCTCATTTTTGCATTTACTCGTTTTGTTCTTCGCGCATTTTGTTCTCAGCTCATTTTCTTCCTGGTACACTTTCAATGGAACTCACCTTGATTTGTAATTCATTTGTAGTTTTCAGTTTCTTACGGGGCGGTATTCTAGAGAAGTCGGAACCAACTATTATATATAATCGTTGTCGGAACTCTCAGAGAAAACCGTGTTTAACTGATACCCAAATTATTTTGAACAGCGATATTTGATACTTGCATGACTTGTTTTTCGAGAGGTCATTGACAAATATCTAAAATTGCGGGTGTTGTCATGGCAATGTTCAGTTACTTGTGTGACAAAATCATACTTTCCATAATATTCATACATCTAAATTGAATAACCCAAAACAACTATGTTTGCTGTTTTGCTGGATTCAGCTCCTGAACCAGTGAAATAAGCATTTTTAAAGACTTTTTGGCTGTGTTTATATTTTATTTATGACTAAAGTTGTTCGATGCAGCTGCGCACTAATTGTTGGTCTTCAGTCTAAAGCAAAAATTCCCAGCCGTCTTCAGTTTTGTGCGGTTCCATAACAATAATTAATAGGAGGGAGGAAAAAGATAGTAATTTGTAACTTTTATTTACTGTTGTGTGTCTTTTAGATAGAAAATTGCAGACTTTCAATCTCTGTAATTTGTAATAGAGCTGTTTTAGTATGGCTAACAGCTGTCTTGATGAACGAAGCAACATTATTTTGCTATCTGACAGTTACAAGGTAGGTTGTTGTTGGTTGGTTGGTAGACAACAACTCAACAACATTATTATTATTATCATCATCATCATCATCATACATCATCATCATCATCATTGATGATGATAATAATAATAATAATTCGTTATTTTAAATAATAATTAATACTACTAATAATAATAAGAATCATAAAATAATAATTATTTATTGTTTATTATTGTTATAATAATTAAATTTAATTTAATAATAATAATAATGAATCATAATAATAAATTTAATAATAAATTATTATAATAATAATTATACACTACTACTACATCATCATACATGGGTAATAATAATAGTAGCCACTAATAAATAATAATAATTGTTAGTAGTAGTAGTTGTTAGTATGATGATGGTGACAATAGTTATTATATAATAATAATAAGAAATAAATAATAATAATAATATCATTATATTATTGTTATTAATCATTATTATTATTATTATTTATGGTAATGACGATCATGATGAGGATGGTTATTATTATTATTATTATTATTTACCATAATGTTGTATTATTATTTTGTTTGTAATGACTAGTAGCTTCATTATCAGTTATTCAATTAATTAATTATTATTATGAATTGAATGATGATGAGTAATAAATAAATAAATAATAATAATAATTACAACAACAAACAAGTATTATTGCTGCTGCTACTACTACTACCATTATTGCTACTACTACTACTGCTACTACTACTGCTACTACTAGTCTGCTACTACTGCCATTTTCGGTTTTTTGTTATTCACTTTTGTTATTATTATTATGATAATTAGAATCATTATTACCACTCGAATAATAACTAATATTATTACTGTCTGTACTATCAAATTAATTAATTATTAATAATAATATCAAGTTATTAATTGGTTGTTTATTCTATTAAATAAAGAAGTGTAATCTTCTTTATTTATTATAACCGTAAGTGGTAATACTAATAATATCATTAGTAGTAACTGTTATTAGGATATCATAATCATCTGGTTCAATCTTGTTAGCATTGTTGATGTCGGTTATCAGAAAATATTTTCATGTTGCTGGTGTAAATAATGACAAGAAACAATGATAATCAGCTATTTATTTACATTTAAAAAAAAAGACACAAAAAGAAGAATGAGTTCACAACAATAACAGCTATCTATGATTTAGGCTTATTAGCTACATGCATTAGAATGAATGTCAACAAAAATGAATGCAGCTAGTCTTGGAATGAATACCGACAAACCTGAAATAAATATTTACTATGCCATGGAGAACGAATTCGACATGAATTGCCGAAAGTGTCTATATTCCTTCCCAGTGACATATAAAATATAATTTTGACGTTTATTCCAGAAGTTGTCTACTTCGATAAAAACGAGAATTTTTTATAATCCTGCATTAGATGTTGAAACAGTAGCTTACATGTCACCAGGAAATAAAATTGACACCTACTAGAATGAGCGTTGAACAAGTTTTTTTCGCGTAATCAATATTCATTCCAAGTCTGTTGACATTCATACCATTAGAGGTGTCTACATTCATTCCAGCTGTATATCTCTTCATTCCTGTCTGCACTCCATTCAGTATCCAGTGAAGATGTAAATTTAGTCGCTTACTTCCTTATTAGGATGTTCACACTACTAAATGCCTGCTAAATATGTTGGCTCATAAGTCATGACGTTAGACACTTTCGCTTTCAAAACCATATGAACGGGTTTTAAATAGTCTAAATGGTTTGCAAAGCGTCTTTTACATTGAAAATACTTAGGTAATTATAGTAAAATAGCATGAGAAACCATCTACAGATAATTGTTGGCATTAGTAGTTGCGAAATTTCATGCAATACAACTGTATTTCCTGTCTAACAGCTGTTAAATCTTATAAATTGTATAGTTGTGCTAAAAATATTCCAGTCAAATTTGAAATTATTCTGACGATTTGGAAAGGTACAAACCGTATAAACGCTTTAAAAATAGTATGAACGGTTTAAAAACCGTATGAACTATTTTGAAATAGTTGTAGCTGTTTGAAAATTATTTGAACTATTTTGAAAAGGTTTGGAGGGCATGCAGAGCACCTGGCATTCAAACCAAAAAAAATCGCTTTCATTTTCATAACCTCTATGCAAAACATGTAGCAGATCAGATGTAGATCAATAGATATAGAACAAATTACCTAATGATATAAACGATTGCTGAATATAGCGTAAATAAATAGTTCTTTAAAATAAAAATTATTTTCGTATATTATTGATTATAATACGAAAAAAAATAATAACAAATGAAAACTAGTTTTGCCATTTATTTTGTTCGAAACTAACTGTTCAGTGTTTAGTTTAAAAAACAGTCATGAGTGGACCAAATATATATTATCAATAGAGCGGACCAGCAAATCAGCTCGGATTTTCTAACCAGTGTTTAGACAGTTTGGAAACCGTTCAGACATTTTAATGTTCTAAACCACCATAACTACCAGTTGTTGAGGAACTAAAAAAAGTTCACGTTTGTTTCAGTTGAGGTTTGTCTGTCTTGATAATGTTTTCTGCTCGATCTGCTAAACTTATAGTGAACGCTACTAATTTTCTCGATAATAACCATTATATTGAACTGGTGAAAGTTTTTACCATCTTGAATTGTAAGATAAGGTTGCAAATGTTTCATTTACTATGTATTGGCATAGCTTTGCCAATAAATCAGACCTATTTAGGCAAAATTAGCAGGCGCCTCCTTCTGCGTGTCACTGCTTTTCGAGCTGATCTCAAGTGACATGTATTGTTACATTATGCTTCTGTTCAAATCTGTAATCCACCTAAATTATTATTTGTCACAGCTCAAATGCTCACACACTTTTTAAAAAGCAATTGTTAGTTTTGAGGGGGTCAACTAATACTTGCACTGCATATATGACAACATCTGTAGGAGTATGCTCAGATATACTGGAACAGTTGTAATTTGAAAAGCTGTGGGATAGAAAAATAGCCACTTTAATGAGAAATCGTTCCTCCGCTAAAAATATGTTTCAGGCACACATAAAACTTTGTAGTTGACTATTATCGAATTACTATGTATGCTTGATGACAATGTGAATGAGTTATAATTGGAATTGAAAATCAAGAGCACAAATATCACCAGAAAATTAAATAATGCCAAGGCCAAAGTAGTGGCAAAAGTAAACATTGATCGCCAAATTTATGACTTCCTGGCAATGACATGTTTTCACTATAAAAAGCAGAGTTGACGAGTTAGAGTATGCTGGTACTACTGGTGTTACAATATCTCCAATTGTTTACCAATACTATGAAATATTTATCAAGTGATCTTGAATATGACTGATTCTATTTAATCACGCAGATGAGGCTGTCATTAAATCGTTGCATATCATACAGTCAATTTACCCTATGAACCTTTCTTACCAAAGACAATATTTCAGTTGCTGATCCTATTAAAAACAAATATAAACATGCATAATCATCAATAGAGTATTTATTTTACAAGCAGCTGACTCAATAACAGCTAACACTACTCTCTCTACTGCTTTCATTCACCTCTTTTGTCTCGTGTGGTTTTGTCACGTTACACAATTCCTGTCGTATCAATCAGTATCAATGTCGTTTAGACGTAATAAATAATAGATATCACTCATTTAACTGATTGTACCATCCTCCATTCAATGGTTGTCAGCCAAAATCTAAGTAGGCGTAACTCTGTCTTGCATGTTTTTATAATTTAAACACCAATTTTTTTCAACCTCATTGCAGTAACTAATTTGGGCTCTGTTATAAATAGAAACTGTTGTACGCTACCTTGTAACACTAATTTCTGTACTGTTCAATTCATTCATATACAATTTTAAAAAATTTCAATTACTAAATGCATGGTTTGCAATTTCTTCAGTGCTTGTCAATGCACAGCTTTCAGTTGTTTCTCGTTTATTAGATATAAGTCGCTGAAATTTGAAAATAAGGGGAACAAGTTGCTACTCAAACAAAAAATAATAATTATTAATTATTATTATGCAAATATCATCGCTAAGAATGGTATTTAATATTCTAAACAACAAGATAGCAAGTGATGAGTTAGTAACTATCTCTGAAAGTTTGCTCATTCAAAACTGAATGGCGAAGACTCTCCAGTAGCTATAACATTCATGTGGTCTATACATTGGGCATAGACCACAGGTTCTTACACAATACGGGCCCCTACCAAACCCATAATACTAACTATAACTGACCTAGTAGCTAGTAGATATTACTAAATGCTCTGCCATCCATTCAGGTGTCCCATCACAAGCAGTATCCACCAAATACCACTCTTGTCTATTCCTACTTCGAAAGTCGGGGCCATCAAAAGAGAGGTTTCCCTGAAACTTGTTTCTTCGGACTACAATATCTAATTAAGAGGTATTTGTTGGGGCCGGTTGTCACACAAGAGAAGATTGATGAAGCTCGGGAGGTAAAGCACTACCTATTTCAGTTCTTTCTTCACAATATCCCGCAAATTTATTGCAGTTTAATCAGCGTAATTTTTCTATTTCTCAGGTTTTTAAGCTGCACTTTGGCAACGACTCATTGTTCAATGAAGAAGGATGGCAGTATATTTTGAAGGTAGCTATGACTGTATTTGTTTAAAATTGTATATTATTTTTTTGCCTTACCTCAGCTGTTTGGATAAAAGGAATAGGTTTGTTACATTATCAGAAAAATAATCAATGGATAATGAGGAGCTGCTAGTAATATATAACTTTCTTTATTGCTTCTACCTGCCATATATCTGCTCCCTAAGGGCCACCGTAAGATGAATTGAGTGATCAATTTCAATTGCTTTAAATAGACGTAGGCCTCAAACAGAAGCCTTGGCTATACGCAGCACACAACATAAGACATTATGAATGGATGCAGTACATTTACCTGCTGGTTGTGAGATAGATCATTATGACCACAGTTTTACTGCGTTCAACAAAGTTCTCAGCTTTTTTTATTTTTGCTGACTGACTGCCAATAACTTTGGAAATAGGATAATTTTAAATCAATAATGGCTGTTAAAGAAATTTAACTTAGTCTTTTGTTTAGAAAAGTAGATATACGCTGATTCCTTTGGCTAACGTCCTTTTACTAATGAGATAATTAGTACCATTAAACTTTTTACGCTTATGAAAGGAATTTGCAGCGCATTTTTCAGGAACTCAATTTTATTATAAATTTCAAAGTCAAAATTTCAATATTTCATTTTTAAATTTACAATTCTGTTTCTCTGTATCAGTGATAGACATGCACTCAAAATAGTATGCTGTCTGGCTCACCATTAATTTCTCAACGATCAGCTAACTGTGACGCCGACTATTCAATGAATTATTGGCATTTCAATTTAATATTCTTGGTTAGTACTCATTTGCGTATTCTTGGCAGCATGCCAAAGCTTGTTCTGTTGTAACCAATTGCGAAAATTGATATGGCTTTAGATATGATTAGCCTCAGGCTTTTGTTGTCTAGGAACATGACGGGCATTTACCGGTAAGAATCAAGGCTGTACCTGAAGGGTCGGTCATTCCAGTCAAGAATGTTCTAATCACTGTAGAAAACACGGACCCAAAATGCTTCTGGCTTACCAACTACCTAGAGGTACGTTTAACGTATTATTTTTGTCTTATGTAATCCCCCACTTGCGCTACCTGATACTGGGCACATGTTGTTTCTCCTGTTTTTGGTTTCTGATAGATATCTTGGAATCGGCATAATTGGCTGTATTACTCGGAGCTTCATTTTTTATCATTAAAACAACTTCCTTAGTTGAACGTGTCGCTGTAGCGTTTGCTCTATGCTGTCAGAGATGGTCTAGTTGGAAACACTTCAACTAGCTCTTCCCTAGCGTTGATTGATTATGATAAAAGTGTATGCCAACTAGATAAATATTTGTGGGCATTTGTAACTGAAGGAAATCAATTTTATCGTAGCTTCAATCTGTACCAGAGATTAAACTCAAAATTTTAGATTTTCAAAAACTTTGTATCGCTCCATTTGCTCAATTTTGATGAGCTTCAAAATCATTATATGGTCATAGCAATGATTTGAATAATTATCCATACTGCATGAATAACCTGTTGCATATAATATCAGGCATTCATAGATATATTAGACAACCTTCTGCATCAAATCTGTTTTGTTGCTGCTTACTATTTCGGTTTCAAACCAGCTGCGTCTCTCATCGAGTGTGTAAGTATTTGGTTACGAGTATTTGGTTTCATGCAGTGAGATGTCTGCGCATAGCACATTGTTGTTTGTTTGATGTTAATGTGTACATTTCACTTGAGGAGGAGTAATAAACAGGTACTTGACTGTTACAGACGCTGCTAGTGCAAGTTTGGTATCCAATCACTGTATGCACCAACTCTAGAGCTCAGAAAAAACTTCTAGCCCAATATCTACACGACACGTCGGACAATCTGGATGGTCTCTCATTCAAACTGCATGACTTTGGGTTCCGAGGCTCGAGCTCTGTCGAGGTGTGTATACAATCAGTCGGAGGTTAGAAAAGTCGAACAAATGTTCAAGTTGAACATCAATAGAGTATTTTTTCTCGAATGTTTGCAGTCGTCGGGGATTGGAGGGTGTGCTCATCTGGTCAACTTTAGAGGTACTGACACCATGTCTGGCGTGGTTTGTGCGAGAAGGTACTATGGAGTGGAGATGGCTGGTTTTTCTGTGCCCGCAGCTGAACACAGGTAGGCTGACACAGGTAGGCTGACCCAGGTAGGCTGACACAGGTAGGGTGACACAGGTAGGCTGACACAGGTAGGCTGACACAGGTAGGCTGACACAGGTAGGCTGACACAGGTAGGCTGACCCAGGTAGGCTGATGAGAGGAGGTGGCCATTGTATGGGCCTCTACAACCACCCGTTGGATTATGCCTATAGCACATCGGAACACAAACTATATTTACAAGCTTATCAAGTTTAGACAGTTATCAAGTATTTTGGCTTGACAAAAAGCTTTATCGACTTAAGATTCTGGAGAAACGCTCATGCTATGAATCTTGTGTCTGTCAGTTTGCACCCAAATTATTTCAACGGAACGCAGTTGCTGACAACAAAAATTGTAGCTTGGTAAATGTATTTCATATGGGACACAGGATGCTTCCATAAATCATTGTCAGTCATAATAATATTAAAATTATTAGAATTTTTACAACAATAATTGATTTATTATTGAATAAGTCTGTAAAGTTTCCGTCATGTTTATCTATAAAATTTTGTAGTCAGGTAACTTGCCTAGCTGACTCACAGTCACGTTGCTGCCTTAAAAACTTGTCCCCAATTTATTACTTTAAACTCTGATTTGTCCTCATTTTATTGCCTTTGCACTCACGCTGCCTTTGTGAAGTCACCATTGACAATGGTGATGAGTCATCTCTTCATTTTTGTTAGCAACCACTTTTTCACGAGCACCCGATGGAGAAAGAGGTGCCACATCAACTTTATTAAAATACAATATTTACAACAATTTATTATGCTTAACAACTTATCATACTGCTATATGACATAGATAATACATATCTAATCCCCTAACTCTCTCCTGGAAGAGTGAAAGAGGTATGTTTTTACTCACATTATTATACTTCATGTTTTAATCATTTTTATTAATTTTGTGGAATTACTTTGTTTTTGTAACCTTTGCTAGCAGCTGCTCTTATTTTATCAAATTTTCATTACATACATTGTAGTTTCACGGTGTTATTGATGTTACAATAAACTTCATCAAACATCAGTATGTGCTCTACACGTTAATTCGGGAGGGAGGTTGCAAAGTCCAAAACAATAATACAAATAATGATCGTTATTGTGAAAAAAAAAAACATAAATAACAATAGATGTCTCCTTTTCAGGTATTAATATTATTAAATGAACCACAGGCAACATAATTGTTAATATGGTCAGGAAAAAATATTATTTCATTGCTGGAAATGGTGCAATTATAAATCCGCTGTTTGCGCCGTATGATTGGCTGGTCCAATAGCAACTTACTGGTGCGCGCTAAGTACATCAGCACGCTACATCGGTGTGTGTAGCCACTGGCGCATGGTTACGATTCATCGTATAGGTACATCGGCATCAAAACATCTGTGCAGGGTAGCCAAGCCTTTAGTCTTGTTTGATGGCTGGGTACCAACCCAATGTGCTACAAACGACTTCCACAAGTTGCAATCTAACAAGACTGTTTCATTGTAGTACAATCACATCATGGGGGAAAGAGAATGAAGCGGATGCGTTTAGGAACATTCTCACGCAATTCGCGTCCGGTGTGGTAGCTGTCGTCTCTGATAGCTACGATATATGGCATGCCTGTGACGATCTGTGGGGAGACCAATTGAAAAGTCAGATTGAGAAGAGAGACGGGACGTTGATTATCCGTCCCGACTCTGGTGTCCCTCATGAAGTGGTCATCAAGGTATGTAATTTAATTTACTGATGCTGACATATCATCTGCCCTTGATGGGGCTCTTTATAAACTTCCAGGCCTTCCCAAGGTTTGCTTCTAACAATAGCTATGTAATCAACAGGAGTTATCGTTTCTTTACTGCTCGGGTGTTGACTCTTTTTCACCTCGTTTCTGCATGCAAAGATATACAAGAGTAGGATTTTTTTTCTATATCCATCATTGTACATGTCACCTGTTGGTGTAGTTAGTGGTAGAAATCTGCTTGTCCTAGTATTTATTGAACGACAAATTTCAAAGATTTTGGTTATAGGTCTCATTTTAAAAAAATAATTAATAAAACTCAATTGTTTTACTGCTACAATCGTTGCCAAAGCCAGTGCTCTACCCCACATACTCTACTAGACTGTTAGTCCTGTGCTTCCACCAGTGCTCTACCCCTACTCCACATACTCTACTAGACTGTTAGTCCTGTGCTTTCACCAGTGCTCTACCCCTACCCCACATACTCTACTAGACTGTTAGTCCTGTGCTTTCACCAGTGCTCTACCCCTACCCCACATACTCTACTAGACTGTTAGTCCTGTGCTTTCACCAGTGCTCTACCCCTACTGCACATACCCTACTAGACTGTTAGTCCTGTGCTTTCACCAGTGCTCTACCCCTACTGCATATACTCTACTAGACTGTTAGTCCTGTGCTTTCACCAGGTGCTCGATATCCTCGGTAAACGCTTCGGATATTCTATTAACACCAAAGGATACAAACTGCTTCCACCTTGCGTGAGGGTTATACAAGGGGATGGCATCAGCTTTGATAGTCTGGGTGAGATACTGCAGGCAATGAAGGAAGAAAAATGGAGTGCAGACAATGTTGGTTTTGGCAGCGGTGGCGCTCTTTTACAGCGAATGGACCGCGACACGCAGAAATGTGCCTTTAAATGTAGCTATGCTATCATCAACGGGAAAGGGGTTAGTAGCATGCAGATTCAATTCATCAGACTTTTTGTTTGTCTCGCATCTTACCAAATAATATTAGCAAATTTTGTTTAAAAAAACGTATTTGTATATTGTTTTGGCATTGTCAATCAACTGTCATCTTTGCCCTGTGATAATTTTTGGTTAGGTTGATGTTTACAAAGACCCGATCACCGACTCGGGAAAGAAATCTAAGAAAGGTCAAATGACTCTGGAGGTCAGAGAAAGACAGTTTGTTACGATGACTAGTGGTAGTGGTGACCCTAAAAATGTAAGTATCAGTGTTGTAGTTCTGTAGTCAAGGAGTAGCTCAATATCACATGACCAATATGGCCTCTCTCTCATGCGAATACTGCTCTATATGTAGGATATACTAGTGACTGTGTTTGAGAATGGTAAGTTACTCAAAGACTACTCATTTAATGAGGTGAGAGCCAATGCCGAGATCCATCTTGTGAGGAAGGCCAATGAGACCAAACAGTAGAGTTATTGATTTATTGGAACTTAGGCTATCGCATAACTCACCGTGACAACAATAATAGATACAGATATTAGTATCGCGCTTACTTGATTGCTAGACCCAAATCGTTTCTAAACCCTAGTTTATCCGCCATCATAAGCAGCCATTGGCTCCCCATGACACCGTAGGCATTCATTCAATTCCTGTTACGATCATCAAGTGGTGTTCACTGCAGTATCCCAACTGTGTGTCGAATATTTCCTCTTTTCTATCAGGTTGACATATATTTTTCATTTTTTAGTCTTGTCAATGCTTCAGTTTTTTAACTTTGAATTTATTTGTGCGGAATTACCTTCTTGGGTTTTACCTGTAATTCAGCTCAAGCCTCCACACATTCCTTTGTTAAAATATTTTGTACTGTCACATTTTGGATATCAGACTAAGACTTGTCTCACTTCAATTCCATGATACTACTGCTGATGCTACTGCTGTTGCTACTGCTGCTTTATACTGCTGCTTTATACTGTGTTATTTTGGGCTGTGATTTATTTTTGAGTACGGTTATTTGAAGAGAATAATATATTTACATGTTTATTTGTTTGTCAATAATATTCGTAGTATTACATAATATATGCCTGCACCCATGAGACAGTTGTTTACAGCTCCTTGACCATCTCATCCAGCTGTTCTTTACTGTATCTAGAGAAGCCTTTGTCTTTAGTTAGTATAGCCAGCTGAAATAAGTATTACAACATAAAAGACTCGCGGACTTATATACCATATAAGGTGTTCCACAACATACATACATTTGTTGATAAACGACAGATTTACACAATATTTTTGTTGACAAATATTTTGACCACACAACATTGGTTTGCATACATCTCAGTTATTACAGTAACTAGAGCCCCTGCAGTATTATTATTGCAGAAGTCCTAACTGTCACTGAAGAACAAAATGTTGATGGATTTTAGCAATCAATCAGTCATGTATTCCAATAATGTCTGCTACAGGCCGTGCATTCTAACAAACGCTACAATATCAGGAGTTGTCTACTCAACAAAATTAAGCTCACTATGAGATAAAGAGCTGTCTGCCCATCAGTTCATCTTTGTCAGGGGTGATGAATCCAAATTAAATTTAATTTTTTTTTATTTATTAACGATTGATTAATGACATCACTAGTTAGTAGATCATTTATAGTTGTGGACCACGTTGATTTCAAACCACACACTACACTATGGTGGCTCATAACATTAGATGTTTTAGCTTTCAAAAGTTTTGAAATAGTCGAGAGAGTTTACAAAGCGTTTTTTATACTGAAAATAATTGGGGAAAATGTAGTGAAATGGCATAAAAAAAACTTCATCTCAAAATGAGCCCTTAGTTGTTGCGGAATTTCCTGCATCTTCTGTCTAACAGACGTAAAATTTGATAAGCTCTATAGTTGTTTTGCAAATAAACCCAAGACATTTAAAACAACCTACAAACTGCCTGAGCGTTGCAGAAGCAGTCTGAACCATTTGAAAACTATATGAACTATTTTGGGGCTTGAAAGGTTTGCAAGGCACATGGCTTTCTAATCAACAACACTTGCTATCATTTTCGACATAACCTCCATGCAAGACATCTAACCCAGATGTAACAATCCATAGACAAAACAAATCCATAGACCTGAAGCAAATGATCGAACTGTATAACCGATGGTTGGAGATAGTCTCCAAAACTAACTCTCAAGAATATATGTGATTTTTATTGATTATTTGCAATAATCAATGAAAAATACAAAAACTCAGACATTTTTGAAAACATTCAGACAGTTTGGAAAGCGTTCAAATGTTTTAAAACGTAAAACACAAAATGTTCTGAGCCACATACTTCACAACAATTTATAAATACTTTTCCAAGGATTATAATTTAAATAACGAAAGGAAAATTTTTTTAAATATTTGCAACAGACAAACTTGAAAACATATTAAAACGAAATTGAAAATGAAAATAAGATGAATGACAGCATGAACAGCGCTGAAGGTCCCTTTCAGTTCACGGATTGAAGATGGAATATAAATGTTTTGATAGAAGATATAGGAGTTGTCCTCCCCACACACCACTAGACCACTAGACAAGACACTTACCTCTACATTGGTGCTAGTTAGCTTCTCTTCCATAACCTGTTTAAGTATCTTCATAACCTCCAGAGTGGCACTTTCTAACGTCATTGACTGCAGCAGCAGGTATAGAGACGTTATAGATATACAGTAGATATAGAGACGTTATAGATATACAGTAGGTATAGAGATGTCATAGATGTACAGTAGATATAGAGATGTCATAGATATACAGTAGATATAGAGACGTCATAGATATACAGTAGATAAAGAGATGTCATAGATATACAGTAGATATAGAGATGTCATAGATATACAGTAGATATAGAGACGTCATAGATATACAGTAGATATAGAGATGTCATAGATATACAGTAGATATAGAGATGTCATAGATATACAGTAGATATAGAGATGTCATAGATATACAGTAGATATAGAGATGTCATAGATATACAGTAGATATAGAGACGTCATAGATATACAGTAGATATAGAGGTGTCATAGATATACAGTAGATATAGAGATGTCATAGATATACAGTAGATATAGAGATATCATAGATATACAGTAGATATAGATATGTTATAGACATACAGTAGATATAGAGATGTCATAGATATACAGTAGATATAGAGATATCATAGATATACAGTAGATATAGAGATGTCATAGATATACAGTAGATATAGAGATGTCATAGATATACAGTAGATATAGAGATGTCATGGATATACAGTAGATATAGATATGTCATAGATATACAGTAGATATAGAGATGTCATAGATATACAGTAGATATAGAGACGTCATAGATATACAGTAGATATAGAGATGTCACAGATATACAGTAGATCTTTTATAGCCTGAGTACCTTATGGAATGCGTCCTGTAGGGACTGCTGAGCACCTTCTGAAGCTGACCCTATAGCCTTAGCATCATATCGTATGAAGGTGCCGGAGGGATCAAGGTGAAACCTACAAGTTTTATGCAGACTGTGGTCAAACTATACACTACATATATATCACTACACACTACATATATACCACTACACACTACATATATATCACTACACACTACATATATATCACTACACACTACATATATATCACTACACACTACATATATATCACTACACACTACATATATATCACTACACACTACATATATATCACTACACATTTCATATATATCACTACACACTACATATATATCACTACACACTACATATATATCACTACACACTACATATATATCACTACACATTTCATATATATCACTACACACTACATATATATCACTACACACTACATATATATCACTACACACTACATATATATCACTACATACTACATATATATCACTACACACTACATATATATCACTACACACTACATATATATCACTACACACTACATATATATCACTACACACTACATATATACCACTACACACTACATATATATCACTACATACTACATATATATCACTACACACTACATATATACCACTACACACTACATATATATCACTACACACTACATATATATCAATCCACACTACATATATACCACTACATACTACATATATATCACTACACACTACATATATACCACTACACACTACATATATATCACTACACACTACATATATATCAATCCACACTACATATATACCACTACATACTACATATATATCACTACACACTACATATATATCACTACACACTACATATATACCACTACACACTACATATATATACCACTACACACTACATATATATCACTACACACTACATATATATCACTACACACAACATATATATCACTACACACTACATATATATCACTACACACTACATATATACCACTACACACTACATATATATATCACTACACACTACATATATATCACTACACACTACATATATATCACTACACACTTCATATATATCACTACACACTACATATATATCACTACACACTACATATATATCACTACACACATCATATATATCACTACACACTACATATATATCACTACACACTACATATATATCACTACACACATCATATATATCACTACACACTACATATATATCACTACACACATCATATATATCACTACACACTACATATATATCACTACACACTACATATATACCACTACACACTACATATATATATCACTACACACTACATATATATCACTACACACTACATATATATCACTACACACTTCATATATATCACTACATACTCCATATATATATAGTAATAATCCACCTGGTAGATAGTAATTTGTAACTAAAATCAGAATTTTGCTTCATAAACTGAAAAGTTCAACAATAGCTAAAGGTCACCGGTTAAACATTGATTTTACCAATTTCTAATATTTTGAGTTAGAATATTTCAGTTTACCACAAAACAATTCTAAACATTCATTATTTCAGATATTGATTGGTAATAGACAATAATGTGGTTTCAGATTGGTAATAGACAATAATGTTGTTTCAGATTGGTAATAGACAATCATGTGGTTTCAGATTGGTAATAGACAATAATGTGGTTTCAGATTGGTAATAGACAATGATGTGGTTTCAGTAAAAATTTTAATACGGTCCATTATAGACAGCGGACTGGGGGCAGAATTGCAATGTGTGCAATGTTTAGATAGTTCACACCCATTATTGTCTACTAACAACACAAAGAGAACACTAATTGGGCTTCCAATATACTCACAGCTGTGGACCATTCTCATCGATACCAGCAAATAAGAGCGCAACTCCAAATGGACGGCTCTACAATGAGATAATACGGCAATGGAAGAAGCAAACACTCCTCATCACCCTTTAGTACCAATGCATTAATATTTTACATCAAGTAAAGGAGTCTGAGCAATTTATCTCCACACAACACATTACAAGTTATCTCCACACTAGACATAAGACAACTCCAATATTCATCACATTAAACAAGACATACCATGGCTCCAGCCTCGGCATCGTCATCACCAAATGCTAAGGCCAGATTGCTTACAGACTGTGTGACACTTTCCACAGACATCTTCTCATTGTAAGTAAACCAGTGGTTCTACAGCAAGCACAACAGTATTTATGTCTATGCATACAACAGAGCAATGTTCATTCAATAAAAAAGAGTAGAGTTATCTATAACATACCTGTGCCTCCACTCTTGCCCTATCTATTAATGTTCTGCTGTCAGCTATCAATCCACTCATAGCGCAACCTACCAATGAAATAATACATAAATGCGCTGAAAATAATATACTATGAACAAGAAATGTTCAACAATATATACTGCCCTACAATGCAAAAATCAGGTAACTCCAACTTTTAAAAAAAATTGAAAAAATCAATTTTTTGTTTCAAATAGTTTTCTAATAACCATAAAAATATTTCCAAAAAGTTCTCATTCTGGATAAAACCATGTTAAAAAGTTATGATCAAAAACATTTGCATAAATCAGGCATGTTAGAAATATTAAAATGTTACAATGCAAAAATCAAGCAACTCTGAGAGTTGCTTGATTATTGCATGGTATTGAAATTCCATAATTTTATGTCTTATTTTTAACTGCCTGTTGTATTAAAAAAAAATTTTTTGAATGCCGATTGGCTTCACGGGCAAGTTTTCTTTAAATTGCCGGTTACTGAGCCCCAACACTGCGTCAAAGTTGGCATTCGCTGTTGGGGTTCCTAAAATCTTTAGGCGCCCATCTTGATTGTTTATCCGGAATGGAATCACAACAGGACGGTCTTTTTAGTGGAGACTCAATCATCCGAGCCATCTGGATCGTCATCATCACTGACCGCGAGGTCAGCAACATCCGAGCTGGTCTGGAGCTTCTCAAAGAAACGGGCACGCCTAGCGTGTCTGCCATCATCAATTGACTTGATAATGGGCACAATTCCTCTGATCATCTCCTCTTTCTTACTCCTGGGGATGCCTCTCGGACCTTGATACAAGGGAGAAATGGCATCCAGGTCAAGGCCGGTCCTCTTGGTGCGCTTCTGGAGGTAGTCAAACTCCATGAACTCGTCATTAAACTTCCGCTTGACGCTCAAGACGTTTGAACCGCGTCTGAACTCAATCACGGAAAGTTCTGAGAGCTTTGGGCGCTCCTTAGATAGCCTACGGGCCGAAGAGTGGGCTTGGAGATCCAGAAAATGTCTGAAACTGGCTTGGAACACCTTGGTGTTCTTGGTTGCCTTCTGAACACAATCTATCAGGTGATGAATGTCAATGACATTCTTTGCCTTCTTGAGTTGACGTTCAACAGAAGCGTGGACACTGTCAGCTGCCATGAAGGTATGCCCAGACTCGAAATACTTCAAAGTCAGTGTTTCAGTGTCAACCAGTTCAGAGTTTACCAGTGCCCACAGAGTTGTGAATAATGTGTAGTTCTTATTCTGTGGAGCACAGTTATCCAGCCAGATGGTTATTTTGAGCTTCTCTCTCAAGGGTGAATCTTTCAACATCAGCAGCACCATGCTCGCGATTTCCTTACCCAACCTCCCAGCAATGCCTTCATGCCAGACGGCTGAAAGCGTGGGACAGTTGGCAGTGGTACCTCCAGCAGGAGCCATGGTGTGGTGGAAGGCAACAATTCTCTTGGTGAAGATCACCTGCTTGAATTGTTCCAACCTGAAATACAAATAAAATGTCATTCAGGCTGTCAAGTTCAGATTTGTAAAACTACAAGCAAAAGATAATTACAGTAATAATAAATAAGTAGTTACATGCTGATGATAATAAAGTAATAATAGCACATTTGCTTACCTTGGCAGCATCAGGATCTTTTGGAGATCAAGCGTATAAACAGGCTCAAGGTCTGTTTGCTGATCAGCATCCTGGCAATAATGCCTCCTGCTGCGTCTCGCCCGTCTCTTGTGTCGTGCCAGCTCAGCTGGCTGGTCTTTCAGAAGCTCGCATTGCTCACATTCTTCGTGACCAAGCTTAGCTGTACTGATGTGCAGCTCATGACACACCTACCACAAGAACAAAATTTTGTATCAAAGTTGAAAGTAAGTTTTTAAATGATGTGGTTAAGGTGCTTGTATTAAACGTATGAAATATTGAATTTTATTGAACTTACTTGACGATAGACCTCATAGCAGCAAGCGGCATTCATCTCCTGGTAAATTGGAGACTCCTTGTAGAGGTCGTACATGGCAGCGAAAGATAGCTCTGGTGCTACGTATCTTACATTAGGTGCATGAGAACGCCTGAAATTGCGAATAAACAGAAAAATCTGAGAGAGCTGGTTAGCAATTTCGCTTCATCGCCTGATGGATGATAATCACAAAAGGAGAAATAGATATAAATTATTATTTTAATCGGTTTCTTACCGGTAGTGCGAGATTCCACCAGGAAACGAGAGAATGTGACGCTTGACAGCATCACGATTGACTGCTCTCGGGTCGGTGGCCTTGCCTCTCTTGTCCATGTCCGGACACAGCACCCCTTCTGCAGTATTACGCATCATGTGGATGACAAGATTACTCTTGTCACTGTACCCAATGGTGCTGTGGAATATAAAAATGACTGCATATCAAAACTTTGTTTAAAAGAATGAAAACTTCCACAAATTTGTTTGGATAATTTGTGCAAACACACCGATTGAAGAGCTTGCAGCATACAGCAACTCGGTTGTTTTGCTCATCCGGCAGGTGGTAGATATAATGAGGCCTTTGGTCGGATCTTGTCTTGCGGCTCACAAAACTGTAAACCCACTGCCGCCGCGCGTCAAAGTTCATCGAGTAGAAGGACTCCCAGATATCGTGAAGCCTTGCTAATGAGAACTTGGTGCGGCACCCCATCCGGCAGTTAAGAGGGCACAAGCCCCGACAGGCACGCTTTCCTCTTTGCTGCTCCGTCCTCCAGGCTGGCGTTCTCAAACGCCGTGTGACTGGTTGAGCTGCAAGTTCAGCTGGAGCATCCATATCGAGCGCAGCGTCAGCGGCATCATCGTCCGTCATTCGGTCCTCGTCTGAAGCGGCGTCCCGCTCATCCGGGACGAAATCAGGATCGAGATCGCTGTCATCGGCTGCATCGAAAGCGGAGGTAGATGGCTCAACATCTAAAAAATGTGAAACAGCCTAGTTGAAAATAACATACATTGGAACATAAAATAATAAAAACAGTAAAAGTTAGTTTACTACAAGAACAGAGCAAGCTTGTTATTGAATACCTTGTAACGATAGAGCTGTTGTCGCCTCTATATCAGCCTTCTCTTTAGCAAGCTGAGCTCTTGTGAAAGGCATTGTTATTTAGAGAGAGTAAATAAATATTACTAGAGAGTTACTAGATGTGAGTAGTACGAAGTTGTACGAGAGAATGGAAAGATTAACTGTACTGCATCGTTTATATAGAAAACTTTGACCTTGACCAGAAAAAAGCTGAACATTGTTTGCTGGCGATCTTAACTTTAATAGGGGTGTGCCGAAAGCAGAGGGTGTGTCAAGGTCATTTTTTATGCAGACACAACATTTCAGTTAGGGTAAAACGATAATCAAAATCACAACTGGTCAGTGTTGACTCCAGATTACTTAAATAAATTGCCTTACCTGAATACAGATCCATTTCTGGCTGGCGTGAAATATGAAACTGTCACTGTTTTATCCGTTTGGTTGTTGGTCGCTTGGATCGGCTCGTAACGAGGAAAGACCGCAGGAAACGCGAAAGGTAAACGCACAACGTTGTTTACTCGACTCGTAAAAGCAGTAAAGAGGCAATTTAAAGCCAACTTCTTGCAGTCAGCAATCACAATGCAACAATCAGGCAAGTTGGCTGAGTTGCTTGATATTTGCAATGATGATGTTGAATGCAATGCAATAATCAAGCAACTCAGCCAACTTGCCTGACTTTTGCAATGGAAATATGTATAGAATTTTTACTATACAATGCATAAACCAGGCAAGTCCTAACTTGCTTGATTTTTACATGGGAATGAGTTTTAACACTAAAATAATCTGTTTTTTAGCGATGTAAAAATAATGGAACAAAATTAAATGAGTAAAAATATGCTAATCGAAGTAATTAAAAGTGAAAAAATTGAAAAAAAAACATAAAATCAGTTTTTCAATTTTTTCCAATTTAAAGTTTTGAAAGAGTTACCTGATTTTTGCATTGTTGGGCAGTATACTCAGACAGTATATCTTGCGAAAATTATTTTAGACCAACAACTCCTGACGCCCAAGCCTAATATAACCAGGATTCAAAAAGAAAAAGATGAGAATAAAACATTCTATCAGACAATAAAACATGCTTTCCAACAAAAACTGCAGAACAATTGACCACTATAATTGGCACACAATAGTCGAACAAAGGGCTTCAGCAGGTTTTATTTGGTGCCAGTAGAAACAACGAGTAAAACTTACCAATATGTGAATCTACTTCAAATATTTTCTCGATGCTGTCTGCCTCTATGAGAGGTGAGGTAACCCGTTTCTCTACCGCTAACACCACTCCCTCTGATGTTTGAATACCAATGGCTGTAGAACCTAGCTTTATAGCCTCAATGGCATACTCCACTTGAAATAACCTGCCTTCTGGAGAGAATGTGTTCACACCTCTATCGTATTCAGAGCGAGTGAGAAACATTTTTGCAGTAAGGATAACTACAATTGAATTATAATCATCATTTTAATTACGCTACTTTCAGTATGGTAATTGTAATCAATAAGTGTAAATAATGTTGCGCATCATGTCATCTAATTCAGGAACAAAGCAAACATGATTTACAACATAAGAATATTACAATGAACGTTGACAGGAATGAACATCGGCAAGGTAAAACACATTTGCCATGAGATTTTCATTTCAAATTTTGAATATTGCAGCCCCAGAATCAGCCTTGGAATGACAACAAAGTATTATCATAATACTAACATATGTATAATAAACTAGTGTATTTGTACAGGTACTGATGACAGGTAGCTGCATTATTATACCACACAGACATTGTAGTTAGTACAATATGAACTTTATTATTATCATACTGCAATGGACCGATTAATAATGATTCTTATCGACCAATGCTATGTTAGTTTAGATCTCCTAGACCCCTGAGTACGAGAAAGAGGGGAAAACCAAAGTAGTTGAACAGGTTTGAAGTTATATAATATAAAACAACCACATTACACTGACTAATTAAAAGAATGAAGGTTTAATTGCTTGCTGGTATTATTATTATTATTTGTATATTTTTTGGGCTGAGCTCTTATTATCTCTCTAGGAGTGCTATTGAAAAGTCCTTAGAGCATAGAACTTGGATTGGAAACCCGTGGCGGAGGCATAGACCTTATAACTGATCTTTAATTTGTAAGGAGACTGTCGGGTCTGGGACAGACCCGACCCGAGATATTAATTATCAGGTGATTTTCAAAGTCAGCAACCCTTAAAATTGTTATTAATTATGATTATCACAAACTATTTTTATCACTGCTAACTAAATTTAATAATTGTAAAGTATTAATTATAATAGTCATAATAAATAATATAATATTATTAATTATACATTTATTAGTGTTATTTATAATATTATTATTATATATATTTCCATATTATATATTATTATATAATAATATTATTATTATCTATTATTATTTCATATGTAGTAAGTATGTATAAGTAGTATTGTGCAGGATTTCACTGTGGGGGTGTGAGTTGGTAGCTAGGCCTACCTGCACAACCTCCCGAACTGTGATGGCAACTTGTATCTATCGCTTCAGCAATACAACCCGCCCACAGGTCGACTAGTATCCTTCGGAGTGGTGCATTACCATCCTAGTCTACTATCTAACTGTCGGTTGCGTTAGCTATCTCAGTGCAAGCCAGAGGCCGAACTTTGAGGGGCGAACTAGTCAAAGCTAGGTTCGGCCAGCAGAGGTTCGGTTGACCTGTTTCAGTGCAAGGCAGAGGTCGAACATTGAAGGCGAACTAGACAAAGCTAGGTTCGGCCAGCAGAGGTTCAGGCTGATCTGCTTGTATATTACTACTCGAGTAATGGTGCTTCTATTGTACGTGCATGTACTTAACGCAGTGAAGTTATTTGTTAGAGAACAAAGAAACTTCTGAGAGTGTGCACGCTGACTCTGACTTTATTGACTGAAACATTTACATTTATACAGACTGTTACATAATACAATTCGATAATACAAAAGAAACCACACCTAGCACAAGTGATTGGCTAGCGTGTACCAATAGAACAGGGTAGGAGGTACTAAGACAACTGCATGACTGCACTCACATGGTAAATATATAAGATTGAATGCTTAAGGTAAGGTAAATAAATGTGCATAGATAAAATGTCTCTAGAGCGTAAGCATAGAACTGATTGACAATGTCGCTGGGATAAAATAGAAAGTAAAATAGAAAGTAAATAGAAAGTTCGTGCTGACGCCGCCCGTCACAGTATCATCATGATCAGTATTATTATAATTTATTACCAACTAATAATAATAACCCAATATTATATTATGATGATTATTATTATAATAATAATAATAATTAATATCAAAGCGAAGTTCTTAATTAAAGTTATTATTATTATCATTTTTTTCATCGTGGTTATCATTATTATTAATTATGATGATGTAGTAAACAAAAAATAATTAGTTCTTGATGATGATTATTATTGTACAGAAATTTGTGGAGGTGTGGTAGCTGGTCATCTGTACAGCGGCCCACAGTAGTGATTAACAGGCAGTGCAGCGTCTGACTCCAACTGGCCCAAGGTCAGCAGTCTAAACCGGTCGAGCAAGATTTGCAGCGTTGCAAACCCGTAAGCTATACGCAGTGAGGAGTTGTCACAACTACCTCACTTTCCACTAATTTCTTATTCGGCAGAATAAATGCGTCGGGTTGCACTAATAGGTTGAACAATCGTTCCAGTATCACACGCCCGTAGGTCGTATGCAGTGTAAGTCGATTTGACTGAGCACTTTCTACTGACTATTGTTCTAGCCACTAGTCAACTTGTCCAAGAGCCGCTTTGTCTTATTTAATTATTCTGTACAAGTAGTAGCGTACTTGTGTCTTTGTTTGCCAGTGCTATCTGTATGTGAAGTGATTTGCTTGCTTGTGATTATCTTGCTATCAGTGCTTTGCATATGTGCGCTTATGCAGAGAAATCCAATCAAGCAGTGAGAGTGTCAGGCTTACTCTGATTTTATTCACACATTACACAGATATTTGTACAGGAAAAGTTACATAATATAGGATAGACAGCACGGTAACAAAAGCGGTCCACGCCTGTACAGTTGATTGGTTATAATGAGCCAATAGAACATATCTAATAGAACGAGGGGCTGTCCTCAACGCATGGTTGATCTCTTGAGCACATGTACAAAAATAAGCATAAATAGTATAAGTAAATAAGTAGAATAAAGGTTGTGGAGTTCGGCTATAAAATAGTTACTTAGAAGTCGACCTACTGCTGAGTCCATCTAGTGCATTCCCTAACATTATTGTAACAACAACAATAGTTAATAAATAATAATAATTAATAAATAGTAAGTATTGTATAATAAAATAATAATAATCTAATGATGACATGATGTGATGATGATATTATGATAATAATTATGATAATAATAATCATAATTATTGTTGCTGCTGTGATATTATTATTATCATTATCTTTATTATTGTTTTATTATTATTATTATTAGTTAATGATAATAATAAATCAGTTTTTACTGCTATTTAATAATTTTGTTATCAATTATCTTTAAATATAAATTATTTGTGGTTACTAAAAAGAATAATAATAATAATAGTCATTATATTACTACAGCAATACTTTGTTGCATTGTGTGTAAGTGCTACACCTGACAAAAAACAAACGGATATGTGAAATTAAGCGGTTATCAATATCTATGATATCCCAGGACCATTCCCCAGCCAGCGAGTGAAAGTGTTCCTCTTTGAGACAATTCACATCTGGGAACCCTATACTACTGAATCATCGAATCATGATGATCATCATAATAATACTATCAATAATATTCTGATAATATTAGATAGTGCAAAACCGTTGCGGTATACCGCAAATATGAACAAAAGCATTGTTATAAAAAATTGTCCCCACGAAATCGCGATTTTTTTCAAGTCCCAAAAATCACATTTGTTTTCATATCTTTTAAACTAAAGCTCATAGAGACAAAAATACAATTGCTATAGCTAGAACAATCTACCGCGCAGGCATCTGTCTATGAACATTTTCCTCATTCCAGTCATAGACTTGGGAAAATGCCTTTAAATTTTCGACTTTTTATCCAAAATCTACCACGTCCCTGAAGGGCATCGACATATTGTTATAGGATTATAAAATAGACTGAGGAGTTATGATTTGAATGGTGTATTATTATTGGAGTGTGTTCAATGTATTTTGATAATATGAAGGTTTTTCAAAAAGACGCCCCAACTAAAATTATTTTTCATCCTAGCCAAATAAAATTAGCCTAACCACAACCATTGCAAACACATCGCGGGCTTATCATGTGCGCCGCGTGTTTTAAGTAAATAATGGGTTTACAGCAAACGCTACGGTTAGTAGGCATCAGTATAGCGGCTATTTATTTGTTATCATCATTAGCGTTTTAATTTATTCTGGTTCATAATTAATCTAATATTATATCTGTTAATGCAGAAAAACAACATCATTGAATGATAACAGCTAGCTAGTGGTCATTTGTTATTATTTATTTATGATTATTAAATTAATTACAAGATTTCTGATGATGGCACCTGTCTATATCAACTGAGATACAGAACTTGTTGTTTTTTTTTGTGCAGTCCAGCTACTTCTACAAAATAATGTTGTAATACAGCCAATGCAAAGCATTTATAATTGTTACATATACATTGTATAATTATTGAGGCGTACGCATGATATATATAACATGCGTCGCTTCATGCGTGCGTCACTAATTGCCCGCTAATTGCCTGCAAAAAACAGGGAACATTTACCATGCATTTTTTGACTTAAAAGTACATTTGGTAAAACTTGTTTTTAACAGTTAAATATTGAGGTCACAATAGCAAATTTGGTCTCATTGTATCCACAACATATTTTGCTACCCACTGAAACTATTTAAAAAGTTTTCAGAAAAATTTGACAAAACTTTTTGCACTATCTAATAATATATTATTGCTATTATTATTAATAATAACATTTAAATAATATATATACTATTATTTATTTTATTATAATTAATAAATAATAAACTCATTGAAATAAATAATAATAATATTATTATAAATAATAATAATGACAAGAATTATTCTTGTCATTCTTATCATCAGATCTATCTATAATTATATAATATTATTATTATTCTTAGAATAATAATAATATTATATAATAATTATAGATAGATCTGATGATGATGATGAATCAATGATAGGATAAAATAAAAATTAAACAATGATTATTATGATTTTTTTTAATTCATCATTCCGTCATCATTATTATTATTTATTGTCAATCAATTCAATCATCATCAATGATGATGATGATCATCATCATCATCATCATCATTGATTCATTCATTCATCATTCATGATCATGATGTGGTTGGACGTGTCTAATTCACACTCACTGTATTATTTATCATAATCAGTGAGGCAAAACAATCTAAATCAATTAATCCTATAAAAAAATAAACATTACGTCAGAATCAATCCTGTGATAATGATGAAAGTAATTGGTTCTAGTTTTGGTAGACCAAACAAGAAAAACTACAGCAACAAAATTGCAAAAATGAATGAGGGCAGGACCGGAGCAAAATAATTTTGGTGCATCATAGCCGTGGTTTTCATATCCATTTAATTCGCGTGGGGGTAGCCAAGTTTCTACAACACACTTGGGTAATAGAGCTACAAAGTAGCAAAAGATATTTTGGTTCTCCGGCTTGCAGTCTAAAATTGATTTCAGCAGCTGCAAATTCAAGTCTACCTCCTGTAATAATAATATACGCTTGTAATAAGATTTATAGTACTGTGGTTTATTCATTTCTCCAATGATTAGGAATAAGGAAACTATTCTGTTGTAAACTGCTCTGACTTAGTATACTACTAGCGAATTATCAGTCAACATTTGATTTGAACAGTTAAAGAAATTATTAATCATAAAAATAAATAATAATAATTAATTAATAATAATAAAAATAATAATAGTTTAATTTAATTAGTAATTATTTATAATTAATTAATAATAATTATTACTAAATTATTATTATAATAATAAATTGATAAAATTATTATTTATCATTATTAAAATTATTATTTAATAAATAGTAATTATTATTATTATTAATTAATAATTATTATTTATTATAGCCATTAATATTATTATTATTTTTTATCTATTTTTTCAATTATTTATTCATTTCTAAATAATTATTATTCTTTTTTTCTGTTTATTATTATTTACTACTAGTAATAATAGTTATTATTATTATTGATAGTAAGTAATAATAATAATAACCTGGTAATAAAAAATAGAAGAAAAGAGCAAGGAGGAAGAAGAGATAGTTAATTAATAATAAAATTATAATAATAATAATTAGTAAATAATTTTTTAAGCTTTTAAAAATAGCACCAGAGTGTACCATGGTGTCTTGTCACCAGAATGCTACCAAACTTTTTCGTGTAGCATTATTTTAAACCATATAAAAATTAACTTTAAAAAGACGTTACATACTACACCACCAATTTTTTTTATAACTCCACGCAAACACTATAGTAATCGCACAGGCGGATCAGTTGAGCGTGACGCTATATAAAAAAGCGTACGGGCCTAGTTTAACTGTTGCGTAGCAATAATAATTTAAAAGATCTGTCACAATAATATTATTTATCTATGGTGGCTCATAATGTTAGACGGTTTCGTTTTCAAAGCGTATGAACGGATTTGAAATAGTCCAGACGGTTTGCAAAGCGTCTTTTACATTAAAAATAATTGGGTAATTGTAGTAAAATATCCCAAGAAACTATGTTTAAAAACGGGCCATTGGTTATAATAAATTAATTGTCGGCCTCAGCAGTTGTGGGATTAATGCTATAAAACTGTATTTCCTGTCCAATAATTGTAAAATCTGCAAACCGTATAGTTGTCTTGCAAATAATTCAGACGGTTTAGAAGTGATCCAGAAAATTACAAGCCGTATGGACGCTTTAGAAAGAGTATGAACTATTTACAAACCGTATGAATTATTTTGAAATAGTCTGAACTGTTTAAAATAGTCTAAACTATTTTGAAATGGCTGGAAAAGTTTGCAAGGCACATGGCTTTCGAACCAAAAGCGATCGTCATCATTTTATTTATAGCCTCTATACAACTTAATCAACATAGACGTCGAATCAAAAGACATAGAGCAAGTTAATTAACTGTATAAAAATGTTGTGGAATATAATCTCTAAAATGAATTTTCACATTTACAGTTAGGTTGTATTTATTATTTAAAATAATATAAAGCAAATAATATTTAATAAATAAAAAAATTTATTTATTTAGAAAAAATTCAACTGTTCAGTGTTTAGGAGAAACATTATCTATCATAAATGGACTGTAGATCTATGACCAATAGAGCGAACCAGCAAATCGGCTCAGATTTTCTAAGTTCACGAACAATTTCACAAAGCGTTCGGAAGTTTTTGCAAAAGTTCAAACTATTTCAAATTCGTTCAAACGGTTTGGAAAGCGTTCAGACGTTTCAAAACACAAAAGGCAAAACGTTCTGAGCCACCATAGATAACCGTGCTGGGAATCAAACCCCAGATCCAGGATTGAAGTGCATGCACTTTAACCACTAGACCACAAGTGCACTTCTTGACTGGTTGTCTTGTTGTTGGCAGATAAATTTCAATATAATATTGAAGTGTTCCATATTAATCACAAGCAGAAGTTGAAGAAAGCTCACAAAACTTTTTCAATAACCAAAGGCTTGGGAGGTTATTGTCACCCTCCTATCGAATATGATAATATAATTATTGAATTGCAAAGCAACTTGAAGTGGGGTTCTCATATCACTAATGCTTCAAATAATAGAGTCACTCAACAGATTGCAATGATTAAAAAATGCCGATGTAAAGACAAAAAGAATAGCGTATTTCTCACTGGTAAGACCCACAGTAGTTCATTTATGATTAGTAACATAATATAATATATATAATATTAAAAATGTGAACAGGGTGTGGACACTTTGTTCATATTTCAGTCTGGCGCTCTCTCAATAAATATCCAAATGTCTTAAAAGCATTCTGAATCACCCACCTTAGACTAATTTTCTAAGAAGAAAGGACACTCTTTTCTTACTTTTGGTGCATAAGATTTTGCACTCTAATCGATTTTTGTTAGAATTTTTTGACAACTTTTTTGCTTAACTTTTCTGCTCGAGACGAATTAGTCAACTGGGTGCAATGTCCTCCTCAAATACTCAACTGCTATTGGCCAAGCTAAAGTAACTCCACCATTGAAAACATTGAGAAACTCCAAAACAAGGCAATACGCTTTATTTTTAATAACAAAGACCAGATAAATTTTACTAAAGAGTGGACAAAACGGCCAGATTGAAGCTGTTTTTTAAATGTTTAGAGGAGGAAGAGAACTTCCCTTCCTGTATAATTTTGACTGTGGAAATTTACCAGACAAAGAGCAGACACTAAAATCCCCATATAAACACTGAACAGTTTTTCCTCGCTTTGGCTTCAAAACATCCGAGAGCTCAGATCACTCCAACTCAATATTAGCACCGATTGAATATTAAACACACTCTAATCAGTAATTGTGATCCCACACATTGACATACTCCTAGTACAGTCTGATGGGAAAATATCCTATCTTATTCTAACATTCAAAATAATAATTATGACGCGTAAATAATAATAATGTTATGTGTAAATTAATTTAGTCAGCGCGATAGTTCAACAACAATAGAAGCAGTACTTTTTTTACTGTTAACAAGGAGTTTGCTTTGACTCACTCAAACTCCTTGCTGCTACCAATTTTCTGATTTTTTTATAATCGTAATAATTGATGTTTTTAAATTTGTTCATAAAGGAGTAATATTTCTAGTTTAGTAGCTTAGTTGTGGTAGATAGTTAAATTGTTTCCTAACTAAATCTTTGAAATGACTACTACTGTCATTATTCATTGTTTTTTTTTATCTGTTTTTATATTAATCTTTTATTATTTTTGCTTCTTATTAATGTTCCTATCATTATTATTATTATAATCTAGATCGCAATTATCTTTATTTTTAGTCTCATAATATTTTATTTATCCATTTTTATACATCGTCTTATCTTTTACCACTATTTTTATTATTGTTGTAATAATAATTTTAATATATTTTAGTTTTTTATTTTGGTACTTTATGTGCAATTTAGTTACGCGCATCTATAGTTCCTGCACTTTTGAGTATGGTAAGGTGCCACGTTAAGCTGTAGTGAACTCCTGGAATGTATGTAAAATGGTATTTATTTGTTAGTAGGAACGAATGGTGACACTTCCAGTAATGAACGTCAAAACATTCTTTATGACATAATCTGCATTTTTTCCACGATTGTCGACATATGTGCCAGATCAATTTGTTTTCATTCCATGTCTGTCTTTCTTTATCCATATCGATGATCGTTTCTTTTTATGTTCGTTTCTTTTTCCCATGTCCTAAGACAGTTTCCGGCGATCTTGGAAATGCTTACATTGTGGTGGAAAAGATGTTTCGATTTTCTCGGAGCATTCTTTTCCAGCAACATGTATGATATTGTTTGAGTGTTTTTTCTGAGAAAGATCTACATCATTCTCATCTGTGAAAGTAGATAATCCTTAGAACAAATTTTGAATGATGCCTCATGTCACAGGGAATAGCTGCCAATAGTTTTTAGCAGAGATGTCGCGATCACACCATACTAATTTACTTTCTGAATGATTTTCGAAATAGTAAAAATAGGCTGAAGTGGATGAAGTTCTTAAACCTAAGTTTTGAAAACTATTGAGATACACAAATACAAAATCCATAACATTAGTTGAGTCTAGTAATCAGGTTAAATGCTGAAGTTTAAATTGCTCATGAGTTTTGTGTTGGCACCTACGTTTGCATCTCTTATGTTTATGTCAGTCATTATAAAATTGAAGTCACGCAGTCAACAGTTCAAATGTAGATGTTGAACTTGCATTCACCACGTTCCCATGGTTCTAATTGTTTCGAATCAGACGTTCATTTGATTCGAGTTGGTTAGCATTCATTCGGGTTGGCACTGCTAACCGCTCCTATGATAATTCGAATTGAATCATATGCAGCAGTTGTCCTTCCTTTACAGTGAGTAGTAAGCGCAATAATTATTTTATGGTAGTGAGATAGTAAACAACTGCGCTCGTATTACCAAGTAGTAATACGAGTCAAATTTGTGGAATGTTCACAGCATAAACTAATAATAATAGCAAGTAGATGAATAATATAATACTAATAATAATAAAAGCAAGAATTGTTAATAATTAATGGATGATTATTAATAAATATAATGATAGCGATAAGAAATGATAATTGATTATTAACAATAAATTATTCTAAATAATAAACCATAATAATTTTTTTGTCAAGTATACGAATAATAATAATTTAGTTTGCCCACTTATCAAACAGAGCTATGATTCAGTTTACCGAACCAATAAAAAATAATTTCTAACTAAATTGTTGTTAAACTAGCAAAGGATTATTATTATTATATGAATGTAAAAAACTGCAATTGGAAAATAAGCAAAACTCTGGTTTACAGCCAAATCGCCAGTTTAAGACCTTTTTCTAAAAAAGAGCAGCTCGAACGAATTCGAATTTATTAACACGAACGATTCCCATAATTCTAATGAATGCTCAACCCAAACGAATACGGTTTAAGGAATCGCACTGAGCCAACACGAACGAACCCGAACCAACTCGTATGAGTCACAGTTCCCATGACCCGGATCGACAATTTATGAGTTCAACCCGATTGAATTCGCACCATGGGAACATAGTGATTTAGAATTAACTAAAAAATGTTGCAATATGTTGGTTGACAAGGTCAATACACTGCATGTACCACGCAAACAGAAACCTCAGATATGTTTTAACATAAACTCCTAGTAATATTGTGGCATACCGCAACTAACAGAAGACACCAACTGCTAACGCATGCCATTGACCCAAACAATAATTTATTTTATTTCACTCGTCATCAGCCATCAACAATTAGTATAGGAATCGATATGTAAATAATTATAAAATTGAATGTTATTTACAATCACATTTCTTATTTATATTTTATTACATAATAACCACAATCTGTGACTTGATAGCAACAACAACAAGGCGTAGCTTGTTGCTATGTTCTTTGTTCTCTTTGTCTGTAAGCGATATAAATAACGCAACTTGCTCCAATAAATTCAGAGTTACCTTGGGCACTCTCAGTAGTTTATTACTTGCACTGAAACTTCACTGCTCACGATAACGGTAGTGGAAGCGCTATAATTAGTGGCGACAGCTATTTGAGTACTAATTATCACTTGCAAGATTGGCCGATCAATATTGACATAAGCAAATTTCAACGCAGTTCGGTCCCGGTGGTTAGCCAGGTGGTGATTTGAACCATAATTGTCTTGGCCCCACATTGCAATGTCGAACTACCGAAACAACTAAAAACCGACTCTCTTTCAAAAGAGTGCTGCTGCTCTGTCCAGCCAGCTAGTACTGCACAATTTTGGGAAGTTGTCTAATAGGTTGTGCAGGTGCCTTGGCTACTGACAGAAAGTGCTGCACAATATTCTATTGCTACAAATTTTTGTTTCTAATTTTGAAATCGCAGCTTTCCATGTATTCTTTGACTTTCATCGTTTTTTTTCCGCAAATTTACAGATTCTACATATTTGGGAGTAAAAAGATAAGCAGCGCTGATTGATATAGTCAGGCATCTCTATATACACTCTGGACATGGATATTCTAAGTGTAAGATATACATTATATATCTAATGAAATTTTGTGTTATAAATAATAATAATTGTTCCGTAGTTTTCAGAATATAACATATTGTTTTACAGTTCACGACAAGACGAATATATTCAAATACAGTATTTTAAATATTCGTTGTTATCATCACAATCCTGAATGTAATACGCCGTGAGTAACAAATGAATATGACTTTATTGGCAGCACGTTTGGTTTCTCCACACAGTATTTAACATTACAACTGTAACCATTGCGCAGGAACCCCGTTGATAATCAAATGTAAAGTTACAATAATGATTTTTGAAATGGTTGTAATGTACCAAAAAATTAATTAATAATAAACAATATTTACTGAATGAAATCGAAGTTCAGGCAATGAACTGATTTTTAACCAGTTTATGCTCAGAATCTGTGTTTTTATCCAAGTATTTTGAAAATATAGTTATCAGTTTTTTACTTCATTTTACCAATTGATCAGGTGTACTTTGAATATATAAAATAGACTTTAGTAAGAGCTCATTATAGTTGCTTATGGTTGAGTCGTCTTGTAGAATGTAAGAGTTGATTTAGAGATACTGAGAGAGCCCAGAGGTTTCATGAGGATTGTGCAGCTGGTGAGTGTTGGTTTAACTAGCTACTAGTCTACTAGCTGTCGGTTAGTACTAGCCTTAGCTGTGTTATTAGTCAGATGTTAGTAGTTGACTGCTAGTCCGCTGGATGTGTTATAAGAATAAAATATTGATCTATCACTGTGGCAGTGCTTATTGAGCTGTTCATATGTGGTACTCTATGTTATATTGAGTAAAAGACATCACGAAATGATTAGAGCTAAGTATTGCCTGTTGACCTAACTGGTTTGACAGCGTAATGTAGGGTTGATTAGTGATTGGATGCAATTGTTTTATCGCTGCGTAAGTCAATAATTTTCCTCAAAACTCAATAAATTCACCGCCATTGTGCATTTAGCAATATTATTTACGCTCAATTAGTTTTGTCTATGAAAGAGATTTTCTTGCTTTAAATTTATTTTTGTTTGTTTTATAGCATTTCTATATTTTCCTGTTCTGGAAAACTAAAACCTGGTATTTATGTTACAAATACTGTAAGACTGTATGATTCTTGCAAAGTTGGATTGATCACAGGAATCTGCTTTTTCTGTGATGTTTTCTTGTCTGCCTTCCATTAGGTGCATATGAAGTGTCAACATTGACAAAATTTAGTCAACTCAGTCTTCAATTTTATAAAAAATAAAAATAATAATTGAAGGTGTACCTTTTTATTAAAAAGCTCAAATAGTGTTATTTGTTTGTTTTCTATACAAACGATGCTGAAGTACAGATGATGACTGAGTGTCGTTTCACCAGCCTGCAATGTGTATTCAACCTATTCCACTCCTTCACTCCCCACCTTTCTATCCACTCCTTCACTCCCCACCTTCCTATCCACTCCTTCACTCCCCACTTTCCTATCCACTCCTTCACTCCCCACTTTCCTATCCACTCCTTCACTCCCCACTTTCCTATCCACTCCTTCACTCCGCACCTTCCTATCCACTCCTTCACTCTCCACCTTCCTATCCACTCCTTCACTCCCCACCTTCCTATCCACTCGTCATTTATCTACACCTCAGGGTGTCATCCATCTCCTATACACCCTTTCTGACCCCATTTGTCAATTTTCACTCTTACTTACCCCTCTCCTATCTACTCCTCTTTTATCTACCCCTCTCCTATCTACCCCTCTTCTATCTACCCCTCTCCTATCTACCCCTCTACTATCTACTCCTCTCCTATCTACCCCTCTCCTATCTACCCCTCTTCTATCTACCCCTCTCCTATCTACCCCTCTCCTATCTACCCCTCTTCTATCTACCCCTCTCCTATCTACCCCTCTCCTATCTACCCCTCTCCTATCTACCCCTCTCCTATCTACCCCTCTCCTATCCACCCCTCTTCTATCTACCCCTCTCCTATCTACCCCTCTCCTATCTACCCCTCTCCTATCTACCCCTCTCCTATCCACCCCTCTTCTATCTACCCCTCTCCTATCTACCCCTCTCCTATCTACCCCTCTCCTATCCACCCCTCTTCTATCTACCCCTCTCCTATCTACCCCTCTCCTATCTACCCCTCTCCTATCTACCCCTCTCCTATCCACCCCTCTCCTATCTACCCCTCTCCTATCTACCCCTCTCCTATCTACCCCTCTCCTATCTACCCCTCTCCTACCTACCCCTCTCCTATCTACCCCTCTCCTATCTACCCCTCTCCTATCTACCCCTCTCCTATCTACCCCTCTCCTATCTACCCCTCTCCTATCTACCCCTCTCCTATCTACCCCTCTCCTATCTACCCCTCTCCCATCTATCCCTCTCCTATCTACCCCTCTCCTATCCACCCCTCTCCTATCTACCCCTCTACTATCTACCCCTCTCTTATCTACCCCTCTCCTATCTACCCCTCTCCATTCCACCATCTGGTCTGCGATTGACAGGGTTACACATTTTATGCACTCACATTTCCATCACTACACACTTATGTAATACATAAAATCAATATAGTACACCGTCCAAGCATTATAGCGAGTTGGCACATTATTAATGTAGATTATACCCGCCATAAACTCGTGTCTTTGTACCAGCCAATGTTATCGATGTTGGCTTTAGATCTGAAATATCTCTATGCAGCTGCTTCATTTTCATACAAAAATATTGGTATAAATCATATTCTAAGTCAGAGGTGTGATTTGTCTTTCAAAAATTATCAATTTTTTTTTGTAAACTTGTTTGTTCCACTTTCAGGTGCTGTCAATATTTGCATTCGGCACAGTGACAAGTGTGAACACTGCAAGTTATGTGATTGTCAATTGTGGCGTCTATAACATCACCCATGAACTGGCGATTGCTGTTAACTATGGATATCCCTTCAGGTGAGCTACCAGCTGCACTACTAATGTGACAGTCACTGCTGTTCGTTTCTTTCCCACCTGCAAACTAGTGCTGAGCCAGTCTCCCACCTGCAAACTAGTGCTGAGCCAGTCTCCCACCTGCAAACTAGTGCTGAGCCAGTCTCCCACCTGCAAACTAGTGCTGAGCCAGTCTCCCACCTGCAAACTAGTGCTGAGCCAGTCTCCCACCTGCAAACTAGTGCTGAGCCAGTTCCTAATTACTATGGATCTGCGTGTGAGGTTCCTTAACCTAAAAATCTTGCAATTCTCTGGGTGCGGTTCCTTTCAAGTGCGATTCTTACATTTTATGTGCAAGTTTGCGGTTTTGGGGCAGGTGTATGCAGTTTTTTGCGGTTCCTTGTTGAATTTTGATTTTGGATTCCGCAATACAATGAAAATTATTGTATTTACGGCTCAAAAAACTGTGATGTCATGCAATAAGGTAATACAACCTATTAGCTAAATTGACAAAAAGTTAGAGAGTTGCTGGCAAGTCGAAGCGAATTGAGATTGGTTTTGTAATTTTTTGTGATAAGAATAGATAAGACATAATGTGTGAAAAAAATTGACAATAGTTTAAGCATCGTAAAATAAAGTTTTCATAATAACACAGGATATCATCTTCTGACTGGTAAAAATTGAAAATAATAGTAACGTATAAAAATAAACAGAAGAGACAAATTGACTCTGATTCTCAGGAATAAAAATAAGTTTTAGACGAGCAATGATACTCTAGTACTACTAACAACTTGGAACACTCTTAAACAATATTAATTATATTTTACCTATCTATATTATAACAATAATAGTTGTAGTTAATTATTATTAACAAACACCGTATTCATTGGTGTGTTGGAGCGCAGGTGGGTTATTTGACATCGCAGCGCATGGAATTATTGTTGTGAGTAATAATAGGCAGCACAGTATTGCATTGTTATCATACAATAGTGCACACACTTCAGCTCAGTTGCATCAATGCCGCTTTTAAGCATGCCGCTCCCCACAGTCAAATTTCGACCTGAATTCGTAAATTTAAGCCAAAATGGCAAGAAGCCGCAACTCCAAAAAAAATGAAAACTCGCGGTATTTGCAGTTCCAACGGAGCTGGCTCAGCGCTATTGCAAACTCAATCCTCTGGCTGCAACACGTATGTTCTAATAAAGCCAGGAAATTTAAAACAAGTCTTCAACTAGACACACCATAAATGTATGAATAGAGGCTTTCATTCACCGGTATAGTAATATTTCAGTGGTTTTTCAGCCCGTTTAGTTGCTGTCTGGCACCATACATTGTTTTTCTATGGATAGGAGTATTTTTTTTTTCAAAAACACTTGTAGTTAAAATTTATCAGTAATATTGAATATTTTGCTTCGTAGTGACATCTACCCATTTTATTATTTAACGCATTCGCGTTCCATGAAAAAAACAAAAGTATTTAATCCAACAATAATTATATAATTATTATTAATTTTTGGTAATTATACTTACCAATGTAATTTCTATCAACCAATCTTATCATCCGCACATTTTATGACATCACGATGGTGTATTGACACGGTTTAATCCTTGTCATTTTTATTGAGACTCTTTCAAGTATAAAAGGCAATAAATCCAAGTCAAATCAGTGATATAATGTTTACAAACTACAGGAACTACAACTTTCATTATGTACCATATATACATGTACATACGTACTCACTGGAACAGAAAACTCCCTGACAAACTGAAAACACTCCACGACCTACGCCTATATTGATATCTCTGAATTTATCTATTGTTTTCGGTTGTATTGAGACTGGCGGAAAATAATTTAATATATATTCAGATCTGATTCAAATCAAGTGTGAAAGCTGTTAGCTATTGCGTGCTGCCATTGATTGGCGTGATTGACTGCTCGCATCTTGTAGAATATCTAAGACGGCCACATTGATGTTGCCGTTCTGCAGTGATGAAAAGGATCAGCAGTTAGTGCGGGTGTTCACTGCCAACTTCTCTTCTTCAGCTGAATTCTTCTGTTTTATTGGAGTTGTCAGCTTCCTCCTGAATGTTTTGCTGTTGCCTGGTTACGTGCTGCTTGGGTCGTTCTTCGCTAAGTCTTCTCTTGGCGCTAAGATAGTGAGTGATATTTGTTTTCTTATAATAATGCAATAGTTTCGCAGTTGATCAATTTTTTTCAAGCTCTCAATGAACTATTTGAAGCAATTCATTGAAACTTTTAACCACAATTTGCGTCAACTTGGAGTTTTTGTAACTTTTGAGCTCGCAATATTTGTCAACAAAATTTTATTTCATTTGTTTGACGTGCATTCACAAAAGTATGTTTGTTATATTGGTCTGTCTTTTATTATATAAGTGAATAGGTATATTGAAATTATTGCTAAAAAAATTAGCTTCAAGCTTTTTTGTAAACCCGATTGGTTTGAATCGGAATCAGATCGGTTCAATGGTAAAATCGGTAGAGTCGAATCGGTGAAAATTTTGTGAATCGGAGAGTCTCTTCTTTCACTGCAATAAGTTGATGTTTTTGGTTTTGTAGGATTTCATTGCGTCTACTGTTTGGACTCTGCTCTGGTTCATCTCCTCCACTGCATGGGCAGACAACTTGAGTAAGATGACTGCCTACATGGACCCTGAAAATCTGATAGAGGAGTTGGGAGATTATTGCACTCCTCAATTCCCTTGCAGGCCGGGCCGTCCTGGCGACCACTCAACCCTTGTTGTCTCTGTTGTAAGTGATCTTGGCAGTTATGTTGGTTATTCAGTTGAAACTTTCACTTTTTTACCATTTTTATTATAATGTGTAACACTTTGAATCATCCTAAACAGTTCCATCATAGAGTATACCAGTTTTATGTCACTGGTAGCTTAACGTAGGAGTTATCTTTTCGGTGAGCAGATAACTCCCACTCACAGTGTTTGTACATCATCGTTATGTGGTTTGTAGTTGTTTGGTTTCCTGAACATGGGTTTGACTGGAGCCACCCTGTGGTTCCTGTTCAAAGAGACTGAGTGGCACAAGGATAGTGACGCGGAGTCTGACCCCAGCGCCTACGCCGACCCTGGTGAGTGCTCCGTCTAATTTTTTTCTTATATGCGGAATTATAGGTGCTGTGGACACCAGACCTGTTGAGTTTATTTGACCTTCAATCAAACAATTGTCTGTCAGTCTTTTAGAGAAATTTGTTGGAGGTTGGTTTAATTTTTTCTTAATATACTACAAGCTAGTAGCTAAGTAAGTAGGGGCGAGTGTACACAATATCATATTACTGTTACAGGCTACCAAACAGCTGAGTACACCCACGACCCAACCATGCCTGAGCCTGCGCCCGCACCGGGAGTCATGCAATCATCTTATGAGAGTCAGGGTACAGGGACCAATGATTTCTACACCCCTGGTCAGCCTACCTACTAGATTTCTACACCTGCAATGACCTGTTGTGTCCATATTGTAATCAAAGTTCAATTAACTCTTTCAGTGAAATTATAAGAAATGTTTTGTTTGATTCTTTGATGGTGAGGCTAAGTAAGGTTGTGTTTTAGTCGCTGTGTGACTGATTTTGGCCTCATGCATGGACACACCAGCAAGATAAATAGAACATTATCTAGCATTTTTGGTAAGATTTTCGATCCAAACTATCTAGATAGCTTTTGAGCATCAATTTGGTGTCATAACAGGAATATGTAGCTTTGCAGGCCAGTTTTATATATCTCTCTCTATTGTATGTATCATCATAAAGGTTTTGATGTTTTTTTTTTGTGTGAAACATCCTAGATTTTAGTTTGAAATCTAGTTTTTTGTTACTGTTGTTTTATCAGATACCTCCACGGGTTTTCGTTACCAAAGAGTTAGTTATTATTGTATCTTTTTTTCATTGTTGTATTCCTTTTTTTATTAGCAATCTAACGAATCTCCACTTTGTAATGTTGTACTTATTTTTACTGTCACTTTTTTATTATTTTGCTATTGCATTATCTGTTGTCAAGTCATTCCGGTGTGCAAACTTTTTATTTTATGTAATCAGAGCTTCAGGTATATTTGTTTTATGATTGGTATGCGTGCTAGCTCTTGGATAGTTTTTTTGTTTGTTTACTATTAGACAATCAGACAATCTTGCCTGGAAATGGAATAATCACCACCTTAGTACTTTTTGCGTGACGTAAGCTAAATTATGGTTTGTTTTTGAATTCCGCTAATTGCCAAATGGACCATATCGCTGTAGTGATTCCTCTACTAATTATTATCTATCTCATATCTGGTGATCAGTGGTCTTAGTGTACATGTAGAAGCTATACAAGATTTGTAGAAAACATATTACTATATTTAAATAGTAATGTTATTCATGTGTTTTTAGTGTCTAAAAACTTGGGAGTTAAAACTAGTTTCAACTGTGATTTATATATGTCAGTGTTTTGTCAATACATTTAGTTTGTTGAACGTGCATGACATAACGCTACTGTCACTACAGATGAGATATATTTAGATTTTCAGTGTTATACATGGTATGGCTTGTTTTACGTCAGTCAAAAGTTTTCAAGTTATTATTTATGTTAATATATTTGTGTGCGACGTCAGTGGAGGTTTATCACTTGTAAAGGAAATACAGAAAAAGGTTGCATCTGTTCCATAGGTATGTCTGTATCACTTTAGGGGCGTTTTGTCTGCCGCTTTATCAACTCCGCGTGTTTGACTCACAGTGCAAATGGTAAATTGTCATAAAGAAGTCAATGCCGAAGCTCAGTGGCAATGTCATAGAGCTCTGCCAAATCGGCTCATCGTGTTGCAGGAGCCGATCAAAATTACCGCACACATAAATGACAACTGACATTGGCTGACTGACACATACATATGCTAACGTCTACAGTAAAGCAACGAGTGTAAAATTTTAGTTGAAAACTTTCGTATTGCTACGGACAGACGGTGTCGGTAAACGCCCAATGTAAACGCAGCTTTAGTGTGTAGTATAGAGAGGTTAGTTTAATGGATCAAATATATCAGTTGACAATTCTGCTGCTCATAGATATATCCACTTGCGATATCCTGAGTACATCTTTGTGGGCAATGAGTAGTTATAAATTTACTTGTGTCAGAAGTATGTCCATATTAATTCATGTTACAGTACAAGTTGTCAGGCCTGAATACAACACAATTTTGATTCCACTGTAATTCAAGTTATCAGATTCCGTCACTTGATGTAGTGTTAAAAGGAAGTTTATTTTTTTGAAGTGATTTTCAGGTTAGTCATGCAGATATTGCGTGACTAGCAATCGGGTCGGAACAAAGCCTTGTCAATGGTTCATAATCAGCTAAGCCAATTACATTTACAGTTCAATTCAACACACTTGGTGCCGATCAGGTGCCTAAGTGAAGTCACGTAGTAAACAACTTGTTACATTGGCAGGGCCCTTACCAGCTCCATTTACCCATTATTATATCTTTCGTCCTTTTTAAGGAAGAAGCTAGTAAAGAAATATACTTCATAAATGTGATATATTCATCTTTTTTAAGAAGTTTTCAAGGATTTTGACAGAGTCCGCTGTTTTTGGTTGTTAAATTCATTTTTATGACAGTTGAATAATTGCTAGTAAATTTTTCTTCTGGTAGGTAGTTCCTTGTTTCTTCATTCCCTAATGTTGCCGTGAAGCAGACGACACTGCTTGTGATGTTAAAGCTCTCAGCTGATCAGCCTTCACCCTTATCAGGTAAAATTCTCTATATTCTCTTTGTTAGACCTTCAACTTGGACGCTTACCTGCATGGTACATCATACAAAAATGTCTTGGTTATCACAATAACATTCTGACTTCAATTGTCTCCACGAGTATATTGCATTATTCAAATTGAAACACCGAAGTTATAGCGTTGCCATACACCAGTTTTGGCTTTCAAGAGAGCTTGTCTCCATAGTTGGTCTTAGGGTGCTTTCAGTTACCCTACCACGCATAGGGCAGTCGCTGAACAGCCGTTGTTGGCTCATCGATGAGTGTCATTTAACGGAAGTTATTTTGTGCTTTAAACCATAGACATCTTAATTCCAACAACGTCTGTTAAAACTATATACATGTAGCTAAAGCGAGCCCACTTTAATTTTTTTACAAACAAAAATTAATTACGATGATGTTAACGTTTGTTCTGTTTTTATATACACTCTAATGTATTGTCGTGATTTAAAACGGGAAATACAGCGACAATTAGTTGACTCACTGAAATTACTTCTTAGGGGGAGGCAAATCTATGTCGTCAACAATGCTACCTATCTCGCTTAACACTTCGCATCGTCGAGCCCAAATAGCCCATCGCCGCCACGTTCTTTGGCACGCAACGATGAGGTTTTCGGATGGTATTGTTTAATCCCTATCCGAAGTAGTACCCTCATACAGGAAGCTACAATCTATTGTAAAGTTTTTAGTATCGTTGTGGAATGCGAATACCTATGCCAACTGTCTCACAATCAACTACTTATTGCAGCTCCTGATAGATCCACAAATCTATATTCACTATTAGTCTAAATTAAATGGCGCTGTTCATCCTTTTGTTCATCGTATTCACATCGCATTTTGCATATTGTGTTATATAATCAATGACAGGTCTGTGCATATGCGATTAGTTGACCAGCAATCCTTTGACGTAGTGTTATATACACCTTACAAACATTTGTGTTAACAAACATAATATAAAAGATCTGAAAAAAATTCTGTTCAAATAGTCGGCACTGATCGATAAAGTTGTGGAGTTTGTTCTTGATTTGGTGATATCTGTTTTTTTAACAGTGTGCGGTTCATATAAAACATAATTAGCGTTTGAACCAATCTTTTTAAAAACTATCAATACTTGTCTTTCCTGCCCACAAACGTTGAAACTGGCGCAGAAAAATGTTGAGAGTGGAAATATGCCCTTTGAATCAAAAAGAAAGTTAGAGTTATCGCGTTGATTATCATTATGTTCAATGAAGATAGTCTCAGAGGCACAGCTCAAATCGTAAGGCTGTGTATATTCAGGGTTCTAATTCTTACGGTTAACTATAACATTTTTAGAGCTGTTTTCCACATAGGGGCATAACTCCAAGCATGACTTAGTTTTCAGATTGTCATTAATGCTTACATTTTTTTATGCCTTGAAGTCAACTGAAGAAAAATGAACAGTGTTAGGTGAAGAAAATAAATAAATTTTATCCAAGGGTTAAAATCGATCAATTTTGTCTTCACCTCACACGATCCTTTGAGCTACTCCTCTATTGTGATACTTCCTTTTTGTGAAAGAGCCCACACGTCTGTCTGCTCAAATGGATGAATCATCTGCGTGAAGAATGCCCTTCATTGTGACGGCTTTCCACTTCTAATATTTTTGCAATAGATTTCTTGTTGCCACTTGGAGTCGTTTCATAGACTAGCCTGTGGTGAGTTACTTACTATGACATACGATTGGTGTAGCATCTTTTTAAGGTTTTAGTTTCATGGTAAACCTTTTAGCCATAAATATAGATTTATTGTGTGCACTAGTTTAACATTCAAACTTCATACAAACATGTGCTTGTACAATACCGCGCGTCATTCATGTAATCTCTCATTGTGCACGGAGTTGTCTACTCACATACATTGTGACGTCAGATAATTGTGATGAACGATTGCAAAGTTAAACATTAAACATATATTAACAGCTTTAAAACAGGGATACACATTTATGGTATGTTAACCAGACTAAGTTTTGTCTAAAACAGAAAAAATAATTACTTCATTTTCAACAATTTTTGCATAAAAAACTACAGAATTGTGAAGTAAGATGAAAAACTTCATGAATAATTTGCGATTTCGGGAAATTAGTAAAAATTAGGCAATATTTTGAATTTGCACAAAAAACTGTCTAAGACGAGAGTATTTTATTATGAACATTGACCAGATAAATATTTTCAAGTATTTATTATGGAATGTTTATTTGTTTTTATGGTATTGCCGGCAGCTTTTCAATAAATCACCGAAGATGCACAGTTTTTTCATTAATACTCAAACTCCTGATCATATCCAGGATATTTCACTTCCTCTACTAACATCACTCGATAGTCGATTCACTCCACTTAATGGCAGTAATGGTGTTATTCACGGCATCAATAGCGCAAGAGCTAATGTCAAACAGCCTTGGAGGCGCTAATGACACAATATGTCTGCCATCAGGCAATCAAACAATCAGAGAATCTATAAATAAACTCTAAATGGCAGCCGTCAGCATGATTTTATTTGTAACAGCGAGTCAACTTGGATTTGGTTTAAAAGAACTTAAACCAACAAACTAAATAAAAAATGATTCTCAACCAAAAGCTCTGAACAGAATGCAATTATCAACAATTCATTGTCTAAATTTTTCAAACAATAGTTTAAACTTTTCACATTTTGCTGCCAATAAAATAACATCTAATTATACAGCAGAGATTATTTGTACAATGCACAATAATAGCAGCATCGATAATTGTTGCACAAAAGCATTCTAGTTGGAGAAAATCAATTGAAGTAAATGCAACGTATAGCATAGCTCATTATGTTGAAGCATAAAGGCCACACAATGGTCAATGCTTGCGTATTCTGTGTTAGTTGATGCATAGCGTAGAGAAGTTGGTAGTAGCTTTGACGTATGCAACACCATGCTCTCTAACTGCATATACTAGAACTTGCCTGCTTCTAGCACCTGTCAGTCTGTGTCTGCTTGTTAGAGCACCTGCGTTTACCTGTCAGAGATTGTAAGCTTCAATCGGCTTTAGCAGGTATGTGTTTTTTACAAAACAATATTTCTTTTTATTTTATTGAAAATATAGTCTCAAAAACTTTGCATTGTGATACAAATTCAAAGTCGCTCAACGTTTTGTTCTTTTTTATCTCAAATAAATGGCGGACTTAAAAGATTTCAATAACCATAAACAGGAGTACAAATTATAAATCATACATCAAATTGTTTTTAGATTCTTACTAGTGCAAACTCGTGTAACAGGAAATGACAAATCTCTGGGGGCTAGCCCGTGCAATGCTTTTAGATTACATGCATAGTATTCATTTTTTCTGTCTAACAACATAACGCAGACACACAATTGTATTCCCAAAACACAAAAAACTCTAGCTGTATCATTGCTATTAACTATCGGCCAATAGTTTGTTTACCAGAAAGTAGCAGACGTTACAGAAAGGTTATTTACCGTCTGAGCTGTTCTGTTCATCATGTCAAAATGATGAATGACAGCTAAAGGGAACCTGTTTCTACCTGTCAATGATGAATGCAGTACTGAAGTAGCTGAGTGCTTTTTATTTGCATTGTGTTATTTATAGAAAGATGAGCACATTTCTTAAGTAAATAGCTTACAAAATATATTATATGAATGTTCTAGAAGGAGCAATGCCTTTTCAATACTGTTTTCATTGACAACAGAAGTGACTTAGAACATAAGGTTAATGCAAACTTCGGCATCTATGTAGGGCTGCGTAGGTTTATTGAACTTGAGGATATTTACATACCTTTCACCTCACTTGGCAGATCATCAGGGTCAGCGTCAGCAATTATCAATATAGCCTTAGAGATCTCATTCTCAGCTTGGTATGTGTAATTACATGGATTTGCATTGGTAATGAAAGCTCGTAAAAATTGATGTTGTAATTTATAGATATGTTTATGTCTACTTAGTGCATCGTTAGCTTTATTCGACATAATATTAATGATGATACATGTCACGTGCCATCTGCCAGAAATTATTTGGTGTTGGAAGTTTTATGTGCTTCCAATCAAGAGAGCGTATCGGCTCGAGGTACGTCTTGACTCTCCAGGGTACAATTTTTAGGAAAACCGACTGCTTAATAATGAAACGACTAATTTCTCTTTTAGTTCAAAATTTTAGGTGGATTGTATATTTTTTCAACGACTCGTGTAAAGAAGGTTTTGACATTCTAACTGAAAAAAATAGGTTTTGCTAGAAGTTAGATTAAAACCCAATTTTAACTTCATCGATTTAAAGCAAAAATCTAATCTCGTTATTTGTAATGAAACATATTATTCTTTTTGACATCAATTTCGGCAGCAACCAATGGAGAATTGTGAAAACCGACTCGATAGTTGAAAAAACAAGTTCTAGTATTCAGAGCTCTTCTTTTTTGTCGAGGTGATAACGAGTTTTTTCTTGAGTCAACTTAATGTGAAATGTTTCAGTTGATTTGTCTCTCCATATTGTAGGCAAATTATATGAAAAATTTAAAATATTCTTTCTCTTAGTCACAAAAAGCATGCTGAATCATTTATTAACCACTGTTTCATTATTTTGTGGCTCATTTTGAATTAATTAAAATAAGATCATCCTAGGATTAATGGACATTAAAACCGTATCCTGTATTATGATGCTCATTGACAGCATTAATTATCTGGTTTAACCATCTGTTTCCACAATCCATCCGAACTGGCTGATTCATCTGCACAGTCACACAAAGCTAAATGGCTAGGTTGTGATGACATTTCACAATGTCAAGGGAGACAATTCCAATATACGCATGACATTTGCAAAGGAAAACTGAAATCAACCCAAAATTATGTTGCTGTAGCGCTGCAAGGGGTTTGTTGCAGACAACCTCATTAGCATGTAATCCCTGTGGAGATTTGATTGTGCATTACAGTATCGAGTTGTGAATAAGTAGGAAATATTCCTAATAATGTGATACTCAATCTTTGTCTGTAAATAAAGTCATTGATCGTTAGAAAACTCAATATACCAAGTGAATGTCTAGAACATTATTCTGTACTGTATCAAATGCGTATTAATTAATACACTATTTTTGCGATAAAAGTAGTCTTCTTTATCAGATGTTTTCTGCTAGACAGATTCGCGCCTACATCCACCCAATAGCAAACCTTTTCTGATGTACAGCAATGTTTTATGTTTCAGGATGAAATAAAAAGTGCGTAATTGGAGTGAGCTTGACAAATTTACTAATAGTGTATTCCATCCATCTAGAACATTCCACAACCCTATAGCAATAATACAAACTACAGCAGTCATGGGTTTTTACTTAGGTGAGTATCCCGACTTAAGTTGCCACTTGGAATTGATGATATATTACAACGTGCGAGACATCAAAACTTCGCAAAAAATTATTTCTAAATCATACTGGATTTTCCGTAATTCATGGTTTGTTTATAGATTTATAAATGTTCTTTTTTAATGTAAAAGTGTTTCATTTAATAAATTGGTGGAAAATTTTAGGTTTTGCATGAAGCTATAGTCATAAGTTAAATTATCAACTTTAAATCATTCAGATAGCAAGAAATTTTTTTATCAGCATTACTGCTACAGATAACAGCGATAAATTCTCATAAATTATGATGGTTTGTTATGAGAATGCCAATATTGCCACACGGAATATACGATTATGCAACCAATAACAATCATTTTGGCACATCAGTGGAATTCGCCAGTCTATTACTAAATTTCTCAACGAAACAAAAAGTTCAGTGATTAATACAGGAAATGACGTATTTTATGGCCAATTGTTTGAGATTGTAATGTTGCTAGTTGAGTGATATTCTATGTGCCTATACAGCAAAGAGGTAATATATTTTATGGATGTTTTGTAGCAATCCTTCTCTTGGTGGCGTTGATTTGTCAGACAACCACCTCAGCTACTAGCAATGATACTACTAACTCTCCTGGGTCCAATATGATGCTACCAGAAGTAGTTCTACCAAACGTTACCACCACAGCGTCACCAGTCACAGTATGTGTCAATGATGGCTTCAACTAGGCTTCTAGGAGCAGACAATTTCTTATCGTTAATATTATAGAATGTTTGGCTAATCATTATTTATTGTGATATTGCAGAAAAAAATTATTCATTTTATTTAGTGATTCGATTTAATTTATTCGTTGTCTTCCACATATAGATTTCTCACTATGGTGAAAAAGACAATATTAATTTGAGAGGGGTTTGAGCGCCAGAGGTTACATCAGCATTGCCCATCACAAAATGCAAAATACTACCATGAAAATAACCTGAGAACGTTAAAATAGTTGTTCGTTTTTACTGAAGGTCTTTGCCAAAAAAGTGCTATATTCAATACTTCAGCATATGTTGTTTGTTTCTGTTTCTTTCATTTCATCATTATAGCTGAAAAATATAAAAAAATAGTTGAAAGTTATATCTATACAGATCATGATGAGGGCCAGTTTTGCTGTAGAGAAAGCCAGTGATAAGCGTGAGCCCAAGTTTTTTGCAGTAGGTCAGTGATGATCAGGGACACTACATTCCCCCTGCAACCAGAAAACCTGATTAATGTATTTGATTATTAAAGTATGAAGTTTTTGCATTAAGAATTTACTGTATTTGTTCAGGTGAGGATGACAACAACAGAAGTTCATCCACAGAACTCAACTTCGGCTGTTGCGCCACACAAGAGTCCAACTACTATTTCGCAGACCATTACAGCACCTGGTACAGGGCCACAGACTTCTACAGCACACCAAAGTGCCGACACCACCACTGTACCTGCACACCAAAGTGCCGACACCACCACTGTACCTGCACACCAAAGTGCCGACACCACCACTGTACCTGCACACCAAAGTGCCGACACCACCACTGTACCTGCACACCAAAGTGCCGACACCACCACTGTACCTGCACACCAAAGTGCCGACACCACCACTGTACCTGCACACCAAAGTGCCGACACCACCACTGTACCTGCTCACCAAAGTGCAGAGACCACCACTGTACCTGCTCACCAAAGTGCAGAAACCACCACTGTACCTGCACACCAAAGTGCAGAGACCACCACTGTACCTGCTCACCAAAGTGCAGAAACCACCACTGTACCTGCACACCAAAGTGCAGAAACCACCACTGTACCTGCACACCAAAGTGCAGAGACCACCACTGTACCTGCACACCAAAGTGCAGAGACCACTACAGTGCCAGCACACAGTAGTGCAGAGTCCACCAGTTCATCTCAAGGTCATGAAACGTCAATCACACCTTCCCGTCTGTCTACTACAACTCCCACAAATAACTCACAAGAAACCTCACATGAGGTGACAACTCCCATCCCACCCCAGAGCCCAGCAATGACCAGGTTCAGCAAGCAGCCAGAGGAGTCTTCAACGTCTGACCACACTAAAGAATCCTCAAGCTCAACCCAAGGTGATACTGTGTCGTCAAACTCTACATTTGAACCATATAGCTGGTGGAAGATAGTGGTGACACTGGTGGTATTCTGTGCCATGGCGGGCGTCATATTGGTAATACTTAAAGTAGCTGAAGATAAAACGTGTAGAAAGGCCAAGGACAAATGTTCAGACCCGCGCAGTGAGATAGAAGACAGCTTTGAGTCACTGAATGACAAGATATCTCAAGTTTGATTGTCAAATGCTGCTCACATCAAAGGTGCTATAACAATGAATTTATATGTTGCCATTTAAACCAAACCAACTTGGCTGTTTGACAAAATACCCAGCAGCATTAGATAATGTATGTAACAGTGCCAATGCAATAGTCTATTTACCATTCACCAAATGCTTCATAGAGTGGATAACTCCTAGCTAGCATACATTTTGATCATGTACACACTTCGACAAATATACAATAAAAATCATAACCATCCATGTTTTATACACATCGCCCGTAAAACAAATCCCTTAGTTTTATCAAAAGTTTTCTCATACTATTTATTATCTGTTGTTGTGTATTGGGGATATAAAATAACAGTGGTAGCAGAAGTAGCATACAAAATATACAGAGGATAAAAAATGCTCAAATAGGTACAAATCATTGTATACAATTACATACAAACAAAGCCTTGCAAACAAGTTGAAGCGAAACAGGAAAAACCCGAACGTATTTGTTAAAATCAAAAATTTATGATTCGAAATACGCATATTTATTCCGAAATATAAAAGGAGAAAGAGTAGTACTAGGAAGCTACATACAAACAAACAAACAAACGCGTACCATCTAAGAATTCTGTATTAATGTCTAAATAAATACCTATTACCCTGTGTAACATAAAACTGGCGTGTACAAGCAATTGTTGTGCAGCTGATGGTGGTGATACCATCACAGAATCCACCTGCACCAAATGCTTAACTACCACTTCCTACTTAGAACAACCGGGCTACAGGAAATGGATATTGCAAAATAATATGACATCATTGATAGCCAAGGGTCCTGCCTAACAAACACAAAGACTAGCCCAAGTTCTACCAATTAAGATGCTCCACGTAGTTGGAGGGAAGCATTCCGTGCTGACCAGTGCGTTCCACTGTACCAGTCATCCATCCTTCATCTATAGGTTCGCACTGAATAATGATGTCATCCTCTCCAAAACTCACCTCATCGTCATCAGCACCAGTGTAATCATAAATTGCTTTCGATACATTCTGCAAATGTGAAAAAAATAATTAAATGAATATAAACTGCATTTTGGCTGCTTTTAACTTTTGGGGAAGTCCATATATGTATAAAGAGAAATAGCAGGTCAGCAAACTTCAATGGGGAGACAATAAGCAAATGCTACTGACCCCTTTTCCATAGTAGGGATCTCTAGGCTGATGTTGAGGTGGGGGTCTCTGCTGGGGTGGGGGCATTGCCGGTTGCATCTGAGGAGGTGGAGCCATGGCTATAAAATATTTGTATAACATAGTGCGTGCTAAAACTAAGTAAAAACAACTGGAAGAAAACTAAAAATAAATAACGCGTGCATAGAGTTCTTACAAGAACAAGTTTGAAACAAAACCTTCAATGGTATTCAATCGTATTTCAAAATAGATAAATGAGAATGGCAGGTCAAAATGTTACTTAGGTTAGTGCAACTTGAAAGCTAACAAACGCAGTCAGTTACTACGGGAGATCAAGGAGGAATAAAGACCACTAGCCTTCTGCATATCGACTCCATCAACCACTCACTACACATGATTGTACAGGATATTACAAACCTTTGCTAGAGTAATGACCGGCTACTGTGGTAACCAAGGGCAACACAGTCAACAACATGGAGTAACTATCAACGAAACACATTGGCAGGACACCAGTCTTTGATTCACTCCCAGCCAAGGAGATCACACAATATACGCAATTAGCTAGCACTAAATTTCACTGCGCATGGCATTAAAATTGTATGACTCAAAGTGTATGAAGAAGAAACAAAAATTGAATCGTCTAAAAATATATTTAATCAAAAGATTACAAATATCATAAAGTTAAACAAACTAGGTACATAATAGTCTGCTTATTCCATTTATTTAGTTTCCAATTACAACGTTTGTATAATGACTTCTATAATGCAAGGAGCAGTATCCTACAACATCTACTACTCCAGACCTACCTACTACTCCAGACCTGCCTACTACTCCAGACCCGCCTACTACTCCAGACCTACCTACTACTCCAGACCTGCCTACTACTCCAGACCCGCCAACTACTACAGACCTATCTACCACTCCAGACCTGCCTACTACTCCAGACCCGCCTACTACTGCAGACCCGCCTACTACTACAGACCTGCCTACTACTCCATACCTGCCTACTACTCCAGACCTGCCTACTACTCCAGACCTGCCTACTAATCCAGACCTACCTACTACTCCAGACCTGCCTACTACTCCAGACCTGCCTACTATTACAGACCTGCCTACTACTCCAGACCTATCTACTACTCTAGACCTGCCTACTACTCCAAACCTGCTTACTACTCTAGACCTGCCTACTACTCCAGACCTGCCCACTACTCCAGACCTGCCTACTACTCCAGACCTGCCTATTACTCCAGACCTGCCTACTACTCCAGACCTGCCTACTACTCCAGACCTGCCTACTACTCCAGACCTGCCTATTACTACAGACATGCCTACTACTACAGACATGCCTACTACTACAGACTTGCCTACTACTACAGACCTGCCTACTACTCCAGGCCTGACTACTACTCCAGACCTGCCTACTACTCCAGACCTGCCTACTACTACAGACTTGCCTACTTCTACAGACCTGCCTACTACTCCAGACCTACCTACTACTCTAGACCTGCCTACTACTAAATTATTGATATGTTTTAGTGAGAAATGTTGGCAGTAACTTGAATTGCCGACTTAAAAAGAGTTCAGTCTCCATTTAAATAATACTTTGTAATTTTTCAAATTAAAAAACTGAATTTGAGCGATAAAATGACGGTGCAAACTAAACCAATTAAAAACCTAACATTAATATTTGTGTTGGAAATTTTTGTGTAAATATGAACACAAACTGTTGTCAACAGCAGAAAAATCAAATTTATTCTATGGGAGATGCTTAAGGATTATCGGTGAATCTGACAGCAAACTGCCGTTATAAAACTATGAAATAAATCTTAATGAATGACCAATTTAAAATTTACTGTTGCTGGCACAATATAGGGCAGAACATTAGGTGAGTTCGGCTAAGGGAACGCGAAGTCACAATCGTGACAAATGAACAAATTCCTTTTTTTCCGAGTAAAAAATAGCATTTGTTCAAGCTGTGGCTTTGTGAGAAATTTAGCGCGAAGGTATTTGCGAGAAAAAATGCTGATTTGCAAAATTAGGAGTTGTCGTTTCCGTACATATGCATTGCGATTAAAAACAGCTGTTTTATCGCAATCAGTACTTCCGTTTCGGATACAGCAATAAAAGATGAGTCGTCATCTTGCAAGCAACGATCGTTGATGCAAGGCCATAATAATTATAATAATTTATTATGTCAAACATCTGTGTGTCACAGTATCAATATATTAGCGATGCCAAAAGTTATTTCTTATTTATTTGTATTGTTTTGGTAAAAATAATTATTTATTATGACAATAACAAAAAATATCATTTTATTATTATTAAATTTTTATTTATTAGCTTGTACAACGCATAACTGTTGTAAGAGAAGACAACTCAAAAAATCTATTTTTTTAACGGCTACTTTGTTTTGCCAGATTCGCACGAGTCCGGCCATGAGAATGCTTAACAATTAGCAGAGTTTTGCGCGTTCACTCAGCCAAAAGCGCCTATTGATTTTATAAATTGAAGAGTACAAAAAGAACGATTACAATTTACTCTACAGGATCAAACTCAAATATCGCAGATCTTGTTTATTATTTCTATGCACCACAACTTCATTTTTGATATCACATCTACCAAAACTCAATTAAAATGAAACTACAACCACCATTTTCTTATCATAAAAAAAATGAAAAGCCCGACCAATGCTTTCTTCAAATTGTCTCCCCACTGGAAAGACAACTCTCACTCCACAACACACTGAAACCAGCTACCAAAGGGTTAGTACTGAAGGGACTTTCACCACACAGAATGCAGGGAAATAAGAAAACAAAACCCTAAGAAAAACCACTCAATTTACCAAACTAACTCATGAGCAGTCTGTAGATGAGACAACTATAGATCTCGGGCTTTCTAGCTGTAGATCTCAGACTATCTATTACCTGTAGGGTTATAGGGCGGCCTATAGACTTGCTGTGACTGGGTGTTTGACTGAGGATTAAACGGCTGCGGGGCCTGCTGACCATAGCTGTAGGCTGCCGGCTGCTGACCCATTGACCTCTGATTGTATTGATTACTGGGTGGTGCTGTCGCCTGGGGAGGCAGCACATGGGGTGCAGATGCTTGGGCACCATAGGCTGAGAGTAAGTAGAGATTAGTTGAGAGGTTAGTAATACAACTGTTACGGGCAAATGTGTGACAACAGAGAGAGGTCGTAGAATAATTTTGAGATAAGAAGTAAACATGTAGGTTCAACGCTACTAATCTCTCTACAGTCACGGTAGAAGTGATCATTTAGCCATCACAAAACAGGATAAAGCAACAAAACCAAACTTCTGTGTGTATAAGCCAAAACATTCCCATATAAGGGGAGCGCAACTCCAAGACTCAATAAAAAAATTTCATACAGTTTTTATTGTAGGTTTTGTGTAGTAATGGTAGTCATACCAAACAAATGAATAGACTAGCATGAGGTACACAGTCTATAAAACAGTATGGTGCAAGTGGGTTTGTTGTTATAGAAATGGCTAGATGCAAGAAACCCAGGGTATGTAGCCCATAGACCACAAATAGAGCTACAGCCAGCGTGTACAATACCCCACCGATGTCTATTATTGGCATACCTTGAGAGCTGTGCTGTTGTGAGTTATATACAGTGCTGGATTGAGTCTTATTGGAGTAAGGAGAGTTGGCGTGTGCGGACCCAGTCATAGGGTCATAGTCATTGATACTACCGGGCCTCCTACCATAGCCCCCCTGCTGTGGTGGAGGGAGCACAGGCTGCTGAGCTGTAGAAGGCATAGTGAGTACATACAGTTGGACTGAAGACAAACAATTAACACAATGATAGGGTTGGCCAACAATAAAAAGACAATCAAATTTGGAGTTATTCACTCATGCTAGAAACTTGACTTATTCATTATTGGCAGTTGTCTTTCCATGTTATTATTGGGTTATACCAAATGCTTGATAGGAAAAAAATGGGAAGAAATTACAACAGAAATGATAGAAAGAAATACATACTAAGCAAATCAATGTTTGAAGAACAAATATCCCAACAGACACAAAGTGAGAAAATTGAAGGTCTGTAACAACAGTGAGAAATAAATGGCTCAATTTTGCGAGAGTGATCACATCCAATCAGCAATCAACAAACGTAGGAAAGATAGAACAACGTCAATATAGATGCAAAGAATTACACATTAACGCTAGGAGTGAACTGTCTGCATGCCAACAATAGTGACCATTACAGCTAGTTAACGTGACCTCATGCCTGATCTACAGTCTGTAAAGGTGCAAACAAAGCATTGAAACAATAAAACTAAATCACACTAGAGCGGTGCGTCTCACAGATGAAAAATAGGGTTTTGGGTAAAATTTCTTAATGATATTAAATAATTAACTATCTGTTTTGGCTTAACACAAAATCGGGATAATTTGGCGAAGAAAAACAGATAAGGCGGCTAAATAAACTATTTTGACCATAAAACTTTGCGTGTCCTTGACACTAAGCCAGTGTTAGTGTGTAATCGATCACAAAAACATAAAAAGCATCCAACAGCCAAAAATTTAAAACATCGCATAATTGTAGATCAAAAGCTACAAACTGCAATTACAAAATGATAATTGGTTTGGCTTTGGACATGGAGGACTGCGGTAGCACTGCTATGTAGATAAATAATATTGATTTGAAAATATTATAATAAATAGCAATTTTTGTCAATAAACTAATCTAATGATTCATCAAAACCAAACTTGAAAAAAATCTGAAAACGCCAACCTAATATTTTTGCTAAAAAAAAATTTATACTTTTACAACCCAAGATGTTCAATGATGTACAGGAAACTGTTAAACGTTATAATTACGTTGGTGAAAACTGTTTCCGCAGAGTTGTCTTCTCCACAGGAAGAAACTGTTGTATAATTTGGAGTTGTCTGTTTTTGGGAAAAACTTGTCGTTTCAGTCATTTGGTCTTAAAAAGTATGAGCGACTCCTTATGTCAGTACTTTTACCAGGGACCACATTGCGTTTATTTATAGAAAGCCGAGAGTGCTGCAGGAATATTCTTAGCACTGATTAAACCACTAAATGCATGTAAGACGTAATAGAAAAGAATGACACACAAACGCTGTATCTAACGAAGCAAATCAAACATACACTGATTGATGGCAGCTCATTCCATGATGCAGGGTAGAGCAGGGGGACACGCTAGTTACCTATAGCCTGTGCCTCCCCCTTGCCTATTGTTACAACAGGTCGGGAGTACGACCTAGGCCCCTGTACGGGTGGCCGGTAGTCATAAGGGATATTAACAGGCACGGGCTGAGCAAATTCCATAAACTGTGGAGCTACAAAAATGTTCGCTAAGTTATTGATAAGAATACATAACTATATTGATGTACTACGTTGGGCTGGAGACACCTTCAGATAGCAAAATTATTAAAAAAATTTTAATTTTTAGTCGAAGTCAAAGCAATCCGCTGAAGGTACGATTGACACATCTGAAAGCGTCTATAGCCCAAAGTGTACACCATAGACGTAACATATACCACGAGACACAAACGTACAGGGGTAGCCTTGGGATGATGTAGAGGAGGATCGTTGCTGTTGTGGAGGCGGGGCTGTGTATGATGTTGGAGGAGCTGGATAAGAGCCACGAGACGTGCTACTGGCTGAAAACAAAGGGTTGATGCAGATACAGCTGGTTATCCAGGGAGTTGTCCTCTCTCATTTACAGAACAGGTTATTACACACATAGAGCAACAGTGATGTGGGTAAAGGAATGGCTACACTGCACCGATGGCTTGATACCGATGTGCCTATACGATGGTTTGTGGCTATGTGTATGTGGCTACACAGGCCGAAGTAGCGTGACGATGTACACGAGCACAACGGTGAGCTGCGACTGAACTAGCCAATCATACGGCACAAACTGCGAGTTTTTGCCTGTTTCATTTCCGACAAAATATTTGTTTCCCTGATATAATAAACATCGCAATAGTAATAACAATAACTGAAGAACAATTTCACTGCGATGTATGGTTGTTTTTGTTCACCATGAAAACATGATGTAATAATGAATTTTATTTTATTGTTGTTGTACTTGTTATTATTTTTAATTATTATTATATTTATACTCAGTAATGTTGAAATTATCAATCATCATTAATTCACTGTTCAAACTTTATAACAACATAATAATTCCTTCGGAGTTTGCAGTGGATGCTCGTTGTTGACAAAAATTCTAACGGAAGTGTGCTGTAAATGGTTAAACTTCATGAGCTTGGGAAAATAATTTTTTTTTTCAACCAATCAGAGAACGCCGATGTTTCTTCGGCATCGGGCATAGACCAACATGTTGGCTATGCTAACGAACAGGCCCCTCAATGTGTCAAAGTGGACACGCCCATCGCAAAGCCTTTCGATGCAAAACATCGGCCTGTGTAGCCACCCCTAACAGGTGCGAATAAACAAAGTGAGACCAATTGCTGCAATCTCTTTTATAACCAGTTTTAAAATCAATGTTTTTTAAACAAAATTTGGAATTAACATTGAAAAACCAATTCAGTAATTAAAAACAGCAAATTTAGCATAAAAAATTTATCTTTTATAAAATTAATTTTGTATATAAAAACAGCGATAGTTCTACTGATATTTTTTGCGATAAAACAAACTCTTTCAATTCAACAATAAAAGCCGTTTTCTTTGTCAGATATTTTACCTTACAGTTTTATAGGGATGGTCCACACCACCGCAACCCAAACTACACATGACTAATAAAAGCACAGAACATACGCTCGTATTCATTTGGTCTCGCATTCTCCATTTCATTTCTCCTGATGAGGTCTCCGTGGTACGCGACGTTACTTATAGTCTCCATATTTTTCCTCACTCTTAGCGTCTCTGGGTCGTCAGCCACTGCGGTGTACTGCCCTACAAGGTATGAATGTCTCATGTATATGTGGAGTTGTCAGCCCTCTATAGCGAGCAACATGTACAATAATTAGCTACAACCCACACACCCTCTAATAGCAATCAATGCAGAAATCAATTAGACACAAATAGTAACTAGCTAATTACTAATACTAACTACAGCTAGTGAGTGAACGCTGCCAGGCACACTCTTGGCAGCAAACACTGAGTGCTCTACTTTGTACTGTAACAAGCAATGAGTGACACAAATATGCAAGAGCTAGCTTAGGGTACGCACCTCTCTCTTTCTCATATTCAGCATGGTACTTCACCTGAAATACAACAGAGAGAAGCTTATTTATGATAACTTTAAACAAAGAATTGCTCCAGCAAAGTGAAATATTGTAAAAAAAATGTTGAAATAACCACACAAGACATCTAACTATCTAATATGTATATAGCTAACAACTACACTACACATCTAACTATATATATAGCTAACAACTACACTAGACATCTAACTATATATATAACTAACAACTATACTAGACATCTAACTATATATATATATAACTAACAACTACACTAGACATCTAACTATATATATAACTAACAACTACACTAGACATCTAACTATATATATAACTAACAACCACACTAGACATCTAACTATATATATAACTAACAACTACACTAGACATATAACTATATATATAACTAATACCCCATGTACATCTACCGAATAGCTCCCGATTTGCCTTACCGATTGAGGATTTCCTTGCATCCGTTTCCTGTGTGACGTAATAAAATAATCGGTAGCATTTTATTTGAGGCTATCGGTAGGTTTTGCTCGTGGTCAAAAAATCGGTAGACAATTTGTGGTTTGGCCAATCATATCACCGTTCGCTGTTTTGATGTTTCCAACAAAACTGTTTCTCAAGTGCAATTATTTTTAGATGAAGAATCGTTTTTTAGCGTCCCGTCTTTGTTGTTTGAAATCACTTTATGGCTAACTATGAAAAAGATGTAGCGAGTTACACCGGTATTGCGTGAAAATGGCAAGTAGAGAAAAAAAATAGGGGAAACTCCTTGACGTCACCTCCAATCGGTAAGGGCAAATCGGTAGGTAATCGGTAGATGTACATGTAGCATAACAACCACACTAGACATCTAACTATATATATAACTAACAACTACACTAGACATCTAACTACATATATAACTAACAACTGCACTAAAAATCTAACTACATATATAGCTAACAACTACACTAGACATCTAACTATATATATATATAACTAACAACTACACTAGACATCTAACTACATATATAACTAACAACTACACTAAAAATCTAACTACATATATATAGCTAACAACTACACTAGACATCTAACTATATATATAGCTAACAACTACACAAGACATCTAACTATATATATAGCTAACAACTGTCCTAGACACCCTATTCGTACAAAACAAACCATGTTATGGGCAATCAAGTGTTATTTCTGGGAATGAATATCCCATTATGACTGATTGATGGGAAAGGAAGCGAACTCTTTAGAGATTGAGCCGATAATGCAGTGAACAAAACTTCATCTTCTTGTTATTAAAACAACCAAATTGTAAGACAACAGAATCAATGGCACTGTGAGAAACTATACTAGCTGAAAGTGAAACTTTTGATTTGTCTTTTGGTAGCCGAAACCACCCAAGTGCTCCTCCTACTACGCGTGTAATACAGACATCAACACAGCTGCACAAAATGTAAACTTCAAAGTATGCCAGTAAAAGTTTATTCATACAATGTTTGTAATTAGTAAGTACGCAATTCATTTGGATTTCTAAAAGAACGCAATGTCTGATGCCCTTTAGACCATTACCTATAAAAAGGAAGCGTTATGTATATTTCATGTGCGGACAGCATTTGCTGAATGTCATCACCTAATAATGCGAGAATTCACACAATACACTATTGTATGCAGTTGTAGTAACTAAACAAGCTTAGATGGTTTAACGAGTCAGTCAGGTGTAAGAAAAACAGTGAAACAAAAGACTTGTTGTCGGAGAGCAGTTGACTTTGTGTAATGCTTGATTGACAGCTAGTTGTGGGCACACAAAGATGAGTAACTACACGGATACTGGTGACAGTAACAACTTTTCTATGTAAATGTACAGTCATAACTGACTGAGTGACTGCCGCATAGAATTATATAACTAAGTAAACTCAATAATAATATGTTTGAGTTGATCTAGGATAATCCATAGACAGCTAATGCATTAGTCCAAGATAATTGGTCCAAGGTAAAGTTTTACTCACATTGCTTTGAATTTTAGAGTTTTGGGCGAGTCTCTTAGACTCTGGAGTATCGGCCACCGCAGTGAACTTAGTCTCTGGATAATGCCTACAATAGTCAAAGTTACATCTACTGACAGTCAAGATAACCGCAAACTGTAGAGATATGTCAATCAGAGTCAAAAGTATCCTCGTCATTAAGTACATAGATTTCTCTCTCAACCAGTCAAAGCATTATAACACTAACTGGTACACCGTAACACACTGACAGCAGATGCAATGATAGAGAGATGAAGGGTATCCATGTACATCATAACAACTAGTAGCTATCAGATAGTAGGTAACGTTACCGGTATTTAATCAGTAGCTAGTATAAGTATACTACAGAGCAAACAGACCTAGGCCTGTGATTTTATCTCTAGTCCTTTACATCACACTATTGAGAGAGATTACTATGACATTAAACATGTTACATAAGCTATATAACTGTTAGTACAAAACACAATGTATTGGTATGCAAAGTATGTACAACATTATTGATAGCTCTCTCCACAGTTGAGTAAGGAATGAGATTATTACGCGGGACATACAATACACAACGACGCTCCGCATCAGTCGGCCATGTTTCATTGTATTATTTAAACGAAACTACTGAAAATTACAGTAAGGCAATGAATGTTATCGTCACCAAGTGTTTTCTACCCCAGACAAACTGATATCCAAAAAATTTGGTTAATAATACAGTTCACGAAATGCATCTAAATTAACCGACAGAATTACAGATTTTTGCAGTTGGGTAAAAATGAGGTGATGCAAGAACATTGGATATTGTCTGATTCCACGGGATGTTCATAACCAACGATAGTGCAACTTACAAAAGCTTTAAATATAAACAGTTATGATTAGAGTGTTAAATATTTCACCCAGATCCAAAGCAATTCATTAGCCAGAACACATGCGAGGAGCTGTAAATAAATGTATTAAATACATTACAGGTAATTACAATTGGCTACCTTAGGAGGACCATCGGTACTTACGCATTGCAATAAGGCAGTTTATTATAACCCTTGTAGTTCTTCATATTAAGAGTCATGTTACAGACTTGGCATTTAAAGCACCCCTTGTGCCATGTCTAAAACACAAACCAATCACTGATCTCAGCATTATAAATGCTCAGACGTAAATATACTTATTATGTAACTTGCATTGAGTTTGTGGAGTGATTGAAAGTCATGCAACTCATACAGTTAGGAGACTAGTGCTAATAAAAACAACTAACTGCTTGACTGACGGCGATGACATTTTTTCAGCAGTGCGTGGTATCACCAGGGTGCGTTAACCACAAATTTTGCAGCCATACTCTTCAGTCATATCATACTAGGAAAAACTACGCGATGAAGGAAAACTGAGATAAACATTTATAAATTACAATATTTGAGGCTGCAATACTACTAAAAACCAGTCATGCAACTCAAATGAAATTGGCGTGACTAGCGTTTGTATCCAAGGGCTTGCTATTGAGATGACCAATGGCTCATGAAATTTATAATAATTTAAACGCAGCTATTGGCAACTGATGTGGTTCTGTCGAAAGCAAACTGCTTCATCTGTGATATTACGCATTAATAATGAGCGATGTGTTCCGCATATTTTGTAAGCTCAAGTTTATAATACATACCTTATCCAGACATTTTAGCTCCTCCATAGGGAAGACTGTCTTCTCACATGATGCACACTTTTTGGGAGGCATATTTTATGATTGTATTTAACTGATCAGCTTGCTCTACATCAAAAATACGTATTTGAAAGTATTCCTCTACGAAGTTCTTAGATTCAAAATATGGTATTCAAATAATTGTCTATGCCGAAGAAATTTACAGCTATAGTGGCACAAAATATCACCATGCACTATGCCAGTAAGTTTTGACTGGCTTTACCAACTGCTATCATTGTTGGATTTTTAAATATTGTTTTTTTCAAGCATTGACAGTAAATTGACAACGATGATAGGCCATATCCATTAGGTCAAGCACTCAGAGTATGGTTGAAAATTTTGAAGTCTCATCGAAAATATTTATTGTCATTATGTGACAATCCTAATAACAGTTTTGTTCTTTTAAAACTGAATAGTTCAAAACAGAAATATTGACGCCGATGAAGAAGTATATCATTCTTATTGCAACGGTTATATAATATATGATGTATTTAGATTAGTCACTCTACATACTAATATAAAGTACTGTTTATCACAGTGAGCCATGTATTATTGGTAACAAACTGGCGTTGTAACAAAAAATACACATGATATATATATAATACTAAAAGTGTGGACATTAGGTTGGCATTTCATTAAGTCGCTCTCTCAATAAATGTCAAAAATGTCTTGAAAAACACTGTCAATCAGTAACCTTGTGCTAATTTTTATAAGAGAGGATACTCTTAGCTTGTTTTTGGTGCATAAGACTTTGCACTCTGATTGATTTTTGTTTGTACTTTTTGATGAAGTTAGGAATATTTTCCTCAATTTTGGGCTCAGTGCACATGGCTCCAACAAGATGTAGTATCCTCCACAAATACTCGGCTGTTATTGGGAGGGGTGAAGTTTTTTTTCGACACTCATGCTGATTGGGAAAAAAGTCAATGCGCGAATCTGGAAAAAATATGACGGAGGCTTCTCACAAATGCCCGTGGTCGGTTTCAATTGTTTTGCGATTCCTGGCATTGACTGCGACTTTATTTTGTACCCAGTGGCGAGAAAACTTCAGTTTGCCTAATAGCAGCCGATCATTTGTTGAGGACATTACATCCTGTCAGAGCCATATGCCGCGAGCAAAAAAATTCGAAACTTTATGAAAAAATTACAAACAAAAATTGATCAGAGTACAAAGTCTTATGCACCAAAAGTGAGGTACGAGTGTCTTCTCTAAGAAAGTTAGCGCAAAGTGAGTGACTCACAATGCTTTTCAAGACATTTTTGACATTTATTGAGAGAATGCCTACATGAAATGCAAACGAAGTGTCCACACTTTCAGTACTGTATTCTATATATTATTATTATAACTTATCTTTTAATTATTTTTATTACAAAGCCAGTTTGTTACCAATCATACATGGCTCACTGTGCTGTTTACTAGTTTCATTTTTTTTTACAAAAGTGGTGTGCTCTATTAAACACCAACTGTAATACAAAAAAGTAATGCTGCTAACTGTCAAAGTTTTAATAAGATATCCACTATTCCAAATGAGACTCTGATCGGTTATCTTGGCATGTCATGTACACAACAAGACGCTAGTTTGTGAATGAAGACTTTTTGAGCAACATGGCTGTCCATTGAATGTTAGCAGTTTGCTAGCTACTGAAATGATCGGTTTATTATCATTTAATTCAATACTGGCACAAAAATTTGGAAGATAATAAAGCTGACAATTTTAACAGCTCAAAACCGTAAAAAATAGCAGTTACAAAAAATTTCAATGTGAATAATAATATTAATAATAGTCCTCATGATGGTGGTGAAATAACAAAAAAGACAATGTTAAATAATAACAAACAATAAACAACAACAGCAGTCTGAGTAGACTACTAATTAATTATCATATTCATTATTACTAACAATTATAACTATTACCGTAATATCATAATTATTATCTAATATTATTCTTTTAATTATAATAAATAATATTATTTTAGACAAATATAATTTAATTGATAACAAAAACACAGTAGTGATGATAATGTATTTATAATAATAATAATATAAGGAGCAACAACAACAATACTAAATAATACAGGTAGTATTTAACAAAGATAATAATAATAACAAGTTCAACAACAACAGTATTGCTATATTATCATAACAATAAACTTATTATTTATTACTATTATAATATTAAATAATTATTATAATAATTATGATATCATTAATTATTACCATATTACTGTAAGTAAACTATTATATTTATTATCAATAAATCATTTGGTAGAGAGTATGGAACGGTTGGAGAGAGTGCAGAGGCGGGCGATCCAATTTATATGTGGCCTAGAGGAGTCATTAAGGTCACAAAGGCTAGAGTGGCTCTCGGATTGCACTCATTAGAAGAGAGACGGAGGAATGCCCGTCACAAATTGTTTAATAAAGTTGGCGGCGGCAAACATTATTCTTTTATGGCTGAATTTGAAAACCACCAGAATTCTCCCCAATCCAGACATCTTATTAGATCAGTGGATAGTGTTGAATCACTAACCAGGTATAATAATACAGAAACTGGGCGTAACAGACTACCACCATGCATGTATGGCCACTCTAAAAGTGTCACCCCAGCTTCTTAATCTCCTAGAGCTATTCACAATCCTTTAGCTACCCTTAATCTTCACTAATCCAATAGCTAAATTATGCATGGGTATATAATATAACAAGTTTCATGCACCGAGGCTTTATCTGTCGCACTTCCAGAGGGTTGAGAGCTCAGACCAAAATATAGTGGTGCTGGCCGTCATGCTTTTCTTTTTTCTTTTACAATTTTAGTTTGATAACTTACTAACAACATGACGTCTCCCCCTTTTCCACACTCGGGGGTCTAGGAGATCTATCTAGACAAACAAACATAACATACTTCGTACTTCTAGGATTATCGCCAACTTCACTGCTGAAGGTCCCGGCAATGTGGCAAATCGTCTGTCAGTAATTTGTCCAGTATAGTCAATGGGAAATCAGGGGATTGCCAGTCTTGGGACCTAGCCAGTCACAGGGGGGACCATGTAGTGAGCTACTGAGGGGCAAGGAATTCCAGACTTTCGCTGTAGCAACGAAGAAGCTCTTTTGGTGTGATTTTGAGTTGCAGTGGGGGATGGTGTACTGCTGGTCATGGCGTCTTGAGTAGCCCAAAGTTGAGATGTGCCTGTCGAGGAAATCCTCAACACTGGTCGTGACCGCCCCAAAGTGCATGGCCCGGAAGAAACCCAGTCTGCTCTCTCTTTCCTCCTGGAGATGCTTCCACCCTAGTTCTGATATAAGGGCAGTGGAACTGGTGGTATGGTCTGTTCTTGGTATGTTGTTCACCATTCGAGCAGCTTTACGCTGCACCGACTCCAGTTGTTTGGTTTGGGTGGCTGTCAGCGAGGTGTCCCACACTGTGGATGAGCATTCCATGATTGGTCTAACTAGGGAACAGTAGGCTTTGTCTCTGAGTCTGTTTAGAGATGAAGTATGGTTCTATATATGAAACGTGAATTACCAGAAGCCTTTCCTTTTATGCAGCTGGTGTTAGTGTTCCATCAGAGGGTACTCTCTATTTTCACTCCGAGATACTTGATTGTGTCGGTTTTCGGGATTGTTTTGTCATGAAGGGAGTATAAGTTGTTTGATTTGCTGCTCCTCTTCCTGCTAAAAGTGATGAGTTCGCATTTACTGGGGTTGAACTGCATATGCCAGAGGGACTCCCAGTCTTCAAGCGCTCTCAGATTATCTTGCAGTTTGAGTTTGTCGCTGTTGTCAGTGGTTGTGTACACAACGGTATCATCATCAGCAAATAGTGACAGTCTTGACTTTTGATTTAACTGATTTGGGCAGGTCATTTATTTATGTATTATTATCAAGAAAAGTGAGGATCCTACGACTGAGCCCTGGGGTACACTAGAGGTGACACTCACTGCAGGGGGCAGAGTAGTGGTGGCCGTCAACTGCCACCGTCATGCCAATAGAATAATAATATATAATTATTACTAATTATTATTATTTATTACAATTAATTATTATTATATAATAATAATATCATAATAATATATATATAACAACTACTATTCATTCAGCATTGGCATGACGATGGTGATGATGATGATCACGACGATCGATGATTATCATTATTATACTTATTTAATAAATAACAATTAATAAATAATAATAATCTTCTATCTACTACTACTTCCTTATTTATTATTATTACTAACAACTAACTAACTAACTACTACTAACTAATAGTAATAAATAAATAAATAATAATAAATAAATAAATGAGCATTGTTGTTGTTGTTGATTTAAAAACGAAGGCGCATTCATTGGCTTGACAGTGAAAAATAAGAAAAGACCAAAAACATTTGATTACATTCTGTTACTAATCCTAATTACTACTATTGTCGTGGGTGGTACGTATTTTTTCTATTATAATTATTAGGAGTGCTGGACGTAGTGTGTGTACTATTATTATTTGCAGCTTTCAACCCATTTCTAATAACGGAAACGTGAACTCTCTGTTCCATGCGCATTGAACTGTAACATAATTTCGATGTTTGATTGGTTAAAGTAATTTTTCTAAATACAATATGGCGGGAATAAAAGGTTGAGTTAGTATTATTATTACAATTAATATGTATGAAAAAGTAAGAGCTGGATTGATGGCGACAAATAATGGATGGCTTTGGCAACGATGAAATATACCTGTTTATTAATCTTTCTATTTGTCATAATCATATCAGGATCTGGTTGCTAATTACACTACTATGATTATTAAAAATAATAATTAATAAAAGAGCCTGCTGCTGCTGCTGCTGCTGTCTGTCTTCTTCTTAGACTTCTGTCTGCTTTTGTTTTTGTTTTTCTGACAACAGTGACATGGATGACTGATTATTGATGATGATGTGTCATAATAATAATAATAGTCATAATAATAATAATGGTAACAAATAAGTAAATAGTAATAATAATAAATAATTATTTTTATAATAAATAAATAATAATAAATAATAATAATGATGATCATCATCATCATGAATCATGATGATGATCATCTTCCTATTACTGTGAGGAAAAGGGGCTCAGCTGGTACATTCTCTTAAATACAAACAGCTTGCACCCACTATAGTCTTATCTTGAATCACTGCATGTACAAGCAGAGCATACCTACAACAACAAGTACAAGCTCAATCACTTAGGAGGACAACCTGCTCGAAACGGCCTTATTGTAGGTCCGGCACTAGTGTTGTCTGATGGATAGCAGGCAAAAAGGACAGAGAGGCTATTATTTGTCAGACGCTAGCCTACCAAAAAGTCTTTCTTCAGGCGAACCATGCCTAAGGGCAGATATTATTAACAAAGCTTGTCTGACCGTGAGCTGTTTGCTAGGCTGGCTCGAAGAGAGATAATGCAGGTGGCTACCAGCTGTGCCTCTTCCTATTACTGTGAGGAGGAGAGGCTCAGCAGCGCAGCTGCTTTTAAGCTTGCAAGGTTTGACCTTTGCCCTTGAGGCGGTTCAAAAGTCACAGCTTCAAGTATAATAGTAATAGAAAAGAGAAGCAAAAAATGTTTCGAGCTTAACAATAAATGTGCTTTGCAGCAGCATATAAAACATGGCTTAATAGGATCCTGATTGCAAATAATAATAGTACTAAATGTTTGTGATTGTTTATTTCTAGGTTAACTAGTCACAGGAAGTTGTGGTAAATATTTTCTGTACATACTACTACTAGCTACTAATACAATATGTACTAATAACTAGTAGTAATATTTAATATTTATAATTATTATTTATTATTAGACTTAGATTTAGTTACAGTAATACTTGCTACTTACTAAAACCTAACCAAAACTGTCGGCTGATATTTACCCTGAAACGAGCCAAGTAGAGGTGAAACCAAAACTTCAAGGAAAGCTGATATCCTCAGCTGGCTCCGGTATAGTCAAGCAGTCAAACTTGTCCAGACCCAAAGGATATCTAATGTTGGCTGCCTCTACCACAGTTGCCATGGCGAGATATTTAAGGGGAAGTTGTCAGTGAGGTATCATGGAGGAGGATACTCACTTTCTTTTATTTCCCCTAGTTACTTGCCTGTTGCTACTTCTACCAGGCAGCGGATAACTGCGATTAATAGTAGTTGACTCACTTATCATACGTTGAGGCACTTCTGCGATGTGAACAGTTCATTCGCCAGCATTGGTGAAGAAGTCGGGTTCCCTGGTGCATGTATGCAGCTCTCAATGCCTGTTGCTGTGACGCCAAAGCGCCCTAGTGTCAGGCAAAGAGAGACGGCAGAGCTCACAGATACAATCCATGGTTGTATGAGGCTACATCAATGCTGACCAACATTTACAACTCCTGCCACTCAAACAGATAGTTGATAGCCTGGACTTCATGGTTCTGAATGACCAAAATGGCCAGCTAATGTTGCAAAAAAGTCACCAACTGCTAGCTTCCCTTTAAAGATTATTTCTGTCATGATTTTCCTAGGAGCGTAGTACGTCTGATCAGTCAGAGGATTAAAGGTATCATCTATTTTTAAAGACGTGGAGTAACAGTTGAACTTGTCTTAAATTGTTGCTGGCTTGGCATTTTGTCTGTATTTTTCATGCAAGCGTTTTATTATAATCCGCTAGTGAATATTGAGATTTGAGTTAGAATTCAGTCTACATACAGACTCAGAGCGGTATGCTCAGTATTGCATGTACTGCAGTTGTCCACACCTTTTTACAACATATATGAAAACAGGAATTAACAGTAGACTAGTTGGTAGCATTCTTGTCATGTCTCCTGATTTGTCAGGAACACACCTGATGCTTGAGTACAAAATTTCCCTGCTCCTGAAAACTGCTGAACTCCCCGAAATCTTCTAAAATTTGAATGTCCTCTCAAGAAGCGCCCAAAAACTACACTTTTACTTTTCTGTAGAGAAGAAGCTAGACTGTGAGATGGCTCAAGGTGTGCATTGCTTCTATACTACCATGAGATAAATAGTTGTAGTTCTACGTGGTAGTTTTTATACCGCATCCCATATTCAAGTTGCATTCGTTTAAACAATTGGCTTTGTGAATTATTAAATGAATAATTATCTCACTTTGCATTTACACAATCACCCCATCTATTCCCTCAAACCCTGTTGTGGCCACCAAAACCAATAGGTCCAAAATATCTTCCTTTTGTTTGCAAACCAGCATGGCAGGTATGGTTGGTAGCTGTATCAGTTTAGCCTGTAGTTCTTTTTTAATGGACCCTGGCAGCTGAATAAGTACAGCTGTGTGTATCTTGCGAGCAGCTGTGTTCAGCTCGACAACAAGTCTGTTTGCAGTTGGTCTTCAGACGTAGTCAGTACCTAAAGTGTGTTGTCACTTAATGTTTGGGAGGGAGGGGGGAGTCAGGCTGAGAGTTTGCTAGCTAGTTGTCTTGTATTGCATTAGCGTGGTAGCTGAGAAGCACAGACATTTACCCTTTGTGAGTCTCAATGCCTGACCTTAAGGTGTGGGTCTGCTAGCCTGCAACTCTTGTAAAAATTCTATGGTAGCTGATGAGCATAGTTGTGTTACTCAGTGCGAAAATTAGCTGGTTTCAACTCTGTTGTGAACTTTGCCAGCCAAATGATCTGAAGCTGTGATCCGATAGCTGTGAAGTCTAGCCTTATCACAAATGGATACAGCTGTCAGTGTTCAGCGCCGGAGTTTGCTAGTCTGTCAGTTGTTAATGGTGGTGGTAGTCTGCGATCGTTGGCTTATCTCTTGGTCGTTTCCAGGTGGCACAAGTATAAGGTTGTCTCACCTTGTCCCTATTTTCAGGCATCGGTACATTTCAACATATATACATGTATTTCCAGTTACTAAATGACCAATACTATCTTTTAAATTGCTGTGTAAAGCGATCAAACTATGGATGAGCTGACTGAGTCTTAAAATTGTTGAGGTACACCTCTTATTGAATGCTATGTTTCTAAAGAAGGACAGGTAAAAGGGGAGGTAAAAGGAATTTTAAGAGCCTCAAGGAAATGATGAATGAAATGATAGATCACTATCAGTGATTTTCTACCCACACCTATAAAACAAGAGCTCAGCCACAGAGCATTCCTGGAGTGGTTTTCACATAATAGTAAAATTTTTCTAACAATAATAAGAAGAGAACAGGCAAGGACATGATTTTTGTAGCTGTAGTCGAGCAAAATCAATTTTAATATGTTTAAAAGTTGGATGGTTTTCTCTTCCACTTGTAAACTGGTATACAGACTATTTTAAATTTGAATTATTTACGATTGATTGTTCATGTCGTTTACACCATAAAGCTATGTTATATGATAATATTTATTGAGAAGCTAGACAAGTTTTGGCTTCATAAGTGATTCCTGGGAAAGCAAATCCTGATGCTTGTTGTAGTGATCCTTTTTTCAATAAAATTCCAATTTGTTGTGAAACTTACCTGAAAATGACTTGGATTTTTTAAGCATTTATGTAATAGAAATTTATCTTACATCAAACTTTTCATTATTGATTGATTTGTTCACAGACATTGAAATGGATAATCAGGATTTGAGCGTCCGTCATAGAAGTTCTATCTCTTCGTATGAGAAAGAGTTGCCCTTGGCTGCTGAATACAGAGAAGTGATTGAGTTGGTCGTTTCTCGCTGCTTCCTTTATCTTCGGTACTTCTTCAATTCTACTTTGTATTATTGCAAACACCTTCGGAATAACCCAATGAACACCCAGAAACCCAGAGAGTTTCAAATTTGGATTTTTTTCGTTGTTAGGAAACTATCATTTAAATAGTTGTTATTATTCATGTATTCAGTTTTTTCATAACTATTTATTGGGAAAATTGATATTTTTTCTGCAGGTTGCACAACTTTGAAAATGCTTTCCCTGACGTGGATGAAGAATTGCTGAAACGATTGCATGACCAAATGATAACAAACCTTCATACATTTATCTCGGTAATTAGTTTTTTCTACTGATATGCTTATCTGTGGTTTGTTGAGAAATATTTTAGTCTCAATTGGTAACGGTATGTTGAATTTACTCATAAAATATTCATCTTGTTTGATATACGATATCGTCCACAAAAAGTAGTTTAAAGAGGAAAATAAAATCAGCAAACATGAGATTTTGTGTTGTGAGTTTTTTATTAGATGTGAATTTTTTTATCAGATTTGAAAACAACCAAACACTAGATGGTAAAATTGGGTTTTGGATTTTTCATTCCTGTAAGCCGGATAAGGCTTGGGTACACACCTTTGTTTTGGTGCCAATATCTGCTTATACGGTACTTGGAAATAGCCTAGTGTACCAAAACTATATAACAAATGGGGGGTCCCACCAGAGTGGTTTCACTTTGGCAATGCAACTGGAAGTAGCTTATTCAGTCGTTGGACTTACCATTAGAAATCACGAAGTGCTTGACCATTATCCTGAGTTGAGAAAAGGTGAACGCTTTGTATGACAAAAATTATGTTTTTCAGAAAGCTCAAGGGATCAATGAAGCCTTTGAAATTTTTTCCTTGTGAAGATATTGAATTATTCACTTGGGAAAAATTAATTAAATATTATGCTCGTAATATTACGTAGTGGGGATATAGTTTTTATTTCGAGTTTGGTTAGGTTTGCCGACGTAAATAAATGAAGGTGTGCTCTTGCTGTAGCCTGGTTACACAGTTGGTACATACTGAGATGCTTTCTATGAACGGCGCACCGTCATTATTATACCCTCCGTATCTATCTACTGGTCATGAATTGTTGTTTGCGAGTTTCATAAACCTTACAAAAAAGATCCACTTTCGTTAATGCTAATAGTATTTTAGCATCCTAACATCGTAGAAAATAGACTTTCAGTATCTTCATTACCGGCGCCCCCTATGTAGCTGCTGTGCCCCATTGGTTCAGACAACTCAGACTTGTGGGTTGTGATACATGTCTATAACCTGGCTTGTTTTGTGTTTGTTAGGAGAAGATTTGTGATGTTCTCAATGAAACTCAAATAACGTCCTCTCTCAATGAGCTTTACCAGCTTATCAAAAGTCAGCCAGTTAAATTCACCAAAGTATGGTATGTGTGTATATACCGCTTTCTTGTGGGATTTGTCTTCTTTTTAAAAATGAGTGAAATGCTTTTCATTGAAGTCTCACACAATGTTTCCAACTCTATGGAGATTACAGACATCAAGACATGCTAGAAATATTTGAATACGTTCTGCTAGTTGTAACTATGTCGTGTGAACTTCAATGGAAAAACTATCTTTTATTTTGCTCAATCCGTGTGGATTTTGTTTATTAAAATTTAGTAAAGACATTGTTTAACCACTCATCGCAAAGTTCGTAACTGATTTTGATTAAATTGTGTACAAACCATTTTGTTTATTTTATCTTTTTAAACTAAAATTTAAATTAGTTGAAATTTCTAGCATAAGTATTCTTCTATTTTTATCGTATATTTATCGTACTTTGTTTACTGGTAATGTGTAAGATCATACATCTACACAGGCTATTTAGCGCTCGCAGAAAACACCGTTGGTATATTTGACTTCCAAGACACATGTGGGAGGTGTGATTCGCTTATAACGATTTTGACTGAGAAAAATTCCATCGTGGTGACACCAAGTAATTGATAATGCAAGCGTTAAAAAGCTCACATTCTAGATATTACTGATTTTGCTCGCGAGATCTAATATGGCGTATCTACGAATTGAATTTTTTCAGTGATAGGCAAATTACATCAAACTTTGTGGCTAGCTTCGTGTGTACTCTGGTCGACTCTTCAGATGTATAACTGCCTCCACAAGGCGCGCTGGATTGCTCGTTAAAAAAAGCCTGAGCCATAAGGTTTTGTTTTTTTGGCATTGCTTGAGCCACTTGCCAGATACCACTTTCATTGATTGTTCTATGTACTGGTAGACTTGGTTATCTCAGTGCATTTGTGGTGAGCTGCTGTTAGTAACGTCTGTCATCAATTACTGTATAATAGTTATTTATCTTCAGTTCTTTAATACCGCAATCACATTTATTCTTATTATTAGCGGTTAATATTAATAACTGATAATAAATGATTGAGAGAAGACGACTCTGCATGCATAGCATAAAGCCTGGTTGACATACATATCGTTAGTGCTTGCAAGCCATCGCAGTACATTGTACGATTACGTGCGATACACGTTCACATAAGCTTGGCATAAATTATGATCGCGCGAAGTATAATCACTCTCTTGACTGGGGGGGGGGGGGGGGTAATAAAATTCCGAAGCCCGTCTCCACTCACTGGCCAATGATTATATATATTAAATGAATCATCATTGTTCAATGACACCAATCTGTTTATTACTTTTAATTTTATTATATTGTTACTCATTTTATTATTAAATATTATTCCATAATTTTCACTTCAATTTATAACCATTGCTCAATGGTGCATTATTATCTTTATATATCATTTTTGAATCTCAGTTAACAGTAATATAATTATTATACATATAAGTCGACTATCATAATCTTTTATTCAAAAAATCGATAATAAATAATAACAGTTGATGTTAATAATTATAATAATAACAATAATAATTTGGTTATTTATTATAATTTTTCGATGGCAGTCATGTTTCATGAGTAACCTTGACCTAACTGTGGTTGCTGAGAAAGCAAGAATATTGTACGCACTATCGTATGATGTCGCAGAAAAGTTTATCTAGCTGAAATTTTCTGTGGGCCTCTGCGACTGCGTGCACCATCGTATGAGCCACTGCAATGTCTGAGTTTACATGTATCGCACACAGTCGTAGATCTACTGCAATGACAGGCGAGCACTTACGATATCTATGTGAACCAGGCTTAACAAGCATCATGCAGAGCCACATATGGCCCTGGCTCCATGTAACATGGCAGTTTTAGGTGATGTCTTAAAGCATCTGTAGCTTGCGGCAGGCATGATCTGCTAATGGCGTGCCATGGAGAAATATTAGTGGGTGAGGGAGACAACTCTTATATTAAATATTTCGGCAAATGCTCAGTAATAGCAAGAATGTGATGGTCCTCAAATTTTTTGTGATTTTCTTTTGTGGCTCAACCACACATCAGAACATTTCCTGTCGCTCTTTCCTTAAAAATTTAAAAAAAAACTCAGTTACTAAAAATATTTCAAGTTTCAAGCAAACTGGTAAATTTTTATCTGATAAAAGTATTGACCGTTGAAGGATATAACCAGATTTAATACAAGATCAACTTTATGTAATATTCTATTCATCTAAGCAACTGTTGATAATCATTCATGCCATAATATGAAAAGCTACAAGAAACGACCATCTTTGCATAGACATGAATAATAGTTTTTTCTTGTTTGTAATACAAAAGCGTTGAAAGTTAAACCGCTGCCCACTTATTTTAAAATTTAGACAAAAAATAACAAAACTTTTGTTTATGACAGGCGGCCCTCTGGTAATGCACAGGCTGATTTGGAAGCTCACATACAAAATCTCTCTCTGCAATGTGAAACACTTCTAACTGACATGTTAAACCAACTTAAACAAGAAAATGCTAGAAAGTGGGCGGAGATAGCGGAAGAGGAGGAGGAGATAATAAAAATACAGGAGGAGATAACTCGGATAACTAACAAAATCAAGGTAAGCCATGCAAATCTTTCCTCAAAGTTGTTTGATGGCTTCATTGCCTGAATATTGATACGTTTTAATATTCTATCGATTATTTTCTTTGCATTTTACCAAAACCTGAATTTTTTTTTAAAAATAAATAATTTGATGATACTTTTTATTGTCAAAACAAGTTAAAAAATAATTTTGGAACGCTGTTAATTATAAACGAGAGCGTTTTTGTCATTTTCAACGAAGTCATCGATACTTGCCGGAGGTAGAATAAAAGCGACTTAGTATATGAAACATCTAAAGCTCTCCCTGCGTGGTTGATAGTTGGAGATTATGGTAGAAACAGGTTTAACTGATCAAATAATATTACCAGAGAGATGGTAATTGCTTATACTATTACAATGGGTACTGTGGATTTGTTCAAAAGCCATTTGTTTCTGTAAACTGCTCGTTAACTAGGATATCATTACTTGCGATATTCTTTATTTTCATTAGATCTTGTTTATTATATAATATCGTTTTTAACTCGCTTGACAAAGTATTAAGACAGACTGATTCAAGGTCACTGCAACAAATTTGCTAATACTGGATCTAAATTCAGCTCTAAACTGTCGTACCGTTTTGTTACCGTTACCACGGTAACACCTATACGTGGCAGCTTTGTCTTTTCAACAGGAGCATCATTAAAAATTTAGATTTGCTTTCCTCTGCAAAAATAACAATTTTTTTTTATTCATTTTCTCAAAAAACTGCATGCAGTTCCTTGTTAGTGTACTTCTCCTGGTGTTTACCCCATTATCGAGCGTTTTTGAAGATTACGTCTGAATGACTCATCCATTCGCTTTATTTAATTTGAAGGCTGCAGAGCTCCGAGCGTCTTCAGAAGTCAAGCTCCCAGACTAGCATTTGCAGAATTGCCTTTTCTTTCCAGATAATAATTCTATAGACAATTAGATAAATGTTGCTAACTTTTTCACTACTATATTTTTCGATTGAAATAAATAACACTAACGAACAAACTTATTTTTTTCTCATGAATCTTTTCGAATTAAATATACTGATACAGTTACTATTCTACCCAAATGCATGTCTTGTGAATGTCGGTGAACCACAAATCAAGAAAAGGTCTGATCACATAGAGTAAAGCAGGTTGTATAAAATTTGGAGTTGTCCTCTCGTCCATCTGTAAGTTGGAACCATTGGATTATTATATTATTTGACCTTATAATTTCTCTACCAGTGGCTAAGTACTACAGATTCTGTAATGGTAAAGAGGATGTCAACAGTTCAATAATGGATGAAATATTGTAATATTTGGTCTTATTTGGCAGAAAACGTAGATAGCAAAGTTTACTCTTTGTAATTATTTGCACTGGTTAATTAGATGTGTGAAAACATTCTCTTTCTCATGTTACACAGCCGTAGGTTTTGTACCATGGTTCTTTGTTCCGATTCCTTTCACCTTGCGAGGGCATCTTATCATAGCATTTGAGCTGCGTCGATCCATTGTCAGCTTAACAGCTTTTCTTTTGCTGCCGTATCGGCAGCAAAGAATATCAGTAAACGTTTTCTTGAACTCTGCCATCCGTAGTGCATATATCATGGGATTCAACATAGAATTGCAGTATCCTAGCCAAAACACTGTGTCAAAAAGCTCTTGTGGTACGCAGTTTTCGCAAACTGCATCTGAAAAATACATTGGGTAATTATATCGGTAATTATTTGATTTAATGGAAATAGCTAAAAAAAAATATATTTGTCATTTATAACCAAAATAAGTATGGCATAATTTTTTTGGGCAATTGTCGGAAAAATCATGAAGTAACAAGCTTTCACAGGAATGTTGGTAAGCATAAAATACTTATATTGCAAAGTTTTTCCAAAGACAATGAAATTGAATTTTTTTTATTATAATCAGCGCATATCACTTAATTATTATTAAATATTATCATCGCATATCTCCTAATTATTTTTCAAGCTTATGAAACAAGCTTATCCGAGTAGTGAAGCTATTTTTGTCTCCGTTGTTGTATAATCTTGCAAACAGAGTCAGCACTTGTCAACTCAATGTTTGTGAGGCGTGTGAGAAGCTGTCGCACTATATCTCAAGAGAGTCTATTGCTTGCCCTACGCGTTTCTTCATTTAGCTTCACGTGATTGAATGGTGCAAACGGTGATAATAATATAACGACAGCTTTAGATAAAGTATGAACTGTTTCGCGTGATAGTTCATTGTGCAAATGCACCAGAGAGACGTGCTTTCAGTCAATATTGCGCTTGGGACCATATAAAACGGGTCTTTCACTGCGGTACTCCTTTAATGTAGGCTCATTGATGTAAATGTATTGTCATCGCTAATGTATAGAATAGAGTCAAATAGAATCATCATTCACGTCTTTCAAAATAACACCCGTCTCTATGTTGTGTACGTCTAACTTTCAATCTGGGTTGGTATTGTGCGTTGAAAAATTAAAAAGAAACTTATAATGTTTGACAAAAATTCCTAAAGTTACGATTTCGATTTTCATTTTGGTTTGCAAAACTTAGCTCAAAGTTATCTTTCTATTTATTACCACAAGTGTCCAATCTCTCTGATAGTTTGTGTTTTTCCTATTTCCTATATCCGCTCACTAATCTATACAAATAAACGTGAAAAAAAAACATCGGTCTGTGGGGAAAGGCAGAGCGAAGCAAAGATAGACCATGATGGGAATAGGGCAACGGGGGGTTTTGAGAAGGTGAGAAAAGGACCGGGGCAGCAGTAGAGTGGATGGGCGTATGTAAATATGTCGGATATTACTGTTAGTGATGCGGATGTTTGCATAACTTGGGTGTAATAGTTATGGATAAGTCTTAAAGTGATTGAACATTTGCGTTTTCGCAAACTTTGAATTATTATCGGCATTTGTTCCGCTGTGATGTTGGTTAACTCATTAGAGAGGTCTGGGTCTATTGATTTCTCTCACAATGTACTTTGGGCAATGTTGTAACTTGTTGTTTAACGTAACGTTTGACTACAATTGTCATGATGTGGAAACATAGTATATTATGTACTGTAGTAGTATTATGTACTGTTTCAAACATTTTTATCTGTTTTACTGAATAATTCCAAATGAAAGTATTTTATTGGCCATTAGTTCGTTAATTATCAGCCAGGCTTGGGACAAACGAATGCGTAACGTTGATCGTTTTCGCTAGTCGCTGCTATTTCACTAACGATTAGTCTATTTACAATGGTTTTCAGGATGATAAAGGATTAGCTGTAAGTGTTTAATTTAAATGCTTGAAGGATGTAATCGATTTTTTCAAGATATGAAAGGTCAAAATATTCTGATTTCATCCAATTGGTCACACAAAAAGATAATGTAACATAGCTTTTTCTTTTTTAAAGTTCCAAATCGTGTGACTTTTGCTGTATTTAATCCACAACCGTAGCAATTTCTTGAAAATTTCTCACTAAACAGGATATGAAGTCTCTATAACAATGATATTGAACACTAAAAAAAATGGTTAGTGCTTCGTTTTTTGCATACTATGCTGTTTTTCTAGCTGCTATTTTTTCTCAGTCTTTTATTTCAATATAGATTACAGCTTAAGGTCAGGTTAGCCATGATACAAAAACCGAAATTTTTTTTTGAGATTATAAATAATACAATTTATCGAACAAACCGGAACATTTGAGCAGATGATGCAGACAGTAGCTTATTTCAGTTGAGAAGAAAACCTTTGGTGATAAATGTTACATGTACTACCATTATTATATATCTTTCTTACTACTGTGATTATTACAACTACGTGACTAGGTTTTCCTTCTTTTAAGGCATAACTCAACTGATGTGATAATGTGTACCCAAATCTCTTAAAGGGAAATCTAATAATTTACTTTGAAAAAAAATACTATAATAATTATAATAATAATTAATACTTATTATTATTATTTTTCTAATAATAATAAATAATAATTATTATTATTATTATAATAAATTATAAATAATAATGATTTTAATAAAAATACTAAAATTTGATAATTATGATTATTATTACTACTGTAACTATTTCAATAAATTATTATTATTATTATTATTATTATTATTATTATTATTATTATTATTATTATTATTATTATAATTATTATTTATACCAATAATTATAAATAAATAATAATAATTATTACAACAATGTATGTTAGATTTTTCCCCACTTCACTACTATTACTATTTATCATAAATCATTCATATTATTATTATTTACTAATTATTATTATAATAATAATTGTTACAATAATTATAAATATTAATTAATTTGATAATAATTTGAAACAACCAAATTATTATATTATAATAATAATAATATAATTTGAATAATTGTATTATTGTAATTTTTTATTATTATTATTATTATTATAATTACAGTTTTAATGATAATATTTACTTTTATTACCATTATTATTATTAGAATATCATTATTTATTTATTAGGTAATCATTATTCATTTTTTTGTTTTTGCAATTTATTAATGATAATTATTATTATTAATTATTGTTTATTTATTTTATTATTTTGATTATTTATTATTGGTTTTAATTAATATACATTTATTTATTTATTATAATTCTCATTAATTGGATTTTTATGTTGTACAAAAACAGCAGGCTTTTACTCTAGTTATTACTACTACCACTGCTACTAATTATTTGTATTGAACATGGTAGCATCAGCTTAATTAATATTATATTCTTTTGCATTATTCTAATTATTTATTATTACTATTTGATTTTTTGCTATGTTTATTTTATATTAATTACAATGATCAATTTAATTATGATAATTATACTAGTAATAATGAAAAGTATACGTAATAATTACACCAACATTATTTAATGATAATAATCTTTCATCATTTTTATTATTATTAGTTATTACTTGTTTTTTATGTACCCGACAAATTGATCAACATACCAATCATCCCATCAATGAACACCTATTAGGAATCGCTATTATTATTTATTGATCAAATACTATCAATGCCATAATAATTCGGTTTTATCATTATTATTGTTGAAATGCAATAGTAGTTATACATACATATATTACATACCATATATATAGCTATATTGTTTACACCAATTATGAATATCTATAATAGAAGGGTGGATAATCACTGATGACTTTGATATATTGATATATATAAATAATAATGAAGGCTATGAAATGTGTGTTTTTTTTACCAGCGGTGAAGAACTGGGTTCTGATCAAAACAGCTCTTTGATATTGTGCTATCAAGTTACATCATTTTCACTAGTAATTACTGAACACATCTATATGTAATATTTGCAGGAAAGTCTGATAAATTAGAAGATGACTCTATACCACATAAATTTTGCGAAGATAAACAATTATACAGAGTATAAAATCGATTGTACATTCCTTTATCCTTTCTTTTTCAAAAGAAAAATCGAAATGCTATATTCCTTTCTTTTAAATTCTAAAATCGAAATCGAATTATTCCTTTATTTTTCCAAAATCGAGTCCCAAGCCTGTTATCAGCAGTTTATAAATGCCATCTCTGGAGTGATAAAAATTATGTTATAAATTATTTTTTAAAGAGAGATTTTCAATTGAAAAATGACTTCCAATATGATACAAAGTCCCTTCGCTAACTTGGAAGTTAAAATTGTATGTTATTTTTTGAGTTGTCAATTTTACTGAAGCCAGTTTTTCATCAAGTTTTTCTAGTTCCAAGATGGAATAACAAAAATGATTAGACTGTGATCATGTACTTACCAATAGGGAGTATGAAGAAGAAAGGAAACCAACAGAGCAAAAACACTCCCACAACTATACCCAAGGTCTTAGCAGCTTTGGTCTCATGATTAAATTCCACAAGTCTGGTGCTCAGACTTTCCTTTGCTGGCGTCTGTTTTAGCTTCAATTCAGCCGAGTCATTCAGCAAGTTACTACTTGATGTTGACTTGAAGTCGTTCTTTTTTATCGAGTCCGCTCTTTCGCAAAACTTAGCGTCTTCAGTGTTATTTGCTGCTAGTTCACCTTCTTTAGGTTTTCTACATTCATTCTGTCCATTTGTTTGTGCTTTTATCGTTGGAGGTGTCTTCATCTTCCGTGAATGAGCTCTCAGAACTACCGGAGAGGATGAGTTTTCTAAACCTTTGACGCGTTTGATTCCAGTTTGCAAGAATCTATACTGTTTCTTTGCTTCATTATAAATGCGCATGTAGATGATTATGATGACCAAAGCAGGAATGTAGAAACTGCATGTCACACTGGCTATTACATAGCCTTGACTCTTGTTTATTGAACAGTCATATGTGTGTACATCACTTTTTGCTCGACTTTTGAGCAGGGGACCCACAATGGAAATGATAATGGAGACCATCCAGATGGCTAGAATTGGGATATATGCTTTTCTCTTTGACATGGACTGTAAGAAGAAGATAATGTGATATTTAGTTTCGTTAAAGTAGGGTTGAATGCTTTAAAAGTCTTTTCTTGGCTATACACACCCATAGTTTCCTATTTAAAAAACGAGCAATAATTTTGTCCATGAAGCATGCGCTACAAATAGTGCTGAGGTGTAGGATTATAAACTATCTCATAGCCAGTCTAAACAAAACTTTCTTGATAATGTTTTCAACTGTTTTGTTCCAAAAAGCAGCTAAAAATTTTAATGATATGACAAAGCAAAGCGGGAGGCTTGCTAAAAATACGTCCAATAAAACTGAAGAATAACGGCTAAACCGTCCAATCACAGAAGCATTAATTATCAGAATTAGCTTGCATTGCGAACCACATGCTTCCTGTGGCCGTAAATTGAAATCAGTAAATTAATTTTTGGTTTGAAGCTATGAACTTTTACTAGCTTATGCACTTACTCGATGTTTTAATGGTCTGGTCACGCCAATATACCTGTCCACACTGATAGCGCATAGGCTTAGGATTGAAGCTGTACAACAGAGCACATCGGCAGCTGCCCAAATATTGCAGAAGGTTATTCCGAACAGCCATCTTCTCTCAAGTTGTAGTATAAGGCTGAATGGTAACACAAACACGCCAAGCGTCAGGTCTGCCAAGGCCAGACTGAATACAAAGTAGTTAGTCACGGTTCTTAACTTCTTATTTATACCGATGGCAGCTATAACTAAACTGTTGCCGATTATTATAATCGCGCAGCTGCTGCTTAAACCAATGCCTAAGGCTATTTTTGAACCTAAGGTTATGTTCGAATGACTGTCATTTCCTGTTGGCTCGGTAGTTTCTAGTTGTGTGTACATGCTCTCTCCGTTTACTGTATCCATGGCACCCTAAAACATTCATTCAACAGTAGAAAAAATTCTCACTGAAAAGTGGACATGTTTGCTATCTATGGCTTTAAAAATTGCCGATGAAAAAATTCAAATCCTTGACGATACAGAGCATTGAAAGGTCCAATCTAAATATATTTAAAACCTTAATTAGTTGATCAAACTTGAATCAGATTTTGCGGCTATGCTGTTAAGATGTACGATTTGAATCAATAGGTTTTTGGCACAAAATAGAATAATCAACAAGTTTTATTGAAACGTGATCCATTGATTACTAGTACAGCAAGTGTATAAACTAAATTGCACAGTGATGTTATCATGTCAATAATTCATAACACAAATCAGCGTTCAGTGACTTTAACAATACACCTGTGTGTATATTTGAGTCAGGTTTACGATGTCACAACTTCGAAAACCCACCTAAAATATGCAGCGCAGGATATGCAACAAATGCTCTATTTATACGTAGTGCCAAGCGATGTTAACTAGTTATACTGATGTATAAAATACTCTTACTTTGGATGATAGACTGTCACTGGTAGTGGTTCTTGAAAAAGTTCATAAACCACTTTGCTAACCCAGATTAGCCTAATTATTAAAGCGATGTACATTGACCGAGATATTGAAGAAGTGCGGGTGTAAAACAATAACAAGCTGAAACTTCTTTGAAGACTTCTAAACAATGTAAGAAAATAGCAATAAAGTTCAATAATTATTTCCAGTAAACAAAATATTATTAAAGTATAGATGAAGCTTACGAGCTTTTTAAACTCACAATCTTGTAAGAGCTTTCTGAGCTGTTGCTTCTAAACTTTAGTCTGCAACTTCACGTGGTCATATGATTTTCTGCAAATATTGGCCTTGCAGCTATCCGCTGTGGCTTGATTAAACAATTTAATTAAAGTCGGAACAGGTTTCAACGCTAATTCAATTTACCGAAGTAGCAAGATGTAATCATGAAAACATCATTAGATTTTACGCATTTGTACTTTGCCCATGGCCTGTTACTGCTATAAAAATCCATGAAGCACTTGAAAGAAAAATTTAAAGTTTGCGTAAACATGAATTACATTTATGAATGTTATGAAAATGGCTGGCAGCGAATTATAACATTATAAATTGCCAGAAGTAGTACTCATCATCTTGTTAAAGTGTCCTCGCTATACCATTTCACTCCACACTTTTCCTCACTCCTTTCTACCCTCTAATTTGTTCTGCGATACCTTTTCTCTTTTTTACTCTCAATATCAATCCAAAACCTTTCCTATGCCACCCTATAAGCTTTCACATCGTGTTAGTTAGTCCAAGTTAGAAATATGCTTCTACAAACTCGACCAGCCACATAAGCAAACAAAATGAAATCTCTTTGATATTTATAGATATGCGGTCCATTTGTGTATAACGATTTGCAATATCAAACTTTTATGTGAAAAATCGCTGATCGCTACGCCAGACAAACACACAACTTACCTTGTTGTAGTATACTTCACCACAACCATTGGTCTAACTTGTATTTTCTCCGTGGGGAATGTTCATGAATGTTTGTAAGAGGAAAGGTGATTTGTTGTGTCTGCTGTTTTGATATAAATATGCGTTGACTGAATTACCAATCTAATTATTAACTTCTGGATGAGCCCGCTTCTCATTGGCCTAATGGTTTGTCCAATAACCTATCCGCTGAGGGTATATAGATCAATGCTAACAAAAGAATCACAAATTCTCTTTTTCAACGATGACACAATGCACCTACTTCACCTGTCACATATTTCATCCATAGCTATCTATTAAATATTTACAACAAAGCTGAATTTATAATATGTGAAAGTGGTTTTGATGTAATCAAAGAACTGTTGTTACATGCAAAAGTTTGCGTGTTTCACCAACGCAGGCAAACTCTCAGGGTCAACCTCCGGTCATTAAAGACGCTTTTTACAGTTTTCACGCATCACTGCTATAAATAATTATATCAAATATTACTTTAGGTCCATTGAAGCATCAAAAATTGTTTTTTCTTAAATGAAAAAGAACGTAAATTACCTATGGTTGTTTTTTAATCTAAGATCTATACTACTTGACAGAAATACTCCATCTATCAACAGCCACTAATGTGCAAAGGAAAAGACAACTCCAAATAAGCTGTTAGACAATTGCCTTTGCTGTAAAGTTGGGGTTACCCATTTGGATGAAGATGGAAAAACTACTAATTAATACACACAGTTATGCCTACTAGCTGTTTTTTTTAATTATCTAGTTAGATATTCGAAATTGAAGAGAGATTGAAATATTGTTGATGAGTTTACTGCTGAGTACAGTCACGAATACAACATGTTTAACGTTTCTTACAATTCTAGCGATTTAAATTCGTCTTTAAACGACATCTTTTACGAACCTTTAATATCACCTTCAGTGTTCAAAGTCATCGTTAGCATTATATTAGCTTCAATTATTGTCATCGCTGTCATTGGTAACACTTTCGTTATTTCCGCATTTTGTCTAAAAAGACGACTGCGCAAGCCAAGTAATTATTTTATATTAAATCTTGCGGTCACTGATCTCTCACTGGCTGTGCTAATACTTCCTATATCAGCTGTGTATGATGTTCTTGGCATCTGGTTGTTTGGTCCTGAAATATGTCTTATCTGGACTGTCTTGGATGTGTTCGTATCGACTGCTTCCATACTCAACCTTGTAGCTATAAGTGCGGACAGATATATGGCTATCAGGTGAGTCTATTTTAGATTTTTTCGCAAAGTTTTTTCTAAGATTGGTGACAAAGTCTTCAATAAATGAAAATAATGTTTTAATTTTTTTTGTTTTTATAATGTGTCCAGTTTTTTGTTTATTGGTTTTTTTAACTTCCTGGTCACTTGCAAATTCAAGATTAATTCAAGATTAACTTTGATTTTTTAAAAAACGCTTACAATTAGTTTGATCTGATCGTTTTGATACAATCTCAAATCTTTGTAGGTTGTAATTCATTAAAATTTGTAAAAAAAATTATTATCAGCTTGATTTATACAATGACAAATGATTGTAGCAAAATTTTAGGATTTATGTTCTCTTTATCAACGTAACTTTTATTTTAGCAATTGTCTTCTCTACCCTAAGATGATCAATGGGAAGAGAGTGGCGTTTATTGTAGCAGTAATATACTTTATCTCTCTTACTATATCCATACCTCCTGTACTCGGCTGGGGCAAACAGCATTACAAAGAGGGAACTTGTTTCCTGCCGTATTCTACTGGATATGTTATCTACTCCGCTATTGGCTCATTCTACCTGCCATTTCTTGTCATGTCGATACTTTACTGCAAGATATACAAGGTTAGTTCGATTTATCGCTGTCTATCTGACAGTCTTTTAGGCTTCAAGTTTAAGTAATTTGCTCTATTCCAATTACTTTTAGGTTGCCAAGAGTCACATGAATTCTATAAAGAAGAAGTCAGTGGTAGGTTCCTTGTTAGATCTAGACGGTAGAGAAGGCGGAGACTTGGAAAGGCTGGACAGCAGAAGTATTTTGTTTGCAGATGACAAAAGTATGAATCGACGACTGACCTCTTCGTCGAGTGGCTATTCATCTAGTAAACCTGGACAGAGATTCAGTCAGGTTAGCTGAAGATATCAAGTCTTTGTTGTACACAAGCTAATGGAAGTTGAGCCAGAATCTCAGTTACTGACGCATATGTTATGCAGGTATCTAGGTCAACTGCTGACACACTTAGCTGTCAGCCAATGAGTGGTAGTAGATACAGCCTATGCAAACAAGACAGCAGCGATACTCTTATGGTACCAGGGAGGCAGCGCGCCAGGTCTGGCTACATGTTCGTGTCTCCAATGAGCTCTAGAAGCTCTCGCTCCAGTGGCTCAGTGTCCGTGTCTGACTTTGATGGAACCAGGTGATTGCTCGTTTCCTGTCTGTCTTGTCTGTATTGATGTAGCGTGTCATGATAGTTGAAAATAAAACGTCACCATTGATGTAATTTGCTGAGAGGCAAGTTTCTATATTTTGAATGAATCGATAAGTTTAGCTGATTGCGATTTGCAAAATGTTTAATTATGTTGGTTGCCTGGGGGGTTGTAAACTCTTATGAGTTCTACTATAGATTGAAATAGATGCACAAAACAACCTTGTAATTAGAACAACTGGATAATTCAAACACTGATTAGTTCACACACATTGGATAATTCAAAATCTTTAGATAATTCAACCATTTTGGATAATTCAAGTACTTCGGATAATTTAATCTTTTAGATAAATAAAAAATTTGTATTATCAAACAACCAGATTGCCTGATTAATCAATCAATTTATTACTCGGTTGTTTAATTCAGCAGTTTTATATTTCAAACTTTTGGTTTTCATCAATTTTTATTAATTCTTATAATGAAAACTTGATAAACTTTGATCAGCCTTTTCTACTAGTTTCTTTTTAGTAGATAGCACAATTTTAGTACATGTCTGGTCTAGTGATTGGACTGTTCACACTCCAATCAAGGGTCTGAGGTTCGTTTTGCCACACACTTCTTTATGAGCGAGGCGTTTGCTTCTTATTGTAAGCGCCAGTCTGCCAGATGTGTGCGTGCGTGCGTGTGTGTGTGAACTATAGCGATCTTTAACTCGATTGTACGATTCATATCAAATTTGGGGTCATGCCGGTGAAAAATTCCTTAGCCTTTCGAAAAAGAAACTGGCTTAACTGTGGCGATGAGTAAACGGTATTGCATGCACAAACTGTACATACAGATTTAGAAGCAGAAAGTAATACTCTTTTTCTATCTGCTATTTATTTTACTTGAAATATATAATTATTTTTTATCAATTCAAAATGGCCACTGTCCAAATTTCCCAACAAACATTGTAGCCTCGCCGTGCCGAGAGATTCAATGAGAAGTTCAAGGTCAAGCTCTAGTTCCTATGGAGGTGACATGGAGTCGGATCTGATACACGATTACTTCAAACAGAACTTGGTGATACCTCGGGCTAGCTATGTTTCTCAGACTTCGTCTAATGCCAGCAAGTTCAAACGTTTACCCATCAGCCGCAGGTTCAGACGGTGAGCTCAATCATCATCTAATAGACTGCTCAGTATTTTACTTTCATTCTACCATTTTATTTGGATTACCTGCGCAATTATGAAATGAAAATCAATTGAAGAGCAGAAAGTTTGTGATATTTCTCCGTTATTTTGGCACAACACACAATAGGGTCCCGGCAGATTTTTCTGCGGAGCTATTATTAAAGAACCGGAAGCCCGCTTTCCACCAACAATACTATTAAAACGAAAGTCACTTCATTTTTAACAATTACTGAAGAAACATTTTTTCATTCATGGGCGGCTGATAAGTTTGGGATATATAATACTGACGATGCGCTATCGCCACAAACTGTCCAACTACAATGGTATTATAAAAGCAAACGACGGTAATCGTTCAAGGGCGCGCTTTCATTAGTTTGCGTTGGCAAGCCCAATGAGCCGCAAAATACAAAGCTATGGCTCTACACAGGAGCATAATTTTCAATTAATTTTTATCATGTGAATAAAACAAAATATTTTCTTGAAAAAAACTTCAACGCTATATCGATTCCTTGAGCTTCCTCAACAACAAAAATTTTGTCATATCAGTTGCTTCAACTGTCTAACATCTAAATAATAGACAAGCAAGTCGTGATTTCTAATGATTAGTTATAAGATCGACTATGCTACTCTCGGTTGCATCGCTAAAGTGAAACTACTGTGCTGGGACCACATTGGTAATAGTAATAGTTGGTACCGAAAGTTGGTCTTTGCATTGCAGTTTTCCAGCAGAAATATTTAGAAGATCGTTATTTTCAGATTCATGTCAGAGAGGAAAGCAGTAAAAACTGTCAGTATGATTGTTGGAGCATTTATGATCTGTTGGACTCCATTCTCTATTGTTTACCTGCTCAACGGAGTGTGCAAGGATGCTTGCAGAGTCTCTGATACAGTGTTCAAGGTCTGCTTTTGGCTCGGGTACGTCCTCATTGTGCACAAGCCTTTTAGGTTTTAAGGCTAGACTTTCCACTTTAAAATAAAATACGCATAAAAATCAGACTTTGGAAAAATTTGTTTGCATTCAAAATTTAGATGGTCTCTTTTCAATGCTATTTAATTTTCAGGCCTTTTTTCACAGGTATGTGAACTCTGTGCTGAACCCTATAATATATAGTATGCACAACAAACCAATGAAAAGTGCACTACTTAGCATGTTAGTCTCTCTCTGCTGCGGGTGCTGTGGTAGGCGCCCTAAGCACTTTAGAGGTTCTTCTACAAGATCCACAGCTAGCTTTGGTTCTTTTGTTTCTGTCGGAGAGAGTGACTGGCAGTACGGAGATAATGCGTGAGTACATCAACTTATTCAAGTTTTTTAAAGTATTTTGAGCTATTGCATTGTATGAGTGTCTTATCCAAGCTTTGCTTCAAACCAAATTACAAAACTAGAGTTCTAACTTGCTGGTGTTGGTATTACAAATGAAATGATACAGGTCCGTACAGGAAGAGCCGCCAGCAGCAAAAAAGCCTGATAAGCACCTTTCCAGGCAGGTAAGACAGAGTATGCCTACAGCTTCCTGTCCGGTGCAGGTATATATCAATGAACCCAGGAAGTCTAGGGCTGGCTCGATAGTCAGCTGGTCCTTGGCTGCGCTAAAGGGAACCCTTCATGATAAATGTAAGAAATAATCTTACTGTTTCCTGTCAGTCGTTCAACAGTAATAGTATAAGAGTGGATATCATACATAACCATCAGTAGTAGGGTTACGGCAGTACAAATTAAATTATCACTTTCTATACTATTCAGTGACGGAGTTAGATAGACAGTCTAGTGAAGACAACCGCAGTGAACATTCTGACAAGTCTGTGCTCCTACCAGCTGTTAGTTTCAGTGTGGGAGGGGATGAGGCAGATACTGAATCACAGGCTAGCACTATTGAGCGATGCCACACTCAACAGAATGCTGCCAAACGGTGAGATTACATTTATACTGGTGACTAATACACCTAATGATGACTAATACACCTACTGGTGACTAATACACCTACTGGTGACTAATACACCTACTGGTGACTAATACACCATTAGATGAATAATACACCTACTGGTGACTAATACACCCATAGATGACTAATAGACCTACTGGTGACTAATACACCCATATATGACTAATACACCTACTGCTGATTAATACACCTACTAATGACAGGCTCTTAATCATGACTAATACGCTCACTGGTGACCAATACACCCACTAATGACTAATACATCTACTGGTGACTAATACACCTAATGGTGACTAATACACTTACTAATGAATAATACACCTACTGGTGACCAATACACCGTTTGATGACTAATACACTTACTGATGACTAATACACATCTTAATGACTAACCTGCCATCTGATGGTTTTTGTATAAGCTGGCTATCACACTGACTTGTTACATGTATCAATTGCCATCTGTTGATAGTTCTGCCAGACGTGGTTCAGTTTGTGTGTTTTCTGACGACTCGTGTGACCCCAGCCAAGGTCAGTCTCCCAGGAGTCAGAGGAGGCGTTCTTCTTCTGTGTTCCTCACACCTAGCGGAGACGGGGGATGGGCGAGCAAGTATAGTAGGTTATTTTGTATATCTGTGGAATGTCGGAAATGTGCTATTGTAGAATACGTGGTATATAATAGAGTAGCTTTAATGGTACAGACTGTGTGCATAGTTATCACTGTTTTAGCACCCATGGAAAGAGATTGTGTGCGCAGATCATCTAAGGTACCCAGTCTAGAGGACATACAAGAAACACTCAGTCAGGTGAAATATACTGTTGACCATGTTTTTTGGCAAAGTACCTTTGATATTTTTTGCTATAAGCTCATCCAGAAATCCTCTTTGTATGCTCTATATACCTTTTTGTTACCAAGCAATAACAATCTCTTCAAAATCTGCCTTTGATGTGTCCCCACCATTTCTCAGCAATCGAAAGCAGACGGTAGCAATTATTTATGCACCAGATTGTTTCTCATTTTCCGCTACTTACTAGCTTTTTGATATTTGTAGGATACAAGAAGATCGTCTGATGAAACGTCCAACAACATAACTAGACAAAACTCTTTTGATCAGGTACGTTTGTATTGTATATTATGTTTGTTTTCTTGATTATTTTGTGAAAAGGTAATCAAGAAATCAACTTTTTAAATGCTAGGACGCTCGTTAGAATTTTTTTAGGCATCTAACTTCTTTTGTTGATGTTACAGTTCAAAACTCCCTCATTCGACGCCACATCCTCAGCAAACTCAACTCTGCAGGACTCAAAGAAATCCAGTGCAGTTTGCATCAACTCTTTGGGTGGTCTAGTAGCAGAAAACACCTGCCCCAGCCTGCCAACAAATAATTCACTGCCAGAAACTTCACTGTTAAAGTACAAGAATGTCAGTGATATAGACAGACACTGGATAGCAAGTGCCAAAAAGCTGTCAGCTGAACCAAGTGCGCTTTCATCAGATGTCACAGCAGAAATGACACTGTCGCCTAGTGACATGATAGGTGCAGTAGAGTTGAAAGTTATTTTGAATGTTTTTTTTCTGGTGGAAATAACTGGAGGTCAAAATCTATTTTACAGCACCAGTGCCGGATGGTATTTTAGTCACAGTGGTGCAAGACAAAGCCGACTCTCAACAAAGAACTCTTCACGTCTGTATCAACTCGGCGCCTGCACATCACATACAAAATATAAAAATTGTTTTAAGTGGCAATGATACCACCTGCAACACTAGCAAACAGGTGCCACCTATCACACCGACAAACCAAAACAGGTGATATGAGTTTTTTGGTCTCCTAATCAGCTTATCAAATCAAAGTTAAGTAACAATTGATTGACTGCATCGGGTGCTAAATTAATGATTTTTGTCTAAATTGAGTTTATTTGTTGTATCAAGATCGAGTGGTGGGTAAGTTTAATGTTGTGAATAATCTATGAATTTACTTTTATTCATAGCTTGACTGCTGCTACTGATGATCATAGGCTACAGAAGTCTAGCAGTGATAGTTGCCTACTACAAGGAAATGTGATAAAAAAGAGGTTAAAACGCTTGAGCTCCGGCCGTGAAACTGAAGAAGTGGCTAAGAACTCAGACCGAGAGTGTTTGAGCGCTCCAGAGAGAAGAAAAAAATATAATGTAGGAACTGAGGTTAATATGAATCACTTTTTCACCCATAGAAGTTGGAAATAAGCGTGACACTTCTGAACAAGTGCTTGCATGTGGTTTACATGTAATGTATTCTGTCTAGATTGGATATCATAAATAATAAAAAAACGTTTCAGGAAACACATGATAGTATACCAGATAGTTCAGAGAATACAGAACAATTGGTAGCTGACGAGGTTGTTGAAGTTGCTACAAAACAAAAACTCTACCATCAGACGCAAGGATCTCATGCTATCTCTCTATCCAATAAGGAATCAGGTAAGATTGTACAATAGCTATTTAGTTGAACAGTCAACTGTAGCCTCTGATTCACAAGCTAAATGTTATGTTTAGGCGGGGAAGTCATACAGTTGTCCTCAAGTTTGATGCAAAGAAGTTTATCAGCCTCAACTCTCTCATCACTCGGGCTAGATGATCTTTTTGATTCATCACAACATGTGAACTTCATTCCAGATTCTTTTGTAGAACATCATGCATCAGTCATATCTAAGGTGAGGGAGGACAATTTTTTGTTAATTGTGGACCATCTTCTTTTGTGAGGCGATCGATAATAAATATTTATTAATACAAATATTAAAATGTGAAAAACATTTATGTGTGTGTTTGTGTTCTTGTGTTATTGTCCACATGAAAATAAACCTAAACCACCATATTGGGGAAAATTAAAATTTCTGTAAAAATGTTTTATTTGACCATTCTCATGTATAGTGGGGGGTTTAAGCCATATTTGTAGATTTATCAATCTTTTCAATAATGTAGGTGGAGACGAGTCACACAAAATCTTTATTTGCTAATACCACATGGTTTGAGTGCCAAATAAGCATATCCATGTGATTTTTTTCGGTATGCATAGTTTGCAACCTTTTTTCATAACATCGTTTTACAACTTGATTGTCTCAATAGTAACTGCAATGTCCTTCTATGCCATTTTTTAACTTGAATGGGAAGGAAAAGAGAGATGGGGCAGAGAGAGAGAGAGGGGAAGTGGGACAAGAATAGATCCGATGGCTGTATTTGAATCTGATGTAACTGCCATTTTTAAAAGCGAGAAGTTAATACGCAGTGCCTATGTATATTGTGTATACGTTGAAGTCTGGTACAGAGAAGAGTCGGGGTGAAATTACACAATCTCTAGACTAGAAGTGTAAATTTTAGTTTATTTTTGATTTAAATTTATTATATATTACATTTACAGGTAACACACTTGCAGAGAAGTAAGTCTGAGCCCTCGCTAACCAGAAATATAACTTCAACTGGATTCAACACAATCACTCCCAAATATGCCCAGTACTTACAGGTATGTATGTACTTGCATTATCTATAAGTACATGTCTGCAGGTAATTATCCCTGCAGCAACCAACAGTGCAACCTTGAGAGTTGTCTGCTATTGAGAGTTGTCTGCTATTCAGAGTTGTCTGCTATTGAAAGTTGTCTGCTATTGAGAGTTGTCTGCTATTGAGAGTTGTCTGCTATTGAGAGTTGTCCACTATTGCGAGCTGTCCGCTATTGAGAGTTGTCTGCTATTAAGAGTTGTCTGCTATTGAGAGTTGTCTGCTATCAAGAGTTGTCTGCTATCGACAGTTGTCTGCTATTGAGAGTTGTCTGCTATCGAGAGTTGTCTGCTATCGAGAGTTGTCTGCTATCGAGAGTTGTCTGCTATTGAGAGTTGTCGGCTATTGAGAGTTGTCTGCTATTGAGAGTTGTCGGATATTGAGAGTTGTCTGCTACTGAGAGTTGTCTGCTACTGAGAGTTGTCTGCTACTGAGAGTTGTCTGCTATTGAGAGTTGTCTGCTATTGAGAGTTGTCTGCTATTGAGAGTTGTCGGCTATTGAGAATTGTCGGCTATTGAGAGTTGTCGGATATTGAGAGTTGTCTGCTATTGAGAGTTGTCTGCTATTGAGAGTTGTCTGCTATTGAGAGTTGTCGGCTATTGAGAGTTGTCGGATATTGAGAGTTGTCTGCTATTGAGAGTTGTCTGCTATTGAGAGTTGTCTGCTATTGAGAGTTGTCTGCTATTGAGAGTTGTCTGCTATTGAGAGTTGTCTGCTGTCCAGAGACAGCAGCTGACACAATGGAGATAGCTGCTGTATTTCTCACGAGTGACGAATAACAGTTTCGGTCAAGTTGTAGCAATATGTAATATATATGCTCTGTTTTAAGTTTTTTTTATCTAAATTCGTAACAATCGGTGATTCACCCGCGGTATAAGGCAGCAAAACTGAAGAAAACTTGCAGAATTTTAGCTATGATTTAAAATTAAAAACGAAAAGGAAAAAGTAATTTCTCAGCAACGGATAGTCACAGAATTATTGCAATATTTACTGCAAACAGACAATTTTTACATTAGTTGTCTTCTTTATATATAAGATGAATCTTTTTAAAATCTGGAGTAATTCATGACTTAAATCCCAACAGTTGTGGTCCTAACCAAAGCTACTCAAGATCTACGAAAAATTATCGCTCTTTGTAAAGAAAATTACATCACTTTAACTATTATTCACCACTGTATTGTTTCCGCTACCGTCCTTCTTACATAATTGCTAATGATGCCAATTCCTGAATTGCCATTTCCAAATTTTTTTTTAAATGATTCTGGTATCAAATCAAGGTAAAACATTCCCTGTAATATATTTAGCAAACCTAAATTAAAATATCTTGTATATATGTGAGAAGGACATGTGCTAACTCCTTGTTTAGATGAAGAAGTGTTAGAGTTGCTATTGCAGGGGTTCATCATTCGCAAGTCTAGAATTAGTCGCAGGGACTCGGTAATATCCAGTGTTAATACTGACTACACATTTGAGGAGGGGACTCCGTCAGTCATAGGTACTGAGTATGATGGCAGCTCCAGGAGGGGTTCCATCGTGTCCCACACACTTGACCTACATGATGAGGATGCTGGGGCCTCAGTCTATGGAACAGAGTATGAGGGAGACAACTCTCAGAGAAGTTCTCTCACTTCCAACAATGATGAAACAGCCAACAGCCAAGTGAGCTGATCACATGGTGTTCATAGTCACTCGTCCAATGTCACTCAGTGTCAAATGTCACTAGGTGTCAGGTGTCACTAGATGTCAGGTGTCAAATGTCACTTAGTGTTAAATGTCACTCAGTGTCAAATGTCACCCCGTGTCAAATTTTATTCAGTGTCAAATGTCAATGAGGGCTAATAAAGCCTAAATATTACTGTCACTCAGTGTGAAGCGTCAACCACTGTCTTATTGACAGACCTGCATGATATTATTGCAGTGTTTATGATAATTATAAGTTGTCTTCTTTTTGCTTGTATAGTTGGAGAGTGAAGAAAACAGTGATGACATCATGGTACCTGCTATACATGTCACAAAGACTAATGATATAACTACAGTCATACAGGCTAGCAGCAAATTTCCATCGTATAAATCTTTACAACGACCGGCTTCTTTCGACGACAGCTCCAATTACCAATCAGGTAAATTTTTACCTGTCAGCAAAAATGGGCTTTAGCATTTTCACCCACACTTGACCTTGCATGAGTTTAGGAAATATTTTGTTTGTTTGCACATTGAATGACCTCATACATGTAAGAGTATCCATTAATTTTATTTTTAGTAGTCGAATCATCTGCTGCAAGTGAAACGGAGACAACTTCTACTGATAGTCAACCGACAAATCAAACGTGTCCTCTTGCAGCACCAACGTCGAACCGCCCAGAATCTGAGACTTTCGGTAAATCAATCAAAAGTATTGAAATAAGCTGATTACCAATTAATCTACGAGCTTATCTGTGATATCTGTTATAGCAAGTGAGGATGGATCAACTTCTGTTGAATCACCAGAGGAAACTGAACGTAGCCGATCACAAATGACTGCTGATTGGATGACTCAAAATATGCCAGCCATTCAGCTGATGATTAACAGGTAAGTGTCCAACCATCTTTGTAGTGTGAACATCTGCAAACCGGTGTATTTAAATACAAAGATTATTACAAAGATCAACACGAAAGTTAATACAGAGGTTAATGTAGTATTTTATAGAAAATATTTATATAAATATCATCGGTTGTAGATACGTGCAAGAAATAGTCAAAACGCTGGCAGCCAGTAGTTCGACAGCAATGCCAGCAGCAGCTACCCTGTCTAGTTCAGCTCTGCCGATGGCTACTGCAGACAGCGCTCAGTCTGGTATAGCAGACAGCGCTCAGTCTGGTATAGCAGACAGCGCTCAGTCTGGTATAGCAGACGATTGTGAGGAAGTGGAAACAGTTGACAGCGCAAATGATAAACAAGAACTGGGTGACTGGATATAGTCAGTGCCCTCTAGTCTTAAGGATGCCTTGCATGTGCTTTTGTAACTTTAATCTAGATAGGTGAGAAACAATCACCACACTACACCGTGTCTTGTGAAGCTATAATTACTTTGCCTCTCAACATTTGACTTTTGTTGCATATATTTGTTAAGCTATGGCCGTTGATCAAGAAATGGTGATTTTCAAACCAACTCATTCTTTGAGCTTTGGAATAAATGAGTTGCAGAAATTTAAACCTGTTAGTAAATACTGCAGAATATAATAAATTTTAACCGCTAACTGAAATTATTTTCTGACAATCCTAATAAATGATACCAAATATTCAGCAACCAAGAGTTAAACCAATCACATACCTGTTAGCTAACAATGCAACCAATCACATACCTGTTTGCTAACAATTCAACCAATCACATACCTGTTTACTAACAATTCAACCAATCACATACCTGTTTGCTAACAATTCAACCAATCACATACCTGTTTGCTAACAATTCGACCAATAACATACCTGTTTGATAACAATTCAACCAATCACATATCTGTTAGCTAAAAATTCAACCAATAACATACCTGTTAGTTAACAATTCAATACCTGTTAACTAAGAATTCAACAATCAAATAATTGTTGACAAAACCTATTGGGGGGCAAAGTTTAATTGCTTGTGTACAGTTTCTACAAGATTCATATACAGCATTTATGAGTATTTTGGCAGAGTTAAATTGTCCACTGTCTGGGTATACTAAAATGAGCATTTTATTTGGTTGCTAGGACAATGCTCACGATCAATCAGGCTTGCAGGTTTCTGCAACTGCTGAAAAACTCGACATAACATCACTGGGGTCTAGTTGGCGAAATGGTTAGTGTGTTTGGCCACTGGGCTTAGGTCTTGGGCTCAAAACCTGTACAAGTATGTTGCATTTTTCCGCAGTTGCAGAAAACACGCAAGGCTGATTGGCTGTGATAATCGCAGTAGCAACAAAAAATCCTCACAAGAAAAAAATGGCCGACAAAAAGAAGTTTTGACATAGAGCTAGATAATATGAGTTGTCTACCACTGTCATATTAAAAAGCCCTGTTGATGTCGAGGTAATCTAATCATCCAATGGTCAAAGTTATCGTCAGCCAAGTTTTGTTTGTCCCAAGTTGAATATACTTGTCGCAAACCAGGTTGTCAAGATCCCAGTTTTTGGCAATCATTCCTTAGTCAATACATTAGTGGCTTTTGAGTTGAGCAACCACGAGTTAGTTAATTAACACTTTGGAATTAGCTATTCAACCAGGTGACAGCAACTTCCATTCTCAAAGAGTCAGTGTACAGATAGGAAAAGCTGCTCAAAGTTTTACTACTAGTACTAACTATTTTTTCTTATTGTTTGGGTGTGCTCATCTTCTCAGTTAGCCCTCAGGGCATATTTCTAAGGTGCATGGACATAGCACATAGTCTATTTATTTTTTAAACGAACTTGTTTGAGTGCTTGTATGAAAGAAATAATGGACTGAGGGCCAAAAACCGGGGTGTCGAGAACCTGGATGGCAACAAAGTTAACTTGACTGGCAACAAAAATAGTTCGATCGGCGACAACTTTGACCAGTTGGTCGATTAGCTCACCTCGATGTCGACAGAATGTTGGTTGACTATCAATGGCTTGTTTAAAACAATTTCTAACTATAAAACTTGACAACGGAAGACAACTCACACTTTTTAGCTTGGTTTTAAAATCTTGGCTTCTCACTCACATTGCATTATTATTACAACAAACCAGCATAAGCTACCTTTTTTATAACAAACCAAGTGTTAATGGACTCCTCTGCTCTACTACAAGTGAAACCTTACATGTATATATTTTACATGTGAACCGCAGTTTTATAATGAAACTATTATTCATGTAAAGTAAGTAGTGTGGAAGTATTCCTATTGCTCGCTGAAACAGGGAACTCCACCCTGGACTTCTATCTTAACAACTTTGCATGACGATATTGAGGGGGCAATGTCGAGCAATATCAGATGAAAGGTTTGGGGAGGGTGCTGTAAGCCCCCCAACAGGGTCCGGACAAATATAGCAATCAATCAAGATGAGTGTATGCAAACAGGAACAACACAAAACCAAGTATGAGAGATGCTTGGAGTAAAACACCAATATATAAAATGTGATTGGTTTAAAATATTCGACCCTGTACTATGTTGATAAATCGCTGAGGATAATGGGTTTCTTTTTTCTACTCAAGTTATAAGCTGTTGAAACTTCTGTGCATTTTTTATCTGCTCTGTGTCATCAATTGAGAGATTCTGTTGATGCACAGCTGTAAAGTTTAATTGATGGTACAAAGGAGGAGACGACTCCTCAAAAGTATGTGGACTGCTTAAGGAGGCTGAATAGGAGCTCAGGACCAACATTTGAGTTGGATGGCAGGAATGATGAAGCATCATTTTCGTGTGCTCACTGTATAGAATTACTTTGTGAAGTTTGCTGTGAAATTGGCTGGCTCTTTCTCAGTACTAGCCATGTTTATGTGGTTCAATAAAACGTTTTATGTATAAGTCAATGTACTCAGGTGAGATGATAATATGCACATACTCAGCAGGTAGTAAGAAAGAACAGTATTTTTGAGAGGTGAATAAGTGGTATATATACCTGATGTACAGTTTGATTCTACTTTACAATAAGACGAGGAAGCAGCGGGTGAACTACATATGACTTTAGTTATGCCCTAAATTAGTTGACTTCCTCCTAAGTTGTTTGCTAGCGATTCCTTTTAACCTTGTCATAGGCGTCTGCAAGCTATAGTAGTAATTCATTATAGCCAAAATTTTCAAAAAAATTGTAAAAAAAATACATTCTAGCAGCTGCCATTGTCTGAAATTGTTGTAAAATTATTATCTCTAAAATAATATTTCATTCTAAAGGTGACAAAGAACAGATATTTAATCATTAGGGTTTTATTGATGTGTTTTCTACCTCGATTAATGACTTTGTGACAACAGGTTGTGAAATATCCACATGATTTATTGGTAAAAGTGCTGGCAATTGCTTTTAGGTAATCTATTTAATTGTTTATTTATTTCATTTGTTAGGGTCGTAGTATTTATATAGTAGTAATTGTATGAAAGGCTTGAGCAATGTGAGTGAGGTATTAATTATTGTAGTAAATCTGGGTAATCAAGAACATATGATAAATCCAGCTCAGTGAAATTTACGATCCCAAAATCTAAATTCTTAAGATCCCTGCTGAATTATAAATCCATTATATTTCAGCTGCTTAAATCAACCAACGATCAATCTGCTTACCTGAGAGTTGTCACACCTTGCTAGCACTATTGGGGGGGGGGGGGGGGAGGCGCTTCTGATAGTGAAAGACATGACAACTCCCATACAGGCGACATAAAAATTGTAGCCAGAGTGGCCATCTACCATCGTAAACCCCCCGCATCTTGAGAGCCGCCCCGCCCACAGTCGTCTGGGATAGACGACTGTGGTCCCGCCTATGATCATTGGTTGCATGAAAATATGATAGGTCAATTATTATACGAAGGCAAACTTACGCTATATTTTATATTTAAGACTTTTGGCTTTGTAATATTAGCCTGAGATTTTGCTTAGAGAAATACCATGTTTAAAGGTGTTTGCTTTGAGGTGTATTTACATTATTACGGTTTTGTTAATCTTCAACTGTGATGTTACTGAGGCTATAATGAGTTGTTCGTTTCTAACAATCATCTCCTACACAGCAAAACAACAGCAGCTTAAATTGTGCTGAAGATCAAGGGAGACACACTCACACACGCACACTGAAGCCAAAACAGTCAAAAGGCACTATTGAGTAGGTTCATTCGATTTGAAAAACTGAACAAAAAATTGTTTAGAAAATTTCCATTATAATTATTATTTATTCATTAGTTGTTAGTACTACTACTTAGAGATTATTATTATTTATTAAAAATTAATTATATTATCAATCAATTATTATTATTATTAATCAATTAATAATAATATAATAATAGTTATTATTATTGTAATAATTATTATTGTTATAAATTATGATGATGATTATTATTATTGTTAATTTATTTTATTTGTTATAGTAATAATAATTATTACTACTGTTGTTGTGACCACTACTAGTAGTAGTATAAATAATAATAATAATAATAATTATTATAATAATAAGTATTATATATTATTATTAATTATTTATGTATTAAAAATTTAAAGATTGATAACGTCCAAAAAACCATCATCATCCACAGTGAGCCATGATGATGTAGTATGATTGGTAACAAACAACATGAATTGTATTAAAAATAATTGAAAAAAAATTTACAGTAATAATAATATATATATAATACTCAGTATTATTATACATCTATATTATTATTATTGTAAATTTTTTTTTAAATATTTTTAATACAACAATGCATGTTTGTTACCAATCATCATACATGGCGCACTGTGTAGTCATCATCATGATCATGCCAGCGTAGCATTTATTATTACTATTATCAAGTCAAAGCAGCAGCATGGATATAATAAATAATATAAATAATTTGTCACACACGGTTTTTGCAGTTTTCAAATAATTATCTATTATAATTATAATAAATATATATAAGATAATCATAATAATATTAAATCTAATAATAAATAATAATTATTAGATTTAATAATAATATTATTATGATGATTGATAGTTATTATTATGATTATTATTAAAATAATCATTATTATAATTATTATTGGACAGTAGTGAGTATTAATTAATGGGAATTGGAACGAACGTCGACAGGAATAAATGCAGACACAGCTGTAATGAACGTAGACACATCCTGGAACGAACGTCGACAGATCTGGAACGAATGTCGACTATGCAATAAACAAAAGAATTTCGACTTTCACTCCCGGATGTGTCTACGTTTGTTCTTGGCAATATATAAAATGTCATTTCGACTTTCATTCCAGGAGTTGTCTACCTACCTTGTACCTTGCCGGTTGATAATCAACTTCAATAGTAGGTTTACTTCTGAAGACTTAGACGATGTGGCAGGCTCATAATTGGTTAACGTTCGGGGTCAGGTATCCGAGTATCATCAGCATATACACAGCGCACCGACTAATCAGGGCTGCGAAGCAGTCTATCATCACTACCCAGTGTTGGTTCCACTTCTTCCTCGTGTCCATGAAGAATGTTTTCATGTGAGCTTGTGTTCTGTGGTGGGTGACTGAGTATTGTTTGTCATGACTCCTAGTTGTAGTTCGGGTCGTTGATGGCTTGAATTACTCCTCTAGGTTGACTTGCGGTTCGCTAAAATGCATTGCGCGAGACATGCCAAGTCGTCTGTGAAGCCTTCTCGCTGCCAAGGGCTCCCAGTGGAGTTTTTGTAGTAGTGCGGTTGTTGATGCGTGGCTGATTTGAGGGATGTTGAACACAGCCCTAGCGGCACGCCTCTGGTATGCCTTTGGTCAATTGGATAATGTCTACTTTGGGAAAATACAATAATTTATTTCATTCTTGGAACGAATGTCTAAACGAAACTTTATATGTCGCCAGGAATGAATGTCGACACTTCCTAGAATGAACGTCAAACTTTTCTTCTCTCTAACATAGTCGACTATCATTCCAGGCCTGTCATTAAGAATGAACGTAGACAGGAATAAGCGCCGACAGGAATGAGTGTAGACATAGCTGGAATGAACGTGGACACATCCTGAAATGAAAATCAACAGACCAGGAATGAATGTCAACTATGCTAACAAGAAGAAAATTTGCGCCTTCACTCCCTGAAGTGTTTTCATTCGGTCTTGGTGACATATGAACTATCGTTTCGACGTTTGTTTTAAGAATACAAAAATTGTCTGTTTTTTTTTGTCAAAATAGACAGCTCCTGGAATGAAAGTCGAAATGATGATTTATATATTGCCCAAAACGAGTGTATACACTTATGAGAATGGACGTAAAAACTTCCTTCTTCATAACATAGTCGACATTCATTCCAGGTATGTCGGCATTCATGCGAAAGGGTGTTTACGTTCGTTCCAGCTGTGTCTGCATGCATTCCTGTCAACTTTTATTCGTGTCTACGTTCGTTCCAATTCCCATGACAATAATAGTTAAGTAAATTAACGACAAAACTAATAAGTATATTAACATGGATAATTTGTATCAACTTTGTTGCAATAAAATGATAGCAATAAATTGAAGGGAGTTGTGATTATGAATAATTTAATATAATTTAAAATAATAATGTTGATAGATTAATAATTGTTATTTTTTATAATGAAACTAACATAACAATCGTTACTAATAGGACTATGAAGTGCTACCATTTTTACCAGTTATCATATATATATGCAAACCAATATGAACTTTGGAACTTTGGAAAATAAACTCCTTGCTCTAGAAATATCAACTGATTTAAATCCTAAAACTGCTGGTTTGTATTGTATCTCAATGCAACAACTTTGATAACAATTACAATGAATTACTACTCTAGGTTATGCCATTATTGTTTCATATTAGAGAAAAATGCGCAACCTGAGAAATTTTTCAAACAGTGAGGAAACCCCGATTAACTACGGGGATTTTCAAATTTGGTCCATTGTTTTATATAAGCCTGTAACAATTATTTTTTGGGTTTCCCCAATAATAAAACCTGGTTGCGCGTTTTTCTCTATTGCAACTATGTCATTGTATATGAAATATATTATTAGCGAACCCAGTTTTCTGTGTCAAGCCTTCAAGTAATATCGAATAATGGATACTTGGACATTTTTAGCAGCTAATTCTTGTGAACAATGGCTGAACTGAAGGAACTCTTATCCGAGCACATTGTGAATAACGCAGGCGATAGCATAGAGTGGGAATCAATCACAGGACCTGGAAAAACCCTCGCACTGTACTTCTCCGCTCACTGGTGTCCCCCTTGTCGGAGATTCACTCCCTCTTTAGTTGAGTTTTACAAAAAGCTCAAAGGCTCGGACAAAGGCAAGGATGTGGAGTTTATTTTTGTAAGCTCTGATTCCGATGAAAGCGCATTTAAAGATTACTATAAGGACATGCCATGGCTTGCCTTGAAGTTTGAGGAGCGCAGCATCAAAGTAAATAAGAATAAATGCTTTGACAACAATATTTGTATATTTGTTTGTTTTCTAGTAACGATTGCTTATGATGGCTCTCTGAAACTTCTCCAACCCTTTCATTGCAGGCTAAAATATCAACCAAATTTGGTGTTAGGGGAATTCCTACTCTAGTGGTTGTTGATGGTGATACAGGAGCAAAAATCACAACTAAAGGTAAAACATATTTAGTCCCCAGTTTTACAGGAAGTTACTGATACTGAATCATATTATAAAGACGTAAATTTTCATGTCATGACTTATCATGTTTTGACAACATATTTTGCTGGTTTAGCGATTGATTAACATTAATATCCTGCATGCAACTAGTGCTAGTTGTTTGTATATTTAGCTAACAGAATTGGCCTCGATGCGAAAATCTCTCCTTTTCATTTCACTCAATTGCTCTTTATAGCTTTTATTTATCTTCCGTGTCCTCACCAATGAGCTGTCTCGATCAGAGCTATGGTTTTGTTTTAATGATTTATAATAAAATTACACAACACTTTATTTACAATGCTATTGTTGATTGATACCATTTGCTCCTTGCATCATCATCACCATCATCCTCACCATCATAATCTTTATTTAGGAGAGATGGTGTAAATACGTTAATTACATCATCTATTGCATTGTCTTATTCATTTAGTGATTATAGAGGCTTGTATAGCTATAGATTAGCTTGGGTCAATGTTAGGATTTGTTTGCACTCTCGTACTAAATCCTTTGACTCCTCTTCGGTTGACATGCAATTTCTAAATCCTTGTAGCAGCCGTCTCCACCGTTGCTAGTATATAGTAATATCGATTGACTGCGTAAACATACTGCAAACAATGTATTACCAGGCCTTTTTCTTTTCGCAGCTTGTTGCTTTCATGTGGATTCATTCAGCGTCACGGTATTGGTTTATTGTGCAGTTGATGACGATGACAGCTCGCAGGTCAAAATTGAGTGTTTCGTTAGTTGGCTGACGCTAGTTGGCTGGCTTTACATTCGCTGATAATAGCAGTTATTTATGGTGACTCATGCCGTAGACACTAATGTTTTTGCAATTCAAGCTTTACAAAACATTTTTTGCATTGCCAGTAAGGGGAGCTTGTAGTAAATAGCCTCACGATTTTATCTCAAAACAGACTTTGTGTTTTCAATGAATGAATATCTGCCTTGACAGATACGTAATTTCATGCAATGCGGCTGTATTTCCTGTCTAACAATTACGGAAATTATAGAACCGATCGTCTGGTTTTTTGCTCATCACCTTGATACTTTAGAAATCATATGAACAACTTACTAACTGTATGAACTAGTTTGAAATTGTCGGAAACTTTTTTAATTTGTCTGAACTATTTTGAAAAGGTTAGATGGGTATCCAAAGAGCATGTTTTTTTTGGCCAAGACCAGTTAAAATATCTGCGATCAGCGTTTAGTAAAAGTAAAGCTGTCAGTGAATTGATGATACATTATCGGTAAAGCGAGCCGGCAAATAAATTTGGTTTTTAAAGCGTATGAACTATTTAACAAAGTGATAAGAAGTTTGAAAACATTCAGGTGGTTCAAAAAGCATTCACACGCTTTAAAATGCGAAACACAAAATGTTCTAAGCCGGCATAATTGTTGTTTTTAATGCTTTTTGTCAATAAAAAAATTCAACTGCGATCAACTCTGAGACCTGGTACCTAACGCAACAATCAGCTGGTCCACCAACGACGCGTCAACTTGAAAATGCTTTGTGTGTTTTTGTAGGACGTGAGAAGGTCATGACTGAGCCCGACGGATTCCCATGGCTTCCGCAGAGCTTCAGTGATATCTTCTACTCCGGTGATTTTGAAAGGAATGATGGACCTCCAGTTAAAGCCGATGAATTGAAGAATAAAATCAAGGCCATCTACTTTTCAGCACATTGGGTGAGCGGTAGCTTTTGTTCTTGATGCATTTTGGTTTGATATTCTGTCAGTTTTTGGAGCTTTCCCATTATGCCTTGACAATGACTGGCGTCTGCTAGTAATATTACTGCTACAACTACTAGTTGATAGCTTCAGGAAAGTTGTTAGTTCCTTGTTTACTTTGACTGGTATAGCTGATCAATGTAATGCCCACAGTAGACCATTTGCGCACATCCTTACATGGCAGTGCACTGTGGTACAGCTCCGCTAGAAGCCGTGGCACATAGCAATTTATTGATAGCTTGACTCAATTCCGCTACCACCCAAACAGCACTCGATTATAAAAAGACAACCCCAACAACTCTGACACACCAGTCCTCTTTTCATTGTTTTAAACTTCAAGCAATTGTCAATGTACAGATCGGTTTTGTTTAGTTTTGTGTTTTAGATCAAGCGAGTTAATGTCTAAAACCCTTCCAAAGACCTCATGGTCATAGATACTTCAAGTATTATACTGTTAGTTGTGTTAGTGTATGACATATGCGATAGTGTCCCACCTGTAATATTGTAGTGTCCTACTTGTAATATTGTAGTGTCCTACCTGTAGTATTGTAGTGTCCCACCTGTAATATTGTAGTGTCCTCCATGCAGAGGTTTCACCCCTCAGTTGGTGAAGACGTACAACAAGGTCAAGGAAGCCGAAAAGGAGTTTGAAATCATCTTTGCCTCCTCCGACAGAGATGAGAAGTCATTCAAGGAGTACTTTGGTGACATGCCTTGGCTGGCCCTGCCCTTTGGTGACAAGCGCAAGGAGAAACTGTCAGACTTCTGCAACGTTGAAGGTAAGACATTATGTACTCTTGAATTGACACTCGCTTTGGGAGTTGTCCCATCTAAGCCAAAGTCGTATATTGGAAATAAATAATACGGCACTGATCTAAGCTGGTTAGTATAGGAGACAACTCCAACTGTTGACTGCTCTGTAAGAGATTTACATGTATATCAGATGTCTATGTTATAGATTGACTTATTCTTTATTGCTAATAAAAAAATTTCGTGCCTATAAGTCCAACAGTGCGAACTTGCTATATCTTACACAAGATTGAAAGCTGGTTTGGTACGATATAGTTTTATCTATCGGAGAAAGTATAATGGTTTATTGCACGAATCATAGAGAAAATAACTACCCTCTGCTATCACATTTTTAGGTATATAAGTGATAACATCGAGGTTATTTGTGATGAACGCATAGAACTATTATCTGCGATGAACGCATAGAAGAAACGTCAAAAAATTATTGGTGTTCTAAATATGGAAAGGAATTTCAGCTTCCAACGCCAAAATAATTCGATGAAATGCTATAGAGTACCAAACGAAATATAAAAATGATAACTCCCAGTTTTATAACTTTGTCTAAAAAAGTAAAAATGGCATCGTTATAAGCAAATACAATGGGTAAACAGGTCCTTTTTTATCTTAGTAATTTTTAGGATATCCGTTATCGTACACGAAAATTTTTGATGACATGTCTGTTACAATTTATAAATTATTTTAGTTTGTTAGTTTTCAGTTTCTACTACAGAAATAGATGCTTGCTAATTATTTCTGTTTTTCAGATAGCTACTCTTAGTTAATCCTCACGTTTTGAGCAAAATAAATTTTTTTTGGTTAAATCTATTGCCAACCTGATTATTTTTATTGCATACTGTTTGGCGTAAATAATCGCTAATACTCTAAAGCCGCGTTTACACTAGGCGACTCTGACTCCGATTCTTTTAAAGTTTGCCGATTGCGTCTTGGTGCTGGAGACTGGCGATGTTTCCGGTGGAGATGCAGGGTTGTCGGAGGCTGAGACGCAGCAACCCAGCAGTGTTGGGTTCGAGCGACAAGCCGCAGCGTCTTCATAGCCACGTGACACAGTTTAACCAATTGAGTTGCTCCATATAGCGGCTTCAATATTCTATTTATTCTAGTCTGGATATAATGTAAACAATGATTGTTATAAGATCGTAAGGTTATTATTAAATAATTAATTATTTATTACCAGCATTGTTGACATGTGTGTTTATGTATTTTTCTTATCAAAAGAGTCAAACTGTGTATGTTCAACAATAATAAATAATTAATATTCGGAGTAATTATCATTATTATTTTGGATGCAAACACAAAAAGAACGTTAGATTTTCTTCAAATTATTATTTAGTTTCAGTAAGTGGTATTATTATTTATAGGTAAGTTAAAATTTCACATTATAGGTAAATAAAAAATCCACGAGACGCATAGAGAACTACTGCCTGGTAGAAAACTGGTAATAATTAAATCACAACTCATCAATCCAACTGCGTGAGCAGGAACGCAATAAATTATTTTAGCTAAGATGGTTGGGCAACTCCGAAGTCGCAGAACTCAAAAAAATTAGGGTGTCGCAGCAGTGTAAATGCAACATGCGTCTGCGACAATCACTAGAGTCGGAGTCGCCTAGTGTAAACGCGGCTTATTTTGTCTAAATAAATATAATCAACAAAACTCTATCGTGTACAGTAATACTTGGAGCACATTGCCTGCCATTATTGCATCTAACTGGTTCGTAGACATGAGACAAATAGAATGGCTCATCAAATTTATGTATCGTTCAATTGCATTGGCTACTTACAAATAATATGCGTACTACTCCCTGAATACATTTGTAGACCCTAAGCCTCTGAGTAAGATGGTTTGAATGGATTTTTTATCGCATCTATTTTCTTAAAAAGTAGGCCAAGAATACTAAATCCATGTTTTTGTTTTGGGCAGAAAGTTTGCATTGAAGGCCTCTCTTCAAGCATTTTCCGCACTTTAATTTTATATTTAGTTTAGAATTAATTGATTAGATTATAATTAAATTTATGATGAAGTTATAATTTGTGGTAATAAAAGACAGGCAGCATTTTATTTTTTGACTAGTCTAATATTGAGGCAGCGAGAATTGTAAAACCTGTCCATATATGAGTGAACAACTCCAACGTACCACATCACTGTTTACCATTGCTCAAGGTCTGAGCACAGCTCCTGTTTAACATTAACAACTGTTGTGCATGTGATATTTCCTTGTCATTGATCCATCTGATAGAGCTACTATCCTTCCATTGTATAATAGTGTCCATCAGCTTTGTAAATATCTCACTTGCCAGCCACCAGTAAGTGAGAGATCATTCCTCTCCCCGCACAGTTCGTTGCTCTTGCAAAAACAAATGCTGTTATACACGTAAGAGTTGTCTTCCCTATCGTCACATCTCGTAAGTTGCAGCGGCCATTGCTATCGATTTATTAGCTCTAGTACATCAAGTTAGATTTTTTGTGACAAAAGTGATATGCAGTTCTATTTTGGGAGTTATGCTCCCTTGGTGAAGTTTTGTCTCTACAGGCTAAAAATGATTATTATTTTTTCAGTTATATATTTAATACAAAATTTTGATGGAAAAAATATATATGGTTTGTACCTGTCATCGTCCATAAAAGTTGACTATTTAGTTTGGTGGTTATCTTCTCGTTACATATCCGCGATTGCCCAATCCCAGCAAATTTATATATGATTACCTTGTTGTTTTTATTTGCCTGTAAAGCTACAAAATCAAATAAATAATAGCAATGGCATTTTTTCCTCTGCATCTGCGACTCCGTGCCGATGGGGATTGCTTGCTTGAAGGTTTATTTGTTCTGTTATATTTTGTGTATTTGGACTGTTTGCTTATTGATATGGTGCTTAGGCTATGTGTACGCACTGACTTATTAGGCTAATCTATTTCTGAGGCATATAGTCTAATCTACATCAATTACATATTGAGTAATTCTGCATTCAGTGTATTCATACATATTTATTGTTAGTGTGAACAAACATGGGAAATTATTGGCTATTTTATGTCTCAAATTCATAATTGTTACAAAATTTTTAACCAATAAATACTTGGTTTCATCCAAACTCTGGTGGGCTTTTTCCTGCATTTTATTTCAGCTTCATGTTTTTGGCAAGAAGTGACAACTGCATGTTTCATGGTTTTGGGTTTTCTAAATTTTGGTGAAAACAACAGGTCTTAATCGTTTCTGCGTATAAAAAAATATCCAATGAAAAACCTTTTCTATCTCTCCAAAATATGGATGTTTGATAAACGACAGTTCAGATTGATTAATTTAAAAACAATCGTCTTTTAAATATTGGGTTTTTAAATTTGATCTCCACTAAAAATGAACACTTGATTGTTAAATTGTTTCAATTATTTATTTGAGATTAATAGCATTACTAACGGTAATAATGGTATATGAAATATTCTTTTATAAACAATGAAAAAGCAATATTATTATTTGAGCACTAAGAGTGTGTTGGTAAATTAGTTACCAACAAGTCAGCACTGATGAAAATATTATTCAACAGTGCTGACTTCTTGGTTGTTGATAAATAAAATGTCCAAAAGGAAAAACTAGTATTGAACTAGGTGACTTGTGTCCACGGACTAATCAATGATTGGCTATCGATACTTATGTTCCTTTTTTAAATGGCACATTTTCGAAAAGTGTGGCTTTGAACTAGTATATTCAAGTGTCCCAGATTTGTTCCACCATAAAAGCTGCTTCTTTTTGTGGGCAGTTACACCGAATGTTTATTTGTCGCTAGGCATTCCAACGCTGGCCATCTTTAATGCTGAAGACCAGAAAATTACATTTGATGGTCGAGCAGCTGTTTCATCTGATCCAGAAGGTAAAGAGTTTCCATGGTTACCAAAGCCTCTCAATGAGCTCAACGAGGATATGGCAGGTGCTCTTAATGAGAAGCCTTGTCTTGTCTACTTCACTGGTGAGACATCATTGTATACATCTCTAGTGAGACATCATTGTATACATCTCTAGTGAGACATCATTGTATACATCTCTAGTGAGACATCATTGTATACATTAGAGTGATCAGGTTGTAAAGTAACGGTGGGTATTTTTTATTTACCAGATGGCAAAGAAGACAGTGTAAAGACAGCCAAGGAGCACATGTCGGCGGTTGCCGAGAGTGAGTTCAAGGCTGACCAGGATGAGCAGGATTATATGTTCTTTTACACCGGCGAGGTAAAACTGTATTTGTTGCTATATGTGGCACATCGATACATGAAATGGTGGACTCTTTACCTGCTAGCATAGCCTACACAAGGGTAAAATCTCTATCTTTGGGAAAAATTGAATGAGTTTTTCTAAAATTTGCGAGTGCTTGTTGTGTTTTCTTGCAGTCAACTCAGAAGTACCCGAGACCACAATGTATAATTGGTGCAATTAAGGGGGGGGGGGGGGGCACTGGAAACTGCAGATTTGTATTCATTACTTGAACTCTGGCTGCAGGTTTAACTGTTTCGTCTACTCCGTTTGTTTGGAAGTAACTGCAGTCGTACCATGAGATTATAATGCCATTGGACATAGCCTAAAATTTTATCGAGCTTGCAAACTGGGAGGTTTCTTACATGAATCAGCAGGTTCTTTTCCATTGGACAATGCTGCAGTTTTGTTTTTAGCCAATCAGATTGACTCCCCATTTTTCCAGCATGAGGTTTTTCTAAATGAATGTTCAAATTTGGTTTTTTATGCGATATTTACTTGATGTATCATCTAGGCCTTTAAAATCGTTCGACAATTGCAAGCTAAATCATAATGTATGAAACTGTAATATCTTTCTTTGCAAATAATAATCAGATGTAGAGGTGAAGTAATTAGCTCAATAGAAGTATTCAAGTATTATTCTGAACATTTATTGATTATTATTTATTGGGTTGATTTTGTGCAAGGAAATTTGGTACTCATCTCTTAGGCCTTTCAAGATCGACAATTTCTTGTAACAAGAATAATTATTGTTAGAGCTAGCGCCTACACAAGACCTGGCAGTATCCATTGGCATCCATAAATCCAAACGGACGAAGTGTATTAACGTGGTGGTTGCATCAAGGCAGTGCAATTTCCGCTGTAATAATCTAGACCATTGATTTATGTAATTTTAAGAGTTGTTTTCCCAATTTCAAGGGATGGTAGCATTGCCCAGTTTTACATGTATTCTCTCCTAGGCTAGTTTAGCCCACACAATAAAGGCATGTGACTTGTGTGGTGAAAACACTGCAGAGTGTGCAACAGCTTATATGGAATAATCGGTGACAACAACACGCTATTGGGAGTTGTGCTCTTTTTGAGGCGACAATTTTGTATGTGAAAAAAGTGCTGTAGTGTACAAGATGTTCTTTTTCAAAAATTTTACCATTGAAATAAATAAATTTTGAATATGCCCGTTGGTCCCACAGTTTATTTCTGAGTTGATGTTTTTTCTGGTGAGGTGTGTTACATAATGTCACCACCACCTGACAAGTTCGCAATAAATCATATGCCTACGATATTTTTTTTATGTTGAAAATTTTAAACAGATAAATCCGTTTTTTTTATCTCGATACTCTATTTTCTCATCACCAAAAATGAGAACAATCAACATTTCAAGATATTTTTAGAGTTGTCTAGTCATGAAACAAATGACTCTCACAAACTGGCTCACTCTCTCATCTCTGTGTGTTGCAGGATGATGATATGATAGATTCATTGAAAGCTTTTACCAAGCTGAAAAAATCACCTCCTTTCTTAGCAATGATTAACATTCCATCTCAAGAGGTCACGGACTATTTCGGAGAGCTCAATGCAGAAGCTATTAAAAATTTTGTCGCTGATTTCAAAGCGGGTAAATTGGAGTCGCGTTCTCTGTAAGCGACACAGAGTTGAAGTTCTATCCATCCACGACCATTGCAGGTTCTTAGATTTTGTCTTTCTTGGTGTACCGTCTTTTCAGGCGATTCATTTCCTCATCAAATCTATAGATATTTCAATCACTGTTATTTCTTTCAATTATAGTATTTATTATATTATTCTGAAGGGTTTTCTCTCTGCTGCAATTTGATTATAGAATAATAGCAATTATTGGTTTACTATTACAGGGTGATGTAGGTTTTGTGTGTTTCAATACATCTAAATAAATGTATAAGTTGGTGTAAATCAATTAAATAAGTCTTCTGTTATGTAACTGATGCCGTGCGGAGAGCTCTTGACTACAAGTAAGGGCAGTATTGTGGCATCGGAACAAATTTTATTTCCCCAGATATGATAGTTCACTGATTTACCATTCAAGTGTGACTATAATTGAGTAGTTGACACTGCGTATGATGCTTTCCTAGCTACAGAAATTAATTATTAACAAGTGGGTGTGATGGACAAGTGTTGCAGCATGCGTTTAGTGCGACTGCCACGTGTCATTCTGAATTACAAAAGTTTTGAATGAGGACTTTAACAATACTTGTTTGTTTTTTCCATTTTAATCAGCAATAAATTTTGATTTCAAAATAAGGAAATGTATCTGAAAATTGTTTAGTAGCCAAATATTCATATACACTCACAAACAGTCATGCAAATGATCACGTGTCCAAGTTTCAAGCCTACAACACATAATCTGAAGGCTTGGGCCTTATGCATAATCAAACAGTCATTTTTTACAGAGCAGTAATTTATTTGTGTATAAAAAATAGTTTTAATTCATGAAACTGAGGTACTTGAAATGGTTGGCTGTAGACAGCACGCTATTTACATCTACGCATCAAAATTTTTTTAAAAGCTGCTCGAAAATCGGGGTTGAAGATATTGTAGATAATTGGATTCAACATACAATTGACGTATCCTAACCATGTGACAAAGTTCACCACTGTTTTAGGAATCGTGCAACCTTTGTTAGGGTTCTCGCATGTGAATGGGTAAGCTAAGGCTACAATAAAAAATGGTAGCCAACAAGTCACAAAACTTCCTGTAATTATCGCCAATGTTCGAAAAGCTTTTCTTTCTCGCTTTAATGCTAATTTGTCTTCTTTGGATCTCTCGTTTTTCTTTTTATGACTGAGTAATGGAATATGATTAAGTACTTGCTGAACACTGCTTCTCCTATGATGACCAGATTTTGCTGGTATCGCCAACGTGTGCACCTCCTTCAGCTTTTCATGCTCCACATTCTCATCCGAAGAATTATTTTGTTCCAGAGAAGAGCTATGACCGTCAGCTGATAGTTGAATATCGTCAGCCAATGACTCTTCTGTTATTATTGTAACCATCGTATGACTGGTTGACACTTCATTTTTTCTTGTTGGCGAATGTAATCCGCGTTTTAGAAACGGTTTTCTTCGAACTCGTGCTCGCACGACGAAAAATATTTTAATATATATTCCGATGATAACAACTAGTGGTAAGTAGAAGGCTAACACTGTAGAATATACCGTGTAATTACGATCTTGGGAAATCATACAATCCCTTGGAAGTTGTTCGGATTTCCAGCCAAAAAATGGTGGAAGACAAATGGCCGCTGATAAGACCCAGCAGCTAGTAATAAGTACTGGTACCATGTATTTATGTAGCTTACTTCCTCTATTGTATGTGATGTCTGTGATCGCCCAGAGTCTGTCAACAGCGATGGCTACTAGGTGTAAAATACTCGAAGTACAAAGAAGTACGTCTGCCGTTATAAATAGGTGACAGACGACAACTCCAAACGGCCAATGACCCATCAAGGAATATGCTGCTGCTAAGGGCATGACCACCAACCCTACTAAAAGATCTGTAACAGCTAGAGACGCTACTAGTTTGTTAGTTAATGTCTGTAAGGATTTGTTTTTCCACACGGCAGCGATAACGAAAGAGTTGCCAATGCTGGTACATAACACCAGTAAAGTGAGCAGAGTTCCTACAACAGCAATCAGCAAGACGCTATGGTCACGATGAGCTACCAGATGTTTTATACCCATCGTTGAATTATTCTCATTGCTAAATCTCAAAACAGAAGTGTTAATATCATACAAATCTTCCATAGTCTTCTGCTTCTGTAGAAATAGTCAGATTGAGAGCATTGTGTTTAGTTCCGATCCCGTCAGCTTAAATATCAGTAGATTTTGTGTAACTAAGCGTTACATTAAGTGCTTTGCTTGAGTGTGTACTTCCCCGAGTTATTGTTCGTCAGTAGCTTTTGTTTTCATAGATAAATGCGTGTGATGCGTTTTGCCTAGCTCTTAGCTCTAATCAATACTTCATCGATAATCTAAAATATAAATGAGAGAAAATGTATATAAATAATATTTCCTACAGTACAAGCGGCGAATAGAATGCAGGATCTTGTTGTCCTAATAAATATGATTAGCGTACCGCAGGGAATTTCTTGTTCTATTCAGCCCTTATGACATGTCTATACAATAATATCGCACAAATGGTACCTCTGTGATCATTATGTTATGCCCAAGCATCTGCAGTATCGAATGGTTATTTCGTTTGTTTCATCAAATAAGCCACTCACGCATCATTACAATATTTTTTTCAAGAATTTAGCCCAATTTTCCTTTAAACGAAGGTTTGAATTATGATTATAAAATTCCACACCTAGCGTTGTGTGTATAATGACCTATAATAATGAAACTTGAGTGGTTTCAGGGAAGTTTCGTGCGGTGGGACACAAGTGACTTTATGTTACATAACTGTAGTCTATTTTAGTCTTTGAGCCAATTCATAACCTCTTGAATGAAGCTCAATTCTATTGCTACAAGTTTTATACCAGAGAAGCAAAACACACAGGAACTTCATTTCTCTCTAGATGTAACAGACATTTAAAAAACGTTGGAAATGGAACCTAAAATTGTGGTAAAATATCCATTAGCAAAAATGTTTCATTCGGACACTTTTTTTGCAAAATTCTAAATATTGTTGAACAAAAAAAAAAATTTTGGTCATTAATAATACTTTTGACATTTGCTAGCACAAGAAATAATAATTTACAGTTAATCCCATCGGACTTTAAGAAAAGCGGTTTGTTTTATATCCTTTGGTTTTTGCCGAAAACGGAGTACCAAAATAAACCACCGGCGTTGTCATATCACAAATAAATGTCAATTTCGTGGAAGTTATTTCCATTTATCTTTATGTAAATGATGTAATTATCCACATTTGAAACGAAATGTTCACAAACCTTTGGTCTAATAACCGCTCAGTAAAATAAAACCACTTAAATTACTGGGAGCTGTCTTTACTTTTTCAATACATTCAAGTGAAGATTAAAAGCAGTTAACAAGATTATTTTAAATGCAGCTTTTATCGACAAATGTTGCATGTTTGAAAGTTGTGATATCTAAGTTTATGAATTTCTACTAAGCTGGTAAGTTGCGCTCATTTCGGTCATTTTTTGGAGCGCTGTCAGTGAGAGGCAGCTAATTGCTACACATCAGGGCTAATTATTACATCAAGCGTGTGATGGGCTGCAAGTAGAGCCCTGTGACCAGTATAGCATTTAGCTCCATGATTAATCACTGCGTTTTGTGCAAATTATACATCATCGTCGGCTGTCATGGATGGTCAGCTGGCAGTACAACAAGAAGTAAATACAGGGTCAAAGAGAAAATAGTCAACAATGCGTCATTTCATTAACGTCATCTCTCAATGATGAGCAAATTTGTGACATTTTCTTTCCCCGATGGAAGTCTCTCAAGACAAATAAATACAATGTACATGCTTGAGCCAAGCTTGTTGGGTTTATTATGCCAGTCTATGTAACAATATACCCAGAATCCCTTTATGTGATATCACAATCTCAGATAGCTGGAGTTATCTTCCCAATAAAGTTTCATAAATAATCCATAAGTGATAGAAATGGTTTGAATTGTAACCAGCTGCATTCACACCTATGAGATTATTTTTACCAGGTTGTAGCAACTAGATTGCTGAGTGAGAATATTTCAAGACATGATGATATGTCTGCAAGTAAGTAACTTCTTCTCTAACAGGTGACTATGGCCCCGTTTACACCGGTGCTCACAGGTGACTATGGCCCCGTTTACACCGGTGCTCACAGGTGACTATGGTCCCGTTTACACCGGTGCTCACAGGTGACTATGGCCCCGTTTACACCGGTGCTCACAGGTGACTATGGTCCCGTTTACACCGGTGCTCACAGGTGACTATGGCCCTGTTTACACCGGTGCTCACCTTATTGTGAAGGCGCACTCCATACAAATGTGAACACTGAAGTTCGCAGTGAAAAATTCAGATGTTCAGATAGGCTCATACCAATACCGGTTTCGTATCGCCTCAAAACTGAAAAGGGCTCCAAGGAGTTTTCATACGGATACAGAACTAATGCGCTGTACAAACGACTGTCTAAACAGGAGCTTTGGTGCAGACCAGTACCCAACCTTAACTGTTACAACTTTTTATCGTGTTTTGTAGTGTACTAGTGTAAATCGAGTCTATGCCTGCTCCGAAAATAACTTGAGTAAATTAATTTTTTGAAACTGAAGTAAAATAAAAAGACCAACATTCTAAATACTACTATAGTTGCTTTTGCTTCTGCACGCCGGAATACTTTTACCACTGATTGCTGTAACATACCACAGTACTACTACCACTCACTACTGTAATATACCACAGTACTACTATCACTCACTACTGTAACATACCACAGTACTACTACCACTCACTACTGTAACATACCACAGTACTACTACCACTCACCACTGTAACATACCACAGTACTACTACCACCGACTACTGTAACATAACACAGTACTACTACCACTCACTACTGTAACAGACCACAGTAGTACTACCACTCACTACTGTAACATACCACAGTACTACTACCACCCACTGCTGTAACATACCACAGTACTACTACCACCCACTACTGTAACAGACCACAGTACTACTACCACTCACTACTATAACATACCACAGTACTACTACCACTCAATACTGTAACATACCACAGTACTACTACCACTCACTACTGTAACATACCACAGTACTACTACCACTCACTACTGTAACATACCACAGTACTACTATCACTCACTACTGTAACATACCACAGTACTACTGCCACTCACTACTGTAACATACCACAGTACTACTACCACTCACTACTGTAACATACCACAGTACTACTACCACTCCCTACTATATCAGACTACAGTACTACTACCACTCACTGCTGTAACATACCACAGTACTACTACCACTCACTACTGTAACATACCACAGTACTACTACCACTCACTACTGTAACATACCACAGTACTACTACCACCGACTACTGTAACAGACCACAGTACTACTACCACCGACTACTGTAACATACCACAGTACTACTACCACTCACCTCAAGCTGCTGTCGTCAGCTGATAAGAAATTGCTGATAGCTGCTACTAATAAGTAATAATCTGAACAAAAATATTAATAGCTTGTGTACCTATTATCTCACAGACTAACCATCTTTGACAAGCAGTTGCAAAGTGGATTCTTAAAACCTTGGCTAGTGATGATGGCCAGCCAAGAAGTAGCTCTTATCAAAGTGTATCTCTCTTAGAAGTGTCGCCTTAGTGTCATCGAAACAATATGGTTCACGCTTTTCTCGCAATTGTTTGTTTTTGTGCGCAGCCAAAAAAACAGTAAACAGTGTTATGTAACTCTCAGGAGTTTTAAAGTAAACATATTTTGTTTTTCAGTTTAGTTACACAAAATGATTTTAAAATTTTCGTACAAAATGTTAGTTTAATTTTTTTGTCAAAATTATACAACTACCACTGCAAATAAAGGAAGATTTCTTCATCATTTGATGGAGTGGACAATTGACAAGTAGTAACCCATGAAGGTATGTGGAGTTATCTTTCTTATCTGCATGATTGATCAGATAAGAGATCTTATTACCACTGACCAGTAGAAGACGATTCTCATATTTAGCTATTATTGCTAGCCTAGACGGGTGGGCCCCTTCAGCGGTGAATGCCACTCAGACTATCGTTTGGTCAACTTTTGCAACTTTGTAGATAAGTTATTTACTAGATGAAGGAAACACACTGAGAAATTCTCCACCTGAGAGTTATCTAATCTTAATTAGCCTTAAGTATGAGTGGAAATATTCACCAATGTGGGTGGTCAGTGTTTGATTTGGAGAGCTGCCAAGAGCATTGTTTTTTTTCTTTTGAGTATACGAGCAAGGTTTTATGGTACGTTTGGCTTTGTAGAAATGCTGATTAATTTCTACTGAAGTTATTGTAATTTTTTTTTATAAAATTTTTTAAAGTTTATTTTTTATAAAATTTATTAACTTTGTAAGAGAAGTTTTCAAAAGTCTGATTAATAACTACATGTTGATTTGGCGATTGACCTGTTTATCATTCTAGTTAGTTACCTTATCATAAAACAAATATTGATGTTTGCAGACTTCCTGAACAACAAATTACATCATCACAACTTTATTACTTCAAAAGGAGCTGTGGCTAAACGGGTATTCATTGTTTCAATAGCTCTACCATTGATTTTGGGTCTTTCCAATCATGAAAAGTTTCATGTATTTCCAAACCAAACGAATAATATTAATTATAATAAAAATTAAAATAATTATTTTCGCTCAAAGAAAATAATTCCAAACTTTCTCGTGTAGAGAAGAAAACTCTGCCAGAACAGTTGTTACGGCAGTTATGAAACTTATTACTGTTTCTGGTAAAAACAAACAATTAGCAAGAATTGTTAACGTTGTAAAAGTATAAATTGATGCCACATAAGAGCAAGTTTGGTGTTGGCAGAGTGAGGCAAATTTTTTTATTCTCTCCGATGTTTTATCCAAAAATCTAGAGACAAATACCGCAATTTATTATAATTTTTATTTATTATATTTATAATATAATAAATAAATATTATTTATTTTCGTGCAGATTTTATGCGTATTTATTCATCCAACTCAGGAATAACCTGATTTTTTAGAAAGATGACTGCGGTCTCCTTCAATATGGATAAAAAATTGTGATTGAATCACAGATTTTTGAATGGGGATAGGGACATCTTTCTCACCAGGTGCTAATTATTGATCGGACACAGTTTTCACTAAGTTACAGCACTATTACATAATAGATGTATAGCTTTTTTTTAAGTAGGATAAACCGTCAAAACAAAAACTCACGCCAAAGCATGTAAATAGGAAATATTAAAGTCAAAACAAAAACAAACTTAACAAACTGCAAAAAAATGGAAAAAATTTTTGCAATAATTGCTAGAAACAACCAATTTTTATTGTGAATTGCCCTTTTATATGCAGCATACCTTTTTAAATTTGGAGTTGTCTTTCCTAAGTAACACAACTAATAGGACAGATCACTGGAAAGCCCTGCTACACCTGGAGGATGCAGCCTGTGCTTTTATCTCCACTAGTTGGATCAGAAAACTGTCAATATTCATTTCCTTTGACAGGTTTTACATAATAATATAATTTATTGGTTGGATTACCACAAAACGTTATGCAATCAGTTAAGAATCGTTACAAGCTGCAGGGCATATAACCTATAACTTCTGTCAATCAGGGATTAGGTACAGCTGAGTGTAGCACACATTGTGTGGGTACAATACAGAATCAGTGGGTTACATAACTTTATAGCGTAGTTGATTGAATCAGTTGAAGGTAATAGCATTGGGTGAAACTGTACAAGGGTGCTCAATGCTATACACCAGCCTCTAGCACACCCATTTGTTTTATCAAAAATTGTATGTGAGTAAGTTTGTGTCCCCAGAATACTAACAAGATACAATTTGAAGTATTTTTATTCAGATATGTCAAAATACTGACATTTTTAGTCTAATTATTTTTTACAATCTACAAATTTAATTTTCAATAAGTTAAAATACAATTCATATTGAACACTTCTCAAGAAAACTCAGTTTTAAACTTTTGTAAAACTATTGAAAATCTCAAAATTTCAAATACAACTACATCTATTATCGTTAAAGATTCCAGAATAGTAAATATTTTCACATAAAAGAAACGTAGATATCAACAAACAGATTGTTGTTACGAATGCAAGAGAGCTGTCAAGCTAACAAGACAATTAATGTATAGATACACCAAATTGTGGACTAGATAACAAGCTAGCTAGAGTCTGAATCTTCGATGTAACACTAGGTATCAGCATTTGTTTGAATTATATGCACTTGAATGAATAAACAACACAAATAGAAAGCTAGACAACTCTCAACAGGGTATCAATCTGTTTACACATTGCTAGTTCATTTCTACTACTAAATGATGCAAACTTGTATCAAACCGAAGGCTAAAGGCTCAAACACGCAGTTTGACCACCAGTGAAGCCGCCTGATGCGGAATGGCGTTATTCCATTGATAATAGTAATAAACTACGATAATACATCAATGATCGTTGTAATGAATGGATGACTTTTTGGTTGAAAAAAAGTTAAAAGATTGCTCGCTGCCATGCGCACCAGCCAATCAATGTGTTTGCCGCAGAGAAATATCAAACATGTCTGATATCTTGAACGCGCTCAAGATATCAAACATATTATATATGCTATATGTTATACATGCTAAATATTTTTGCCACGCGACGTCCCGCAGATGATTTCGCTAGCGAATTTTGCACCTGACGCTTCAAGTGTGTTTAAGTCTTAAAACTAATTCACATGCTCTCGGATAGATAGATCAGTTGGCAAGTCTGCAATCACTTCAAAATGGCAGGATGTACTCAGGTTCAAGCCTCTTCTGGTTTTTTAATTTTCTTTGCTTCACCTATTTTTCATCAATTATTTGTAAATATCTTTTATTTTGTATAGCAAAAGGTTTGTCTGAAGCAAAATATTTTTCATCATCCACTAGCGTTTGAAAGTAAATTGTTAACAATCATCAAGTTGTTGACATAATGAGCAAATACTCACGAAAAATTGCCCTAGCAACAAAAAATTATCGTATAAAAAGAGTTGTCAATAGAAAAATATCACATATATATAGCAGCTAGGTGGACATTGGTTGCAACCCCCCCCCCCCCCTCGTCGAGTCCAGTGGTCGAGCACACAGGTATCATTCACTGGGGAAGCTCCAATCTTTGGGGTGCCTAATTAATGAAATGGGCTGGGCTAGGCAATGTCGTAGTTGTGTCTCAGGTTCAAACCCCAGTCAGGCAGTTAGAGTTTTTCTGCAACTATCATGCCTTCTCAGTCATAAAAATTGTCTTCACTTAAAAAAAATTATCCACATAATAAGCAAAATCCATCCTGAAAACTAAACTGGCAAAGAACTACAGCATAGGAATTACTTTAATAAAAAACTCTGTCCTAAAACGCAATATTTCATCTCGAAAAACTTGTAGTACGTTCAAAAATCAACAATTCAATATGCGCTGTAATTTTCCAAGTATTGAGGTTTTTCCATATAATAACATTCTCAGCACGCTGACACTTATTTTCTTTTTACGCTTATATGAAATATTTTTCATCTTTTTAAGGAAATCAGAAAACGATCACAAGAATAAAAAGAATTGATGTAATATTGAAGGTATTTATACTTACATGGAATGACTAGCTGATAAGTTGGTATAACTAGTATCATTAACAGTTAGTTGTAGAATGTAATACTAGATGAGCATGCATTACTGCTTTGTACACTATTGGAGCACCTGCGCTATCTCCTCAATGTCAATCAATCTCAATAGATCAAATGTTAAATTGATTCGATGGCTATTTTTAAACAAATTTGATAAGCAATACAGTAGTTGATTGGTTGGTTCAAAAGTTTGATAACTTGTCAGGTTGATAATAACTTGAATTTGAAAAAAAAGTGAAACGCAAAAATTTACTAATGAATATTTTAGTGATAGAGCCGTGTTCAACTTGATTAACGTAAGTAGAACTTATGTAATATCTAAAAATAAATAATTATTGTTATGATATATATATTATATTGTATTATATATTATTATATTATAATATATATATATATATATGTTATACTATAATGTAATATTAAGCTGTTGATAAAAGTTTTGATCTAAGATCTGGTAAGATTTCTTTATTGTATATTGCATGAAGAAAAGAAATGGAAAAGGAACATTGGCCACAAAACTTCTATCACAATGAAGAAAGTAACACGACTATTGTCAATCACTTCATCTCACTAAAAGAGCAATGAACTTGGAGTAGCTCATTTTAGGTCCTTCAAACCGTTCAATAAATGCATAAAGCTGAACTCCATCATCTAGAAAATCTAAATAGGTGCTAACAACTTTGATACTTTCGTCAATTTTTAAAACATTAATTGCCAAAAACCTTATCAGATTTCAAAAGTGAACAGCCTGCCCAAAAATTTGACACATTATGCATGAAAAAAGTTGTCAAATTGACTCAATTGACGAAGCTGAGAAAGTTAGCACCAACTGTATCACACAGGTAATTGCTGTAAGTATTCCCCAGGTGGGAGTAACAGTAGACATCGACAGGTAAATCGTGACATAAACAACCTCCCAGGTATTTGTTGACACATACGATCATTTGGTCATGTCCATCATTCAATGAACTTGATGTAACCCACAGTATAATTTGTAACAGCTGTCTCTAAGTTATTTACTAGTAAAAAATAATTATTCCACTATATTTAAGAGCAACTAGTCTCAAATTAAATATAGAGATTGGCACAATTAAATTCTTCATTAACGATTAATCTTGAAGCAGTTTCACATAAAATACACACTGTATAATCTTTTTAAAATTAAATAATTAAATTATTCTTTTGCGGATTCCATTTGCAAAAGTGATTGGATGCTTTTAACTTTGGGATGATGTAACTTTTGTAAGATCATTGCTCAAAAAGTTACATTCACAAATATTAGTTTTTGATAGCAAATATGGCTTTTTGGTTCATTTGGTGAAACAAACCAATAAAATATTCTAGCAAAATATTCAAAATGGCTGCTAGCTAGAGGAAAGGAAAGTGCCTAGAAGAATCATGAACTGAAAGTGATACTGTATTAAATACTTCAAGCTGTTAGACTTTGGTTTATAAAGACTTGTTGCTGCTTTCCTACCAGGATTCAACAGCAGCAATGCTGACTTATTGCTACATGAAACGCACTCATAACTGTAAAAAGGTCAAATTTATGAAATGTACTGAAGAGAAAATGTTTGATTATGTAAAAACTGAAGTCGTTGTTTTGCAGTACTAACAAACTGTACATTACGTCAGCTGATAGCTGAGAAAAACAAAACAACAGAAATGGAACTAGAGGTGAATAATAATATTGTTTTGTTTTGAACGTACTAGAAGCTTCTAGTGATTACAAGGAGATTACGTCACATAATTTTAGTGAGCCATTAATAACTGCATGTAATAAAACGTGTCTGTTCTTGAATGAGGTTGTAGCAGATGGGAAATAAACAAACAGAACGCAGCCTAATAGTCAGCGTTTAAAAACGTAGCATCTGTTTATGACCATGGACGTATATGCCTTACCATAAATGTTAGATTAAGTCTGTTGTAACTGTACCTGCCTGGGTCTAATTGGGGGAATACGAAGGCAATAGAAGTCCACAAGTGGGCAATAGAAGTCCACAAGTGGGTAATAGAAGTCCACAAGTGGGCAATAGAAGTCCACAAGTGGGTAATTTATGCTTGCTAAGATAAAAAGTTCATGGTTTGCTGACCTGAAAATTCTAAAATATTGTCCATTAATTTTTTTGTGGTTTTTATTGCAATTACTGGCATTTCTCCAGACCCATATACAACAGAAAAAATTAGCAAGTTTTTAAATAAAAAAACCGTGAATTTAATATGAAAACACTAAATTTGTACCATATAATTATTGAGAAAGCCTCCGTTCATTAACAAAATGCAATCTAAACTTTTGGATATAAAATTTATAGAAACTAGACAAATTTTTTTTATTTGTATCCTTAAATTGCTCACCTTGTATGTTCCAGAGCACCTGCATTCCTGTGCCACTATACTATGACACAAATCCACAGCTGCCTTATGTTGGCAGCGTAGAGTGCACAAGGCAGCAGCGATAATGTACTCATAAACCAGTGTGTGTGATTAAAGTGGCCATTAACTGGGTAGCGCCTACTAATATTGCATTGAATAATCTTGACTAGTCAATCATACCAAAGGCTATATGATAGCCTTAGTTTATTACAATGAACAATAAATGTGCTACAGTTGAAATAGTACGCTAAAATATTTATTATTAATTATTGATGTTATGGCTGGCAGCAAAACATGTAATAAATCTGAGATAAAAGGAATTTAATCTCACCTACTTCTATCGATGGTTGTAGAGAAAGCGATTGATTAGAAGGCTTGTGTAGTATTTTTAAGTGAGATGTTTCACTCGGTGAAGCATAGAATTTTAAGTGAATAGACAGTAATAATGTACTGGTGAGTAGCATTAGACGGTTGGCTGCTTTAGAATGGAGTGAAGTCAGACATTCCTTGATGTTGAGTTTTTATTTATTGCAATTGATTAACTATTCCATCTATTTTATACACTTCCTGTCACTTCTAATTTAGGAGTTGTCTCCCGTGACATGCATTTTAAAAGAATGTTGAGTTTGTAGGCGGTGGACATGTTGTGCCAAAAGGCTTGCCATTGTTAAAGTTGTAACAACTCACCAACTCTGAGTAACCAATTAAATAGAAAGCAATATCACTGCTAACTAATCTATACATACATGCAGTTCACTGACTTCTATGTCTATGAATAAAGTCAGCAGGTATCAGCCAATGAGCATTAGATCAGCTGGTTATCACAGCTGGCACAGCCCTTTCGTCCTGTCATAAATGTGGGATGAAATATTTCAAAGGTAACATTAACAGTGTTTGAAGATGTTTTCCTGTTTACATGGGTAACCTACAGGTCAGCAACAGCAGCTAGAGCTGCCAGCATGTGCTCTCTTGCTTCAAAGGCAAGAATATGAAATTAGTTAACACAATTCTGACTTGCATAAAGTACAGAAAACTAGAAGTGTAAAAGTAAAATTAGAGAGACAACTATATTTTAAAACTACAAATCGTACCATTTCTCCAGCCCATACTAGAGCTTGCTATTGTTTACTTTTGGCTCCAATTTCCAAGTGAGATATAATGGAAGTTTGGTACATTAGGCTCTTTTGTATGGATTCTATGTTAAGCCTAATCAACTAAACGACTAATTTTAAGGAGTTGCAGAAGAGAAGACAACTTCAGTTGAATATGTTTTTGGTTAGTCGAAAACCCTACGCTGTAGCTTACACCTACCCTACTATCAAAACCTCTTACTCATGTCGAAACCCCTTACCTTTAGACGAAAGCCCATACTTAAAGGCGCATTTTAAAGTAATAAATATCTCAAAAGCTAAAACAATATCAAGGTCAAAAAAAATATTTTCAAATTAAATATATCAACAGATTATAATTAATCGTTATTAAAAGCTTTTTGCAAAGAAAAAAATGTCAGGTTTGCATTTCCGGTGTTTTTGTGTGAGCAACAGCAACAATACTTTTCAAATCTAAACCACAGGCTGTTTGATGGAAAAAATTCACACAATATAGAGAATAAATAAATAATAATTTCCAAACACAAGAACAAGATGAGTATGCGCTAGTTTAGGATAGCTTTTAGTATTTTGGTTATGACTACTCGGCACTCTCTGTCTAAAGGCAAGTTGCGACTTCAGGTAGGGGCTTTCGATGATAGGGTACAACGTAGGGTATAGGTAGGAAGTTTTGTCTTACCCGAGTTTTTGAGTGAGAGCTCTTGTTTGTTAATTGTGGTGAAAGTCTCAATTCAATTCTTTGATTTTTATCATTTATAATTCAATAAACTTAAATGACATAACAATAGTCTTAGTTTTAGCCTTGCCTATATCGAATACCCGTAGCAATAATTCGCAAGTATTATATCAAATCTTGTGTGAGAACTTTGAAGTTATCTTCTTTTTGGACAGGACAAACTTAGTATTTTAATGGGGGGCTGCGATGATCTTTCTCAAATGTCCTTTGGTCCTAGAAAAAGCGACCAGACCACGGTAGCTCTATTAAATATATATAAAAAGTTGAATTCGCTTTACTTAAATAAACAGTAATATTTGTCAATAAACCAGTTTGGTAAATTATTTAAACTAAAGTTAAATTATTCATTTCCAAATGCCGACACCCAAAAGTTTTGTTTTAGGCAAAAAAGTTATACTATTACAGCCATAGAAGTATTTACTAATTCTACTGGAAGCAGCTTGTCCTTATAATTACGCATTTGATAATTATTTTTTAGTTGTCTGCTTGTGAGGAGACAACTCCACAAGTTCAGTCATTTGGTCCTGGAAACACTAGCGACTCCTGGTGTATGTACTCTTATGAGTGCAGACCCCATTATCATACAATTTGTTTGAATTTTTAGCTTTTTCTGCTGTCTCTTGATCAACCATGTTGAGTGGATTTCACAAGCTTTGAGTTGTTTTAAAATTTTGGACACGTTCAAAAACTTGTAACATTTCTTTTAAAACATGGTTGTCCAAATACTTGTACCAAATTTTAGATAAAAAAGTAAAGCAACTTGTTGGAATCTCTTTACAGATGTGGAAAATGTATTTCTTTTGAGACTATGAGAGAGCGGTGAATAGTATGGTTGTGTCTGGTTGTTTGGCTAGGTTGTGTTATTGTAAAGCCTTGAGACAAGGCTGTTGAAAGATTAACCACTCTAATTGCGATTAATCTTTGTAGAGATTCAGATTAATCTGAATTTTAATCTTGTTTAATTGCACTAATGTTATGCTTCCATGCGCAACATTTATTGCAACATGCAGCCTGTTTCACATAAATTTGTCATTAACTTTGGAGTTGTCTGTCTTACTACATGTCCGGTAACATGACATGGAATTGTAAAGTTGTTCTGCTGCGATATTGCTGTAACAGCTGATACATACAACATCAATAAGCACTCATATCACATTCCAGTTGGCAAGAAGTAAAAGTTAGTTAAATTTTCATTTTTCATGCATGTATGTATGGCAAATTATGAAACAGTGAAAAATCTGTAAAATAAAAACATCCAATGTGAAAAGACACTCACAACAGTCTCTGCAGCCAGTGAAATAACAGTAACTGAAACAATAAGGCTGATAAATCTGTGCAGTCCTGGTGCATTGATACAACACCGACCCATCAACTTTGTATAAATTTAAAAATTTATAAATAATAAATAAATAATTGTATTTTATAAATTATTCATTTAACTTTGTATATATTAATTATATAATTTTCAACATAATTTTTTTGATTTATAATAATCGTTTTATGATTGATTCACGCACTGCTAATGCTGAAATCTATGCATGGGACAGTTTTTCCTACTTCGTTACCGTAAAAAGTGCCGAGTTGCCTGACGTGTAAACGATTATTTTTTTAATCGCGATTAAGAGTATTGTTCGTTTTAATTTCACAAAGTATATTAATTGCGTTAATCTTATAATTAACACCATTATTCAACAGCCTTACTTGAGACCTATCCCAGTCTGGTAGAAGTCAGTTTATACAATTGTGTGAACATTCCTACATCACTGACCACAACCAGGTAGTATAAGACTCTGACCACAACCATGCGCCTAATTGTAAAAATTTTCATTTTATTTCGAGATCTTTTATCATATATTTCAACTGATACAATTGGCATAGCTCTTATTGCAGTTTGTTTCACTCTGCCACTCGTTCAGTGAAAGTTGTTTTTGTACATTATTTCAGGGTTTGTAGATTCATAGCAGTAAGTAAATAGTGGTAGTGTTTGTAAGGAAAAACTTGGTGAAACCCTAGTTTGACTGACTGACCACAAAGTACAACAAATGTCAAAGAATTTTTAACCCTGGCAGGTGAGAAAATAATGATTACTTGAAATGAGGGTCTTGTAGGTGATGCACTGAGGTGTCATACTAATCATGGTAAGCAAATGATGTGTCGCACAGATGGTTTGTGTGAGATAAACCAGGAGTTGTGTGCCCATGAAATTGTTATATTATGATGGCATTTGTATCTAACTAAGAGAGGGCAACTCCTACTGGTTCGCCATTTTTATTATAGCCGGGGCGGCTCTCAAGGGGTGGGGTTTGGAGTTGTGGGCCCCAAATCAGAGAGCCACCCTGGCTATTTTTATTAGAGACGGTGGTGACCATGGATGAAATATACCAGGATTGCCAGCTACGGCCGTTCAATATAACTTTGACCACGATTCAAGTGAGGCCGTTTATGGGAGTCGCCATGACTAGCGATTGTTACGCAGTATCCGGTACGTATATTGTGTCTTTTGAATGCAGTGTCGAGTTGTCTTTTCATTAAGAAAGACAACTACGCCAATCCAAGGGAAAAGTGACGTACTTCCGGTGCGGTCATAAAATTCGGCTATTTAAAACATTGCGGTGGCTGCTATAAAAAGATTTGACCATAACTTGCGGCCCCTTACTATAGCGTATGTCACGATATCCTTTGTAAAAGTCGCAGTTACAGTCTATATCCGGTACGGACTTGGCCGTTCAAATTGCTTCACCTGATTGGGCGCAGCTGGCAATCCTGGTATATTTCATCCATGGTGGTGACATAGAATAGGTGTGAATTTGGACTTCGTGTTTTCAATGTTATGATTATTTTTAATACCAGTAAGCAGTTGTTAGTGACTGTCAAACATCGTCCAGGGCCAACTCGGCAAGTCACAGACATGCCCAGACTTGTGTGCACCCAGTTGTACTAGAACTAACAGAATAGTTCAGCTATACTAACTATGTATATAGCCATACCTTCTGCATTAGTTAGTTTAGCAGTAAACTACTGCATTTTATTACTGCTATTGAATACAGAGCTAGCATTATATACTCACTCATTCAGTTTCTCCTGTTATTCAGGACATTTACGAGACAAACGGAGTTGTCTACTCGACAAGAGAGAAGACAACTCTTACATAACTCTATTGGTAAACCTCCTGAACAGTCCATTCACACACAGTGTTACATGTTATGAGATAAATAACAGAAGTATAACTTTGAATCTTACAATTTTATAGAATACACTCCTCTCCTACTAACAAAAATTCTTACTAACACTGGCAGATGGTTATTTATATTCTGTACTGAGTTACTTAGCAATGTTAGACAGGAAACAGAGAGAAGTGGAGAGAATATTACCTTCTAACGTGGAAAATGCAGCACATGTTTTACATGGTGGAAATCGCACTGCAAGCGACAACAGTAATTCTACACAGAACATACATAATGTACTCATGTAACTTGTGTGTTGCCTTCTCCTTGCCATTTATTAGCATTAAATCTTTGGTAAGTGCAGCATGAAACACTGCGTAATACAATACGGTGTCCATTGGTGAAACTCATCAGTTACAAAAACAGTTTTCTGTATGTAGGGGTGTGTTTAATGTTTCACAGCTACCACAATCGAACCCTTTTTGGCCTGCGGTGTCAAGGTCAAATAGTTTAAATGTTAGATGGACTGTACATTTACAATATGGCTGTGATAAAAGTGTTAATCAAACTTTAAAGATCTGCATTGATTAGTCAATTGGACATTGTCGTTATCATGTATCGAATTAATTGGTCTGTGAAATGAAGATTAATCTTAGATTGACTATTTGTATGAATAATCTAAAAGTGATCATTTATTTGTAAAAATCACACAAAGAAGCCAAGTGAACCAATTACAAGAGAGTTGAAAGAGAATTAGTGAAAAAAACTTCTCTCTGAGTTGAAAGTACTACAAATAACCAAAACCAATCAATAACCAATAATAAATAGTATATAATTTATCACAAGCAATATTTAGACTATTAAGAATAAAACACTTCCCAGTCTACACAAGAATAATTTACTAAATATAATATCTCTTTAATTCCTTGAAATAATTCTTTCATCTTCTGTGGCTGTATAAAAGTCTATGTAATTAATTATTTTATATAAAATAATTATTTTGTAGGGAAATCTGTAGGTTTGTCTTTTCATTTCATATTCAGTTGGTAGAAGAGAGCTTGTTTACCGCTTAACTTGGGTACAACTAGGGTGGTACCGGATACCCCCAAACCAAACACTAGATCACCACCTAAAGCATCAGCTGCTAGCTCAGATGCTATATTACCTGTAAATACCACTCAATACAATACAAACAATCTACACACAGGTACTATGTTACCTGTAAATACCACACAATACGATACAAACAATCTACACACAGGCACTATGTTACCTGTAAATACCACACAATACAAACAATCTACACATAGGTACTATGTTACCTGTAAATACCACACAATACAATACAAACAATCTACACACAGGTACTATGTTACCTGTAAATACCACACAATACAATACAAACAATCTACACACAGGTACTATGTTACCTGTAAATACCACACAATACAAACAATCTACACACAGGTACTATGTTACCTGTAAATACCACACAATACAATACAAACAATCTACACACAGGTACTATGTTACCTGTAAATACCACACAACACAATACAAACAATCTACACACAGGTACTATGTTACCTGTAAATACCACACAATACAATACAAACAATCTACATACAGGTACAATGTTACCTGTAAATACCACACAATACAATACAAACAATCTACACACAGGTACTATGTTACCTGTAAATACCATACAATACAAACAATCTACACACAGGTACTATGTTACCTGTAAATACCATACAATACAAACAATCTACACAGGTATTATGTTACCTGTAAATACCACACAATACAAACAATCTACACACAGGTACTATGTTACCTGTAAATACCACACAATACAAACAATCTACACACAGGTACTATGTTACCTGTAAATACCACACAATACAAACAATCTACACACAGGTACTATGCTACCTGTAAATACCACACAATACAATACAAACAACCTACACACAGGTACTATGTTACCTGTAAATACCACACAATACAATACAAACAATCTACACACAGGTACTATGTTACCTGTAAATACCACACAATACAATACAAACAATCTACACACAGGTACTATGTTACCTGTAAATACCACACAATACAATACAAACAATCTACACACAGGTACTATGTTACCTGTAAATACCACACAATACAATACAAACAATCTACACACAGGTACTATGTTACCTGTAAATACCACACAATACAATACAAACAATCTACACACAGGTACTATGTTACCTGTAAATACCATACAATACAAACAATCTACACACAGGTACTATGTTACCTGTAAATATCACACAATACAATACAAACAATCTACACACAGGTACTATGTTACCTGTAAATACCACACAATACAAACAATCTACACACAGGTACTATGTTACCTGTAAATACCACACAATACGATACAAACAATCTACACACAGGTACTATGTTACCTGTAAATACCACACAATACAACACAAACAATCTACACACAGGTACTATGTTACCTGTAAATACCACACAATACAACACAAACAATCTACACACAGGTACTATGTTACCTGTAAATACCACACAATACAATACAAACAATCTACACACAGGTACTATGTTACCTGTAAATACCACACAATACAAACAATCTACACACAGGTACTATGTTACCTGTAAATACCACACAATACAATACAAACAATCTACACACAGGTACTATGTTACCTGTAAATACCACACAATACAATACAAACAATCTACACAGGTACTATGTTACCTGTAAATACCACACAATACAAACAATCTACACACAGGTACCATGTTACCTGTAAATACCACACAATACAATACAAACAATCTACACACAGGTACTATGTTACCTGTAAATACCACACAATACAATACAAACAATCTACAAACAGGTACTATGTTACCTGTAAATACCACACAATACAATACAAACAGTCTACATACAGGTACTATGTTACCTGTAAATACCACACAATACAATACAAACAGTCTACATACAGGTACTATGTTACCTGTAAATACCACACAATACAATACAAACAATCTACATACAGGTACTATGTTACCTGTAAATACCACACAATACAATACAAACAATCTACATACAGGTACTATGTTACCTGTAAATACCACACAATACAATACAAACAATCTACACACAGGTACTATGTTACCTGTAAATACCACACAATACAATACAAACAATCTACACACAGGTACTATGTTACCTGTAAATATCACACAATACAATACAAACAATCTACACACAGGTACTATGTTACCTGTAAATACCACACAATACAATACAAACAATCTACATACAGGTACTATGTTACCTGTAAATACCACACAATACAATACAAACAATCTACACACAGGTACTATGTTACCTGTAAATACCACACAATACAATACAAACAATCTACACACAGGTATTATGTTACCTGTAAATACCACACAATACAATACAAACAATCTACACACAGGTACTATGTTACCTGTAAATACCACACAATACAATACAAACAATCTACACACAGGTATTATGTTACCTGTAAATACCACACAATACAATACAAACAATCTACACACAGGTACTATGTTACCTGTAAATACCACACAATACAATACAAACAATCTACACACAGGTACTATGTTACCTGTAAATACCACACAATACAATACAAACAATTTACACACAGGTACTATGTTACCTGTAAATACCACACAATACAATACAAACAATCTACTCACAGGTACTATGTTACCTGTAAATATCACACAATACAATACAAACAATCTACTCACAGGTACTATGCTACCTGTAAATACCACACAATACAATACAAACAATCTACACACAGGTACTATGTTACCTGTAAATACCACACAATACAATACAAACAATCTACACACAGGTACTGTGTTACCTGTAAATACCACACAATACAATACAAACAATCTACACACAGGCACTATGTTACCTGTAAATACCACACAATACAATACAAACAATCTACACACAGGTACTATGTTACCTGTAAATACCACACAACACAATACAAACAATCTACATACAGGTACTGTAGCTGATAAAAGCCAAAACCCACCAATATTTGTATTCAACAGGTAAAATAATTGTTTCATGGCTGACACAGTTTTACGAGCTGACTGAGTTACTGTTGGAAGCGATCCACCCAGAGATGGCATGTACAGATTTCACAATAGTATAAAATATCTATATTTGGTAATAGAAGGAAGAAATAACCGAGAGACAGGTGGAGACAACCACACATGTAGTTGATAAATCTATCTAGCCAGGGCGGCTCTCAAGGGGCGGCCAGAGAGCCACCCTGGCTAAAATCTGTCAGTATAAACAAAATAAATCTACTTCCCATCAACCTATAATTACATAAGGTTGTGTTATATCCTACTGTTGTATATTACTGGGATTATCTATATACAGTACAGAGACTATATATATATACAATATATAATACAGAGACTATATATATATACAATATATAATACAGAGACACACAACGTATAACACTAGTAATTAATAAGTACTACAGAACTCACATCGATCAGAAACATTGTTTTGAAGGATGGAGATAATTTTAGACTCACTAAGTCTTGGCACAATGCCAACCAGCAATAAATGCACATAGGTCATGTGACCATAGACACAGGGTGAACATAACAGCAGACACATATCTAACTAATAACTAACCTGTGGGGGTATCTAGTATGTAGATTGTGCTGTTGGGTGCAGCTAGTAAGATATAACTTCCATAGCATACCAGACCTCGTGGGTCCTTCACATCAGAGAGAGTCCACATCACCTCCCCAGTAGTCATGTTCACTCTAAATACTTTAGATGTACCACAGTTAGATATAACAACAGAAGTATTGTCTACAGCACACAAAGTGGTATGGGTGTTACTTAGCAGAGGGCAGGGGATGTGACGTAGAGACTTGCCGGTGAGAGAATATACGGTTATTCTCTGGTTTGGTGGATCTGCTATAACTACCTGATCAGCTACTACAGTCAACATGTTAGAGTAATACCTATGGTTGGGGTGTTTCCAGCTTGTAATATGTCCACCAGACATATCATAGACATTCACTACACAAGGGTTGGCATATGATAATGTATACAACTTGTCGTTATATACAGTGATAGATTCTACTGGACCAGAGGTGGAGATAAAAGAGTTATGTAATTGGTAGTTGTTGTCTATTCTAGTAACTGTATTGTTATCTAACCCTACATAAGTACTCCCATTGTATTGGCAGACCGAGAGAGGACTAGCAGGTAGTTGGACAGACTTCAGCAGTGTAACTGATTGAGGAGGAGGTGGGAGGGTGGTCAGTCCATGCTCGCTGTCAATAACAACGTCATCAGAAGGGATCATCTCCAATTCTATCTCTCTATTCACATCTACATAATACAGAGATTATATAATTAATATGGTAACATGAGATAAACAAATGAATACATATATACTTACTACTTTGTACAATACAACAAGTAATATATACTATATAACATATACAACATACAGTTATATATGTTATAGTATCAAGTCTAACATATAATTCATTTCACTCACCCAATTTCTTCAGTTCCACCTCATCCTTGAGTTGTAGTTTAGGTATTTCTTCTTCAACAAACTTTTGTATTTCATCCTTCAACTCCTTCAGTCCTTTCACAACGTCTACCTAACCATAGAGTTAATACTGAGTGTAATAAATGGAGTTATATTTTGTTATGTAACCAACAATAAAATGTAACCAGTTTTTGTCTGCTGTTACATAACAAATAATTACTGCATCACAATGGTTAATTTTGCATAACAAAAAAATGAAATTTCCATCAATTGATGGTATTTTACTGGTGCACAATGGACCAGAAAGAAACTGCCTGATTGAGAATAAAATGACCACCAGAGGGAGTGGTACCAAAGCTAACACAACTGACATACAGGTAACACAGGGACTGATAACACTGCAGAGCTAAATGATCAGAGATAAGATACATGAAATGTTGGCTCTAGAATATTCTAGCGGATATGTGATTAATGAGAATAAAGCCTACATACAGAAAATAGAATGCTGGTACCAGAACCGTATATTGACCCTGGCTGGTACCAGCCTAGAAATGATAAGTAGTAATGCATACAATAGAAGGAAGTACATTTAACAATTACTAGCTGAATATTTCTCCAAAAAATGGTCAACACTTTTTTATCAAATATTCATTACTAAACCCATACATAATAACTATACGTGTTTGACAGTCAGGTGAATCATTTGTAGAGTAGCTCATGGAATTATCTCCCCTTCTATAACCTTCAGTCAAATACAGCACGAGTGGCTGGTGACAGAGAGTAAGTAGTTGTAATATATAGTATAGTAAGGGGCTAGCTAGTAAAATGGTGCCCACTCCTCTATTCACCACGATTGATTTTACTATTCAAACCAAATAGCGAAAACATAGCCTAGTTTTAAAATCACTAAAGCCTACCATCGGTTTGGGTCTAGAAGGGGAGATAATGGGAACCTAATAGGAGTTGTCTCCCTTTACCGTTGCAACCAGAAGTCATCTAGTCCATCAGATAACGTATCCTTAGAAATCACGACTTACTTAAGTATTATCTTGATTTGAGAGATTTCAAGCCGTTGATTTGACAAAAACGATGTTTTTGAGGGAACTCATTTTTTACAAAAAATACATTAAATATGCCTATAGATACTGTGTGGTAGAGCCATAGTTTCGTAATTTGTGCTTAGATGAGTTTGCCAACAAAAATTAAAGAAGATACGCCCTGGTCGTGAATTACTTTCACAGTCTCAATGTATTGAGATAGTATGGACGGTTTAGATGGCCCACACCTATCTATTACTCATTATTATTTAATTGTTTGTTTTATGGATGATATAAGAATAAACAAGTATGACCATCACCAAGCGCACCAAACGTGTGGTATGGTAGCTGACTAATAAATGGCAATTATTTACTTTTACTGCATTTTTAAAATTTGTTGTTGTAGTTTTTGTTGATTTTATTATTATAATAATTATCTAATGTTTATGGAGTAAAGTTTGTTATTCTTAATAATCACAATTAACATCTAACTTGTGCATGAATAAAAATGATTCAGCATTAAAATGACATAAATAGTAGAATCCTGATAGCAACTGACTATAATTGAATAATAAATGACTGCAGGCTGTAATGAAGGGGAGATAACTCCTACCATATTCCCAACCTATATGACTGCAAGCTGTACCGAAGGGGAGATAACTCCTACCATATCCCCAACCTATAGAATAGCTTGCACTGGAAAGTATCGGAATATTTAATACAATTTTATTCATTCTCCAACAGCAGGCACTCAATAATAATTTTGTGTTTTCTTAAAACAGTAGAGTTATCACATGCCATGGAGTTGAAACAGTAGAGTTATCATATGCCATGAAACGAAAACAGTAGAGTTATCATGTTCCATGAAACTAAAACAGTAGAGTTATCACAGTCCATGTAAAAGTTGATAGAAAGTTTACAAGAGCAATCCATTGACATAGATATCCTATTCAAGTAACTTGGTGATGTACTATCTGGTTATAGACAAAGACTTATGTATACCTCATCTGTACAAGTGAACCTAATGTACACTTTGTGTACTTGATGTACTTATATGTAACAATTTACCTTGTGACTACGTTTTACTCTAGACTCTATCATCTGTCTTTGATTTCTTAGTCTAGTCCATTTCTTAAGTACAATGTCTTCCATAAACTCAGCCATATCTACCCTCGACTTTTGTCTTTTCTTCATCACTTGAACTTCTAGTTTCTCATACTTGAGCTTCAGTGCATTTATCTACAACAAAATATATAACATAGAGTCAGCGCTGCTCATTTGGTCATTGGTGCATGTATTATCCAATCAAATACAATGACACAATGATATGATATAAAAGTAAACCTGCGCATCCCTAGTTTGATGAATAAGTTGTATAATCTCTGATGTTTTGTTGTCATATTCAGCCCTAACTTTAGATGTCTGCTTACACAGTTTCTCATACTTATCCTCTCTAGCCAACGTGTCAGCAATGATGTCTTCTCTCATTAATGTAGCTACCAAGTCATCTAGTGGCAGCAGGCTGTGTGATGCTCCTGTGTAGAAATAACAGTTTACTTACCACTCCATTTAAAGGGGAGATAATCTATACAACAACTTTATCAAGTCCTCCATCACAGTTAGTAATATCTTACCTTTGTCACACCTGCCTGGGTCAGCTATGCACTTCAAGCAGCCAAGATTGAGACAAAGCTTGCAGCCCATAATGTATGGATGGTCCCCATGCTTTGTACAGTTCCTTGTCTGCTTCTTCATAGCCTCAGCTCTGTGTTCTTGCACGCTCAGGAGAGGGTGCTCACTCAGCAACTCATCATGTGACTAGAATACGACAACAAAATGCATAATCAAAACGTACTTTTAACTAAATATTTCCATCGACTACCAGAAACAGGAAGTAGCAATAATTTTATAATATAGCTTGTGGATGACATACATTAGATAATACACAATTGCACTTGTTAGTAGTTTGTACTAGTTAGTAGTTTGTATTAGTTAGTAGTTTGTAATAGTTGGTAGTTTGTAATAGTTAGTAGTTTGTACTAGTTAGTAGTTAGTTTGTGCTAGTTAGTAGTTTGTATTAGTTAGTAGTTTGTACTAGTTAGTAGTTTGTAATAGTTAGTAATTTGTACTAGTTAGTAGTTTGTACTAGTTAGTAGTTTGTACTAGTTAGTAGTTTGAACTAGTCAGTAGTTTGAACCAGTTAGTAGTTAGTACTAGTTAGTAGTTTGTACTAGTTAGTAGTTTGTACTAGTTAGTATGTATTAGTAGTTTGTACTAGTTAGTAGTTTGTACTAGTTGGTAGGTTGTACTAGTTGGTAGGTTGTACTAGTCAGTAGTTTGTACTAGTTAGTAGTTTGTACTAGTTAGTAGTTTGTATCAGTTAGTAGTTTGTACTAGTTAGTAGTTTGTACTAGTTAGTAGTTTGTACTAGTTAGTATGTATTAGTAGTTTGTACTAGTTAGTAGTTTGTACTAGTTGGTAGGTTGTACTAGTTGGTAGGTTGTACTAGTCAGTAGTTTGTACTAGTTAGTAGTTTGTACTAGTTAGTAGTTTGTATCAGTTAGTAGTTTGTACTAGTTAGTAGTTTGTACTAGTTAGTAGTTTGTACTAGTTAGTAGTTTGTACTAGTTAGTAGTTTGTACTAGTCAGTAGTTTGTACTAGTTAGTAGGTTGTACTAGTTAGTAGTTTGTACTAGTTATTAGTTTGTACTAGTTGGTAGTTTATACTACTATTTACTTACCTCCTGATGTTGACTACAAAACTTCTTACAACAAACTGTACAGTATATTACAGCCAATTGTTTAGGTAACTTCTTACTCTCACAAGCATCACACCAGTTATTGTCTTCTCCTACCATATCATGTGATGGGAGAGTATCTGGTGATCCCTCAAACACCTGTCTGTATAATATAAATAGTCGTATATAAGTAGGTAATATATGGTATACATAGGTATTTGTTATATCAACCAGTGACCTTTTTGTCTGCTCAGGAGTCGTCAGGCTATAAACTATTAAAAACCTGCGACATGTAGGGGGTTACAACTCCTGAGCAGGTAATAAAGTCATTGGCTGCCAGGGCGGCTCTCAAAGGGTGGGGTTTGTAGTGGCGAACGAGCGACTGAGGGATTTCCTGTTTAAGAAATGAGCAGACTATTTCAGTTGACTGACAACTGGCGTTTATTATCAAAGTAATAATACTGCTCATTTTCCAAACCGGAAATCACCCAGTCGCCAGTGCTCACCCCCCCCCCATCAGAAAACCACCCTGGCTAGGGTCATTGGTTGATCTAGGTATTTGTATAATACAGTACATCATAACCTTATATTTTATGGATCTACGTTCATAACAATAATCTCAAAAAATCATAAAATTACCCAATCACCGCTGTCTTTCTATCAAGGAGTTTAATTTAATTTGTCTGATCAAACTCATTGCTTCCATAGCCTGCGATCATAGAAACAAAATTCTAGACACTTACCCACATTCATCTTCTGGGCACACTAATGCATTGTTTTCTTCATAAAACTCAGTTAGACATTTCAGACAATGTGTGTGGTTACACGGTAGAGTCCTTGGCTCTAGCAATTCCTCCTTTTTAAGCAAACAAAATCCACACTCAATGTTGTCTTGTTGTTTCTCAGCCATTGCTGTTCTACTACTAAATAATAAATAAAACACTACAGAGTAGTATAAATACAGACAAAATGACAGCATTGCTGTACTACAGAGTTTATACAATTACTTGTACTTACAAATATTCTCTCTCACCTACTTCTCTCTCTTTTTCCAAAAATGAAACTGCCACCTCTAGCGTGTATGAAGCAATCGAATGTCACGTGACTACTGTGGACTAAAAAATGATACGCTTCATTGATCCCAAATAGCGCAGCAGCAAAAGAATGTCATTGACTGTTTGAACTTATTACGCTAACAAAAGATTGTTAAGACGATGTGTCAGGGTGATGGTGGGACCTGGTCTGTAAGTCGATGAATTACTGCATGCACACGCGCAGCACTAGCTGCTGCTGGATTATTGAATGCCTCAAGTAGACAGAAAATCATGTTTGGATGCTAGTTTATGGCCCTTGTATAGCTATATTAGCAGTATCACCTGAAGTATTCAAATATCCCTTTCACCTTGTTCTGCCTCTGCACTGCTCTACCCTCTGCATCACTCCGTTCCTCTCTCTCTCCCTGCTAAAGGTGACACAGGCAGACTGCAGTCACAGCTGAGACAGCCAACTTGCACTAGCGTGCTGACTCCGTGCATACACCTGGAGAACTTAATGTGAGTCTTAAACCAACACAGAATTATTTATTTGACACTCAAACCACCGCGAGTTAGCAAAATTTATTTATCTGTCATTGTCTCCATCTATCTACCTACTAAATTTCAACCCCCCCCCCCACACCATACATTAAACTGGTCCAATAAAATGTTTTTTTTTAAAGCTAGAATCAGCGCTCCCTAACGAGTGCGTAAAATCGGCCAGATCCTCATTAATGGAATTAAATGCAATGTTTTACAGCCATTTTTTGACTTCCTTTATATGCTTAGTTTAAATGGCCGAATTTCAGCCGTAGTAGGCAGTCGTGTTACTGTAATGGAAGTGCGCAGAGTGGCCATTACCAGGATTGCAAAACAATTGAAAGATTGCTCGTTGCCATGCGCACCAGCCAATCAATGTATTTGCAGCAGATAAATTTCAAACATGTTTGATATCTTGAGTGGCTATATACTTTTGCCACGCGACGTCCGGCAGCTGATTTCGCAAATAAATTTTGCGCTTGACGCTTCCAGCGTGTTCGAGCCTTAAAACTAATCCACATGCTCTGGGATAGATAGATCAGTTGGCAAGTCTGCAATCACTTCAAAATGGCAGGATGTACTCAGGTTCAAGCCTCTTCTGGTTTTTTAATTTTCTTTACTTCATCCGTTTTTTATCAATTATTTGTAAATATTTTTATTTTATATAGCAAAAGGTTTTTCTGAAGCAAAATATTTTTCATCATCCAGGAGCGTTTGAAAGTAAATTGTTAACAATCATAAAGTTGTTGACCTAATGAGCAAATACTCACGAAAAATTGCCCTAGCAACAAAAAATTATCGTATAAAAAGAGTTGTTATTAGAAAAATATCACATATATACGGCAGTTAGGTGGCAATTGGTTACAACCCCCCCCCCTCGAGTCCAGTGGTCGAGCACACAGGTATCATTCACTGGGGAAGCTCCAATCCTTGGGGTGCCTAATTGGTGAAATGGGCTGGGCTAGGCGATGTTGAAGTTGTGTCTCAGGTTCAAACCCCAGTCAGGCAGTTAGAGTTTTTCTGCAACTATCATGCCTTCTCAGTCATAAAAATTGTCTTCACTTAAACAAAATTATCCACATAAAAAGTAAAATCCATCCTGAAAACTAAACTGGCAAAGAAATACAGCATAGGAATTACTTTAATAAAAAACTCTGTCCTAAAACGCAATATTTCATCTTGAAAAACTTGTAGTACGTTCAAAAATCAACAATTCAATATGCAACGTAATTCAAGTATTGAGGTTTTTCCATATAATAACATTCTCTACCTAGCACCCTGACACTTGTTATCTTTTTCCGCTTATATGAAATATTTTTCATCTCTTCAAGGATATCAGAAAGCGATCACAAGAATAAAAAGAATTGATGTAATATTGAAGGTATTCATACTTACATGGAATGACTAGCTGATATAAGTTGGTATAACTAGTAACATTAACAGTTAGTTGTAGAATGTAATACTAGATGAGTATGCATTACTGCTTTGTACGCTATTGGAGCACCTGCACTATCTCCTCAATGTCAATCAATCTCAACAGATCAAATGTTAAATTGATTCGATGGCTATTTTTAAACAAATTTGATAAGCAATACAGTAGCTGTTTGGTTGGTTCAAAAGTTTGATAAGTAAGACAATAGTTGATTGGTTGGTTCAAAAATTGGATAACTTGTCAGGTTGATAATAACTTGAATTTGAAAAAAAAGTGAAACGCAAAAATTTACTAATGAATATTTTAATGATAGAGCCGTGTTCAACTTGATTAATGTAAGTAGAACTTATGTAATATCTAAAAATAAATAATTATTGTTATTGTTATAATGTATATATTATATTGTATTATATATTATTATATTATAATATATATATATATATGTTATACTATAATGTAATATTAAGCTGTTGATAAAAGTTTTGATCTAAGATCTGGTAAGATTTCTTTATTGTATATTGCATGAACAAAAGAACTAGAAGAAAATGAAGAAAATAAAATGGCTATTGTCAATCACTTCATCTCACTAAAAGAGCATTGACCTTGGAGTAGCTCATTTTAGGTCCTTCAAAACATTCATTAAATGCATAACGCTGAACTCCATCGTCTAGAAAATCTAAATAGGCGTTAACAACTTTGATACTTTCGTCAATTTCTAAAACATTCATCGCCAAAAACCTTATCAGATTTCAAAAGTGAACAACCTGCCCAAAAAATGGACATATTATGCATGAAAAAAGTTGTCAAACTGACTCAATTGACGAAGCTGAGAAAGTTAGCACTAAATGTATCACACAGATAATTGCTGTAAGTATTCCCCAGGTGGGAGTAACAGTAGACATCCACAGGTAAATCGTGACATAAACAACCTCCCAGGTATTTGTTGATACATACGATCATTTGGTCATGTCCATCATTCGATGAACTTGATGTAACCCACAGTATAATTTGTAACAGCTGTCTCTAAGTTATTTACTAGTAAAAAATAATTATTCCACTATATTTGAGACCAACTAGTCTCTAAGTAAATATACAGATTGGCACAATTAAATTCTTCATTAACGATTAATCTTGAAGCAGTTTCACATAAAATACACACGGTTTAATCTCCTTATGATTAAATAATTTAATTAATCTTTTGTGGATTCTATTTGCAAAAGTGATTGGATACTTTCAACTTTGGGATGATGTAACTTTTGTAAGATCATCGCTCCAAAAGTTACATTCACAAATATTAGTTTTTGTTGATAGCAAATATGGATTTTTAGTTAATTTGGTGAAACAAACCAATAAAATATTCTAGCAAAATATTCAAAATGGCTGCTAGCTAGAGGAAAGGAAAGTGCCTAGAAGAATCATGAACTGAAAGTGATACTGTATTAAATACTTGATGCTGTTAGACTTCAGTTTATAAAGACTTGTTGCTGCTTTCCTACCAGGATTCAACAGCAGCAATGCTGACTTATTGCTACATGAAACGCACTCATAACTGTAAAAAGGTCAAATTTATGAAATGTACTGAAGAGAAAATGTTTGATTATGTAAAAACACAAGTCGTTGTTTTGCAGTACTAACAAACTGTACATTACGTCAGCTGATAGCTGAAAAAAACAAAACAACAGAAATGGAACTAGAGGTGAATAATAATATTGTTTTGTTTTGATTGTACTAGAAGCTTCTAGTGATTACAAGGAGATTACGTCACATAATTTTAGTGAGCCATTAATAATTGCATGTAATAAAACGTGTCTGTTCTTGAATGAGGTTGTAGCAGATGGGAAATAAACAAACAGAAGGCAGCCTAATAGTCAGCGTCAGCGTTTAAAAATGTAGCATCTGTTTATGACCATGGACGTATATGCCTTCCCATAAATGTTAGATTATGTCTGTTGTAACTGTACCTGCCTGGGTCTAATTGGGGGAATACGAAGGCAATAGAAGTCCACAAGTGCGTAATAGAAGTCCACAAGTGGGTAATTTATGCTTGCTAAGATCAAAAGTTCATGGTTTTGCTGACTTTAAAATTATAAAATATTGTACATTAATTTTTTTGTGGTTTTTATTGCAATTACTGGCATTTCTCCAGACCCATATACAGCAGAAATAATTAGCAAGTTCTTAAATAAAAAAACTGTGAATTTAATATGAAAACACTAAATTTATACCATATAATTATTGAGATAGCCTCCGTTTATCAGCAAATTGCAATCTAAACTTTTGGATATAAAGTTTATAGAAACTAGACAATTATTTTTTATTTGTAACCTTAAATTGCTTACCTTGTTTGTTTCCAGAGCACCTGCATTCCTGTGCCACTATACTATGACACAAATCCACAGCTGTAATGTCTTATGTTGGCAGCGTAGAGTGCACAAGGCAGCAGCGATAATGTACTCATAAACCAGTGTGTGTGATTAAAGTGGCCATTAACTGGGTAGCGCCTACTAATATTGCATTGAATAATCTTGACCAGTCAATCATACCAAAGGCTATATGTTAGCCTCAGTTTATTACAATGAACAATAAATGTGCTACAGTTGAAATAGTACGCTAAAATATTTATTATTAATTATTGATGTTATGGCTGGCAGCAAAACATGTAATAAATCTGAGATAAAAGGAATTTAATCTCACCTACTTCTATCGATGGTTGTAGAGAAAGCGATTGACTAGAAGGCTTGTGTAGTATTTTTAAGTGAGATGTTTCACTCGGTGAAGCATAGAATTTTAAGTGAATAGACAGTAATAATGTACTGGTGAGTAGCATTAGACGGTTGGCTGCTTTAGAATAGAGTTATGTCAGACATTCCTTGATGTTGAGTTTTTATTTATTGCAATTGATTAACTATTCCATCTATTTTATACACTTCCTGTCACTTCTAATTTAGGAGTTGTCTCCCGTGACATGCATTTTAAAAGAATGTTGAGTTTGTAGGCGGTGGACATGTTGTGCCAAAAGGCTTGCCATTGTTAAAGTTGTAACAACTCACCAACTCTGAGTAACCAATTGAATAGAAAGCAATATAACTGCTAATCTATACATACATGCAGTTCACTGACTTCTACGTCTATGAATAAAGTCAGCGGGTATTAGCCAATGAGCATTAGATCAGCTGGTTATCACAGCTGGCACAGCCCTTTCGTCCTGTCATAAATGTGGGATGAAATATTTCAAAGGTAACATTAACAGTGTTTGAAGATGTTTTCCTGTTTACATGGGTAACCTACAGGTCAGCAACAGCAGCTAGAGCTGCCAGCATGTGCTCTCTAGCTTCAAAGGCAAGAACATGAACTTTAATAATATCATGCTGACTTGCACAGAAAAGAATACAGAAAACTAAATTAAAAGTGTAAAAGTAAAATTAGAGAGACAACTATATTTTAAAACTACAAAATCGTACCATTTCTACAGCCCATACTAGAGCTTGCCATTGCTTAATTTTGGCTTCAATTTCCAAGTGAGATATAATGGAGGTTTGGTACATTAGGCTCTTTTGTATGGATTCTATGTTAAGCCTAATCAACTGAATGACTAATTTTAAGGAGTTGCAGAAGAGAAGACAAATTCAGTTGAATGAGTTTTTGGGCACGTCGAAAACCCTACGCCGTAGCTTACGCCATACCCTGCTATCAAACCCCTACTCATGTCGAAACCCCCTACCTTTAAACGAAACCCCTTACCTTTAGATGAAAGACCCTACTTAAAGGTGCATTTTAAAGTATTAAATATCCAAAAACTAAAACAGTATTAAAGTCAAAAGATCTATTTTCAAATTAAATATAGCATCAGATTTAAGTTAATCGTTATGAAAAACTTTTTGCAAAGAAAAAAGTGTAAGACTTACATTTCCGGTTTTGTTGCGGGAACAGCATAAACAATATTTTTCTAATCTAAACCACAGGCTGTTTGATGGAAAAAATTCACACAATATAGAGAATAAATAAATAATAATTTCCAAACACAAGAACAAGATAAGCATGCACTAGTTTAGGATAGCTTTTAGTATTTTGGTTATGACTATTAGACACTCTCTGTCGTTAAGGAAAGACAACTCGTCTAAAGGCAAGAGGTTGCGACTTCAGGTAGGGGGTTTCGATAGTAGGGTACAGCGTAGGGTATAGGTAGGGAGTTTTGTCTTACCCGCGTTTTTGAGTGAGAGCTCTTGTTTGTTAATTGTGGTGAAAGTCTCAATTCAATTCTTTGATTTTTATCATTTATGCTCCAATAAACTTAAATGACATAACAATTGTTTTAATTTTAGCCTTGCCTATATCGAATACCCGTAGCAATAATTCGCAAGTATTATATCAAATCTTGTGTGAGAACTTTGAAGTTATCTTCTTTTTGGACAGGACAAACTTAGTATTTTAATGGGGGGCTGCGATGATCTTTCTCAAATGTCCTTTGGTCCTAAAAAAGTCACCAGGCCAAGGTAGCGCTATTGAATATATATAAAAAGTTGAATTCGCTTTACTTAAATAAACAGTACTATTTGTCAATAAACCAGTTTGGTAAATTATTTAAACTAAAGTTAAATTATTCATTTCCAAATGCCGACACCCAAAAGTTTTGTTTTAGGCAAAAAAGTTATACTATTACAGCCATAGAAGTGTTTACTAATTCTACCGGAAACAGCTTGTCCTTATAATTACGCATTTGATAATTATTTTTTAGTTGTCTGCTTGTGAGGAGACAACTCCATAAGTTCAGTCATTTGATCCCGGAAACACTTGCGACTCCTGGTACTCTTGTGAGTGCAGACTCCATTATCATACCATTTGTTTCAATTTTTAGCTTTTTCTGCTGTCTCTTCATCAACCATGTTCAGTGGGTTTCACAAGCTTTGAGTTGTTTTAAAATTTTGGACACGTTCAAAAACTTGTAACATTTCTTTTAAAACATGGTTGTCCAAATACTTGTACCAAACTTTAACTAAAAAAGTAAAGCAACTTGTTGGAATCTTTTTACAGATGTGGAAAATGTATTTCTTTTGAGACTACGAGAGAGCAGTGAATAGTATGATTGTGTCTGGTTGTTTAGCTAGGTTGTGTTATTGTAAAGCCTTGAGACAAGGCTGTTGAAATATTAACCACTCTAATTGCGATTAATCTTTGTAGAGATTCAGATTAATCTGACTTTTAATTTTGTTTAATTGCACTAATGTTATGCTTCCATGCGCAACATTTATCGCAACATGCAGCCTGTTTCACATAAATTTGTCATTAACTTTGGAGTTGTCTGTCTTACTACGTGTGCAGTAACATGACATGGAATTGTAAAGTTGTTCTGCTGCGATATTACTGTAACAGCTGATACATACAACATCAATAAGCACTCATATCACATTCCAGTTGGCAAGAAGTAAAAGTACGTTAAATTTTCATTTTTCATGCATGTATGTATGGCAAATTATGAAACAGTGAAAAATGTGTAAAATAAAAACATCCAATGTGAAAAGACACTCACAACAGTCTCTGCAGCCAGTGAAATAACAGTAACTGAAACAGTAAGGCTGATAAATCTGTGCAGTCCTGGTGCATTGATACAACACCGACCCATCAACTTTGTATAAATTTAAAAATTTATAAATAATAAATAAATAATTGTATATTATAAATTATTCATTTAACTTTGTGTATATTAATTATATAATTTTCAATATAATTTTTTAGATTTATAATAAATGTCTTATGATTGATTCACGCACTGCTAACGCTGAAATCTATGCATGGGACAGTTTTTCCTACTTCGTTACCGTAAAAAGTGCAGAGTTGCCTGTCGTGTAAACGATTATTTTTTTAATCGCGATTAAGAGTATTGTTCGTGTTAATTTCACAAAGTATATTAATCGCGTTAATCTTATAATTAACACGATTATTCAACAGCCTTACTTGAGACCTATCCCAGTCTGGTAGATGTCAGTTTATACAATTGTGTGAACATTCCTACCTCACTGACCACAACCAGGTGGTATAAGACTCTGACCACAACCACGTGCGTAATTGTAAAAATTTTCATTTTATTTTGAGATTTTTTATCATATATTTCAACTGATGTAATTGGCATATACTTCTGCTGATACAATTGGAGTAGGTCTTGTTGTGGTTTGTTTCACTCTGCCACTCGTTCAGTGAAAGTTGTTTTTGTACATTATTTCAGGGTTTGTAGATTCATAGCAGTAAGTAAATAGTGGTAGTGTTTGTAAGGAAAAACTTGGTGAAACCCTAGTTTGACTGTCTGACCACAAAATATAACATTACTGACTACAAAACATGTCAAAGAATTTTTAACCCTGGCAGGTGATAAAATAATGATTACTTGAAATGAGGGTTTTGTAGGTGATGTACTGAGCTGTCATACTAATCATGCATATGGTTAGCAGATAATATGTCGAACAAATGGGTTTGTTAGCCAGGGTGGCTCTCTATGAGGGGGGGAAGGGATGAGGGAGAATGAGAGCCAGGGACAGATTGACACGCGGTGGGCGGAGCTTACATTGTAGTTGAGCATTAATCCCATTATAACTTCATCGTATTACTAATAGAAAACGAATAGTACAGTCTATATCACTAAGGAAGCATAACTACTGTGGTTGTATATATTATTAGCTTCATATAGCTGATGTCATTCCTTTGTGTTGAATTGGGAGCTCTGTTGGATGGTGGCACCTAACTTGGCCCCAAGTAAACTAGACCACTTTTTCACAGAGCTTATGAGTGATTTGAGCATTGTTTCTTCTTACCGAAAAACTTATCAAGATAAAGCTAAAACTCCACTGTTCAATGAAGGTTTACTCTCACTGATGATAATGGCTTTCTAGCATTCTTTCATGCAACTTCAATCATATTTTTTTGGAATTTACAGAACACGAATATGTATGGATTTATGCATACAAAATCAAAGAAAAAGATAAAACAATAGATTAGCAAAATGTGTGAAATAACATATTGTAAACCAGAATTTTGCGGTGAATAAAAATTAAACAGGAATGTTGTACACAACAAGTTATCACATGAATCATTATTGTAATTCATTGTGATTATAATAATGATTATTATTATTATAATAATTATTGTTGTTGTAATTATTATTATTATTGTTGCTCAAAAGTTGTGATTTTTTATACTTCTATCTATCTACTAGCAATATGATGATGATTATTATTAATAAATAATAATAATAATAATATTATTCTTTTAATGAATAAAACTATCATCAGGCGACATCAATCAACAACAATAAATTTTATTAAAATAATTTAATTATTTATTAATTAATAATTTATTGTTTGTTGTTGATATTTGATAATTTTTTGTCATATTATGCTACTACGTACTACTAATAATAAATTTTGTTATGATTATTAGGATTTTTTTAGAATTGTAAATTAATAATTATAATAATAATAATTATTTTTTATAGTTTTGCAATTAAAATGATGGATATATATAATAATAATAATAATAATAACAGAGCTGTGACAAATCACGATTTTCATGACTCAAATCATTTGAATTTTCCTTCAAATCAAATTTTTACAAGTGAGTAAAAATGTCAAATATTATGTGGAGCGTGATTTGCAGCAATTTTTCAAATCATCACTGAAACTATTAGAAATGTAATAAAAAAACCTTCAGCTTTTAATAGGCTGCCTAAACAAATTGACCCAAATTTAGATCACATTGTGTGGTTAGCTGGCCTCTAGAAAGCGATATTCCAACTTGATAACTTTCACAAACTTGCATTTTCCTTTGTACACTTTCGAGTGGAACTTATTTATTGGCATGCCGACCGATATATATATATACATTATCATTTAAATTCCAAAATAATGTTTAGACTAGCCAAATTAACTAGCCAGTTCCATGCAATAGATAAAATGCACACCCAGTAAACAAAACAATCAACCACTATAGTTTATACCTTTCTGAAGTTCTTTCATTGTCAAAAGACTGTCGTTGTGGTAGCCTATATTGCTAATAGTACCAGCGATACTAGATAATTGATAAATAATAGCAAACACTGAGCATTAGTTTGCATATGTATCAAAACAGCCATCATTATAGTACATCATCAACTAATGCAATACTCAGTACAGATAAGTAAATAACCTGGTCGCCATTCATAAACACTTTTAGCTCACCACTCTCAAGTCAGAAAAGAAAGTAGTCAACTAATGATTCAACTTTTGCTGATGAAAACTAATACATAAAAGAAAAGGCAGCATAGTTTTCCATGATCCTTGATTACTTTAGGCTAACAATTAGGTAGTTTCTTTTCACTGCTTTTATTTATTTGCTACAATTGAATACTACAATCTCAGGTCAATTACAAGCATTAAGAAAAGCTGCAAACATCATCACTGTTTTTTTTTGATGATTTGCTGTATTTTTGCAAATATTTGGTCAAATCGTGTGAAAAGAGGCAAATCAAATCACCAGTTGTATCAAATATTTGAAACGAATCATTTTTCAAATATTTGAATCTCGGTGATTTGGTCGTAACTCTGAATAATAATAATAATAATAAATAATTGTATATACTACTACTTTCACAAATAATAATTAATGCTAAAGAAGAATGTGTGATAATGATAATGCTTTATTGTTGTGGACGAGTAGTATAAGCAACCAAGCAACATCATCTTGCCAAACAAGAAAGCACACGTTTTTATTATTACTATTATTTATGCATTTAATTACAGTTATGCAATAATATGTATGCTTGCTGTTTGATTGGCAAGAAATGCTACTCAGACCACTTGTTATTTGTTGTTACACTTTTATTCTGTCACTATAACTAAAATTTTCAGTTTTGGCTTAGCATTGTGTAACTTCATTATTATGTTTACAACTGTCAGCTGTTATTGTTGTTTCAGGAGAATGCAACGATAAACTCTCTGGTGAAGTAGTTCCGGAACATATTTGGATCGTAACAGACCATTTTTGTGGTGCTTTACTCAGAAGTACTGGCAATGCAAAGTACCTATAGATGCAACTTCCTTGCTACAATACAACAATTACAGTCGTTAGTCATTCAGGAAATGAGCCTGGTGAAAACTGAGTTGGAGAGATGAGAAATATTACTTCCTCCATACTGGTGGCTGTGTTAATGTTTGTATTTCTGGTTAGCTACTTGCTCAGTTCAGTGGTTTTCCCCTGTTACTTCTTTCATTTATAGTTATTTATATTTCCTGCATTACAAATATATGTATGTACATTTTTTTTTATATTTGCTTACGTGCGCATATATATACTTCTATTTTTCAATTGCACTCGCTAAATAATAATAATAATTATTATTATCAAATTATTATTCCTTATTTATCACATACATCCCTAATATAATAATATCTCCCGTTTCTCATTGACTACTTACTGTAAAATCTTAGTCGTAGCATCCAGAGTTGAGATTAGTGTCCATTCCATCATTTCCAGTTGTAAAATAAATTGTAATAAAACTGGCGGGCAATCAATCAGCCGTGATAACGTGTATAAAGTTGCATAGACCTTCGACTTCGGCGTCTGTACATCAGGCTGGACGATTGTAACGGACTGGCTGTTAGTCTTGAGAACATTCTGTTACAGGGATTCGTCTATATGTTATCCCAGATCCTCAGTTCTAGCGCTTGCATGACGTAAATGTTACGTCATGGACTTATCAGTCATTCGAGTTAACTCTATGGATCACCTTTATGTTTGCTAGATCTATGATGAGTTGAGCAGAACAGCGGGAACTTTTGTAATTAGATAGATGCCGAAGCAGCTGAGTATTACAGTATTACATTACTACTACTACTACAGTAACTTTACAGCAGTTAGTGAGTGAATGTGATGACAAATTTCATTCTCTTCCCAGTTGTAACTGTTACACAGCATGCCACCAGGCAAGACTCATATACTGTCCAGCTTGTGTGATGTAGAAACTATCTTAAGAGACCATGAGTACAAACTAACTAACAGTCACAGTGGAATATGTTACCACTACATAATAATATTATATATATATACAGCATATATATATGTAATATGTGTAATTATTATAATTAATTATTATTATTCATTGTTTTTATTATTATTATAACTTTTACTTTATTATTTATATTATAATTATAATAATACTATAAATAATACACTATAAATGATAAATAAAGTATATATAATATATATATGTATATATATAGGTCATAGACATTTTTGTTTGTCTACGTTTACTTGAATGTTTTAGCTACTGCATATAAATGAAAGTATTATGTTTGTTTTAGCTGGTCATGCGCAGCAAAAGAACATAAAGTTTCTTTACATAAATGACACAGTTCCATCAATTTTAATTGGAAAGTGTGTGAAAGGGTGCAGGAATGGACCAAAACCAAAAAGAAAGTCACAGGTGTGTATACCCTTAGTTGAATGTGTTTATGTTAAGGCAAAAATTTTGACCACTTCTGAATTCAAGATATGCTACAATCCAACAGAATTCAGGTTCCTATCCACAAATGTACGCTGCTTATTGTATACTGAAACTGCTAGTTTGTTTGTGTTTGTTTGAGCACTCTCTCCGTGCACCGAATACTGCTAGCCCTGTGCAAAGTACATGACTCTGGTTTGAGCACTCTAGTGATTGGTGATGGCAATCCTTTAACAATGCTTTAATGCAATTATTTGTATCATTGCGAGGGTTTTCATCCTTGCGTAACTCTATACTGGGCTGATAAGGCAACAAGTGCCCAAAAAAACAGCATTACATGCAATAATGCGTTCAGTAATTTGTAGTATATAATATACAATTATATAATATACAATTATTTTGGTTGCTAGGTCAATCAGGCACAAGTATCACATACATATTTATGTATCACAAATCACCGTGAGCACTGATTGCATATATTCTGCTTAAACCTTTAGGTATCATCTGATAAAGACCATTCGTACTCAGATGTAAGGCCAAGACATATAATCCAGTCCACTATAAAGATGGGTTGCACTGCTAAAGTAACTATAAGCAGGAGACTTCAATTTCCACAACATGCTGTATGTTAGCAAACATAATAAATTATTCAGTGAAATGTTTTTTAATATTTCCACAAAAACCCTTGATTTGAATCGTTTGATTCTGATGATTTAGCAATGTTGTAACTGCAAGGGTGTATTGGTGGTTTGTAATGGAAGTTGTACCACTGGCTGCAAACTTATATAATATTATCACAGTAATTTGTCCTATTTTGACTTTTAAGTGTCAACCTACGTGGAACCATCAGAGACGTAGTATTGCCTTGGAGTCTCTCAGACAAGAAATAGCGGATGGAAAAGCAGAGGGAGAGGAGGTATATGTTTTGTGCTTGCCTGATGAAGTGGAACATCAGCAGTTTCATCAAACTGGAAAGGTGACTTTTTGAAGGCTGTTTATTATGGTGGCTCAGAACGTTTTGCCTTTTGTGTTTTAAAACGTCTGAACGCTTTCCAAACCGTTTGAACGAATTTGAAATAGTCTGAACTTTTGCAAAAACTTCTGAACGCTTTGTGAAATTGTTCGTGAACTTAGAAAATCCGAGCCGATTTGCTGGTTCGCTCTATTGGTCACAGATCTACAGTCCATTTATGATGGATAATATTTCTCCTAAACACTGAACGGTTGAATTTTTTCTAAATAAATAAACAAAAATTTTTGATTTAATAAATATTATTTGCTTTAAATTATTTTAAATAATAAATCAACCTAACTGTAAATGTAAAAATTCATTTTAGAGATTATATTCAACAACATTTTTATACAGTTAATTAACTTGCTCTATGTCTTTTGATCGACGTCTATGTTGACAAAGTTATATAGAGGCTATAAATAAAATTATGACGATCGCTTTTGGTTCGAAAGCCATGTGCCTTGCAAACTTTTCCAACCATTTCAAAATAGTTTAGACTATTTTAAAACAGTTCAGACTATTTCAAAATAGTTCATACGGTTTGTAAATAGTTCATACTTTTTCTAAAGCGTCCATACGGTTTGTAATTTCCTAAATCATCTGAATCATTTCTAAACCGTCTGAATTATTTGCAAGACAACTATACGGTTTGCAGATTTTACAAAGGTTGGACAGGAAATACAGTTTTATAGCATTAATCCTGCAACTGCTGAGGCCGACAATTAATTTATTATAACCAACAAGCCCGTTTTTAAATATAGTTTCTTGGGCTATTTTACTACAATTACCCAATTATTTTCAATGTAAAAGACGCTTTGCAAACCGTCTGGACTATTTCAAATCCGTTCATATGCTTTGAAAACGAAACCGTCTAACGTTATGAGCCACCATAGTTTATTATAACCCAAGTATAGTGGCTCAGAATGTTTTGTGTTTTGAAATGTCTGGACGGTTTCTAAACAGTTTGAACGCTTTTGAAATAGTCTGAAGTTTTGAAAATCTTCTGAGCGCTTTGTAAAATCGTTTATACGCTTTGAAAATTATGAGACGATTTACTGGCTCACTCTATTGATCATAGATCTACAGTCCATTTACGATTGATAATTTTGTTACTAAACACCTAACAATTGAATTTTCTTTGCATAAATAACAAATTGCTTTTATTTATTAAATATTATTTGTTTTATAATACTTTGAATAATATATACAGCCTAATTATGTTTGTGAAAGATTAATTTTAGAGATTATATTCAACAGCAGTTTCATGCAGTTGATTGATTTGCTCTATGTCTGTTGATTATTTTAAAACAGTTCAGACTATATTTAAAAATAGTTCATACTCTTTCTAAAGCGTAGATGCGGTTTTTAATTTTCTAAACTATCTGAAACATTTGTAAACTGTCTGAATTATTTGCAAAACAACAATACGCTTTGCTAAATTTACGATTGAGAGACAGGGAATACAGTTTTATTGCACAAATCCCGCAACTGCCAAGGCCGACAATTTATGTATTATATTAAACAAGTCCGTCTTTAAACACGAGTAATTGTAGTAAAATAGCCCAAGAAACTGATGAAGATGTAAAATACGCTTCGCAAACCGTCTAGACTATTTCAAATCCGTTCATAGTTTTGAAAATGAAAAAGTCTAATGTTATGAGCCACCATACCCAAATTATCCTTGTTCATTTTGTGGGCATTACTTCAAGAAAAAACTTATTTGAAGGTTTAACACTGCACAAAAATGATAAAATGACTTGTATAATGTTCTACTTGATATGAATACGGTAGTGCATTATATATAATGCATTATATATAGTGCATTATATATAATGCACTATATATAATGTATTATATTTAATGCATTATATATAATGCATTCGCTGACCATAGATAGTATATTTCATTAACCTAGTGCAACAGACTCTGTATAGATCTAATATGTTTTATTCGTTATTTGTCATTTTTCGCAATAGTTTTGCGTTTAATAATGAATGAATAACTGCACATTCAAAAAGTGTCTCACCAGTATATTTTTGATCATTTTAAAATGTAAAATATCAAATGTCCTAAACCACCGTATATAAAGCCAACTTATAAATCTTTTGATGACGTTAAAAATATTGTTGATCATTGAAATCCTTGTCTCAATTTTCCTATGTTTCCTCAAACTTGCTACATGTAACATTCTGTTTAAACATTTATATTTATTTTGAAATCTAGATGAGTATTTATCTGCAAACCGTTTTATTCCAATGTACTTCTGTTTTTGTTATAATCTAGGCTGCAGGTGTGCTACAAAGAGTAGACCGCGGTGTACGATCAAAAATCCACGAGCTGGTTGTTAAAGGAGTGTATCATCTGGACGAAATGCGCGTGCATCTCAGAATATGTTTCATCTGTATTTGGTAAAGAATGCTTGCCAGAATCAAATAACAGGCGATACTTTCCTACAGACAAAGACATCTCTAATCATATCCAACTTGCAATTCATGAACAAATGTATGTAGCCTATTATAACTTTTATTGTTAAGTGACCATTCTGTGCTCCATTGGCTGGCTGGCTGACATATATTTGTATGCAAAAATATTTTAGGTACAGTCGGGATGATCAGCAGAACATCAAGGAGCTGATTTCCCAGTGGAAGAGAAAATTTCCATCCCACAAATTTTCTTTCCAGCCCATCACAGATGAAGAACCTCTGCTATTTGTTCACCAAACAGAGAACCAGAGGTATCTCATGAACCGCTATGGAAATGAACTTTGCCTTATAGATGCAACATACAAGACGACGAAGTTCTGCATTTGTACATTTTTTGTTGCTGTAAAGACAAACGTTGATTACCAGGTATTATAATAATACATATATGACTTGTGAGAAGTGGCTCCACCACATGTAGTTTATTGTCTGAACATTAGTGAAGGGCAGTGGATGAGTGTCCTTTGATGGAAAATGTTCCTCTGGTACAAAGAGATGGCATGCTCTAACGTGTAGATTGTAGGAACCTTTCTCTGCAGTGACGAAACATCTGAAAGCATCAGTCAAGCTTTAGGAATACTTAGAGCTTGGAATGTGTCATGGAAACCAAGATTCTGGATGACAGATTGTTGCAAAGCGGAAATTAATGCCATTGTACATGTTTTTGACGGTTGGTAATTTGGCTAAGGGGAAAAAGTAGTAGCCAGCCATTGAATAAATTTTCTGCTATCATTGACCCTGAAGCGTACCACATTTCTTAATTTAAGTTGGTTTTTTGGTATTGCTAAGTGTCTCATACTAATCAAGCGTCAAATTTGTTTCCTCGTTTCACCACTCGAAAACTAAATAATTCAACAAGTATGACCATTTAGCCTCAGACTGTAGAAAACCAACACTAAAGTGATTGTTGCATCAACCAGAAATGGTTTCACTTATCCAGGCGCCTTTGTGCTGATATGCGATTTCCACCGAGAACAATGCTGGGATAGAAATATAAAGAAGTTAGTCCCTGCTCGAAGTAAATCACCAGCACTGTGTGCTGTCCGACGCATCACATATAGCAGGTATTGTATGTAGCAGCTAATGTATTACATAGCTCAGGTAAAATATTATATATATTATATATTATATATAGTAGGTAGTGTATTATACAGGTAATGTATTATATATAGCAGGTAATGTATTATATATAGCAGGTATTGTATTATATATAGCAGATAGTGTATTATATATAGCAGATAGTGTATTAAATATAGCAGGTAGTGTATTATATATAGCAGGTAGTGTATTATATATAGCAGGTATTGTATTATATATAGCAGGTAGTGTATTATATATAGCAGGTATTGTATTATATATAGCAGGTAGTGTATTATATATAGCAGGTAGTGTATTATATATAGCAGGTAGTGTATTATATATAGTAGGTAGTGTATTATATATAGCAGGTAGTGTATTATATATAGCAGGTAGTGTATTATATATAGCAGGTAGTGTATTATATATAGCAGGTAGTGTATTATATATGGCAGGTAGTGTATTATATATAGCAGGTAGTGTATTATATATAGCAGGTAGTGTATTATATATAGCAGGTAGTGTATTATATATAGCAGGTAGTGTATTATATATAGCAGGTAGTGTATTATATATAGCAGGTAGTGTATTATATATAGCAGGTAGTGTATTATATATAGCAGGTAGTGTATTATATATAGCAGGTAGTGTATTATATATAGCAGGTAGTGTATTATATATAGTAAGTAAAATGATATTATTATATGCATGAACCCAACAAACATCTGTCTGTATGTCTGTCTCGGTATCTATACATTGTTTTTGGTTGACTAACAGGTCAGAGGCGGAATACAAAGATAAACAGAAGAACTTCCTTAATTGGTGCAAAGAGACTGGGCTTGAACAGTTTGCCAACTATGTGAACCAGCAATGGTTTGATGCTGATATGTCCAAGGTTTGTTGGAATAATCAACAGTATGCCTCTCTCTGCTAGCATACTCTGTTATGGGAAGCCTCTCTCTGCTGGCATGCTCTGTTATGGGAAGCCTCTCCCTGCTAGCATACTCTGTTATGGGAAGCCTCTCCCTGCTAGCATACTCTGTTATGGGAAGCCTCTCCCTGCTAGCATACTCTGTTATGGGAAGCCTCTCCCTGCTAGCATACTCTGTTATGGGAAGCCTCTCTCTGCTAGCATACTCTGTTATGGGAAGCCTCTCTCTGCTAGCATACTCTGTTATGGGAAGCCTCTCCCTGCTAGCATACTCTGTTATGGGAAGCCTCTCCCTGCTAGCATACTCTGTTATGGGAAGCCTCTCTCTGCTAGCATGCTCTGTTATGGGAAGCCTTACTGACATTTCTGTGACTAGGCGAGTTGCACCTTATACTTGAAGCAGTGCAGTGCGCTTTCAATTTGCAGCATTTATATTTGATAATTGTGCCATGCGTTCCTACATATTCATTTCGCTTTGCCGTTGCTACATGTTCGTTTCGCTTTGCCGTTTGCTAGCTGCTTTCAGTAAATCTTAGTCAGTGCAATTCTGGCGGAAGGCCCTATTATCTAGGAACTAGCCTTCTACTAAGTGTTAGGTTAACTGTTCCAGCTAGCTAGCAATCAAAAACTCTGCTACATGTACGCTTGAAGCTGTGGTTGTTGCTTGCTTATTTTCAGAAATAACTCCAGCGTCAAGATTTGTTTGACTCAACACAACCTGAACATTTTAATTACAGATTATTCAATTCATAATTGTTGTTACATTCAAATTTTATGATCACGAATTGGAGAAGGAAGAAAAAAAAAAAAAAAAAAAATGTAGTTTTTGTGTAGATTTTTTGTTTTAGACATGATCAGTTGCCAGCAGCAGGTGCAAAGTTCAATAGTATCGTGAGACCTTATACACAATTACACGTTATTTTATAGAGATGGGTCAAATGTTACCGAGACAACCGCATTTTATTAACCGTCAACACAAACAATGGTGTGGAAGCTATGAACAGGGTTTATAAAGATAGCTTTTTGAAATTTTGCACCAACAACACATTATCCAAAACAGTGCATATTCTGGTGGAGATCTTCATTCCAACGCTATTTAATCGGTTAGTTCTATGGATATGCACAAATTCTAGATAAAATATCACTACGAGGCAATGCAGGCAAACCATAAAAGAGAAATAGGTAGAAAATAAAAAAAATTCCAACAAGCTTGGGATGACTATTGGCTATACTATAAAGGGGAATATTCTGATGCCCGTTCTTAGATCTTTCTACATTTCTTCAGTGTGAGATCACACATAACTTATCATTTCAGCATTTTCTCTGGAAATTTTAACAGTATTTATTGTTGTTAAATTGAATCACACCTGAAACGGATGTTGAAATAACATTTTATATGTTGTAAAAAACGAAAGTTAAAATGCTCTTCATTATCAGATACTCCACATTTATTCCAGGTCTGACTGTATCCATTACCTTTGATGTTCATTCCAGTTTATGTACCCTTCAGTTCCTGCTGGGATGGCCCTTCGCATTGTTTAAGTGCTTATTGTATGATGAAGCCACAACACTCAGTTTTATTTGTAATATGCAAATTCCAGAAAAATTTTTAAGTACAGGACAGCGAATGATATGGCGTCAACAAAACGAAGACTGTATCATTCAAATATCCCTGCTGAACTACATGATCGGCCAGCAGACATGGTCAGGAAATGTGTAACAAATATGGAGCTGGGAAATCTCATAGCAGCCAACCATGTCGCTATGGTGAATGCAAGCACCTATCATGTCACTTCTCAATCTATAGTCAACAGAATTCATATTGTAGATTTATCCACATCCACCTGTACCTGCTTCAATTTTGCTACACATCTTTATCCTTGTAAGCACATGTTTGCAGTGTTAAGCAAAACCAATAAAGCTATTACAAGCTTACCAAAGCAATATATCGACTCGCCATGGCTCACTCTTGACAAAGAGCAAATGAGTGTTGAATCAACACAACAATTGCCACACTGTGAAAATGAGGTCGCCAATGAAGCAAATGTAGCAGCTCAAGACGACAAAGAAATTCCAAGTTCAGTACAATTACCTAGGCGCAGAAAACTGCAATTGACACTTGGAGCAAGTTGTAGAGAGTTACTGACGCAAATTTCCAAGCAAACTTACATGGCCAGTGAAGACCAGTTGAAAGATCTGAATAAGATTCTCAAAGATCAGTTCCATGTTTTGTGTCCAAGTACGCTACAGATTGAGACCCAGAGGAAAACAGTCAAGCGCAAAGCATCTGCCTCGATGACAGCAGCACACAATAAACAGCTGAAAAAGCGATGCACAAAAAGTAAGCTAACTGGGCGAGTGGGAGCAGCAGCTGAAAAAAGAAAGCCGCAAACATTGCACAACATGATTTCCACCGATACTACTTCAAGAGTAGATGTAATCACCAAGTCATGCAGGGTAACTCATTGACAAAGTATCTTTAAAAAATTATTGACTAATAATTCTTTTATGATCACAATACTTCTATGTTCCAGACTTTTGTGTTCCAGACTTCTGTGTTCCAGACTTCTATGTTCCAGACTTCTATGTTCCAGACTTTTGTGTTCCAGACTTTTGTGTTCCAGAAGTCCACCGTTGTTCCCCCACCTCTAGAGAACAGCTCACCTGATCAACAGCTTCCAGCATTACTTGCTAAAGTAGGAGTGTTTTATTCTATAATTCGAGTTAAATATACCTGGCAAGGCTTTATTGACCTGTTCATGAGAAAGTTAATATGATTTAAAAGTTAAAATGTGAATGTATAATTTTCATAGTCCAGCACAGGATCAACGAGTCTCGTCCCAAAAGCAAACACTGACGAAACTGCTGAAGATGGTATATTTCCAATCACTCGAGGGCAAACAGAAATTCTGGTGGCACACATAATGGATAACAAAGTACGTTATAGACCTTTATAGTTATTGCTCAGTCAGTGTATTGTCACTGGTCCAAATGTATGAAACCTTATCTGCTCATATGAAGTGGAATAAATTATGATTTTAGGAAAAATACCAAAACTTGGCAAAGTGTATTTACAATAGCAATCACAAGCCCATACTGAGTGAAAAAATTGCCAGAGATTACTCATGCTGGTTGTTTGCGCGTGAGAAGTCGAATGCTGTAAGTCTGTATTGCTACAGTAAATATGAAAATTACATGTGATTGCTGTTTAAAACTTTATTGAACACACGAAGTAATAGTGATGTTTTGAAAATTTCTAGTCTACCACATGAATAAACTAATATTCTACAACTGAAGATTTGCAAATTGATTGGTTTTATACCACATAGGTATATTTTATGGTGCCATCATTTTGTAGTGCTCAACAATTTTTGGCTTTGCAATTGACGTATGTGGCCGGGCAAATAAATCAGTGTATGCAGGCCCCAAAATGAAAAGCACTTTCATCCCATTGGTGAGTACAGTTTAGCACATAACAGGGGTATTTGATGTTGATTTGAGTTACTTCCTTTGATATAGAACGGGAGGTTTCTCTGAAAGCTGTGTCTTGTTGTAGATGGTGCTTCACGCTATGCAGCAATCTCTGGACATGAGTGCGGGGCAATCAATAACGGCTTACTTTAAGCACTTTATTGGATGGCTGGAGAAGCCTCAAGACCTACAGCAAAGTATAAAAGAGTATGGAGAAATTCTAGCCAAGTTGTAATTGTAATATTGTGGTGACTGAACTCAAGTAAAGCTGGAAAGACGATAAAAATCATCAGATGTGTGGCAATGTCAGTGGGGGTTGTAATAGCTGTATATATAAACATTTTGAACTATGATCAAATTAAATTGTATTGTTTGCTAAAAAAGATATTGAAGTAGTAGTTGACTATGCACAAACGATTGTCTAGCAAACGCCAAATGACATGAAGCCTTTACCTCATTATAAACAGCAGTGCCAATGTCATCGGAAAATGGTTCTCCTATATCAACTCAAAACCACTCATTCGATAGGCTTCACAAGACGGTCAAACCATGTAGAATTTCTCTGCAACATTGATATTTCAATCAGCACTGCCTACCCGCATATGAAAGTTCATTGAGTAAGCAAACTAAACACACTGAACATCACCTAGCAAACTGCGGTTGAGGGATTTATTCTAGCAAACTGAGGATAAGGGATGTTTTCTAGCAAACTGAGGATAAGGGATGTATTCTAGCAAATTGAGGATAAGGGATGTTTTCTAGCATACTGAGGATACAGGATGTATTCTAGCAAACTGAGAATAAGGGATGTGTTCTAGCAAACTGAGGATAAGGGATGTATTCTAGCAAATTGAGAATAAGGGATGTTTTCTAGCAAACTGAGAATAAGGGATGTGTTCTAGCAAACTGAGAATAAGGGATGTGTTCTAGCAAACTGAGGATAAGGGATGTGTTCTAGTAAACTGAGGATAAGGGATGTTTTCTAGCAAACTGAGGATAATGAATGTATTCTAGCAAACTGAGAATAAGGGATGTGTTCTAGTAAGCTGAGGATAAGGGATGTATTCTAGTACACTGAGGATAATGGATGTGTTCTAGTAAACTGAGGATAAGGGATGTATTCTAGTAAACTGAGGATAATGGATGTGTTCTAGTAACCTGAATATAAAGGGATGTGTTCTAGCAAACTGAGGATAAGGGATGTATTCTAGTAAACTGAGGATAAGGGATGTTTTCTAGCAAACTGAGGTTGAGGGATGTGTTCTAGTAAACTGAGGATAATGGATGTGTTCTAGTAACCTGAGGTTGAGGGATGTGTTCTAGTAAACTGAGGATAATGGATGTGTTCTAGTAAACTGAGGTTGAGGGATGTGTTCTAGTAAACTGAGGATAATGGATGTGTTCTAGTAACCTGAGGATAAGAGATGTATTCTAGTAAACTGAGGATAAGGGAGGTATTCTAGTAAACTGAGGATAAGGGATGTGTTCTAGCAAACTGAGGATAAGGGATGTATTCTAGCAAACTGAAGTTGAGGGATGTATTCTAGTAAACTGAGGATAAGGGATGTGTTCTAGCAAACTGAGAATAAGGGATGTGTTCTAGCAAACTGAGAATAAGGGATGTGTTCTAGCAAACTAAGGTTGAGGGATGTTTTCTAGCATACTGAGGTTGAGGGATGTATTCTAGCAAACTGAGGATAAGGAATGTATTCTAGCAAACTGAGAATAAGGGATGTGTTCTAGCAAACTGAGAATAAGGGATGTGTTCTAGCAAACTGAGGATAAGGGATGTATTCTAGTAAACTGAGGATAAGGGATGTGTTCTAGTAAACTGAGGATAAGGGATGTATTCTAGCAAACTGAGAATAAGGGATGTGTTCTAGTAAACTGAGGATAAGGGATGTGTTCTAGCAAACTGAGAATAAGGGATGTGTTCTAGCAAACTGAGGATAAGGGATGTATTCTAGCAAATTGAGGATAAGGGATGTTTTCTAGCAAACTGAGAATAAGGGATGTGTTCTAGCAAACTGAGAATAAGGGATGTGTTCTAGTAAACTGAGGATAAGGGATGTATTCTAGTAAACTGAGGATAAGGGATGTTTTCTAGCAAACTGAGGATACAGGATGTATTCTAGCAAATTGACGATAAGGGATGTATTCTAGCAAACTGAGAATAAGGGATGTGTTCTAGTAAACTGAGGATAAGGGATGTATTCTAGCAAACTGAGAATAAGGGATGTGTTCTAGCAAACTGAGGATAAGGGATGTATTCTAGCAAACTGAGGATAAGGGATGTTTTCTAGCACACTGAGGATAAGGGAGCACACTGAGGATAAGGGAAGTATTCTAGCAAACTGAGGCTGTGGGATGTGTTCTAGCAAACTACTGAGGTTGAGGGATGTTTTCTAGCAAACTGAGGATTATAAATGAAAAGAATAAACAGTTTTAATAGTAGTAATAATGGACAAACAGTATAATAATAATAATAATATCTGTTAATAATAAACTTTTGCTCACTTTATGTATCAATTTATAATTATCCTCACCACGCTGGAAACAAAAATTATGGCGATCTTTTTAATTTTATCTAATCATCATCCTTATCAATTAGTACTGTCAATAATAATGCTATGGAAGTAGTAGTAACAATAAATATAAATAATAACGTTAGCATTGTTGTTAGTAATTATCACTTCTTCATTCATATAATTACTATTATTATACATAATAATAGTAATTATTGTTATATATAATTAATATATAATAATATTGGGGTACGGACCATTCGAAACTGACGTTTCGAAAATGGACACTTCGAAACTCTTTGGGGACGGGGGTTAGGGATTTTGGGTTGGGGGGCTCAGGTTTAAGAGTTTCGAACAGTTCATTTTCGAAACGTCAGTTTCGAATCATGGCGGAATCAATAATATTATTATTATTAATTATATGTCTATGCATTATTATTTATTTCTCACTTAAATAACCAGCTACTATTACTGCCCTAACCACTACTGAAATACTTACTATAATAAGTAAATGTAGATATAACAATTATTATTATATTGTGAGGGACGCTAGTACTCTCCCTATTTTATTATTATTATTTTATACTCACTAAGACATTCTCTCACTTATTATTACTCCGTGAGACATTATCTCGTAATTACTGTCTAAGCCTATATCTCATTGTCCATATTCCTTTGTGTACGATTTAAGCCATTAACTCACTGTCTACGTTACATCTCAATATCTACTCGCTACGCATTGTATACGTCTGTGTATAGTTCTATTGTTTGTATGTATCCACGATACCAGAGTCTATTTCAGTGCGTTCTATCTTGTACACCAAATAATTATTTATCCTATGTTATAGTTTTTCCACGATTTTAATTATTGCAATTGGGTGCTGTTGTAAGGCCAAGGCGTGGCTTGGACCAATATTTTGTAAAGGTGTGGTTTATGAATATGTACCCGCCTTCTCTGTATTTAAATTGATGTAAGCATAATAAATATCAGAGTTAGCCTGACTCTCAGATGATTCTCTCTCTCTGAAGCAAGCACAGCTAGGAGCACTATAACTACAAGCGCTGGTCGACTATTAGCAAGCACGAGGCTTGGCGGAAAGTAAGATTGTTCGCTCTCTTACTGCGTATTCCCTCGACTCGAGGTGTACGACGCAAAGCACCTGGTGCCCTAGTAGTTCGATTCTTACTGAAGCCGAACTGTGGAGTTCGCACAAAAACTACCACCACAATAATCAAGGAGTAATTGTTGTCAACCTCGACTGAGTCGAACTAGACAAAGTAATTACCGCACCATTATTGTCAGTGGCCAAAAGTTCGAAACAAACTATAAACTAGACAAGTAATTTCTGAGGAATTAATGTCAGAGCACAGTTCGAAACAAACTATAAACTAGACCATAATCACGACAGTGATTCTGGTCGAACCTTGGGAAGGTTCAGAGGCAGCCAATAATTCGGAAATAATTATTGTCTACTGTCAGCACACATATAAGCCAGATTCGGCCGCACCCATAAATGCACAAACCAATAAAGGCTCTCCAGACAATACGAACAATAATAGCAAATTATTGTAAGTAGACTTGGGCAGAAGTAGAGCACGTCGGGAGTGTGTACAGGTGGCTACCACCCAGACGCAAATTCCTGTACAATATTGTACAGGAATTTGGGGGGGTAGTGGTAGCTGTCACCTGTACAGCGGCCCACTTCCAGTGTGTGCGTAATAGCAGTAATGCAAGTGCTCCTCAGCTAGCTCCAAGGTCGGCAGACTACTCTGTTTGAACCAGATTTGCAGCGTTGTAAGTCCGAAGACTGTACACAGTGAGGAGTTGTCTTAACTACCTTACTTTCCACTGAGTTCTTGCTCGGGCAGAATAGCTACACTGGGTCGAATCGACAGGTTGAACAATCGTTCCAGTATCACACTCCCGAAGGTGGTGTGCAGTGTAAGTCTCGTAGACTGACCACTTTCTACTGTCTATTGCTCTTGCTGTCGATCGACTTGTCCAAGTTGCTGCTAATTAATTATTTACTAAGTGCCTGTGCTTGTTTGCTTGCTTGTATGTTTGTACTTGTGCTTTCATCTAGTAACTTGTTCTTTATGTCTTGTGTAGAGAGAATCAAGAAGAAGTGAGAGTGCCAGGTTAACTCTGATTTATTCTCTTACTAACAGCAGTTTAAATATACAAAAGGCGGGTACAATGTTAGGCAGCAATAAAGTGTAACAAAAGAAAAGGCTCCGCCTGCTGGCTTAATTGGCCCATATACAAAGGAGGCGGTATAAGAGGTTGAAAGGTTAATTAGGGGCTGACTTTAGACAAGCTTGATTGCACACAGCAGCACATGGTAAAATAGAAATGTAAACAAAGTAAAAATATACGAATTGGATAAATGCGAGTATATATGATATAAGTAGAGTTCGGAATGGTATGCAATTAGACATGGTAGAGTTCGGTAAGATAGATATAATTGTTAGGGTCGACTGTTCTGAGGTGCCATTTCCCCAACAATATGTATAGTTAGTTATAATAATTAATTAATAACAATATTATTAGTAGTATTAATTATTATAATAATAATAATAATAATAATTATAATAATTAGTTAGTTATTATAATAATAACTAATTTATTATTTTATTTATTATTATTATTTTGATTTATTATTTACTTAGTGGCCAATTATCAACAACTATTATCGTCATTTTTTTTAATCATTCATATTAGTCAAATTTAGTATAGTAGCCTTACCATTATTGAACACAAAATCAGTTGAACTAGTTTGAAACCAAGGTGCTTGGACTGGAACTAGCTAATTCTTATTATTTTTATGATGTTTTGTATGCACTGTTTGTAGCAGTTTGGGAAGGATTGGTCAACATCCTGTCTGACTACTTGGACTTAGGACTTATCCTCATATCGTCTATTCAGACATCGAGATCGCCTCATGAGCCAACCCTACGCACTATTTGCCTCCAGTACACCCTATCGGTGGCTGAATCTAGAGCTCTTGTGACAGATAAATTGAAAGGTTCAAGGTCTTTGGTGACTTGTTTGATCCATGTGAAGCGTTGTCCTCCTCTAGGTTTCTTTGTTTCTGTGTTGAGGGCTTCATTTAGTGCAAGACTGGCTGGTGCTTCAGGGTTTAGTCGAGCAACGTGTCCGAACCATCTGACTCTTCGGGTGGCGATTTGCGATGTCCATGGTTTCATTCCAGTTCTTCTATACACTTCTTCACATGATAGTTTTGCAGGGTATCTGATGTTGAGCATCCATCGGAGTAGTTTCCTCTGGAAGCTGTCGATACCATCTAGTGCTTTCTCAGTGAGAGTCCACAGTTCGCAGTTATATAGGAAAATGCTTCCAATAAGGGCTGTGAATATCCTAGCTTTGTAGGAGACTGGGAGCTTCTTGTCACTGAATATTGGCTTTAAGCGGTGGTAGGCTGTCATGGCAGATTGTTTCCTTTTACTGATGTCACATGATGTGTCTAAGAGCGAGCCGAGATATTTACATTTCCTCCAGTTGCCATCAGTAGCGTTTCCTATGTTGACTGTATATTCTTCAGTTTTACTTAAGTTGATGCACAGGTTCCTTGCCTCTAGTTTGACTAAAAAAGTAGTAATTGGACCTGGGAGAATTTAGCTTCAAAACCTGTATCGTGTCGAACGTCTTGGATTGAGTTCGTCTTGTGTCCCATTAATATCTCGGGCAACCAGCGTCCGATGATGACGTACACACGCTGAGGATCAGGGATAGTTTTTAGATCTAACCCTGTTAAGCTGCGTTTACACTATGCGTCTCCGACTCCGACACCAGTGAATTTACTAGATTGTCGGAGGCGCAGACGCATGTTGCATTTACACTACTGCGACACCTGATTTTTTGATTTCCGGGACTTCGGAGTTGCCCAACCATCTTAGCTTGAATAATTTATTGCGTTCCTGCGCTCAAGTAGTTGGATTGGTCAGGTATAATGGCCTCCCCTGAGAACCTGGTTTACTGTTTTTAAACAATCATGACGATGGTGTAATTTTTTTGGAATTCCATTCTACTAGCTAGTTCATAAATAAATGATACAGATTTTGTATTATAATGAATGAAGGATATTGCTGTAGTTTAATGCATCAAACAATAAGTGTAAAAGTAAACGATCATTGAATATGTTGTTTGTGTGTTACATTATTAGACATCAGCGACAAACTTGAAAATGGGGTTGTTATCATGTAAAACACACTCAAAAACCATATATGTACATCTTTTACCCTAATTTCTTTGTGCATTTAACTACAGCAATATTCTTCATCATTATACAAACCTGTATTATTTATTTATGAACTGGAAAAATGGAATTTTAAAACAAATGGCACCATCATCATGATCGTTTAAAAAATAAACCAGGTTCTCAGGGGAGGCCATTATACCTGACCAGTTGGATTGACGAGTTGTAATTTAATTATTACCAGTTTTTTACCAGGCAGTAGTTCTCTATGCATCTTGTGAATTTTTTTATTTACCTATAAAATTAGATCTTCACTTCTATATAAATAATAATACCACTTACCAAAATTAAATGATAATTTGAAAGAAATCTAACGTTATTTTTATGTTTGCATCCAAAATAATAATGATAGTGTTATATATCGTAATAGTTTAACATTTCGAATATATGTTTTTATATTCGTGGTAATATTGCGGACATATAAATATATACGGCGGCTTCCGTCTCGTGCTCTAAAAGAGATAAGTATTCGATTTTAAGCCCAAATCTATAATCCATTCATACTTTGCCCATCGGCGCATCCCCCGCACTACAAACGTATAAAACATGGTGGCAGCGGTCTTGATGAGCTGTTAATTATTGCTTAGGACCTGCGTTCGTTGTTTTAGTGCTGTAATAAACTGTTAAATAATAGACTGAAAATAAAAATGTCTTCAGATGATGAAACGCCAGCGCCAGTAGTAGTACAAACTAGGTCTATTCCTAGGGTGGACCCACCCAGTGAGTTAGTTCTAGACAGTAACAGAGAAGTAAACTTTGGTAGATTTAAAAGCAGATGGCAGTCCTTCTATGTCCTTTCAAGGCTAGCCGCAGAAGCTGAGGAATACCAGAGCGCACTATTGTTGTATACTATGGGAGCTGATGCAGCCAGTGTGGTAGAATCATCGGAGCAGTATATTACTGATAAGTCTTGTGGCACTATTTTAAGCATTCTAGAACAGTTTTGTGTGGGGGAGAGGAACACTATACATGAGAGGTATAAATTTAATTCACGTTCACAATTACCTGGAGAGACATTTGATGCATTTTATGCTGAGCTTAGAACTCTCGCTGGAAGATGTGCTTTTGACTACCGACCTAGAGAGACAACTGGACCATCACCAGCAGATGAAATGCTTAGAGACAGAATTGTATTAGGTATCCGGGATGACACTATGAGGAAAAAGTTGATTTCAAGTGGGAATGGTCTCACTTTAGAAGTGGCAGTACGCTTGTGTAGAAGTAATGAAGTCACTTCCACAGCTATGAAAGCCATGTCTTCAGAGCGGACAATTTCAGCTGTGAGCAGCAGGAGTCAACCGCGTAAGACTACTAAGGGCAAACCTCCACCACCAGCAGTGGCCAGGACGGCTGCTGTGAAGCAAAGTGCAACACAGCAGACACCAGGTAACTGTGGGAGGTGTGGTAAGGGTTCCCATCCTAAACAACAATGCCCAGCTAAAGATGCAGAATGCAGAAACTGCAAGCGTAAGGGGCACTATGCTAGACTTTGCCGAAGCAAGCAAGTTCAGGAAGTATCGACAGAAGATGACTTTCTATTTACAGGCGAGCTTCTTATCGGGGCTGTAGAGGAATGGAAGGCGACGGTAAAAATTAATGGTCACGAAGCTACGTTCAAATTAGACACAGGAGCAGATGGCACTGTAGTGGGAGAACAAGAGCCGTGGCTTAAAGGTTTAAGACTATCGCCATGCAACACTATCCTACATGGACCGGGTGGAAAGCAATTGGACATTCTAGGCACATTCGAGGCTAACATGAAATATGGGGACCGAATGCATTCCGAGACGGCATATGTTATTAAAAACCAGAGCTTATCACTACTTAGCAGGACGGCTTGCTCAACCTTAGGCTTGGTTACATGTCATGTAGGAGAGACAAAGGATCTAAAATCTCAATTTCCTGATCTATTTACAGGGCTAGGGCTACTGAAGAATTACACTTACCGAATTACTCTAAAGCCAGAGATGACACCTACATGTATCTACTCACCCAGATCAATCCCGTTACCACTTAGGGATAAAACCAAGAACAAAATTGAAGAAATGGTGAAACAAGGAGTAATCTCACCTGTGACAGAGGCTACCGACTGGTGTAGCGGTTTAGTAACGGTGGCAAAGCCATCAGGAGATGTTCGCTTATGCGTTGACCTAACCGGACTAAATAACGCAGTCAAGAGGGAAGTCCACCCTATGTCTACTGTTGAAGAAAGTCTCAGTCAACTCAGTAAGAGCAAAATATTTTCCAAACTCGATGCCAACAGCGGGTTTTGGCAAATAAAGCTGTGTGAAGATTCCAGAAAACTGACAACCTTCTTATCACCTTTTGGCCGCTTCTGTTTTAACAGATTACCATTCGGGATATCAAGTGCTCCTGAGATTTTCTCCAGAGCTATGACAAGAGTGCTGACCGGTATACCAGGAGTAATTTGCCACATGGACGATATCTTAGTTCATGGACAAGATAGAGAATGCCATGATAGAACACTACAACAGGTTTTCAGGAAGCTTCAGGAGTCAGGACTAACCCTGAACAGTGCTAAATGTGAAATTGCAAAGTCTTCACTAACCTTTTTGGGACATGTGATAGACGATTCAGGAGTTAGACCAGACCCAAGGAAAATACAGGCGATAAAAGACTTTCCAACTCCCACTGGGAAGACAGATTTGAGACGGCTGAATGGTATGCTTAACCAGCTGGCTAGGTTTGTGCCACACTTGGCAACCATCAATGCTCCAATGAGAGAACAGCTGAAAGAAAGCAGGGAATGGCACTGGGGTCCTCCTCAGGAACAGGCGTTCCTAAAGATCAAGGAAGTACTTACTTCGGCCGAAACTATGGCTCACTATGACTTGAGCTTGCCCACGATCATTACTACCGATGCTAGCAATGTCGGGTTAGGAGCTATACTCTATCAATTACAGTCAGATGGAACTCGACGACCTGTGACATACATATCTCGATCCTTGACAGAGACAGAAAAGAATTACGCTGCTATAGAGAAAGAGGCATTAGGTGTCACATGGGCATGTGAAAGGCTAGATCAGTACGTACGTGGTCTTCAGTTCACCATAGAGACTGATCACAAACCCCTCTTACCTTTGATGACCACAAAAGATCTATCCCAGGTCCCAGCTCGTATCCTTAGAATGAGACTGAGGATCATGAGATATGCACCAGACTTTTGTCATGTACAAGGGAGTCACAACCAACTGGCGGATGCCTTGTCCAGAGCACCCTCCAGTAAGCCAGCTTCGGAAGATATTATGTTTGTTGGAGAATTAGAAGCAGGCACTAAAAACTTGTTTCCGGCTAACCAATGGATTGCCAGGATCAGTGAGGAACAGAACGGTGATGCTGTACTTAAAGAAGTCATGGAGTGTTGCAAGAGTGGGTGGCCAGCATATAAGACAGACGCTAATGTGGCTATCCAACCATACTGGGAAGTTCGAGCTCATCTTACTAGAGTAGATGACCTTCTTCTTTACGACAATCGTCTAGTTATACCAGTCACCATGAGGGTAGAAGTACTAGAGCAGATTCACCAGGCTCATCAGGGCATCATCAAATGCAAGGCTAGAGCCAGGAGATCTGTTTGGTGGCCCAGAATGGCAACACAGATCCAAGAGATGGTAGAGAACTGTAGAGTATGCCGACTTATGTCGCCTACACCAGTAGAACCGCTGTGTCCTTCTACACTACCCGAGAGACCATGGGAGAGAGTGGGAGCAGATTTATTTGAATTTAGGAAGATTCATTATTTACTGCTTGTCGACTACTTCTCTCGTTGGATTGAAGTGAGGAAGCTACCATCTCTAAATGCGAAGGCTACAGTGGAGGCGATGAAGTCAATATTTGGCACACATGGCATTTGTGACATGTTAATCTCAGACAATGGATCACAGTTCGCCTCGTTTGAGTTCAGAGACTTCATCAAAAACTATGGATTCACTCATATAACTAGCTCGCCACACTATCCTCGTGCTAATGGGGAGGCTGAGCGTGCCGTGGGCACAATAAAGCGAATGTGGAGCAAATCCCAGGATTTTGACCTCAGTTTGTTGACTTACAGGGCAACCCCACTAGAGAATGGCTATACGCCGTCCGAGTTACTCATGGGACGTATGCTCAGAACTACTTTACCTGTATGGCCTGAAGCTCTCAAACATACAGACGTGGATGGAGAGAGAGTCAAGGACCAGGAATTTGCTCAGAGAGTTCGCACAAAAGCTAATCATGATCAACGCCGACATGTCCAGGAGCTTCCTAAGCTTGCACAACAGGAACCAGTGCATGTCCGGGACTTAAGTAGAGAAGGCACTGTCTTGGAACAGGTAGCACCAAGGTCATATTCGGTGTTGACAAACAAAGGGGTGGTACGGAGAAACCGATCAGCTTTGATCAGTTTGAAGGATCGCTCGGGTGAAGCACCAGGCGCAGAGGGCATTACAGCCAGCCAGGAGCTTCACTCTCCTGTCACTGCTAGAGGCGCAGAGGGCTCTCCTATTAGTTCAGCCAGTCCTAGTGGTGTACGGGTATCGGGGGCAGGAAATGCAGACGCTGGTTCCACTGCTTCTCCTGTCACTGGTAAGGTATATGTCAGGCCAGAGCGCCAAAGGAGACTACCTATGAGATTGGAGGATTATGATCTATCCTAGTCTGAATACTCATTGGATATTGGACAATCGACTATGGACAATGCTCACGATATACTCACTGACTATGTTCTAGTCACCAGAGACTTTATATGCTGTTACTTTACTTTATATGCTTTAGATATTTAGTTACTACTTTATGGTTCAGTTGTTTAGCCAGTTTTGTTTAAGATGTGAACCTACCCATCTGGAAAGGTGGATGTTATATATCGTAATAGTTTAACATTTCGAATATATGTTTTTATATTCGTGGTAATATTGCGGACATATAAATATATACGGCGGCTTCCGTCTCGTGCTCTAAAAGAGATAAGTATTTGATTTTAAGCCCAAATCTATAATCCATTCATACTTTGCCCATCGGCGCATCCCCCGCACTACAAACGTATAAAACAGATAGCTACTCCAAATATGAATTTTCTATTATTGTTGAACATATATAGTTTGATTCTTTTGATAAGAAAAATAATAAACACACATGTCAACAATGCTGATAATAATTAATTATTTAATAATAACATTACGATCTTACAACAATCATTGTTTACATTATATCTAGGCCAAAATAAACCAAATATTGGAGCCGCTATATAGAGCAACTCAATTGGTTAAGCTGTATCACGTGGCTATGAAAAAGCTGCGACTTGTCGCTCAAACCCAACACTGCTGGGTTGTTGCGTCTCCGACTCCGACAACCCTGCAACTCCACAGGAAGTTGTCCACAGGAAGATGCGCCAAGTCGCAGGCGGCAAACTTCAAAGGAATCGGAGTCGGAGACGCATAGTGTAAACGCAGCTTTACAGAATGTTCTGTCGCAAAAACATTCTGTCCCTGGCTCTCCTTCCCCCCAACCTCCCAAACCCCTTTGCGACAATAGCCGCGCCCACATTGAGAGCCAGCCCTGGCTAGGGTTTGTGTGAGACAAACGAGGAGTTGTGTGCCTATGAAGTTGTTATATATGATGGCGTGTGTATCTTACTAAAAGAGGGCAACTCCTACTGGTTCGCCATTTTTATTAGAGACGGTGGTGACATAGAATAGGTGTGAATTTGGACTTCGTGTTTTCAATGTTATGATTATTTTTAATACCAGTAAGCAGTTGTTAGTGACCGTCAAACATCGTGCAGGGCCAACTCGGCAATTCACAGACATGCCCAGACTTACATGCACCCAGTTGTACTATAACAAAAAGGAGAGTTCAGCTATACTAACTATATATATATAGCCATGCCTTCTGCATTAGTTAGTTGAGCAGTAAACTATTGCATTTTATTACTACTATTGAATATAGAGCTAGTATTATATACTCACTCATTCAGTTTCTCCTGTTATTCAGGACATTTAGGAGACAAACGGAGTTGTCTACTCGACAAGAGAGAAGACAACTCTTATATAACTCTAGTGGTAAACCTCCTGAACAGTCCATTCACACACAGTGTTACATGTTATGAGATAAATAACAGAAGTATAACTTTGAATCTTACAATTTTATAGAATACACTCCTCTCCTACTGAGAAAAATTCTTACTAACACTGGCAGATGGTTATTTATATTCTGTACTGAGTTACTTAGCAATGTTAGACAGGAAACAGAGAGAAGTGGAGAGAATATTACCTTCTAACGTGGAAAATGCAGCACATGTTGTACATGGTGGAAATCGCACTGCGAGCGACAACAGTAATTCCACACGGAACATACATAATGTACTCATGTAACTTGAGTGTTGCCTTCTCCCTGCCATTTATTAGCATTAAATCTTTGGTAAGTGCAGCATGAAACACTGCGTAATACAATACGGTGTTCATTGGTGAAACTCATCAGTTACAACAACAGCTTTCTGTATGTAGGGGTGTGTTTAATGTTTCACAGCTACCACAATCGAACACTTTTTGACCTGCGGTGTCAAGGTCAAATAGTTGAAATGTTAGAGGGACTGTACATTTACAATATGGCTGTGATAAAAGTGTTAATCAAACTTTAATGATCTGCATTGATTAGCCAATTGGACATTGTCGTTATCAGGTATTGAATTAATCGGTCTTTGAAATAAAGATTAATCTTAGATTGACTATTTGTATGAATAATCTAAAAGTGATCATTCATTTGTAAAAATCACAAAAAGAAGCCAAGTGAACCAATTAGAGGAGAGTTGAAAGAAAATTTGTGAAAAAAACTTCTTTCTGAGTTGAAAGTACTACAAATAACCAAAACCAATCAATAACCAATAATAAATAGTATATAATTTATCACAAGCAATATTTAGACTATTAAGAATAAAACACTTCCCAGTCTACACAAGAATAATTTACTAAATATAATATCTCTTTAATTCCTTGAATTAATTCTTTCATCTTCCGTGGCTGTATAAAAGTCTATGTAATTATTTTATATAAAATAATTATTTTGTAGTTAAATCTGTGGGTTTGTCTTCTCATTTCATATTCAGTTGGTAGAAGAGAACTTGTTCAGTGTTACGCTTGGGTACAACTAGGGTGGTACCGGATACCCCCAAACCATACACTAGATCACCACCTACAGCATCATCTGCTAGCTCAGATACTACATTACCTGTAAATACCACACAATACAATACAAACAATCTACACACAGGTACTATATCACCTGTAAATACCAAACAATACAATACAAACAATCTACACACAGTACTTTGTTACATGTAAATACCACACAATACAAACAATCTACACAGGTGCTATGTTACCTGTAAATACCACACAATACAAACAATCTACACACAGGTACTATGTTACCTGTAAATACCACACAATACAAACAATCTACGCACAGGTACTATGTTACCTGTAAATACCACACAATACAATACAAACAATCTACACACACACAGGTACTATGTTACCTGTAAATACCACACAATACAATACAAACAATCTACACACAGGTACTATGTTACCTGTAAATACCACACAATACAATACAAACAATCTACACACAGGTACTATGTTACCTGTAAATACCACACAATACAAACAATCTACACACAGGTACTATGTTACCTGTAAATACCACACAATACAATACAAACAATCTACACACAGGTACTATGTTACCTGTAAATACCACTCAATACAATACAAACAATCTACACACAGGTACTATGTTACCTGTAAATACCACACAATACAATACAAACAATCTACACACAGGCACTATGTTACCTGTAAATACCACACAATACAATACAAACAATCTACACACAGGTACTATGTTACCTGTAAATACCACACAATACAATACAAACAATCTACTCACAGGTGCTATGTTACCTGTAAATACCACACAATACAATACAAACAATCTACACACAGGTACTATGTTACCTGTAAATACCACACAATACAATACAAACAATCTACACACAGGTACTATGTTACCTGTAAATACCACACAATACAATACAAACAATCTACACACAGGTATTATGTTACCTGTAAATATCACACAATACAAACAATCTACACACAGGTACTATGTTACCTGTAAATACCACACAATACAATACAAACAATCTACACACAGGTACTATGTTACCTGTAAATACCACACAATACAATACAAACAATCTACACACAGGTACTATGTTACCTGTAAATACCACACAATACAATACAAACAATCTACACACAGGTACTATGTTACCTGTAAATACCACACAATACAATACAAACAATCTACACACAGGTACTATGTTACCTGTAAATACCACACAATACAATACAAACAATCTACACACAGGTATTATGTTACCTGTAAATACCACACAATACAAACAATCTACACACAGGTACTATGTTACCTGTAAATACCACACAATACAATACAAACAATCTACACACAGGTACTATGTTACCTGTAAATACCACACAATACAATACAAACAATCTACACACAGGTACTATGTTACCTGTAAATACCACACAATACAATACAAACAGTCTACACACAGGTACTATGTTACCTGTAAATACCACACAATACAAACAATCTACACACAGGTACTATGTTACCTGTAAATACCACACAATACAATACAAACAGTCTACATACAGGTACTATGTTACCTGTAAATACCACACAATACAATACAAACAATCTACACACAGGTACTATGTTACCTGTAAATACCACACAATACAATACAAACAATCTACACACAGGTACTATGTTACCTGTAAATACCACACAATACAATACAAACAGTCTACATACAGGTACTATGTTACCTGTAAATACCACACAATACAATACAAACAATCTACACACAGGTACTATGTTACCTGTAAATACCACACAATACAATACAAACAATCTACATACAGGTACTACGTTACCTGTAAATACCACACAATACAATACAAACAATCTACACACAGGTACTATGTTACCTGTAAATACCACACAATACAATACAAACAATCTACACACAGGTACTATGTTACCTGTAAATACCACACAATACAATACAAACAACCTACACACAGGTACTATGTTACCTGTAAATACCACACAATACAAACAATCTACACACAGGTACTATGTTACCTGTAAATACCACACAATACAATACAAACAATCTACACAGGTACTATGTTACCTGTAAATACCACACAATACAATACAAACAATCTACACAGGTACTATGTTACCTGTAAATACCACACAATACAATACAAACAATCTACTCACAGGTACTATGTTACCTGTAAATACCACACAATACAATACAAACAATCTACACACAGGTACTATGTTACCTGTAAATACCACACAATACAATACAAACAATCTACACACAGGTACTATGTTACCTGTAAATACCACACAATACAATACAAACAATCTACACACAGGTACTATGTTACCTGTAAATACCACACAATACAATACAAACAATCTACACACAGGTACTATGTTACCTGTAAATACCACACAATACAATACAAACAATCTACACACTGGTACTATGTTACCTGTAAATACCACACAATACAATACAAACAATCTACACACAGGTACTATGTTAACTGTAAATACCACACAATACAAACAATCTACACACAGGTACTATGTTACCTGTAAATACCACACAATACAATACAAACAATCTACACACAGGTACTATGTTACCTGTAAATACCACACAATACAATACAAACAATCTACACACAGGTACTATGTTACCTGTAAATACCACACAATACAATACAAACAATCTACACACAGGTACTATGTTACCTGTAAATACCACACAATACAATACAAACATTCTACACACAGGTACTATGTTACCTGTAAATACCACACAATACAATACAAACAATCTACACACAGGTACTATGTTACCTGTAAATACCACACAATACAATACAAACAATCTACACACAGGTACTATGTTACCTGTAAATACCACACAATACAAACAATCTACACACAGGTACTATATTACCTGTAAATACCACACAATACAATACAAACAATCTACACACAGGTACTATGTTACCTGTAAATACCACACAATACACACAATACAATACAAACAATCTACACACAGGTATTATGTTACCTGTAAATACCACACAATACAATACAAACAATTTACACACAGGTACTATGTTACCTGTAAATACCACACAATACAATACAAACAATCTACACACAGGTACTATGTTACCTGTAAATACCACACAATACAATACAAACAATCTACACACAGGTACTATGTTACCTGTAAATACCACACAATACAAACAATCTACACACAGGTACTATGTTACCTGTAAATACCACACAATACAAACAATCTACACACAGGTACTATGTTACCTGTAAATACCACACAATACAAACAATCTACACACAGGTACTATGTTACCTGTAAATACCACACAATACAAACAATCTACACACAGGTACTATGTTACCTGTAAATACCACACAATACAAACAATCTACACACAGGTACTATGTTACCTGTAAATACCACACAATACAAACAATCTACACACAGGTACTATGTTACCTGTAAATACCACACAATACACACAATACAATACAAACAATCTACACACAGGTACTATGTTACCTGTAAATACCACACAATACAATACAAACAATCTACACACAGGTACTATGTTACCTGTAAATACCATACAATACAAACAATCTACACACAGGTACTATGTTACCTGTAAATACCACACAATACAATACAAACAATCTACACACAGGTACTATGTTACCTGTAAATACCACACAATACAATACAAACAATCTACACACAGGTACTATGTTACCTGTAAATACCACACAACACAATACAAACAATCTACACACAGGTACTATGTTACCTGTAAATACCACACAATACAATACAAACAATCTACACACAGGTACTATGTTACCTGTAAATACCACACAATACAATACAAACAATCTACACACAGGTATTATGTTACCTGTAAATACCACACAATACAAACAATCTACACACAGGTATTATGTTACCTGTAAATACCACACAATACAAACAATCTACACACAGGTACTATGTTACCTGTAAATACCACACAATACAATACAAACAATCTACACACAGGTACTATGTTACCTGTAAATACCACACAATACAATACAAACAATCTACACACAGGTATTATGTTACCTGTAAATACCACACAATACAATACAAACAATCTACACACAGGTACTATGTTACCTGTAAATACCACACAATACAATACAAACAATCTACACACAGGTACTATGTTACCTGTAAATACCACACAATACAATACAAACAATCTACACACAGGTACTATGTTACCTGTAAATACCATACAATACAAACAATCTACACACAGGTACTATGTTACCTGTAAATACCACACAATACAATACAAACAATCTACACACAGGTACTATGTTACCTGTAAATACCACACAATACAATACAAACAACCTACACACAGGTACTATGTTACCTGTAAATACCACACAATACAATACAAACAATCTACACACAGGTACTATGTTACCTGTAAATACCACACAATACAATACAAACAATCTACACACAGGTACTATGTTACCTGTAAATACCACACAATACAATACAAACAATCTACACACAGGTACTATGTTACCTGTAAATACCACCCAATACAATACAAACAATCTACACACAGGTACTATGTTACCTGTAAATACCACACAATACAAACAATCTACACACAGGTACTATGTTACCTGTAAATACCACACAATACAATACAAACAATCTACACACAGGTACTATGTTACCTGTAAATACCACACAATACAAACAATCTACACACAGGTACTATGTTACCTGTAAATACCACACAATACAATACAACCAATCTACACACAGGTACTATGTTACCTGTAAATACCACACAATACAAACAATCTACACACAGGTACTATGTTACCTGTAAATACCACACAATACAAACGATCTTTACACAGATACTATGTTACCTGTAAATACCACACCATACAATACAAACAATCTACACACAGGTACTATGTTACCTGTAAATACCACACAATACAATACAAACAATCTACACACAGGTACTATATTACCTGTAAATACCACACAATACAATACAAACAATCTACACACAGGTACTATGTTACCTGTAAATACCACACAATACAATACAAACAATCTACACACAGGTACTATGTTACCTGTAAATACCACACAATACAATACAAACACTCTACACACAGGTACTATGTTACCTGTAAATACCACACAATACAATACAAACAATCTACACACAGGTACTATGTTACCTGTAAATACCACACAATACAAACAATCTACACACAGGCACTATGTTACCTGTAAATACAACACAATACAATACAAACAATCTACACACAGGTACTATGATGTATACAATGTATATAACATATATGATGTATACAATGTATATATTGTATATGAGGTATACAATGTATATAACATATATGTTGTATACAATGTATATAACATATATGATGTATACAATGTATATAACATATATGATGTATACAATGTATATAACATATATGAGAATAAAATGACCACCAGAGGGAGTGGTGCCCAGGCTAACATAATTAACATATAGGTATCACAAGCACTCATAACAACTGCAGTGCTAACTGATAAGAGATATTACATGTGACAGTTGGCTCTAGAATATTCATCATCCGTTGATCTGCGATCACTTACGATATGTATATGAATCATGCTAATTGATAAGAAATATGATGGATATTTCTCAACAAAACTTTCAAGCAATTTCAAAAGATCCAACATCAAATCTGCGCATCAACAAATAAAGTGACTTTTTTTACAGTCAGTTCCATTTTTGCAGATTAGCCTGCACTAGAAACTCTCTGAGCATTTACTCAGCCATATCTACCCTCGACTTTTGTCTTTTCTTCATCACTTTATCTTCTAGTTTCTCGTACTTGAGCTTCAGTGCATTTATCGACAACAGAATATATAACATAGAGTCAGCGCTGCTCATTTACTCATTGGTGCATGTATTATCCAATCAAATACAATGACACAATGAGATGATCTAAAAGTATACCTGTGCATCCCTAGTTTGATGAATAAGTTGTATCATCTCTGATGTTTTGCTGTCATATTCAGCCCTAACTTTAGATGTCTGCTGACACAATTTCTCATACTTATCCTCTCTAGCCAACGTGTCAGCAATGATGTCTTCTCTCATTAATGTAGCTACCAAGTCATCTAGTGGCAGCAGGCTGTGTGACGCTCCTGTGTAGAAATAACAGTTCACTGACCACCTCATTCAAAGGGAGACAATGCATACAAGGGTGCAATCAACTAGTACACAGCTGTAATGCCTGTTAGGATTACATTAGATGGTATCCGACTGGAGTTAATTCTTGAATGTGGGACTGAAATGTAATGAATTGTTTGACTACCATCCTGTAAGGAGTTGTATCCTCTTGGGATAATTGTTCGTTTCTGTGATTACTCTATTACTATTTAATATATATTTCTACTACTCAAGCAGTAGCACTATTTGTTACATGCCATATGACTTTCTATGGGGAGTTGTCTTTTCTTCAAGTCTCAAAGAGTGCCATATAGCCAATACCAAACCACTAACAATAATTATGGATCAGCTCACATTACCCATTTTTCAATCTGAAAACAGTTTTTTACTTTTTTTTAATGTTGTTTCAATTTTTCCAGTTATCAAATTGTAATTCGAATTTCATAATTTTTGTTATGGTGGCTGTGAAAGTTTTGTGTTTTGCGTTTAAAGTTTATGAACGCTTTCCAAACACGTCCAAAGTTCTGAAATATTATCTGAATGCTTTGTGAAATCATTCGTAAGCTTTGGAGTGTGAGCCGAATGGCTGGACAGCTCTATTGATAATAGATCTTCACTCCATGTACGATTGATATCACTCTTACTAAACAATGAACAGTTGATTTTCATGAAAATAAACAAAAAAGTCTGTTCGTGTTACCATCTCATATTAATATGAATTACGTATGAAAACGATTGATGTTTTAACAATATAATGTTAGAGACTTTATCTAATAATAATTTATGTAATTAAAAATTTGCTCTATGTCTATGAATCTACATCTGTGTTAATTAGTTTGCACAGCGGCTAGAAAATAAGGAGATCGCTTTTGGTTCGAAAGCCTTTTGATTTGAAAATCTTTGAAAATTTTTTAAAATAATTCAGATTGTTTTAAAACAGTTTCAACTATTTCAAAATAGTTGATACTATTTCATACGGTTTGTAGTTTTCGAAATTTTCTGTATCATTCCCAAACAGCCTGAATTATTTCCGAAACATCTGTACGATTTGTAAGATTTAACGATTGTTAGACAGGAAATACAGTTTTATTACATGAACTTCTGCAACCACCAACGCTGTTTCTTATTTATTTTAGGTTCTAAGCCCGTTTCAATTTACAGTTCACCAATATTTTTACTACACTCACCCTCTTATTTTGGCAAGCCGTCTAGACTATTTCCAAACCAGTCATACGATGTTAAAAACGAAAGCGTCTAACCTTATGAGCCACTGTGTATCGATGTTGTTGGCTACAAATATCACCCCAACTACCACCCTGGCGATCTATCGTCACAAAAATGTTCTTAAATATACTAATTTGGGGCAGTTGACGAGTTCTTTGATTATAAATTTCCAAGCTGGCATTAAGTTTATTCCTTATAAGTCGGATATGTAACAAATTACGCTGACACGCTGACACAAATACGTTATTGCTGTACACAATAGCAGATCAATCAACAATACATAAAAATGCTGACTTAACTGAATCGCAAACCATTGCATTTCGACTTTCAAGGCTTTTTAAAGTTTCTACTCGAGAGCTATTCATAGAAATACAAAGTTTGACAACTCTATTTCATGGCTATAATAAGTTGTTGGGTAACAAACAAAATATCATACAAACATCTTCTATTTTATACTTTAACAGCTCTAAATAAGTTTTGCCACAAACAGTTACATGTATGTAATAATCACTGCAATAACTACTACTTTTTAACTAGAGTTGTCTTTTTTCAGAGAGACAACTCCACCACAATTTTAGAGTTGTCTTTTTTGGAATGAACTAACTCCATTGTTGAGTTGCCTCCATTTAGTTATAATCTACCACAAAGATAAATAATACTTTAGTTACACAATGGATTACCAAATCCGTACAGGATATAGACTGTAATCGCATCTTACACAGTTTTTCCATATAGTTGTTTTTTCTAACGAGAAGACAACTCAGTGCTGTTGGGACGATTTGCGATGAAAGTACCAGAAACCATAACATTTTCCATCTAAATGTGTGTGGTGGTCTTTTCTAACGAGTAGACAACTCAACGCCGTTTTGACACTTTGAAATATGTGTACGGGATACTGCGTAAAATTTACTACTATGACTAGTTAACCGTTAATCATGGTGATTCCCATAAACGGCTACATTACAATCGTGACGAAAACTATATTATTATGTGAGCGCAGCTAGCAATCCTGTTATACTTCACCCATGAATTACACAGATGAACCATCCTGATTGATTGGGTCCTACTTTTGACAAAGGAAACAAGTTGCCTCACCAAACACTCATAGAAAGGAAGCAACAACTCTCAAAAACAACATTGCATTCACAGCAGTACTTTCCTGTCACTCACAGTCTTACATTCAAATAAGCTGCCCACAGAAGTTTGATTGGCTGATGACCCACCGACTTTCTCTCACACCCACGTAACGCATACCGTGATGAGTGAGAGACCTCAACCACTCTAACTACTTTACCTAGTCTTCCATCACCTTGTTCTGCCTCTGCACTGCTCTACCCTATCCATCACTCCGTTCCTCTCTCTCTCCCTGCTCAGCTTACAAGGTGACACCGGCAGACTGCAGTCACAGCTGAGACAGTCAACTTGTAAAAAGAATGTAGCGATAGATTTGTGGAGTACTTCGTTCTCTTTCACTACCAACACTACCTCACAACCTCTCACTACATTTTATCCTGCCCTTTCCTTTGCTCAAGAAGGCACCTGTACTCATAAGATGCACCCCCCCCCCTCCATCCACTTCCTTCTGTCCACTTCCCTTCCTGTGGGTGATGTCACTACTATTATAAATGCAGAATGTCACTGAGAAGTTTGGAGTTGTCTGCTCTTCAAACTCACCACCCTCTGCACCCCCTGCCAATTCCCCACTCTCCCAATCTGTCATAGATGAAGCCATATATCTTATCTTCATTGTTATTCACCCTCCCAGCAGGCATTGCAAAGAACCAGATATGAAATGTAGAGGTGATGAAACCTTGGAGTTGCCCTCTCCTGTTTGTGCAAAACATTATTCTGGCCCAAAGGTATATACAACCAGCTTGAAGGGTAAAATACGATTTTTAAATGATGAATTTTTATTGAAACTTGTCTTCAAATTTGACTTGGAAAGGGTTTATTTTCAACTTTTTTTGTTTCGGGTTTCTAAATCAATGTAAGGAGCTTGATTAGATCTATTCAAACCCCTTGACCTCTGTAAAGTTGTAGAATTTTGTTTTGAGAAAGGCTGATGACTGGGTTGGTTATAAATGCCTTCTACGGTACCGACTACTAGAGACAAAGATTCATTATGGATTTAGTCAGCGGCTGCTCTAGTCAGCTGGTGCTTTAGTCAACTGGTGCTCTAGTCAGCGGGTGCTCTAGTCAGCGAGTGCTCTAGTCAGCGAGTGCTTTAGTCAGCTGGTGCTCTAGTCAGCGGGTGCTCTAGTCAGCTGGTGCTTTAGTCAGCAGGTGCTCTAGTCAGCAGGTGCTCTAGTCAGCTGGTGCTCTAGTCAGCTGGTGCTCTAGTCAGCTGGTGCTTTAGTCAGCAGGTGCTCTAGTCAGTGGGTGCTCTAGTCAGCAGGTGCTCTAGTCAGCTGGTGCTCTAGTCAGCAGGTGCTCTAGTCAGCAGGTGCTCTAGTCAGCAGGTGCTCTAGTCAGCAGGTGCTCTAGTCAGCTGGTGCTCTAGTCAGCGAGTGCTTTAGTCTGCTGGTGCTTTAGTTAGCGGGTGCTCTAGTCAGCAGGTGCTTTCAATGAGATCCACAATAAAGCAATCTCAATTGTTTTATATTGAAAAAGAACTTCAGTTTTAAAAAGTTTATAAAAAGTTTGTTTAGTCAAAAATTATCATGAAAATCTTTTAGGTTACGGTTTGATTTAGTGATCTTGCGCACTGAAAACACAACAATGAATCCCTTCACACAACGTATTGTTTTATAATTTTTAGTTAGTTTTTCTGTCATTTTAGAGTGAGTAACTGACAAATTTATTAAAGCATTCTATTATGAAAAGCATTTATTGATATGGTTTGGTTGTTTTTATTGTTATGATGGGGTTCCAGTGAAGAAGTTTCACTTTAGCGATGCAACCAGACGTCGCATGGTCATTTGTATAACTTGTCATTAGAAATCACAACTTGCTTGACTGTTATCCTGATTTGAGAAACTTTAAGCAGGTGACATGTCAAAAACAATGTCTTTGTAAAACATCAAGAGATCAATAGTATTTATTAAATGGCGATATATAAACATTAAGTTTCACACACTCGGCCAAGTGGTATATACTGTAAAAGATCTGTGACTCTTTTATCAGACACCAACTGATAAGTACTTCTGCACTAGAAGTGTCCAACCTTCTATCTAAGACAGGTACTCCACCACAGCACTGAAGGAAATCCCTTGTCGGAGATCTCGACTACAAGTAGTAGAAAGGCACCAGGCCAAAGTAACAAAATATCTTGTTGAAGCAGCAATAGATATATTCCTTCTACATACAGCTGGCAAAATTATACAGTAGTGTACGCGGCACACTGCATAGCAAGTACATGAGAATAAAAATTGAAGGTGAAGGACTTTACAGGGAAATAAAATGGCAGCTATTTAATGAACATCTAACAAAGACAAACCATTATCATACAAATTTCTCCAAACATCAATTTAATCATGCAATTTCTGGAGTATCTTCAGTCTAGAGCTCACCTGGTTGAGAACACCATTGAGGAGTTGACTGTTACAGTTAAACTCCTTCTGCATTAAGGACAGACAACTCCTGCTTTTGAAGATGATGTTGTGCCGTGACAAGTGTTTAATTAACTGGGTATTTCTTTATTATTGTTTGAAATTCTAAGGAAGTCCAGTATTTATCTTTCTTCTTAAGGCAATCTGGGCACACAAATGTGGAGCTGACATCGCTAGATATTTGTGTCTAAGCAGCAGTAGCTCCTCATTAGCCACTAATAAACTGCATTGTGGGCTCGAAACCTTTTATAAATTCACAGGTGTGCGGGTCATCTCATTGATGAGTTCGATTGGGCAATGATGCAATGGCTAAGTGCTCATTGGTCTGTTCGTCTTTGAGCAGAATCAGCCAATCATGTGGCACTTCCTGCAGGGAACTAGTAATATTTACTACCTGGGCCCATACTAGTTTAACATAAATTATTAGCTTGCTTATTTTGAATGTTCGGGACACAAACGAGTTTAGCCTTAGCCCAGAGCTTTGATGGGAACGTGTTATATAACAAAGCAGCGGGTCTGCTTTGTGAACATTCATTTACTGTGCTTTTGTTTGCATTTCTTTATGCAAGTGTAGTGCCACGAGAAAACGACTTCAAAATAAAAAATGTTCTGGATGGTTTGAAAATAATCTATTATTACCAGAGAACAAACTTTACAATATGTCAATGAAAGAACTGCTGATCAGTTCTGCATTGATTAACCAATACTAAACAGTCATCATAACGTGTTCAACTTTTTGAAGTAGTTAAAATAAAGATTAACCTTGGATTAACCTATTAATCTAATAATCTAAAAGTTATCAGCATATCGCCATATATATTTGTACTGAAGCTATCTGTAGTAAACGCAGCCAGCTAAACCAGGCAGTGAAATGTTTTATAGCTTCTTTTTTCTGAGTGCAATTCACTACAAATACCCAAAACCAATCAATAACCAAATCCAATCAATAACCAATAATAACTAGTATATAATCTATCACAGACAATATTTAGACTATTGAGAGTAAAACACTACCCAGTCTACACAAGAATAATTTACTAAATATAATATCTCTTTAATTCCTTGAATTAATTCTTTCATCTTCTGTGGCTGTATAAAAGTCTATGTAATTATTTTATATAAAATATTTATTTTGTAGTGAAATCTGTAGGTTTGTCTTCTCATTTCATATTCAGTTGGTAGAAGAGAACTTGGTCACTGTAATACTTGGGTACAATTAGGGTGGTACCGGATACCCCCAAACCCCACACTGCACCATCTATAGCATCCGCTGCCAGCGAAGATATTATGTTACCTGTAAATACCACACAATACAATACAAACAATCTACACGCAGGTACTATGTTACCTGTAAATACCACACAATACAAACAACCTACACACAGGTACTATGTTACCTGTAAATACCACACAATACAATACAAACAATCTACACACAGGTACTATGTTACCTGTAAATACCACACAATACGATACAAACAATCTACACACAGGTACTATGTTACCTGTAAATACCACACAATACAATACAAACAATCTACACACAGGTACTATGTTACCTGTAAATACCACACAATACAATACAAACAATCTACACACAGGTACTATGTTACCTGTAAATACCACACAATACAATACAAACAATCTACTCACAGGTACTATGTTACCTGTAAATACCACACAATACAAACAACCTACACACAGAAACTATGTTACCTGTAAATACCACACAATACAAACAATCTACACACAGGTACTATGTTACCTGTAAATACCACACAATACAATACAAACAATCTACACACAGGTACTATGTTACCTGTAAATACCACACAATACAATACAAACCATCTATACACAGGTACTATGTTACCTGTAAATACCACACAATACAATACAAACAATCTACACACAGATACTATGTTACCTGTAAATACCACACAATACAATACAAACAATCTACTCACAGGTACTATGTTACCTGTAAATATCACACAATACAATACAAACAATCTACACACAGGTACTATGTTACCTGTAAATACCACACAATACAATACAAACAATCTACACACAGGTACTATGTTACCTGTAAATACCACACAATACAATACAAACAATCTACACACAGATACTATGTTACCTGTAAATACCACACAATACAATACAAACAATCTACTCACAGGTACTATGTTACCTGTAAATATCACACAATACAATACAAACAATCTACACACAGGTACTATGTTACCTGTAAATACCACACAATACAATACAAACAATCTACACACAGGTACTATGTTACCTGTAAATACCACACAATACAATACAAACAATCTACACACAGGTACTATGTTACCTGTATATACCACACAATACAATACAAACAATCTACACACAGGTACTATGTTACCTGTAAATACCACACAATACAATACAAACAATCTACAAACAGGTACTATGTTACCTGTAAATACCACACAATACAAACAATCTACACACAGGTACTATGTTACCTGTAAATACCACACAATACAATACAAACAATCTACACACAGATACTATGTTACCTGTAAATACCACACAATACAATACAAACAATCTACAAACAGGTACTATGTTACCTGTAAATACCACACAATACAAACAATCTACACACAGGTACTATGTTACCTGTAAATACCACACAATACAATACAAACAATCTACACACAGGTACTATGCTACCTGTAAATACCACACAATACAATACAAACAATCTACACACAGGTACTATGTTACCTGTAAATACCACACAATACAATACAAACAATCTACACACAGGTACTATGTTACCTGTAAATACCACACAATACAATACAAACAATCTACACACAGGTACTATGTTACCTGTAAATATCACACAATACAATACAAACAATCTACACACAGGTACTATGTTACCTGTAAATACCACACAATACAATACAAACAATCTACACACAGGTACTATGTTACCTGTAAATACCACACAATACAATACAAACAATCTACTCACAGGTACTATGTTACCTGTAAATATCACACAATACAATACAAACAATCTACACACAGGTACTATGTTACCTGTAAATACCACACAATACAATACAAACAATCTACACACAGGTACTATGTTACCTGTAAATACCACACAATACAATACAAACAATCTACACACAGGTACTATGTTACCTGTAAATACCACACAATACAATACAAACAATCTACACACAGGTACTATGTTACCTGTAAATACCACACAATACAATACAAACAATCTACACACAGGTACTATGTTACCTGTATATACCACACAATACAATACAAACAATCTACACACAGGTACTATGTTACCTGTAAATACCACACAATACAATACAAACAATCTACACACAGGTACTATGTTACCTGTAAATACCACACAATACAATACAAACAATCTACACACAGGTACTATGTTACCTGTAAATACCACACAATACAATACAAACAATCTACACACAGGTACTATGTTACCTGTAAATACCACACAATACAATACAAACAATCTACTCACAGGTACTATGTTACCTGTAAATATCACACAATACAATACAAACAATCTACACACAGGTACTATGTTACCTGTAAATACCACACAATACAATACAAACAATCTACACACAGGTACTATGTTACCTGTAAATACCACACAATACAAACAATCTACACACAGGTACTATGTTACCTGTAAATACCACACAATACAATACAAACAATCTACACACAGGTACTATGTTACCTGTAAATACCACACAATACAATACAAACAATCTACACACAGGTACTATGTTACCTGTAAATACCACACAATACAATACAAACAATCTACAAACAGGTACTATGTTACCTGTAAATACCACACAATACAAACAATCTACACACAGGTACTATGTTACCTGTAAATACCACACAATACAATACAAACAATCTACACACAGATACTATGTTACCTGTAAATACCACACAATACAATACAAACAATCTACAAACAGGTACTATGTTACCTGTAAATACCACACAATACAAACAATCTACACACAGGTACTATGTTACCTGTAAATACCACACAATACAATACAAACAATCTACACACAGGTACTATGTTACCTGTAAATACCACACAATACAATACAAACAATCTACTCACAGGTACTATGTTACCTGTAAATACCACACAATACAATACAAACAATCTACACACAGGTACTATTTTACCTGTAAATACCACACAATACAATACAAACAATCTACACACAGGTACTATGTTACCTGTAAATACCACACAATACAATGCAAACAATCTACACACAGGTACTATGTTACCTGTAAATACCACACAATACAATACAAACAATCTACACACAGGTACTATGTTACCTGTAAATACCACACAATACAATACAAACAATCTACACAGGTACTGTGTTACCTGTAAATACCACACAATACAATACAAACAATCTACACAGGTACTATGTTACCTGTAAATACCACACAATACAATGCAAACAATCTACACACAGGTACTATGTTACCTGTAAATACCACACAATACAATACAAACAATCTACACAGGTACTGTGTTACCTGTAAATACCACACAATACAATACAAACAATCTACACACAGGTACTATGTTACCTGTAAATACCACACAATACAATGCAAACAATCTACACACAGGTACTATGTTACCTGTAAATACCACACAATACAATACAAACAATCTACACACAGGTACTATGTTACCTGTAAATACCACACAATACAATACAAACAATCTACACACAGGTACTATGTTACCTGTAAATACCACACAATACAAACAATCTACACACAGGTACTATGTTACCTGTAAATACCACACAATACAAACAATCTACACACAGGTACTATTTTACCTGTAAATACCATACAATACAAACAATCTACACACAGGTACTATGTTACCTGTAAATACCACACAATACAATACAAACAATCTACACAGGTACTATGTTACCTGTAAATACCACACAATACAATGCAAACAATCTACACACAGGTACTATGTTACCTGTAAATACCACACAATACAATAAAAATTATCTACACACAGGTACTATGTTACCTGTAAATACCACACAATACAATACAAACAACCTACACACAGGTACTATGTTACCTGTAAATACCGCATATTATATTATATGATGTATACAATGTATATAACATATATGAAGTATACAATGTATATAACATATATGATGTATACAATATATATAACATATATGATGTATACAATGTATATAACATATATGATGTATACAATGTATATAACATATATGATGCATACAATGTATATAATATATATGATGTATACAATATATATAACATATATGATGTATACAATGTATATAACATATATGATGTATACAATGTATATAACATATATGATGTATACAATGTATATAACATATATGAAGTATACAATGTATATAACATATATGATGTATATAACATATACAACTAATAGCCTAAGGCGCTTACAAGATGATAAAATAGTGTATACTCCACTACTATTTCAGTGAATCCACCAACAACAAACAAAGACAATTAGACAGGTGAGACAGCCATAAAGAGGCACCCCTCTCCCTCCAACCCCTTCATCTATCAACTCATGACATCTTCTTGTATAACCTCTAGAGTAACTTTTGTTTTATGCTCTAAATCACTTTAAAGAACATGTAAGTCATGTGACATGTCTACATGTAACTAACCTGTGGTGGTATCTAGTATGTAGATTGTATTGTTGTTGTCTGGAGCTAGTAAGATATAACTTCCATAGCGTACCAGACCTCGTGGGTCCTTCACATCAGAGAGAGTCCACATCACCTCCCCAGTTGTCATGTTCACTCTAAATACTTTAGATGTACCACAGTTAGATATAACAACAGAAGTATTGTCTACAGCACACAAAGTGGTATGGGCGTCACTTAGCAGAGGGCAGGGAATGTGACGTAGAGACTCGCCGGTGAGAGAATATACGGTTATTCTCTGGTTTGGTGGATCTGCTATAAGTACCTGATCAGCTACTACAGTCAGCATGTTAGACCACCACCTATGGTAGGGGTGATTCCAGCTTGTAATATGTCCACCTGACATATCATAGACATTCACTACACAAGGTTTGACCCATGATAATGTATACAACTTGTCCTTATATACAGAGATAGATTCTACTCTACCAGAGGTGGAGATAAAAGAGTTATGTAATTGGTAGTTGTTGTCTATTCTAGTAACTGTATTGTTAGCTAACCCTACATAAGTACTCCCTTTGTACTGGCAGACTGAGAGAGGACTAGCAGGTAGTTGGACAGACTTCAGCAGTGTCACCGATTGAGGGGGAGGTGGGAGGGTGGTCAGTCCATACTCGCTGTCAATAACAATGTCATCAGAAGGGATCATCTCCAATTCCATCTCTCTATTCACATCTACATAATACAGAGATTATATAATATGGTAACATGAGATAAACAAATGAATACATATATACTTACTACTTTGTACAATACAACAAGTAATATATACTATATAACATATACAACATACAGTTATATATGTTATAGTATCAAGTCTAACATATAATTCGTGTCACTCACCCAATTTCTTCAGTTCCACCTCATCCTTGAGTTGTAGTTTAGGTATTTCTTCTTCAACAAACTTTTGTATTTCATCCTTCAACTCTTTCAGTCCCTTCACAACATCTACCTAACCATAGAGTTAATACTGAGTGTAATAAATAGAGTTATACATAGCTATTGTAACCAACAAGAAATCACTTGCTATAAGAAATTGTACCAACTATTGGTTTGTTATTACATAACAGATATTTACCGTATTAAATTTTTCAATTTGTTGATTCAATGAAAAAATAAAATCCCATCGATTGATGGCATTTTACTGGTGCACAATGGACCGGAGAGAAACTGTGTTTGAGAATAAAATGACCACCAGAGGGAGTGGTACCCAGGCTTACATAATTAACATATAGGTAACACAGGGACTCATAACAACTACAGTGCTAACTGATAAGATATATGACATGTGACAGTTAGCTCTAGAATGTTCTAGCAGGCGCTTGAATAATAAAACCTACATACAGAAGTTAACGTACTGATACCAACCTACAAAGCATAAATAAATACTAATGCATACAATGGAAGCAAGAACATCTAACTATACCCAGCTGGATATTCCTCGACAAAACTTCCAACCAATTTCAAGATATCCATCACCAATTCTGTACATTAAAAAATGAAGTAATTTTTCTTTCTACAGTAGCTCTCACTTTTACAGAGTAGCCTGCACTAGAAACTCTCTGAGCATTTACTATGATTTCACTATTTCTATAATAATTTGGTTATGTAGTATCTGGTTATAGACAAAGACTAATGTATACCTCATCTGTACGAGTGAACCTAATGTACACTTTGTGTACTTGATGTACTTATATGTAACAATTTACCTTGTGACTACGTTTTACTCTAGACTCTATCAGCTGTCTTTGATTTCTTAGTCTAGTCCATTTCTTAAGTACAATGTCTTCCATAAACTCAGCCATCTCTACCCTCGACTTTTGTCTTTTCTTTTTCACTTCATCTTCTAGTTTCTCATACTTGAGCTTCAGTGCATTTATCTACAACAGAATATATAACATAGAGTCAGCGCTGCTCATATACTCATATTGGTGCATGTATTATCCAATCAAATACAATGACACAATGAGATGATATAAAAGTAAACCTGTGCATCCCTAGTTTGGTGAATAAGTTGTATCATCTCTGATGTTTTGTTGTCATATTCAGCCCTAACTTTAGATGTCTGCTTACAAAGTTTCTCATACTTATCCTCTCTAGCCAACGTGTCAGCAATGATGTCTTCTCTCATTAATGTAGCCACCAGGTCATCTAGTGGCAGCAGGCTGTGTGATGCTCCTGCGTAGAAATAACAGTTTACTGACCACCTCATTCAAAGGGAGACAATGCATACAAGGGTGCATTCAACTAGTACACTGCTGTAATGCCTGTTAGGATTACATTAGATGGTATCCAACTGGATTTAATTCTTGAATGTGGGACTGAAATGTAATGAATTGTTTGACTACCATCCAGTAAGGAGTTGTACCTCTTGGGATATTTGTTCGTTCCTGTGATTAATCTATTACTATTTAATATATCTTTCTACTACTCAGCAGTAGCACTATTTGTTACATGACATCTGACTTTCTATCGGGAGTTGTCTTTTCTTCAAGTCTCAAAGAGTGCCATATAGCCAATACCAAACCACTAACAATAATTATGGATCAGCTCACATTGCCTATTTTTTGTTCCGAAAACAGCTATTTATTTTTTTTCATGTTGTTTCAATGTTTCCATTTATCAACCTATAATTTACATTTTATAATTAATGTTATGGTGGCTTAAAGCGTCTCCAAACCACCTTCACGCTTTTGAAAACGTTCAAAGTTTTGAAAAATTTTCCGAATGCTTTGTGAAATCGTTCATAAGCTTTGAAGTGTGAGCCGATTGGCTGGACAGCTCTATTGATAAAAGATCTTCACTCCGTGTGCGATTGATATCACTCTTACTAAATAATAAACAGTTGGTTTTCATGGAAATAAACAAAAAATATTGTTTATGTTACCTATCTCAAATTAATATAAATTACGTATGAAAACGATTGATGTTTTTAAAAAAATAATGTTAGAGACTATATCCAATAATCATTTATACAAATGAACAATTTGCTGTATGTCTATGAACCTACGTCTGTGTTAGATAACTTGCATAAACGCAAGAGAATGAAGCGATCGTTTTTGGTTCGAACACTATTTGATTTGCAAATTTTTAAAACTTTTTAAAAATAAGTCAGATTGCTTCAAAACAGTTTCGACCATTTCAAAATAGTTAATACTATTTCTAAAGCATTCATGTTGTTTGTAGTTTTCTGAATTGCCTGAATCTTTTCTAAACCGCTTGAATTATTTGCAAAACAACTATACGCTTTTTTAAAGGTTAGCAGTTGGGCAGGAAATACAGTTTTATTGCAAGAAATTCCGAAACCACTAATGCCGTTTCATATTTATTACAGTTTATAAGCGTATTTCGATTTACAGCTCACCAATCTTTTTACTACACTCACCCTATTATTTTGGCTAGCCATCTAGACTATTTCAAAACCAGTCATAAGATGTTGAATATGAAGTTCCAAACTGGAATTAAGTTTATTCCTTATATAAGTCGGATATGTAACAAATTACGCTGACACGCTGACACAAATATGTTGTTGCTGTACACAATAGCAGATCCATCGACAATACATAAAAATGCTGACTTAACTGAATCACAAACAATTGCAATCCCGACTTTTAGAGCTTTTTAAAGTTTCTACCAAATAAGTTTTACCACAAACAGTTACAGTTATGTAACAATCACTGCAATAACTACTGCCTTTTAAGCAGAGTTGTCTTTTCTCAGAGAGATAACTCCACCACAATTTTAGAGTTGTTTCTTTGGAATGAAATAACTCCATTGTTGAGTTACCTCCATCTATTTATAATCTACCGCAAAGATAAATAATACTTTAGTTACACAACGGATGAAATATAACAGATTACCAAATCCGTACAGGATATAGACTGTAATCGCGTCTGACGCAGTTTTTCCACATAGTTGTCTTTTCTAATAGAGACCACTCAAGGCTGTTTTGACGATTTGCAATGTTGGTACCGGATACTGCGTAAAATTTCACTACAATGGCTAGTGACCTTTTGAGGGTCATTAATCATGACGATTCTCACAAATGGCTCCATTTCAATCGTGATGAAAACTATATTACGTGAGCGCAGCTGGCAATCCTGTTATACTTCACCCATGGATTACACAGATGAACCATGCTGATTGCTTTCTACTTTTGACAAAGGAAACAAGTTGCCTCACCAAACACTCATAAAAAAGGAAAAGACAACTCTCAAATACAACATTGCATCCACACCAATGCTTGACTGCCACTCACAGTCTTACATTCAAATAAGCTGCCCACACAAGTTTGATTGGCTGATGACCCACCGACTTTCTCTCACATCCACCTCATGTATACCGTGATGAGTGAGAGAACTTAACCACACTAACAACTTTACCTAGTCTTCCATCACAGTTAGTAATATCTTACCTTTGTCACACCTGCCTGGGTCAGCTATGCACTTCAAACAGACCAGATTTAGACAAAGTTTACAACCCATAATGTATGGATGGTCCCCATGCTTTGTACAATTCCTTGTCTGCTTCTTCATAGCCTCAGCTCTGTGCTCTTGCATGCTCAGGATAGGGTGCTCACTCAGCAACTCATGATGTGACTAGAATACGACAACAAAATTCATAATCAAAAGGTGCTATTAACTAAATATTTTCATGGGCTACAAAAAACAAAAAGTGAAAATAATATTATAATATAGCTTGTTGATAGCGTATATTACATAATACACAATGGGGTCCCGGCAGATTTTTCTGCGGAGCTATTATCAAAAGAACCGGAAGCCTGCGTTCCATCGATAGCACTGTTAAAACAAAAGTCGCTTCATTTTATCCGATACTGAAGAAATTTTTTTTCTATTCACGGCAGCTGATGGGTTTGGAGGTGTATAGAACTGACGATGCGCCGCTAACATAAGTCATCTTATAATTTATTATTATTATAAAATAATTTATTATTATTATAAAACGAAAATAATATATAAAATAATAATAATATATATCAATAATATTAATTAATTAAATAACAACAACCGCAACAGTTGAAATTAAAAGATAATAAAATTATAACTATATGCCATTAATTATTATTACTGTTATTATAATAATAATTATTATTATAACTATTGTTGTTCGTAGTTGTTGTTCCAACAACAATAATTAATAGCGAACCGTTATTATTACTATACTAATAATAATTATAACCTGTCAATCAGCTCCTTCTTGCGTTCAGTTGTCCGTACATTTTTGTATTTTTTTTACCAATTCCTTAAAACAAGATGGGGTGAGGCTTTCATAATCACACTTGAAGATGATTCCAGCTAATGCAATGGCGGCCAATGATTTGAAATTAAGACAGTCCTATAGCAAGTGAACACGGCCACGGATTGTTTTTGGCCCGTGCTCGACAGATCACCAAAATATTCTGCCAGGACCTGGCTCATAACAAGGGCGTTAATTTATGTTGGCAAGCTCAAGGAGCCGCAAAATACAAAACTATAGCTCTACAAACAAGCATAATATTTAATTAATTTTTACCAAGTGAATGAAACAAAATATTAAAAAAAATAGTTCAAAGGCTATATTGATTCCTTGAGCTTCCTAAACTGCATAAAATTTGTTATATAAATGGCGTAAACTGTCTCAAATCTAAATAATAGTCAAGCAAGTCGTGATTTCTAATCAAAAGTTACACGATCGACCATAGTACTTCCGGTTGCATCGCTAAAGCGAAACTACTCTGCCGGGACCCCATTGTAGTAGGCAATAGTTTGTACTAGTCAGTGGTTTGTACTAGTTGGTAGTTTGTACTAGTTAGTAGTTTGCACTAGTTAGTAGTTTGCACTAGTTAGTAGTATGTACTAGTGAGTAGTTTGTACTAGTTAGTAGTTTGGTACTAATTAGTAGTTTGGACTAGTTAGTAGTTCGTACTAGTTCGTAGTTTGTACTAGTTAGTAGTTTGTACCAGTTAGTAGTTTGTACTAGTCAGTAGTTTGTACTAACTAGTAGTTTGTACTAGTTAGTAGTTTGTACTAGTGAGTAGTTTGTACTAGTTAGCAGTTTTGTACTAATTAGTAGTTTGGACTAGTTAGTAGTTTGTACTAGTTAGTAGTTGGTACTAGTTTGTACTAGTTAGTAGTTCGTACTAGTTAGTAGTTTGTACTAGTTAGTAGTTTGTACTAGTCAGTAGTTTGTACTAGTCAGTAGTTTGTACTAACTAGTAGTTTGTACTAGTTAGTAGTTTGTACTAGTCAGTAGTTTGTACTAGTTAGTAGTTTGGTACTAACTAGTAGTTTGTACTAGTTAGTAGTTTGTACTACTATTTACGTACCTCCTGATGTTGACTACAAAACTTCTTACAACAAACAGTACAGTAGATGACAGCTGGTTGCTTAGATAACTTCTTACTCTCACAAACATCACACCATTTCTTGTCTTCTCCTACCATATCATCGGATACGAGACTATCTGGCGATCCCTCAAACACCTGTCTGTATATAATATAAGCAGACATATATACATGTATGTAGGTAATGTATGGTATACATAGTTTATTGTCTAATACATCACAAACTTATATCATACAAAGCTACTTTCATAATAATATCAAAAAACATGCAAATATCTAATCAATGCTATTACGTTGCTTTATTTTTTTTATTGCCCACAATCATAGAAACAAAATTATAGACAATTACTGTTGAGAACAATTCATTTAACCAACTAAACGTGTCACCTGTTACAGAATGACACTATGTTTATACTATCACAGAGCTAATCAAACACCCTATCTAAACAGCTCAGGAATGTAACATTGCGTGCTCTTGCTGCTGAAGGCTTCTGTTTAACCTGCGCGGGTTTGGCGGAGCTGCCGCCTGGGATTGATCCAGCGACGTTGGGACAAACTGGGATGGCAAATTGAAATGGGAGTTTTATTGTTTTTGAGATTATGAGTTTTTCTCTGGTGGCAAACACGCTGACTAGTCAGTCTAGTTGACCTATTTACTCAACTGGCAGCACTTTCATTCTTACATTTATACAGTATTATACAGTTGTACACTGCTGTATCGTTTCATCAAGCAAGCCTAAGAAGGCCAAATGGAAATAACATTTTATTAATCGTTATGTTTTTATGCACTTTCTTTTTAGTCCTTTTCAAATAGTTTTGGTGTACAATGCACGCTTGTTTATACCTATGCTCACGGGTATGCACCCTGTATCTTGTCTTGTGATGTTTGTTTATAGATTTCACAGTAGTAGTAGTCACAGTAGTAGTAGTCACAGTAGTAGTAATCACAGTAGTAGTAGTCATAGTAGTAGTAGTCACAGTAGTAGTAGTCACAGTAGAAGTAGTCACGGTAGTAGTAGTAGTCACAGTAGAAGTACTCACAGTAGTAGTGGTCACAGTAATAGTAGTCACAGTAGTAGTAGTCAGAGTAGTAGTAGTCACACTAGTAGTAGTCAGAGTAGTAGTAGTCACAGTAGTAGTAGTCATAGTAGTAGTAGTCACAGTAGTAGTAATCACAGTAGCAGTCGCAGTAAAAGTCACAATAGTAGTAGTCACAGGAAAAGTAGTCACAGTAGTAGTCCGTGGAATCGGTAAAATAACTAATACCCTTTACGTACACATACACATACTTTCTACTACTGGTGAATTCCACAACTTGAAGCTTGCTGGGTAGCTCGCAGACCGCAAACTGCTACACTCACCCACATTCGTCTTCTGGACACACCAATGCATTGTTTTCTTCATAAAACTCAGTTAGACATTTCAGACAATGTGTGTGGTTACATGGTAGAGTCCTTGGTTCTAGCAATTCCTCCTTCTTAACCAAACAAAATCCACACTCAATGTTGTCTTGTTGTTTCTCAGCCATTGTTGTTGTTCTACTGCTAAATAATAAATAAAACACTACAGATTAGTATAAATACAGACAAAATGACAACAACAGACAAACACTGCTGTACTACAGAGTCTATACAATTACTTATACTTACAAATATTCTCTCTCACTCACCTACTTCTTTCTCTTCTTTGTACCAACGGTTACATATAATCGTTGTCCCTACAGTAACGAAACTGCCTGGCACCTCCCATTTCCTGTCAACGATTAATATAATGATATATAATCGTTGATATAGTGGTCGACGTCATAGGCAGCCAATCTACCCCATAGTATAAATATACAGACGTAGTGTGTATGATACGCTTCACCGATCACCAATAAAACAAAAACTGCAGTGAGAGGTTGAGGGCCATCCAAATAGCTACCCTTGTACCAACGATTATTATATATACTTAGTATAAATGGTATAGTATAAATACATAGAGACGTAGTGTGTATGATACGCTTCACCGATCACCAATAAAACAAAAACTGCAGTGAGAGGTTGATATGAGGGCCATCCAAATAGCTACCCTTGCACCAACGATTATTATATATACTTAGTATATATAATCGTTGCTTGTACACAATATAATGGCTGTGATTGTACCTATAATAGGCGTTGTACCATCTCCATTTACAGAACAAAAAAAACCTACTAATCTGTCTCTCTCTTGTAGAGAACTAATTGATGGTAGATCACATGTGACATTTGGGACCAACTCAAAATGAACAATGATTGATTTTGGTATTTTTAGATGCATCAAATCAAAATAAATTCAGATGAAAAATTCTGAGACATATGTTATTGCCTAGCCATAATTCCTCCAATACTGCACTGCCACATATACTAACTAGTATACCTTATCATTAGAGTATTGTATGATATATGTACATTAGATAGTGGCCATGATGAATCTAAGATAAAATGCAGTGCAGATGATGGCTAGCATGTACAACTTTCTCTCTAGCTTCTCATATGTTCACTACTAGCTTTAGGGTGCATGTCACTGCATTGCCTTTATTGTACAGCTATAGAGATATCTTATTCTTTATTTTTACCACTATTCTGTCTCCTTTCCATCCTTCCGCATCTGATGGCAGTGATTGGTGAAGAAGAATATTTTCATCAATAAGTGAAACAAATATGTCAGAAAGCGCTTGGCTGCAGTAGTATTGAAAATACCAACAGAAAATGTTGCTATATCATTCAAAGTTCAACAGCTCATGGCTCTCGTATCCTCGTATTTTACTTTCACTCATCCCGTCATCGAAACCAGGGCTGCCCAAACTGCGACCCCGCCACCAAAAGTGGCCCCCAGCCATTGAAATTGTGGCTCCTTGTACTAAGTGAGAAAAAGATGGTGAGAAACTATTTGAGTCAGCTGACGTCAAAGATGTGGAACAGTTGGCTAGCTTTTTTTGGATGTTGCAATGGTCATTCGTTCAGAGAGGCACCCAGGGTGTTTTGAGGCATTTTTTTGAGGATTTGTTGCAAGCTAGCGGATCTTAAGCTGGACTTGACAAGAATTGTTTCAGTTGCAAGGGGTTGAGCACCAGAGACGGAAGGATAAATGCGTAAAGTGTTTAAGAGAAAGCAATAATTCGACCCTCAACCGCTAGAGATTCATCAATAGGTTCCCGGGGGTTAAACTTGATAACAACTTCAGGCTGTCATGGCAAACGCAATGAAACTACTAAATTTTGTTGAAGCAAAATCAGCAATTAGACCTCAGCAGCTATAACCTTTCCTGGAACGCTGACACACGCAACCAAGGATCCACCAATGCACAATGAGGTCAGATGGCTCAACAAGGACACACAACAAAAGGATCCACTAATGCACAATGAAGTCAGATGGCTCAACAAGGAGACACAACCAAAGGATCCACTAATGCACAATGAAGTCAGATGCACAACAAGGAGACACACAACCAAAGGATCCACTAATGCACAATGAAGTCAGATGGCTCAACAAGGAGACACAACCAAAGGATCCACTAATGCACAATGAAGTCAGATGGCACAACAAGGGCACACAACCAAAGGATCCACCAATGCACAATGAAGTCAGATGGCACAACAAGGAGACACACAACCAAAGGATCTACTAATGCACAATGAAGTCAGATGGCACAACAAGGAGACACACAACCAAAGGATCCACTAATGCACAATGAAGTCAGATGCACAACAAGGTCACACAACCAAAGGATCCACTAATGCACAATGAAGTCAGATGGCACAACAAGGACACACAACCAAAGGATCCACTAATGCACAATGAAGTCAGATGGCACAACAAGGAGACACACAACCAAAGGATCCACTAATGCACAATGAAGTCAGATGACACAACAAGGACACACAACCAAAGGATCTACTAATGCACAATGAAGTCAGATGGCACAACAAGGAGACACACAACCAAAGGATCCACTAATGCACAATGAAGTCTGATATCACAAACAGGACACACAACCAAAGGATCCACCAATGCACAATGAAGTCAGATGCACAACAAGGTCACACAACCAAAGGATCCACTAATGCACAATGAAGTCAGATGGCTCAACAAGGAGACACAACCAAAGGATCCACTAATGCACAATGAAGTCAGATGGCACAACAAGGAGACACACAACCAAAGGATCCACTAATGCACAATGAAGTCAGATGCACAACAAGGACACACAACCAAAGGATCCACTAATGCACAATGAAGTCAGATGGCACAACAAGGACACACAACCAAAGGATCCACTAATGCACAATGAAGTCAGATGGCTCAACAAGGAGACACAACCAAAGGATCCACTAATGCACAATGAAGTCAGATGCACAACAAGGAGACACACAACCAAAGGATCCACTAATGCGCAATGAAGTCAGATGGCACAACAAGGACACACAACCAAAGGATCCACTAATGCACAATGAAGTCAGATGGCACAACAAGGAGACACACAACCAAAGGATCCACTAATGCACAATGAAGTCAGATGGCACAACAAGGGCACACAACCAAAGGATCCACCAATGCACAATGAAGTCAGATGGCACAACAAGGAGACACAACCAAAGGATCCACTCACTAATGCACAATGAAGTCAGATGGCACAACAAGGACACACAACCAAAGGATCCACTAATGCACAATGAAGTCAGATGGCACAACAAGGGCACACAACCAAAGGATCCACCAATGCACAATGAAGTCAGATGGCACAACAAGGAGACACAACCAAAGGATCCACTCACTAATGCACAATGAAGTCAGATGGCACAACAAGGACACACAACCAAAGGATCCACTAATGCACAATGAAGTCAGATGGCACAACAAGGGCACACAACCACAGGATCCACCAATGCACAATGAAGTCAGATGGCACAACAAGGAGACACACAACCAAAGGATCTACTAATGCACAATGAAGTCAGATGGCACAACAAGGAGACACACAACCAAAGGATCCACTAATGCACAATGAAGTCAGATGGCACAACAAGGAGACACAACCAAAGGATCCACTAATGCACAATGAAGTCAGATGGCACAACAAGGAGACACACAACCAAAGGATCTACTAATGCACAATGAAGTCAGATGGCACAACAAGGAGACACACAACCAAAGGATCCACTAATGCACAATGAAGTCAGATGGCACAACAAGGAGACACACAACCAAAGGATCCACTAATGCACAATGAAGTCAGATGGCACAACAAGGAGACACACAACCAAAGGATCCACCAATGCACAATGAAGTCAGATGCACAACAAGGACACACAACCAAAGGATCCACTAATGCACAATGAAGTCAGATGGCTCAACAAGGAGACACGACCAAAGGATCCACTAATGCGCAATAGTAGTAATATATGAGCAGATCTCCCTACCAAGTGTTTTTTTGTGGATTAGATCTGGGGGTTGAGGCAATGGGTTACGATGTTGGATGAATTCGCCGAGTTTATATTGTATTTTACTTGAGGGGCATTTGAGTGGCATTTGAGTGGCATTTAAGTGGCATTTGAGTTTTGATTATTTTTTTACTTATTTTGAACTTATATGGCATATAGATTTTGAATGTATGGCATTTAAGTTTTTGATAATTCTAGACATAATTCGAGTTTATATGGCATCTTGAGAGAGGAGAGAGGAAAAGAGGAGAAAGAGGAGAGAGGAGATACATCTACATTGAATAAATACATTGATTAAAAATGAAACAATGTGTGAATATATATACATTTATTGTATATTAAGTAGGGTTATATAAAGAGAACATATTAAATATTGTGAGCTTGAAATAGTTCCAATATCATTTCAAATGAAAAAATGGATGATGAGAGATTTTCATCCGTTTGTATGTATCTACATATATCTGATTGAAAACGATATAATAATTCAGTGGACCATTGTATTGAAATCAACTTTTGAGTGAGCTCTTTATTCCACACTTTTTTTTGAATTTTCTTTAAGTAATCATTAATACTGACAGTTTTTGACATTTTTACAACTGTTTGAAAATTGTTTTTAGTCATATGCTTAAATACTTCTACTGGATTGTCAACGTATTTATGTGTAGTATATGGTCGGTATTGTACCGGTGAAAGTTCTCCATGTAAAGAAGCTACAGTTAGCAAATGCTGTGTCACGCATAATAATATAGCTTGTAATGTCAAGCGATATCCAATCTTTTCCTGTACTTCAACATTTTCTTTAATATAGCTATGATATATCTTTGGAAGGTAGTCTTTGATTGTGCATCTTTTTGAACTCATAATGAACTAAAATAAAATGTTAAGTATTAGTATAGGATGATTAAACAGTGTTGTAAAATAATTACATTTTAACTTCTATTAAATAATTTTTCTATTAGTTCTTACCTTATCACCAAGAAATCAGCTGTAGTAGTTGATGAAATCAGTTGTAGTAGTTGATGAGATCAGGTGTAGTAGTTGATGTTTGATTGCTGGAGAGAATGATTTCTATGCAGAGAGAGCTGTTCTTATATAGTATAAGCCACTCCTACTCATTTAGCTTATAACCATTAAAAACACTCACGCGAAAACTCTACCAGAATAGTGTTATTAGCGTGAAATATTCCTGTTTTATTCGCGTGAAAATAAAATTTTTATTCCCGCGAAAGCAACGGTTTCCATTCGCGTGAAAATAAGTTATATATTTCCGTGAAAGCATTGGTTTGTATTCGCGTAAAAATAAAATTTTTATTCCCGCGAAAGCAACGGTCTCCATTCGCGTGAAAATAAATTATATATTCCCGCGAAAGCATTGGTTTGTATTCGCGTGAAAAAATTGTTTTTATTCCCGCGAAAACATTGGTTTGTATTCGCGTGAAAATAATTTATTTATTCCCGCGAAAGCAACGGTTTCCATTCGCGTGAAAATAAATTAGTTATTCCCGCGAAAACATTGGTTTGTATTCGCGTGAAAATAAATTATTTATTCCCGCGAAAACATTGGTTTGTATTCGCGTGAAAATAAAATGTTTATTCCCGCGAAAGCAACGGTTTCCATTCGCGTGAATATAAATAATTTATTCCCGCGAAAACATTGGTTTGTATTCGCGTGAAAATAAAATGTTTATTCCCGCGAAAGCAACGGTTTCCATTCGCGTGAATATAAATAATTTATTCCCGCGAAAACATTGGTTTGTATTCGCGTGAAAATAAAATGTTTATTCCCGCGAAAGCAACGATTTCCATTCGCGTGAAAATAAATTATTTATTCCCGCGAAAACATTGGTTTGTATTCGTGTGAAAATAAAATGTTTATTCCCGCGAAAGCAACGGTTTCCATTCGCGTGAAAATAAATTATTTATTCCCGCGAAAGCATTGGTTTGTATTCGCGTGAAAATAAAATGTTTATTCCCGCGAAAGCAACGGTTTCCATTCGTGTGAAAATAAATTATTTATTCCCGTGAAAACATTGGTTTGTATTCGCGTGAAAATAAAATGTTTATTCCCGCGAAAGCAACGGTTTCCATTCGCGTGAAAATAAATTATTTATTCCCGCGAAAGCATTGGGATGTATTCGCGTGAAAAAATGTTGATTCATAGGATTTAATCAGTGCAACTTAACCTATTTAAGAGCCACTGTTTTCACACAGAAAGCATCCAGTTCTACAACGGCTAGCGGAGAAGCAACATCTACTAAACCTTCCATTGCAACAACTAGGAGCTCATCTTCTTTATAAAGGTAAGAGTAAAAATATTTATTTTTTGTTAGCTAACACTACTAGCTGAAGGTTTATGATCTTTATGATCTTTTAAAATTAATTACGAAAAATTAAACAAAATGTTTTGTTTTTTTAGAATGAATACTCAAGACGAAGGAAGTCAACCGATGAATGAAGAAGCAGGATCCCAGCAAACCCTTTCCCCATCACCTTCTCCTATCTTTGATATGGCAGAAAGTCAATTGGTGGTTGATGAACCAGAATCCCAACAAGATTTTACTTCATTCACATCTCCTACTAACAAGCTGTCTTCAAAAAGAACATCGATGAGGAAACGATCTTTCATTGATTTAACAAAAGATGATATTGAAACTGGTTTGAAGTGCAAAAAACCAGCTTTGTCGGCTGTTGGAGACGAAACGCTTTTTCGTCACGTCAGAATACCCTTTCAAGATGCTGGAAGTAATGAACTAACCACTCTCACCTACAAGAGCGCCGGGTTAATAAACTCTCTCTCTCCAGATAGTCTAGAAAAACTTGAAGAGCCTGTGGAAATCTGCGAACTACCAGTACCAACGGTTATGGAGGTGTTGTCTGTTGAATTCCGTGATGAATCAAAGTGTGTCATCATTTACAACTACCGAAAGGATAAAAAGAGAACTCGGGTGAAGAGTGATGTTTCAACCGAAATAGGGCTGCTTGTTAATAAAGCTAAGCAAACACGTCCAATTGTTTTAATTTATATGGGAGAAGGAAAGACAGGAGATGCGATTTTTCGTACTGCTGAATCTCAAGGCTGTAATCGAAAGATCAACGATCCATTCAACTCATTGTACAACAAGAGTTTGAGACAAATACAGGCTTATTTCACTGTCGCTCACCTACACGATTTTCCACCAGGAAGTGTTATAGCTTATGAGAATCCTGGAATGCTAAGAAAATGTGATACTCGTTGGAACAAGACTGCAGATATTATAGTGGCTAATTACAGATGCATGGTGAATGGAGAGCTATTGATTGGAGATCTTAGCATCCCTGCTCAAATAGCTTCATCTGTGGTGGCTGAAAAAAGTGGTGTAATCGTATTCAAAGGACTAAGACAAAATACGAACAACATGATTTCCTATGATATCATTCTACTCTCGGCTCTTCAAGCTTTCATTCAAACCTCAGAACTGTTTGATACTTCGCTGCAACACAGCTGTCTCTCCTACTTTGATGAAAATGAAAAAGAGAATTGTCCAGAACAGTACATCGAAGTCTTAATCGATAACACAAAGGATGTGACTCGTCTTCTATGATGGTAAGTTTCATATCTATTTTAAAAAAAATGCTCCGAAGTATTTTTTGTGAAATTAATTCATATAAGTATGTATGATAGAGTCATTAGTTACTATGTCTTTTAGATATAGCTAAAGAGCGCTCCTGAGGAAGAAAATGAGAAGAACTTATTTATTTCTTGCTTGAAACATTACAAAATAATAGTTTTTATAGGTTCTGTAGTGTTTAGCGAAAATAATGAGATAAGTTGTATTTTATTCATTTTATTTATTATAACAAATAAAAATCAAGTATAATAATCTATTTTAACAATTTACTTAGTAAATTAGTTCCTTGTATATGTACTCCATCTATCCCTTCTACTGTATTATCTTGAATGAACTTGAAGTTAGGATATGTCTGTATGATGAATCTCCGTATTGAGTGATCTCTCATCTCACTATCTCCTATATCTCGTAAACTTCTAACAATTTCATCCATACTCCACCCTCTACTTCTCAGTAAACAAAAGTATACACAATAATCGCCACATACAGTTGACAAAAAACTTTGTAGTTGTGTTTCATTACTTTGTATTGTTTCATATCCTCCATGAATACTTAGTATTTCATTTACATCCGGGTAAAAGGAAACAGAACGTCCAAACGAGTCAAAAAAATCTACCTCTGAATCATTAGCGTACACAGCCAACCAATGCTCCCCGGGTTGATGAGAATAATGGGTGTTGAATACGAAACATCCTGTTGGAAAATTGCAAATTTGCTTCCAAAACTGTTCTCTAGCTCCAACATGAATCCCTACGCTTTGACATAAAACGTCTGAAGATAAGATCGAGCGAATTTGTATGGTATTCATCTCTAACTTTCTGTTTAAAGCACTGCGTCTCCTCCGATAGTTAATTGAAGAATGCTATCCATCTCCAACACACCGTCTTTTACAAAGTATGCTACCAGGGATAATCCATCAGTCGTGTTAGCGCTAAAACGAATTTCCACACTTGTTGTGACATTTTTCATAGAGTGAAAACCTTCTTTAAGAAAATCGCCAGTCAAATCAAATCCATAAAGTGTAGTACCATCAAGGTATTGTTCTTTCGTAATACCAAGACTATCACCTTCAAGCAAAGTTCCGGTAGCGTGTAGAAACTGATGATATTCTCTTCCAAAAATTCCTCTAGCATAATTTGGTTCAAATCTCCTTCCAATTGGACAATCACCAACTCTCAATACAATACTATCAACACTAGCATGCTGCATTCTATATGGATTTAAGGCGAAACGTCCGTTCATTGCGTTGTGATCAACTAAACCTAAATAAATTTGTTTAGGTTTTTGTTTGTTTTCTTCCAAAGTGATGTCGATCTGCGCAACACCAGCACGAATTCCATATAGTTTTATCCGTTTTCGATCAACAGGATAAATGTAGTTGTGACCTTCCAACGCCAAACTGAGTTGGGAGTTTTGTATTGTAGGATTCACCTTAACTTTACAAAGATGAAGTTCAAATTTATCAATTCTAATCTTTGCCCCTCCTGCAGGTGCCTCATTCGCAGCAAACAAAGCTAGTTTGGCAGAGGCACGCTCAAACTCCAGCTGCATAGTAGGACCTGGTATTATTAGTTTTTTCTGCTGAAATAATGTGAGATGAGGTTTTCCAGTTAATTCTATTGTCTTTCCACCTATGATTAGAGCTCTCCTCTTTTTCTTATCAGCGGTTTTGTGATCAGCAGCGTCTTTGCTAGTTGAATCATCATACAACCATCCTTCCATCTTACCTTGATATTTCTTTCTTTCTGCACTGTTTTCGAGTAGTTGTGAAAAGTAGGAGCGTAAACCGTAGTTGTTAGCGTATTCAACGGTGGTTCCTTCTATCGACATTTTCAACTCGCTAAATAATGTATGCATTGAATCCCCCATCCACACAGCTGCATCATCATCATTACCGTCAATATCGGTTCCATCATCTTTAACAACCGTGGCTTCAACTTGCAGAAATGAGTTGTAGAGATCTGTGTAATGTTCAGTGCTCCCTGACAAGGTTAACTCAATACTACCATAAGGATCTAACCTATCAGGTCTGATGACAACATATTCCGATCTTTCTACTGATATGTTTGTTGGTTCCGTAGCAAATACATCCAACGTTGGATTTATGTTGTAGGAAGAACCTTCCAACTTATTACCTGTTGTTCCATTTAGGCTAGCCATCTTTTGCGAGTGATGAATGCTTGAAGCGTTACCGCTTAATGACTATAGATATCAAGCTCAGCTGTCTTTAAGTAGTAATATATGAGCAGATCTCCCTACCAAGTGTTTTTTTGAGGATTATACCTTGGGGTGAATGCAATGGGTTACGACGTTGGATGAATTCGCCGAGTTTATATCGTATTTTATTGTATTTTATTTGAGGGGCATTTGAGTGGCATTTGAGTGGCATTTAAGTGGCATTTGAGTTTTGATTATTTTTTTACTTATTTTGAACTTATATGGCATATAGATTTTGAATGTATGGCATTTAAGTTTTGATAATTCTACACTGAACAAATCCAATGATTAAAAATGAAACAATATGTGAATATATACATTTATTGTATAATAAGTAGGGTTACATAAAGAGAACATATTAAATATTGTGAGCTTGAAATAGTTCCAATATCATGTCAAATGAAAAAAGCAGATGATGAGAGATTTTCATCCGCTTGTATGTATCTACATATATCTGATTGAAAATGATATAATAATTCAGTAGTCCATTGTATTGAAATCAGTTTTTTGAGTGAGCTCTTTATTCTACACCTTTCTTTGACAAAAAAGAGGTATTTGGTGAAATATTCTTTCATTTCATTCAATTTTCATTAATTTTTTTGCAAAAAGAAATCATTCTCTAAATGGTTAAATTTCATCTAATTGTTCAAATTTACAAAAAAACCAGACTATTTGGTAAAAGATTTTTTCATTTCATTAAATTTTTTCTCTAAATGGTTACAAAAAAACAGGGTATTTGGTAAAAGATTCTTTCATTTCATTATTTTTTTTCGTAAAAAAAGAACTTATCCTCTAAATAGGAAAAATTTATCTCTTTGTATATCTTTACAAAAAAAACAGGGTATTTGGTAAAATATTCTTTTATTCTATTCAATTTTCATTAATTTTTTTCAATACTTGCTTAAATATGCATTATTCAGTATTTTTTTATTGTTAGGTAATCAACCTATCATACAAAATTAGTTTTCTTGAGTGAGGGTTTTATCCCACATTTTCTTTTGATATTTTTTTAAATGAAAACAATCTCTATCTCTGAGAAGTCGGAGTATTGGGGTAGAAAACTTAGACATGATGAGAAGGCTATGGATTTACCCATTCAAGAACAGACCATTTTCGATGGCAATTTCAATTCTGAAAACTAAAATCAATGTAAATTGTTTTTTCAAAATGCAATCATCAGAAAGCTTTTGTCATGATGATGAGGAGGTTATGGATTTACCATTCAAGAACAAAAAACCATTTTCGATGGCGACTTCAAGAACTGAAGTATGTAGTATTACGTAATCATTTTTTTTTTTAAGAAAAAAAATTGTTTTTTCAAAATGCAAAACTTCTGTCATGATGATAAGGAGGTTACGGATTTACCCATTCAAGAACAAAACCATTTTCGATGGCAACTTCAATTCGGAAAACTAAATCAATGTAACTTTTTATTCTTTGTCTCCCATGAATTTGTTCAAATGAATTAGAACTGAAGTATGTGGTATTACATAATCTTTTTAAAGAAAAAACACATCAAAATCAACAAATTACACCTCTAGATAGTTAAAATTTACAATATTTGAGAATTATTTGCAATAGAAACATTAAGCATACTTGATAATAACAAATTTGAGTGTTAAATTTGACTAATTGATTCAATGTTATTATATGAATCTTTTGAAAATAAACATTTCAATGAAAACATCATATTTAGTTTTTGACACACTTGAAACCATTTTACAGTAAATTTCACCATCAATATTTCAGAAATGTCTACTATTATTTACAAGAAAAATGTGGTATTTGGTAAAATATTCTTTTATTCCAATCATGACTAATTGATTCAATGTTATTATATGAATCTTTTGAAAATAAACATTTCAATGAAAACATCATATTTAGTTTTTGACACACTTGAAACCATTTTACAGTAAATTTCACCATCAATATTTCAGAAATGTCTACTATTATTTACAAGAAAAATGCGGTATTTGGTAAAATATTCTTTTATTCCAATCATGACTAATTGATTCAATGTTATTATATGAATCTTTTGAAAATAAACATTTCAATGAAAACATCATATTTAGTTTTTGACACACTTGAAACAATTTTACAGTAAATTTCACCATCAATATTTCAGAAATGTCTACTATTATTTACAAGAAAAATGCGGTTGCGGTATTTGGTAAAATATTCTTTTATTCCAATCAATTTTCATTATTTTTTTGAGCAAGGATGTTATCCTACAGCATCCTTTTAATTTTTTATGTTTTAAAACAGGGTTTTATTACAAAGTTTTTTGATTTTCTTCAACTTTTTTAAAAAAATAATCATGAAAATATATAGTTTTCGATATTTTTTAAAAATATATATATATAGAGATTTTCACTTTATATTCTTTTATTCCATTCAGTTTTCAATAATTTTTTGAGTGAGGATTTTATCCTACACCTTCATTTTAAATTTTTTATGTTTTAAAACAGGGTTTTATTATATATATATATATATATATAGATTTTCACTTTATATTTACAAAATTTTGCTATTTGGGAAAATATTCTTTTATTCCATTCAATTTTTATTAATTTTTTGAGTGAGGATTTTATCCTACACCTTCCTTTTAAATTTTTAATGTTTCAAAACAGGGTTTTATTAAAAATAATCATTGAAATATATAGTTTTTCGATATTTTTTTGAAAAAATATATACAGAGATTTTCACCTTATATTTACAAAATTTTGATATTTTTGAAAACATATTCTTTTATTCCATTCAATTTTTATTAATTTTTTGAGTGAGGATTTTATCCTACACCTTCCTTTTAAATTTTTTAATGTTTTCAAAACAGGGTTTTATTACATAACTTTTTTTGTACTTTTAACTTTTTTAAAAAACAATCCTTAAAATATATAGTTTTTGATACTTTTTTTAAAAAAAAAAATGTCAAAAATCACCAAACTACCCCTCTAGATGAATAAAATTTACAGGGAAATAATTGTAATAAAAAATATCATATCTAGTTTTTACATTCATAAAACTACTATAGCTTACGATATCAATGGTTACAAAGCGTTTTTCTTGAACAATATCTTCCTTGTTGTTCTGCTGATATATTATTAGCCTCAGCGAGTAATTCTTGTATTCCGTATTCTTTTAGATCCGATAATTGACTAAAATACAAAAGTTATTCATTATATAAATAAATTTTACCGAATTTGAATTTTACTCTTAGCTACATTAGATAGTTTACATTATATATAACAGGAAAATAACTCACTGAGTTACATCATTCAGCTCATTATTTTTTCAGGGAAAGTTCTTTTATTCTGTTTTCTTTTTACGATATAATGGACTAAAATAAAAAGTGATGTATTAGTATAGCATGATTAAAAATTAATGTGAAATAATTATAACCTTTTGTTGTTTTTTTTCAACTTTTATGTGAAAAATACACTGATTACATACGAAATGTTTAACAAAAAAACTGTTCATGATTTGGTCATTTATGTGAAAAATTAAACATTTTTGTGAAAAAATAAACATTTTTGTGAAAAATTAAACATTTTTGTGAAAAATTAAACATTTTTGTGAAAAATTAAACATTTTTGTGAAAAATTAAACATTTTTGTGAAAAATTAAACATTTTTGTGAAAAAATTAAACGTTTTTTTGAAAAAAGTTAAACATTTTCGTGAAATAATTATAACCTTTTGTTTTTTTCAACTTTTATGTAAAAAGAAACTGCACTAATGACACAAAAAAATCTTTTTTAATCTGAAATATACAAAAACGTTCACAAATTGATCATTTACGTGATAAATCGTTTTACTGTTGTTATTTATATGAAAAAGAAAAATTAAGTGATTTTTCATTGTAAGAATACACAAAATTTTCACAAAACTAAATTTTTAGTGAAAAATTAAACATTTTTGTGAAAAATTAAACATTTTTGTGAAAAAATAAACATTTTTGTGAAAAATTAAACATTTTCGTGTTATGAGTTGGTCATTTATGTGAAAAATTGAGCATTTTTGTGAAAAATTGAACATTTTTGTGAAAAATTAAACATTTTTGTGAAAAATTAAACATTTTCGTGTTATGAGTTGGTCATTTATGTGAAAAATTAAACATTTTTGTGAAAAATTAAACATTTTTGTGAAAAATTAAACATTTTCGTGAAATAATTATAACCTTTGGTTTTTTTTCAACTTTTATGTAAAAAGAAACTGCACTAATGACACAAAAAAATCTTTTTTAATCTGAAATATACAAAAAAGTTCACAAATTGACCATTTACGTGATAAATCGTTTTACTGTTGTTATTTACATGAAAAAGAGAAATTAAGTGATTTTTCATTGTAAGAATACACAAAATTTTCACAAAACAACTTTTTAAATTATGGGTAAAAATTAATAAAACTTACCTATAGTGATATGAATCCCTTGAGTTATAGATCAACTTCTCAAGAGTTTGTTCTGCACAGTTTTCTTTTTCAGCATCATCGAAGAGATTGAGAAAATCCTCAGATTTTGGATTATCAGTCAGTTCCGAGGCTTGGACAAAGGCTTGATGAGCTGCGAGTACACTGATGTTGTAGAAAATTGAATTGTCTGCGTTTCGACTCAGGCCTTTGAACAGAATAACTCCACATCTTTCCGATGTCACAGCAGAAGCTATTTGATGAGGAATGCGCATATCTCCGATCAGTAATTCTTCATCTACAACACTTCTGTATTGAACTAGAAGACTCTCTTCATTCCCATTCCATCGTCTGTCAGACTTTGTTATCACTTCAGGGTTTTGGAAACATATGACACTATCTGTTGGGAAATCCTGAAGATGAGCTACCTCGAAATAAGCATTGATTTGTCTCATACTTTTTTCTGGTAGTACATCAAACGCATTCTTACACTTCAAAGCAGTTCCTGTTTCTGTAGCAGCACGAAAAATTGCTTTTCCAGTCTTTTCAACACCCATGTAGATCAAAACCAGTGGCCTTATTTGCGAGGCTTCATTAACAAGTAATCCTGCTGCTGATGGAATAGTACTCTTCACTCTAACTATCTTTCCATCCTTTTTATAGTTGTAGATGATCGTGCAGTTCGTTTCATCATGGAGCTCGACGGTTAACACCTGCATAATTGTAGGAATTGGTAAATCTTCAACTTTGACGATGTTTTCAATGTTTCTTCTGGAAGCTGGAGATAGGGTGCTTAACAGAGAGGCGCTTTTGATGATGAGAGTAGCCAGAGTATTCAGGCTGGCGCTTTGAAAGGGGATCACAGTGCGTTGAAGAAGAACATTGTCATCAATCACCTTCTTGTCTTGTGAAGGTTTTGGTTCTTTATTCTTCAGTTGTTTTGTATTGTCTTGTGTCGACATTCTAAAAGATAAAAGTAAAAATCCTCGTTATGATTTTTTGATTTTTTTTTTTCAAAAACCATGATAAAAAATTAAATTTATACTCTAAATAGTACATCAGGTTGACTTACCTCCAAACAGAAAGTCCCTCTAGCAGTTGTAGTAGATGATGTTGTAGTATATCTTGCTCCTTCAGTTGCTAATGTCGAAGTGACTGCTTTCTGTGTAAAAACAGTGCTTCTTATATAGCTGAAATCATACCATTTATCATAAGGTTAAAGTAATGAAACATTGTTTTTACGGAAGAACACCAATGCTTTCGCGGGAATAAATAATTTATTTTCACGCGAATGGAACCCGCTGCTTTCGCGGGAATAAACATTTTATTTTCACGCGAATACAAACCAATGCTTTCGCGGGAATAAACATTTTATTTTCACGTGTATACAAACCGCTGCTTTCGCGGGAATAAATAATTTACTTTCACGCGAATACAAACCAATGCTTTCGCGGGAATAAAAAATTTATTTTCACGCGAATACAAACCAATGTTTTCGCGGGAATAAACAGTTTATTTTCACGCGAATGGAAACCGTTGCTTTCGTGGGAATAAATATTTTATTTTCACGCGAATGGAAGCCGTTGTTTCCGCGTGAATAAATATTTTATTTTCGCGTGAATACAAACCAATGTTTTCGCGGGAATAAATAGTTTATTTTCACGCGAATGGAAGCCGTTGCTTTCGCGGGAATAAATATTTTATTTTCACGCGAATACAGACCAATGTTTTCACGGGAATAAATAGTTTATTTTCACGCGAATGGAACCTGTTGCTTTCGCGGGAATAAATATTTTATTTTCACGCGAATACAAACCAATGTTTTCGCGGGAATAAACATTTTATTTTCACACGAATGGAAACTGTTGCTTTCGCGGGAATAAACATTTTATTTTCACGCGAATACAAACCAATGCTTTCGCGGGAATAAATAATTTATTTTCACACGAATGGAAACCGTTGCTTTCGCGGGAATAAAAAAATTAATTTCACGCGAATACAAACCAATGTTTTCGCGGGAATAAACATTTTTTTTCACACGAATGGAAACCGTTGCTTTCGCGGGAATAAACATTTTATTTTCACGCGAATACAAACCAATGCTTTCGCGGGAATAAATAATTTATTTTCACGCGAATGGAAACCGTTGCTTTCAAGGAAATAAAAAAATTTATTTTCACGCGAATACAAACCAATGCTTTCGCGGGAATAAATAATTTATTTTCACACGAATGGAAACCGTTGCTTTCGCGGGAATAAACATTTTATTTTCACGCGAATACAAACCAATGCTTTCGCGGGAATAAATAATTTATTTTCATGCGAATGGAAACCGTTGCTTTCACGGAAATAAAAAATTTAATTTCACGCGAATACAAACCAATGCTTTCGCGGGAATAAATAATTTATTTTCACACGAATGGAAACCGTTGCTTTCGCGGGAATAAAAAATTTAATTTCACGCGAATACAAACCAATGCTTTCGCGGGAATAAATAATTTATTTTCACACGAATGGAAACCGTTGCTTTCGCGGGAATAAAAAATTTAATTTCACGCGAATACAAACCAATGTTTTCGCGGGAATAAACATTTTATTTTCACACGAATGGAAACCGTTGCTTTCGCGGGAATAAACATTTTATTTTCACGCGAATACAAACCAATGCTTTCGCGGGACTAAATAATTTATTTTCACGCGAATGGAAACCGTTGCTTTCGCGGGAATAAAAAAATTTATTTTCACGCGACTACAAACCAATGCTTTCGCGGGAATAAAAACATTATTTTCACGCGAATAGAAACCGTTGCTTTCGCGGGAATAAAACATTTATTTTCACACATTTACCTATATAAGAGACAACGATTTCAGACAGAGAGCATCCAGTTCAACAACAGTGAGCAAAGGAGCAACATCTATCTACTACATCTTCCATTGCAACTACTAAGAGTTCTCTCTTCATAAAGGTAAAACTTAAATTCAATTATTTTCGCTAGCTAACACAACTATCAGAAGGCTTTATGACATATCTATCTTTAAATTGATTATAAAGAATTGAACCAATTTTTTCCTGTTTTTCAGAATGAATACTCAAGACGTAGGAAGTCAACCATTGTATCTAAAGTCGGAATCTCAGCCTGATGAAAAGGTAAGAATTAATAAAAAATACTATTTAACAGCTGTTGAAACCTTTAATTATTTTAGTTATCTAATTATCGCTTGTATTTTAGAACAATAGAACAACAAATCCAATCTACTTAAAGGACTTCCTTCCAGAAATGTATCATAACTATGTGATAAATAATGATGTTGTTGAAGAAAAAGCTGTAGAACGTTTGACATTTCAAGTTATAATATTCTGTATAACTCAACACATGATGAGTATGGGGATGTGTTGTAAGAAACATGATATATCTACAGAGAATTTTAATGACATTATAAAAAACGGTTTCGAAATCGTTTTGTCAATGGTGGAAGTCGTTAATATTAATAATTTTTTAAAAGAAATTGAAAGAAGTGCTTGGAATCAAATAGTTTTCAAAAAATTATATAACATGACATGGAACAAAAAAACTTTTTATAAATTCAGAAAGCATATTTATAATTATGTCCAAATAGATAAAGCTCTATCTTCTTCTGTAGGTATTTTAGAATTAATGTTAGAAGCGTTTCATACATATTTATGAAAATTTTTTAGTTGCTTGTTATTATTTTACAATATTTTGTTCAAACTATTATATTTTATTTCTTACCAATTGAGATGTTAAAAGCAGTATGATATTAAGTAAATACATATACATATATATTTGAATACATCCTTTGTTGTCTGTATCCACATCCCAATAGTTTAATAAGCACATTCTCAATCTACCATAACTCTATGATCTTAACTGCTTTTGACATAAATACGTATATATATATATATATATATATATATATATATATATATATAAGACACTCTTGGCTACTCATGCAAATATTACCCTTTTATTTTTAGAATGTTATGGATGCTCTTTCTGAAGAGCTCCTTAGCACAGATCCATATCCAACAGAAAATAAAATGAAAAACAGCAAAACAACTCCTAAGAGAAGGAAAACTGCTCCAAAAAAGCGAATAGTAAGGAAACGAAAACAAATAGTGAGAAAACAAACTACTTCCGTTGATAAGCAAACTATGGGGAGCGCTTCTATAACTCATTTAACAGTTGAATGTCTCAACGAAAGGAGATCTAGGGAATTAGAAAAGTCTAAAGGTTCTCAAGTGATTGACTCACCAAAAGTTCCGATTTGCAAAACATTTGAAGATCTTCCTATCCCAAGCATTATGCGAGTGACTCACGTGTTACATCCATCAAGTAAGGAGAAGTGTAGATATTCTCAAGTTCGCTACCATGATCCTTCAGATATAAATGAACTCGACCCCAAAATACTTTTCTGTCCAGTTGAAATAGCTAAAAACTTCAACTGTGATAATTACCCCCCACCGTTTAACATTGTATATTTGGGTAGAAAGGGAAAACCAAAAAATAAAAGCGTTCTTTGGTATGATGTCAGACGCATTACCAGACATCCTCTAAGCAAAAAGAAAGCTGAAGAGGAATCACTATATATGAGTACATTGACTAAATGTCAGCTCAAACGCTCCTTGGACATCAAGACCCTCAATAGTTTTCAACCCGGCGCTATTTTTCCTTACCAAGATGTTGTTGATAGATTCGTTCCTCATCGATTTAAAGGAGGACAGTCGAATGTAATTTGTATCCGTTATACCATTGAACAATGTGGAGAAACGCTGTTGAAGATGCTTGTCATACCAGACAAGTATGAATCAGAAGCTAACCGATATACTCCAGGTGTGATGATCTACAGAGGAAAAACAACCCACGGAAAATTTAAGACAGAATACGATCTTTCATTTTGCTCTCCATACAATCTCGGGCGAATGTATTGGAAACAATATTGCGATCAAGCAAAGCAGAACAAAACAATATTAGAAATTGATGATGATGATGAACTTGAAGATTTTCTACGTGGAGATTTTGATGACTTTGAGACAGGATATGTTGCTGAAAAAAAATGATGAGATACATGATAAAACTCGGTGAGATTTTTTTCTCTAATCATTGTAAATAATACTTCAACTCAATTTAAATGTAGTTGTAGTTATTTTTACCTCCCAATGTAACTAAAGCTATAATTCAAATTCATGTAATTATTTTAAATTTTATATTAATACATAACTTTTTATTTTAGTTCATTACGAATTCAAAAGCACATAAAACAGAAGTCTCCCTTCTTAAGATATAACATCACTACATCAAAGACAACATTGTAAAAAAAGACTATGTATTAATTGTTATTACTTAATATTTACTGACTCTAGCTATATTATATGGAGAGATTTTCCCTACTTATTACACAATAAATGTATATATTCACATATTGTTTCATTTTTAATCACTGTATTTATTCAATGTAGATATATGACCTCTCTCTCCTCTCTCTCTCAAGATATCATATGAGCCGGAATTACAGAAAATTATCAAACCTTAAATGTCTTACACTCAAAATATAGATACCCTATGAGTTATAATTATGTATATAGTTATGTAAAAAATTATCATAACTTAAATTCCATACATTCAAATCTCAAGATACCATATGGGTTCGAACCCTATGAGTTATAATTATGTATATAGTTATGTAAAAAATTATCATAACTTAAATTCCATACATTCAAATCTCAAGATACCATATGGGTTCGAATTATGTCTAGAATTATCAAAACTTAAATGCCATACATTCAAAATCTATATGTCATATAAGTTCAAAATAAGTAAAAAAATAATCAAAAACTCAAATGCCACTTAAATGCCACTCAAATGCCACTCGAATGCCCCTCAAATGAAATACAATAAAATACGATATAAACTCGGCGAATTCATTCAACGCCGTAACCCATTGCCTAAACCCCAAAGTGTAATCCTCAAAAAAACACTTGGTAGGGAGATCTGCTCATATATTACTACTTCTTTATACCGGATTCTACCGCTATTAAAATATACCACGTTTACCAACACCTCTCCTCTTCTTTCCACCTCTTGTTTTTCTCCTTTTCATACTATCTGGACGGATTGCATTGAGCACATCTCCCCCCAGATCATTCAACTCTGCCATCCCCCTCTTCTTTGCTGACGCTGCAAAACTTTGTCCATCGATGACATCACGCGCTACATTTCCACCTACAGTCAGTGCTCTTTTCCCCAAACTAATTGCTCCTCTTTTCAGCATTGGTGCTGCAGATTTAAGTAAACTTGAAAAAATACTACCAAGTCCATTTCCTCTCATATTAGGCATCACTCGTCGTCCACTATACACTCCAATTCCATTCCCAGCTTGCATCTTGTAGTACTCATCAAAAAAATCTTTTGAATCCTCAGGGGTGTATCGTACCAAACTCATTATAATGTTTTCTCTCTAAAGTGAACCGTCAACACAACCTTTCCACCATCAAATGGTATTCGTTGACCGTCGTCACTCGTTATAAGTACTTGAATCATATCACTATTTAGTGATGAAGCGTCAACATAGTGAGGATTTTTAAATTCTTGATACACAACACTATTCTTCTTTCCTTGAACTGGAACTACGCTCAATAAAGGTACATTCGTATCTCCTACCATTCTATTATCAACAATGTTGGAATAAACATACAGGGATGTTAAACCGGAATTTATATCAGGGGGTGTGATATTATTGTATCTACCACGAGGGTATGTAGTTTTTGATTCAAATCCAAAAATATATGCTATATCTTTGGAAAAGCTTATGGCAGTATCAGGATCACTGTTAGTTAGTAAAGCGGTGTTGGTGATCTTGTTGTAGGAGATGGCGAATTTCTTGTCTAAATCCATTTCATTCATTCTCTTTCGTATAATCTCCTCCAACTCCTCTATACTATCATATCTTCCATTACCGATTAGGATGAAGGACTTTTCGCTTTTACCAGAGACATTAGTCTTTTCTAGATATATTTTCCCTTCGGTGACATTTTTCCAATTATTAGAATAAGTCATATCTAGCAGAGCTACCTCCCATTTACCACCATTGATAACCAAATATTTATACAGTCTCACTGTAAATTCGGAATTGTTATTATCAGGAAACTCTTCACCGCTAGAGTTTGAGGGTAAAGTTATCAGCATCGACATTCTCCCAATGTATGATGATTATATCAAGTGTTGTTTCCTTATAAACTATTCATCTACCCACTCATTGAACTTTTCTCCATAACCTAACCACTTAACCAGAATCTGTCTTTTACCTCTTCTCATTCTTCTTTCCAGTATCTTTTCAATTCTGAAAATCGTAGGTTTTTTACTTTTTGCAACTCTTTTTCGTAAAAGGTACCATCAATCATCTCCTCAGCTAAATCTTTCACCCTATATACAACAGGTTTTTCATCAATAAGTACATCAGTGATTATAAAAATCTCAATCGTCCAATTCGGGGTGTATCCTCTTTCAAACACTCCTCTTGCCTTACTTATTCTCACATAATCCCCAATCTTTAGTTTTGCTTCTTGAGTTAAACTATGTTCACCTCCTTCATACACACGATTCCATACAAGTTCTTGATTTTGAAAATTCACATCATTTGGTCTCATACCTATAGCACCATGAATTGTGTTGTTGTATGCATTAACCATTTCTGGTAAAACATCAATGTATCTATCATCATCTTTATATGTCAAATATCTATATATCTTCTCTTTTAAAGTTCTGTTAAAACGCTCCACCATTGATGCCTTTATCGTTTCATTTTCGGTTGTAAAACGCTTGATTTTTTTTTCCGCCAGCAGAGTCTTGACATTGACGTTGTCAAACTCTTTACCTTTATCAGATTGTAAAGCTTTATAATTTTCCCCTTCTAGTATTCTTCTCAATCCTCTTGCTACTACCGGTCCTGATTTGTTGATGAGCGGCACAGCCCAACCTTTTCTAGATAAAGAATCAATAGCAGTCAGTAAAAATGCTGTATTATTATTTTCATCTCTTCGAGATCGAACATCCATCAAATCTACCTGTAGCTGTTCCCCTATTCCAGCTACAATTGTAGGGCGTCGCTTAAACTTGGTTACAACTTTTTTATGTAACGTGTAGGCATCCTCACCACTCAACCATTCACGGATTCTTTTTTCTCCCTCTCGTTTTCTACGAGCTTTCAGTAAAGCTCTAGCTCCTCGTAGAGATGTATGTAATGCAGGATTGTAATACAGCTCTTTTAGCGTGTCGATGTCCATGAATTAGTACCGGGAACGACCAACTTTTTCTTCTGAGTCTTACGTGTTTGATGCGGAGATTTTCTGACAGTTGTGATTCCTTCATCAGTTAGCAGGCTTTTAAATCTACTGTAATTGGTATTTCCCGATTGTATTTTACCTCCTTCGGTTAGAACGTCTCGTAGTAAAGTTTTGGAAGTCTTAGGATTCAACCAATGTTCTCCAATTTTCAGTCTGTTCTTCTCCGAGTCGAATCTACCAATTTTACTCAGATTATTCAACATTCTGACAGCGATCGTTTGATCACTCTTTTTTGTTGTTAAACCAGCTGCTTTTTTTTCAAAATCTTTTAAATTTTCGCTTTCACTATCATGCTCATCTTCTCCATCAGTAAGAAATGTACTTCCTAGTAAGGTTGTGTCTTCAGTATCAAACAACCTTCCTTTTATTAATTCCATCCCAATATCATCATCATCATCAACCACTTTCACTGATTCTAACTCATTGTCTTTATCGACATTTGGTGAAAAGACATTAGGTTTATTATCAATAACTGTGCTATTGGCCAAAGGAAAAGTAGACTCTATCCTTTTTTTCTTAATGAGATTCCAACTATCCTTTTGTGTCTGGTTTTGGTTATTTTTAATCTTTTTGACATCAGACAAATACCTACGTAGGTTTTCAACATTTTCATCTAACTTTTCGTATGAGGATAAGTCAGAATCATAAGCCGTTTCCAGTAGATCATTTCGCTTTCGCTTCATATTTCTTACTGTTATAGCTTCCATAGGATTATAATACAATGGAGGTCTGGTTTTCTCTTCCTTTACCACTGTTTTATTATCCTTTCTTTCCGTTAATCTATAGTATTCATCTTCAGTGAGTATAAAATTACGTCTGGAGAATGTTAAAGGCTGACGATTCATCTTTTTATTGATGATAAAACAGATACAATAGGTTTTATAATAGCATCCAAAAGATTCCCTCTACCACTCTGAATCAAAATTTTACGCTTATCATCAACTGTCCCTCTACCACTAAGTTTATGTAGTTCCTTCTTGTAGCGCTGCAACTCAATAAACTGCTCAGAATCAAGAGGAACATTACCTAATATAATATTTTTAACACTTTCTATCAATGATTGAAACAAATCTGAGTTGGCCTTTTCGACTATAGCGATTTTTCCTTTCTTACTCAGATCATCCAGAGCTAAAATCGCCATTCTATTTCGCATCATTCGTGTTGAGAGTTTCATCTTTATCTTCTCCCTCCACCTAGCACACTTTTAAGTAACCCAGGAACTATATTGCTGATGATAGGTCCTAGTAGAGCGCCTAAAAATCCTCCTTTTTGCAATACAGCTTTCTTATCATCTAACGTTGATTTTCTTACTAAAGCGCTAATATCCTTCACGTTTCGCTGCAACTCATTATACTGAGATGATGTCAATGGTATCGTTCCATTTATAATAGCTTTAGCACATTCCATTAGAGTCATAATAAACTCCTTTTTGGCTTTGGCTATAACAGACTTTTGAATAGCAAAGGTTGCATTGTTGAGCGATAACAACACAGCTGCATTTCTTGTTAATTTTTTCTCCAAAGCTTTAGACATTATAACGCTTTCGTGTTGCGTCGTTGAATAACAAAATATGATTGAGGTGAAACGAATAGTAATTGTATTTATATCCTTTTACTTGGGTACATATAATATCATAGGGAGAACTGATGTAAAATTTCCCAATAGTCTATGTTGATCATTCGTTTGTTGAGTCGTATCTATTCGTAAATAAGAGTATGGTTTCTTTGTCGCATCTTCAAAAGCCTCTTGTACATATTTTACTTTTGATGGAAAACATTGTCGAGCCAAATAGGAAATAGAAGAAGCATCTCTAGGGTTTTTAAAAAGAAAAAAATAATGACTATTCAAGGAAATTGTACGATTTCCTTTTAAAAACAGATTCTGAACAATAAAAAACACACTTATGTTCAAATGATGACTATGTTTTGTATACAAAGCATTAGCATCGGCTTTACCAGAAACTTCATCCATGAGATCATCAATTATCAGCCATCGATTTTTACCATCTCTGGGAAAACTCACTGTTATATCTATCATGCCTTCATGAAAAATCACTCCTGATACATCATCAAAGGCTTTTTGGTAGGCTCCATAACAGTAGTGAATCTCTGTTGGTGGAGGGTGTGCTATAGTCTGACTAGCTTCAATCATTCGAAAAATCGCTTGCGTCTTTCCCGATCCAGTTGGTCCTGCAATCATTGCTGTAAAAGGAGATCGCATCCTCGGGTCATATTCTTCAGGTTTCCCATTCATCATAAAAATATGTTCTTCAATCAACAGTAGTTTCATTTATGATTCCAACAGGAGAGTTTCTCGCTTTTTGTATTTTTTCCATAGCTTCTTCATACATACTAAACTCAGTAACACCTCCAAAAGTGGAAAGCCCTACGACAAATACCAAAATTATCATAATTATCAACGCTTTACGCTTCATACTCGGTAAAACATCTATCATATCACGTTCAGTACCATCAATAGTATCAACTTCATTCATCGGTCTCATCTCAACATCATCCTCTGTCGACATCTTAACTTCCAATAACCATACAATCTTATTACGTTTTCATTTATATACAATGTTAAAACTATCAAAAAAATCAAATGCCATACATTAAAAATCTATATGCCATATAAGTTCAAAATAAGTAAAAAAATAATCAAAACTCAAATGCCACTTAAATGCCACTCAAATGCCACTCGAATGCCCCTCAAATAAAATACAATAAAATACGATATAAACTCGGCGAATTCATCCAACGCTGTAACCCATTGCATTCACCCCAAGGTATAATCCTCAAAAAAACACTTGGTAGGGAGATCTGCTCATATATTACTACTCACAATGAAGTCAGATGCACAACAAGGAGACACACAACCAAAGGATCCACTAATGCACAATGAAGTCAGATGACACAACAAGGACACACAACCAAAGGATCTACTAATGCACAATGAAGTCAGATGGCACAACAAGGACACACAACCAAAGGATCCACTAATGCACAATGAAGTCAGATGGCACAACAAGGAGACACACAACCAAAGGATCTACTAATGCACAATGAAGTCAGATGGCTCAACAAGGACACACAACCAAAGGATCCACTAATGCACAATGAAGTCAGATGGCTCAACAAGGAGACACAACCAAAGGATCCACTAATGCACAATGAAGTCAGATGCACAACAAGGAGACACACAACCAAAGGATTCACCAATGCACAATGAAGTCAGATGGCACAACAAGGAGACACAACCAAAGGATCCACTAATGCACAATGAAGTCAGATGCACAACAAGGACACACAACCAAAGGATCCACTAATGCACAATGAAGTCAGATGGCACAACAAGGAGACACACAACCAAAGGATCCACCAATGCACAATGAAGTCAGATGGCACAACAAGGAGACACAACCTAAGGATCCACTAATGCACAATGAAGTTAGATGGCACAACAAGGAGACACACAACCAAAGGATCCACCAATGCACAATGAAGTCAGATGCACAACAAGGAGACACACAACCAAAGGATCCACCAATGCACAATGAAGTCAGATGGCACAACAAGGAGACACACAACCAAAGGATCCACCAATGCACAATGAAGTCAGATGGCACAACAAGGAGACACAACCAAAGGATCCACTAATGCACAATGAAGTCAGATGCACAACAAGGACACACAACCAAAGGATCCACTAATGCACAATGAAGTCAGATGGCTCAACAAGGAGACACAACCAAAGGATCCACTAATGCACAATGAAGTCAGATGGCACAACAAGGAGACACACAACCAAAGGATCCACTAATGCACAATGAAGTCAGATGGCACAACAAGGAGACACACGACCAAAGGATCCACTAATGCACAATGAAGTCAGATGGCACAACAAGGAGACACACGACCAAAGGATCCACTAATGCACAATGAAGTCAGATGGCACAACAAGGAGACACACAACCAAAGGATCCACTAATGCACAATGAAGTCAGATGGCACAACAAGGGCACACAACCAAAGGATCCACTAATGCACAATGAAGTCAGATGGCACAACAAGGGCACACAACCAAAGGATCCACTAATGCACAATGAAGTCAGATGGCTCAACAAGGAGACACAACCAAAGGATCCACTAATGCACAATGAAGTCAGATGGCACAACAAGGAGACACACAACCAAAGGATCCACTAATGCACAATGAAGTCAGATGGCACAACAAGGAGACACACAACCAAAGGATCCACTAATGCACAATGAAGTCAGATGGCACAACAAGGGCACACAACCAAAGGATCCACTAATGCACAATGAAGTCAGATGGCACAACAAGGGCACACAACCAAAGGATCCACTAATGCACAATGAAGTCAGATGGCACAACAAGGGCACACAACCAAAGGATCCACTAATGCACAATGAAGTCAGATGGCACAACAAGGGCACACAACCGAAGGATCCACTAATGCACAATGAAGTCAGATGGCACAACAAGGAGACACACAACCAAAGGATCCACTAATGCACAATGAAGTCAGATGGCACAACAAGGAGACACACAACCAAAGGATCCACTAATGCACAATGAAGTCAGATGGCACAACAAGGAGACACACAACCAAAGGATCCACTAATGCACAATGAAGTCAGATGGCACAACAAGGGCACACAACCAAAGGATCCACTAATGCACAATGAAGTCAGATGGCACAACAAGGGCACACAACCAAAGGATCCACTAATGCACAATGAAGTCAGATGGCACAACAAGGAGACACACAACCAAAGGATCCACTAATGCACAATGAAGTCAGATGGCACAACAAGGAGACACAACCAAAGGATCTACTAATGCACAATGAAGTCAGATGGCACAACAAGGAGACACACAACCAAAGGATCCACTAATGCACAATGAAGTCAGATGGCACAACAAGGAGACACAACCAAAGGATCCACTAATGCACAATGAAGTCAGATGGCACAACAAGGAGACACACAACCAAAGGATCCACTAATGCACAATGAAGTCAGATGCACAACAAGGAGACACACAACCAAATGATCCACTAATGCACAATGAAGTCAGATGACTCAACAAGGACAATGCTTAACTAGGCTCTGGGAGCTGCAATGAAAGAGTCTGTCGTTTTGGATAAACATGAGATTGTTGATAAGTGACTTTATTTTATCAGCTGAGAACATTGGCAATGTGGTGTTTTTTGTAGACTTCTTCAACTGCACGAATATTCAAGCAATGTTGAGTATTTTTCCAATGATTCACAAGAAGAGTAGAACTTCGTTTCATCTCTGAACGGCTTTATCCAAACCTGGGATATGGCAACCAATGTGGATGACGCTAGGTGAAAGATTTTAAAGGTTCATTGCCACAGTGCGGAATAGATTAGCGTGTCAGTTGAAGCAGTTTGAAAGCATTGATGACATTAGTCAACTTGTTGGCTAGCCCTTTGGTGCTTCAATGAATGGAGAAAGGAAAAATCAGGTGAAGGATCAACTTCTGTGCATAAAATCACAAAGAGTGCAATTAGACTTGTGTGACGTCCAAATAGATGCTATAGATTTGTAGCTAACAAATCGTGTTTTGTTTCGGCTGGGGTTTGTATCCAGTAACAACTGGCCTTGCTATATAGCTGTTAACCTTCAGTGCACATGTAATATGCGTATTTTTTATAATGTAAATTCGCTTTTCTTCAAAACAATACCTTTCAAGTATCCTACCAATTATAAATAGCACCAATTTTGAATTTTTTGACTCCTTTTGCAAAATATTTGGCAGCCCTGATCTAAACGTATCGACTCTTTGCTCTATTGTTCTCTTCCAACCTTTTTTCACCGATGGCTAAATTGTTTGTTTTGAAAGTAAAAAACTATTATGAGTTGTCTTTTCACAATTCTTTTACAAGTTGTCTTTTCATTAAGCGGCTTTGGGCGTGCGAGGACGTAACGGGGACATACCTATCTCCCGCATTCTGTTCTAGCTGCGGGCTAACTAGCAACCACAACTATTGACATTTTTGTTACAAACAACAAGAAAGATTAATTCATCAAACTCACACTGTGACTATGACGATCCAAACACAATTAGACAATTTGGTTCATTATTAAAAATCATTGAAATCAATCTGCAGAATCCATCTTGTGTAAGTTATTATACAATTTGTTATTTTTACGATCAATGTTTCTGTATGCGATGATGAATGATGACCGGAGTTTTACTTCCCTAACAAACTAACTAATTTAACTAATAAATAATAATCATAATTAATAATAATAATTGATATATATATATATATATAAAATTTTATAATAAATTATGATAATAATAATAATAATAATGAAATTAATTACTAATCTTCTTAATTAATTTATTATTTATGATTAGTATTTGTTATTATCCAATATATTACTACAAGCAACAAATATTAATTTATAATAATAATAATTTAGTAGATAGATATTGTTAATTTTAAATTAATTAATGATAAATATAATAATAATAATAATAATAATAATAATAATAAATTAATAATAAATAGAATTAATAAATAATCCAATAGCTACATTATGCACGCCATCACAATCCCAGCAGTGTACAGCGGGGCAAAACCTAATTTGATGATCATCTCTGCCACAGCAAAAACACGCTTTAGCATCACGGAAAGCCAAAATAACCTCTGGACTTAGTCCTACCATTTCTTCTATCACTTTCAACCCTGCTCCTACTAGAGTCTTTTCTACGCCATTCAGGCATGAACCTTTCATTGTTAGAATGCCTAGTAGTAGACCTATAATTTCTACCATGAGCAGACCTATAAGCTGAGAAGATTATTTCAAATCATTCTCAGCTATAGCTAATGCAAATTCTTGCCTACCATTATCATTACTCCCAAAATTTAACGACCTACTAAGTTTTTCAAGTGAATGCCAACTTATTTACAAATCTTTTTGGACTGTATCCTTCAACAACAACAGTTGTAATGCACCACCACAAACAATAACAAACACTCACCTTCACCACTACCAACTGGCACCAGTCCTATAACAACGGAGTTAATAAATAATAAATCCACACCGACCTTCACTATCACCACAAACCCTCCAATACTCCTTTGACAAGATGATGAAACACAATAGTATAAGACAACAATCTTTTTTTTTGCCTACGACGCCATGTTGAATCACTCACTAGGTATAATGTAGAAGTTCCAGCACAACACAACCACCACCCAGTGTGACCACTCCAAAAGTGTCTCTTTCTAATCCCCTCGAGCTATCCACAATCCTTCAGCTATCTTTAACCTTCACTAATCCAATAATTACATTATGCACGTATATAACATGAACCATGTGTATGATTGATATAAAACTGGAGTTGTAATAAAAATAATTGAAAATTTGTTTTACAGTAATAATAATATATCATTGTACTACCACTCCAGTTTGTTACCAATCATTCATGGCCCACTGTGATAATGATAAAAATATTATTTATTTTTCACCATTCCAAATGCAATGTCCTACCCATAATTATTATCATAATTATAAAATTTAATAATAATAATATTGTTAATTACAATTGTAGCTCACTGTTACATCGACGTTTATTTTTATTCACCAATTTTGAAGTTCTACTACTAGTAATTTATTAATAATTAATACACTAGTGCAAAGTCGTTTATGACATTTATTTGAGATAGTTTGTTTGCGGTGATTTTGAAACATGGCTAAAAAAAACTATGTACCATACTTGTCCATTTAAACCATATAGTATTAATATTACTATTCAGCACAGAAACAATGCCTTTTATTCATTATTAAGATACTACATTGGTTAGTTTGCTGCTGTTTAGTTAGTAGATGCAGACGATGGGCTATCCCACAAATCATGACAGGATGTTATACAAACATTCGCTCTCAAGAAACAAGTCCTACACCATATTAGACATAGAGATAGATCATCAGTGTGGTGCCAACGTTTTATTGTCTCAGACAGGATGTTCTCGCTCATCACCTCCATCCATTGATCTCCACAAGTTTGTATTTTATACAGTCCAACTAAACATGTCTTGACTCAACTAAATGTTTATCTACTCTAGTGCACACTTTTCTCAAGAGTTGGATCCAGGTTGATAGATGCAGGTTAAACAACAAGTAAAATAAATAATCAAAATGTTGTAGGATTTGTAGAAGTTGACAAAAGCTATACACGTTCATACACCTTCTGGAATGAAGCTCAGCAGACCTGTAATGAATACTGACTATGTGACTTTTACTTTGACAATAAAGCAATTCCTGTAACTATCATGAAAATAGATTGTCTTGCCAATAATAAATGTGGACACCTTCTAGAATGAGCGCTGAGCTATTCATCTTTGCTTTGCGTCTAGTTGACTTTAATTTCCGGTCATTCGACATCCATTGTAGGAGATGTCGATATTTTGTTCAGGAGTTGCCGACCTTCATTTTAGGAGATGTCGACATTCACTCTAGCTTTGTCGGCGTTAGTTCATGTCTAAGTTTATTCTATTTGCAAATCGTATGCTCAAATTGAAAAAACATCCATTTGTGCCAAGTTATGGAGTTCTATTCTCAACTTTGGTGTATTATTTTTGATCGAGCTCACTGTGTTATTTGCTTGGTCACACTAGAGGGTTAGTCTTTGTTTCCTATTAGATTATTTATTACTGGCCTATTTACAGATATGAAGACATTCCCAAGTTTCTCAGGGGAAATCCATTCATCAAAAAAGGCTATCGAGTCAATCTGCCAGCATCTCATTGTTTTTCAAGGTACGAGTTTATTTAGGTTCAACAGCTATCTTGCAGTTTTATGGAAACAACTTGTTTTTCAGTTTGATTTCAAATTTAATTTTAAAATGTGAAATTGAAACTTACTACAAACTGTGCATTTCTGTTTAATCAATCATGTAAAGAATTTCGAAGTTTCCTTTCTTTGATTTTTGAAATTTTTAGGGTTACCGAATTTGCTAGACTTTTACAGAATTCAGATTTTTCACAGTTGAGAGGTAGTTGAACTGTTATTTTTTGTGTTTTGTTTTAGTCTGTTTGTCTGGAGCAATGAGACCATCAATGTTTGGTCACATCTGTTGGGTTTCCTTGTCTTCGCTTTTGCTGTCGTTGTTGACTGCCTGTCTAGGGATGTGCATCTCAGTGATCTCTTCTACAACATTCTAGGTGGGTGGTACTGAAATGGAATGACATAGTGCCATGTCATTTGACATGCCACTCGTGATAGGGTGTCATGTCATTTGATATGCTGTCACTTGTGATAGTTTGGCACTTCATTTGACTTGATACCACTTGGGAGAGGGTGGCAAATCATTTGATATGTCGCTTGTGATTGGGGTATCATGTCACTTGTGATAGGGTGTCATCTCACTTGCGATGGGGTATCATGTCACTTGTCATAGGATGTCATGTCATTTGGCATGGTGTCACTTGGGATGGGATGTTTTGTCATTTCTATGGTGTCATCTGTGACAGTGTGTCAAACTTTCATGAAGCCATTCTTCTTCGATGCAATCCAGTATGTGACATGCTGTTACAGGTTTGCTCTGTTTCATGACTTGTATGATATTCTCCGCTGGCTTTCACCTGTTCTACTGTCACAGTAAGAAAGCATGTAAAAGATGGTTAGCTGTAGACTTGGCTGGAATCTCACTTGGTATCATAGGATGTTACCTGCCTGGAGTGCATTTGGCATTCTATTGTCACCAGGTAACTCTATTTTATTAATTTTTTGTTGTTGGAGATATTAAAAGTCTTCTCCCTGAACGTCCCTCAGAGTTAGTCTGTAATCGTTTAGGGAGTTTTGGTCACATGACATTTGAACTAAATCTATTAGTAAACTAGAAGATTTTCTGCTACGCGCAGATTCCGTTGAATATTTGATATTCTTTGGTTGGTTGGATGTAATTATTTATATATACGTACCTCTGGCCCCTATTTAGTACAGTGAAACCCGCATAATTCAATTGAGTAAAAATCAATAACCTGGTCTATTCCATATGACTGTGATGGTCCCGAACATCAGCAATTGTAGATGGCTTTGTATGATTCAATGTTACCATCTCTAATACGACAGAACATTTTGCAGCCCTTTTCAAAACCAATTGTCACTCCGATCCAAGGAACAGCTTTGAGTAAAGCATGGTTTTGTAAGTAAAGTTTTCATTGCAATTGGTATCAGAAATTTTGACAAATGCAGATCGTAGGCTATGTATGTCGGTAGTTTTTAAATATACTTGCTACGCACTCAAATAATTATCTGTAAATTAATAATTGTTGTGAATACTTTGAATGATTACTGTTATTGATAGACAACACATTACACCAACCAATAATGGTTACTGTTATTGATAGACAACACATTACACCAACCAATAATGGTTACTGTTATTGATAGACAACACATTACACCAACCAATAATGGTTACTGTTATTGATAGACAACACATTACACCAACCAATAATGATTACTGTTATTGATAGACAACACATTGCACCAACCAATAATGGTTACTGTTATTGATAGACAACACATTACACCAACCAATAATGGTTACTGTTATTGATAGACAACACATTGCACCAACCAATAATGGTTACTGTTATTGATAGACAACGCATTGCACCAACCAATAATGGTTACTGTTATTGATAGACAACACATTGCACCAACCAATAATGGTTACTGTTATTGATAGACAACACATTACACCAACCAATACTACATTTAAAAATTAAAATCTCAAATGTAATTGTTTATAATTGCTACCTATTTTTATGGTTATTATTAAAATGAATTGACAATGTAAGACAAGTGAAAGAAATTTCCATATTATTAGTATTTTAGAGAATCTAAAATACTATTGTTATTGCTGGTTTTATTTATTTTTTTTTTTTCTTATTCTTTCGCGCAAATCTTGCCGATTTCTAATCAGTTTTTCTCAAGAACCGTTATAGATAGAGCTACAGAGTTTTTTGCGACATGGCCGTGAGGCATCGGGCCAAAAAATGAGTTAGTTATGAGGTTGCAGAACATTCCGGATTGTCGCAATTCGAGTGCGCAAATGGACAAACAATCGTTTTTCCAAGCATCAAAGTGGCTGATAAAACAAAGACCGTTTGACGAAAAAATACCAAATTTTGAAAGATGGTGCATTTCGCTTACTTTCTGATTCGACATCATGACACGACGTTAAAAAATCGTTCGGAAGCGGCCATCTTGTATTTTTGTGAAAGTCACCTTCATCAGCATAAAACAACTTCCAGTTAGAGAACAAACAGGCCGAAGTAGCTGAAATTTGCAACAAACATGTGCCATAGTGTATCGATGTACCATTTTGAACTTCAAAGCGATCGCACGAAACCGTTTCAAGTTTTTACATTTTCAAATTTGAAAATCTAAACAGAAACAGCACTTTTCAATGCTTTCCGTGACCAGAATGGAACTAGTCAGCGAGAAGTAATTTATTAGGCAGCATAGCCCAATTCTTGAACTTTCTAAAGTTAGAGACTTCAAGTTTCTCGCAATACCGGCGGCACAGCTATTCCATTTTTAAGAGGTTCTCCAAACGGAGACATGACCATAACTCGGGAACGGTTACTCCGATTTGCATATATTTTGCGTCGTTGCGATCGCATTATAACCGTCTTTCAGATTGACACCCGTCAATCTTGTGATCTTTGGTGAAAGAGTCAAAGCCCACACGGTTTTCAATGTGTGTCAAAAAAGCTCGTTATTTACTGTTTTCACCGCGGAAAAATTTTCTCCTCCAAAACTTTAGCACAAACAGTATTCAGGTGACAAATTGAACAAATCTGAAAAAAATTGAAAATATCCGATAAGTATCTAGCGATGTCCGAAACCAAAATAGTTTTTTGTATGTAGGCCATACCACTATTTCTTTTATCTTAAGCTGTTTATGAACCACATTCAAAATTACTAGATGGCTAAACGGTCAACACTGGGAGCTGCTGTTGACAGGGTTCAGGTTCGATTCCCCGGTAGGGAATTCTTTTTCGCATAAAAATTGTCAGAATGGAGGTGCCAAGTCAGCATGATTATACTGTAGTAACACGAGTGCATGTTGTATTGGCAGTTGTGCTTGTGTGGCCCCAGCACAAAGAAGCATCTAGGCACTTGAAACAGCTGCTTTTTGCAAAATAAAAGCTATCGCAAAACAGTTGTCACCATGTACTAAATTAGATTGCCCATCGGCAACATGTCTTTATAGCTCAATGGCTTGGGGTGTCGCCTGCTGTTTTAGGGGTCCAGGTATGCTTCCCAGTGGCGGGAATTTTTTTCATGTTAAAGGCCTTTGCAAGTACAACTTTACTGCCAAATATAATGTTTAGGATCATAGACGGTGTTACAATTGTGCTCTTCCAGTGAGAGGTTGATGGAATAGTTGGCAGAGTGTGTGATATAATGTGTTCAGTACAGGTGTTCAATTCTCACTTGTGAATATCATTTTTTAACATTGATTCTCTAAAATACTCTTGTTTTTGCTCGCAAACACAAATCAATATCTAGTTAATAATATTATTTTATTAATAGTTACATTATAATTTATTATTATTGTATCTATACTTAAGGTGTGTTTGTGCAATTCAATTTTATTCACAATTCAAAGTATTTCTCTTGGCCCTTCAACATAGGATTATCCGGGTTTCACTGTATATTTAGATACTTTTATATACCCTTATCTATCAGACGACATAACTCTCATATCTTTTGTCATGCAGGTATGGAGAGACTTTTACATGTTAGTAGTGTTTTGTTTGGGTGCGATATCTCTAGGACTACAACTTCATCCAAAGTTCTTGGACCATTCCTGGAGTTGTTATAGAATGATATTATATAGCTGTCTAGCTGGTTACGGAGTGGTACCAGCCATTCATTGGATATACCTTAGTGGAGGCTTTTATACTGAGATTGTACAGGTTTGTTTTAGTACTAACTATCACTGCTAGTAACTTACTATACTAACTGATAGTTAACAAATAATTGGTGCATGTACAACCCAACTGTATTGTATATTGTAGATATTTTATGGAAAGATTGTTGTAATATATTTACTGGGCATTCTTGCTCTAGTCTTTTATGTGACCAAATTCCCTGAAAGAATGTTCCCAGGTATGTGTTGTGTTTATATTGTAGAGAAGCTTCTACTTGTGCAATTATTGCTTTTCAATGTTATTTTTATATTGTCTGGGTATCAGATTTTTCGCAGTGATTTGTATATACTTAGAATTTGTAAAAGGTATGATCTTCCAAATTATTGAGATTGTATTATCTATAAGTACCTGATAACAGCACTGTTGATTTGTTTTTCAAAGCAATTGATAGATTTAGCTGAATTTTTATTATTTAAAAATTAACAAATTGTTGTTTGTAAAAGTGTAATAAACATAAATCATATTGTATTTGTAGGTAGAGTCGACTATATTGGTTCAAGTCATCAATGGTGGCATATAATTATCGTTATTGCTTTCTTATACTGGCACCATGCAGGGCAGTCTATTCTACAGTATCGCATGAGTGTACCCTGTCAATACTAAAGGTACCAACTATTGTGTTTTCTATTGTTGTTTATATGTGCCCATTGACATGGAAATTTGTTTTGATATAACTAATAAAATGACATTTGTAGGATAGCTGGTGAATATTTTGGCTACTCACAGTCAAGTCTTATTGCAGGTCGATATGATTGGTTGGATCTACATTGATTCTATCAATCGCTCATCGCACTTAATGGATGCTATTGCTTCCAAAAAAATATTGTCTCACTCAAATACTTCTATTTATTTCTGGATCTTTTTCGTTAATTTATTTGTTTTCATGGTTTGCGTTATGGATATGTTATAGTTATGGTAAAATGTCTAGCCTGTGACTTTTGATCGTGCAAGGGGTACAACTGCTGAGGAAGCAGTGGTCATTTCGTTGATCTTAGTCTACAATTTCAGCGCTCACAAAAGATAAGACAACTCAAGTCTAAGTACAATTCGTATTGTGCACGATTGGCGCAGTATTTGCAGTTTTCATAGCAATTATTTACCTTGCTATCAGGTAGAATATGTTAAAAGCATTCTTACTCAGCGATATCAAGTTTCTGTTTGAATGCCTCGTACTGCATTATTCGCTAACCGTGACAATGTTTTATAATTTAATTTTTTCTCTTTTACAACCAATTTATTCAGTGATAATTTAGAATTTCGCAATATGTTATCAGGTCACCATTTCAAATGGATAACTCAATAGCTAATAACTCCTAATTTATGTCAATAAACTAGGATAAAATGTATAGACAGCAACTTTTCATACTCGATTGATGTTTCTTGTCAGGTTAAAATCACAATGTTAAGCTATTGGCTCATTTATGTACCCAACTTTTCACATCCATAATTTCTTCCATTTATCTGAAAGAGAATTTATTTTTACTTCAGTTTGTTACAGATGTTGTTATATAGCACACTTTTTGATATAACACACTTTTTTATAAAACATGTTATTATATAACAAATGTTATATAACACACGTTGTTATATAACACACTTTGTTATATAACACACGTTGTTATATAACACAATAAAGAAAACAATTAGTGCAAATATTTGTTTAGGACAGTTTGCACATGGGTGGTATGAAGTCAATTTTAATTATAGACAAAATTTTAACGAGTTGTCACACCTCTCTAAATTTGCTCATAAGATCTCGGAATCTTACAAGTTTTGTCACAGTTGAAGAGCTAATTAGGAGAAACCAAACAATCCATAAGGAACACTCAGTTTTATTTCAAACCCATATGAAGAGCGGATATGAGAAATTCAATAGCAATGAAAAAAAAGCATTATAGAAAACCTTAGAGCGAGTAGATAATACATAAACAATGCACCGAGAGATTATAGGGGGTAATGAGCTGCCGGCCAACTGTCACAACCGATTGAGTTTCCTTCCTCCAGCAACAAAGTCCTGGTAGGACAAGCAGGTTTCTATTCAAACTTGATCCCCTGAGCCAGAGGCAACGAGTCTGTGTGGTTTATCGTGCTGAAATAAGAGAAAGCAAACTAGTCAATATCAGGGAGTTGGGGGGGCCATAGGTATGTTGAGCTGTCTTTGATCACTCACGGCGAGGGGGGGGGGGGTCCAAAAAATACTTCTCAGTGATCATGGCGATTATAGGCTGCCATAGACAAAGTTCCAACAAATCAAACTAGTCAAAATCTCGCAACATGCATAAAAATTATGAAAAATTAACACATTAAAGATTTACATCCTGGTACAGTTGGCATGAAGAAAAATCATTTAACTTCTCCTACCTTTTGCAACCAAGTTTCGACTCTCATGAAAAAAAGAAGTTGAACGTTACAGAGCCCTAGCGCAACAGAACACCACAAAATCTTGTACTGTCATCAAAAGAATTTGAAACATTAGTCCACAGGTAAACTATTAGTCAAACAAGTGATAGACCAGACGCAACCTGTCAATGACTAACATGAATGATGACCATGGGAAAAACGTTTCTCCTTCACTTCAGCACGGGTGCCATAAAATTAATGTACAAACAGACTACTTCACAAAACAAGTATTAAAGTTCATTCATCATATTTTCTAAAAGGACATCTGAGTATTTTAAATACGCTGAGACTAATAAAAACTTACTATGTGAGACACACATGCACAAATTGAAATGACTAATATACAAAAGGACTGGAGTTGTCTGCTCACCGTATTTATACTTGCTTCATTTTTGAAAATTTTCCACGCTTGCAAACGTCCATAATATTTTTATCATGCAAAGAATTACAGACATGAGAACAGTTTGAATTCAAATTTAAAAAAGAGAGAAATTGTTTTTGTTTAATAAAAAATGCGATTAGCCAGCCAAATTGCATCAAAGGTGCTATGTCACCGATTTTAGGCTGAATTAAACTTAATTGTTCTATTTCTAGTGATTTTTGTCAGAAAATATTTTTCAGAGTTGTGCTCTCTTTAATTCCAACTATAGTGTAAGCGCAGTAGATGTTGGCTTGTTCATATGCAACAACTTACATAAGGCTATAAAGCAGAGTTTCAAGAATGTGGCTTGTTTGTATAGTTTGCTAGTAATAGTAATTGGGCACAGACTTTTAAGAGCATAGAAAATTAGGATACCAATTATTTTCAGATTTTTTTGGAGGTGTTTTAGTCGAGTCAGCATTTTCATCTATTTTTATAGGTTTGCTACTATGTCCATACTGGCATCTACAGGATAAATTACATGGTCAACATCTCTTAGTCAGTCAACATAGATCGTAACTAAATAAGTATTTTCGAATAAATTGAAAAAAATAAATAGGAGTTACTTTATGATCATTTCCAGTATTTTGGTTGGGACTATTTAGCACTTTTTGACATTAAAGAAAAGACAACTCTGACTAGTAAATTGCGTACCAATTGCTGACTTGCCACCTTTCAGCCACAGTGAATAACTCTCAAAATAGTGAAGTAAGTGTTGAAATTCACCTATCATGTCTTTGCTGCAATAAACCCAATGAAAGAGACCATAGCTTTCCACCAAAAATCCGTTGACTGAAATGCCCATGTTGGTTTGTTTTTGGCTTTGAAAACTCATACACTGCTGAATTAGTGCTTTAGTCAGCAAATGACACAAGGCTGTCTTCTCAATCAACAAGAACATGGAGGCTTTAGTGAACACTTACGTGGATACATTTACTCATAGCTACATAACAAGTAAGTGCAGTCATTGAGTCATCTCAACTAACCAATTTTAATAAATAATGCCGGTCACTAATTTTTCCTTGACTCACAAATAACTCAGTCGAACTATCCTTCACTCATACAGGTAACACATACAGGTAACACATACAGGTAACACATACAGGTAACACATATAGATAACACATACAGGTAACACATACAGGTAACACATACAGGCAACACATACAGGTAACTCATACAGGTAACACAAATCCTCCTGGTTAATAAAACAATCAGCAGGAACATCAAAAAAATATGGCCCAGTTTGAAATTATTGGTACGCCAAAAAGTGCCCATCCCTCTCCCTGGATATGATGTCATGTATGTAAATAAAACATTCCCCTCACCAAGTTGATCTCCTCATGTACTGTTTCCAAGAGTCACTTCCAGACTCCCTGCCCCCTCCAGTGTGTTTCTCACCACCAAAGGCTCCTCCAATCTCTGCACCGCTAGTAGGTATGTTCACGTTTATTATGCCACAGTCAGATCCTTTTGGTCTACAGGATATGATGTCACAATACTCATGTAGTGCACGATCTCATGTCACAGCACTTCAGTATACATCTACCGATTGAAGATTTTCCTTTCGGCGTTTAAGGTAAAGTTTGATGAAACAATTGGTAGCATTTTATTTGAGGTTATTGGCAGGTTTCGATGTTGATAAAAAATCAGTAGGCAATTCGCAATTCAACCAACTAAATCTCTTCATAATTTCATTGTTTCCAATAAAATTGCTTATCGGCCGCATGGCTTATAAGTTGCATCACATTCAGAGCATTAATGCCAATCATACATTGGTTTGTGAGCAGCTGATCTTGTGAGCTTATCTTATTACTTTGAATACAGGGAAAAGCAACCAATTACTGCATTAGAAGCTACGAATAAACCATTCATCTGTATAATGTGGTAACTAAGTAACCGATGTGTTAGAAAAAAATGGCGCCTGCTGTCGTGAGTCTATAAATATACGGCTTTGCTTGTTTCCACGTACAGAATAACATGTCACGACAGATATGTTGTGGTTAACACGCACACATTTGCTAGTAATACTATTCCACCCAGTTGGTTCAGTAAAATCTTCGGTCAACAAAAACTTCTGTTAAGATTTTAGGAGTTTTCTGCATTTGATATGTAGATCCTGAGTGGTGAAGTGAAGCGTTGAGAGGTAAGAGTACCCACCCCAGCCACTTGTACATCCTCTGTAGATCCCTGGTGAAGAGGCTGCTAGACAAACCCTGGTCCACCTCATTGTTCCACGAGATAGCTTCATCCAGATCTTTAAACTTGAGCACATAGCTGATGGGCACAAATGTCTCCTTCAGCACTATGGGGGCATCATGCGCCAGCCCCGTGATCAGGGTTGGCTCCACAAAATTACCTGGTCTATCAATGACCTGTATAGAACAAATAAGAATTATTACGGTGCTTGGAGATGGTCAGAAAGAGTGAACAGTACAACAATATATTACATAAACCTACCTGTGCCGTCTACTCACCTTACCACCGTACTCTACCTTGCCACCCTGCGCTTTGGCCTCGTTTATCGCATTCAAATAAGCTTCAACAGCCGCCTTTGTGTGCAGCGGTCCATACAGGGTGCCCTCTGCCAACATAGCAACGAGTAAACATAGCAACAAGTCAACATAGCAACGAGTCAACATAGCAACGAGTCAACATACAGCATAGCAACGAGACAACGTAGCAACGAGTCAACATAGCAACGAGTCAACATACAACATAGCAACGATTCAACGTACAACATAGCAACGAGTCAATGTACAACATAGCAACGAGTCAACATACAACAGATCACCTTAAGTACCTATGCACTACCTATGTCAAAGCTTAAAGGGCCTATGACGCCTAATTTGAAGAGGATTTGATTTAATTTAAACTTTTTGAGGTTGAAATGAGTTCAGCAAAATTATCTGGAGTTGCCCTCTCACCAATAAGACGATTCCTAAAGACACAGTAAGCATTCGCCAAGACGCCTTTTTTTCCTGAAGACGCACCAAGTTATATAAAGCTAAGGAGCGAGTTTTCAAAAACTTGGCTTGTTTGCATAGAAATAGGGCGTCCTAGATATTAGTTTTGTGCAGAGATTCTTCTGATTGCAGAAAAACGATATTGCAACAAATTTTAGTTTTTTTGGAGCTGTTTTTCTGAAGTCAGCAAATTGTTTCATCTTTGTTAAGCTCGCTATTATGTACACACCGGCGTTTACGTGATAGTGTTTGTGATCGAAGTCAAAAGGATTAATGAAAATTTTTTTTATCAAAATAATAATTTTTATGTGAAAAATTAATCAAACAATAACATTAGTATACTTTCATGATAACACTAGGTGAAAAAAAACCATTGCCGAAATTGTATTTCCAGCGTCGTTTTTTTTTACAACAACAATAATAATTAAATTTGAAATACCGGCTATCTTTCCAAGAAAAACTTCAAAAGCACTAAATAATAATAATTAAGATTTTTAAAAACTAGTTTGAAACTAAAAAAGTAACAAAATGGTACAAACTACTTGCTGAAATATACTATATAATATCATAATGATGACAGTCCCTTCTGTTGAACTTGTTATCATATACCTCCATAGACCTCTACATATCTTTTGCACTTTTGTTGCCGCAAGTGAGTTTTCTCGATAGTTTTACAATGCTTGATGAGAAAACAACTCTACACACAAAGTGCGTCTTGAAAAGCCCGTCCTAAGCCCCACAAGTTGTGTAATAAACTACAGATAGGATATTTACAGCACAAAAAAACACATAAAGACAAATTATTTGCACAGATAACAGCTATAGTTTAACATAGAACACATGTAATGTCTCATTTTGTACCATCTTGTAATGGCGGTTATAACAATCAGAGCAAACCAAACTTTCTTACCCTCCATGGGATCTCCAATCCTCACTTGTGCATAGGCTTTGGTGAGCTTGGCTACCACCTCATCATATATAGACTCATGTATTATCTGTAACACATCAGCAGGATATTATAGATGTATATATCTACTAGACCATAGCATTCCCAGCAAGAGAGCATAACTCATAAATAAAACCATGCGTTGCGCAAGGGAGAGATTGATCATGTATTTCTATATACTGACCAGACGTCTGAGGGTGGTGCATCTCTGTCCGGCAGTGCCAACACAAGCAAACAGCGCTGACTGTACCACCATGTCCACATCAGCATCATCAGTGGCTGCACGCAAACAGTATATATACGGTACATGACTAACTAATAGTATGATACTGGTGAGTCCGTGTAGCAGGGCTCTGTCATCATAGTAGCTTTAAAAAGTTGTCTCTTTCAAATTGACTCGCTCGTTACATAGCTAATAATGTAGGCCTGTTTGAAAGTGCTTCTGGATTCCCTTGTGTAGGGAATAAATGGGATCGTCACAGTGGATCATAATTGCTGAACTATGAAAACCTGCTCGATTGTCGCGATATTCTTTCAATGACCGCCAGTGACAAAATCGGGGACGAGTTGTATAGAATCAATGTATATCTCATTTACTTGGGCTATTTAGTTTAAAACTCAAGCAATTCCATATTTCAACAGTTAACATACAAGATAATTGTAATTTTAATAATTATCGTAATAATAAACAATATCAATTTTTTTTTATTTATGATAAATATTATTTTTCGTATGACTGGTACATTGCGTAATAATTAGTAACAATTAAAACAAACAAATGATAATTATCATTCTTGTTATAATCACGGTTACAAATAATTAGCAACTGCAATATCAGTGATCATATATAGGCCTTACATAGTTGATTTACCATTTAAAAATAAATACTGTTGGAATCGCTACTTTACTTAGGCATGGAAAATTCCATTAGCAGTACTAAACAACGGCGTTGTTTGAGTGTCGTTCAATTTTGCTAATACAGTATATCGGGGCTTAACATAAAATTCACAACATCAGTTGCACTAGCAAAATCCTTAAATGCAGCACCGTATATGGTGATTTTTGTGTAACAGCATATGATTGGATAAAATTATGTGTTCATGATTGGCCAGTTGTTTCGAGTAGCATTTGCATTCTTACAAATCATTTTAAAATAAGAGTGAAATTGAGTCATCACTATCTTCAAACAGCAACATAGTCTTCACTTTTCCAGTATTATTAAATTTTCAGTTTTATAAGTCAAGTGCGGTGTTCTATGAATAATTTTGTTGTTAATGGCTGGGTGTTGGCTATGATGGTATGGTGTTGTCCATCAGTGAAGTGTCACCAGGTATTTTTCATTATTTTGAGCCAAAGATATCTCTAGAAATCTGTTAGACCAACGAAAAGCTCTTTTGCACATCGCCCTATACGGTGCTGCATTTAAGAATTTTCTAACTAGAACCAGTGGACAATAGGAACAAAATGGCGCCGATACCAAACACAACCGGCCAATCATCGACGACCTTGTCCCAAACCAACCATTGGACCTAGTTGTATGGTTTTATAATCTTAATCTTTGGGAGAAACAAAAGCTGGACCACTGACTTCTCTGGTATTCAGCGTCTTTATTGAACAAAACACTTAAAGTAGCGACTGAATTTTTGACTTTGATAAAAATTAATGAAATATCATTCAGTAAAGGCTAATTCAACCAACCTATCAGTGCGTTGTTCCCACCGAGCTCCAAGATACATTTCCCAAACCTCTCCTGCACCTTCAGCGACACCTGACGACCAACATTAGTGCTTCCAGTGAAAGAGACCAAAGGCAGCTTTGTATCGGCAGCCATAGTAGCCCTACAATACACAGCACCAAGTAACATTTACCATCCAGGGACCATAGCTAAAATCTAATGCACCAAAATTCTTATTGTGGAAACAAGGTCAAAGGACCCCAGATACCCTAGGATTGGAGTTGTCTCTTCCTGGGACATTATAAGACTGGCAAGAAATGATAGTCAGACCACAGTCCTACAAGGTCTATAGAACTAAATTTTTATTAGAAAAAAATATAGGAACATCATCTTACTGTTTAGGCAATCCTAAACTTGAAAATTATATTTTTTAATGAAAGATTTGTATGACTTTTTAGTATTTTGGTCAGAAAACATTACGACGTTCAAGTTGATGTGTGCAAATAATGGAAACCTTGCTAATAGAACAATTTTTTTTTGGTTTAAAAAAAAACTCCAGAAATATGAAATCTACTGTGATTTAATTATTTTTGACAATCAAAGGTCTCCGTAAAATTGCGATTTTCAGAAAGCCCTACTTCTATGCAAACAAGCAAACTATGTCCAGATTGTTTCATATCTTGATATGAATTGTACACATACATCGATTGTGTTTAGGAGAACTGTCTTACCAATGAGAGGGCAACTCCACACAAAGTCTTATATACTAAAAAACTTCAAATTTCAAATGAATAACATAGATAGCCTGAGAACTCAGCTAACATACCCTACATCAGCTCCACCTTGGGCTACAGACATTATAGTTGGTGGTAATCCGTTCTTCTCGAAAACTTCATGTAGAATTCTACAGCAGACAACTCAGGATAGACACACAGACAGGGGCAACCTGATAACAAACATACAGAACAGCCTTGTGCGCTTACTTGGAGACAGCCACAGTAACAAGGGACGTGGTAGGCGCCCCCTTCCATATACAACTGTTGCCACAGACCAAGGCTATAGCTGCATTCCACCCAGCCACGGCTACGGGAAAGTTGAAAGCGCTAATGATTCCAACAACACCGAGGGGGTTCCAGTTCTCCATCAGCACATGTCCAGGCCCTGCATAAATAATTACTCACTTCAGGACCGTATCATTACCGCACGTGAAAATAAGAAAAAATAAAAGTTTTGATGGATAACCAAAAAACTAACTATTTATAGGTTGTTAAGCCAAGTGAAAAACAAAAACATTGATCTAAAATGTTGATATATTTTAATTTAATGCGCGATTATTATTGCTCGAAATGCCTAAATCATAAAATTAGATTATCACTATTCTAGTACCATGGCACTGTATTGGTAAAACAGCCAAGTAAATATTGCATAAATGATGATATTGGGAACATTATAATACTATCGCTCAGCTTTTTTTTTGTTCTTTGGTCTCTCTTTTATCAACTCTGACCAAACTTTGAAACGTTTTGTGTTTTTAGTCATGCCATATCCTAGAAAGCAGCTGATTAGTACTTATATCTACTTTTCTACTTCGTAGATCATGAACATTTAAAAGAATAAAATGTTATATGAATAAATTAAACATCAGACATGTTGTTTTGTAATTTAATTAACGTAATATAAAACATAATTTATTTCACAAACAGCGTTTTGTGACAATAATACAGACAAAAATTTGCATAAATGTTTTATTTAATTTTATTGTATCTGAAATGAAACACGGCTTACTCTCTGAGGGAAATATTTTTCCACCAAACATCCTGCTAAGGCCGACGGCGTAGTCGCAGATGTCAACATATTCCTGCACTTCACCGACCCCTTCTGGCAGTATCTTACCAACTTCTAGTGACTCCTTCAACGACAATATTTTTCCTAGAAAATTCTTTGTTGTACGACCGCAGATGTTAGTTGCAAAGTGATTATAACAATACTAACCAGCTTTCCAAGGAGAGTTATCTTCTCTCTAAGAGCATCGCCAATCTGCCGAACTATTTCGCCTCTTTGTGGGGCAGGCAGCTGTATGAGTCAACCAATAGATGAACTAGGCTGGTTAAAGAATACAGCTAAACCTTTTACATAAAAAAGAACACAAACCTCACACCATTGGTCATAAGCAGTGCGGGCGGCTCCTATCACCCTGTCATAGTCTTGTGAGCTAGCTTGTTTGACATGAGCTATGGGTTCGTTTGTTGTCGGACTATAAGATGTCACTATCTAAAAATATACAAAAACGCTCAAAAATTATTTTTATCATTCCCAATAAAGCCACGTTAACGCAATAGATAAACAATAAAAACACACATTCCCTATGTTCCCATGACTCGAATTCATTCGGGTTGAATATACATTCGTGTTGGAAAGCGTTCATTCGAGTTGGCGCCGCTAAACATTCCTATGGTAGTTCCTCACTACTTACATAAAAGAATAAACAAAGAATATTTACTTTGGTGAACTCTATTACTGCTAGGAGTCATTTGAAGGTCTCAGCACACCGTATGCAGCTCTTACCAGGCAAATTTCCTGAGAGGAGCAACATTTGCTGAACTACCTGCTCAGTTGACTCGCAGATGTGAACATGAATGCATTGGATCCAGGCACATTATTAGCAAGGGCAAATAGCTCTTACAAGCTCTTCGTACTTGAAAACTATGATGGCACCTATGTGTGGGAAACATCGAGCTTTTGCAAGAGTTATTTGCCCTTGGCAATAATGCCTCCGAATCCAATGCACTGATGTTCTTTCGTATCCAGGATTCAACTGAGCGAGTAGTTTAGCAAATGTTGTTCCTCTGAGGAAATCTACCTGGTAAGAGTTGCATACGATGAGCTGAGACCATTCAATTGATTTTTTTTAACAGTAATAAAGTTCGCCGAATTCAAATGCCCAGTTTTTCATGCAAGTAGTGAAGAACGTCTTCAGTTTGTGATAATTTAGAGGACGTGTTTTATTGCCGATTTTTGCAAAAAGCTTACATATCTTCCTTTTTCTCTTTACATTCTTGAAAATTTAGTTACTTGCGCAAATCAAGATGCACAACTAACAACTGTCTGCAACCATACAGACAGAAGAAAATAATAATTTTAGAATATAATTCTTGTTATAACTATAATATATTTGTTTAAACTACTCTTCTTTCGATCTTAATTTTTTTGGCTTTCAGAATAAACTGCTATTTCTTTTCATCAAAAAATTATTTATTTATTTATTTATAAACATGACTGTGTATATAAATTTTTTTAACTATCATAGAAAATAATAATTAGTATACAAATAACAATAGTATATATCATTTATTTACAACCATAAATAAATTATAATTTCATTATTTATTATTGTTTGTCAATTCGTTGAATTTGTCACTAAAAATTATTATCATTAATCAAAAATGTATAACAACAATAAATAATAATTACTATTATTATTAATAATTATTATTATTATTACTAACTATTTCTTGTGTTTTTTAGTAGCAGTAGTATTTATTACAGTAGTTTAGTTAGTGGTAGTTTAGTCACTCAACTACCACTAAACTACCACTACACTACCACTAAACTACCACCACTACCAATAAACTACCACTACCACTAAACTACCACTAAACTACCACTAAATTAGTGGTAGTTTAGTGGTAGTTTAGTGGTAGTGGTAGTTTAGTGGTAGTTTATTGGTAGTGGTGGTAGTTTAGTGGTAGTGTAGTGGTAGTTTAGTGGTAGTTTAGTGATAATGGTGGTAGTTTAGTGGTAGTGGTAGTAGTCTAAGTATTATAATAATTTATAGTTACAGTAGAGTAGTAGTTGTATAATAGTAGTATTATTATTATAGTAGTAGTAGTAATATAGTAGTAGTAGTAGCAGCAGAGTAGTAGGTAGTTCTAAGAAGTTCAACTGCTAAATAGCTCCTAATAATAACTACTACTACTAACTTCCCCAGAGCCAAACCACTGGCCATCAAATGCTCCAAGATTTGTTTCAGCCAATCCAAGATCTTTCAGGAATGCATATTTTGGTTGATTGATTAATAAACCACCACTTCCCGATTGTAAACGGGTAGCCAGATATGGGTAAAAGTTAGAGGAGGGGTATTTGGCAATTGAACGCTTAGCAGCTTCTTTTATTAATACGGCGGCCATGGCACTTCAATGAGTGAATACAGCTATAGCAGTTTGATGGACCACTGAAGTATATTTCAGTGGGATGGACCGTATGGTCCTCGTATATATTTTCCGGTAATGTTTGGAAACCTGGTTAAAAAAAAGAAGGGCGGGGTCTATTGCCGATTCAGTTTTACTAGCTATTTGGTGAGAAGGCGTAGTCCAAAACCATATACATATTTGTAAGCTCTCTATGGTTAGATCGATAAACAACTTGTGTGCTGAATAAGATTCACGGACTTTCAAGAGTACGTACTGGCGCAAATACCATTATTGAACCTAACGTGACTATTATCATCATCTCATGGAAGAAAGTACTTAGTTGATATTTTCTTGCTCTTCTCTACTGATGATGCGCTTATCTAATTGCATTGCCATTTGATTACTATTGCGATTTCAATATGGACCAAGGTCCTCCTACGAAGAGGATTTGCCGCGAAAGTAGCTCGTCTCAGACAGATGCACCTCCAACAACAACTTCTTCAAGATCATTTCTCTCCCATGTAAGAAGTTTTTCTTATTAATTATTATTATATTATTATAATAATAATTATTATTATTATTATTATGGGGTTTGTTTATTTATTATTTTATTTATTGTAATTATTATTATTAATTATATTTATATTATTATTATAAAATAATAATATATAATAATTATTATATTATTATTTATTATTAATTTATTTATTATTAAAATTATTATTATTATTTATTTTATATATATAATAATATATATTATATATTATTATTTATAATTATTATTATAAGTTTCTAGTTTTTGAAAACTTCATTATTATTATATATATTATTATTTTATTTTTGTTTGTTTCTTCTTCAAGTTCTACCTCTGTCAGTGTCTCAGACACTACTGTCTGTGTTGTCTGTGATTGAATTTTTAAGATTGCTTAGCATTGTCATATAATAATAATAATAATATATATAATAATAATAATATATCATTATTTTGCTGATGGTGGTGCGCTGCGAGTGTAACGTTTTTAAAACCACAACCTTTAACCTTGACAATAATAACACCAACAACGTCTTGTATTGTTGTAATCAATAATAATCGTTACAACAGTAGTAGTAGGTTATTATTATTTGTTGAATATATTAAAAAAAAACGTGCAAAGAAAGAGTCCATGCTTATTTAAATAAATAAATTGAGCAACCTGCAAAACTCTCATCAACAAAATCAGATGTATATACTACTACATACCATACTAACAGCAATATCATTCATAATAATCCTGCAACAACAGTACATTATTATCCAAACAATTGATAATCATTATTATCATTAGATAAAAATCATGCATATTTAAAACATTTCACTCATACTCATTCAATGGCGATACAGTTTGCTTGCAATATAGAAGGTGGAAAAAAATCTTTTGTTTCATTTCAGGTTGCCGACTCTGTGAGAGACATCCTGAAGCCGTCCTGGCTTCTGTCTCTAGTGCCAGGACGCTCCACAGAGGAGGCAGGAGCTGCTGTTCCATCTCCAGAGATGGATTCAGGTGAGAGTCATGTCCCACTGGCGTGTCTTGCTGCTTACGTATTATTATTATTATTGTGTGTTCAGTTATTTGTTCTTTGAAATTGTTCGCTATTTCATCTGTTGGAATAGAACCTCCTAGTCGAGCTTTGTTGTCATACGAGCAAAGACTGTTTGGTGGCCAGCAAGGCAGAGAACCAGTGGCAGCGGCTTTGCCTCTTCCAGCTGGCCAATACGGGGTCCCAAATGAGGAATCTGTTGTGCCCATCATTCCTGTGGCGCAGGCGGTCAACTGTGGTGAGGCTAATGTTTGTTATTGTTGTAAGCTTCTGTCCAGTCATATCGGTATATCTTGTTCATTGCAGTCTTCTCATCTAACACCATCACACCGTGCAGCTGTCTTTTCATGTATTGATCAGTTGTCTTTGTGCTGTTCCACTTTCAAATAAATTACTGGTTTGCAATCTAAATCTGGTTGGCATACTAGAACTGGTTTGTAGACTAGAACTGGTTTGCAATCTAATTTGCATTTACCCATTGTTGCACACCAAAACTGGTCAGCCAATCAAAATTTTCCACTTGGTCCTACTGCGCGCATTACGTTCTGATTGGTTGCTGACAACAATAAGTTATTTATACTGGCATGGAAGGCAGCATGAACTGATAGCCTATTTATAATTGATGTCACACAAAGTTTCTCAAAGATTTTTTGTGATTAAGGCTGAAAAAATATTCTGTGGCATTTAATTTCCCCTCTTATATTTTTAAATTTTTAACTTACTTCAGTTGATACCATTAAATGAAGATGAAATATCATTTTTGTTATCTATTGCACGCACACTGCTTTTCCTGTCTTGTATTATTTATTCTAAGTAGACAAATCTACTTATGATTTTAGCTGATGCTACCATCTCAGCAGCTCCCAATGGGAGAGAAATGAGGCGTGACGCTTTTAAGACTGCCCCTCCCCCAGCTGATGACAGCGACAGGGCCACGCCCACCCCAGATCTCAATGAATCTACCAACAGTAGAAAGAGATCGTTTGATGTCAGCTCATTTGCCAAGTCGTACAATGAGAGCATGAGTGGCTCCATTCTCAGCCCTAGCCGAGGAAACTCTTCCTATTATCCAGGAAAGACAGTGTTTGGAGGCAGATCAAGTGTTCGTACCTTCTCTATGCCTAAGGCTACACCCTATCATAGGATTACCAAACCTGTCAGCGCCAAGAAGAAGGACCCTAAGCCAGCTGCCACAAGTACAGCTGCCAAGATAATTCTCAAGTCCTTGGAGAAGACTGGTACAGAGCAAATGAAATCTATTGCTTCCGGTAGCACTGCCAGCAGGCTCTTCACTCCTGCACTTTACCTACGTAAGAAGCCTACTAAGACCGCGCCCCCTCTTGATACGCTGCCTAAACACTCTCAGGCTAAGATAGTACCAAACATGCACAAACGGGATGTTGAACAGTTGCCTTCTACGTCATCCTATGAATCGCAATCTGCTATTGAAGTTACTAGACAATTTGTTGCACCCGGCCCTGCTAGGCAGTCTGATGCCGCTTCCTGTGGTGGTAAGTTAAAGAGTGAGTCAACGCGTACACATTTCAAGTCGTATAGCAAGTCAGCGAAGGATGATGATGTGCCATTCGTCAGCACCAGTTACTCCCTTCAGCTCAACAATGCCAAGCCTCTGTCACTGAATCTCACTGCTCCATCTGAAGGGCCTTTCCAGTTCAGTCCTCCGAAAGAGATAGACGCCAATTCTGCTGCAGTTCTGCCAGCCAGCCCAACTCTACCGTCATTCTCCTTTCTCAAACCTTCGCAGCCAGAGTCGGCTCCTAAAGCGAGTGCTCAAACCGCTGCATCTGATGCACCCAGTGGATGGGGTGATCTTGTGAACTCATCTGCCAACAAGTGGAGTTGTGATGGGTGTTTGATTCAAAATGAACCTACGGTAGATGAGTGCGTCGCTTGTAGAACGCGAAACCCTAATTCTAAGCCTATCAAGTTACTGACCACTCCCAGTACCACACCAAATGCCCCTGTTTCCAGTGGGTGGGGCAATCTCTTCAAGAACAACGGGAATAAATGGAGTTGTGAAGCCTGCTTGATTCAAAATGAAGCTACTGCGGAGAAATGCATTGCTTGTTCAACTGATAAGCCCTCAGTGAAGACTGATATACCTGCTGAAGTTAGCGTTCCTCCAAGCACCAGTGGCTGGGGGGATCTGATGAAAAATGCAGCCAACAAATGGAATTGCGATACCTGTCTATCTCAAAATGATGCCGCTGCCGACAAATGTGCTGCCTGCAAGAGTGTCAAGCCTGGCTCAAAACAAAATGTTCCTATGGCTTCGAGCACCAGTGGCTGGGGGGATCTGATGAAGAATGCAGCCAACAAATGGAGTTGTGACACCTGTTTATCTCAAAATGATGCCGCTGCCGCTACGTGCGCTGCCTGCAAGAGCGCCAAGCCTGGCTCAAAACAAAATGTTCCTACTGCTTCGAGCACCAGTGGCTGGGGGGATCTGATGAAGAATGCAGCCAACAAATGGAGTTGCGATACCTGTTTATCTCAAAATGATGCCGCTGCCGATACGTGTGCTGCCTGCAAAAGCGCCAAGCCTGGCTCAAAACAGAATGCTTCTACTGTTCCTAGCACCAGTGGCTGGGGGGATCTGATGAAAAATGCAGCCAACAAATGGAGTTGTGGCACCTGTTTATCTCAAAATGATGCCGCTGCCGATAAATGTGCTGCCTGCAAGAGTGTCAAGCCTGGCTCAAAACAAAATGCTTCTACTGTTCCTGGCACCAGTGGCTGGGGGGATCTGATGAAGAATGCAGCCAACAAATGGAGTTGCGACACCTGTCTATGTCAAAATGATGCCGCTGCCGATACGTGCGCTGCCTGCAAGAGTGTCAGGTCTGGCTCAAAACAGAATGTTTCTACTGTTCCTAGCACCAGTGGCTGGGGTGATCTGATGAAGAATGCAGCCAACAAATGGAGTTGTGGCACCTGTCTATGTCAAAATGATGCCGCTGCCGATACGTGCGCTGCCTGCAAGAGTGTCAGGTCTGGCTCAAAACAGAATGTTTCTACTGTTCCTAGCACCAGTGGCTGGGGTGATCTGATGAAGAATGCAGCCAACAAATGGAGTTGTGGCACCTGTTTATCTCAAAATGATGCCGCTGCCGACAAATGCGCTGCCTGCGGTGCATTGAACCCAAAGAAGGAGTCAGCCAGTAGCGGTGCAACGCCTAGTAATTGGGGAAACCTCTTTCAGCAATCTCAAAGCAAATGGAGCTGCAGTTCTTGTCTTGTTCAAAATGACACGGACAAGTCATCATGTGTAGCCTGTGGTACAGCCAATCCGTCTGCACAACCAAAGGGTTCAGCTCCTGTTTCTCCTAACAATTCCTCCCAAAACTTTGCAAAGGATACACAATCGATGCCTGCTTCTAGCAAAACAGGCAAGGAAGCTGTTTCCAAGCCCCCTCCAGGTCAGTGTTCAACTGTGAATGAACCTGCTCTTTTATGTTTGCCAGCTGTTTGATCAAAACATAATTTGATTGTGAAATGGTTTGCAGGCAAAAAAATATTGGAAACAACCTTTGTGATTGTCAACATGACCAAATGATAATTATTGAAGGAGAAAGAACTATATTTTTAAAAAAAATTTCTTTCAACAAGCCTTCCACTCTTTCATTACACACTTGAGTCTTGATTTATATTGACAGGCCATTTTAAGTGCAAGACGTGTGATTTCTGTAGCCCTCTGAGCTCCAAGAGGTGTGAGAATTGCGGGCGCCACTCCGGTTACGGTCTTCCTACTGCCATTCCTCTACCTAAACCAGATCTAACTGGTGAGTTTTGAAATTAATTCTGGGAGTTGTTTTCTCTTTACAAAGTATCACAAGACAACTCTCAACTTTTGCCCAATATTTGTTGTTGGTACTGTTATGATTCAAGTTTATTATTAGTCTTTTTGTGTTCATTTAATGAAATGTGCTAATTTTATTTCATTTTATACATTTGTAAAAATTGCTTGTATTTTTTTATTTGTTCCTGAAAATTTGGTTTTGCTTTTTATTTTCATCTTCTTTCAATTATTGTTTGAAGGTTGTTTAATTTTTTGTTAATTATGAGTGCCGTTTTTTTGATTCTGTGATATCTTTTACATAATTAATTCATTAAATTAGCCAAGTCCATTATGATATTAACAAAACTAAAAATTTTGTTAATGGACACCAGTTGGAGTTATCCCTCCCATTTTAGAACATCACCCACTAGATGCAACTTGTCCCCAATTGGAAAATTCACAATTTTGTTTGCCAAAATGAAACCAACTTTTTGTAATTTCACGTGGGAGTTTGAGCTAATTATAAATAACGTGCTTGGTAGGAAACGTAATATTATGGTTGGTAATAATAATTGTTTATTATATAATAATTATTAACTGTGTTTTGTTTCAGATAACTTTGTTTACTCTTCTGTGTTTTGCTAACAATAAACTGTGTGTATGAGAGAGCGAGTGACAAAGTATCGGATCTGTAAAAGCTTGATGAAAAATAATGTAAAAATAAACAATTTTTATTGTATAAAATCTGATATATATGGGCAAGCGTGCATTAATTAAAAATTAAAAGCTAAAATCTGCTGTCTATAAATGAATATGATGCAGGTATTTCTCTCTGTTTTACCCTACAGACAGACAAATTATAAGTTAAAGTTGTGATTTTTTTTATTATTATCTAATAATCAATTACAAAAAGTAATTTGCAAAAATTATTTTGGTTTTCTGCAGCAGTGAGAAATAGGTCAGAAATATTATTTCCACAGTTTTAAAAATTTCATAGTAAGTATAAATGTTTATTCATTGTCAGAAAATTCAAAAGTTGATTTTCAAATAAAACTTTGATTGTTACTAATACTAGTCAAAGATGATGACTTGCTGGCCGTTACGAAACCGGAGATAGACAGCTAGAAATACCTTTTCTTATAAGTAATATAATTATTGTTGTTTATGACAAGTAATAAATAGAATATTTCCAATTTCTCTAAATCTCAAGCCACGTTCACACTCGACGATGATCAGTAATGTTGTTCTGGCTCAGAATTGGGAGTTGCTTTCCAAATTATTTTCAAGAGTTTGCGTTTGCAATCATTATACTGGTATCACATGGTTTTTACTGTGTAAACCCAGCGCACTCTATTGATCATATATACAGCATGTTTTTATAATTAATAGAATATGTTCTCACCTTATGTTACCTGGGCTTTTGGTTGATTATCGTGGCTGTTCACTAATCAGTAATTATACGTTAATTGCAAATAATGGTAAACGCATTTTGCTATGAATATAATAATAATTCTTCTTAATCAAGTTTATTATAGTCACAGTTTTTAGTTATTATTAATAAAAAGGTAATTAAAATTATATATATATATATATACATGTATTATATATATATATATACATGTATTATATATATACATGTATATATATATAATACATGTATATATTTATATACATCTGTTACACGTGTGTATCATTATATTTTATTTATTAATCAATTCCATTGTTTGTTATTATCATTATGAGTCCTTGTAAGTAAATGCATGGATCAATAGGTGTTTTTGCGACCTGGATCGTTCCGTACAATAAACTTAATAAATAATATTTTTCATAATTTATTTAATGCTAATGGGTCGGTAGCAAAATTTTTTTTTTAATTGATTGCAAAATAGAATCCCCCACGAGCAACAAAATATTAATTTGCGAGGCATACTGATAGGTCGCAAACACTACCAATCCATAACATAAAAATTAATGTTTACTCACGTGGGTGACATTTGTTTCAAAGCAGTTCACTCTCGGCATCATTTATCATTATTTTTTGTTATTAATTATTATATAGGTTTATTATTGTTGTTAATTATTATGATTTCCATGTACAATATTGATCTAATGGAAATAGATTGATCGCAATAATGAAGAATAGAGCTATTTTGTTAAGACAATAAAGGTAAATGTTATAGTTAACCAAGAATGAAGTGTTTTAAAATAAACGTTGTCAACTGGACAAGTGTAAAGCTGTTTATTCTTTGACTCGCTACCACTATCTGCTCTTTACCGATGCATCATGCTAATAGTATCAATGAGGAATTAACAACACAATAACCGTCGCTGATGAATTTCTTACACATGCGAAAATAACTATGCTCGCTACAATGCACATTGGAATTCTATGCCTTCACGTCTGTTCCGTATCGATGGATATTATTTCTTATTATTATATAATGAAAATTAAACTCCTGGATCGATGCGTTTGCCGCCAACTGATGTGGATCCCAAATATGATTAATAGCAGATGCTCGTCGATCCAGGTCGCGAATACACCTAATGCTCTTCTCAATAATATGATATTAATTGCTATGAATAATTATAATTATTTATCACTAAGCAAACAGTTTTTATATAGAAATTACAATACGAAACTTTTAAGGGGAAGTTATCTTTACTTGGTTGTACTCTGGGGTGCAACATTTATGTATACCAAAGCTCAATAATACACCACGTGACTGATAGCCAATGGCGGCCAGCATGGTCAGCACCGTAAGTTTCGAATGGTTATAGATGTTAGCTCCGCCCAGCTATTAGTTCGTTCATTCTACTAGGTCCATGGTTCACTCTACTAGTCCCATGGTTCATTCTACTAGTCTCATGGTTCATTCTACTAGTCTCATGGTTCACTCTACTAGGTCCATGGTTCAAACCTGCCAGCAGAGTTTAGGCTCCACTCAGTCGATAATCTGCTAGTGTGAACGCAGCTCCAAAACTTGTTCACCCAACATTATCTTCTCATTACTTTTCAGTCAAGTTTTACAAAAGAATATTTAAACTATTAAATACTAGATTTTGTGCTGGTTTTGGCTTTTTGTAGTTATTTAAATATCTGTAATAGGTTAAGAGCAGGCTTGGGACTCGATTTTGGAAAAACAAAGGATTAATTCGATTTTAAAAGAAAGGAATCTATCATTTCGATTTTTTTTTTGAAAAAGAAAGGATAAAGGAATGTACAATCGATTTTATACTTTGTATGATTGTATATCTTGGCAAAATTTATGTGGTATAGAGTCATCTTCTAATTTATCAGTCTTTCCTGCAAATATTACATATAGATGTGCTCAGTAATTACTAGTGAAAATGGTGTAACTTGATAGCACAATATCAAAGAGCTGTTTTGATCAGAACCCAGCTCTTTGCCGCTGTTAAAAAAAAACACACATTTCATAACCTTCATTATTATTTATATATCAAAATTTCAAAGTCATCAGTGATTATCCACCCTTCTATTATAGATATTCATAATTGGTGTAAACAATATAGCTATATATATGGTATGTAATATATGTATGTATAACTACCATTGCATTTCAACAATAAGGATAAAACCGAATTATTATGGCATTGATAATATTTGATCAATAAATAATAATAGCGATTCCTAATAGGTGTTCATTGATGGATTATTGGTATGTTGATCAATTTGTCGGGTACATAAAAAACAAGTAATAACTAATAATAATAAAAATGATGAAAGATTATTATCATTAAATAGTGTTGGTGTAATTATTACGTATATTTTTCATTATTACTAGTATAATTATCATAATTAAATTGATCATTGTTATTAATATAAAATAAACTTAAACATAGCAAAAAAGCAAATAGTATCAATTAATAATTAGAAAATGCAAAAGAATATAACATTAATTAAGCTGCTGCTACCATGTTCAATACAAATAGTTAGTAGTAGTGGTAGTAATAACTAGAGTAAAAACCTGCTGTTTTTGTACAACATAAAAATCCAATTAATCACCAATGAGAATTATAATAAATAAATAAATGTATATTAATTAATAATAAATAATCAGAATAATAATAAAATACATAAATAATAATTAATAATAATAATTATCATTAATAATTAATAAATTGCGAAAAACTAAAAAATGAATAATGCTTAGCTAATAAATAATGATATTATTATAATAATAATGGTAAAAGTAAATATTATTATTAAAACTGTAATTATAATAATAATACAAAAATTATAATAATATAATTATTCAAATTATATTATTATTATGATAATATAATTTGGTTGTTTCAAATTATTATCAAATTAATTATTATTTATAATTATTGTAACAATTATTATTATTATAATTATTGTAACAATTATTATTATTATAATAATTGGTTAATAATATGAATGATTTATGATAAATAGTAATAGTAGTGAAGTGGGGAAAAATCTAAGATTATAATAATTATTATTATTTATAATTATTATAAATAATAATTATGATAGTAATTTATTGAAATAGTTGTTACAGTAGTAATAATAATCATAATTGTTAAATTTTTATATTATTATAATATTAAAATTATTATTATTTATTTATAATTTATTATAATAATAATTATTATTTATTATTATTAGAAAAATAATAATAATAATAATAAGTATTTTTTTTCAAAGTAAATTTAAATTGGATTTTCCTTTAAGAGATTTGGGTACACATTATCACATCAGTTGAGTTATGCCTTAAAAAAAAGGAAAACCTAGTCACGTAGTTGTAATAATCACAGTAGTAAGAAAGATATAATGGTAGTACATGTAACATTTATCACCAAAGGTTTTCTTCTCAACTGAAATAAATCTACTGTCTGCATCATCTGCTCAAATGTTCCGGTTTGTTCGATAAATGCTATTATTTATATTCTCAAAAAAAATTTTGGTTTTTGTATCATGGCTAACCTGACCTTGAGCTGTAATCTATAATGAAATAAAAGACTGAAAAAATAGCAGCTAGAAAAACAACATAGTATGCAAAAAACGAATTTTTTTAGTGTTTAATATCATTGTTGTAGAGACTTCATATCCTGTTTAGTGAGAAATTTTCAAGAAATTGCTACGGTTGTGGATTAAATACAGCAAAAGTCACACGATGTGGAACTTTAAAAAACAAAAAGCTATGTTACATTGTGTTTTTTGTGACCAATTGGATGAAATCAGAATATTTTGACCTTCCATATCTTGAAAAAATCGGTTACATTCTTTAAGCATTTAAAATTAAACACTTACAGCTAATCCTTTATCATCCTGAAAACCATTGTAAATAGACTAATCGTTAGTGAAATAGCAGCGACTAGCGAAAACGATTAACGTTACGTTATGCATTCGTTTGTCCCAAGTCTGGTTAAGAGTAGACAACTCACAACTAACCTCTCAAAGCACATTTTCTGCGCATAGGTAGATATAAAACAAACTAAGAAAGTTTTCCTGCATTAGCCCATTTACTGAATTTAACCTTTCATAAGGTTTCTCTCCTTGTCTATGTAGTACAAACTTTTGTCTCATAATATTGTTTTTTGTATATAAATATGTTTGCTAACCATTTAATTTTTTTCCATGCCCTCCATTTTTCAAAAACTGAATAGGTCAAACGACCTTCATAGTTGTCAGGCAGTTTGTTGCAAGGGTATAAACATTATACTATCATCGCTCACCTGGAGGGATAACTCCTACAAATGATCAATGTAAGGCGCCACTGCCTCTTTATACATTTATGTACGGCTTGTAGAAGGTCACATTTGTTACACAGGTACGGTGACAGCTGGATGGGCCAAAACGTGGACTTGCCATGTCTGTTACGTTAGGAATCCTGGAACCTTGTCTATGTGCAAATCCTGCAGAGCTTACAAGGCAGGTTTTCAGAGTTCTCTGGGAGATCTATCGAAGGGCTCTCAACCGTTCATCTACTACGATTATATGAAGACCAATAGTGAGGAGCCAGCGGACTCTGACGTTCCTGTTGTTGAGAAGGCAGCCGCGAAAACTTCTGAGAAACCAGCTGCTGCTGGTTTATTCTTTAACTTTAGCAAGCCAACTTCGGACGATACGCCCAGCGATCCCAGAATGGATCCGAGATTGTCTAAACATGCTCCCTCTAGTGACATTTTTTTCAAAGCACTAACAGCTAACAGAAACACTAAGGGGGATTATGTTGCTGTTCATACTCTGATAGGCGAAACGTCTAATACGCCTTCTTCTACGCCTGCTGTAGCTCCCGTTTTTGATTTCGGAACGCTGTCTGGTGGAATTAGCACTGTTAAAGGAGGAATCAGTTTTAAGCCAGCATCACTAGCGCCTCAGTCTACGCCACCTGCTCCTCAAGCTGCGGCACCTATTCTTCAGCCTACGGCACCTGCTGCTCAGCCTACGGTGCCCACTGCTTTACCTGCCGCATCTTTATTTAGTTTCACTTCAACAAAACCTGTCACCAACGCCGTCCAGCCAGAAAACGAGTCTTCCCAAGGTGCAACTGCACCTGATAACACTGCAGAAAAACCTAAATTCACTTTTGGTGTAGGCCAGCCAAGCAATGGAACGCAACCCGCGCCAGCTTTCCATTTTGGTGCAAACTCGTCTACAGCAGACGCTGACAATGACAGACCACAGTTCTCGTTCAAGCCAGCTCCTACTACGAAGCCTGCAGAAACGAACAATAGCAAGCCAACATTCTCATTTGGTCAGCTCAATAAGTCAGCTAACAATACAGACGGTGTTGCGGCCAGCAATTCTTTGTTTGGAAACCCGATGGGTGCATTCAAAGTTGGCACACTCAAGCGTGGTTTTGGTTGTATGCAAACAGAACCCGATAGTAGCGTAGCCAATAAAATGCCTGCATTTCAATTTAGTGCTTCTAGTGAGATGCCAATTTTCCGACCAGCCGCTCCTTCCTACTCGGCCACCTCACATATGAGCCATTCCACCACATCTCTCCAGGATGTACTTGACACGGCTTCTTACCAGAGCTCAGCTTCTTACCAGAGCACAGCGTCTGCATCTGCCAGCAAAACCGATAGTCTAGCTACATGCGCATCTAGCTCTACGTCCATCTCAGGCTACTCAGTGTTTGGTAGTGACTCGAGTACTTCGCAAGCCTCCACAACTTCCACAATGAGCTCTAACGGCCCTCAGCGCACCATCAAACGAGCCGCCAGGAGGCTGAAAAAAACAGAACGCCCTTAGACCAATTTTAGTTTATTCTGTTTCATGAATCTTTTTTTTGGAATTAGGATTTTTGTGGGGACATACATAGGCTAAAGGGTTTGTATGGGCCGCCACGAGACTTGAATGATTCTCGAATCGTTACTTCCTGTGTGATTATCGGTGCAATATGAGCATTAATTATTTTAGTTCAGCACTATATTACACCGGTTATTGGCAATTGGTGTAAGAATCTTTAGCAATTACTGTTTATGCAATCATTGTAGCTAGCTTTGGCAATTATCATACCAGTATCGTTGCCATATCTTTTGTCTCAAGCTTGCATTTGCTTGATTAGTACAATTATTATACGTGATAAATTAGTTGTCAGAATTTTGGCTGACAAGAGTATCATGGACATTAGGCAATTATAATTATTGTTACCTTCAAGCTGTTGATATTTTTAAGGTAACGAATGTGCTCAATGCGTGCAATATTGATATAGATTTTCTTCCTTTATTTCCTCGCATTTACAAACATTGAATGCAGTTGCATTACTTGAGTGGGACGATACATAGGCTTCTAGGGTATGTGTCGGTCGCCACGACAACTGCTTATGATTTGACTGACCTTTTTCGCAATTGTCAACTGACAGAGCGATATATGTTATGGCTTGCATGTTCAGTGCTCACATATTGGCAAGCACATGGTTATATTTTGTCTATTGTGCCAAGTATATCTGAGGCACATTGGAATCTATTGTATTGCTGATTGAATGGTTTGTGGATGTGATACAATACATGAATTATTGACATTACAACTTCTATCAACATTTTATTGACTCCTTGCTGTTGTTACGCTATATACGTTTTGACTGATGCTGTTTGGAAACAGTTAGATAATACCTGGATGTACTGCTTTGTTGTCACCGATTTAATCTTCAGCGAGGACACTGTGGTGAGTGGATTCATTTCGTGCATCTGTACATTAATTTTTTTTATCAAATCTCAGTTGTTTCCTGACATTTCCACTATTTGGGAGTCGTCTCATATCTGTTTTGATCGCCTTGGATATATTGCTTCAGATAGGTTTGGTTTTTCCATTTGGTTCTTTTCTATTCGGTGCTGGTTTGTCTTACCAAAACAAGAAATACTTTATGGCTGTATGTCATATTATAATGACCAAAATTGATGGCAGAATTAGAGAAGGCCATTTTAGGATTACAATTGATTTTAGCGAGTAAAGATGTAGTATGGTTATAGTACTGATGCAGTGCAATGCTAGCTCCCAGCTTCTCTTTAGTTATGGTTATGGAAAGACAAATAAGGGCAGACAACTTCTCAAATCGTATAAAACTAAGCCTACATGTACATCTACTAATTAGTTCCCTATTTGCTTGACTGATTGAGGATTTCCATGCATGTGTTTCTGGTGTGACGTAACGAAATAATCGGTAGCATTTTATTTGAGGCTATTGGTAGGTTTTGCTCATGATTAAAAAATTGGTAGATAATTCGTGATTTGACCAATCATATCACTGTTCGCGGTTTCAATGTTTCCAACAAAACTGTCTCAAGTGCAATTATTTACAGATGAGGAGTCGTTTTTGTTTTTGAGCATCCCGTCTTTGTTGTTTGAAAGCACTTTATGGCTAACTATGGCAAAAATGTAGCGAGTTTCTCCGGTATTCGTGAGAATGGCAATTAGAGAAAAAAATAGAGGAAACTCCTTGACGTCATCTCCAATCGGTAAGTAATCGGTAGAAGTACATGTAGCACGAAGCTCTCCATGGTGTCATTTGTTTGGAACATCTGTAAGTAATGTTGTGTTGAGGTAAAAGTTTCCACTTTTACCCATTTCAGCAATCTTGCTTGAGCAAGTTGTTGACCAAGCAAAACAGGAAAATCTAATAATTAAAAAATAACAGATGTTTCAGACGAATTATTGCATTTCCGTATTCATTGCAAATACTTCCAATAAATATTGACACAGTTTATTCATAACAAGGCAATACTGTCCACCTCAAATACAAGATGGCAGACTGACCAGCTGAAATTTTTTATTCAACGGATGTTGCACTTGTGAAAGTACATACGCCAGTAGCTCCCAAAGTTTCTGTGGACCAAATGAATATAACTTGGCAGCTATTTTCTTAAAAGTGACAACTCCAGTTTTATACATCAGAGTTATCGTGTTTAAAGAAGACGATTCAGGCAACACAATTATTACGCCTGTAATTATAAAAATATGGATTTTTTGGTAAAAATATTAAAAAGTCAATAAGGACTTCTAGGGCTGTCAAAGAATATTTATTTTGCTGCAACCAAAGTTTTGGTTGTGGGTATTTTGAGATGAATGTTTTAGCTTTAGTTTTCATAACTTATCAAGCTAGTTCATTTAGGAACACTGCTAGTTATTTTTAATGAAACCAACTCAACTAGAGTTAACATGATTTTCTCGCTGTTTCCCCGCACCAAATGACTATTGACAACAAGCCATTAATAGAGGCCATTACAAGCCTCTATTAATAATTTGTAAGAGTTGTCTTTTCGATGCATTGTACAAAAACCAAGGGTAAATAACTCTCTAGTAAATTTGCTAAAACACTTCACAAGTATTTGCTTTTTTTATGACTCATACACATGGCTGGCAATTCTTTTTTATTTATTAAAATTGCACACGATAGCAAATAATTGAGGATTTGCTGAAATCTGCATCAAATCCTTGCTAGCTGATGTCTGATTGCAGGTTTCTTACAAAGCGTTACATTTCTATGCTGTTCAAAGTATATGGAGTTGTCTGTCACTGGTTGCATCATAAATGTACTGCCATTCCCTTCAGCAATCTTGTATATGATTTGGTCTAAACATCAATTGAAAAACAATATTGTCAAACAATTTGTGGAAATTAACAAAAAATTTATTAAATTTCTTCACAAAGTTGCAGGGTTTTTTGATAATAATTAATAATAGATTCAATTAATTTTCACATATTTTCTATTATTTATGTTCATGGTTGCATAAAATAGTTTCAGCTTTTCTGTGATTATCACAAAATCCACGAATAAGTTTTTCCAAAGATTCTAAACTCATTGGCAACAGAATTGACGAAGCACTCGACATTCCAGCAATGTCAGCTTCTTTCAAAGCTCCCATCTGTATTGGTTTTCTTATCAGTGTAGGTGAAAAGGATTTATCACAGCTATGTCAAAGGTATGCAAACATTGTGCTACACGTACATTAAATGTCTAAGGTATTTTATCTGTCATCAATATCGGTATGTCTATTTGACAAGCTAACCACTACCTGAATACAGATTTATTCACACAGCAAATCTATACAGTACATTACACTGTGAAGACTCTCAAATTGCTATAAATAATATTATGTTATCTTTTGAGTGTTTTCTCCCGGCGATTGAATGTCCAGGCAAAGTGCAGAGTTTCATAATGTTGGAGCATTGATGGAGTGGTTTGGAGTATTATTAATTGGTCGTCGATACTTTATGTTCAGCTCTCAAGATGTAATGTGATCGGTTATTGATCAACCAATTAGTAATAATATTTTATTTGAGTATGTTGAATAGAGGTGTAGAAACTGGTGAAATCGTACGAAGGGGTTTGCATTTGTTTATCGATATTTGATGAAGGTCTTTTGTGTAAAATTTTCATTACAATTTTATTGTGCAATGCTTTTATGAAACTGAAATCTGAGATTTTTCAAAGTTGGCTAAAACAATGCTATCCGCAAATTGTTTGTTTGCTGTACAATTCAGACGCGTTAAAGTTTTCTTCAATGCGATGAAGCATTTATGGTGAAGTGGATATGGTATTGGTTTGAGGTTATGACCTCAGCAAAACGTCTTACAGAAAGATTTTTGGTGTTTTGTGAGAATATTATATCCATTCTCCAAGATCCACAAAGTTCGTGAAACTAAATACTCATTTTCAAGTGTTTTTGTCATATATAAATACAGGCTGATCAAAATTACAAGACTTTCCCATAGCTGGTAGCAGACACTCCAAGACTTGACCAACTATATCATTTCCAATCCATATATTTTCTTATGCCACTCTTCTATTAACTGAGTTAAATGCACTCCTTATTAATTATATTACAACTATATGTAACCTAATTAAATAATTAGACATTTGGCAGTATTAGTTTTCCTTTCATCATACCTAATTGCTTATGCAGTATTTCAATATATTCTATGAAACATTTTCAAGGTTTGATGTCAGACTGATAGTTGAGACAAGAATGTAAATGTTACATACACGCGTTATCTGCTATATATGAATGTTAAAATAGGATTGATGAGAAATACTTATTGCACAAAACATTAGACCGCTTTAAATGGATTTTATATCTAATGCTGTTAATCTAATCCCGTTATATCGGAGATAAGCTTTTGGATTAACTCACTGCATAATGAGATTATGGCCGAGTCTCTTTCCTTCATATTGTTTAGTCTAGAGAACTAATGTATTCTTTGTTTGGACAGCAGTGATCCTTTCATTGCATGTTTTGACTGGATATTGACTGAACATTCTCATTGGCTGTACTTGACAGAGATATCCTGCTAACTAATAGGCCATTTTTATCATGGAACGTTGAATTCTTTGTTTTTAATAATTCTCATAAGTTCAGTAACAATGGCTTCCATATTTACTTAGAAAGCATTTTAAAATGCTTTATAATAAAATAGCTTATTATTATTTGATTTAAAATAGTTAGAGGTTAATAATAGTGTAAAACAATTGATTTCTTATTTTTTTGAAAAGGTGCTATTTGCTGACTCAGTGCCAGACTTTTTGATGTTAATAGACAATATTTGTTTAGGAATATGAAGAAATCGATTTATGCTGTAGTTTATTACACCCAGAGGACCGCGTAGTCCCTTATCTCCAGCCATAAAGCCTACATAGTCTATATTTTCAGATCCTTGGAGTATTGTACCTAGTTTATTATGTGGACATAACATAACCAAAGCATTGTGTCTAATTTGAGCCTCTCGATTAACGTACAAGTTATATTCATCAACACTTACGTCTCAACAATTTAGTTTTATTAGTAAATGTTTCAAACACCTGCAAGAAATTTAACATTTGTTGCCTGTATTGGTTCACCACACCAGTATCAGATATGATGTTCAGTTTCTTTCTATCGTGAATAAGCTTTCATGGTCTGTATTTGTCTTGTGAGACCGTGCTCAATAAAACACATGAATAACTTTATCCTAAACCAAGCTCTCCCTAATTCAAAGAACTTGCGATATAACTACTAACAGCAACTTTAAAAAGAATTAAAATTATTTTGGTAGAGTTTTTTGGTAATGGTCTTATTTGATGCCTGTCTGTCTTCAAAATGTGTCAGCAAGTTTTGATGTCAACTGCATCAATTTTTTGCCTCCCAGGCCAAAGAATAAAAATATTCTCAACATCTATTTGAAAACATTCTAGTTCCGTTTGAGTGCTTCGAAATGAGATAAAATAAAAACCTAGACAGTATTATCAGTTTGGCATCAAATTCTACGTGTAGCGACATCAGTTAGTCCACCTTAGAACGGACTAAGCAGCACTGAGAGCTTAGGCAGCGTAAATAGTGTTTGCTGCCTTGTTCAGTCAACTATTGTGGTTGTTTATATTCATTTTATATTTCCTTTTTGTTAGGTGTAAATACAAAAACACTGCGTGAAAGAGTACAATGCTTCCAGCAAGCAATTAAAGCAGTCAATCGATGCTGTGAAACAAGGTATTGTGGTAGAAGTATTATGCTGTTCAGATAGCTTTTGGTTCCTTAGCAGCAGGTATAACACATATCCTGGGGCTATATTGCGATCTGCACTCATGTGATGCTATTGCTGTGACCTTATGAAGTGTTTCTTGTGGGAAAATAACCTTTTCTTTCTCAGTTTTTGGTACAAGCCAGCTACAAAATATATTAGCATTGCCAAGAAATATATCAGAGTATTACATAATTGTTGTATTATTTTATTTCAAATTTTTGCCACCCCATCTCCCTTCCCCCCCCCCCCACCCCCCCCCCCCTGCACTGCTGTCACTGGCTCAACTATTTATTCATTTAAATTAGCATCAAATTATTATTTTTCTTTACATTCTGCATTTATTGACTCGTGAAATTGCGGCAAGATAAAAGCTAAACAGATTGGGTGAGTGGAACCGTGTCATTAGCCAATCAAACCTACAGGAACTTATGCTAATATTTAGAGTAAATAATGGTTTATTGTTGAAGGGGGCGGAGACTAAATTGTAAAGTCACAGCGTTAGGCTAGCGTGCCTCAAGAACAGTAAACAGTTGCTTTGCCTGTTGAAACGCGTTGATAGCATAACTGGTGGCTCGCAGACAGATAACGGACGGAGTATTCAGCTCTCCAACATTCCTCATACATCGCTGTATCGGACATTAAAATAATTCTGATTAAGGTGAGTTTATTGTTGATAATATTGTACCGCATTTATGGTTTTAGGAATCAGCTTTTTATCAATTGACAAATGCAAAAAGTTCTTTAAAAACCGAATATTCTCAATTACTGCAGGTTTCGGCATAGTATAACAGGAAAGCTAACTGAGTGGGTATACAATAGATCTTTTGTTTACCTTTCTGGTTTACCTCATGAAAACAATCTCAAGTCTGTTTTTCAAACAATGCAGAATGTGGAACGCTCTGAGGGTACAGAAGTTTATAGTCATTCTTTGGCACTGGCTCAGAAGATCTAGGAAAGATGTTTTCACCGATTCAATAGTTCGTTTACTGGTCACGTGCGCGGTGAACAACATCTGTTGGAACTCTCTGCTAACAATCCACACATATGCTTGCCTCACATAAATCTGTTCTTCTCATCAATTTTCTATTATCTAACGTTTCATTATCTAAATTAACAGGCAATTTGAAAACATCAATAGAACTCAGTACTTTAAAATTGAACTTTGGTTTGGGTCTTGGTTACAGTGCCATTGTTGGAGGAGCCAGAACATAGAAGTCGGACGACATGGCGCAATCGTTACTATTCAATAAGTTTTCAGTTACTAAACTTTTTTTCTGAATAGTTATTAGAAAGTTGTACTAAGGTGAACTATGCTGGTTGTATACTCTCCGCTGACCCCAAATTTGCTGTTATGACCTTTTACACATGCTGGTATTCATTCGACCAGAAGTTGTTGTCCATCACATAGTTGGCACTTTGCCGTAAAACTGCTTGTAAGCTATTTTTTATGACAGCTTTAATTGCAGTAAATAGGAAAAAGCTAGCTGGGCCTCAGTGCAACCGCAGCAGGGAATGTTGATAACATCGATGAGTTTTCCATTCGTTAGAGGCTATATTATCTAAAATCTGCCTCGCTGCCAATATGATGCCATCAAGAGTTACATATGATTCTAATCTCCCCCATTAGTTGGGTTTAATAGCCTAACAACTACTGCGGTAAAATGCTTCATCTAGCAATGCCTTTGTTTGTGCCAGTCACAGCTCATAATTTTTATTAAGAATGAAATCTTTGGAAACATATCCAGTCAGGAGTTTTCAACGTCACTACAACCCAATAGCTTGGCTCCAGTTTTGTTTGCCAGTGACTTTCACAGTTTGCTAATTTGTCTGACCATTGATGTCGTCTCTGTTAAGTACGCTGTCAAGTACGCTGTCAAGGGGCCCTCAAGGCTCCCATATTGCTTGCTATTACCCCCCTTGAGGCATTTTATGTGCTCAGCAAACAGCAGTGAAGTTATAAGAAAGAAACAAAACCTTTTTCAGCTGATTGTAGCCTTTACAGACCACCCATGAGCAAGTTCAATAACTTGCAACATGTTATGTAATCGTATTAGAACAATATATCAGCTAGCATAAACCCAAATTCCGCAATTAATTAAACTATCTCATTACTATAATAATGAGCAGATCCCAACCTATTCAGAACTGAAAAGAAAGAGAGATAACTTCCGTTCGATTTCCTATTAGCATTAAAATGGCTGGATACAAGCATTTGGCTAAATCTAATAAGAATAAATCATTTATATATTAAATATTCCAACCGAATGTCATCATTTATTGTGCTAATGGGGGTGTTAACACTGCAAGGCTTGGCTAAACACACCTTTGTGTCGCAGCAGAGATACCGCGCCAGCTGTTAGATGACTCATGTTCAGTATAAAACATCGAGATAATATTTGCATTGTAATAATAAATGGAGCCACTCCTATCTTGTTGAAGTTATAGTTACCTTCAATAGGTATTTGACCATGCGTCTACTATTTCAAGCACTTTTGGTATCTTTTCTTACCATAATTCAATTTGTTCGTACGAAGTTGTTAAATTTATGGTATTTCATAAACAAAAGGTGTAGAGCTTCCAATTGAAAAGGCTTTTACATATAGCCCTGTGTGGTCACTGCTTCTACATAGTTATTGAATACTTCCTGTAATAACATTACCCATAATCCTACCAATCCGTGTGTCAAACTATGAAAAAAAACAATGTAGGATCAACTATAATCCTAAGGACATCCTATTGATCTCGTCTGCGAATGCGTGACGTATATATTTTTACCGAGGGTTGCATTAATTATTTACTGACAAACTTTGGTGACACGCCTTCTTTAGTTAACCATTAATTTTATAATTTTTCAAGTTGAAAGTTTTGTAAAACCAGGTTGTTTTGATGAGAAAAGATCAATTTATTTAACATGTTTACTGGTTCCATGACAGCCAGTGTACTGGGCTAACCACAGTTTATGCGGTGAAAGAGATTGCCAGTATTTGGAACACGTTACAATTTCACACCCACAATAATGTGAGAAACAATTGCTAGAAATTTATATATAAGTCCTCCCACTCTCTGTTTAGTCATGGGATTGTATGAAAATATCATCAATTTTGATATTTTCTACCCAAATACGTCACCCTTGGAAATTTCAGGATGTCATGCTTTTCCTTCGGTTGCTACTATTACATCAGCAAAGCTACGCTGGGCTGAGCATTCCTCGATGTTTGCTCTACGACAAATGTCACAATATTTTATGATTTAACCAAATATTTCTTTTGACCTGTTGATACCTACATGTAGCTGTCATTTCTATTGCTTAGGCTACGCACCCAGATGATGTGCAAGATGACATCCACGGCTACTAGAGCGCAAAATGGAGAAGCCAGAATGACAATTTTAAAGCGTCTGCTGAAGGACGCATCTCCAAAGAACCCCACTTACATTCTGGGAATAATTGTAGCTGACTTTAGAGCCCAGAGTTCTACAGAGTTGTCAGTAAGTTTATATTCCTTTCAATACCAAAGTTTGGTCTAGTCTACGGTATTGATTCGACTTAGAAAAAGAACTATATAATAAGAAAATAATTATTTTCTCAGTTCTATTGCGGTGGGTTTTCTCAAATGTGTCAACAGAGCAAGAAAGAGATCCTTGATGCACCCTATTAAAATAGTTGCCATGCCATTGTTCATTTTTTCAGATTTTATCAAAAATAGGTGCTATTAACGATGATGTATGTTAGAGATTATGGGTGTGTGGCTTTCAACTCACACCTATACTATATTTACACATCAGTAGCTACCTAACACTTTTTTATATTATTAAACGAAAAAAACTTGCGGGTAGCAACTAATAGTTTTTTCTTTTTAGGTTCGACACGGCGATGAAGTATTCATTTTATTTGAAATTAACGATTGGGCATTTGCCACATTTCTATGCGACAGCAACAAGAAGGGTTATGTCCCCCTGGACTTTTGTGAAGTAATCAAAGACTTTTATGAAACGCCCCAACCATCGACAACAGCGCAAACACAATCCAAGTAAGTAGTTACCATATTTTTGCTTAATTTCATTTAATCCCATTTTCTAATTATAATATTTCAAATACCCTGCACATTTCCGCTAGTCGGTGACCGGCCGCTACTAGGTGCATCTGCATTAATGGTTTTCCTGCCAACGCAGAAGATTTGTACCTGCGTATTTGAGTGTACATGCGATGATTCAACAAGGTTCGTACCTCGCACTCTTATGTCACCAACTTCCAAAAATTGATTAATTAGTATTTAACTGAGATGATGTCTGTAGACTCACTCAGTTCTATCCTCGGCTACTAGTTGAGACTTGTAGAACAAGCCCCACCTGTTGGTGCATGTAAACTGTCTGAACTTGTTGGTGCAGCGCTACAAATTTGGTTTTTAGCGCTCCTAAACAAAGCAGGCCGTTTCATTATTTTGTATTTTAATAAAAAAGATGAAGGCCTGAGTTGGTCTTGAACCACCTACCACCTGGTCAGTAGTGAATGTCCCTACTACTGAAGCCACTGAGCCACTTGCAAACACTTGGTAAAATAACGGCGATATTTGACCGAAAAAAAGGGAAATTTTGCATTCAAATGTTTTAAACCTAGTAATTAATTAGTGATATGATTTCTTCGACTGGAAAATTGGAAGTAGCAGTAAAATACCTCCCTACAATTACCATGTTAGCACATGATATGCTACGCCCTTCTGTTCTATTCTTATAATCTACGGCACTTGTTCATTTGCATGAGTCATTCTTTCAGGCAGCTATCTGATATGAGTACCGTCAGCAGGTGTTGAATAGAGAAATTGTTGTTTAGGCTTTGATGTAGTGGCGTGAGCCAGAGCTGCGTCGAGTGTTTGATCATAGACTGATCACTGAGTGCCATTGACCCACCATAACTTAATTATAACAGGGCTCTATTAAATGCGTAGCTAATGAACACAAACGGCCATTGATGAGACTGAACTGAGATATGTGTTTACAAACAATGGCTTCTCTATTTCTTAGCCGAGCCAAAATGTGCTTTTCTTTGTGTACATAGTCAACTGCCCTGTCTTAACCTTACTCGTTATTTCCTTTCAGATGTCTGAGAAATTCACTGAAAGTTGAAGAAGCTACAACTTCGCAAAAACTTAAGAATGTTGCAGAGACGAATGTTCGGGAACTGGCTTACTATGAGACTAAGCTAAAAAGACATTCATCCTTCAAAAAACCTCTATATGCTGAGCAGAAAGTCACAAGCAAGCACAGAACTGATCTTAAAACTGATATATTTCATAAAATTGAGCATGGAGAAGACGATTTCTCATCATGCTATCAGCAAAAGTGTAATCTACCACACTGCAGCAGTCAATTCAGTAATGGATGTACAGAACTCTATGCAGAGAAAACAACTCCAACAAAGTCACATCATTCAAGTATAAGGGCAGATTGTTGTTGTTGCTGCGAGAAAAGGAAATGTCGAAGCAGCAGACAAGAGAAATACAACAATGTGTTGGATTATCTCAGAGATTCACAGCCGGCTGATAGGTTAGTAGAGGTGTATTACTAGTTAGTGAGTGAATAGTGTCTGGGAGATTCCAAAATAATTAAACAGCTGGCACTAAATTTTTATTTAATCAATGGTGAGTCGACTAGACCAGTGCATGGGTTGTGCTATGAATGAATTGGTTGTTGCGGGTAGGTTTGTGGTTATTTGTTTGATCTATATCCTTAATTTTTCACTGTTGCCAATAGCAATAATAATTAGGGCTGCATAGAAAACAATTAAAATATCTTTGGTTTAACAATTAAAGTCTTTGAATGAATTATTTCTCTTGTGAGTGCATGCACTGCTCGTTGCCAACTTTACAACTTTTTGAGCTGAAATGTAATTATTTAACCATTTTGTCAGGATAACTTTCTTGTAACTAGTCAATTCTTATGGGAAAATACTGTAAGGCCAAATTAATGATGTCAATATCCCAGCATCATACTGTACTAAGCTGATGTCAAAAATTGGCAGTGCTATTGATTCTCTTGTTGATGTCAATTTTCTTGCTCAGCAAATAATTTTTACGTTTTAAAATTCAAACCCACAAACTAGAATGTGACTGAAAGTAACGTTATCTGCTTTTGGTAAATAGAAAGCTTTCAATTTTGTAGAATTTTTTGGCATAATGCCAAGCAAGTGAAAACATAGCTTGTAGTTGTAACTGTCACAATCTATTTGAAGAAAATTTAGTCTAAAGAGAGAAATTTCACTGTCTAAGTTAATCTTGGTCACAAAAAGTGCTACAGTGTTAGAAATTTCTCGGAAATATCACATTTATACAAATAATGATGAGATACCAGCTCAGGTGTGCTACTATCTATACCAAACATAGACATTACAAGCTATCGTATCATCTAGCACGTGTTCCCTCTATGCAACTACTTGTCAGCATCTTGTCTGTTTGACGAGTCCAATTCCACCTGCTGGCATTGTCTCTGTCAAAATCAGTTAGCATCAACTTTTGTCAAAGTGGTTTGTTTGAAAGAAACCATATCTCCCTCGGCACTGTATGCATGTTATATGACAGATAATTGGAGATGGTTTGACTTGTATGACATTTTCTAATGTCACCGGTGTACCAAACACAGCTGACATATGCAAACTAGACAATAATGTACACTTGTCTCTCCTCTAGTGAAGTTGTCTGCTCATGTAATAAAAAGTGATTCTACAAAGTTTGCATTTATTTAATTTCAGCCATTGCGATGACAGTGAGAGTGGTTTGGGAGATAGTGAGTCAATTATATCCTTTAGTGATCCTCATACAGGTCAAACACATATAGACCTCAATGACATGTCTACACAGACCTCTCAGGTAAGGCAACTCAATACAAAGGGGAGATAACTTCTAACTATTTCATTAATATTCACTCTTGGTTTGTATAAATGCCCGCGACTTTTTTTTATTTATTATCCTGAGTTTGGTTTTTAGAGTTTGGAGAACCTACAGAAGCAACTGGAGCTAATCTCAGCTGACTTAGATCAAGCAGCAAACAAATTACAACGTGACAGGTAGGGTAATATATAATGACTTTATAGCAAAAACAAATTCTTGTGAGGTTAACTTTTTTAAAAAAGCGTTTAGCTGTTCAAACAGCTTTTCCTATTAAGAAATTTTTTCAAACCAAAATAGTTCAGTTTATACGGTATTTGCAGGTCACGCAAAGAAAAACTTGACAATGCAATCAACTACGAATACCAAAGTTCATCTGATGACTCAACAACCTCCTCGCAGCCTTCGTTGGACTCTCTTCTGAGTGACCCAATTGCTTCAAACACCCTCCAGAATAGTTCTGAGTCAGAGACTGATGATACTGATCAGGATAGCAATTCATCCTTTGACAGAGAAGATTATAACACTGTGAAACGTAAAACAAGTAAAACCGAAGAAAAAGCAGAGATTGCCAAAATAGAAGCCTCCGACAGCTGTAAGCAGTTTAGCAGGTTAGTTAGTTAAAATTAAAATTTAAAGATTAAATTGTGATTAATATCGATAAACAGCTTTCATGTTTGTATATTGTTGTAGTGAGGTACCAACTAGGTCAAGGTCTGTCGTTACTCAACCAATGAAATCACACATTCAAGACCGACGGAAGCTTTCTCTTCCTGTTCTAGAAAACGGAAAGTTACCCGACCAGCTAGAGCTAACAAAACTTTCTGCTACAATCAAAGAAAAACTGAAACCAACAAGAGATGAACTATTACACTGTCGTACATCAAATTGCCATTTTGACATTGTAAGTTAGTTTTTGCGATTACACGCACAATAATTTGTTTTCGGCGACTTGAAATAAATAATATATATTTAATTCTTTGTTACAGTCGAAAACAGTAGAAGGTTCTAATGATTGTGCCAAGAATATTCCAAGTCCAATCACAATAACCTCTCTACCAACTGACAATGCTCCTGCAGATAGTCCCTCAACACCTCATTCTGTAGAGATCAAGCAGCGTAAAATGACATTGCAGTGCATACAAGAGCAATACATGAAGCTAGAGGAAGCTCGGTTACTCCATAATGCGTTGAAACATCTCAATGATACTATGCATGCCCGGGAGCATCTAGATGCTCCTAGTTCATAAACTGGGTGGCTACTTGACTTTGACATTGGAGTTGTCATTTCATATAGTAGCGGACAACTCCAAAATTACAAATTCCGCAGCCACATTATGTGAATCAGGATCAGTATTACAGCCATTTATGTCATTTCTAAATTTTTCAGAAAGTAACACAATCAATGAAGTCATGCATATGATGTACAAACTTGACTTATCAAGTATTATAATTTTTTGGAACACAAATTTCCAATTATTTGTAAATATATTTATATATTGATTTAAAAAAATAATTGTTTTTCTCCATTTGATATCATTTTGATGAGCAAAAAAGTATTGTTGTCAAACAGAGAGTGGTTGGGGAAGGAACCGCCAGCTGTGATTAAAGTAAGATGGAGGAGGTATTGTTCCGTTGGCCCCACTCGCAGGTGCTTGGTTAGCCTGTCTCAGACAAGCTTGTCTGAGACAGGCTAGTGCTTGGTATAAAAAGTTGACATGTAAGTAATCACATTGAAGACAGCAAAAAGCTGCGTTGTTTGAACCTTTGAAAAAGAGTTGGAGGTGACAAAGTTTATTCTTTAAATTACTAAAAATATCTAGTATGTAAACTTGATCCAAGAAAACATAATTTACCAACAAGTCAAGCTAATATAAAAGAAATATAGTTCAGCAAAAATTCTTACCTACTTGGGATGTCTAATTGTTGAAAATATGGCCTATATGCCTTTCTACGTTATACCTCTTGCCCATAAACATTTTTTTAAAATGCTAGATTGTCCTGCAAGTTTCGCACTTCAACGGTATTTATTTTTTTAATCTTACTGTAACATGTCTCATTGGGTAGATGATTGTGGAAAATAATATCGTAGTGATAGATAATAGTTGCGCTTTCTTGTGATTAGTGTTTAAATACAACTCGGCGCAAGCAAACCGCCACGGCATTACTTATTGTGAGATGAAATTTGCTTAGTTAGGGAAGTTGTTGAAGTAAGAATACTTTATTTATATCAAGAAAAACTAGCGATGAAGTGAATATAGAAAAAAAAACATGCTGTTAATCACAGCACAAGACTGTCACAGGTTTCAACTCCGTTTAATCAAAACTTTGCATACATATTTTTTATAACTGCGCAGAAAACTTTGTTAGATTTTAATTACTATTACAAAGTAAATGACTTATCCTAAATGACATTATATCACTAACATAACCCTTCTTTCAATTTCCGTTATCCATAATATCCATTTCACTCTAATACTTTTGCACTACTACATAAAAAAAAAATTGGGCACTTCCTCACTATACTGCCTCGCTTTGTTTGTATGATATTATTTCCAAAATAAAGATAATTTAGTAAAAACTCAGATCATCGTGCTAGGAGTTATTTACACATTAAAAGGACAAATCCTAAATTACTTGATACACGGTGGTCGTGACATCATATCCTATCGAAGCCTTGTGGGTCCGGTCTTTTTCACGTGTAATAGCCATCTTGGGTAGTCGAATTTTTTCCGCGCTCTGCAATTTTTCTAAAATGGTGAGAATATCACTTGTTTCCTTCCAACCTGCCACGCTCATTGTAAATTAGCTATAAATGATTTTTATCATCACAAATACATATAGCAGTAGTATTGATAACTTTTGTGCAAAAAAACAGAAGCTGTTTTGTTGACATTCATTCATTTCTTTCAAATTTTTTTCTTTTGCTCTTTTTTACTTTTTTGCCACTTTCTTTCATTAGTGTTGAAAAATATAGCTTTTGATGGAGTCGAAAACGTTTTTCTGCCACTTTCATTAGCATTATTATTAATATTCATTGTGATGATAATTAATTAATAACTAACAAACATTTTCATTATTATTATAATAATTATTACTATTATTAGCGTTGAAAAATATAATTAATTAATAATTTTTATTAATTATATTTTTCAACGCTAATAATGAAAATCATAATGTTAGTTAATTATTATAATAGTATCATGATGAATGTTAATAATAATAATGCTAATAATGAAAGTAGCAGAAAAACAATCGTTTTTGACTTCACCAAAAGCTATATTTTTTAACACTAATGAAAGAAAGTAGTGGCAGAAAAATAATGATAAATATATATAATAATAAAATATAGCTTTTGAACGATGATGAAGTAAAAAATCGAGTGTTAGAAATAATGATAATAATTATTATTGATCGATGATAAATATATATTATTAATTATAGTAGTTGTTACAGTAATAATAACACAACAAAGTAATTAATTAATAAATTATAGTTCAGTTTTTTTAATAATGAATAATTATAATAATACAAAACGACATTGGTATAGTTAGCTATGGTGGTCAAGTATTAGTGGTGCAGATGTGTTGTAGTAATAATATTTAATTTTGGTTGGTGGGCTTGAAACGTTATTTTTTGTTTTCATTGATTGACTACTTGAGACATTTATTTGAAAGACCAATTGTGTGGATGATAATAAAAATAAATAAGAAATAGTATTACCTCGAATCTTACCTCGATGATTGTAGAACACTCTAATAAGAAGCCCTAGGGCATATAGGGGAGTGCCTCATATATTAATCATTTGTGAGCAAAAACCAGTGGTTTAGGCAGGGGTAACAGCATATAGCTATCGTTAGGGTTGAGTATTGGGTGGCCCAAGCCTCAGGTCTCTAACAGTCCTGGGCAAGAAACTGTTGTGGTACAGTTTGGAAGAAGCAAAAATTGCTGTTGGTTCTCCCCGCGTAGCAGCTCTTGTCACCATGGTGGCGTTGGCTCGGTTGTCGATGACCTCGTCGTACGCTGAGGATAGGGCCTCATGTCTTTCTTCATCAGAGAGGATTCTCATCAGCAAAGAGAGTCTGTGTTTTTTTCTCCTGTCTTTGAGGGGCTGGAGTTCTAGTTGGGAGCGGGCATCAGTTAAGCCGCGCCTTCCTTTTATGCCTTTGACAAAGCGTATAGCCTTGCTTTGTGTCAGCTCGATTTCTTCTGTTGTAGGGTTGTCAGCTGGGTCCCAGAGAGTGTCAGCATACTCTAAGACAGGCCTGCACAGACTGGTGTATGCCAGCAGTTTGGCTTTCTCTGGGGCATTGTGGAGAGCAAACTTTATACTTCCTAGGACTTTGTTGGCAGTATTCACTTTGGCTGTGATGTGTCTGTTGAATTTTAGGTCTGACTGAAATGTCACACCTAGGTATGTTGTTTCTGGGACAGACTTAAGTGGGACACCGCCCAGCGTGTAGGTGGGCGGCACTCTGCTGTTGTTGCCAAAGATTATGACTTCACATTTGGTTGTATTGAAGGGCATCTTCCATCTTTCAGACCAGTCATGAAGGGAGTCAATGTCGTCTTGGAACTTCTTTTCATCGTCGTCACTCCGGACAACAGAGTATAGCAGAGTGTCATCTGCGTACAGACTAACATTGCATGTCACTGATTCAGGTAGGTCATTAATGTAGATGAGAAAGAGTGTTGGCCCAAGGACTGAGCCTTGGGGAACACCAGATGTAACAGGCAGCTGAGAAGAGCTAGAGTTCTTGACGACAACTCTCTGACTTCGATCTGTGAGGAAGTCCTGTATCCAGTTCACTATATGTGGGTCAATACCTTGGATCTGTCTTATCTTCTGCATGAGTAGGTTGTGGGGCACCTTGTCAAATGCTTTTCTGAAATCAAGCACAACTGCGTGAGTGCTGTGTGATTGTTCTGCGGCCCGTACCAGGTCATGATATGTGGAGCACAACTGGGTCTCGCATGAGAGACCTCTACGAAATCCGTGTTGTCGGTTATAGAGTACAGAATCTAGGGTTTTGTTCAGCTGGTGTAGGACTATATGCTCGAGCATTTTGCACGGGATGCTTGTAAGTGATATGGGTCTGTAGTTTGCTGCTTCATCCTTTGGACCTTTCTTGTGAATAGGGGTTACATTTGCGGTCTTCCACTCCATAGGGAGTTTGCCAGATTTCAGCGAGGCATCGAAGAGATTGGTGAGACATCGGGCAGTAGTGTCTGGATCTATAAGTAGCTCACATTTCCTAATCTGGTCAGGGCCGGGGGATTTGTTGTTCTTCAGTTCATGGATAAGTTTCCTGACACCGTCTGTGGAAATGTCTGTGGGAGGCGCAGCAGCTATGATCGGTCGGAGATTGGAGATGCTCTCGTCATGGCAAAATTGGTCTTTAAAGTATAAGTTTAGTGTTTCTGCACATTTCTGATTGTTGTCAGTTACTGTGCCGTCAGGGAGCTTTAGGGTCATCAGAGGGTGACATTCTTTCTTTGATTGACGTAGATGTTTGTAGAAAGGCTTGCTATTTCCTTTCATAAGCGGTTTGCAGACCTTGTCCACAATGTATTTCTGTTTCATTTTCTTGAAGACTTTCTTGTTTTCTCGCCTCTCTTGCTTGTACCGTGATAGATAGAATGGATTGGCACTGCGCTTGTACTCATTGTAGGTTCTGCGTTGCTTTGTGGTTCTTTTCTCTGCTTCTTTGGTGAACCACGCCGGCTGGTTACTGGCTCTTACCCAGATAGTCTTTGTGGGGACTGATTTATCAACCGCACTTCTGAAATGAGATGAGAATAGTGGCCACATTTGGTCGACATTGTTCATCTCGGAAAGTTGGCTCTCTACTCCTTTCATGCAGTCTTCAAACTTCTCGGTGTCTGCATTTCTATGGATACGGATGTTGCGTTTGCGAGGCTGAGGGGTACTCTCTTTATGGTATTCAGTGATAGTGCCTATACTAGCTGTGACAATATGGTGGTCACTGAGTCCGGGAGCTACAATTTGTGTTGAAGTCACTGAGTATGGATCATTGGTGCATATAAGATCTAGGGTGTTTCCATGAATGTGAGTCGGTTTAAGTATCACTTGAGAAAGATTGTTCTCGTGAAGCGTATTGATGAACTGATTGTGTATGTCTTTGTACGGGGCATTGGGCTTCACTCTACCCGTGGCCCACTCTATTCCTGGCAGATTCATGTCACCCACAAATAGCAACTGGTTTCTAGGGTAATTGCAGTTGATGCAGCTTAGTATATCATTGACTTTGTATATGTTTGCCATCGAGACATGGGGCCTGTAGTAGCAACAGACGAGGAGTTTAGGGGGGATTTTCACAACGATCATCTCTTCCCCGAAGGTATCTATGTTTAATTCTGAGGCTTGTAGGTAGCTTTTGGTAGCAATAAGGACACCTCCTCCATGAATGTTGCGGTCGTTGCGGAAGAAATCGAGGTTGGATGTCTCAATGATGCTTCTGCTGTCAATAGAGTTGTCTATGTGTGTTTCTGTAAGGCATATTATGTCAAAATCTTGTGTTAGAGCTACAATCTCTGTGTTTTTGCCTTTGGCTGATCTTGTATTTGCAAGAAACAGATTTAGACTTGAGTGTTTCTGTTGTCTGAATTTTCTGGTTTCAGTTTCACCCAATTCCCCGACTCTTCAGTTTTCTTCTCAATAGTCAGGCTTCTGATTCTATATTCTGTTTCCTCACCTGTAGATTGTCGCAATGTCCTTATCTGTTGTCGTAGTTGGTACTCTTTGTCACGGGTCTCTTTGTCTACATCAAGCTTGCAGAATATTTTCTCCTGTCTAAGTAAGTTGCAGTTCACTCTCTTAAGAAAATCCCATTTGGATTTTTCATCAGAGAAATGAAGTTTAACGGGCCTTGTTTTATCATCAGTTTTCTGGCTGAGGCGAATAGCAGACTCTGGTGGGTTTGTGCTTTTGAACATCTCTCGTTTCATGAACTCTTGCACCTGTGCAATAGCTGTTGTTTCTGTTTCTTGGAGTCCATAAAGAATTGCATTGTTCTTCCTGGCCTCTTTATCTTTCTTGTCCAGCTCTTTGCTGAGGATGGCCTGTGTTGAGGATGTGACGGCCAAAGCCCGTTTGACATTGTTCGCCATCTCCCCTTTGCTAGCCACCTCTGCCCATGACTTCTCTATCTTCGTTACCTGTTGAGTCGTTTCCTTTTGGTATAGCTCAATCTTCCCGCCTAGATTGGCTATCATCTGTTCCAGGTTATGGAATCTCTTCATATTTGCAGTGGAGTCTGACACTTTGGCACCATCAAAGTTGGGAAGACATGTGTCACAGTACCACTTGACACCCTTCACTGCAAGCTTATTTGTGATCATAGTGACTTCAGCCACCTGTAGTCCTTGACATGTTCCATGGTACCATTTCTGGCACATGTCACACTCAATCCATTTGGAAGGTAACAGCTGTGTATGCTGTTTTCCTTGTTTTCCTGTTGAGGTTGTTCCCCAACACTCCTTGTTACTGCAGGTTGTGCAGGTTTCATCTCCAGTTAGGGCTACATCTCCATTGCTGCCGTTGGAGGAAGAATTCCTCTTTTGGGCTGATATGGTTCCCACATCATCATTCGATGGCATAATGAAATGTAAAGGAAAGCACCACTGGTTTTTAAAAGGTTTGGTATTGATTTGAGGCAAAAACTCCCTATTAGAGTGCTAAATCAAAGAGGATTTCGTGCAGATTTCTTTAGAAAATCTTTTTTTCCTCCATGCTGGTCTCGACCTTGACCTTCTTATTGGAAAAAAGCTTACAAGAAGGATTATGATGAATAATAATGAAAACCAACCACCAGTACCACTACTATTGAGATGGTCGACTAGTTAGTAACTAATAATAATGACTATTAATTATTCTTGTATCAAGTTGCTGCTGTGCATTCGTCTTCAATCATGTAAGTGGCGAACTTTAATTTTTGACAGTCCGGTAATATAAATCAAATTTTGTTTCTTGCAGGCTGCGCGTCCTTTGGTATCAGTGTATGATGAGACAGGAAAACCTAATGGAACAAATGTTCAGCTTCCAGCAGTATTTAGAGCACCCGTGAGACCTGACATTGTTCGACATGTGCATACAAATGTCAGAAAGAACACCCGACAGCCTTATGCCGTTTCAAAGGGAGCAGGTATGTTACCACAGAATTTTTTAAGTTTACTCATCCTTGTGTTATGATGACATTTCGGTCCGTGTTTCTGAATCAATCAAGATGCAATCTACCGCTCTGACACCCGTGTCATTGCTATTAACAGCTTGGCTGGTCTGTGTGATGAATGCTCCATTGTTTGTATTATACTTCAGGTCACCAGACCAGTGCTGAGTCCTGGGGTACTGGACGTGCCGTGGCTCGAATCCCTCGTGTCAGAGGTGGCGGTACCCATAGATCTGGTCAGGGAGCCTTCGGTAACATGTGCCGGGGAGGACGCATGTTTGCTCCCACCAAAACCTGGAGGAGGTGGCACAGGAAAGTGAACACAACGCAGAAGAGATATGCAATCACCTCCTGCATTGCTGCATCTGGAGTGCCTGCACTTGTCATGGCCAAGGGACATCGCATTGAGCTAATGCCCGAGATCCCATTTGTCCTTGATGACAAAGTTGAGGAATACAAGAGAACCAAAGTAGCATTTGCTCTGCTGAAGGCTATTGGAGCTCGTCCAGATATTAACAAGGTTGGTTAGTTGGTGATATTATATAATGAGTTGTGTTGGAGAGTTTCTATGATGACACTCGGTCCGTGTTTCTGAATCAAGATGACCTTACCGCTCTGAGTTGGTGCCATAATGTTGTATCGCTGTTGAAAATGTGACATGTAATTGATTGTCAATTGTTTGCTGTCTTGTGTTTAGGTATACAAGTCTAAAGCGCTGAGGGCTGGTCGAGGTAAGATGAGGAACAGAAGGCGCACCCAGAGGCTTGGCCCACTCATCATTTACCACAAGGACAACGGAGTTGTTAAGGCTTTCAGAAATATCCCCGGAGTAAACACTATTCCAGTCAGCCGACTGAACATCCTACGACTAGCACCCGGTGGTCATGTTGGACGATTCTGTATTTGGACTCAGTCTGCCTTTGAACAGTTGGATGCCTTGTATGGTACATGGGATACACCCAGCCAGCTAAAAAAGAACTTTAAGTGAGTTCTGTCTGTCACTTGTTGTGGTATTTCATCTGTGTGATATGATGACATTTCGGTCCGTGTTTCTGAGTAAAGATGACAGCACCGTTCTGATGCACCAAGTCTTGTTCATGTTATTGGTAGCCCCATTGATTATGTGACCATCCGGTTATTTTTGTGTGCCTGTGTTGTAGTTTACCTCAGCAGATCATGTCAAACAGTGACTTGGGTCGTATCCTCAAATCGGACGAAATACAGAGCGCTATCAGACAGCCAAAAAAGAATGGCGGGCACGCAGTTCTCAAGAAGAACCCATTGAAGAACCATGCCATCATGGTCCGTCTGAATCCCTACTCTGATGTCACTCGTCGTAATACTATGATGCAAAGCAAGCTCGGTGCTTTCAAGCGTCAACAGGCCATTGCTAAAAAACGTGGGGTTAGTATCTTAGCTGCTCATTTCCATGCCAAGTATAGGTGTGCCGAAGCTCTGTATCGCACTGTTTCTTTTCTAGTTATTAATTGTTCGTTTTCCTTTGTTAGTTGTCTGCTCCTGAAGATCCTCGTGCCAAGAAGCAGATAGTTAAGAAAGTTGCCGGTAAAGTTAAGAAGGTTGCTGCAACCAAGAAAGGCAAGAAGTAAACAGTTTTATCGAGCTGCCAGTCTGTCTAAAGTTTACAGTAGTTGAGTGAGAGTTGTCCTCCGCTGCTACTACTACTACATTCGTCTGCTACTACTACTGCTGTCGCATTGCTGAGCCTTGGTGTCACGCTAGCAGTCACTGAGCTCATAGCTCAATGGCCTGTTGTATAGTGTGTGCTCAAGTGCCAAGGGGGTGCATTGCTCCCCCTTGCTCTGCGTGGCCCTATTTCATGACTCTTTCTAGACTACTGTAATACTAGTGACAATTGTGCTGCCAATAAAATTGTCTATCAAGTATTCTCATGGCTAATAATTCAGTAGTATAGGCATGTGTGATGTAAAGTATCATTGCAAGTTACTACCTTCTAAATGCTGTTCGTTTCCTGCAATGATGGCATCAATGTAGTGATCCTATCCATAACAATTTCCTGGATGATAGCTGAAGGCATGATTGGCTAATGGTTGTGTTTGTCGGGACTGTTAGTGGTTGAGGTTTTACGTGGAGTTGGGCTCATATTGCCGAAGTAGCAATGGTAACAATTTAATCAGATATCACGACAGGAAATTGATAGCCAGTCATGTCTGCAATAACTGCTTGTTTCAAATAACTAGCTCAATTGCACAATGCTTGGCTGTATATGTTGTACAATCTAACAAGTTCTGTTGCTTTCTCACTGAATGTGTTCTACCTAGGCATGCATGCTATCAACCTGTCCTTGCACTTACTAAAACATTTCAACTCCAGTCCTTCACAAAATTGGGTGCGATGTGAATATACCAGTGATTGGACGTTGAAAAAAAATGAGCTATTACGTTTGCGTTCGCTATGTTACCAAATTTGGTCGAGATAAAAATCTGATCAAGTTGCCAGTTTTCTCGTGAACCAATCAGGCTAGTGGCAATCGTTGTCTAGAGCTGGCAGATCGTAGACACAAATAACGCAAAATAACACTGCACAGCTGAGAGCCTTGCTTGTAGAGAGTGATTCACCAATGACGAGCGTGTCCAACTGGAGGCATTAGTTTCTGTGATTTCTCTTTTCTCAATAGCCTTTGATCTAGTAAGTACACTCATTAGCAGATTACTAAATCGCTAGGTTATGTCGTTGATTTGAATGTCTTTAATTGGTACCTGTATGATCCTTTCCTTTGAATGTTTCTATTCCTGCCGTACAACCTCAATGAATTCCTCTAAACCGCATTTTAGCTGCTTGTTCTCATTATACCTGCTTTTGCAGACAATACTAGCCATTTCCAACTATTAAATAATGTGTGCCAAAAGTATTGTTTTAAATTTTAACTTGCTGTTAAACAGGAGATACCAAGAGGCAGATAACCCCTGGAATCAAAGCTGGGGCGAGTCCCACAAAAGTGGTCACCCCCAAACCAGTGAAATCAAGTGAACCACAGATAAGTCAGTCTTTGCGATCAAAGAAAGAGGCGTCTGCTCAGGTGAAGGATCCAGTGCGCAAGCCTGTGGTTGATCCCATTTCCAAAGCTGCTGCGCCAACAGCCAAATCATCTGTAACACCACAAGCCAAACCGCAAGAAGGTTCTGGCAGCCGTCCTATGCCGGCTATGTATTCTTTGACCAAGGCTTCCGCAGCGCCTGTTCTGTCAGTACCTACTGACCCGTATGAATCTGTTCTGTATTCGACATCTGGCACTTGGGTTCAACAGGCACGGGAAGTCAGTCCAGAGGTTACAAAGTTTTGTGAGTTGACATACTTTACTTGACACTTGTGTGTACAACACCAGCCATGTTGTTTTGGTATTGGCTAATGTTTACATTTACTGGTGATCTAGTTATTTCCTAACTCTATGCTTATAACAGGAATTAGCTTCTCACTGTCGACTTGACCTTGAACTTGTAGTCCTCTTACCGTTAAGTTAATTTTTCCCTTTAGCTTCAGCTACTGAAGTTTCATTTTGCTCGAAATACCTCTTTAGAAATCAAACGTTAATTTTTTTTTGAAACATATTTTCGTCATCTTCTGCCCAATGCCAAAGTTTGTATGCGTAAACAATGTCTTATTAAAGTACAGCTTGTTTTTAATAATATTAATAGAAAATCTCTATGCAACCGAAGAGTTTGATTAATCAAACTTCTTGGTGCAATTGGTTACTGACCTTTTTTATGAAAAAATTCACTTATTTTGGATCCAAACCCAAAATGCAGCTTCTGGAGCTGTGGTAGGCAAATACAATGTTTCCAGTCAGTGTGTTACATAAACTTATTAAAATTTATTTTTATAAAATGAAGTGCATAATGCGGCGTGTACATATAGCAATCGCTTGACAATGGGGTCCCGGCAGAGTAGTTTCACTTTACCGATGCAACCAGAAGTAGCTTAGTCGATCATTGAACCTATCATTAGAAATCACGACTTGCTGGACTATTATTCTGATGTGAGGAAATTTGAGCAAATAATATGACAAAAATGATGTTGTTGAGAAAGCTCAAAGAATCAATAAAGCTCTTGGAAGTTCCTTTTTGAAAAACAATTGGTTTATTCAGTTGAAAAAAATAATTAAATATCGTGTTCACGGGTAGAACCATAGTTTTGTATTTTGAGTTTAATTGAGCTTGCCAACGTGAACTTATGAAAGCGCGCCCTTGAACGATTACTGTGGTTTGCTTTCACAGTGCTGTTGTAGTTTTACAATTTATGTTGATGGCGCATCGTCAGAAATTATCAGGCGCCGTGAATAAAAAAATATTTCTTTAGTAATTATTAAAATGAAGTGACTTTTGTTTTAACAGTATTGTTGGTGGAAAGTGGGCTTCCGGTTTCCTTGATAATAGCTCCGCACAAAAGTCTGCCGGGACCCCATTGGGCGTTTTCCTACATTTGTCTCTGCAAAAATTGCTCAAGTAATCAGTCGCTAGCATTTCATTTCGAGTTGTTGCCAGGTTCTATCGAGATCAAAGAGCCCCAGCTGCATTCTTTCCTTAATCGCCATGTCAATCACTTTATGTAACCGTAGCTTAAGTTTTGATATTCTCTTCAGTAGCGGTCAGCCAGCAAGAGCAACTAGCTGCGGATCCACAGGCCTCAAGGTCAACTAAAGGTGTTGCTGACTTAGAGCAGAAGAATGGTGGAGCCATGAGAGATCAAACTGACAATGTTGTTAGTAAATCATTTCAAAATATTATCTTCGTAATGATAAAAGGAATGTTGATGCTAATTATAATGAATCCTGCAACACACCTTTGTTTAGAAGTCAATGTGCCGTTGGTCTGTGGGAACAAGCTATAACTAACCCTTTGCTATCACTCTTGTACTAGATGAGATAAGTGATATAGCCAATTTCCCTCTAGCTATTTGCTTGGTCATTCAAGTTCATTGCGATGTCGTCTGATTTGTCGTAGCAGGCTTACAGTGCCGACTCCAAAGTAACAACAATGGAGGAAGGAGAAGCTGAAGAGATGGTTTTAAGCGAGTCTCCTGTCGGTTCCCTGTACAGCTCTGTCTCCTCTGGCTCCACCATGTCAGCATCTTCTCGCAAGAGAGGTACTGATATTTTTACCTGTAACTGTTTACTCTCTTGAATTTGTATCTGGAGTGGTCGTCTCTCAGAGTTTTATGTTTGCAGTTGTCTGCTCATTTTTTTCCTGTCTGTAGTCGGGTTTATTTGTTCTTTACCACTAGTTGTGTCACTCTATTATTGTCATTGCTTTTTGTCTGCTTTCTTATTCCTTATTCAACAGTCTTATCTGCCTTTAGGCGTTTTGTCCTCTGTGTTCAATCTGGTACAGTAGTTGTGCGCTCTTTTAATTTTGTGCCGCAGTTATTTTTCAAGTGCGAGTATGCGGGTGCTTTAGACGGTTTTCTTTAAATACGCTTGTAGAAAAAGATGATTTTCTTTTTGCTCATTAACAGTGGTCGTTGAGGAAGAGATAGCTCCAGAACTACGTGAATTAGTGGCCTCAGAGCCAATGGTTGTCGAAGAAGAGGAGCTCTCTAGTAGTGGTGGAAGTGTAGAATATTCCAGAACACAAAAGACTGAGACCGAGGAAGTAATTGAGACTGAGGTGTGATATAATCTTTGAAAAGTGGTTCTTATCTGCCTTATGCCTAATGTACATACAGCGATCGTGCTAGCGATTTTCCGTAGCAGTAGAGGAAATCCCTCCCAAAATTGCGCAGCATTTTACTATATCCATTCTACAGGCGATTCCGGTAAAACTTGCTGTGTCAAAGCATAGCCTGCAACTTATTATACGATCATTGATAGATTGGAGCGCCGAGATGTCTAGACACGATTCGAAGCATTTGCACATTACGATTGGCTGATCCAGGAATTGGCTAGCGAGTTTTTTGATCTCGATCAAAGCGCGGCGATAACCTCAAATAAAATGCTAGCGATTGCTTAGCGATTTTGCCGGAAACAGAAGTTGCAAAATCGCGCAATCGCTAAGAAAATCGCTTAGCGATTGCTACATGTACATGCAGTCTTATCTTTCATTACACGAGAAACATGGTAGAAGAAAGATATCCGCTCAAAGGATCGATTATTTTCGATTTTGAGACATTCACGGCTGCTTAGTGGCAAAAGTGCTATTGTGAAGGCTTAAATGGTCAGCATAATCTTTGGAATTAGTTTAAAAAAAAAACTGGCATCACCATAGTTTCGTATTACTGGCTTGCACACTTTTGACAAAATAAATTAATACTGATGCGCCCTGCTTGTATAACCACAATGTAGTAGCATAGTATAAATGGTTAGAAGAAAGGGCGCTTTGTCAGTATTATACGTCCCATACATATTCAATGCTCACAATTGCTTTGTTGCGTATTTTATAAATCTAAAATGATAAATTAGGACCATGACTTGAAAACCAAGTATTTGGCATGTGACAATAAATAAAAATTTGGCTACATTCGCTGCTAATTGATTATTAATGTTGTAGTTTTTTACTACAATGGTTAATGTTATTTTTAATGTAAAGGTTGATTTGTTTTTGATTATAATTACATGTATCTAATGTTTATTGCGTAAAATATTACTCATCATGTTAAGTACCAAACTTGTGGATAAATAATTTAAAGATCATTTAATATTAAAATAAATAATAAACCGCAAGTGATAAAAATAAATAATAAACCACAAGTGATAAAAATTCATAGTAGTCTAGTCTAATCTTTTGGTTGGGACGTTGAGGCGGTTTGTTCCAATTCGTGATAATGGGATTTAACCGAAACGTACAGGCATTAATGTTTTATCCTATCGCAGGTTGAGGAGACGGTGACCATGATGATAGTGGGTGTTGTGAGGAACCCTGGAGATGAAGAGGAGGAAGAGATGTCGATGCAGGAAGCGGTAAATGCTGGTATATTAGACCTGTCACAAGGGCTCTACTATAATACTCAGACCAGAAGTTCTATTCCCATGGTGGAGGCCATGAGCTGTGGATGGATTAAGGTTAGAGGCTATACCATATTACGCCAATCAGGAATTTGTTGCAGTTGTCTGCTCTTGTAACGATAACTCCAATGAAAATGTACTCATTTGTACCTATTGTTTGTGTATTTCCTTCCTTTGCCTTGTTTCTTTACTGATCTTTGATATTTGTAGCGAGACGTCAGTATATACTAGCTGTTACGGTACAAGTGTCGACTGAGAGATAAATTTGGCTGCTTTACAATTTTTACAAGCTCTGTTTTGATTAACAAGTCTAAAATTGAGCCAAATTTGTCTCCTCCGGCTGATTGGTTATGTCAACCATGATTGCATTCCATGCCTTCCATTTCATAGCGATTCCTCCGCTAGCCATCCCGCTATTCTATCCAATAGTCTTGATTCCAATCAATAGCCTTTGATCCTTATTATTAACCAACTTCATGCATTGTTTCTAGAGGAGCAAGTTGTCTGTCCCAATTCTCTCTATCATATGAGGTTGCATGATTTGTTGAACGTTTGTTAGACTACAACTGTGCGGTAAACAATGAGATCTCTGCAGGGATTGAGTAGTAGTTGGCTCTTGGATAGAATGTAATAAGTAACTTATCGATTAATTGCAAGTCCTGAGGCAATGATGAGATGTCATTAACTGAAACAAAATTTGATTTATCGTGTTGTAGATGGGGCGAGCAACAGTCTCTAAGACAGAAGAGAAAGTCAAGTCGATGGGTATAATAACTATAAGGACTACAAGGGACACAACTCCATACACTGTCAAAGGTGCAACACACTTTTCTGTGATAATCATTTAAAATCTATAAAAAATATTTATTTAATAATTAAACGGTGTCCTAACTTGTTAATAAAACTTGGAATATTTCGGTTTTTGTACTTCGCTAATTCAAAGGGTTTGCATTCATGATTTTATGTTGATTAGTTTTTACTTTTACTCGATTTTTCGACGGATTCATAAAAAAATATCTGAAGTTGTCTTTTCCTACCGCGACGTTTTCCCCGATTCGCAAAAATAATTATAGTTAAATTGTCATAGAGAAGACAACTCGCGAAATTAACTTCCGTCAATAATTTCATCCTGAAGGGTAATTGCATTTCCATATAAAGGGTAAACAACTCCCAATTCCACTGCTTGCTATGCTCTGTAGGTGCAACCAACACTCTAACTGGACATATGTTAGATGTTGAGCAAGCAGCTCGTTTGAATATATTGGATCCAGTGCAAGGTACCTTCACCGACTTGAAGACGAAGGCTAAAATGCTGATAGGGGATGCTGTGGACCAAAAGCTAGTTCTCATAGAATATGACACTAAGGCTACAGGTAGATGTGTACTTGTGTACCTGTGGAAGTGATTATGATTGGTTAATATTTATTGTTGGTAAATTATCTACCCGACTTCATTTGTTGCAAAATTCCGTTTTTTCACAAATCTGTATTGCAGCCTCGCAATCTTCGCGGATAGGCTATATTCATAAATGTGCGCTGCAGGTACTGTGCAAGAGGAGGTAATGAAGACATACTCAGTGCATGCTGTTGTGGACCAGAGGCTAAGAAAGAAGCTACCTTTCCATGAGGCTGTGGCACAGGGTATAATAGATAAAGCTAGTGGAGAGTATGTGCATAATGTGACTGGAGAGAAGATGTCTGCTGAGGAGGCTATAGAGAAAGGTGCAGTATATGTCTATGTATACTTTATGTCTATGTATACTATGTCTATGAACACTAGACATCTATGTATGTTATATGTTTATGTAAACTATATGTCTATGAATACTACATGTCTATGTATACCATTTGCCTATGAATGCCATATGTCTATGTGTCCAATTTCAGGTTTCATCAAGGCCACGCTGACAGACAATCCCAAAGAGCTCTCATTGGACAATATTGGCAACAAGACAGCAGAGCGAGGAGCAGCTGCCATCAGATCCAAACTCTTGAATCCTCTGAAAGCACTTCGGGGCTTGAAGAAGTGATTTCCTGGTTATCGTTAGCTTGCGTTACAATAGATTATATCTGATTGGATGTCTATGTATACATCCTGTCTAATGTGCTGACGGCAGCATTTCCTTTCACCATCTGTTGAAGACACTTTGCCCAGTTGAATGACTAAACCTGTTTGAATCTGTGATTTGTATTACTTACCTCACAAACGTTCTGATTGGCTGACGCTGCCTGCAGGTATTTATTCAGTGCCGTTTCGTTTATGCAAATGCTTCAATTGTCCTAAAAATTGACAATCAAACAGACCAAAATAATCAGACTTGTTTTATATTATATAGTTGATATTTATTATTATGCGTTTCTATGAATACTGTAGTTTGTGGAATGATGTAGAATGATGTAGTGTTTGGGTCGGATTTTATTTCTCTTTACAGCAGTTTTTGCTAATAGTTACTACTTTTTACAGCTTTTTTGTCTTTGTTTTACATACTTTTAGTTGCAATATTTGAATAAAAACTTTTCTGGAAATAGCTGGATCAGTCCTACAGCTCACTGGCTGCATCTGTCTTGTGAAAGTGCTGTGAGACCGTTTTATATTATCTAAAAATATATTATTTAGTTCGACGACCATTTTTAATCTCACTTTGTGAGATCAAAGGGGCTAAAAGGTGAGAAATTTTTTTTTTCTGATTAAATTGATGCAATATAGACTATTACCTTGCATTTACAATCTTTCAGCTTTGCTTCATTTGTTCATAATAATGTTATTAATGGTAGTATGTGTCAAGGTTATTATTATCTAACTTTCAATTGACTGCTGTGAGCTGAGACTATTTTTCTGCAGTTTTTCGTAAAATATGATTATTTAACACAAATCGTCGTCAACGATCAGGTTGGAGATGGATAACGGTTAAATAATATAATGGTGATCAATTATAGCTTGGATGTCACAAGTCCAAGGGGGTTATGAAAGTTATAACTGATCACCGTTATATTATATAACCATTATCCGTCTTTCCTTATATGATTGTTGTCATCATCTCTTTTTCCCGTTTGTAAATGTCACAGCTGAAACGAATCAGTGATCAACATGTGATTTTTTTTGAAAAAAAAAACAATGCATACCATTTGTGGTGGTGATCATTGTTGAAATACACAAAATATTTCACACTTCATTTAAAAAAATACAGATTTCGTAAATCACAAGTTATGGATGAGCTTATGGTAGCAGAGGATGTGGTTGATGCGCTTGAAGCCGATTCTATCGAAGGAAGACAAAAAATTCACAAAATTTCTGTTTGGAGTAACTCTGCCAATACCAAAAATACAGGTTAGAATAGATAATTATTTTTTTAGCATTTGTGAAAAAGTTTTAGTGCCAAACATGCGATCAAAATTTTACTTTCTTTGTTGTTATAGAGTTATCTCAATTGCCTGAAAATGTCTATCAATCAGCACAGAGTTTAATAGAACAGGATGTGCCATTTGAGGAACCCAAAGACTGTAAATACGCTGATGCTCAACGAATGAGTACAGAAGAAATTGCTACAGGAATTTTAACGCAAATGGTTAATCATGTGACTAGAGAAGACCTCCATGTGACAGGATACATGGGAGAGCAGGCGAAGGACGTGACACGAGATCAACCCATGTTACGTAGAGAGAAACTAAAAAGCAGCCCAGCGTAAGTGTAGATACATCGAAAAGAGCTTTGCTATAATTATCTTGGGGAGTTTAAACTTTTTGTCGTTTGCAGTGATTGGTTTAAAAATGTAGACAGTGAAACAACAAATCATGTAGTTGCAATATTCTATGTTACTGCGAGGAATGCTTACGGAAAACATTTTGTTAATTACTTGCATATGAATATTGTTAAAATGAACAAATAAAGGTAAAAACGTTGACACGAATAAATGTCGGCCAAACAACAATGGACATAAACACTAAGGCTGTGATTTAATCGAGTTATTTTTAATTTCCACAAAGACTAATGCTTCATGCACATATCGCGATTGTGCTAGCGATTTTGCTTAGCGATTGGGGAAGTCCCTCCCCCAAATTGCACAACTTTTCACTATTACCCATTCTTCAGCGATTCCGGTGAAACTCGCTGTTACAAAGCATAGCCTTCAATTTATTATAGGATCGTCGATAGATCGGAGTGCTGAATATGACGAGACACTATTGGAAACAAGGATAATTTTTTTACGTTGTGATCGGCTGATAAAGGAATCCGCTAGCAATTTTTTGATCTCAATAAAAGCCTGGCGATAACCTCAAATAAAATGCTAGCGATTGTTTAGCGATTTTGCAGGAAACAGAAGTTGCAAAATCGCGCAATCGCTAAGGAAATCGCTTAGTAATCACTATGTGTACATGTTTAAAGTTTGCCAGTTCGATGATTAAGAATGAACCCACCATGATGCAATCCCATGCTGGCAATTTTTAATCAAAGCAGAGAAATCTGAATTATATATTGGAGCTAGTGATAGGTATCATAGGAGATTAATTTTGGAGTTAATCAAGATCAATAAAAATAAGATTAATCTTGAATAAATCTCTTAACCACGTCACGACCTTAATAAACACCTCCTAGAATGATTTTCGACAAACACGCAGTAAATGTCAATTATCCAATAAGCAAAACTATTTCGATGTCAATTGAAGGAAGTGGCAACATTCATTCTCAGCGTCATATGAAGTATAATATGTATTATTTCAAAGTTAATTATTGGAGTTGTCTTCTTTGGGCAAAAGTTAGAAACCATTGTCAAAACAATAATTTTTGTCGCCGGAAAAGAACATCGACATTTGTTGGAATGAACATTGAAACATGCAGTCTGTTGATGTAGATTCTAGCTAAAAGGCGCCTACATTCGTGGCCATCTCTTTTGATTCTGTTCGTTTATCTAATCTAGTATAAAGTATGTGGCACCATCGATCAGCTATGGAAGCATCAGCAGTGCCGGAATGGAAAGTTCAAGATCATCTGAGCAAAGTGTGAAACTAAAAAAGGTAGAATCTATTGAAGGTAAGCAAAAAATATTGTTTTTTATTAGCCTGAATGTCTTTTGAATATTTTGTGAATAATCTTGAACTTTGTGCGCAGGTACTGCGAAGCAAAAATCTGATTGGGAGCACAGATGGAAGTTGTTAGGTTTGGATGATGATGTACATGAACCTGCGACTCAGTTGACGGTAGATCATACGCACACACAAGTTACTAAAATGAACGAACTAATGGCTGGTTTGAACTTGGAAACTACAAGTTCAAAAAGTGCTACGAAATCATTACAAAAAAGTGTGCAAAAACTAGATGAGTTGGTTGACAGTGGGTTTGAGTGGCAAAGTCCAATTAGCTCAGTAATTGAAATAAGTACGAGTGAATCAATGCCCGATACAGCTCACAATTTCTTAAATGTTGATGACTTCGAGTCGAAAACAGCATTGCCAGAACTAGACCAAAGTTTGTTTACAAATAAATTGGGAAAAACTGAAGCAGTGGTAACATCAGATGAAATCTACCTCAGTGATGGAGAGGAGGAGTTTGAAGATTCTGTACAAGATTTATTTGAGCTCAAATCAAGTTTTAATGCCTGGGAGAGTGGACGACAGGTTGTATATAATGACGATGATAACGACCAAAATGAAGAGTTTTTCGATGCTATCTGTGGATGAGTAAACGAAAAGTGCAATTTCACTCATAGCGCACGAGTTTTTAGAATTTACTGTAACATATGCAAATATTTTTGTTTTTTTGTTGTGGGTATTTAATGCTTGGTTTTTTTTTAATAAAACTAATGAAATTGAATAACTATTACACCTATCACATGAGAAGACAACTCCATCCTTGCTTCATCTCAAATTGTTGTTCCTTATTCCTTATACAAGTATCTACACTATACAAAGAGAGTAGACTACCCTCGTTGCATAACGATCCATAAATGATCCAAAGAGGGTATACCCTCTTTGTATGATCGTATTTTGCATTATGGAAGCCACTTCCTGGTATTGTTTTACTGCATTTTTGCCCGTGTGACGACGCAACTTCGCCCGTTTTTTTCCTATCGGTTTCATCACAGTGATATAATATTATATCTATGGTGGCTCCTTAGTCCTTCGAGATCGACTTAAACTCGAAAACGTTTTCGTGGGAGAACTAAATAGTGAGTTTCAAAAACGAAAGCGTGAGCAAAAACACACTGGTAATGTTGGAGTTTTACAGTAGTTACAAAAACGCGCATGGGTAATTAAAATAAGCCAATAGAATATCGAGAAATTTTGTCACTCTATTGGGAGTGCAGCCGCGCCTGGTAAGTCTGTCTTGTTGTTGCTGTGAAATTAGTATCAGCAGTGTTGTTGTAGTTGGTTATTATTTTTTTCAATGAACAAGATTTATCTGCCTGAAAGAAATGGGCTTTTATGAATTATGAAATTTCTTTCACCACTTCAAATTGTTATTAATGAATGAACCATCATTTTTGCTGGCAGTGGTTTCAATCAAAAAATAAATTTTAACAACACACTCAGACTGAGACTCACAAGCAAGTACCAGTACGTACTACTACTTCCTACTAGACTAGTAGTAACAGTAGTATAGATAGTATAATAAGTATGTATTATTATTTTTATTAGACTCACTTAGTAACAAATAATAATTTGAATAAGTTATACTACTACTACTACTACCGCTGCTAATAATAATAATAATAATACTCTACAGCTACTGTTACTACAACTTATTATTATTATTATGATGATTATTATTATTAAAATAATTAATTAAAATAATTATTGTTGTTGTTGTTGCTGTATTAATTATTAGTGAGTTTAAAATTAATAATACTATTTATTATTATTACTATCTATTATTATTATTAATAATTATAAATTTTATAGTCGTAATTATTATCATCAGCTAATAATTATTATCATCATTACCGATGATTACGATAGTAGTAGTTTGATGAATAATAATTATAATATATTATAATACTATTGCTCGATACGCTTTTTTTCCTCTCGGGCTAATTTCTGTTTTTTCTGCGTGCATCAAGATCATCATCATTGTTGTGTTGGATTTAAATGTGCAGACAGTAACAAATCAGTTGGGAGTGCAACAACAACTAGATGTTATTATTATTGCCACAGTATGGTAGCGAGACAACAAATGTTTCAATTGACCAACCAACCCTGCTACTTAATGTCACATTTGTGCTATGACTTATTAAAAAGCAGCGGCTTCTGTTCTTTCACGTTGGTTTCACTTATGTTAAATAAATCCTATCTAAACTATGGTGGCTCATAATGTTAGACGGTTTCGTTTTCAAATCGTATGAACGGATTTGAAATAGTCCAGACGGTTTGCAAAGCGTTTTTTACATTGAAAATAATGGGGTAATTGTAGTCAATTAATCCAAAAAACTATGCTTAAAAACGGGCTTTTGGCTGTAATAAATTAATCGTCGGCCTCAGCAGTTGAGGGATTCATGCTATAAAACTGTATTTCCTGTCTAACGATTGTAAATTCTGCAAACCGTATAGTTGTTTTGCAAATAATTCAGACGGCTTAGAAATGATTCAGATGATTTAGAAAATTACAAACCGTATGGATGTTTTAGAAAGAGTATGAACTATTTACAAACCGTATGAACTACTTTGAAATAGTCTGAGCTGTTTTGAAAAAGTCTAAACTATTTTAAATTATTTGGAAAAGTTTGCAAAGCACATGGATTTTGAACCAAAAGCGATCGTCATCATTTTATTTATAGCCTCTATACAACTTTATCAACATAGACATAGATCAAAAGACAGAGCAAATTAATCAACTGTATAAAATTGTTGTTGAATGTAATCTCTAAAATTTTATTTATTTAAATTTATAATTGGGTTGTATTTATTATTTAAAACAAGTTAAAACAAATAATATATAATAAATAAAAACATATCATAAATGTAATGTAGATCTATGATGAATAGAGCAAACCAGCAAGTCGGCTCGGATTTTCCAAGCACACAAATGATTTCACAAAGCGTTCAGAAGTTTTGCAAAAGTTCAGATTATATCAAATTCGTTCAAACGGTTTGGAAAGCGTTCAGATGTTTTAAAACGCAAAACACAAAACGTTCTGAGCCACCATACTAAACGGCTGCTGACATATTCTGTTTAACATTACTCCCATTAGAATACAAAGAAGTTGTGATACTCTCGTGATGTTTTTGACATATATTTACAGAGGGAGTGCAATACAGTGAAAAGAGGAATCTTTGCATTGCTTCCTGTTTTAAAGCTATAAAAGCAAACCTGGCCTAAAACAAGGCCCTAGAAAATAAAAGTGCAACAGCTTGATGCGCAATGCTCCAACAAGGTATGGTTTATATTGATATACATATGCTAGTCCTAACAGTGATACATTTGACGAAGCATGCAAGGTTAAACTTGCGAAAATCTCACAAGTAATATCTCATTTTTAAAATTTTGGCTGTGTGTCAGATTAGATTTTTGTATCATCAAAAACTTACACCCTCTTTCTTTTATCTCACACTTCCTCGATGCGTTTTCATGCCAAAACAAAACGTTGAAGTCCACACGTTGCCTGCTTGCTATTGCTCTCAAAATGAATTGTCATTGCCAGGTCAATTTTTCAAAGTCAATTGGTCGTAAAAGTTTTTGAAACTGCAGAAAAGATAACTGGGGTTTGAACCCGAGACCGATGACATCATCGTCAAGCCCAGTGGACAGACCCCAACCAGGCATCCCTGATTGATTGTGAAAGTTTACCTAGCGAACAAAAATATTCATATAAAAAGAATGGCCAGCGAAAATACCATGTATTACTCATAACCTTTTTTATGGTAGCAGGCAGTGAAAGCTTATACTGAAGCAAGCAAGAAACCTCACGATGTCCAACCATGCCTCACCCACTTCAAGTTGAGACAAGAAAGTTTGTGTACAATGAAAACTAACAGCCAGCAGCCTACCTGTTGCAACTGATGATGCCTGAACATCACAAATGGCCTTGGGATAGCGAAACAGTCTAGGATAATATCAGAAATTCTGCTTTTCATTTTGGTAGTGTGCATTTAAAATTGTGTTTAACTTGCAATGTTCATAATCTCTGAAAATGCCTCATCCCATCCATCATTAGTTGCATGTAAGGGCAAAGCTTCAGTGAAAAGATGTTCACTTTTGCTCGTTCGTTACGTATGTATATCAATTATATTATTATTCAGATGTAATTTTTTTGCCAAAAAGTATGCTGCATGTCACACTGCAAATTTCTCTGTTATTGCTTTCATATGTTGGTAGTCGCCATATCTCTAATGTACGAGGAAGTCGTGCAAGGGAAGTATTGATGAAAATAGGTGTTTCACAATTTGTATATCATCTTCATCCTATTATAATTATCTGGAATCCACATAATTTTTACTTTTAGAATATAATATCAATTGTAATATAAGGTTGATGTTCTGCGACCCAAGCTTGCAATATGTTTTTATGCTCATGTTATGCAGTTGCCACTATTTTGCCACCTTGAATATTTTTAATCAACTTTGTATAACAACCAACTTTTTTTTATTTTTAAAATAATATTGTTCTAACTGCGCATGTTTTTATGTTTTATTGATTTAATGATGCATATATGAATTATATGCTGAGAAATAAAAATATATTATCATAAAATTTAAGCATACAAGTTAAGGCAGACAATCACCAACAAAACATTGAAAAAATCTATTTGTCAACCAAACGGTTACATCATTATTCTTGCCAATATCAGTTGTGGAAAGAGTACCACACGCTAGCCACTCTCAACAGTCATGTAATCAAAAATACTTTTGGTTAAAAAAATCAGTCAGCAGAACTTTACGCACTGTATCTTCTCCATCATCAAATAGGGTATCTGTCATCTCCCATACTACAAAATATGCAATAAATTGCGTACAACGAATCGAAGAAAATTCAAAATCGGGACAGAAGTATACAGGAACTAGTGTTCTAAAAATGCTTCTGCAGGAGTTGCGACCTCCTAACGCATGTGGAAATAACTTCAAAAGACTAGCAATTGGCTCTATTATGGACTAGCAAATCATGTATTGCTTATGTGAAGGCCCTAGAGAACGAGTCAACATAGCTAATAACTCATAAGCGGTCAGGAGTTGTTTTCTCTCGAGTTACAACTGTCAGGTCAAGCGTACAATGTAATAGTGAGCCCCTAACAAATAGCTTATGGGTAGTTAAGTAACGAAAGTTTTCTACCTGCACAGCTTTTGACTAATGATTTTACACTACCAGTTTAAGATCACTGCAATGGCTAATTCATTGCTATTCTTTTTAATCACCACAGCGGAAACTCTAGGTCACATCAATTCATCACTGCAAGCTCTTATTAAAAGGCTTTGGATGCGTACTTTCAGATTGAAATGTATTTTACAAACTTATAGGGAGTTGCCCTCTTCCCACTGAGGCAATTCCTATAAACATAGTCAGCACTGATCTCCACGCAATTTTTTCACAAAGACACGGCAAGTTATATAGAGCTATAAAGCGAGTTTTCAAAATTTTGGTTTGTTCATGTAGAAGTGGGGCTTCCCAAATATTGGCATTGTACAGAGACATTTGTGATCGCACAAATTCAGATCGCAACAAATTGCAATTTTTTTGGAGCGTTTTTTTTCAAGTCTGCAATTTTTTACCTCTTTGGTAAAGTCAATATCACATATAAGTTGGCCTTCGCATGACAGTGTTTCGTGATTAAAATAAAAAAAACCAACGAATGACTTTTAACAAAAAAAAAACAAAATTTTTTAGATTGAGAATTAAGTAAACAATAATATTAGCTTACTTTTGAAACGAAAACCAACTACACTGCCAGAATTAAAGTTTTGGCATTGTTTTTTTTTCACAGCAATGAGAATAATTAAATCTAAAGATTCGGTACCTGCTTGAGGAAAAAATTGAAAAGCACACTAAATAGTAATAATGAAGATTTTTAAACTGAAAACTCAATCTATGTGTTTCAATTACTTGCTCAAATGCATTGTAAAATATAATAATTGAACTGCCGCTTACAGATAGTCCCTTACGTTGACCAGGCAGTCATAGAATCCCATAAACCCCAATAGATCTACTGCATTTTTGTTGCTGCAAGTTAACATTTTCAATAGTTTTACAATTCTCAATGAGAGAAAAACTCTACACCCAAAGTGAGTCTAGTCAAGCCTGGCCTATGCTCGTTAAATGACATTACCAAATACTGTTTTTTTGTTTCATGTGAAACATCAATTTTCACTTATCCAGCACTAATGTTCATCAAGCGCAGATGGTTTAAATACCTGATAATATTCCATCTTTGAATCAGAAATGTGGCTGTTGATCTTCCACTCCATCCAAAGCATAAACTCTCTACAGTATTTGATTTGTCTTTACACTTTGTTGTTTCCTACTAATTAAAATAAAGAACTGCAGTGTTATATGGTTAACGTCATTGAGCATAAATATCGATAAACTCAATCATTTAGCTGATTTCGCACCAGCGATAGAAACTAACAGTCAGGATTGATTGAACATACAAAAGTATGCGCCAATAAGACCAGCCATTCTCAACATCACATCACAAGTGATTTACTTTGCCAGACAAAGCAACAAAAAACCTTTAACTTGCTGCCAATGCCAGCTAACAAATACTATCCACCACCCTCAATTCGAAGCTCTAAGGTAGTTTTTTTCAGGTAATAATAAGAATTACCTACACCTAGTTGCAGCTATGGCATTACAGCTAAAAAAAACTTGCTTTCAAGTGTTGACTGTGTCTGTTGATTGAGTGGACTTTGGCAACTTACTGCATGCAGCTAATAACTGTGATTAATTATAGCTAAATAGCTAATCATATGAGGCGCACAGTTTTACTAGTTTCTATGCTCAGCACACACAAGACGAAGTTGGTGGGTATAAAATAGGAGGTAACTTCATACACCATGCATATCACTCTCAAACATAACTTTTCAGCTTCTGAGACAATAATCAACAGGTTGAGATGAATTTTTCAGGTCATGTTTTGAGAACATAATTCTTCTATTATTTCAAAACTATTAAAATTATTTATGCACAAGGACTTCAAACAAACTGAAACTATTCTCTATTTGAAATATATGTGCAAACATTACAATAAATAAACACTAACAACGTGCTAGGACGCAAAGCAGAACAATTGCAAACAATTATTGGCATGATTGTTTCAGCAAAAACATGATCAATAAATTTTTCTCTTCTGAAGCTTTTGTAGGAACTGGATTGCAACAAAGCTTATAGTTCCACATTTACTAACATGATTGCGGTTCAGTCGTAGTACATAAGCTGCTCATTACGTAATCAATAAATTTTTTATCAAACCTAACATACGCACTATAAAAAAAGCTTTTCAACCACAATTATTTTAATCAGCACCTCATAAAACGTATCTAAACTGTAGATCAATATTATGATCAACTATTTTTAATTATTTATGAAAAATGTGCCAGCTTTCTAAGTAACTGTATAGTCAATGTTTGTTATGATCCTTAATACAACTTTCTTCATATATGTCCAATAATAATAAATACCAGAGGGAATTAGAGCGAAGAAATACAGAAATAAACAACGGTGGTTGGTTATGAAAGCAAACACTTTGAACACAAGTTGACAAACCAGAGATGAATGCCTACTATGGAGCAAAAATATTTCAAAGTTTGTCAAAGAAGTGAGTTGACCCTCACTCCTGGCAACATGTAAAATACCATTTCAACTTCCGCTTCAGAGTGTAAACACCCGGTGAATCGAAGGTTGTAACGATATTTTACTTCTGAACTGGAATGATTTTTTAATGCTTGTTAGTCTATACATTGAAATGTTGTTCTTGGCAGTAGAGTATGCATTTAGTCTGGGTGTTTCAGCATTCATCTTTAGAAGTATCAGCACTCATTGAGTAGGTTTGTATGCATGCATTACAGCATTCATTCCTGTCTATGCTTATTCGAATATCTTCAAGTGTATTATCCGTCATCATTATTTCGCACCTAGTAACTTATCAAAATCAACACAACTTTCTGCTAAATTCACCACACCTGTCATACCACTGATAAGCACCTACGAACTGATAATTGCGTGTTTCTTAAAACTTTTATTACTTCCTTATTTATTATGTTTTACTTAACACAAGAACTACACCGAGTAGTGTACATTCATAGTAGTATTATATTATATATATATATATATATATATATATATATATATATTATATGTAGTATTATATTATATATACTAATACAACCAAATAAGTAATAACAACAAATACCTTTTAGATGATCAGCATCAAGAACGATATTAGAAAGACTACAGAACAACAATTAACACAATTTCAATTACTAATAATAATTTTATTAAATAATAATTAATAACCAATTAATAATAGCAAATACTTGAAATTGATTCATTAATAAATTATTATTAATAATTACTGATTGATTTGTCTATGCAACAACAAACAACAGCAATAAGATAGCAATTACAATTATTAGTTAGGTACTGTTATTACTATAATCATTTATTCAAAATCAATTTATTGATTTCAACTGTTACTAATAATTATCATAAATAATAATAATTTATTTATCATTAAATAAAATAAATGTTAGTAATATCATTATTATTAATATTATTATTTTAATAATTACTATAATAAAAACAATGACTCACTACTGTTATTATAATAATAATAACAATAATAGTTACTACAATTATTTATTTATTATTTGATAATAATATTAATGAAAAAATCACAAGAAGAAACAAACCATTATTAATAATTTATTAATTTATTGTTGTGCTTTTTCATTGATTATAATAATAATAATTACAATACTAATTATTATTAGTGTTTAGTCATATCAACAACAATCATCTATCATCATCTATCTTCTTTCTGTTGATTGATTGATTATTATCATTATTATTATTATTATTATAAAGACTATTATTATTATTACAATTATTATTATAACATCATTATTATTATTTACTATGATTATTAATTGTTAGTATTTAATTATTAGTATTATTAATACTAATAATTAAATAATACTAACAATTAATAATCATAATAATTTTAATAATTTATTATTAATTATTATAATTTAATAATAATATTGAAGTTGACAAGAAAGGATCATGAGATGATCAATGATGAATTACTAGGCTGCTACGTTGTATCAACCATATCATCAACAATCACAACAATCTAATATTTTAAACATGATGATGTTTCTATCACTAGATAGATACGCAGGCAAATGTAAAAGAATAATATGGGGGAAAAAAAACTATTTTAAAAGGGATTTCCTAACCGGATACTGAAGGTTTACTGCGGAGCTGCTCCAAAAAACTTACCCCAATGATAATTCGTTACCGTATAAATTATCTTAGGCGCCAACCCCGCAAAAACACGCGCTTTCGTTTTCATTTTCCTCTTGAGCCTCTCTTTCGATTTGAACTCGAAATAAATGGAACTTTTATCACGGTTTCGTTTTCAACTACGCAAAACGTTTTCGCTTTCAATCCAGAGCATTTTTTAAGAATTACAGTGAAATAACCAGCTTTCCTAAACAAATAACGGCCCGTTTGGCAAAATAGCCCAAGAATCCTATAAAATAGACCGTAATTCCCCAAATTTTCGTTAATTAATTTCAAAAATGAAACCGTGAAGTTACAAAAACGTTTTCGAGTTTGAAGACGATCTCGAAGGAGCTAGGAGCCACCATATATATCACTGTGGGTTTCATAACATTCATTTAGGATTGTGTTTTCCTAAAACCACATGGCGTGCTATAATTGACGGGCTGTTCTTTTCCCAATGAGACTCCAATCCCTTGAAAAATTGCATGATCAACAGCGGATTTTTCTATATAAAGAGCTTTTTATGCATGCGATGATTGGTTTAAAAATTATTGGAACGTGATTGTTTGTTGGCATGGATAGAATAGAAAAATATTAAAATATTCTAACAATAAATTGATCAATATAATAGTTGTAATACAAAAATTATTTATGACTGAAGTAAATATATACAAACGGTTTGATCAATCAATGCGCCTTATGAATTCAACCAATCATCTTGTGCACGAAAAACTCTTTATATAGAAAAATTTGATTACAGCGGGCTTGTGCTACATAATAATATATATACTTCTTGACTTCCAATATGAAGTATGGATTTAAATACATTCCCTATGTTGGACGTCTTAACAATTTTACTTCTGACTTTTATCGTGTTATGAAAAGCTTACAATTGAATCAGGTTTCAAAAATAGATATGAAATTTGACCCGTTTTCAGGGCACAAAACTGTGGATTCTCTCCGGTTAGTCATCAACAGAAGTCTCAGTCAGTCAGTCAGTAGACTTGGTATAAGACTAGACTTACTTAATAATAGTAATAATAAGTAATAGTAGTAGTTGTTGTTAGCAGTAGTAGGAACAGGAGAAGTAGTAGTAAACTGCAGCTGTTAGTTGTTTATTAGTGTGTGTATTATTTATTTATGTAGTAGTAGAAGTAGTATATATTTTTTTCCTGTTATTAATTATTATTATTTGTTAGCTCTTAATTAATATAATTTATTATATATTATTTTATTATTAATTAATAAATGTTTATAATAGAAGAAGATGATAATAATAAAATGATACAGAACAGAATATAATAATAATTATTATTTATCTCTGGTTTATTTATTGCTTCTACATCTATCTAATGAATAATAATAATAATTATTATTATTTATTATTATAGTCTGGTGTTATTTCTGTTTTGATTGCATGGTTATTATTATAGTAATTAATTTATGATAAATAACTGTAATAATGATTTAAGTAATAACCTGAATCAGGTCCTGTGTATGCATGTCAGCGACTAGAAGCCTCAACTACTATAGATAAACTAATTATTGAATTTGTTGTAGGTAAAAGTATCACTATTTCTTTTTTACATAAATCAATTTTTTTGCTAGCTCGACAAGTGGTCTTTGTTGGCTGAATCTATTTAGTATCATTTTTGAGTGCAAACTATATGGGAGAGCTTACATTCACATAGAAAAAATTGTTTTCATAGATAAACAACCAACTTGATAGTGTTTTCTGAAGAAAAGCAATGACTAAAAGGGTTTGAGGTTGTGAGTTTTACGGTTGATGTTGTGGCATATCATAACATCATCCTCTCCTCAAGTAAACGGTGATTACACAGTAGGTTACTTACCTGTTACATATCACCAAACTTGTACAAGTAATTAATGAATGGATGGTATGGTGGCTCAGAACGTTTTGTGTTTTGCATTTTAAAACGTCTGAACGCTTTCCAAACCGTATGAATGATTGTGAAATAGTCTAAACTTTTTGCAAAACTTCTGAACGCTTTGTGGAATCGTCCGTAGACTTGGAAATTCCGAGCCGATTTGCTAGTTCGCTCTATTGATCATAGATCTACAGTCCACTTATGATTGATAAATGTTTTTACTAAACAGTTGAATTTTCTTTAAATAAATAAGATGTTTTTATTTATTAAATATTATTTGTTTTAAATAATAAATACAACCCAATTATAGATTTAAAATTTTTTTTTAGAGATTATATTCAACAACAATTTTATTTATTTTATTTTTATTTTATTAATTAATTTGCTCTATGTCTTTTGATCTATGTCTATGTTGATAAAGTTGCATAGAGGCTATAAATAAAATGATGACGATCGCTTTTGGTACGAAATCCATGTGCTTTGCAAATTTTTCCAACTAATTCAAAATAGTTTAGACTATTTTAAAACATTTCAAAGTAGTTCATACGGTTTGTAAATAGTTCATACTCTTTCTAAAGCATTCATACGGTTTGTAATTTTCTAAATCATCTGAATCATTTCTAAGCCGTCTGAGTTATTTGCAAAACAACTATACGGTTTGCAGAATTTACAATCGTTAGACACCAAATACAGTTTTATAGCATGAATCCCTCAACTGCTGAGGCTGACAACTAATTTATAACCAACAAGCCCGCTTTTAAACAAAGTTTCTTGGGCTATTTGACTACAATTACCCAATTATTTTCAATGTAAAAGACGCATTGCAAACCGTCTGGACTGTTTCAAATCCGTTCATACGCTTTGAAAACGAAACCGTCCAACGTTATGAGCCACCATAGGATGGTGACAACATTGAAACGGTTGATGCCGAAACTGGTTTGACTGACAACAACTTTGACTACCTAGTCGAATAGCATGGTTGTAGGATTGACAGAATGAAGGATATACTGTATAACCTATCTAGAGGAAATGTGACATTTGACTATTTGAACTCTATGCTTATTCGAAAACGTCATTTCCTTCCATGCAAATATCTACATAAAATGTGTAATATTTTTTGTCGTTTTCTTTAAAATGCTGAAATTTGTAAACAAAAACTGGCACCACTAATACTGAATGCGCATATAGTATAGCGATCGTTAGGCGATAAGCTTAGCGATTGCAGAACTTTGCAGCTTATTTTTTAATAGAAATTGCTAAGCAATCGTTAGCATTTTTTGGAGGTTATCGCCAGATATTGATCAGAAAAATTGCTAGCCAATTCCTTGATCAACAAATCACAAAACGCAAATGTCATCCCTCCGTCTCCGATAATATCCTGTAAGTTGCATCACCCGATCTATCTATCAACGATCATATAATAACTTTTAGGTTGTAGTTTGCAACAGCGAGTTTGACCGGAACCCCTGAAGAATGGACAGTGGTAAAAATTTGTACAATTTTGGGGAGGGATTTTGTCTAGCACAGAAAAATTGCCAGCACAATCGCTAAGGGACATGTACTTGAACATGCAAAAATTTTTATTGACAAAAGTGGAGGTAATTCCATTTACGGCACACAGCGTTATCAACAACTGCTCATAAGCAACCGAATGGGTTTGAATGTCATCTTTTGATTATATGCATGTATTCAAATCCGTAGATAGAATTGCCTACACTTTCTTTCAAGGTAAAACTTTCAGTTTTCTCTGTCGAACGTAACATAATTATAGAGATTAATATTTGAGGTTTACAATGTAAAAGTATCAATGAAAATAATAAGTATAAAATAAGTATAATAATATCTTAGCATTAATAAAGGAAGCGTAAAAGCATGACATGCAGATGACACAAAATCTTTTACTCTTTATAATAATAATTATCATAAGTAAAAACTTTCATAACAAAAGTTTTAAAGTGCAGCTTCTCGTAGAAACAGTATGATGTGGTGGTAGTAATATCAAAGCAATTATTGGGTTGAACGCAAACAAAACATCAATTAATCACTACGAGTTGAATTGGCAACTGGCGAGAAATGTGGTTATGATTAGTACACCTTTTTTTATTGTTCCCATATCAAAGTTACACGAAAAAGTATAAGAGCTTTCTGCCATATTTATCCGCTAATCATGGTAGATAAGTCCGCGTTGACAATCAACTGTGGAGGTCCTTTCTTATAGAAGGTCGTATCTCTTTCAAATCAAAATTTTTTTGTAGTATTGTTCTAAAAACTCTGAATGGTATCTTTCAATGTTGACTTCACAAAAATCAATAATTGTGCATGCGCATGAAGCAAAATCCTAATTACTGAAGCGGAGCTAGTTGGTCCAATAGAAAATTATAGAAGAATTCAGCCAAAAAAATTGGGAATGTTATTGCTGTACCTTTTTTAGTACAGAACAAAATTGGCTTGCTAATTGAGAATTTTTGGAAAGTGTAAGACAACTCCCATTGCTTATTTAATGCTCTTCGTTTAGTACATCAGGTTAGAATTAAACTGGTTCTATTCAATTAGATATATTATTAAATCTATACCTAGAGGACTGCTTGGTGGGTCAAATTAAATAGAGTCTCATAGAAAATGTAAGCAAATTGTTTTTATTTATTAAATTATTTACCTAAACGTTTGATTTCAACGGAAACTATGAAATCTAAAATCCTATCATAAAAATTCAGAATTATCATGCATGTTTTGCATCTGATTTGAATTCCAAAAGAGCATGATAATTAACTGTAGGTTAATAGAATTTTTTCTACAGGTACATCTTTATTCTAAATTTGATTTAGTGTAATAAACATTAACTAATCGTCATTGGCCTCCTGTCAAACTTTCTTACCCTGTTTAGTTGATCAGTGGCAGTCGTTGGTCTCTATACTTGCATTTGCTTGCTACCAGTATATGAGACTACAAACTTTTTATTAAAAATGTTTGTGTTAGTGTTATTCAGAACAGCTAAGGCTTCCCAACATTGTTGTGACAACTCCAACGTAAATGCAGAACAGCTAAAGCTACTCAACATTGTCGTGACAACTCCAACATAAATGCAGAACAGCTAAAGCTACCCAACATTGTTGTGACAATTCCAACATACATGCGGAACAGCTAAAGCTACTCAACATTGTTGTGACAACTCCAACATAAATGAACTAAGTTGTTCAGTCACATTATTACAAAGAGAAAGTTGCGATATAAATAGAGCGAACTATCATTGTTATATCATTCGTTTTCAACTTTGCCATTGCCATTTGACTGGTTGCTTGCCTTTGTAGCTAGTTAAACCACTCGGTTTTTGACAATCAGTCCGGTTTCTGAATAAATCCCAATATTAGTTATGGTGGCTCAGAATGTTTTGCGTATATAATTAAACTTAGTGTTATGACGAATATTAAATAAAGAGTTATGTTGTTCTTCAATTATTTTAGATTATATCCTACCTACTAGGGTTCAATCAATTAGACGAATATTTTACGCCTATTACACTATATTTTGTCTTAAGGTTGTATATAGAAGTTGTAGGAAAAACAAGGTCAGCGGTTTTTGAGTTTTTTGTAAAAATTCATACCATTTCTGAAGCGTTCATACGGTTTGTGCTTTTCCAAACCAGTTGAATCGTTTCAAGAGTTTCTGATTTAATTGCAAAACCACTAAGGGGTTTACAAAATTCCACAGTTGTTTGACAAGCATTTCAAAAACATCCAAGCATTTATAAAGCCACCAAATTAGATTGCGTGTTAGTCAACTATGTGGGTTATTAAGAAATAATTATAGTTAATATTACGTAATATTTATATCTTTGCTACTACCAGGGGCATTTTGAGTTGAAAATCCATCCCCCTAACAAAATGAAAGCGCGGAAATTTTTTTGTCCCGGGTGGCCTGTCAGGTGGCTTCACCATGAGTGTTAGGGGGGTCGAGTTTTGATATTATTATATTATTATTTATTAGCTAATCATTCATTTTTTAATTTTTAATAATAATTACTGTTATTATTATTATTTATATGTATTTTATTATTATTATTTTGATTATTTTATTATTGTTATTAATATATATTTATTTATTATAATAATAGGATTGTTATTATTATCATTTTTATTATAATAATAGTAATAGTATAATTTGACTGCTTCAAATTATTATTATTAACTGTTACTTATAATTTATAACAATTATGTTATTTATTATAATCATAATCATAAAAAAATAATAATCTAGTGATGATGATGATTATAAATAATAGTAGTAGTAAAGTGAGGGAAAATCCAATTATTATTATTATTAATTATAATAATAGTTACAGTAGTAGTAATCATAATTTTAACCACCGAGCCACACACAGACAGTTGTCAGTTGTTTTATAGCAGCTTCATTTGCATGTTGTTTAATAATGTAAATAAATATTTATTTACGTTACCCTCTTTGGTAGAGCCTCTCCACTTATTTAAAAAAAGCACGAATATCTCTTTATTTGATTGGTTGACCATATGATTATGAGCCAATGATGTGCCTTGTTAGTTTACTGATAACTTTATTGTTTTATCACAAGGGTGGGTCAATGTCAGTCCGCAAAAGAAGTAAAAGCAGGTAGTTGGGCCTATGCCTCCGTTTCCTGTTGTAATGCTTAGATCATTCAAAACAATCATCAGACGAAAAATCAATCCCCGCAAACCAAAACAACACCCGACAAATTTTGAGCCCCTAACGTTAGGGGGTTGGGGGTTGTACCCCCTGAATGTTCGGGGGGTCGGGGGTACTCAGCACGCCTCTGGCTACTTCAATAAAATAATCACCTAAAATAACTTATGTAATAATTCTTGTAATGTATTATCATATTGTAGTTGTAGGTGATATTGTTATTATAATATATCATCGTATATATTCATTAATTTTTTAATCATGTGATAATTATTGTTGTTGATAATGATCGATCCTAAGTGTACAAGTTACAGTCGTTATGACTAAGTTCTACAAATACCTATCTATACAATGTGGGACTTCTTCAAATTGCACTTTCAGTAGTGTCATGACAAGACTTATAGTACAAATCATTAACGAGTGGTAAATATTCTACTGAAATCAAATTTTCACTTTTTAGCAAATTTCAACTGGCAACTAGCAACGCATTATTATTCTTTTTGTTTTTCAGGTTTACATCATGAAGTTGACTAATTTATTTCTGAAGTAACGGATTGTATTTTGATATCGTAGATGACTGCTGACCTAATTACGTACATCATTGGGTTGGTTTCTGGTGATTTTTCTGCAGTTTTTATCACTTTGTTTTTCAGGACATTTGCATATCACGTCGATGTACCCAAGCTAAAACAAACCAACTACAAATGTGGGGTCAAGTTAAATGTCGTATGTGACAGATCTGAACCTCAAATGCACATCAAGTTTAGTAAGTCTGTTCTCAATGAGTTACACCCACCCCCCCCCCCCCCCCCCCCGTGCTAGTTTCCTGTACAAGTACTGTATTTGCTACAGCAAATTTATCAAATGTTATTGGTAGTCATCCTCTCTTTGCTGAATAGGCAACTCCAAACCAGTATATCATGCCTCATTTTTTAGCTTTCATGTTTGATTTATCAATGGGCATAAATTTTTGTATGTTTAGATAATGGACAGGAAGTGTTATTCAAGACTAGGAATCTAAATGCGCTTGAGATAGCGGAAGAATTCAAGGTTTTATGTGATATGCAGGAACTGAAGCAACAAGAAGCCCTGGCGAAGAAAAGCAGGCGATAACGCTGATTATTTTTTACTGTCTTTTGGGATATTTAGGCGATTGTTGGCTAGTACTACTAACACTGCTGCAGACGGAAACATGATGCAATAAGATTTTGCAATAGATAGGCGACCATTTTCTCAACTTGCGCAGAGGAGCAAATAGTGTCTTGATATTTTTTGCCAACTAGTGATTGGTGGGTTTTAATTGTTGTTAGCGAAGGTGGACCTGAATAAAATGTGTTAGATGGAGTGGAACACATGTCTGGCTCATCACAACCTGCATTGTATTCTATATGTGGTGCTGACATTAGAAAGATTACGTAAGAACAGTCATCATCATGGGAGAGATAGCGATGCTATATATAGTTTGCTGGTTGCTCAGCTCTAAGATACCATATCCAATGGCTGATATCACTGCTTTGTACATGTACTCCTAGATAATGACTTATCATAAATGTACCTTTGATTTCTCTCTATCGCAAGAGCAAAGTCATGAACCAAATAATACTTTATTATACATCCAACCTTCTATTGTCACATCAAAGGTTTATTTCAAAATAGGCCTCCCCTGATGCTGAATTAAATAATAAAAATGCAATGTAAGCGATATAGGTGAAGCTAAGAGTGTTTGTTTAATGCAAGTTTTGTAGGGTAGGCAACTCCAAGATTTCAAACAACCACTTATATGGTAACAACATGTTGTTACAACTCAACTTAGAAATTTCCCTTCCTTAAGGGCTTTAATCTCACATCCTTCCCAGTGGCTGTTGTTGAGGGGTGTCATGTACTTATCTATCACTTGCTGCATCAAACTTTTCTCTTTCTCACTCAGTGGATCTGAAACTACTTCTAGATTCTTCCACGCATTCTCTCTGCTTGCAGTGCTAATCAAACATGTGGAACAATCTGCTAACTCCAAGCTGAAATGTAGGCCAAGACGTGAGATATCTACTTCCTGTGTACGGCAGTAGTCAGCAGCTTCCTTGCAAGCCTGAGCTATCTCTGGCGTGTAGAGTGCTGCTGGATGCCACTTGGGTGGTCCACGGTTGGTCAACAGTCCCATTGATGTTGGTGAAGCATTAATTATACCAATACCTGTAACAGTTACCAATACCTGTAACAGTTACAAATACCTGTAAGAGTACTCTACCTTGGTTACCTGTAACAGTACTTTACATATACCTTTGTTAGTGAAGTATTCTATATAATCCAGCAATGTTGTATCATTTAAACTGTATCTACAGTAAGTTAGTATCGTGTCTATTCTCACTGTACTCCTCTCCACTATCTCCTTTAGTACACTCAATGGGTACCCTGTTATGCCTGCAATAATATACCAGGAGTTATCTTCTTATTGGCTTATTGAAATATAATTGTGTGCAGAGACAACCGAATGTTATGCCCGCAATATCATGGAAATATTTGGGACTGGCGTCTAAAACCACTTCAATATCAGACAACTTTAGACATTTGGGAATAGATATGGATTCCAAGACTTTGTGAACAAGAAAAAATAAAAATATGTGCATTTATCTATCAATAATGCAGGCACCATATTTGGAAATCTAGTAGGTCAAAGGAAATGCAATTTACGCAAATCACAGTGGTTGTTGATGCAAATAATTAGATGAAAACTGGAAGTAGTGGGTGTTTTGTTGATATGCAGATGAAACAACTTTAGAGTGAAACAATTAAAATAAATCATTCTTGCAATAATCACTACTGAAGAATATTAATTACCTATATAGCGAGCTTTGCCTTCATCTTTAACCTTCTGCAGCGCAGGTAATGTCTGCTCCAAGACTATATCTAACGAGGGAGCAAACTCCACATCATGAGCTTGAATCATATCCACATATGTCAGACCTAGTCTGTTCAAACTCTCTTCTACACTGGCCAGAGTTCTGTCGTAGCTAAAGTCAAACATCTCGGAAGGTTCTGGATTGTATCGACCTACTTTAGTAGCGAGATAGTATGACTCTCGAGGAATCTGCCGAGCTTTGAAAGCCTCACCGAGCACGCGCTCTGACTTGCCGTGTCCATACCAAGGTGATGTGTCGATGAAATTTACTCCACCTTTTAAAAAAGTTTCAAGAACATCATAACCTTCTTGGTCATCAGTCGGTCGAAAGCAGGAGCCCAAAGAAGAGGCACCAAACCCGAGATAAGACAAGTCCATGTCCGTATTTCCTAACTTTCGATATTTCATTTTGTTGTCGACAAGATCTCCATGAAAAGAAGGCACGTAAGTCTTCACCGTCTTGCAATCCATTGCTGCTAGCTTTACCCATGCAAAAGGCAGCTGCCGATTGTATTATCTAGGTCACCAGGGTTTGAAACGTTTACTGCTAACCACCTTTAAACTTTGAACCTGTTTGTTTTGGCTGGCTGTCAAACACTAAACCCCTGGACAGTTAACAAATCACACGCTAGTAACTAGTAGTTACAAGTCCACTAACTGCTGGCTGACGCGTAGCTTCGATCAGCTGTGAAGCTTGGCCATTGTTACTGCGAGATATTTTGTTTTGGTTGGCCAAGCGACTACTAGTTGCTTTTTAAGCCCATAAATCTGCAGTAATAATGAATCATTCACCTCTATTGTCGAGGCTTACCGACTTTTGTTATTATCTGGCTCATTCAGCCCATAACAGATAAGCTGATGGCCAGTTTGGTGATTGTTTCATCGGTGAACACAATGCCACCTTTAGAAACTCTTAACCAGTGATCTCACATCAAGATGATACCAACATGAGGTTTATAGCACACCCACCCACAATCCGCAGCAACAGAAAAAGTGACTACTTCATCAAGCCACAAAATACATAAACAAGCGAATATGACCGCTAGCTCAGCTTTACACTCCTAAGACAACAAATTTGTATTATTTATGGAAATTTATTTAAGAACAATAATACACAAGTACAAAATGCATTTCGCAAAGAATGAGGGATGCTACATTTTTGTGTTTTCTAGCACACGAGAACTGCCACAGTGATTGCGTTGTATACAACATCACAAGTCGTACATGGAATAATAAGTAAGAAAAATAAAACGTCGCAGTTAAACTGCAAACAAACAATCTAGACTAGCGATATAAAATGTACACAAAGTATTTGCACAACATATTTTTTTATACAAATATTTATCCGTTCTATACACTATATACACCATCAACTGCGAGAAGCCGAGGGGAGATAATTGCGAATAAGGTTATTAATAACCAAGCACCTACATAACTGTCATCTGATAATCATAGCAAAATGGTCATGGCTCGATTAGAACCAGGCTCTGACGCTCCTAGAGTGATGCATTATCTGGACAAAATTGTGTTTGATTGATACGGGATCAGCTAGTAACCTTAAATCTATCTATCAGTCACTCAGCAGTCATCAGTTGTAGGTTACAGTGTACAGAACTACTTATTATAGCAATAATAATAATATTATTATATAGAAATACTACTAGAAGACAAATCATCCGATATAAAATAGTCGCATTTTTATATCTACATTTTTGGTCAGTATCACAGGTTTATATGAATTTTTGTACAGTAGATCCCGAGCATTCTTGTATAAAAAGCATCAGTTAGAAAAAGAAACGGTTATAAACAATTTACAGTAATATATTATAGTACTGGCTATAACCTATTATTAGGTTTCAATGGCAGACAACTCCTGTCATTATGCCGAGGAAGGAGGTGCGAAACGAGGCACAAACTCTGGTGCGTCAGGGTTCAGCTTACTTTGAATCTAAAATAAACGCAATCAAAAATAAATTATTATGTTTTTGCCTCAAATGGCGTATACTAAAATTGATGAGATGATGATTGGTTGTGCTGGAAGTGTCGCAAGAGAAGAGATTATTGTTGTCAATAAATATAGAGCTCAGTGAAGCCAACAACACTGGTGACCGGTGAAGCGATAAAGAGCCATCCCCTTGACAACAGAAAGGTAAGCGACCCAACACCAGCAGCTACATATCCCCAACTACGTCATTTGCACCCTGTATATTTTCCAATGAAATTTCAATGACGAATTGGGATAATTTAGTCAACTTCCACGTAATCAATCTACCTTAGGAAATAACACTAGCCTACTGGCGACATAGAAATTGCGTGAATTGAATTACTCACAGCAAAACTTTGAAGTCAGCTGTTACGAATAACATTAGGGCCATTGACTGACCTTAATTTCCACACAACCTCCAACAAGCAGTTAATGAGTAATATAATAAGCGCGCAGCAAGGAGCATTGGCTATGTATAGCGCTGATTCACTGACTAGTATTGCAATTAATCTCTTTCTTGAGAAGCTAACTTTCGAGAACAATCACTAGAGTAAACACTACAGCTGGGTGATTGTACGTACAACAACAGGCAAACTAGGGCTAGAGGGTGGGTCGCGTCACTATCGCCAACTTCAACAGTAAATATGGGTACTGCCACGGCAACAGAATAGAATGACGACAAAGCCAAGGAGCTGGCGTGATGAAACGCTTGTATGAAGATGGATATTACATCAACTTCAAACTTTTCACTTGAGTGAACAACTGATGCTGATTAGATGGAAATAGCAAATCATCCTTCAAGATTTAGGAATATAAATCAGGCTTGCCTGGCAACATCCATTTACCAGGCAACGAAAAAGCGTCAAACTTGACAACAACGCCAGTGTCATCGTAATCCGTTCATTTTATAACCATTTTATGATGTATCCGCACAGATTTTCACCAAATGCCAACCTTTCTAGAGCAATATTTCATCAGACTTAGTCCGAATAACACTGCTATGATTACAATAGTCCCTTACCAAAGGAAGTTCCATCCCACAATTGTTGTTAGAGTTGCACTGTTCTTGATTTCCCTCAGGGGGACCGTAATATGACTCCTTTTCATCCTCCTCTCGCAACAAGTCTTCAAACATGGCTTCCAAAAAGTCTTGCTCAATCAGCTCCATCTCTTCTTCAATCTACCAACAAAAGAACCAAATTATAAAATACAACTAACTGCAATGAAAAACAATAAGATGAAAAACGTGATCAACTCTATTCATTTTGTACAAGTTGTACCTGAACAAATAAACAACATTGTTATAGGTGACGCCAACCTAGCTATGGCAAGTCAGAGAAAACGTGTACAAATATGGCAAATCTTAATCACATCACAAGGGTATAAAAATATAGACAAAAAAGACAACAGTGAGAGTATTACCTGCTGCTGTAAACCTTCCTCGGCTCCATCTTCAGCCATCCACATAAACTCAGCGAAATCAGGTCCAGATGAATGATACTCTTCAGGTTTCTTCATGTTGAGCGTTATTTTGTTATCGAAAATACTGATCAAAGTAGGGACACTAAAATTGACCAGTAACTATTATTACAGCAAAGGAATAAATAAAAAATACTGAAAGTTTCGTCAGCGCAAGGTTTATTTAGTTTACCTTGTAATTGTGTTAACTACCAATAGCTGTAGAGGTTTGTAACAATGCCGTTGTACTTTAATATTACTAACAGAAGTTGTAGACAATGAACATATTTCAAGATCTCATTAATACCGCTGACAAACTATTAGACTTGCTTTTCTGTGATCATAACATTAAACAAACGCTGACAATGTTGTCGATTTGCAGCAGAACTACTACTACAACATTACCTAACTATTCGATTCATAATAATATTTCATTACTAGTAAGGAGGTAAAGCATAGTTGTGATTGTTGATTGAGCAATGCACAAAAGTATTATTTGTAGTTTATTTACTTACCACCAAGTAGTTGTTTAATTTAACTGTAGTTGTTGTAGGTGTGCCAGGAGGAGAGCAACTAACGAGGAGTGAGTGGTAGCAGTTCTTGTATGTATTGTTATTGTTTAATAATAATATATTATTATTATTTATTATTATTATTACAACAAATAATAATAATTAACAATAATATAATTTAAATCATTTTTATTATTATTATAATTATTAATAACAATATAATAATAATAATAATAATTGCTATTATTATTTAATAATATAATAATATATATATATATATATTTATTATTATTATTATTATTTTAACTATTCATTCATCATCATCATCATCATTCAATAATAATAATAATATAATATTGTAGACTAGAGCTGTAATGAACAAATACCTGTGAAAGCTTAAACTTAAGCAAACCAACGAAATCCTGGAAAGGCAAAGGGCAATATAGATTTTTACTCTGATTCAGTCAACAACCACCAAGCGCAGCAGTGTTTTAATCTCTTCTTTGTTGTAAGGTATGCTCAGCTCAGCTCAATCCAGGGTAGAAAAATGGTAAACAGACCGACTCACATATAATCATTCGCAGCAGAATTACTGTATCTTATGCAAAACTTTGCAATTTTAACATTATATTTCCTCAAAAATTGTGCCTAAACTGTTTTGGCAGTTGGAAAAAGACACTGTGAAAAAGGGCACAGAAGTGATGAAAAAAAGTAAAGTTTATTTATGGCTCTTACACTAGCGAGAAAATACACTAATATTGTTACGAACACGAATTACGCGCATTACCTCATATCCTGTGCAGGTATAACCGGCCCTTTCCGTGGTCTGTAGCAGGCATGCTTCCACAAATCGCCATCATCGCCGCGTGTGCTTAGTTTAGATAATGTATATGTATATACGATAATAATATTATTAATTAATCATGATATAAATAAATTATTAATATTATCATAATAATCATTCAATCAATTCATTCATCATTCTCATAATAATAGATAATCATCATCATTCATAATAATAAATAATAATAATAAAATAATAATAATAATAATTAATAGTATTATAAATAAATGGTGATAAATAGGTTGAATTAATAATATAATTAATAATATATAATCAATGATATTATTACTATTAATTAATTATTAACTAAACAAATGATATGTAATAATTATTATTTAGCTAGCACAAATGCAATTTTTATTTTGACAGTTTAGTTTTTCTCAAATAATAGTAGTTACAGTAGAGCTTCAGGTTTTAGAAAAAACTTGTCGTCCCATCCATTGGTGCAAAAATTATTTGTGTCGCACCAGTGGTTGTTTCAGAAAAATAATTTCGAAAAAGTCCATTTGCTTAAAAAAACGATATTCTTTGGTCACACCATCGAGCATTGCTGACTAGACAATGGTATTGTTTCAGTGAAGCGAAATCAGTGATGCGTGATGGAAAGTAGCTAATGGTGCGGTATAGAAGTTTTTTTATTTGTTTGAATATGGCTCTCCAATAAAATTATTTTTGTCCACATGATGTGATTGCTCTATGAAAAATAGTATACCACTGGGTCGGTAAAATAACAGAGAATTTGAATGACATACATATATTGAAATCTTGAGGGCCCATGGCGTAATAGGAAATTGCAGATTTGCAATGCATTCTCAACCCATAATTTTTGAAGTCCACAGCTATGTAGGCAGTGCAATGATTGGCTAAGCCAATGCGGTAAAGTGTGTCAACTTTATACTTTTTAAGTTTTGTTTCTAGCACCAATTCTGACCCCAAGTTATTAAAAAGTTAGCCAACCTGGAATATTTCGAAAATTCAAAAGCCGTGCATGGCAAATATACATATAAATTGCTTGTCTTAATGAACGCCATGCTCGCATGAGTTTTGTACACGCTATATTATTATTATTATCATCATTTGTTATTATTTATTATAATAATAATAATATTGTAATTAACAATAATAATAATAATGCGGTGTGTGTGTGTAGTATGGTGTTTGTATATATATATATATCAGTGTCTGTTTCACATCTGCCAGAAAGTGTTTGAACCTAGGTGAGCTGACTGTATAAGAACAGAAATAAAACAAGATGGTATAACTGAGTTGGTATATAACTAATAGTTTTGTGCATATGGTAACTATACACTCGTCAGATAAAACGAGTATGATGATGATGATAGTCATATCACTGCTGTTGACAACAATGTTGTTATAATAATAATGAAGCAAAATCAATTAAATGGATTTTAATAAACTCACATATGTGAATTATCTGTAAATAAATAAGTAATATGCCAATAGAATAGGTCTACAAGAGTATGGGGAAACAAACAAGGTATTATAAACTAATACCCTAAAGGCTTGGCTGCACAGGACAATGTTTGGCATTGCATTGTAGTGGGGGCTTGTTCGTGAGCATAACCAGCATGTTGGTCTATTCTCGATGCCTAAGCCACATCAGCATCCTCTGATTGGTTAAAACAAAATACTTCCTCTAGCTCATAAAGTTTAACCATTTACAAAGCATTTTCGTTAGAATTTTTTATCAACAACGTGTATCTACTTTAAATTCCGAAGAAATGTTTATGTTATAGAATTTGAACATCCATCTCTTTGCACCAAAATAATTTTGATGTAATGCAGTTGTTGCCAAAAGCAATTCAGTCTAGTGAATTTATTTTACATAACACATACAATAGTTATAATTAATGTTTTCAACACTATTTAGCATAATTATAAAAATAACTATAATTATTATCAAGTACAACAATAAAATAAATGATGAATAATTACAATATCTTGAAGATTTAATAATAAATAAAATCGAAAAAAATATTAATAGTGATATTTTTTATAGTAAACAAAAAACAGCCATACATTCCAGTAAATTTGTTTTCCAATTATTGTTATTATTGTAATTTATGGTGGCTCAGAACGTTTGGTGTTTTGCGTTTTGAAACGTCTGAACGATTTACAAACCGTTTGATTTCTTTTGAAATGGTCTGAACTGAAGTTTTGCAAATCTTTGGAACGCTTTGTGAAATTGTTCGTGGGCTTTCAAAATCTCAGCCAATTTACTGCTTCGCTCTATTGATCATAGATCTACAGTCCATTTATGATTTATAATGTTTTTACTAAACACCAAATAGATGAATTTTCTTTAAATAAATGAAAAAAATGCTTTCATTTATTAAATATTATTTGTTTTATATTATTATGAATAATAAATACAACCTAATTATAAAAAATTATTTTTAAAGATTATATTCAACTACAGTTTTATACAGTTGATTAATTCGCTCTATGTCTTTTGATCTACGTCTATGTTGATAAAGTTGCATAGAAGCTCTAAATAACATGGTGACGATCGCTTTTGGTTCAAAAGCCATGTGTTTTGAAAACTTTTTCAACTGTTTCAAAATAGTTTAGACTATTTTGAAACAGTTGAAAATAGTTCACAAGGTTTGTAAATAGCTCATACTCTTTCTAAAGCATACATATGGTTTTTAATTCTCTAAATCATCTAAATCACTTCTAAGCCGTCTGAATTATTTGCAAGACAACTATACGGTTTGCAGTATTTACGATTGTTAGACAGGAAATACAATTTTATAGCATGAATTCCGCAACTGCTGAGGTCGACGATTAATTTGTTATAACCAACAAGCCCGTTTTTAAACATAGTTTCTTGGGTCATTTTACTACAATGGGGCAATTTTTTGTGCTGGGCTAGTATTAAAGAAACTGGAATCCTGCTTTCCACCAACAATACTATTAAAATGAAAGTCACTTCATTTTAACAATTATTAGAGAAATTTTTTTTTTACGGCAGCTGATAAGTTTGGGTTGTATAATAATCACGATGCGCCATCAACATAAATTGTATCACTACAACGGCACTGTGGAACTGAACCACAGTAATCGTTCAAGGGCGTGCTTTCATTAGTTTACCTTGGCAAGCTCAATCAAACCCAAAATACGAGACTACGGTTTTTTCCGTGAACATGATATTTAATTATTATTTTTTATCTGAGTAAACCAAATTTAAAAAAAAAAACTTCTCAAAGCTTTATTATGGTGGATTTACAAACCGTTTGAACTCTTTTGAAATAGTCTAAGCTTTGCAAATCTTCTGAACACTTTGTGAAATCGTTCGTGGGCTTTGAAAATCTGAGCCGATTTACTGGTTCACTCTATTGATCATAGATCTACAGTCCATTTATGATTGATAATGTTTTTACTAAACACCGAACAGTTAACTTTTCTTTAAATAGATGAAAAAATGTTTTTATTTATTAAATATTATTTGTCTTATGTTATTTTAAATAATAAATACAACCTAATTATAATTGTAAAAATTTAGTTTTACAGATGATATTAAACTACAGTTTTATGCTGTTAGTTAATTTGCTCTATGTCTTTTGATCTACGTCTATGTTGATAAAGTTGCATAGAGTCGATAAATGAAATGATGTTGATCCCTTTTGGTTTGAAATCCATGTGGTTTGCAAACTTTTCCAACTATTTCAAGATAGTTTAGATTAATTTGAAACAGTTCAGACTATATAAGGCCATGAAGCTTTGGCATTTGGCTTGTTTTGATAGGAGGGCATCCCAGTAAAGGAGTAGCTACACTGCACTAATGTTTTGGTGCCAATGTACCTATCTAATATCTATGGATCCCGACAATGTGCAGGTGGTTACACAGGCCGATGTACTTGCACATTGGTGAGCTGTTATTAAACTAGCCAATCATGCTGCACAAATCGCCGGTTTTAGCTGTTTCATTTCTGACAACGAGTTTTATTGTTGTGCTTAATTATAGTTATTAGTTATTATATATAGAAATGTTAAAATTATCAATGATCACTATTTTATGAGCCATGGCAACAACTGCATTACATCAAAATTATTTTGGTGCAAACAGATGGATGTACCCGTTCTATAACTTCAACATTCCTTCAGAATTTGAAGTTGATAACTACGATAATTTAATGTATACACGGTTATAAAAATATTCTAGCAGGAATGTGTTGTGAATGATTAAACTTCATGAGCTGCAGTGACAATCAATCCATCTTCATAAGTACAATTTATTTACTCATTAAATTTACCAAGCCTGGTGTTGATATGGTTACCACACAGACACAAAAGCCTTAAAACTCTAGAAATTGTCCTGAGATAAAAAATGAATGATAATTGGAACTCAGCATTCTTTTTGGCTATTGCCATTATGACATTAATGAAACATTACAAAGAAATTTCCCATTCATCCGATGATATGGATTAAGGGATACAAGACCATTTATTTGCAATTGTTTCAATTGATTTCAAAACTCGATGTTTGTATTTTAGAAAATGTTACGAATGCGGATTGAAAAAAATTGCTTTCAAAATAATTATTCATGCTCGTTTAGTGCTCTCCCCTGGATTTGGATACAGTGGGGGTGGGGCTGTGAGGAATTTTGTAATAGCTGCGCCGTTTTTCAGCGCAACAGGGACATAAAAGAACAAATTTAGTAGTGTTTAATACACCAGCAAACTCATAAATTTTCCATGTATAAAAATTAACTTTCTGATGGCGATAAGTTTAAATCTAATTATTTTTTATGCTCAAGTGATACGTTCAACCCAACAACTAACACCAGGAAGAGCTCTCAAAGTGTACACAGCCAGGTTTTTAAATACCAAAATTGGGTTTCAGAATATTCTCTTACACCTACTTCATGGAAAAAATAACCAGAAAGCTTGAGGCAATGACCTTTTCCACTTCTACTCTCTAGGCATGATGTTCCCATGTGGTAAACCAATAGTCTTGAAAAACTGTATAGCAGGTTGATCCATTGCTAATAGGGCCTATAGATAAAATGTGTTTTATCCATTACTAAAGCTCCATGCTGCAACATTAATGTGACAAAAAGTTGGTGTATTTTTTTCGTAGATGCGATCAAGTCGACTGTTTTTATCACAGGTGAAAGCGCTGTTCAACGTCGACTTTTAAAGGCAACATTGACAGGCACTCAACAAATATAGAAATTTTCAAGCTATTTTCACACTAGAGTATATTGTAGTGGACCTCCAGAGGGGACATTGCCGGTATTGACAGTGACAGCTGTTGATCTTCTACAGTTGGCAAACACAGAGTCCACGGCTCAGACAAACCACATAGTGTGTTAGCTTTATTCATATTATCAAGTTTTAGGGTGGCAATCAACTAGAGTTATGGCAAATCCATGAATGAATGCTATGTTCATAAGCTCATCATAAAGCAATACGTTAACAGGAAGTAAACTGACCAATACAAGTATATATATAAATAGTAAACGAATAGCAATGTAAAGAAAGGCTCAAGGTACAAGACGCCAATTGGCTGATAGGCGAAGTCATATCTCCATTGTCCAATCAGGAAACTCCTAGCGGTCCTAGGGCTATATCTAGTCAAGAGTTAATGATAACTTCAGTCCAGGGAAGGGTACTGCCGGTATTCGGGGTAGCAAGGCTCCGTAGACTACTTTCGAGATCCTCAGTTGAGATGGCCTGGTATGATGCCTACCAGCACAGCAGGGATCACTACTGGCCCAAGCAGGCTGTACAACCGGCACATCAGACTGTACTACTGACCCAGCAGGCTGTACTAGCGGCCCAGCAGGCTGTACTACCGGCCCAGCAGGCTTTACTACAGGCCCAGCAGGCTGTACTACTCGCCCAGCAGGCTTTACTACCCGCCCAGCAGGCTGTACTACCCGCCCAGCAGGCTGTACTACCGGCAAATCAGACTGTACTACCGGCTCAGCAGGCTGTACTACCGGCAAATCAGACTGTACTACCGGTTCAGCAGGCTGTACTACCAGCACAGCAGGCTGTACTACCTACCCAGTAGGCTGTACTACCGGCTCAGCAGGCTGTACTAGTGGCCCAGCAGACTGTACTAGTGGCCCAGCAGGCTGTAATACCCGCCCAGTAGGCTGTACTACTGGCCCAGCAGGTTGTACTACCGGCACATCAGGCTGTACTACCGGCACATCAGACTGTACTACCGGCTCAGCAGGCTGTACTACCGGCCCAGCAGGCTGTACAACCAGCCCAGGAGGCTGTAATGGCGGCCCAGCAGGCTGTACTATTGGCCCAACAGGCTGTGCTACCGGCCAAGCAGACTGTACTACTGGTCCAGCACGCTGTACCACCGGCTCAGTAGGCTGTAGTACCCGCCCAGCAGGCTGTACTACCAGCACAGTAGACTGTACTACCGCCCAGCAGGCTGTACTACCGGCACATTACTGTAGCTTATGGCTGGCATAGCACTTTGGCTCCTCTTGCGCACACTGGCTGGTGCCACTAAGGTTAATAGAGGTTTCTACAGGTATCATTCGCCAAAATCTACCACAATATGTGCATGCGCCAACCATCTGCCATTGCATTCTGATATCAACAACCATGCCAATCAAGCCTGGTCCAATTATAATTAATTACTAATTGCTCTAGTTTTTTTTTACATCAAATATATAGTATTCACAGCAAATGCTTCACTCATGCAGTACTTCATTAATTGTGTATTTTTTATGGATTTTGAATTGCATAGGTAATTTTGGCAACTATTGCATTGTTGTATATTATTCAATACTAATAATAATTGCTTATATAACTCTCTGCTCCTGCAATTACACCTGACCAATTATTTATTCCTTGCAATATTTTGAGACAGAGGACAACTTTCACAACAGCTTGATATGAGAATTTAAACGATTTACTGCAACTCCTACTTTAGCTCATGAGTCGATTCTTTGTATGATGGAAATGGAAACACTGAAAATTCCTTCTCATAGCAGTTAATACATCTAACAGCTGCACAGCCAGGCATAACTTATAATTAAGTTTAGAAGGTGATATAGGACATAATTAATATGGCAGTCATTGGATTAAAAATGGCGGATTTTGTAGAATCACACACTTTTGTGGAATAATTTGTGCCGTATAGGTGACATAACTCTCTAAATATACAACTCTGGTCTAGACTATTTCAAAGCCATTCATATGCTTATGAAAGCAAAAGCGTCCAATGTTATGAGCCACCATACAAAAAAGTGGGTAATAGTGTATATTTTTTCATCAGTTTCTATCAATTATCGTTATTTCACGGTATTATTTCTAAATAACAATTTTTTGGCGACATCTAAAATAGTTACATTTGTTATTTCTGACATACGCACATTATCAACATTCTAACCTGTAAATTTGTTGATATTTTACGTAAGATTAAACGACTATTTTTGTGTTATTAATTTGTTAGCACCACCTTCTGATGAAATTGCTCCGAAAAAAATTACCAGAAATGACCCGCATCGTCTACTTTTATTGTTTTGATCAGCTTACATTTAGGCGTTTCTACAAAAAATTGCTGATTGAAGTTTATTTCAAAATATTGACAAATATCTCTATTAAAAGCCAGTATGTCTTCACACTGACACCCTTATTTGCAAAAGAAAATTAAGAAGTTATTATGGCAAGCAAATCACCATACCTGAGGGTAGGTAAGATATCTCCCCTTGGTTAATGAGTAACTATTGACCATCAGATACTGGCGAGGCTTGGTTTTATTTGCTGCTGTTTGAGTTGCACTGAACTAGTTTCTACCATCACCATTATACCGGCTCCTCAATACGTCTATTTATCTCCAAATTGTAGTTTTCTGCTCTTGTTAAACAAACAACTCCTGATGTGCCACTTGTGGTGAGCTGGATGGACAGTATTGTTAGTTTAGGTTTTACTGTAATTATCTCTGTGAGGAATGAGCAGAAGTTTCAACCATAATTATTTTGCATTATTGCGCATTGGTGCATGTATCTGTAACTGTAAGCGGAATCTGGCAAGCGTTCTTTAATTGATTTTATTATAATTGTTTGCTAATAAATCCTTCAATTTCTTAGTAATTTTGGTTGTTAATTTATGATCTCGAGCAGTTTTGGAATTTTTTTGAGGACACTGATGCATGCACAAGAACCTGTTTTCAAGAAAAGGAGGAAATATTGTCTACGTAGGTATTTGCCTACTAGGTGTGTGAAAGTATTGATGTGGGCATGTAGTTGAATCATTAATCATCACATAACATACTCTTAGATGAAATGCAAGATGTATGTTCATTTATAACCCAATGTTCATCATCGTTTGTCGCCCTTAATCTCTGATGGAAAGAAATTTAGATAACTTTGAAAAAAAGTTGGGTTCTATTTTGTAATGAATATTTATCAACATGCATCTTGTCTTCTTTTTGTCGACAATGCATGCACTTTTCAACACAAAAGCAGAGTAAGTTGACAATTTCATTGCTCATTTTAGTCCTTCTTGGTAAAAGCTGGAAGATGTATAATGTAAGATTTTTTGTTAGTGATATATTTGGTGTATGGTATCGAGTTAAAATTTAATTCACTATGTTTTCAAGATTTCAATTTTTTTTGGGTTGAGCGGTAAGCTCGTCCCTTTGGGTCATGGTAATGATGAATCCAGACAAGTTTAATTTAGAATCATGGGTTTCATTCGAGGTGGTGAAGT